>CM062346.1:34627810-35877810 GCA_031216105.1 Dalbergia cultrata | reverse complement strand
GGACCACCCTGAATTTTGTTCTTCCCTCTTTATTTTGAATTTTTCGCGCTTAAGTTCTTAGGATTTTTCCGTGGTGGTTCCCTTGTAGGATCTTTAATGGAGACTAGGTTTGTGATCCCGGACTCTTTAGACAGTGATCTCGTGGCTCACTTCTCTTCCGAGGTGGTAGGAGTTCGGAGCGTTATGAATGAGAGGATGCTGGAGCGGTACGGGGAGTCTCCTATGTTTCCTGTCGCTGAGCTAGCCAATCGCCACGAGATCGTACTCCCGGGGAGGGAGGAGAGGATTTGTGGGAGACCCAAAGAGGGGGAAAGGGACTTCCTGTGGATGTACGACACTGTGTTATCACGGTTGAGGGTTCCTCTCCCTTTCTCGGAGTTTGAGGTTGCTATTTTCAATAGGATGAACGTGGCGCCTTCGCAGCTGCATCCGAACTCGTGGGCTTCGCTCCGGGGCTTCAAGTTGGTTTGCGATTTTTTGGGAATCCCCCTGTCTCGTGGTATTCTTTTCTCTCTTTATGTTGATGACTTATCAAGGGAAAGACAAGAAACCTGCAATGGTGTCCCTCCGAGCAAAGAGTTAATAGGAAGTGTTTTGGCACATATGAGGAGTCTTATCATAATTTTAAGACTCAATATTTCAAAGTGAGGGCCAAGCCGGGATCTTCCCCCTTCTTTCTGTCTTCCGATGGTGCTCCGCGGTTTCCTTTGTATTGGCAAGGTTCTATTCTTCCCGACCTATCGTTCCAGGAATCTGACCCCGGTAGAAGCCTCGATCGTGAAGTTCTTTGTTGATACTTGGGGCCAGAAATCTAACTTCCTGAACTTGCGATTTATTATTGACGTTCCTCTGAAGGATGCCAAATCCTATATAGGTCTTTTTCGTGGCTTTCAGATTTTTACTGTTTCTTTGATTGCTCTTGTTTTTCTTACTAATGTGTGCTATGCTTTTGCAGAGATGTCTTCCAAAAAGAATCTGGCGCTTCTTCGCTCCTTAACAAAGGCGGCATCGACTATCACGGAGCCCACCGTGGAGGAGCCCGAGCCTAACCTCGTGGAGCCTGGTTCCTCGGGTGCTAAGGGGAAGAAACGCAAGGCATCCGAAGATCCGGAACTCGTGTTGCAAGACCCTCCCCCTGATGTCGTAGAGGTTCCGGGGGCTGAAGTTGCTGGGGTTAGATCCTGGGGAGGTTTTCCTTCCCTTTCCCTCCTTGCTCCCAACTTCCGATTTAAGGAGTTCATGGCGGGCATCTACAATATGTCCTTCCGGTGACATGTCCGTTAGAGGGATCCTTCCAAGTACCTTTCCCGCCTTGAGGAAGACTTGGTGAAGGCTGCCGGCTTCCTCCATTGCTATCAGGAAAACATAGCAGAGGCTCCGGCCCTTCGAAGCCAGGTCGACGCCCTGGAGTCCGAGAAGAAAGGTTTGGAGGAGACCTTGAGGACCAAGGAGAAGGAGCTCGGGAACGAGGTTTCTGTTCTTAAAGGGAAGGTGCAGGAGCTGGAGGGGAAGGTGAAGGCCCTGGAAGAGGAGAAGACTACCTTGGCTGCTGGTAAGGCTAAGTTCGAGAAGATGTTAAAGGAGTCTGAGACCGACCGGGCTACTGTGGTTAAGGCCTGGACTGCTAGCTCTTCCGATATCTTCTCGAACGTGCTGGCCCAAGTCCGGGTGTTGATCGGACCAGACGTTGACCTTTCCCAGGTCGGAATCTTCCGCCATGTGGTTGATGGGCGCATAGAAGATATCCCCGAGGAAGACTCGGATTAGTCTTTTTAGTATTTTTCTCTTACCTTTTTGTAAGTCCCCTCGGGGCCCCTCTTGTACTTTTCTTTAATGGTGTATTTTATTTTGCTTTGGTGAAATTTTGCTTTCTTGCTTCTTTGGTTGTTTTTCGTGTGAGAGTCAGTTTTCAAGTTCGGGTAGATTTAAGATTACGAATTCGGATAAACTAACCATGAATTCGTGTTTCTTTTCATTCCGCCATGTGTTGTTGCCCCCAAAACGGGTTGGATAACGGGAACGTATGCAAGACGTTTGAGTAAGAGTTCGCGGTTATGCAGGATGTTATTGTAGGGGCAATGGCCGCGCTACGCGTAGGCCTATGAAGCTTATGAAGCATTTTAAAACCGGAGGGATCTCGGGTGCGGCTTTCCTCGGTTATAATGAAATGCTGCGCTTACGCGTAAGCCTATGAAGCCTACGAAGGCTTTTAAGACCGGAGGGAGCTCGGGTGCGGCTTTCCTCGATTATCGGGCGAGGAGCCCGTTGCAAATAATGAAATATTAGGGATTTTGAAAATTGAAAACATTTGTATTGATAGAGTCCGGTGGCTATTTGTCCAGCCGGTCCACGTGGCCGGGCCTCGTTAAAACCTTCCCGGAAAAACCCATTGGGAAACACCCGGGTAAGGAAAAAGAGTACCTCGACGTGGATTTTGGTTACATGATTATACAAAGTATTTGCGAAGGTTGATAGCATTCCATGTCCTAGGGACTGCTTTTTGTTCTAAAGTGCATAGCTTGTATGCCCCTTTTCCGAGGACCTGAACTACTTTGTATGGTCCTTCCCAATTTGGAGCGAGCTTCCCTTGTCCCGGCTTTGGAGGTCCGATATTGGCTCTCCTGAGTACTAGGTCTCCCTGATCAAATCTTCGCTGTCGAACGCTCCCGTCATATCTCCGGGCGATTCGTCTTTTTAGTTCCATCTCGTGGATGTGGGCGCTTTCTCGGACTTCGGGAAGAAGGTCGAGTTCTTCCCTTCTCCGCTGGGGATTGTCATCTTTTGAGTAGAGGATGGTCCGGAGTGTCGGTTCTCCTATTTCTACCGGGATGACGGCTTCTGACCCATATGACAGTCGGAATGGGGTTTCCCCCGTAGAAGAGTGTGGCGTTGTTCGTGATGCCCATAGAATGCTCCCCAACTCGTCAGCCCACAGTCCCTTGGCTTGGTCCAGTCTTCTCCTTAGGCCCTGAAGTATGACCTTGTTTGCTGCCTCGGCTTGTCTATTTGTTTGGGGGTGTTCAACGGAGGTGAAGTGATGAGAGACCCCGAAGTTTTCTAACAACCGCTCGAACTTGTCAGTCGGTAAATTGAGTGCCGTTGTCCGTAATAACTTTCCGAGGGACCCCAAATCGGGTGAAGATGTTTCTCCATACGAACTTTCGGCATTGTGCTGAAGTGATGGAAGCGAGTGGTTCTGCTTCTATCCACTTCGTGAAATAGTCGATCCCGACTATAAGGAATTTGAGCTGCCCCGGAGCTGTCGGGAAAGGGCCGAGGATGTCAAGTCCCCATTGGTCAAAGGGCCATGGGGCGGTGATTGCAGACATTCTTTCGGCTGGGGCAATATGGAACTTTGCATTCTTCTGGCACTTGTCACATTTCTTGGCGAATTCCTTGGCGTCCTTCTTTATTGTTGGCCAATAATACCACCTTTCGGAGAGTCTTGAGCGCGAGCGATTGTCCTCCCAGATGCTGACTTCCGATGCCCTCATGGATTTCCCGAAGAACATACGTGCTCTGGGTTGGGCCCAAACATTTGAGCATTGGTTGGGAATGGCTTCTTCTGTAGAGGACCCCGTCCATCAAGGTGTAGTAAGGAGCTTCATGCCGGATTTTAGCTGATTTCTGTGTATTTTCCGGCAATGTTCTGTGTTCGAGAAAACATTTTATGTCTGAGGTCCAATCTGCCCCGTCGTCGATTGTTTGCACCCGTCCCTTCACGATGGTCGGAACTGCGAGGTTTGTTATGATGAGGCTGCGGTTATTTCCTCCAGGCTTTGTGCTGGCTAGCTTGGACAGGACGTCGGCCCTGGAATTTTTTTTTTTTCTCGTGGAATGTGCAGTACCTCGACCGTCCCTATTTCTGCGATCCGTTCTTTGACGAGCTCCAGGTACTTCTTAAGGCGTGGTTCTTTGGCGACATAGTCTCCCGAAACGTGAGAGGCTACGATCTGTGAGTCGGTGAAAACTTGGAGCTTTTGTATGTTCATTTCTTGGGCCAGACATAGCCCGGCGAGGAGGGCTTCATACTCGGCTTGGTTGTTAGAGGTAGGGAACTCGAAGGTGATGGACATTTCTACCATTGTACCTCCTTCCTTTTCCAACATAACTCCCGCTCCACTCCCTTTTTGATTGGACGATCCGTCTACGTAGAGCTTCCATTGTTCGCTGCCCGTATCGTCCTTGCAGGTGGTCCATTCCTGGACGAAGTCAGCCAGCGCTTGTCCCTTGATAGCTGTTCGGGGTTCGTACTGGAGGTCAAACTCGGACAATTCCACCGACCAAGAGATCATTCTTCCTGCAAGGTCGGGCTTTTGCAAGATTTGTCGGATTGGCGCGGTGGTTCTCACTCGGATGGGGTGGGCTTGGAAGTACTGTCGGAGCCTTCTTGCTGCTAGGACAAGTGCGAAGGCGACTTTTTCCAACTTCTGGTAACGCAGCTCTGGGTCCCGTAGTGCCTTGCTGGTGAAATAGATCCGTCTGGGTTCCGTTGTCTTCCCGTAGTAGCGTTGCTCCCACGGCGTGGTCTCCGACAGATAGGTACAAGATAAGCTCTTCTCCGTTTGCGGGTTTAGAGAGGACGGGCGGGGTGGCTAGATATTCTTTGAAGTGCTGAAAAGCATCTTCACATTGCTTGGTCCAAACGAACTCGGAATCCTTTTTCAACAACTCAAATAGTGGTAAGGACCTGAGGGCTAATTGGGAGAGGAAACGGGATAAGGCGGCGAGGCGCTACCATCTTTTGAACTTCTTTCTTGCTAGTGGGTCTTCTCATGTCAATGATAGCTTGGCATTTGTTGGGGTTGGCTTCGATTCCTCGGTGAGTCAGCATGAAGCCAAGGAATTTACCTGCGCCTACGGCGAAAGCGCACTTAGCCGGATTAAGGCGCATTCCGTGCTTCCTGAGGCATTGGAAGATGGCCCCGAGATCTGGAAGCAGCCGCCCTGTGTGAAGCGTTTTGACGAGCATGTCATCAATATAGACTTCCAAGGTTCTTCCGATGTGGTCATTGAAGACTTTGTTCATGAGGCGCTGGTATGTAGAGCCGGCGTTTTTGAGGCCGAAGGGCATCACTTTGTAGCAGTAGTTCGCCCTGGGCGTGATGAATGCAGTCTTCTCTTCATCCTCTGGGTGCATGGGGATCTGATTGTATCCGGAGTAAGCGTCCATGAAAGACAGTAGTTGGAATCCGGAGGCTGAGTCAACTAGTCCATCTATGCTTGGAAGCGGATATGGGTCCTTGGGGCATGTTTTGTTGAGGTTGGTGTAGTCGACGCACATCCGAAGCGTCCCATTCGCTTTCGGAACCATGACGACGTTGGAGAGCCAGGTGGGGTATTGTACTTCTCGGATGAAACCAGCAGCCAATAGCTCGTCGGTTTGTCTGATCACTTCATTTTCCTTATCGGGAGCCATCCTTCTCTTTTTCTGTGCGACGGGCTTCGAACCAGGATATACCGAAAGTTGATGGCAAACGGTTCTCGGATTCACCCCGGGAATCTCGTGAGGTCATCCATGCGAAGACATCAGAATTTTTTCGGAGGAAAGCAGTTAGTTCGGACTTGACTGCCGGTGGGAGATCTCCGCTTATCTTGGTGACCTGCCCTTCTCCTCCAATTTGTATCTCTACGAGGTCCCCCTCGGGTTCTGGTCTTCTTCCGTCACCATGGTTCCGGACATCGAGGTCGATGACAGAGACCTTGCGATGTTCTCCCGTGTTTCTGCCAACGTCTAGGCTCGCGTTGTAGCATCTTCTAGCTGTTTCCTGGCTGCCTATGATGGTTACAATTTGTCCGGTGCTGTTGTGGAACTTCATCACTAAATGAACTGTGGAGACAATGGCTCCGAGCTTGTTAATTGACGGCCGACCCATTATGACGTTGTATGCTGATGGTTTCCTGAAGACCAGGAAGTCTACCGGGACAGTCTTGGCCAGTGGAGACCTGCCAACTGTTACATGCAGAGTTACATAACCATCTGGTCGCGCCCTTTCCCCCGCGAATCCGACAAGGTCTTCGGGATAGGCCTTCAAGTCAGCGTCGGTTAAACCTAACTCGTCGAATGCCTGCCGGAAAAGGATGTCAGCGGAGCTACCTTGGTCAACCAATACCCTTCTGATTTCAGCATTGAGCGCCATGATGGAGATGACCATTGGGTCATCGTGGCCCCGTATTATGTCGGGGTGGTCTTCTTCCGAGAAGGAGATTGGCTTGAAGCGTGGGGTCTTGGTCTGGCTCGGCCCGTCAACTCTCATGACCTCTTTTAAGGCTCTTTTGCGGGAAGTCTTGGAGAGGCCACCTCCGGCGAAACCTCCTGCGATGGTGTGAATAGTGCGCGTTGCTGGCTCCGTCCTTGATTCTCTTCGGGGCTCGGGATTATGTGGTCGCCTGGCTGGTCCTTTGGCCTTCCGATCTGATTCTCGGAGTCCCGGGGATGGCCGCCGTTTTCTAGGGCTTCTTTGGGTGGCCACGTATTTTGTTAGCCTCCCTGCTCTGATAAGTTCTTCGATTGCGTCCCTCAGATCTCGACAGTCCTCCGTGCGGTGTCCGTGACTGCGATGGTACTCGCAGTAGGTGGTTCTGTCTGTACCATGGGTTTCCTTGAGGGGTGCAGGACGCGCCAGGCTTCCCGTGGCGTTTACTTCTCGGAAGATCTGGGCCAAGGAAACCCTGAGCGGAGTGTATTCCAGGTAGCGACCTCCTTTCGGAGCCCTATGGTCTTTGGCGCGCTTTTCATCTCTCTTCGGCTTACCCTTGAATGATCGCGTCTGCTTGTCAGCCTCAGCGCCTCTTCTAGGTTGATGTATTTTTCGGCTCTGGTTTGCAGCTCCTCCAGGGTCCTGGGCTCTTTTTTTGCTAACGAACGCTGAAAGTCTCCGGGATTAAGTCCTCCGACCAGGGTTATGAGGGCCGTCTGGGGTGTGAGGTCCCTGATCTGGATAGCTTCTTGGTTGAAGCGCTCCAAGTAACCGCGCAGGGTTTCTCCTGAAAGTTGACGGAAGCCGAGGAGGCTGGTTACGGATTTGACTTTCGTCCGACTTGTGGTGAACTGGGCCAAGAAACGAGAACTAAGGTCGGAGAATTGGTGGATCGACCTTGGTGGGAGCTGGGTGAACCATGTGAGGGCGGACTTCTGCAGCGTCAATGGAAAGGCTTTACACCGGATGGGATCCGCTGTTCCATCCAAAAGCATCCTTGTCCGGAATGCATCAAGATGCTCTTGGGGGTCAGTGGTCCCGTCATACTGCTTGATGTCTGTGGGTAGTCGGAAAGTAGCCGGGACTGGGTACCTCATGATCATGTCATCCAGAGGCGTTTCCGAACCATCAGACGCTTCGGGGACCGCCGCGCTTTCAGCTTTATTCTCGTGATTCAGATTGGAGGTCGTGGGGAGTGAGGTTGGGATTCTTCGATCTTCATTTTCCGACGTGACATTTCGGCCCTCGGGGTCGTAGGAGTCTTCTCTCCGGCAATAAGCGGGGTTCGTCTCCCTCCGAGATTGGTCTTCTTGTGCTGCACGCAACCTTTCTTCAAGCTCCCAGATTTTTTCGTCTCGCCTTCTTAGCCTCCTGTCCATTTCGTCGACCGGCACATAGTCCCTCCGCCGCCTCTCTTCATGCCTTTTTGTGCGTTCCAGTTCTTGCTCGAGGCTCATCATCCTTGCTTCTTGATCGCGAAGCAGGCTTAATATTTCCTGATAAGGGAGGTTGCTGTCCTTGGGGATCTGAATGGTGGACAGCAAGCGGGTCTTGTTGTGCTCCCCTTCTGGTTCCTGGAGGGCTTTTCCTGACCTTTGTTCTGATTCTCCAGTGGCGGAACCGGAAGCCGATGCGGTGAGGCCATCCTGAGGCTGGGACGAAGGTGGGGCTGAGGGGCCTGCCCCCGAGATGGGAGGTCCGCCGCCTTCTCTGACGATCTGGCCAGTTGTTTTGGTCCTGGCCATCGTTGATCTGAGGAAGTTTGATGGGGTATGGTTGTGATAGCGGCGGTTGGGGTGGGTTTTGATATGGTTGAGGGGAGGAGTTATTGCTTCGTGATAGGTATAGAGTTGAATATTGGGGAGGCTGGTGATTGGGTTTGTGTGGTGTACAGCCGTCGTATAGCGGTTAAGGTCCCCGGCAACGGCGCCAATGTTACCTCGGATGAGATAACTCCAGGTTCCGGGGCTATTCACGGTGACTGGCTTCAGGATCCGGCGGTGGGGGTGCCTGCAAAAAGCACTCCAACGCCCAAGTCAGGATGTGTGGGATACTGTAGAAGGTGGAAGAATCACATACCTGGTTTTCGTCCCTCTTGCATGTTCTTATACCCGTTTTTAGGGCTGAGGTGTACCGTACGGAGGGCATTCCAATCGTCTTGATGAGCTGTACTGTACGGCGGAAGGCCAATCGTCCATGCAGCCGTACGGTACGGACGTTAGGAGTTCGGAGGCTTCCCATCGGAACTCGGAACCCCTGACACGGACGAATGTAGTCTAGGTTTCCCTCGTTATGTATCCGAGGTGTAGAGGGGTCCGACCTGTCTGTACTTCATTCCGCTTGGCGATCTGTACTCCCTGCTTGATGGGCTCCGGAGTTCCCGGCGTTCGCTGATTCTATCTCATTCCGTCATCATTCCGATCTTGGCCCTGCTTGATTGGGGCCATGTCGGTAACACTATGCAAGTATGATGTTGAGATGTATGTGTTTGGATGATGCATGAGGAAATGATTCATTGAAATGTTAAGTTCATTATGAGCATGAGAAATGAGTGAAAAATATGCTTGTGTTGTAAGCTTGTGGCATAAATGTTGGTTTGAAGGAAATTTGGTTTAACAACTGTGATGCTGACGAATTTTCGTCAAACCCAAAGGGTTGAGAAATGTTCTAAAGTACCATATGAGATTGAAAACCCTAGGTGACATGGTTTAGCCGGGCCCCCCCAGGAGATTTTTATGTGACAAGCACTGAGACGTACTTCTCCTGCTACGATGAGGAGGACGCAAATCCGTGAGGGTCTGGACATGAGTCTTTCCAAAACGGACAATTCGTTATGCACTCGAGGCTAGTAGAGCATTTCAAAGAGGGTATATCCTAAGAGAGGTGATCCCTAGCCCCCTAGCCCGTACTCTTAAGTAGTCGGGTTTATTATCATTTTATTATTCGCTTATTCAGATAATAAGCAAGAGCTAATAACGACTAGCTGAGGTATGAGCTCATAGCCTATTTTTAGGGTGGCCTTTTATATTGCTAAAGTACCATGAATGATGTCACACAAATTGATGGAAGTTTCATTTGAGAGTTATTGCCCTTTATGCCACATGGATTGTTCCTTGATGATATGAATTGTTGACTTATATGCTTAAGTATTACCATGCATTCATGCCTTAACATGTTGCATTTCATGACATTAAGATGCATATTAAAAGGAATAAACCTTGGATAATTAGTTTTATAACTCCGAATAATGAATCTTATATGCATACACACCTTTTCAAATAAACCCAAGGTTCCTGAGGATGTGAACGATATAACCCTCGGATAGGAGACTCCAACTGAGATTCTTTAGTAAGAATTCTTACTCCTTTCTCTTCTTTCTCTTTCTTCCGTCACATCTTTAGAGAGCGATGGCGACGTTTGTGGTTTTTGTCAACACGCTGACGTGGGAGGTTCACTTTGATCCGGATCACGGATCATACCATTTGAGGGGCAGTGCATGGTACGAGTCTTCATGTTTGTCGGACGCCCCTTCGCACACCCTGTACAGAGCTACCGTTTCTCCCCGATGTCACCTACGACGATGCCAAGGTCTTTGAGTGCGCCCGAACGCAGAACAAAAGGATTCTTCATACTTATACTGGTGGATCGATGCCCCGAGACTTCCAGGATTACGTGCCCCGTCTCCCAGTTCAAAGGACGACCCTTCTGAGAACCCACCAACGCATGTGTATAGCGATAGCTCTACTCCCACTCCTCAGGTCGTGCGAGGTGAGAGCGAGGAGACTGTCACTCAACCGACACTGGCTAGGCGAGCCGAGAGGCGCCCCTATCGAGGAGCTCATGCTCAGTCATCTCGTGTGCCTACTCCTACCGCCCTGCGTCCATGGATCGGTTACATTCCACCTTTCCCCGGGTTCCAATAGTAGACGTCTTAGGGGAGGCTTAGTGCACACACTCACATGTAGATTGGATAAACCTTCTTTTGTCTTAAGGTTATCCATCATAGGTGCACTCGAGTAGTCGCGGTTTATTTGTGCTTTCTTATTTCTGTTGTATTTCCTTTTCTTCTGTATTGCAAGCTCAACCCGTTTCTATAAGGGCGTGACTACTTATGTACCTTAACTATATATTAATGAAATGTTTCCTTGTTGTGATGACCATTCTTCTATTGTTACTTGCTTTAACTTTTGTGTTCCTTATGATTGATATTTATGTCTCTCGTTTAGTTGAGAACGCGGCTCTCACTTTGGTTTTAAGTTTTCAAAAAACAATTTACCCGTAATTTCCACTAAGTATTTTAATAAAATGATGAGACTAAGAAGTAATAACCTAATTATTAACCTAATGTGTTCTAGCAAGTTGGGTTAAAAATTAGGGTGTTACAGCTTACATGATTATAGAATGTGTTATATTTTGATGTATTAGTGAGCAAAATTTCATAGTTTACACAAACATATATCAGTTTTGAGAAAAAGCTTTCAAAAGTATTTTCATACTCCAATACTTATGTAAAAAGTTTCCTAGTTTGTAACAAAAAGCTCACTTGTGTTTAATGCTCTGATAAAATTTAGTTTGATCCCTAATGAGCTTCAGAAACCTTAAACAATCATATGTTGATATCATTTATATTAAGGTTTCTTAGAGTATCAAAAACTACATTTGTATCACTTGTGTTTTTATGACATGCTCAAATTGGTTTATCATATATATATCTTTGTGCATCTGTTCTAAAAAGGGCTTAGGAAAAAAATGAGCTGAATAAGGTTTTCAATCAAGAAAGAATATACAAGTATTACTTTTTTTTTTATAATTCAAGCACACCTAAATTTTAGAAATTCTTTTTATAACAAAAAAATCTGGCTCTTGGTACAAAAGGACTTAAACGATGACATCTGCTTTAGTATCTTTATGATACATCCCAAGAAACACTCTGATTTAAATCATAAAATATCATCATAAACCAAACAACTTTGATTTGAATTAACTTAAGGCTTTAAAATTTTCTTGAACACATCCAATCATTCCTTAAGAAAAGAACCTACTAAAATTTAGAGTCTGTGATGTTTTGAAAGAACATGTGCTTATCAAGATACATTTCATTATATTTCTTTCAACATTTTTTCAAAAGATTCCTTCAAATTGGTTTGTCATCATCAAAAAGGGAGAGATTGTAAGCTCCAGAACCCTTCAGAAAGTATGAGCTTTAATGTTTTGAATGAAAATAAAGGTAATTTAAAGAAAAATATTTTGAAGAACGACTAATGTCTGCCTTGAGTTTCTTAGGTAAGCATAACAGGTACTTACAAAGTGCATAACATGAACTTAAGTGAGAATAATTTCACTTTACATGTGCAAACATGTTTAATCTCGTGTTAAGGGACTGAGCTTAAATGAAGTGAATATTATATCATGTAAAATATGCTTACATGCATCAAGGAATGAAGCAAATCAAAGCAAGAACAAGAAACTAGGGAGGTCTTCAAAAAGTAGCATGGGACATCAGAAAGTAAACTGCGAATGAAGATATCATGCAAGACCTAAAAGCCATGTGTTACAGAATCTTCAATCATCATAATCGCAAATCATTCGTCATCATAAAGGAAAGATTGAAGATCAAAAGACCAAAGAATCATCAAGGAACTAATAGCTCTCGTCAGAAAGCTCATTTCATTGTCGAGTATTGAACGTTACAGGAAAAAGAGGGAAATTTGAAATTCAAATTTTAAATCTCAAGTTAAACCTAGTTTCATAACCAGTATGTCATCTCTTCTGCCTAATTGGTCAATCATCATAGCCTCTAGAATGAGGAGTTTAGAAGCCAAGTTCATAATGTAAAAAAGAAGGTTCTGAAGAGACATCAGAACCTTCAACTATACAATAGCCTCTGCAATCGATGTGACAAGCCTGTCAACCTACTTTTCTAGACTGACTTTCCAAGACACAACAGATGATCTATAGTGTCACTTGGAGATCTGATCAAAGGGCAACGGTCATGAAGGAATACCACTATAAATGGAGATGATGTGCTCAAACACTGACAATAGAATTGAATACACAAGAGTGGAAACTCTAGAAAAATCTCTCCACACTTCATGTGATGTTCTTCATATCATAAAATCAGTTTCCTTGAAGTGTAAAAATCTTCTTTCTATGTTTCTTAATGATTTGTGTACTCTTCTTAGGAAGCAATATTAGAGAGAAGTCACTCATGTTTCTCAGGTCTATTTTATTGAATATTTGTAAGGAAACTTGAGTGTAGGTTAGTTTGAGTGGCAACCCAAACACTTAACCTTTGTATCCTTGATCTGATAGTGATCAGTGAGACATAACTTGAAGAGGCTATAGTAAAACTACTTGCAACATAGTGGTAGAGCCATTCTACTCATCATGGTTTAGCTTGGAGAGGCTAGGAAGAACGACTTGCAACATGATGATACAGGTGTTCTAGTCATTATGGTTCAGCTTGGAGAAGTTGGGAAGAACTACTTGCAAAGTGGATGTAGGGGTTATCTACTAGTCACGATTTAGCTTGGAGAGGTTGGTTCAGAACTATTCAATTCAACTTAGTGAGGCTGGTACAGAATTACTCATTTTGTGATAGTAGGGGTTGTCTACTATTCATTAGTAAGAGCTTAGGAAGGCTACTATAAAGACTATCCGGTTTTCTTTCTCAAGTTGAGAAAGATGTTTTAGTGGAATCAATATGTGTTGAGCACTGGATGTATACAGATTTGGCCGAACTAGTATAAAAATATTTATATCATCTTTTTTCTCCTTGATTTCTTATTTTTTATGTTGCAAGCTATTGATTTAAATAATTGCTGAAATACAATTAAAGCTACATTATTATTAAAATGCTTCAGAGATCTACTTTCTGAAACAACTAACCATGACTCCACTACACTTCAAGCTTAAAGTTTGATAGTATTTTTGTTAAATGTTTCATAGTTGAAGAAAGCAATAAAGCACGATTCAATCCCCCTTCTCGTGCAGTCTTTTACCAACAATACTACATTGTTATTAATACATGCTTCAAAGATATATTTTCTTATACAACTAACCATAATTTTGTTGCACCTCAAGCTTAAACCTTGATAGTATTTTTGTTAAATGTTTCAGATTTCAACAAAGCACTAAAGCATGATTCAACCCCCCTTCTCGTGCACTCTTTTACCAACATTAAGATCTCCATTAATATAGCATCAATAAGGATAGGCAAGTGGTAACCCCCTATCTCATGTGCATTGCTTTCCATTCCCAAAACCTTAACACGGCAACAACACAAAGACAATTACTCTTTCTTGGGAGATGTGGGGTTAAGGGGAGATGAAGAAAGGTTTAGGGGAGTGATGGAGAGCCGAAGGCGAGAAGAGAAAGAGGGAAACAAATTGGCAATGGGTGGCTATTAGGGTGGATAGTGGTGGTTGTGGAGCTAAAGGGTGACTTGGACAATTCAAGTGAATTTTTTATGGATTTCATTGCCATCCATTGACAGTGTAAAGTTTTTTTACACAATTATCCAACAATGTATTGCCACATAAGTCATTATTGTAGACTTTTACACCACCACTTGAAAAGTCATCTAAACGAAAGCTTTTGATTGGATGACGATATAAGACAGTTTTACATTGTCAGTGCACGAAAAAAAGAAACTTGTATTCTCTCTCTTTTAAATGTTTCTCTCTCTAATTCTTCATGTTTATAGAAAGAAGAAGAAGAAAGAGAACTAACATCTGTGGGATGGTGCACAAACATAATCCTTATGTATGAAGGTTTAACTCATTTCACCTGATTTTTCATGTGTTTGTGGTTTATATTTCAAAATATAAATGATTATTTTTTTCAGTTTTTTTAACAATTAAACAAACTAATAATGGCTTTGTTAGAAGCTGAGATTTGCTGTTATTATTAGAAAATGGAGTTGAAAAATTGTAAATGTGTTTTACGAAATGCTATAAACTAGTATGTAAAATGTTGTAAACCATTGCATAAAAAGTAGTAAACTAGTAGCAAAATATTGTAAAACAATTGAGGACACATACTAGCTAGGTTGTTGAAAACTGGAGTTGAAAAATTATAAATGCGTGTTATGAAACGTTGTAAACCAGTATGTAAAATGTTGTAAACCATGCACAAAAAGTTATACACTAGTAGCAAAATATTGTAAACCAATTAAGGACACATACTAATCCAGTTATTAAAAACTGGAGTTGAAAAATTATAAATGTGTGTTACGAAATATTGTAAACTAGTATGTAAAATATGCAAACCATTGCACAAAAAGTTGTAAATAGTAGCAAAATATTGTAAACCAATTGAGGATGCATACTAAATAAATTGTTGAAAACTAGAGTTGAAAAATAGTAAATGCGTGTTACAAAATGTTGTAAACCAGTATGCAAAAAGTTGTAAACTGTTGCACAAAAAGTTGTAAATATTATAAACCAAATGAGGACTCTATTTTTCATAATTTTATAAATATAAAATAGACCTAACTATAATAATAAAATAAAATTTTAGTCATTAGCAATATATATATATATATATATTTGTCTTATTTAGTGCTTAATTTGATTTGTTGTGAAAAAAAAAAAGTAAGATCATTTATATATAGATATATTCACACGTATATATAGCATCATTCTTAAGGACATAATCTAAGTTTAAAGATTTTAAAATTATATTAAATAGGAAATTTTAAAACTGTACTAATAATATTGTATTAATAAAATTCATAATTGTATGAATATAAAATAGAATAAAATAATATACTAATACAATTTAATTTTTATTTATTTGTAAAATTCAATTTTAATCGACAATGTTATATTAATTAGTCTAATAATGACAATTATGTTTATTTATTTAGTAATGAAATTGTTGTGTTTACTAAATTTAGTTTGGTTTACATAATAAAATATTTTTTTAAAAGTTTTATAGTTTAATATAAATACTATTTAAGAGTTTGAATAAGTGATTCAACTGGTTTACAACATTTTGCTACTGATTAATAACTTTTTATGCAATGGTTTACAACTTTTTGCTTATTGGTTTACAACATTTCGTAACATGCATTTACAATTTTTCAGCTCCAGTTTCAACAACCTGGTTAGTATGTATCCTCAATTGGTTTATAATTTTTTTGTGCAATGGTTTACAACATTTAATATACTGGTTTATAACATTTCGTAACACGCATTTACAATTTTTCAACTCTATTTTCCAACAATAATAGCAAATCTTAGCTTCTAACAAAGTCATTCTCAGTTTGTCTTATTGTTGAAAAAACTGAAGAAAAAAAAAATCATCCATGTTTTGGGACATAAACCATAAACACATGTAAAATCAAATGAAATGAGTTAAGCCTTCATGTATAAGGATTATGTTTGTGCGCTATCTCACATATCTTAGTCCTCATTCTTCTTCTTCGATAAACATGAAAAAGTAGAGAGAGAATGAAATTTTCTTTTTTTTCCTTTTGTGTGCTTTGGTTTTCATGCAAAAGGATTAGTTTTATGCGCTATCCCTAGATCTTGGTTCTCCTTCTTCTTCTTCTTCTTCTTCCTGTAAAGAATGAAGAACTAGAGAGGAAAAAAATGAAAAGGATAAAGAGAAAAAAAGACAGAGAATGCACATTTCTTTTTTTCCTTTTGTTTGCATTGTGTTTCCTTTTCTCTTTTTGCCAAATTTACCCCTCTGTATACATGACATCTAGATACCCTCTTTTGTCATTTAGCTGGGTGAATGTATATGGTGTAAGTTTTGTGATGTGTGCGTGTCATTACTTATTTTTCACAACTCCACCTTACCCTTCCTGTCCCATTTCCCCTGTCACCACCACCCCTATTCATAGTCACCATCCTCCATTATCACCACGACCTATGTTCATTTGACAATTCAAACCAACCCACCAACCCCTAATTAGATTCTTTAGATTGCTTGAAATTTTCTCGATCTGGAGAGAAAAAAAAAGGAAATAAGGGGAGTTTCTTTGCAGTTTTGTGATTCCTCTATTTTCAGTTTCTGAAAAATTGTTGCTGCTGCAAAAAAAAAAGAGAGAACAATGTTGTTGCTCGCGTAAGAGATCTTGCATTATGAATAGGAACTTGCTTAATTGATTTTGCCTGGTATAATAGAGTATGAGAAAACTTCACACATCGTCAGTATTTATAGCATTTCGCAATAAGAGTTGGAGGATTTGGCTTGATTAGTGCTTCTAGGAATTTGGGCTCTTCAAATCTCAAGTCGCCATGTTTGATGCTTGGATTGCCGTTATTTGAGTCACACCCCCCATTCTTCTTTCTTCACTTTCTCAGTGGCAAGAAAGATGAGCTCAGGCTTGAGCTTTAGGCTATGATTAAAATAATAAAAAGAGTAATGTATCACTTTCGTCCCTGAAATTGCACAGAGGAGTCACTTTCGTCCCTGAAATTTGGAAACTAACTCTTTAGTCCTTGAAATTGCATTCTGTAGGTCACATTAGTCCCTGGTCAAACAACAATCTGTTGACCGTTACATTTTGATGATGTGGCATCATATCAAAATAAGTTCAGATTAGTCCCTGAAATTTTAAATGTATCAAAATAGTCTTTGAAATTTTCTAGAATCTGTCAAAAAAGTCCCGAATCCTAAATTTCTCCTCTTTTAGTTCATAAAACCTAAATCCTCAATAATTCTTAAACCCACTTATTTATCTCTCATTTTCACACCTTATTTAAATAATCCAAATTTCCAAATATCATAAATATAATTAAGTGCTTGATTAGTCTAAATTTGATACCTTCCTTGTTTACCTAACATAATCAATTTATTATGAGACCTTCAATGTTGATGAATAAGAGACACAATTCTTTACTTGAGCTCGATTAAAACTATCATATTTGATATAGTTTGCAAGTACATTTGACATGAGGGTAGAGTTTCTTTTCATTGTCATATTAGATTCTTTTGATACAAAATTCCTCCTCAAATTACAACTAAGATATTCCAATGAGCCCCTTGATAAACTCCATCCACACTTGATACCAAATTCCTTAACGTGTCACTTAACATGCCATATCGTCAAATCTACTTATTGTGTCTAAATCGTCCATAATTCTTAAACTTTTTTTTTTCCTCTCATTTTCACACCGTGTTTAAATAATTCAAAATTTTAAATATCCTAAACATGATTAAGAGTTTAATTGGTCCAAATTTGAAACCCTCCATGTTTAGCTAATATAATTAATTTATTAGCTATTACATTACGTTTCTTGGAATAAAATGGGTTTTAAAATATTAAAAATGGGATTCAAGGTAAACATTATATTATCAAGCATTGATGGAGTTTATCAAGGGGCTCATTAGAATATCTTAGTTGCAATTTAGAAAGGAATTTGGTATCAAAAGAATCTAATGTGACAATGAAAAGAAACTACACCCTCATGTCAAATGTGCTCGCAAATTATCTCAAATATGAGAGTTTTAATCGAGTTCAAATAGAGAATTGTGTCTCTTATTCATGAACATTGAAGATCTCATAATAAATTGATTATGTTAGCTAAACATGGAAGGTCTCAAATTTGGACTAATCAAGCTTTTAATTATATTTAGCATATTTGAAAATTTGGATTATTTAAATAAGGTTTGAAAAAGAGAGATAAATAAGTGGGTTTAAGAATTACGAGCATTTATATTTTATCAACCAAAAAAGGAGAAATTTGGGATTCGAGATTTTTTTGACACATTTTAGAAATTTCAAAACTATTTTGACACATTTAAAATTTCAGGGACTGATCTAAACCCATTTTAATATGATGCCACGTCAGCATGTCACATGGTATGCCATGTCAGCATACCAAGTCATCATGTCACATGTGATCAGCATGACATGTCATTGACAAGTGGCATGCCACGTGTCACTTAACATGTCACATCATCAAAATATAACGTTGACTGATGGTTGACTGTCAGTTGTTTGATCAAAGACTAACATAACCTACAGAATGTTATTTCTGGGATTAAAGAGTTAATTTTCAAATTTCAAGGACAAAAGTGATATTTTACTCTAACGAAAATGAAGGGAATGGTAAAGCCAAATTTAAATAACCATTATTTGGAAATAATTTTAGGGGATAGAACAACATAGCTAGTAAAGAACAATATATCCCGCCCTTACCACTCAAGGAGGGGTCAAGGAGGGAATAAATTCAACATCCATAAAGTGAGCAATTTTATCTATAGATTAATAAAATGAAGAGGCCCTCACTTTTAGTTAACTGATTCAAAGACAAAACCCCCCTCACTTTACTATCTAAAATGATATACTCACTTTAGCATATTCTAAGCCTATGTACTCACAATGCATTTATGAAAAATGAATTATATTGATTGTACTCACAATATATGGGACACTTTATTGACTCACATATCACCTACCATTAGATGAAATGTGATTTCCATTCAAGTAGGATCCACACTTCATCCAATAAGATGTGTATCGAGACAACGTCCCATGCATTGTAAGAATAAATAGCATTTTTCATAAAAAATCAATTGTGGTGCTTTTAGAGTGCACCATTTATTATCAATTGTACTAGTGCACCACCTTAAAATGGATGGTTAGTTTTTCTTTTTTTTAAATACTAAATTTGTAATTAAAGAATATCATATGAATATTCCATTTAGTTCAACATTTTTGTAATGCTTTATAGAGACAACGATTTGACGGAAAAAATTTATACAATATAGGCACTTAAATACAAAATTTTAAATTGTAAGGATCTAACTAAAAATTGAGCAAAACTATAAGAACTTGTAGTTTAATTAAACCTTAAATAAATATGTAAAATAATTTTAAAATACGTAAATTAATGAAAATTTGTATATGCATTTATAATACATGATAAATAATATAACATTTCATATAAAATATATTTATATATAATAAAAAAATTTGAATAATTGCTACTAATTGATAAATTAATTATTATTTTTTTGAAATTTATCTAAAGATGATTCATTAATAATATTACTCTAGTATTTTTCTATATTTGTTACACGTATTATGATAAAATTTTAGTAGTTAATTATAAGAAAAAAATGATATATATTTTCATATTATATATTGTATGAAAATAAAATATTACAAAAATAAGGATTTAATTTTAATGTGTTGATAGTGTAAATTTTTTTTATATTGTTATTCAACTAATCATTCCATAAATGACCTTTCAAGTAGTAGATACGTGAGTAAATCACATTAACTACATGATAATATATGCTTAAATACATTATAAAACTAATTTATATCGTTAGTATATCAAAATTAAATTCATAAAATAAATCAATCAATAGAAATTTAAAATGTGTCAAATCATGCTAGATAATTGCCCTTTATGAGAACTACCACCATGATTTGATAATTTTTTAAATTTTTAGTAGTTGATAGTATAAAATCAATTTTACAATGCAAACTAATACAAATTCAAAATAGAATCAAATTATAATAGTTCAATAATTCTTAACTATGATAATCATATTGATTTATAACAATTGTTTTTAAGGTAAATTATGCTCACCTCCCTTGAAGTTTATAGAAATGCAACCCACATCTCCTTTGATTGTCTAGCCTACACTCGCATCCCCTCTGCTTATCAAATTTTAATTATTTATATTATACCCACATCCCTCACTAAAAGAGCATTGTTAGTAAACTTAACAAAATGATATTTTTCTTTAACTGTTTCTAATTAATAAAATTATAAAAAAAATACCCCTGCCTACTCTATGTTAATTGTGAATATTTTTATAATTTTATTGATTAAAAACAGTTAATATGACAAAAATATCATTTTGTTAACTTTACTAATTTTACTCTGTTAGTGAGGAATATGAGTGTAATATAAACACTTAAAATTTAACAAGTAAAAAAAGTGAATATAGGCTATGCAATTAGAGGGGTTGTGAATTATATCCCCACACCCCTCGAGGAAAGTGGATGTAATTTACTTTTATTTTTAATATTTTGAATCTCATTCATATAACTATATTTTATATTAATATTATTTATGTATTATTTATTGTTCAAAACTCAAAAGTAATTAACATTTATTTATATTTTTTAATATTATTTTGAATATTTAGTTAATTTTATTTCATATTTATTTAAAATACTTATTATTAATTTTTTAATTAAAATGACTACTGTTAACCCTTCATATTTTAATTTTTTCATAAATTTAATTTCTATAAATTAACGATATAAAACAATTTTAATTGTAAACCAATCATAAAACAAAAAACGCAAATTCAATTAAAAATTATCTATTAATATTTTATTTTATTTTATTTTTATTATTTAATATATTATTTATAAAATATCAAATCATAAAAGAAAATGCATTAAATACAATCTTAATAAAATGAGATGGAATATAGATTTTTCAAACAAATAGGGATAAAATGTCATTTCTTAGTACCTCAAAAAGAGTAAGAATATTTCTTAAAAATTAGAATAAATAAATACTAGGAATAGGCTCAAATTAGTGCAAGCTATTATAAAATCACGGGGAAATAAAATTTTAACACGAACTAATGATTTAAAACGGTAAATCATTCTACCCCCAACACATTTCCCCTAACTATTATAGAAAGGCAGCTCCTTTCAACGTCTCAGGATGGCCAGACCCTACTCAACCACGGCCAATAAGTCACTCCCTTTACAGAAGCAGTGCTTTGCATCCGACCCCAAATCCACCTGACAAATGATTAGACCAATATTTATTGTTGGCAACAAAAGCAGTTGATTAATAATGACATTAAAATGCTATTAATTTCTTCAAGAAAGCTGTGCCACAACGTAAATTCTTCCTATTTACCCAAAGAAAACCCACCACAAAGGTTAAAATGCGGTATTGTAACTGCACGATTCATTTCGTAACTACATGGAGTACACTACCATCACAAGAAAATAGCCATAATGAATGTCACTAACTTATCAGTGGAAACAACAGGCTCAGCAAGATGCAGTCCCATTAACTTTCATGAAACCAAAAGAAAAGACAAGAAACTATAACAGGGCTACCACAAAATAAAGGATAGACAGGAATAACAGCAAAATATAAGAGGGGGCAATGACCCTTTTTGTGTGTCTTGTAACACAACCAAGCCTTATACAAGAAAGTTTGTGTAGAAGAGTGCTATAATAATGTGAGAATATCAGTGTCAAATAAACAGAAAGTATTGTTTTATAATTTTTCAGAGACACGATACCATTTAATCACATATTGGACAAAATCATCGTAAAAATCAAATGAAAATTTAACATTTTTCTGACAAGAGGTACCAAAAAGTCAACAAATGAGAGAGATCCCAAAACAAAACAAGAACAAAAATGTTTTGGCGTAGCACTTGCTTTACTCTTGCCTAATCTACCTAGTCTCTGTGCTCTAAGCATACAGGTCACATATATTTTCCAACGAGATATATATTTAACAAGTGATTAATTCATTAAAAGATACCTTTAACAGTTGCTGTGATAACTTAGAATGCTACCAGATTCATACAGTATCATTATCATCATACAATTGCAGAGAAAATATTTTAATGCCACTTACCTCGTAAGCATTTATGTCAGTGAACAAAACCTGCAAAAGATTAATAATACTTTACAGTTGGATCAAATCCGAAACAAGTTCAAATGATTGAAAATAAACCTTTTCTTTCTTTTCCTACTCTTTTTATTCTTGTCTAATTTTTTATTGTTTGAGCGAAAACAAGAACACACAGAAGTAATATCCACATTTATTATAACGAAATTACTAATTCAATTCGTTGGCCCCAGCTCCCTACTACCTTCATGATTTATGCACATTATCTGGTATGGATCCTAACATGATTTTATTGTACAAATACATAAAACAAACAAGAAGACACTCAACAATCATTTAACCAACTAATTACTTCTCATATGTTAAGAACTACATATTACATGATAGACAAGTCTTGCTGGTGAACAAATTGTAGCACAATTACTCGAGAGGATATAATTTTCGTATTCAGAGGGCTTTAGCAAACATAAGTGTCAGTACACTGATTGCTCCCCAGGTCGTTCCATTTTCCATGTCATCCCTATAATTTCAACATGATCCTATGTCTTGTGTCTACCATTTTTTTCACCCATGATACTGGCAAATTATTCTCTTGATATAGCATCAATTTCAACCCAACCTTGTTTCCAGTTTTCACTTCATTTAGTATATAGAGGCATTGTATCAGTGTATCAATACCTTTCAAAGCCGAACGATCAACTAATATTATCAACAAATCTAAATGGTTTGTTATTGAACCATGGTATATGATTGGCCACATACATCATTGCTGTATTCTCTTTCACAGGTATGAAGAAAAATATTAAAACAAATAAAATACTCAAAATAGAAACTAGAAGGCCTACATTTGAGGAAACAAATAGGAAAAATTGCTATAATATAAGAGACATTGTTGGACGAAAACAATGGACTCCCTGAGATCAAAGAGACATCCATGTTCCTCAATCTTAACATCCATCCCAGGAACCACTTCTTGCATTTGATCATATACTTTATCATTTGGTTTGACTAATGAGCAAAATGGTAGAACTACCAATAAAATAACTATTCTGTGACCTCAAACCTAACCTTCATTGCAATATGGGATGATAGTTATGTTTATCACATTAATTTATAGTGTGATCGAAATGAAAATTAGAGCCTGTAATTGGTATTTAGGGTTTAGTTACCAAAAACTTCAAAATCCATGGTTGTCTTTAGGTTATTGGCATATCTTACACCAATTTGAGTTTGGCTTGCTTGTCATGGTAGATTTAGGGATTTAGGGTGCTTTGAGTCTCCAGTATCATTCATATTATATGTCTAAAGGGTGTTAGCTTATTATTGCAATTTCAGATAAAATCATTGAAACGAAATATTAAGAATCTATTGAGATTTTTCTCTTGTTCTTCAACTTATCTATTTCACCACTTTCACAGTACCGAGCATGTACCTTTGTTCCAGCTTTTACTTCTCCAGCCTCAGCACCAACAGAAAGGATCTGAAACAAATATTTAAAAAACTCATAAAATTATCAACTTCAATACACAAAAAAATAACAAAGTGAAAATGTTTAGTAACCCAAAACACCAAAGGCATCTCTGTATACTTACTTCTCCAATGAGATATCGCTCAAATTTAACTGCTGATTTGGGCAACAAAAGTCCACCAGCTGTTTTCTGTGCCAAAAATTATTCAAGCATTAGCCATGCAACATGGAAAATCTACCATACACTTATATATTTGTTAATTACAAAACACTGTATTTTGGCTATATACCAAACTATAGCAAACCAGTAACCTAAAAGATATCAAATTTAGTCATAGCATACAGGTGGAGCCATGATAGAAACCACACAAGAAAGAACACAGAAATGGAAGAAAGAAACTGAGAGTAATATTGAGTATGAAAATGCAGAACAATTGGGAGCAAGCTTGAGCACTATAGCAGCTCAAAACTCTCCTATGCCTAAGCCAAAGCCAAATGATTGCCTGCCTCCCTCACGTCCCTCCCCATTACCTATATACCAATTCTAATAGAAACACACAGATTATGCACTCTATTCCCTCTCTTTGCCAGCTCATCATTCTGTTACAAATTAAGACCCCACACGCCCTCTTTTTTTTTATTTCCCTCGTTTAGTTATTGAAGGTATTACTTCTAGAATATACAAAATTTACCCAAGGTTCCTATCAAGCCACCAACTAGCTATAATCATTATTCGTACAATTGATATTATCATAATCTATTCCTTCGTCTGTCATCCTTCCAACTGGATAGACATAACAAAACTAAATCAACTCCTGATTGCACTAGACTCCTCATCCTTTATTTCTTTGCTTTTTAAAAAAAAAATTAGAAAAAGAAATTATATCAGAAGTGAAGAGGAATACAAAAGAGGATAACATATCCTCACCAAAAATGTAAAATTAACTGAGTCCTGAAAGGATAAACTATGTAACAACAGATGCCAATCCCTTTGTACATCAGCGGCTAGAGGAACACCATTCCTTTATATTGTTTCTCTAACAACATAATCATTTCTTATTATGTTGTGAAAGTCTACAAAGTTACATTCTAAAGGAAAAGGTCATTTCACTTATTATTTTATTAAGGAAGAAACTGTACAGGAAAAACAATATGAACAGTATCAGCCAACAACATGTATAAAGAACCTATAATCAAGTGAAAAAGAAAAGGAAAGCTTTGCAAAATGATGGAAGCAATAAGCAAAGCATAATCACCACAATATCGTAAATTTAAAGAGAAAAAAAATTAAAAACAAAGCACTCTTCAAACAAAATCACAAAATGAAAAAAAAAAAAAAACACAAATAACACCACCGTATTTCACTCGCAAATAACATCTTATAGCAAAATGAAATAATCTCCTGGTTCCCTCTCAGTGTAAAAGAATATAGAAAATATATACTTCATTTATTTTGTATCCATAGCCATTTTCACTGAAACTTTATAAGTCACACGCATCACACAAGGGCATCAAGTATGTTACTGGTGGGGATGGGGAGGGGTTCTCAGTCTAAGCATCGGCAAAGCATTCTTATAAGCTTCAAGCATAGTGAGAACTGTAAGCATTATCTTCGCTCATGACCTTTTGCAGTTTAGATTGAAATGCTTTTATTTATTAATGCTGTATTCTTGGAAAATAAGTCATAAAAAGAAAGTAAAAAGCAGGACAAGGAACATTTGATATCTACTGAGGACCCCTGAGGGGTGGCTTAAGTGATAAACAAGCCAATGGCTGAGGAGCAGCCTTAACAAGTCATGTTAAAGCCTATGGGAAAGAAACTCTTGGAAGGGGCAGCCTCAACATTGCAAGGAGGGTTACTCTCACACAAGTACACCCAAAAGATGTGGGAAAACCTTCCAAGACCAATAAAAGAAACAGGATACTGTCCAAGGAAAATATGACAAAATAAAACGAGAACACAAGGATGAAATTATAAGGGTGATAATCAGTGGTAAAGTCACCTATATGGCATCCCACTAAATCCGTATGCCATGAAAAAGTTATAGAACATACATCTCTAGAGAATATACTCTAAGGGTGTGTTTGGCACTTTGGCTAGAGGGTAAAAGTGGGCACAAAATTTTCATGAATGAATTTCATGTGTAATTTTACATAGAGTTCATCTATGAAAACTCTACCCCTATTCTCACCCAAACCAAACACACCCTAAAACGCAGTTTCTTCACTTCTCTTCTATCATTATTCATGTAAAATGACAGCAACATATACTAATGCATGGTTCATTTACATCACAGTTACCTTTCATACAATGCATCAATGGATCTTGGTAGGTGGTGAAGAGATGTCTATGTTTTTATTGGCACAACAGCAAATATAGTCCAGGACATTGAATAAAGTAAATAATAGAATTATTTTGTGCTTCTCATGTGTGCTTATGCCACACAAGTAGCACCAACCTGATAGGAACCTGATACTCATGGAGCAATACTGAACTAGAATGGAACAATTATAAAGGAATATATTCTGGAATCAACTCAATGCTACAATATCAGTGTGATATTGAGCTTAAAGGAATGAATTACAAGATGCAAAGTAGCAAGAAAACAGTAAAATAGGTATGGCACTTTAAGAGGCCAAATCTCTCCCAAGGTAGCTCTTAGAGAGGCCACCACTCTCCCAAGCCTTTCCCACTAATTTTCTGAAACATCCCCTGCACACCCCCTCTCTCTACAAATAACCTCCCCTAACAGAATCCCCAAAATCCTCACTTCCTTCCACTTTCTTTCTGCCAACTCAGCAGTTGGTTATACAAGAGTGAGCCCCCCTTATTCTCTCTCATCTCAAAACTCCTAATTACAATTAAGTCCCCAATCTATATTTATTTAGGTACCTAACAATACTCCCCCACTAAAAGAATCACCTTGTCCTCAAGGTGATGTGTGGAAAAGAAATGCTGAAGGAAGACTTCCCCCTGGATCCCATATCTTGAAAAATAAGGAAAGTGGGCTTGCATTGTTGAGTTGTCCCCCTGGGTCCCAAGGATCTGATCCCAGTCCAATCCCTAGGCTTTCTTGGTTTTTAGTAATTAACAACAAATACTTTTCTTGTTCACCAATCATACCAGCCTCATCTTCCCCAATCTGCAGTGCTTGAATATTAGGAGTCTCCAAAGATATTATCATCTGCTGAAGTCTTTGTCTAAGCTGACTATAAGCAAAACCATGCTTGATTGTAGTCTCCATTTTATCCGCAATCAAAGCCCAGATCAGAACTCCTGCTTGGGTGAGTTTGTCAATCCAGTCAAGAACCCCATTTTGGAGTTTGCAGTATACTGCAATTGCACTAAAAAGCATTAGATTCCCCTCAATCTTGTTTGATAAGTCCTGCAAATCCTGGACTTTTTGCCTGTTCCTGCCACGAATTTGTTCAATAATAGCACTACTAGTTTTTGGACCTTTTTCTTGAAACATGATTATTCCAATTTCCTCCAAAAGCCAAGGTAGTAGCAAATCCAAAGGGTGAGTAAAAAACAAGCTGAAGGGTTCAAGCCCACCCCCTTGTGACCTTATTGCTACTTCATTAACAGTAAATGGAATGGCCGTTGGTGCATAATAAAACTCATCCCATCCAAGGTGCAATGCATCAAAATAGGATGTGTGAACCTTCCTATGCAGAACAAGAAATGCAGCAGAAGTGGAATAGACAGTAATGCATTCAAGTGGGTTTGTGATACCTCCTCCTGGAAGTTTTGTCCCTCCCTTTAACACCAAATTTTAGTGGCATCTGAGGTTGATAACTGGGAATGTAACGAAGCATGATTTTTTCTAAGGCCAAACTTCCGGAGAGGTTCATATCTATGGTTGTCTCATCCTCCTCTCCTTTTGAGCATATCCTTGCATTCCCATCCCCTGGAATTTCACCACCATCCACAAGGACTGCCCTAATTCCATATAAATCAGCAACAGAGTTATCCGTGTTGAAAGTGAAATTGGCGGATGCATATGAAAATGGAACATGATCCCATTCTGCCAGGGCACCAGCTTCCTTTCTTTTAGCTAGTGCTTCAGACGCTACAAATGCAGGAGTGTCAGCATGTAAAGAAGAGAATGTCATAGAAACCATTCCAGTACCCACGAATACTGGAGTATCCAGTGGGCCTTGACAATTAAATAGAGCAGTGACTGATCCAGCTAGCGAGAACAATAGATGTCTCATCTTGAAAGTTCTCATCAAGGCATACACTCCGACATCAGGGCCCTCACTCCTTGTAACAGCCATGTTAAGTTCAACAAGCCTTACCTCACGTATATGGGCCTGGTCAGTAATAGCATTTGAGCACAATGGGCCTTTTATTTCAAGAGGTACACAAGGGATGATAGTGCTTATTGAACACTTAAGCACTGAACGTCCCACTCCTTTAGAAGATGCCACAAGGCCCTTAACCCTTTTAATCTCAGTTATAAGTCCAATAACACTAGATTCACTTATTTGGGCCTGGCCCATTAGGTGGCAAACTTGACCTGGTTCCTGCCTTGCCCTTCTCGACACACCTCTTCCTTCCTCCCTCTCCTTGCAGCCACTGGAATGAATTAGGGCGGCGATTGGTAGCACCTCCTTTGCCGTCATCCCCCTGCCCGCCATATGCGGCGGTGACTTTGGCGGCTTTGGCGGAGGTTGTGGGTTGATCGAGAATCTCATAACTCGAAGCTCCTCCACCGGCGCATGCTCCTCTCCCTTCTTCTCATTCACATCGCTGCCTGTGATGGTTCGTTTTGCAGCCATCATCGGCGGCTCCTCCCGTGCGACGGTCACCGCGGGCTCAGGACTCGATGGTTCCAGCGGTTCTGTCGACGGAAGCAGGGGCGGCGCGCATGAGGGCTCGAACTGCTTCGCAACATGTGTCTTCTCCGTCGCCCCCGATGAAGCTGGGTCCGGCGGCTTTGGCGGTAGGGGATGGTCGGTCGGCGTTCGCGAAACACCAAGCTCCACATCCGTCACGTTCTCCTCCCCCTTGAGCTTCTTCCGTCTAGCATCTACTGTCGCCGCCGCTGTAACAGTCAACGCTGCCCCTGGATTTTGCGATTTGGTTGGTTCCGACCGAGAAAACTATATTAGCAAGCTCAAAAGCCCAAACTCCATTGCTGCTCGTGACTTCTCTACCGTCCTCGGTGACGTCAGTTCGGGTGGCTTGGGTGGTGGCTTTCCGGCGATTTTGAGATCTTCTCCCTTCTGCTACTCAGCCGCAGGAGTCCATCGCATGTCCTCTCGGGCATGAGCCTCCTCTTTCGAGTCTAGTGTCGCCACCAGAGCTTCGCCACTAATTCAATAACCTCTTCGCTCTTTCCAATAATCATTACCTTGAAATCCATCAGTTGCTTGATCTCCTTCAACGGGTCTGCTTTGTTCACGATCTCCAACTTCAACTCCTCTTCCGATTTGTGTGTATCGTCACCTTCATCCTCGGCTACTTCATCCTCCTCTTCTACAGGTTCCTTAATCTCAATCAAATTCGAATCCAAAAAATGGTGATTGATCTCCACTCCCTCTGGTTCAGCATCTCGATCCCCTTCCTCCTCTTCATTCTGCATGCTTTTAAAAAACTCTCGAACATCAGGAGGCCAATCGGCCATGGAGGATCTCCTTCTTCTGCTCCACCACAGATCTTCATCATCCTCCCAAATGGGTAGCCGACGACGCCGGTGTACCTTCCTCTTACTAGATTTCTTTTTTTCCTTCATTTTCGGCTCCATCTTCCTCTTCTGCTTCATCTTTTTCTCCGGCTTTCACTTCGTAGCAGAAGCAGCTCGCATGGCTTTCGGCACAGGGCTCCCAAGATCGGGAGCTCTGATACCAGTTGATAGGAACCTGATACTCATGGAGCAATACTGAACTAGAATGGAACAATTATAAAGGAATATATTCTGGAATCAACTCAATGCTACAATATCAGTGTGATATTGAGCTTAAAGGAACGAATTACAAGATGCAAAGTAGCAAGAAAACAGTCAAATAGGTATGGCACTTTAAGAGGCCAAATCTCTCCCAAGGTAGCTCTTAGAGAGGCCACCACTCTCCCAAGCCTTTCCCACTAATTTTCTGAATCATCCCCTGCACACCCCCTCTCTCTACAAATAACCTCCCCTAACAGAATCCCCAAAGTCCTCACTTCCTTCCACTTTCTTTCTGCCAACTCAACAGTTGGTTATACAAGAGTGAGCCCCCCTTATTCTCTCTCATCTCAAAACTCCTAATTACAATTAAGTCCCCAATCTATATTTATTTAGGTACCTAACACAACCTTTGTGAAAAAAGTGATAGTTGGATTTTCAGGCCATTATCATGTTTTTAATATACTTCTCTTCTATGATCCTACATCAACCAGTGACTTGTCTCTTCTCAATCTCTAACCTCCATTGAAGTTTCTCATTCAACTTCTGCATGATTTTTGTAGATTTATTGTGTTTTTGTTAGAAGGGGAAAGAGACAGAAACACAGGGGACCCCTCCCCACTCTTAAAATGATCATTAAATAACTCATTTTAACCACTCCAGCCTCAGAATCTTCAACAGTTAATTCAAATGGCATCAAATTGCAATCACTAACAGATACATCGAATTGCACAGGGTGGCTCATGTGTAAACCACAAAGGTGCCTTCCATTAGCAAATACATTGGCACACCACCCAAAAGCATTCAGCTTGAATGCTTGATTGTTGTTGCAGTTGTTTTAATATGTTGAAACACCAAGCTCATAAAATATTCAAGCCATAGCTTCCACTTAAACAAAGCCCCCAAAGAAAGGCCAACATTCAATAAATGCTTGTACACCGACAGCATGAATTAAAAGATAACGTGTGGATTGCATAAACATAAGAGCCATTGGATTAAATTTAAAATACTATTTAATAAAATTTTAAATTATATATCAGGCGTCAAGTACCATGATAATTTGTACAAATGCAAGTTATTCATAGACTGAAGAGCGCAAACAATAAGATTGGAAAACACAACACGGGATAGCTGCTCCGGACTAATAGTAAATATCAAAAGTTCAATTTTTTTTTTTTTTGGTTTTATAGATAAGTTTAGGGCATACATCTGATAGCTCCTCCAGACGAATAAGAACTCTATCAGCCTGAGGTACAACCTGCAACCAAAAAGTGAAATGGAAATTATTGAACGTTTAAGAAAAAAATGAGCACCGGAAATAAAAGGTTAGTGAGTGGGGTGTGTGTTTGCAGGAATGCTACGAGAACAACTATAAACCAACATGAATATCCATCAACCAATAAAGTAAGCAAGAAAAAAAAAACAAACACCTTAGTGGGTTCCCATTTCTTGGCAACTACTGCATTGATTTTCGAAGAGTTCCTCCGCAAAACTGCACGAGACCCAGATAAGAAAAGGTGAAGAAATTGTACAAAATGAAGATAATGGCAAGTATAAATGAAGGTTTTGAAAAGTTGAGGAGTACCAGGGAGTCCGTTTTTAGAGAAAGAGAAAGCACTGGTTTTGTGTAGGAAGGGAGTTGGCAGGGTGACAAATGTGGATGCCATGGATAAGAAAGAGAGAGAGCGCAAAAACTCGCAGTGAGAGAAAGGAGGCAGCAAAGAGTGGATTAGGGAAGAGGGGTGAAAGAAACCCTCTAACTCATCGAGCCACGCTACAAGCCAAAAATATAACAAAGCTGGTGCCCAATATTTCACACAATGCAAGGGAGAGATAGAATGTCAAAAGATGACGAAGCGAGAAACTCCTCGAATGTTCGATTGGTCATCAAATTAATTGTTGGGAGAGAAATGACGAGCTGTGCGGGGTCTTACCTTAAATTTTCGGAACATTTGCAGGAATAAAATTAAAAAAAAATCAGAAATTATATCGAACCATTAAGCCTCAACAGTGCATAACTCACTTTAAGTTGAAGCAATATATACAGCATATGAGTTGCCCTCGGGTTTCATGACTTATATGTTGTTTTAGGTTACTTCAGCTTGGTGTGACTTATGCACTAGTAAAATCTATAAATTCATGGAGAACTTGTTTCAGACTCAGATCATTTGTCAATTAATTAGTTTCTCTCGGGTGCAAAAAAAGACTGAGTTGTTACATACCCATTCATTATGATGGTAAAGTTACAAATACTATAAAGGAAGTGACTTTTAGTAGTGTTTGGCCGATCTGCGTTGTTGTTCGGCCAACCATCTATTTTTTATAGTTGCAAAGGAGTATATTGTAGTAGTTAGGTCAAGAAAATAACACGCCAATCACCAATATGCTGCATAAGTTGCCCATTGATATAAGGCAAGGTGTGATCAATTATACAAGTCTTCCTATTTGCAGTGACAAGGATGTGAATATGATGTTCATTTTTCTAGCCTAGTTTCCAGACATTCGCATAATAGAGATATTTGTCACCCTGCAAGAATGTCGGCTCAATTTTAGAGGTTCTGCTCCCCATCAATCAGTTGCTGGAGCCTCCTTGAAGTGCCCCATGAGTCTGTGATACGAAACTCAGAAGGCTATAGAGAAAATGCTAGTGATCTCATGGCAAGTCCAAGCTTTGCACATTTTCCACCACCATTGGCTCGAGGTGATCCTATTGCGAGTTTTGATTGTTCAAATTTCATCAAGCATAAGGAAGATGATGAAGAAGAGCAATTTGAAGGGCTTGTCCACAACGAGAGCGATGAAGGATCTGATAGGGAGATAGAGCATGTTAGTCAAAGCCAACTATTGATGTCACAATCCCTATCAAAGTCACAGTCTCAGTCTCAGTCTTAATGATAGGCGAGTCACTATTTGACATTGGATTTGGATGCAATGAATTTGAGTAGTGTTGACGGGTTTGGTAGCGAAGTTGGTGGGCTTGTTGGAAGTGTGGGCTTGGACAAACAAAGAAAGCTGGAAATCAGCCAATTATTTTGGCACAAGGAAGCTGTATTATTTACAATAAAGAGTTACCACATTCGAAGACCATCTGAATATAAAGTTTATGAGTCAAACCACATAAAATACCACGGAAAATGCGTGAAGTTTGGCAACGAGTGCAATTGGAGTATTCATGTTACATATTGCTGAAAAAAGCAAATGTGGGAAGTCTGAAAGTACAATGGACCACACACGTGTATTTGATTTGGCTTTGGAAAGCTACCACCAATTGCACAATGATGTTATCTGTGCTAGCATATTGTCAATGGTGGAATCAGATCCAATGGTATCTATTAAAGTACTGTAAGGAGTTGTTGGGTCAAGGTTTAAATTCAAGCCAAAGTATATGATCGTATGGTAGGCAAAATAGAAGGCAATTGGTAAGATTTATATTGACTGGGAAGGACCCTATAATTAGTTTCTGAGATGACTTCTTGGTCTGTAGTGTTATATAGCCACAAAATATTTATCTGACAAATGCTATGAATCATATTGTGTTCCATACTTTCAATATTATAAAACTAAAAGGCTAAAATCATATTTCAAGCTGACATACTTTCATAACTTGATAATTCTAAAAGCGTATTTCAAAATAATATGGTTCATAATTATGATAACTTTAAAATCATAATAGCATATATATTCGTGAAGATAAACATACTTTGCACAACATTTTTCTAATACATCATCTCTTGATATTCTGAAAGCATAATCTGAAATCCCAATTCTTGAAAACGTGGTAATCTCTTAAATCAATAAAAATGTGTTTGAAAACTTTAATGACTTGCTAACTCATGTATTTGTAAGCTCCAGAACCCTTCAAAAAACATTAGGACTAAATGTTTTGAATGACAACAAAACTAATTTAAAGGAAATACTTTGAAGAACGACTCATGTCTACCATGAGTTTCTTAACATAGCATACAAATACTTTTGGATTGCATAACACAGACTTGAAGTGAGAATAATTTCACTTTGTATGTGCAAACATGATTTATCTCATATAAAGAGATTAAACCTAATAGAAGTGAACATTATATCAAGTGAAGTATATATACATGCGTAAGGACTGAAGGATATCAAATCAAGAACAAGAAACCAAGGCATTGGTTTTCAGAAAGTAGCACTAGACATCAGAAAGTATGCTTAAAATGAAGATATCAAGAAAACTTTGAGAACAACATGTTACACAATATTCAATCATCATGATCGCAAATCTTTCAACATCAATAAAGCTTTGATTGAATACTAAAAAACCAAAGAATCATCAAGAAATTGATTTCGCACTTCAAAAAGTTCACTTCACTGTGGAGCGATGAACATTACTAGGAAAGAAGGGAAATTTGAATTTTGAAATCCAAATTCAAAGTCAAGCCCAGTTTCAAACTGGTGAGTCATCTCATCTGCCAATTTGGTCAACTAACTTAGCTTCTAGAAGACAAGTTCAAAAACCATGATCAGAAAGTAAAAAAGTAGTTTCTGAACGAACATAAAAAAAACCTAAACTCCAATGGCTTTTGCAACAGATCTGACAAACTGTCAACCTACTCTTCTAGACTACTTTTCCAAGACACAAACGGATGATCAATACGTGTCACTTGGAGAACTGATCAAGAGCAATGGTCATAAAGGAAGACCTTTTATAAATAGAGATGTTGTGCTCAAACAAACTAAAGATTGACGCTGCACAAAAGTGGAAACTCTGTGAAAATCTCTTTTTATATCCTGTAAAGTTCATCTCATCATGTAATCAGATTCCTTACTTGTAAAAATCTCTTTTCTACATTCTTGAATAGATATACGTTCTTCCTAGGAAGAAATGTTAGAAAGGAGTTATTCAAGTTATCCTATGTTATTCATTGTATATTTGTTAGGAAACTTAAGTGTAGGTTAGTTTGAGTAGCAACCCAAACACTTAACTTTTATATCCTTAATCCAGTAGTGATCAGTATGAGAAAGTTTGAAGAGGCTATTTTAACTACGTGCAACATGGCAGTAAACTGTTTTTTCTGATCACGATTTAGCTTGGAGAGGCTAGTACAAGACTACTTAAGGTTCAGCTTGGAGAGGCTGGTGAATCACTACTTGCAACCTGATAGTATGGGCTATCTACTTATCATGGTTCAACTTGGAGAGACTGGTGAATAACTACTTGCAATAACTACTTGCAACGTGATAGTAGAGGCTGTCTACTCATCATGGTTCAGCTTGGAGAGGGTGGTGAATCACTACTTGCAACATGATAGTAGAGGTTATCTACTCATCACGGTTTAGCTTGAAAATGCTGGTGAATAACCACTTGCAACGTGATAGTAGAGATTGTCTACTTATCATGGTTCAGTTTAGAGAGGCTATTGAATCACTAATTGCAACGTGGTAGTAGTAGTTGTTTACTTATCATGGTTTAGCTTAAAGAGGCTAGTGAAAGACTACTTGTTTCAGCTTGAAGAGGCTGGTGCAAAACTACTTAGTTCAACTTGGAGAGGCTAGTGAATAATTACTTGGTTTGCGAGAGTAGAGGTTGTCTACTGGTCACAGGTTAGAGCTTGGGAAGACTACTATAAAGATTATCCATTTTTTTCCCGGGTTGAGAAAGATGTTAGTGAATCTAAATAAAAATTGAGTAGTAGATGTAAACAAGTTTGGCCAAACCAGTATAAAATCATCTGAGCTATATCTTCTTCTCCTTCATTTCATTTATCTTCACTGCTCTACATTATCTTTCAATATTTACTGAATGTCTATTTCTTTATCTACTCTATTTCTAATATTATGCTTTAGAAAGTTACTTTCTGAAATATATAATATGTTTCCACTACACTTTAAGCTCAATGCTTGACAGTATATTGTTTAATATTTCAATTTTAGAAAAGGATAAATGTGAAGCAAAGCACGATTCAACCCCCCTTCTCATGCACTTCTCGACCTACAAGTGGTATCAGAGTCAGACCTTTGAGGAGTTGAGCAATTCAATGATTGCAGAGGACAAAGACCAAGGGACAAATGGCATAGATATTCACAAAGCAGAAGGACACTTCAACAACAAAATGTCACTCTTAAACAAGATTTCTGGAACAATAATGCATCTTCAAATTCAAAGAGAAGTCTTTTGGAGTAGGCAGTCAAAGCAACTCGAAGCCAGATCAAAGTGATCTCTTAAGCAAAGGAAATATGAGATAAATTGCATATACTGCGTAAACGTACTTATCAGGATATAGAAACCAAGGTCAATATGCTAGTCATTCAATATGATTTGTTCAAAATGTCAGATCAAGAAAATGTTGATGAAATGACCAAAAGATTCATGTATATCATAAGTTAGTGAAAGTGACCAAGCAAGAGATACTCTGACTCTAAAATGGTTAGAAAAATCTCAATAAGCCTCCTTGTAAAATGGCTGCCTAAAGTCACAATCATTACCAAGGGTAAAGATCTTAAAATTCTCAGTCTAGATAAAGTCACAAATTCATTGGATCTATTAAGACTCATGAGGTAGTGCTCTCTTAAATGAATTGTAAATCCATCAAGAAGAGCAAGTCCATGCCTTGTAACATCCTAAAATTTAATCCAATACACCTATAACGTATTAAGGTTAATTTTTAGTCATTACCCTTTTGTTTCATTCTTAAACTTTACTCTATTAAAATACTTAGCGGAAAATACAAATAAATTTTTCTTTTTGAAATTTGAAAACAAAACATGAGCCGCGGGCTAAAATAAAACCTAACGTTTGCCACAAACATAACATACAAGAAAGAGAAATCATATCATTTATAACCACAAAATACAAATGTTATATATAACAACAGAACATAGTCATATCATCATAGATACAAAAATTACTACTATCATAGTTCCATCGTCACATCAAAAAGAAATACACATACACACATATATATACAGAGTGGCACCTAAGTGCTTCCGATGCATCCCTCTAATCCGACTCGTAGCATATACCCCATGCCCATGCCTTAGTAGAAGTCACGAACCATGTCATTATCTTCGTCTGGAGATGATACGAAAGGAAAGAGAGGGATGAGAAACTCATTTAAGGTTCTCAGTAGGGATTTCCGACTCTAACACACGTGTCATTGTCATCGTCATCGTCCCCAAATACTTCAGTTTTAATTATGAAAAAGGTTTTCATGCATAAAGTTTGGTTTTAAACTTCTTAAATCTATTTATCCAAAGTTAGTGTCTTTTAGTATAAGTCTTAATGACATGAATGCAACAGATATTGAATGGATGCATGACAATACCATGTGCACATTAACATGAAAATCATGGTATTTGAGCACAACATAAAGAATCATAAATCACATACGTGGCATAAAAGGCATAGTACTTTCATATAACTTCTTTCTCATATTCGAACTCTTAAGCCCTTTTTCATAAAGACCACCTTCTTGTCCTGTTCGCCAAAATCCAACTAACATGCCGGCCCCGACGATTTTATCCTGGCCACCAAATTCCATCTCACCTATCACCTAGGACTGAGCTTAATCCTAACTAGTCATCACTATATTTAATATGGCGCAAAAGAAGCGGTAACATATCATTCGACTTATCCTAGATAAGTATAAATAAATCCTAACTCCCGGAGTGCAGGTTAGGGGGCTTAAGGATCACCTAAATACATCCCGGCTCCCAGAGCGCGGGTTAAGGTTATCTCCTTCCTAGAAACACATCTACTTGCACTCGGTGCATAGTAAATTTGTCCACTTTGGCAGGGTGCATCTATCATACCCTCACGATTTTGTTATCTCCTTACCATAGTAAGAGAAATGCGTCTCAGTGTGCTATGCCAGAATGCATCATAAACACATGTTCTCAATTATCATCGTGGCATTTCATTCAATATTTCATGCTCATAAAATAATGCAAATCATCATAGCATGCCACAATGTACACAATACTCAAACCTCAAGTTTATACATTCATATGCACATAGCATCAGCACTTTAACAAGTCAATAAATATGCTCCTACCCAGAATGCCGGAATAAGAGATCGGGCTCAGCTAGGTCAAATGCTATGCATCAAAACCATATTAATAAACAAATAAACACCTTGAAAGATTAATTCTCACATTCCTCTCCTATCTTATAGTTCCTTATGCTTTGACCCTTACAAGCCTTAAACTTCTGATCCAGTTAACCTAGGATTCGAATTAGGTCTTTTATGCACCCAAGGGATCATTACCAATAATTCTCACTAATTATTATGATTATGATCAACTCTAAACGGCATAGGGTGGTAAGGGCAAAATCTACATTTCATAATTATGGGTGTCTAAGAGTCACAATTTTGACCCTTTCTAGGTTTCGGCTTCACTTAAGATACTATAATCAATTCCTAAACCAATTATGAGGGATCCCTACACATATACACCAATTATAAACCATTTTTACTATGTTTAATCATGCTGAGACAAAATCCATATTTTTTAGTTTCTAAGGGTTCTAAAACTCTCATTTTACATCCTTTCTAGTTACTTGTTGTTCCTAACACTCACAAAATAATTTTTCCTTCACTCAAACATAATTTTTACAAACTCTAACTTATAAAAACAGCATCAAACTGTGGTCATAAATTTAGGGCAGTGGCCAAAACTTAAGTTACATACAATCACATTTTCAAGTACACACAACTTACTAGTTTTCTCTTGGATTCAATTTAGGACCTCAAACTCTTTTAGAAATTAATTTATTTCATAAATAAAATTATAAAAATATAAGTAAGGGCAGTAGCTATTTTGATTTGCTCATAGCTGAGATTTAAAACATAAAAATATATTTATAACATTCTTTAAGTTTACGTATGTTTAAGAAAATTCTTAAAACATAGTTTAATGGTCCTTGTGACTAGATGAGACTTATGCTAAGCTCATCCTCATCACATGGCCAGAAATGGTATTTATGAAAAGCTTTCATTTTCCAAACTTCACTTGAGATAAAATGGGCAAGTCTTTGAGCTCTAGGATCTTTAGGTGATGATATAAACTTAAATATGCTATGCACTTTGTTTTATTCTTCATTATAAAGTGAAAGCATGAAAATAAATATAATATGCAAGCTCATTATAATCTTTAGAATTTAGTGATGACTTGAAACATAAACATAAGAATGCAAGTTTATTCTTTATTCTTGGAAGTTTAGTGTTGACATGAAAATAAATATGAGTGAAAGTTCATTTTAACTTTACTAGAGCTCATACAAGACTTTTAGAAGAACAATAATAATCCCAACCCAACACTTATCTAGCAAGACAAAGTGAGCTTTAGAGTTCTTTGTACCAAGATTTAAAAGAAACCTCATGGTTTGAACATCATCATCAAGCTCAAGGAAAATGAACTAAGAGATCAAAATAAATAACCACATTTCTTGAAACAAGATATAAAGAGAACTACACCATATTCTTTATTTTATGCCCAAGAGCTCCTATCTAGAGTACACTTTAGAACGTGCCGACCAACTTTAAGGTTAACAAGGGTAAGCTTTGGGTTTTTTGAAATCAAGTGACATATTTTCTTAAGTAAACATTTTGTGAACTACCTAGCCTTTTCATCAACTTTGTAAAAAGAGAGAAAATAAGAACCAAAACCATAAAGACAAAGGAAAAGAGAACTGAAACCATTACCAAGAAAAAGGAAGGAAAATCGAAAATGAGTTAGAACCAAAACCAAGTTTCAAGCTTTAGAGATTTCTCAAATGAAAATTACAATATCACTATCTTGAAATCTCATTATGAAGCTCAAGATTTCCTTTCAAAAATCAAGTCTCATGACTAAAATAAAAAGAGAGAAAAAGAGTTTGGACTAAGACAAAACTAAAACTTTTCATATCAAAACATCAACATAAAAAGGAAAAGCTTTTGAAAACAAAATCCCTACCAAGTGGTATTTCTCTTTGGAATGAAAAGGAAGCTTGCTCTTGAAAAGAAAATGAGAAGAAAACTCCTCTCCAAGGATGATGAAGTTTCGGCCATAAGGAAAGGAAAGGAAAGGAAGTGTTTTTGTGTGAGCTTGTGTTTGAGAGTGAAAGCTCTGGTGTTTGGATGATGGTTTATGGTGGTTGTGTGGTGGTTTGAGGTTGCAAGAATGGTGGTCTTAGAAGCGAATGAAGAAGATGAAAGAAAAAGAGTATAAGAGCTCTTTGAGAGAAAGAAATGAAACTTAGGGAAAAGTTTTAAGACATAAACTTGGAAATGAGCAAATGGAACCTAGTGCTCATAAGATGAGTACTTATAGAATTTGAAACATGAAGGAGTGAAAATGGGGGGTGCTGGCTGTGAAATGATGCAGCCAAGGGGAGGAAAAATAACTTCTTCAAATAGTCATTCAAAGCTTGGTTGTAAGCATGGTGAGGTATGGTTCAAAGTATGGTTCAAGGTATGGCTCAAAGCATGGCCTTTGTGTGCAAATCAATTCAACATATGAAGAATATGGGGAGGGGTTTTCAGCCATGATGCAGCCAAGGGGGAGAGATTTGTGTCATTTAATTGTGGTTTAGTGATGTATTTAGGTGTTTCTTTGATTGAGCTTTTGGTTAGGAGTTTGCAAGTAAGTGTTTATGTGAGGTAATGGATAATTAGGAATATTGAGACATGATTAGGTGTGGTCTTGCTTCATTAGCAAAATAAAAACTCATTTTATGATGTAAACAATTGTAGACACAATTCCTTAATTTAAGGAATTGGAGAGAGAAAACACTATTTAAGATTTCATGACTTGAAATCTTGATTTTTTAAAAAGAGATTTAAGTTTTATCTAAGCAATTTTAGGTTCTAATTAACCTGAATAAATTATTTGACTCTAGATTAATTATCAAATTTAATTAATCTTCGATTAAAGCCTAATATTGCTTAGGTTTGCTTAATTACACCATTAGGCTCAAAAACACAATTCAAGGGGCAAAATCGTAATTTCACACAAACACTGCCCGGGACCACTCGGATCAAAACAAATATAATCAAGCACATATAATTAACATTCCGAACTCTCGGGAGAGATTCCAGGCTCAAATAGCACTAATACCCGCGTAAAATGCGATAGGGGTATTTTAGTCATTTTGAACCGAAAGTTTGGAAAATGAGATTTTTATCTCTGCTATCAAACACAACTTATACAATCTCCTTCAAATATTGAGTTGACCCTTTAAGGACTGCCGGGTTTTGGTCATTTTGGTCATTTTTGGTCAGACAGAAAAATCGGGGTGTTACATGTCCCTATAGACTTCTCATCAAAAGCTGAATAAGGATAAGGCAATAAATGTTGCTGAAACCTCTTATTAAGAAGAAGACAAAGACTAGCTCTCCATGTTGGAGAGGAAAATGTGCAAGGCCTGGAAAGAAGAAAATACATGTTGGCCACATGAAGTCTATTGGAAAAAGAAAAAGAAGGATCAGATGATCAGGACAAGCAAAATGTTGCAAACATATGCGTCATGACAAGTTACTCTTCATAAAGTGAATCTGAAGTTTGTTTGAGAACATATGTGAAGCCTAAGCACAAGCAGCACATGAATAATGGCTCGTTCAGACACATATTAAGATCCAAAAGCGAATTCCGAAATGTGTGGTCTAAACACTATGGACCAGTAAAGGTTGTCAATGGAAGTTGCTCTTTTGTTTCTAAAGCTTGCATAGTGTACAATAACAGTATGCTATGCAGTGAAAAGGCAACTCACATCAAGTTTGAGAAACTCATGAAGGATGTTGTTGATGATCTCAAAGAACTGGAAAAAAGTCTTGAGAAAATAAGTCTCAAGAAAACTTTTGAAAGCAAGCACATGAAAGCCAAACTTCTAGAAAATAGACAGATACTTCATAAAGCATGCTCTAAACTCCAAAGCAATTAAAAAATAACACTTCTAAACACAAGAAGAGCAACTTGAAGATGGAAAATAAGCTAAATATTCTCAAGGTACAAAAACTACAAAGGAGTTAATGATTTAAAAGCAGTTTCTCAAAATAGAATTCTTGGAGACATTTCAAAGGGAGTGAGAACCAAATCATCCCTAAGAAATATGTCAAAACTATGTTTTCATCTCCATCATTGAACCTAAAGTTTTGAAGAAGCCTTGAGTGATCAAAGTTGAGTAGATGTTATGCAAAAAGTGTTGGACTAGATCAAGAAAAGCAAAGTTTGGATACTCAACCAACAGAAAGGTCATCATTGGCACACAGTGGGTGTTCAGAAAGAGATCGATGGATGCTGCCTTCTTCTTAAAAAGCTTAAACACCTGGCTATGCAAAGAATAGAATATTGTTTCAAACCATTGCACCCAGATGATGTGGATAAGGAACCAACTAGATGGTTATCATTTGAGGTATTCCAAAATCCACATCTTTTATAGTAATACTAGTGCTATTAATCCAGTTAAAAATTCTAGTCAGCACTCTAGATTCAAGCACCTTGTTGTCAAACCTTACTTTGAAATCACATTTGAAAAGGATCTTCAGAGTCAATGCTTATTAATACTAAAGATGATAGTGTCAGAAATATTCACAAAACTTTTAGCTGAAAAATCATTTTTTTGTTGTGTTTTGAAAAGGCTTTACATTCTAAAATGTTTTAAATCTGCAAAAGCATTCATGCACAACATCTCCGGGTATTCTCCTCTTCAATGCTTTAATATGAAGACCACATAGAGACATCAGTTTGCAAGACCTGTTCACTCCTTGAAGTTCAGAAGAATTGTTCATAATCTTAAAAAGTAGATGAAGTGATTAGAAAGAAAAAGAGTAGGATTATAAAATAGGGAATAAACAATCTTATAACGCTCATAATATAAAGAAGAACCTATGGCAAAATATGATAAGACTCCGATGGGTCAAAAAGTGAAAAATGAAGCTAAAAAGTATGTCCTTCATAAAGTAATCTAAAGAGTCAAAAATCACTCTTTCTGAAGAAGGATGAAAAGGGCAAGATAATTCCCACTCTTTTAAGTTTCTCTCTCTCCCATGTTATTTCAATATCAGCTAGTCATATTCCATCACTTAAATAACTACTTACTCCTCACACGTCACACTTTTGCCATCATCTTCAACAACACACTTCATCAACTGGTTTGTATTTCCTCACTTTCAAACCTTCTCTAAGACAGCTCATCATCTTCTTAAACCCTTAATCTGTAACCTAGATCGCTTCCTATCCCATACAAACTCTCTTCATTCCTTACCTGATAACCTTCTCAAGACTCAATCTTTCTTCATCTATCTTACACATACACAAACAAAAATGGCTGAAGGAAAAGAAATCAATTGCTCTTCCACAAAAAGGGAAATTTTGTCATGTTTAATGAGGTCCATATGCAGGAGATCTATGAAGAAAGCTTCTCACAAAGAATAATAGCCTTTAGAAAGAGGCTAAATAATTCCCTGTTGAACTAAGTCCAGATACTCAAGGAAGTGGTTACATTTCAGGGATAGGAGTATTTTCTGGATATCTATGATAGGGTATTTCCAGGTATGGTAACTGCCTTCAATGCTTTTCTTGGGAAGAATCGAAACAATCTCAAAGTAACTATCAGGAACACCTAAATGGAGATTGGGCTACTGGTTAGGGCTCCTGCTACTTGAGTGAACTATTTGGCTCAAGATGAATGGTTCGAATCACTTGGAGTGAGGGTTGAAGAAGTATCCAAATGCCTTATTGATTTAGTAAAACATCAATTGGGCAAGATTACAACCTATATGCTCAGTTCACAGGCAAGAAAAGTTTTTACTGTTGTCCAATTCACCATTCTTCCCAGACAGGAAGCATGAATGTTCTACTGGGCATTGATTGTATGCTACTTTTTCTATCTGTTCACTTCTTTTCCTATCTCAGTTGTACCTCTCAGAGAGACAATGGCTTCAAAAAAACAAGCTTCACCTCTGAATCAACCATTACTCCCATAAGAACTACAATCATGGAGCCTAAAGTGACTTCTCCAGGTGACAATGATGACTTCATGATAATAAATCAATTGATGGAATCAATGTCAAAGTCTATTGCGTCAGAATCACAGGCTGATGAAGAAAGAGTGGATGAAATAAACTTCTTCGTTAATGAACTCCTTTCAAATCCGGAGCCTATCTACGAAAAGCCGCCTATGGAACCCATCATTGAGGAACTAGCCGAGGAATCTACCATAATCCTAATGATGCCTTAACCTCCTCCTCCATTCATATCACCTTAATGGAAGAAGAAGAAGATAAAGCATCAGAAACTATGGCTTCTTTTGCTATAGCCTCTGTCTTTGTTTCTACTTCCCAAAGGGATGACATGTCATCCTTTCCATCTCCTGCTGATACACAGGCTGAAACTTAGGCTAAATCATCAAAGTCTAGGGACACTGTACCCCTTGACATTCCTTAGTCTTCTCCAAGAACTACTCCATCAACCTCAACACCCATCAATTTGCCTCCTCCATCCTCAACCATGTCTCCAACAAGCTCTCACCTTAATCAGATCATCTTGCAGCATCCGAGAGAGATTGCCTCAAGACAGGACTGGTTAGAGGCTACACTCATAGAGCATGGTGCCTAGCTAAGACATCACAAAGAATTACAACTTCAGATTCTTTAGACCAATTAAGAGATTCTTTGAGAGCTAACGTGCCAAGGCTAAAGATAGTGTTCCCAATTTCTTGCACACCGATATTTTATCTTGAATTATCCAATTCATTATATCTACTTAAAAATCATGTTTGTGTTATCTGTTGGCTCTGATACATATATGTTTAAGCTTTGATATATATATATAATCTCTGATAGATATTGATGCCTATTTATCATGCTCAGCTAATCACATAGATGTTTCCTTCTTATCTATTAAGTGTTGCTCTGATTTGCCTATCCATTAAAATTAAAATGCTAAGGTTTTTAGATCATATCTATATTTGTGGTTAGCACTGGCAAGTATCTTTTGAAGCACAATTTCTTTATTATTGCTGTGATACTCATATCCATATGTTGTGCTTTGATATGTATACTGTGCTTCATTGTATTCTTCTCTAACATACTCATGAGACGTTGTTTCAAGAGCTCTGTATAACTTGATCAAAAAATAGTCGTGTATAGTTTCTGACGACCACTAGAAACCTATTCATACATGTTTTTGATACAACTAAGATCAATTTATGAGTTTCAAAACTCTATTTAGTGTGCTGCACCAAAATGATGCACAATGTGTTATGTTCTATCTCATATATATATATATACAGTTCGTAAAGTCTACATAAATAGCATGAACAACATATGTTTTCAAGTGATTTTTTTATAGTATTTCATACTTTGATACTTATGAGGAAAGTTTCTTAGCTCAAAATATAAAAAGGTTCATTCTTTTTTATTTGCTCTAATTCATTTGGGACTGATCCTTATTGACCATTAGAAAACTTGCATATTAATATGTTGATAAAATTATATTAAGGTTTCTTTGAGAATCAAAAATTGCATTTGTATCGTTTTGTTTCTCATGACATGCTCTAATACATTCATCATATATAAATCTTTGAGTATCTATCTTAAAAAGGGGCTTTGGAAAATGTTGTGCTAAATAATAATTTTAACCAAGATAAAAAATCACAAGTATTGCTTGTTTTTCATTCAAGCACATTTATCTTAGAAAATCTTTTTAAACAATGAGAAGTCAAGCTGTTTGCGTAAAAGGACTTAAACAATGACATCTGCTTTAGTATCATTCTAATATATCTCAGAAAGCACACTGAATTAGTTCGAAAAGTTTCATCTCAACCCAAACAGTTCTGATTTAAATAAGGCTATAAAATGTTTTTGAACCTATCCATATCATGCCTTAAGAAAAGGACTTTATGATATTTAAAAACTTGTGATGTTTTGAAAGATTAAGCGTTTATCATGATATATTCTGCTATATTTCTTTCAAAATCTCTTCAAAAGATTTTCTTTAAATTGGTTTGTCATCGTCAAGAAGGGGGAGCTTGTAAGCTCCAAAACCCTTCAGAAAGCATTACGGCTAAATGTTTTCAATGACAACAAAACCAATTTAAAGAAAATACTTTGAAGAATGACTAATGTCTATCTTGAGTTTCTTGACATAGCATACAAATACTTTCGGATTGCATGACACAGACTTGAAGTGAGAATAATTTCACTTTGTATGTGCAAACATAATTTATCTCATATAAAGATATTGAACCTAATAGACGTGAACATCATATCAAGCGAAGTATGTATACATGCCTAAGGACTAAAGGATATCAAATCAAGAACAAGAAAACAAGGCACTGGTTTTCAGAAAATAGCACTAAGCATAAGAAAGTATGCTTAAAATAAAGATATCAAGAAAACTCTGAGAACAATGTGTTACACAATCTTCAATCATCATGATCGCAAATCTTTCAACATCAATAAAACTTTGATTGAATACTAGAAGATCAAAGAATCATGAAGGAATAGATTTTGCACTTCAGAAAGCTCACTTCACTGTGGAGTGGTGAACGTTACTAGGAAAGAAGGGAAATTTGAATTTTTGAAATTTAAATCCAGTTTCAAACTGGTGAGTCATCTCTTCTACTAACTTGGTCAACTAACTCAGCTTCTAGAAGACGAGTTCAGAAACCATGATCAGAAAGTGAAAAAGTAGTTTTTGAATGGACTTTAGAAAACTCAACTCCAATGGCTTTTACAACAGATCTGACAAACTGTAAACCTACTCTTCTAGACTGCTTTTCCAAGACACAAACGGATGATCAACATGTGTCACTTGCAGATCTAATCAAGAGCAATGGTCATAAAGAAAGACCTTTTATAAATAGAGATGTTGTGCTTAAATGAACTAGAGATTGACACTGCACAAGAGTGGAAACTCTATGAAAAATCTCTTCTTACATCCTGTAAAGTTCATCTCATCATGTAATTAGATTCCTTACTTGTAAAAATCTCCTTTCTACGTTCTTGAATAGATATACATTCTTCCTAGGAAGAAATATCAAAAAGGAGTCATTCAAGTTATCCTAGGTTATTCATTGTATATTTGAAAACAAACTTGATTATAGGTTAGTTTGAATGGCAACCTAAACACTTAACCTTCGTATCATTGATCTAGTAGTGATTAGTGTGAGAAAGCTTGAAGAGGCTATTGTAAAACTACTTGCAATGTGACAATAAGTGTTTTTGCTAGTCACGGTTTAGCTTGGAAAGGCTAGTACAAGACTACTCAAGGTTTAGCTTGGAGAGGCTGATGAATCACTACTTGCAACATGATAGTAGAGGCTGTCTACTTATCATTGTTCAGCTTGTAAAGGCTGCTGAACAACTACTTGCAACGTGATGATAGAGGTTGTCTACTTATCTCTGTTCATCTTGGAAAGGCTGGTGAATCACTACATGCAATGTGATAATAAGGGCTGTCTGCTTATATCGATTAAGCTTGGAGAGGATGGAGAATCACTACTTGCAATGTGGTAGTAGTGGTTGTCTATTTATCATGGTTCAACTTGGAGAGGATGATGAAAGACTACTTGTATCAACTTGAAGAGACTGGTGAAAAACTACTTAATTCAAGTTGGAGAGGCTAGTGAAAAGCTATTTGGTTTAACTTGGAGTGATTAGTGAGTAACAATTTGGTTTGTGAGATTAGGGGTTGTTTACTGGTCACAAGTTAAAGCTTGGGAAGGCTAATGTAAAGACTATCTATTTTTTCTGAAGTTGAGAAAGATGTTAATGAATCTCAATGGAAGTTGATTACTGGATGTAGGCAAGTTTGGCTGAACCAGTATAAAATCGTATGTGTCATATCTTATTCTCCTTCATCTAATTTATCTTCATTGCTCTCCATTATCTTTAAATATTTATTGAATGTTCATTTCTTTATCTACTCTATTTCTAATGTTGTGCTTCAGAAAGTTACTTTCTGAAATATATAACCTGTCTCTGCTACATTTCAAGCTTAATACTTGATAGTATATTGTTTAATGTTTCAAGTTCAAAAAAAGATAAATGTTAAGTAAAGCACGATTCAATCCCCTTTTTCGTGCACTTCTCAACCTACGGTATTTTCTAATAGATATCTTCAAGAACATACAAAACAATTTCATTGCATACAACAATCTAATTGTGGCTCCATGGTTTTCTTAAAACACATTTTTGATGCTATAATCAAAATCATAATTTTGTTAGACTTGGCATAGTTTTTAAAACCATGTTTGATACATATTTCTACTTATAATTTCATGCTTAGCATTCAAATTACTATAAACATAATCATAATAATGAAAATAGGGTCATGACTCATCGTTTGGAGTTGAGAGTGTGTGGGTGCTATTAACTTGACCTTGGAAGCTTGGAATAGCACCAATAACTACCATAGAATCATAAACAACTCATAAGCATATCATAAACACACTAGGCAGCTCTAAAGACACTAGGGTAAGACCTAAACTTAACAACAACAAAGAATATAAGTACCTTAACTCAAGAATATAGAAAAAAGGGAGAGAAAAGAGAGCATAAACCACCAGTCATCCCTTTCCTTGAAGCTTGGAAGAGTAATATTGAGAGAGGATGAGAATGGGAAGGTATGAGAAAGCTTGGGAGAGCTTATGGATTTGGTGGAGAAAATATGAATTGGTAGGGTATTTATAGGGTCGAGGGTCACTTAAACAAAACTACGTCGTTTTGGATCTATTCTGATATCAGGGGTACCGCTATAATGGTTCGTGACGGCAATAGCAGTTAACTAAGAAAACTGCCTTACGCTTATGGACCACTATAGTAATATCTAAAGACCAAATCCCCCAATGTCCAACAGCTTGACTGCTATAGCGGTATAAAAAATATGTGTTGTGCATTTTTCATGCTTTCATGCATCCATGGCCTTCCCGACAACATGAATGGGTCATAGGGGACTCTAAGGCCGTACTAGACTTATCTATGAATACGTAGACTTGAGGCAACACGCATGTAACTTAGATGTTCACTCAGGTAATGAAATTAGTTTATTTCAATATGAATATCGCTTAATCTTTTTTAAGGAAAGTAGTTTGTGAAATTAGTTTTTGCACGTTATTATTGATTTTCCATTAAATTTACAACATATAACAAAAGATGTTGGAAATGAAATAAATTGGAAATAAACTATAAATGTAAACAATCTTGGAAAGAAGTCTCTCAAGTTTTAGTACAATATAAGCAGTAATCATCACTTCGAGAAATTTCGACATCGAGTTAGGGAAAGTAAACATGGCTTGGAATAGTACTATGTGAGAGTTGAAGAAAGTAAATCTGATGATCATGTACAGGGATAAGCTTAGTCCTAACAAGCAGTCTATTACCCTATAGTGGGCAAGGCCACTTATGTCAAGGGCATGTAAAATTATATATCCCCTGTAGGGTGTCAAGGGCATGTAAAGATGAGAAAGATATATATGAGATCCTTTTAGACATATTAAAAGAACATGAAGATAATATCACTACCAAAGTAAAGACAGTCATTGCATTTATCATATGCTTACTCATCTTATTGAATTACTTGTCTAAGATTATTTTATATGAGCTTAAGCATTATGATATATGAGAATTAAGTGATCGAATGCTAAAAGAAACCCACTTTGAAAAGATGATTTTCAACTTTAAAATGAACTTGTGTTATGTAATGCATGATCATATTTTCTTAATAAATCGAAGTGGCTTTAACGATGACGATGACATTGTTTATTGTGTAATTAGGGATGTCCTATTGAGAATTTCATAATTGTCAACCCCCATATTTTGTGTTCCCATGTCGTCTCTAGAATACTCAAGAGAACAATGAAGTTACTACCATGTAAGAATCTGATTTGTAGTAGCTCAATAGCTAAAGCTCTTTATTAGTTTTACTTTGTTGTATGTATATATGTTTGTAAATGTACAAGATTACAAATGTACATTAAGGCTTGTAAGAGATCTTTTTCTTGTAATGAATATGTATTTTGTAAATACTCTATTTTTCTTTATATATTTAAGTAGAATTTTGAATTAGATATTGCATGATTCATTTAGATATGTTGTAGATAATTAAGCAAGATCCATTAATTTCTAAGTAATAACTCCTAAGTTTAATGTCATTGCTTAAGGATGATGTTATATTTAAGAGGGTGTTACGTTATGGTATCAAAGTAGTTCATCCTAGTAGGACTTTAAGGATTGGGCTAACTATGCTTTCGATATGTAGATAAGTCATGCCTTAACTCTTATCTGTATGATAGGATATAGGGTTTAGATATTCATGACATTCTATTAGTGCTGCAGTTTGTTGCTATCACACTTAGCATAGTGTTGAGTCTGAACAACTCAATATCGTTTGTTGGTGTGTTTAGAAACCAATGGCAGACCGTAGAGATACTAGGAATGGGAATGCTGAGCCAGAAGACATGATGGGTATTTTTTGTGACATGGCTACTGCTATAAGGGAACAAGCAGCAGTGGCAAATCAGATGATGGAGAAATTAGATCTGAATGTTGAAGGAAATCCAATGGGAAACCTAAGGGGAGTAGAGATGGATGTAAAACACCAACAAGTTTGCTGAGTTTAGGAAAGTCAACCCAATACCTTTTAGTAAAGCATTCAATCTAAGTAAAGCAGAGGAATAGATTAAGGCTATGGAGAAAATTTTCTCAGCTCTTACTTGTATAGAGAACCAAAAGGTGGCCTTCGCTACCTATATGTTGGAGGCTGATACAGAATTTTGGTGGAATGGGACTAGAAGATTATTTGAGGCTTCTCAAACTATAATTACTTCGAATATTTTCAAAGAAGCTTTTTACCAGAAATACTTTCCTACTTTGGTAAGAAATGCAAAGGAGCTAGAGTTCATGGGGCTCAAGCGAGGAAATCTGAGCGTGCCAGAATACACTGCGAAATTTCAAGGAACTCTACAAGTTCTCCACTATGAAAAGACATTGAAGCTGCTATCAGACTCTTAGAGATTAATAACTATGCTGCCTTAGTAAACAAATGTCAACTAGTATAAGGATATAATAAAATGGTAGCAATTGCTCAGTCCGCTAAGGAGAATTCTAAGAAAAGGTTGCCACCTGAAGACCAAGACTATAAGGATGTCCCGCCCTTAAAAAAGCAGTTTTAACCAAGTCTATATGTAACACCTCGAAATTTATTTTAAAAATTTTATTTAGACTTTTTTATCCGAATTTCACTATTTTGATAGGGTCAGTCGAGATAAGAATGGCTTGATGATGATTAACAAAATAAAAATGTGAATATTGATCATACAAACCCCACAAGCCAATCAGGACCCGGAGATTCCCGAGACTGAGAACATATACGATTAAGGTTAGAAATAGTTAGGAATGAAAATTTTAAACCCGAAATTTAATTTCGGTCAATATCTATTTTCGTGGGAATGGTAAAATTGGAGACCAAGTCTTTCTAAAAAGGGAAAATGCATATGAGAGTGTTCGAGTGACTAGGGTGTGATGTGCCTTAAATATTTGTGACAAAAAAAAAATGAGTGAGGAAATGGGGAGGGGCACTACAACTTTGTCTTAGGCAAGGGTTTTTTTTTTTTTTGCAATTTTTTAAGAGTGGAAATTAGGGTTAGGAGTAGCATAAGATTTCTAAAATGATTAGGGTTCAAAATATTAAAGGCACTAAATCTTGATCGAAGGGTTAGGATTCAATTTTGAATGTATTAGTATGTTTAATCCATGCAGATTGGGGGTACTTAGGCCTAAACAAGCAAGAGTAGTAGAGGTAATGCAATGTTAAATGCTATTTCGTCCTTTTGTATCACCTCACCTTATACTTTCCATGCTCTAATATGTAATTAAACGTATTTTGGAATTTTAATCTCACAACTCACTTCAATTAATTATTTTGACCCAATCAATAAAATAAAATAACCTTTATTTTGACTTTAATATTGATTATATTTTCTTAATTACTTTTATTAAGCTTAATTAATATGGATAAGGGGTAAAATAATAATTTTACATAAATTTTTATCGAAAATTCACAAATTACATGTAATCACCATATGTTCCCATAAGAACACATATCTAACCCCTAGGTGATGATGGGGTGCAATCTCACTTTATTTATGAGAAAATCACTGTAGGGGTATTTTGGTAATTTTATCTAAAAACACATGAATTTCACTTTTTGCATCCAAAAGCACACTAAATACTTCTAATTCCCTTTAAACATCAAACTAACAATCTAAGAGTGTACAGGCAATGTCATTTGAAATTTGCATAGAAATGGCCCTAGGAGAATTTTGGGCATTTTATACAAATAGGGAAAATCGAGGCGTTACATTTCTCCCATGTTTAAAAGGAATTTGGTCCTCAAAATTTAGCACCTGTAAATATCTTCAAATGTTTGAAGCTTTGTCTCAGACTCCAATACCTAAGTGAACTCCTTCATTCTACGTTATCCCCGGTCTACCTTCACTATGGGTACAGTCTTATTCCTCAACTGCTTGACTCCTCTGTCCACGATCGTTGCAGGTTGTAAGTTGAAGTTCAAGTCCTCTCTTAATTGTACTTGCTCTAGCCCTAAAACACAACTGAGGTTGAATTGGTATTTTCTTAACTAAGAGATATGGAAACATCACGAAGGTTGGACGAGTTAGTTGGAAAGCTATGCGATATGCCATTGACCCATCTCCATCAAGAATTTCAAAGGAACCAAGGAATCTAGGACTCAATTTCTTGATTCTCATAACTCAACGTGTGCCTATTGTAGAGGTGATCTTAAGGAATACATGCTCTCCCTCTTGAAACTCTAACGACTTCCACTGCTTACACACATAACTTTTCTATTGATTTTGAACAATGAGAATCCCGTCCATAATTTTTTTGATCTGTTCTATTATTTCCCTTACAACATCGGGTCCTGACATGCTCCGCTCACCAGGCTTGTACCAATACGAAGGGGATTGACATTTCTTTCCATACAAGGCCTCATGTGGTAATATTCCAATGCTTACTTGATAACTATTGTTTTATGCAAACTGGATCAATCGGAAGTATTTATCCCAACTCCCCCTGAGAATGTACATGCTACGTTATTATTGAAATTTGCACAGAAATGGCCTCAGTGACATTTTAGTCATTTTGTACAAATAGGGAAACTCAAAGCATTACAGCAGCTTTTAGGCATTTTAAACCAACCGCTGCATATTTCAGCATTCAAACTTATTTACTCCAAGCTTGGTGGGCTTTCTCTACTTTTACCCCATCTTCACCCCATAATGTAAATAATGTAGTAGAGGTAGTTAGGATTAGTTTTTCTGTTTTCTCTTTTGTGGCAATTGATTGATGGAGGCTTCTATGTAAGCCACCAAAATTTAACGAGTTTCATTTTCACCACTTTCATTCTTCTCTTACTCAGACCTTTCCGAGAAAAAATTCAAACAGTGATGAATGGATACAAATCCGACCGAAAAAAAAAAAATAAGTGCAATATAACTAAAGAAAAAATGAATAGAACAAAGAAACAAAAAATTTCAAGCATTGTCAAGTGAGAATGGATACATTGATCACAACAGTTTCAACAGTAACATAAATACATAAAACATGGAAAATATGTTAAAACATGCAAAACTACTTTTCTGCGCCGCACTGCATGGAGTACTGCTCCCACTATAGCACCCCTGCTTTTGCTTGATACCTGCACCACTGTTTTCAAGCACGAATGTAGAGTTTGTCTGCCCATTGCTAAATAAAATACACCAAAAGAAGGGTCCTTTATGAACTCCAACCAGGCCTACTCCCACCTCAGTATGTGATCTGTTTCTCAGAACAGACAAAGAATTCTTATCTTTAACAAGAACTTCTGAAAATGCTAATGATGGCTCAAGATACTTCCTTTGACAACCCACTACGTGTCCAGTTATGTCGCCTAAAGTGGGAAGCTCGACCCCACAATTGGGAGCAAAAACTTCAGTGAAGTCGTCTTCAGGAGGCTTGCAATTCACAACGTTGTTGTCAGTGCAGTTCCCTTTGCATAATTCAATGTATTGTAAGGCCATGCATCCGAGACCAGGGCTGTCATTCAAGCGAGGGAGCTTCTGATCTGTTCGATTCTTATTTATAAGGTCAACAATATCACTAGCAGGGTTTCCTGCAGCTCAGACAGAAAACAACCCGCTCATTTCAGAGAAGAGATTTGGCATATATAATTTAGAGTGCACACACGGCAATCTGTTTGAATCTGCATGATTCTGTATGTAGTAATGGTGCATTTACATGTATATCCATGAACATTATGTTTATGCAGTTTTTGATCAATTAATTATCTCAAAATTGATTCCTCATGTCTGATGGCAGTTAAACTCAGATTTGTGCTATAGTATGAATATATTGCCGAACTTGGTTCGTTAAATTGAATCATTTATATAATGCTGCATAGCCACTCAAGTAGACATTGCAAATAAAATTGTCCTCTTACTCTCGAACTTTTATTCTTGTGGTACATAGAAACATCATAATTCTACTAAAAAATCCATCCATGGCTGCATGTTTTTCAGAACATTTGAATCTTTTGCTGCAAAATATAAATGGCCTATCAGGTTTCCTAAAGGATTTGCCGACTAAAATGGGATGCCTTTGATCCACAATATTGCTAAATGATTATCATAAGTTTACAGGTTGCAGATAGATGGAGATACATACAAAGTATCACAATTCTACTACATATCCAAAGATGGATGCATGCATTTCAGTACATTTGAAGTCTCCCCTGCCAATTACTTTAAATCAGCCAAATAAGCAAAAAGGAATATATGGGCTATCTAGTTTCCTAAAGTATTTGCTGACCTAAATGTGATGCCTCCTTAGTGTAACTAGGAATACTTTAATATTTAAAAATGATTGAGGAATATAATCCAAATTATTCCTTAATGATTATTATTAGTTTCCAGGCTGCAGAAAGCTCCAGATAGATATTCAGATCATAACTCAAACACTTGACATTCCTACATCATCATCTTGCCCATCGTTAATGTCAAAAAAAAAAATGAAGAAGTAAAGAAAAAGAATCTCCATGCTCATATTTGGTATCAGAGAAAAACTCTAGATGACGTTAGATTCCAGTAGTTACAGCACAAACTTTTAAACCCTTTCACTGTATTTACAAAGTTTCATTTTGCACAGGATTCTTAAATCCTGAACTTCATTATAATAAGGAGTATGATTACTCCTGTAGTTGATATAAATAGCTACCAAGAACACTATATTTCAGCAAATGATACAAACTCTGCTGGGTTTGATCTTTTGAGAATACTACCTGTTATGAGAAACAAGTTCATAGGACACCAGCCTACTATAACAGCAAATATCCAAAACTGTTTCTAACAGAAACACGATTGTTTGTAACTTTTCCCCTATCACACGGTAGGCCATAATTTTTTTCCTGTATTACAAGTCTAAATTAATGTTTACAGCCCTATAGATCACGCAGGATCGTTCTCTGTTGAAAAAAATCATGCCTTTGATCTTCAACATCCTTCTGAAGACAGTGGCAAAGGATTGTTTCCAAAAACCTGAACTACATTCCCTTTTTTCCCACCAAATTTATTGAACAAAATAAAACATGCTACGACAACCAAATCATCTTTCAAGATTTCTGCACTCAATCAGATCAATCAAGTATCTCCTACCAAAGGTTATATTATAAACTGTTCTATTTTTTAAATAAATAAAATCTATGGTAAGACCATATTGCTCTACTTTGATGTTTGGGACTATCAATCCAATTGATTACAACCAAAAATAACTGCAGAACAACCTTTCATTGCTGAGATTTCCTAAAACCTAAAATTAAGGAAATTCTTTTCTAGAACATCTGAAAGAATGGTAAAAGGCAGAAAATCTTGGTTGCAATCCATATAAATCATCTGCCAGATCAAATTACCATATCTGTTGATTTTAAGGGGATATAACATCTGGAAGCCAGATCACTATGGCAGCAAACAGGAATTTTTAATATTGCCATCAAATGGCCTTCTTTTAAATTTTGAATATACACAAAAAGAAGCACATCTTAACAATATGAAGTAGTAAAACTATACTTCAGGACATGTCTTGAAACAGAAGATACAAGAATAATTGATATTATTTGTAAGTATCACAAACATAGATCTGCATAGCTAATATCTGAGGATTAATTAGTACTATACATACATACATATATATATATATAAGAAACAACAAATGGAAATAAAAAAATAGAAGAAACTGAATGTATTATTAACACACTCAAGATGAACCAATGTGGATCATCTCAGGAGGAAGAAGATACAAAGCTAGCATGAAATTGAAAAGGATGTTCTTGAGCATTGGAGAGGCTCAAAGCTCCCCTAGAAGCCTAGTCCCAATATTTGCTTACGTCATTCTCCCATATTGCCTGCCCGTATACACTACCCTCACCCACATATTCGACCAGTTACAGCCCTCACACTCACAGCGCACATTCTCTTACAGCCCTCACCTCACAATGCACACTCGTGCCCCATACACACAGCATACTCACACTTCTCACCTCTTTCTCTCACTCAAAATCCAATAATTACAATTAGGGCCCAATATGCTTGGCCCAATTCCCCTAGGTTCGTATCACAATGAAATTCATATCGTACTTAATCAACATATTTGAACGTTCTACAGATTCAAAAATCTGGTAGCGCAAGATGCAGAATTGTCCTTCATGATCAGTGAAGCCAACTAGCAAATCATATTTGATATTGGAAAATAATTTGGATTTAGTTTCCTGAAAATTAAGGCTAGAAATAAGGAAATATTTAGTAATATCTCCATTATATCTTAGAATATTTTACATCATATCTTTGATTGATTTAAGTTGATTCTATCATTATGTTTAGATTTTATCTTTGCCTTATAAATAGGACTATCTCATTGTATTAAAACAACACAATATATCAAATATGTTTTCATATTATTGAATCTTTATTGTCTCTCTTTTCTTCCTCCACCATCTGAAACCCTCCATTTCAACATTGTGTTAGAGCGGTATCATCCACCATGATTTATGTCCATCATTCCATTGCAGAGAGTCTAGTAATTTGGAACTCACTTGTACTATTTCCCCTACTATCCCAATATTGCTCTACCTGCCAAACCCTTCAATTCTGTCATAGGTTTGATAGTGTTCTTGCTTTCCAGAAAATTTCTAACATCAAACCACCACTATTTCCGCCGTCGACCACTTTTCTGGTGACTTTATCTGGTCTTCACACCTTCCATTGCCTCTGGCAACTTTTTCCATTAACCCCTCAGGCAATGTCTCGACCTTCCCCCACTTTGCTGTGTGTCACTTCTAGCAATAAGGAAACCACCATCTGCTACCTTCCTTTGCCGATAGTGAGATTTTCTGGCCCCGATACTGACCGAAGACCACCGTGCCAGCATCGCCTCCTCCTTTGGGGCCCACCCCAGCTGACCGCATCTGCAGACACCGTGTCATGCGCCCACACGCGCGTCTCCCGTGTTCTGGCGCACAGCCACCCACCGCCTCTTCTTGCAGCACGTGGTGGCACATTCGATGGCGTCTTCTACCGCCTCACCCACTGTTGTGTTCGTACTTCTGTCCACTTTTCTAGATCTGTGCTTGGTTTCATGATCCATGCACTTCATCAACTTTAGCTTTCTCTCATTTCTGACTCTCCTGCTGCTTGTGACCCATGGTTGTGACTTGTGAGTGATGAATATTAGGTTGTGCTCCCTATCAACCTCCTATTGTGAGTCCTACCAATAGTGGTCATGACGGTAGTATGCTCTTTTGGCTTTGGATCTCTAATCTTTCAACTGTTTCGAGACTTCCATATGCTTTCTTGCAATCTATTGTTGCATCTACAGGAAATTTCCACTATCTTCATTGTGTCTCTTCCAGCGCTGATAGTTGTATGTCTCTTCTTCCTAGTCATGTAATTCTCCAACATGTTGTTCAAGCTGATGGTCATTCCAGCTACCTTGTTGTGTTATCTTTTCAGACGTATCCAGCATCCCTGAGTTGTCTTGCTAGTCTTTGTTGGAGGTTCTTTTATATTTTAAGATTTAATTGTAACAAGCTTAAAGCTTTGTAAGCTTTAGCTTGAGGGGGGAGTGTTAGAAATAAGGAAATATTTAGTAATATCTCTATTATATCTTAGAATATTTCACATCATATCTTTGATTGATTTAAGTTAATTCTATCATTATGTTTAAATTTTATCTTTGCCTTATAAATAGGACCATCTTATTGTATTATCACAACACACAATATATCAAATATGCTTTCATATTATTGAGTCTCTATTCTCTCTCTTTTCTTCCTCCACCATCTAAAACCCTCAATTTCAACACTTCATAATTAATTCAAAGGCTTTGGATTTCTGAGTTCAACAAGTCTTGCAAAGATGCAGCATTGTTCTTCATGATCAGAGAGGCTAACTAGCAAATAATATTTGATATTGGAAAATAATTTGGATTTAATTTCCTGAAACTTTATAATTAATTCAAAGGCTTTGATACTAGTCTTGCAAAAATTCCTCAATTAAGCTTTCAAAACATAGAGAGGGCTAGGCACACATTCAACTGAAAAATTATTAATGCAGTTAGAAGTTAAATACCTGTTTTTTGTCAGTGCATGCTTTAGGATATCTTGCCAGAAGTATGTGAAAGAACTGGCTACAAAATCTCATATGCTATCCCTATCTATGTGTGGGACAGAAGAAAAGTGTTTTAAATTATTGTCCTTTCAGTGTGTCAGAATGTAACCGATCAAGTCCTTGAGAAAGCCACAAAAAAGGGAATAGCTCGTGTTTCCTAACACGAGACCTTTTAAGACTTTGGCATTGGTTAAGTCTTATGCTTTTTAACTACAAGCAAATAGAGGAAGGGAGTGAACCCTTTGAAGAGGCATATCGGGACACAATATAAAAGATAGGAGAAACAAGAGAGAATTGGCCAACATAGACTGCTCTAAGTTCAATAATACAAAGCTGCAACTTCCAATTTCCAAAAATGAGAATTGAAGAATTTAATTTCACTCTTGAAGGGACTCTTCCTTCCTTCCTTCTACTTACTACCAAAGACTAACATTGTCATTCTTTTTTAACTCACTAACTTCCAAATAATTTATATATATTTGAGCAGTGGCAGGTGTATTTGAACAATAGCAAATTAGAACAAAACCAGCAGGTGCATTTACTGAAGGATCTAAGTGAAGGAATGTAACAATTAGGATCTAAGAGGACTCAGGAATGGATATCTTTGTGCAAATATCACTGAATTCTCTCGGGAGAATGGGCTTTAGGGGAGTGGGGAAGGAGGGTTTGTAAAATTCATTTTGATGCTATATTTAGGAGCTTTTGGAACACTCGTTATACAACTGTCCAAGTACAAGCAGTTTTGCTCAGAACTACCGAGCAGAGTACCCAAAAATAGAAAATAGAAGCCAGAATATACTGTGGGCATTTCGTTTATTGCTATGTTCACATTGTTCCCATGGCCACCAAACAGGAAAATTCACAAACACACTTCAAAATGTCAAAAAAAAAAAAGAAAAGAAAAAAAAAAGAAACAAATAAAACGAGCATAATGCATCATTACCATGGTTGTGGGATAAAACAAGAGCAGCCGACAGCAGATAACAAAATAAGTGCAACGCACAGCAGCTGAGCTTGCTCTTCATAATGCAAAGGTTATCAAAAATGGGTTTAGTAGGAATGTGAGAGAGGGAAAGGGAGACAAAGTGGGTGGAGAAAAGGGGCAACCCTAGTTAAGAAGAAAGGGGCTAATGGTTTATATTGCTTTCCAACAATACAAAAGCTTGCTCGCTGTAAATGGAGAAGATAGGAAGGAAAGGAGTTTATTGGTGATGGGGTTGCAGTTTAAAGTGGGGACAAAAGGAGTAGAAAGTGGTCCCACGTAGCCGTTTATCTTCTCTGTCCTTGTGCAAGTTTTTTTTTTAAAAAAAGGAAAGAAATGAGCTCTAATTCCAACAAAAGGAATTTAGTGGGTCACAAGTTTCCCAGATTATTGCTGTGATTACGGAGGCAAAGATTGCATACTGAGCTGTCAATTCGGGCAGGTTACACCCGGCGGAGCCATTTTTTGAGCGGGCTATTTCAGGCTAAAAGTGCATTTGTTTATAATTATTTTAATAAATAATTACTTTTTTATCAAAATTTTTTTTTTATATATTTAGATAATTTTTAAAAAAATAATTAAAATTTAAAAAAATTAATTTTTAGCTTTTTTGTATAAGCTAAAATTAGTAGCTTCTGAAAAAAATCAGTTTTTAATTTTTTAAATTATATATAAAATTTAACTTTTATAATCATTTTTTTAAAATATGAAACAAATGCACCATAAGTTAATTTCTAATTAAAAAAATGATGGTCCAACACAATCTATTTGTGTCATTGGTGAGCTTGTGGATCAAACTTTTTTTCTTGTTCAATTTTTTAAAAATACGAAGCATGTATATCATAGTATCATACCATACTTAAGGATGGCAATGAGACAGGGTAAGCGCGGGGGGCACTTCCCCATTCCCTGCCCCGAAGATCTGTGCTATTCCTCGACCGCGACCCCGCCCCCTGTAATATCCCCAAATTTATAACTAAGATAAATATTAATTAGCGATAGCAAAACCAAGAGAATCTGGACAAATGTTATGAAACACAACAAATAGACTACTTAAGTATGTCTAGAGAAAAATGCAAAGAATTACGAAAATGTCATCACTTAGTGAAAATTACAAAAATGCCCTTGCTATGTAAAGGAAATTACCAAACTACCCTTGCCTTATTAAATGACAAAGATACCCTTACTCTATGAATGGAATTACAAGAATACCACTATCATTGTCTAATTACAAAAATATCCTTGTCTTAGTTAAAGAAATTACTACAATGCCATTTGCACAAATCCCTACACTTGTCTTTAGACAAGAATGAATCTAAGCTATTGGATTAAGATGATAACACAATAATTTAACCACATACATTATACACATTTCTGAATCACATACATGCACTAAAGGTTAGAAAATCTCCACTAACATCTTTGCACAAAACATGGAGCATTTTCATCCAACATGTTTGCATAAAACATGGAAACATGTTTGGACCAAACATGGAGCATTTTCATCTAACATGTTTGCATAAAACATGGAAACATGTTTGCACAAAACAAGAAGCATTTTTATCCCAAAATTCAGCCAACATGTTTCCATAAATCATGCTCCAAGTGCTTTCCTTCTTTTGTTTTTTCTCTAATCTTTCCACTATAAATACTCCTCAAACTCTCTTCAATTCAGAAACTCCCTAAGTGTTCTTTCTTTCTTATTCTATCATTCTTCTTAGACTTCTCTTGATCCTCTAAACTTCATCCAAACACTTAAATCCTAAGTCCAAACTTTCACTAGCCCTCACAAGAGTTACAATCTTTAACTCTAGTGAGAAATATTTTCTTAAGCACTCAAGTTCTAGAGTCAAGATTCAAGGAGTGTCATCCACTCCAAAGACTCTTGTTCAAAGCTTAAGGAAGAAGAGAAGGACCCTTTTTAGACCCTACACAAGAGGTAGGAGTTTCTTCTTTATTTGTTCAAGTATTGTTGGCTTCTAACTTTGCTCATGGATAGAATGCCTCAAACTTGAGTTATTGTCAAAAGTTTTGAATAATTATATTTTTAGAAAACACAACCTGTTTTATTCTGCTATGAGTACTTTTATGATGTTATCAAACTCAAATATAACTTAAAAGATTGTATGTGAAACTTGAGTTAATAAAGATAACTTAAGACATGAACATGACAGGTGCTGGAATTTCTAGTTATTTCTGGCAATAGTTACTTCGAAAATTAGTTTTCATAAAATATGAAGAATCTCGAAATAAAAATATTTTTATTATAAACTAGACTCATTGTAGAACACTCTCCAAAAAGAATCACCTAAAACGGAGTTTCCTAGCCCAAGATATAAATTTTTAAAGTAGAGCCTAAGACTGAAACTCTTAATCTGACCTTGTAGTAGTAAAATAGGTGTAACTCACTCTAGAAAAATGCAAATGGACTGATTTCAACTTTGTGGAAAAGCTAACACATCTACAAACACACTTATGTATGCTATGCATAAAGTTTTACACCACGAAAATACATAATGAGAGATATATGTTCGGGACAGTGTGCTGAGAAAGTCTTGAAGGTAGCGTGATACTGTGAGAGTGCAATTTGGAAAGGTTCTGGCTAAGGAAAGACTTGGTATTTAAGTGTGTCCATTGTGACCCACCTCTCTTTCCTGGGAATCCTACTATGCACAATTTACAGTTGATTTACACTAATCTAAGATGTTAGTGCTACAAATTTTATTCTAAAAGATGTCAGAACTCTAAATAAAAGATTCAAGTCTTGTAAAGAGATAATTTTAAGGATTTAAGTAGAATAATAATCTTCAGGAGATATATATAAAAGTCATAATAAAAATATTTAAAGAACCTCTAAAAATATCTTAAAGGGTATTAATGTATTAGTGGAAATACTAAGAGTACAAAGAAGACTAAGAGAAAAAGATAATACCAAGATATCCATAACCTATTAGAAACACTAGAGACCTAACTTGATAACTTAGATTGCTTAATATGAATTATCTATGAGAATGTTTACTATGAGATTTACATGATATTGTCTATGTTACATGAAGTGATATATAGAAATGTGAATGTATTGATGAGATATGAAATGATAATGATAAAATGATTGATTGTGCCATGATTTATTAATGTGCATACATTCATGTTTCAAATGAAATAATAAATAGACCAACTTACTGCTTAATCCTCTTTGAGGATTAAGGTATTGATGATTTCACTCAGTGAGAATAAAAGTAAAACATGAAAAAGTAGCAATGATAGTCTGGAAAAGTGGACTTGAGCTAAACTCACGGCTTAACCCCCTAAACCGTTGAGATCATGGCAACGGAAAGAAAACCAAAAGGTTGTGGCGACGGCCACGGTATGAGCTCATTACCATTTTAGGGTGGTCTAAGGCATTGATGCATTCATCCCGTGAGTAATTAAGAAATATGTTGATGAAATAAATGAAAGATGATGATCACTAAACAAGTGAATATTGAGGATGAGTAATCATGAAATGCATGCAGCTCCTAAATGATTATTGCTTATTAGTGGTTTTATATGATATGCTTATATGTATGCTTGATGAAATACTGAATGGATATTTCTGCTAATGTTCAAGATTAGTTTAAAAGTAACTGCACTTCGGCTAATCACGTTTGTGAAAGTTTGATAATTGAATCCTTACCTGTTCACCTTTTTATAATAAATCCGAAGTGACTGGGACGACAACGATGACACTTTTAGTACAAGTAGGAACTCTTACTGAGAAATCATGTATTTCTCACTCCTATGTTTATTTTACATTTGTCGTTACCAGAGACAGGCGTGTCCACCTAAAGCAACGGCTGTAGGCGAGGAAGGAGGTAGCGCGTGAAGATTTCAAACCTTTGAAGTAGGAGCATTCCGAGCTTTAGTTACATTATAGTTTGTGAGAAACAATTAGTAATAGTAGAACTTATATTGTTATTTGTAATAACTTATCAGTATGATATATGCCCTGTTGTGACTTATGTATTAAGTGATTATATTCCAGTTTATGTGATAATAGTTCTGCACTTAGTCTCTTATTCCGCTTATTTAATTAAGTGCGCAATGTAACTTGATTATTATCTATAAAAGCGCTATGTATTTCACTTCTCGTTACAGGCTTAAGTTTTCAAAAAATTAATTTATTTAAAGAAAAAAAAAACTTCCACTATTTTTCTAAATTAATTTCAAAAGAAAATAAATGAAAGGCATAAGTGACAACTAATAGAATCCAAATGTGAACTTAAGCACAGTGGGGTTCTATTAGGGTGTTACACCCCCCACAGTGGGAAGAACATCACCCTCATCCCCGATCCCCACATAGGGATTCACGGGGATGTGCAAAATTGAGGGAAAAACCTGTCAACTTGAAAATATTGCTTCCCACAGGGACAAAAGAGGATTGACCAGGGTACTCATCCTACAAACAAAAGATTGAAGAAATCAGGACAGAAATTCAAAAACCCAAAAATAAGGGGGGGGACAGAAAATCAAAGACTTAGAAAAAAAGAAACTAGTACATAAAATTAGAGACCAAAAAAAAAATTCCAAATAAATTGAGAGTTGTTGATGATGTAGGAACCAAATGAATTGAATTACAGACAAAAACATCCAATTAAATCAGAGAACCAACCCAAAAAAAAAATCCACGCATTGAAACTACTGGGAACCGAAAGCATCACCTTCGGGACAAACAAAAAATCACATACCAAAAAGAAAATAATAAGATCAAACATTCAAACCAACAAGCATTCTCAAAGACCCCAAAAAAAAGGAACATAAAATCAAAGAAAGGTTGAAACGCAGTAATCTCAAAGAGACACATACCCCAAACCAGTACTTGCATTCTAAAATCTAAAAGACCCACAAAAATAAAAACAATATTACAAAGTTGACACCATCACCTCCCCGTTCGGTAGCTATCCGTCACCATTCGGTAGCTGTCCTCGCAGATCCCTGCTCACCGCTCCATTTGTAGGCTCGCCTTCGCTGTCGTGCTTCTTCGTGTCCTGGCGTTCGTGACCGTGTGAGTGACTAAGTGTGTGAGCCCGTGACCGGTGGCCAATGGAGTGGTGTGCGCCATGAAGGGTTTTGCTTTTGTGAGGCAGACCGCAGATGCAATGAAGGGAAAAGATGACTTGATGTGTGCCATGAGTGAGTGTGAGTGACTAAGTGTATGGTAAAGTGAAAAGGGAGAGGAGGCTAGGAGAGTAAAGTAAAATTAAGGGTAGGGTGGGTGACTTTAAAATATATTTTCATCAGAAAAATTAATAAAAATATAAAAAAATATAATTTATATTAGAAATTACAAAAATACCCCTCGGGGCGGGGGGTATACTCTCCGTCCTCGTCCCTAAACTCACTGCGGGGGAAATTTTACCTTTGTCCCTGTCCCCGCTGGGAACAAAATCCCCACATGCGGGGACCCAAGCCCGGGGATCCCCACGGGGACCCGCGCCTTCAGCCCCCTATTGCCATCCCTAACCAAACTTGCAATCAGGTGCTAATGCTAGTCTTGGAATATAATACATATTGCAGCAGCATAGCAATTTGATTGTTGTACTGCCCTGTTCATTTTCGTTTGAATATGTTTTGATGTTGTCATGTGTTGGGGTTAAGTGTGAGAGGTGAAGTTCCACATTAGTTAAGAATGTACTAAGTGAGTAATATATAACATGGAAGGAGTCATGACTCATTGCCTTAAGGTTTTAAGTCAAGACGTGACATTCCGTTGATTGTACCTCCCTCTGTTGGGCTCCTTACAACTCGTGTGTGGAACCAACTAATACCTTTGTGCCTATAAAACAAATTCCATATGCAAGTAGTTGTGCTCTTGTATGGATATTTAATTATTTATTTCACCAAAAAAGATTATAGAAGATCAGGTCAGCAAATGGCACGTTAAAATATTTGAGATAGAAATAAAGGTGTATATTGTATGACCTTTATGCTATAAAGGTTCAAGCCCACGCCATACGGCTGGCTCGGTACAAAGTAGGCTTGGGCCATTTAGGTCAGGTTAAATCGGGCAAGGTTGAATCGGGGCAATTTTTGTTTTACTTAAATATTTTCAACCTAGTCTATGCATTTTTTCGAGCTATTCAAGTTAGTTCATCAAGCTCATCCTATTTTGATGACTCTAATACTAAACTACTAAAATGTTGATTTGGTCCCACCAATTCTTATCAGAGTAAACCACAATATATACTATAATTAGTAGTTAGTTGGACTTCTCAAGCATTTAAATAGGGTTTTAATTCTTGGCGGTATATGTGGAAAAAGTCTTGTGATTGGAAGTTCATCTCTTTAAGGGAGCTCTCATCTCAAAAGGATTAGTAACTACTGTTAGTAGTGGATATTATGAAAAATAAAAAAATTTGTGACTGCAGTAATGTTATTTATATTCACAATTTATGGAATGCAGTTCTATTTACTATTGAATAAGATCAGTGATTCAAACTAAATAGGATCTATACACAATCTAGTAATAGATGAGAAAATGCCACTATGGTATCTCACAAAGTGTGATTATAAATATAATTTCTCTTTTGTGTATGATGCTTTATATGTTATGTTCTAAAGTGGCACTTTAACTGTCACAGTTACGTGGCCTCTCCAGCTCAAAATGTACTACTACCAAAGACAAAAAATATAGTCATATTACCATAACTCAAAGTGCACAAAATATAAATAATAAGAACCCGGAAAAGTCACTAGCATTGCTTTTCCCTTGCAGCTTCATTCCCCACCATGGCAAGCCATTTTTTCAGCTTGTTGCTCGTTTTCTTTGGAGCGTCATTTACTCGTGAAAAAAGCCACATGATAGATCTTCTTTGCGTAGATTGGACACCTCAAGAACTTCCTTCATGAGTTGACTCTCGTGTATGAAGTGAGTAGCAAAGCCTTTATCTTACAATCACAAAAAGTTGGAGCTTTATCAGTACTTCTATGATGCTCCCTGAATTGGCTTAATTGTAGCACACACGTGTTGCAGCAACTCTGAGATTGAACACTTACTGTCCACGAAGGAGGATGCAATTTTTGGGGGTTTACAGTGAGTACGATGAAGAGTAAGGTTAAGATTGCAAAATATATTGACGGTTTGGTTTAAATTTTTAATTTTTCAGAATTTATGAAAAAATAAAATAAAATTCTAAAAAATGAAATTTGTAGATAAATTTTAATTTTTATTTCACAAATTCTGAAAAATTAAAAAATAAAAACTAAAAATTCAAACTAAACAGGTAAGACTTTCTAATAGAACTTTTTGCCTTTCTAAAATTTTAAAAATGAGTATTTACAAAAGTAGACAAAAAAAAATCATTATTTACAAAAGTAATACACCGGTTTAGGTTCATTCGGCGAAATTCTTAGATGTTCCAATGATTTTGTTTTGCTTAGGAATCATTGGAAGCTTCGATGATAATTTCTGACACATAATCAAATGTGTCAAATTCAAAGAAAAATGAAATCGTCGGAAGTTCTAATGATTTCGTACTGGTTGGCCTATATATACAGAATCATGATAAGTGCTCCGTGACATTCCAAGTTTTCACTTTTTTCATTCTCCTCTCTCCAAGTGTTATTAAGTTAAGTTTTAAAATAGTTGAAATGACGTAAAACAATTTTACCGCCACCCAAATTGCTACAAGACTCAATATAATGTGCAGGCCATTTTTCTTTGTCTAATTAAATGTATTTAGTTAATAATTATTTGTAATAATTATGTTCCAGTATTTAGGGTTTTTAATTAATAACCATTTTTTACTATTTAGGGGTTTAGTTAATGATAATATTTTGTTAGTATTTAGGGTTCTATTTGCAATAATTATTTGCAGGAAATTAGGGATTTCAGTTGATTTTTATCACAGTTTAGATTATTTAGTTCATAGTTATTTGTTATGTATAGCTTACTTAGTACTAGATATAAACCCCGTGCCCTGCACGAGTTTTATTAATATTCTGTAAAAAAAAGTATTTTAATAATAATTTTTTTTAAAAAATGTATAATATTGATGAAAAATTAGATATAATATATTTTAATCATATATCAAATCTTTTAATTGTTTTGTATAATATACTTTTAGTATTCTAAGTATTCATAATATTATAATATTTTTATCTTTTAAATTTAAAGTTGGAATATTAATATTTTTATGTGCAACAATATAAGGAGAATTATTAATTTCCTGATAAAAACATCACAACTTCTTATTCTCTCTAGAATTTTTTTATTTATTTGTATAATACGTTGTAGGCAAGAAAATAAAACTAATTAAAGAAAAAAATGAGTTTCAAAACTACGAAATAGGTTAATGATAACATATTAAAGTTTATAGTATTTAAATTTTTAAAAAATTCATTTAATCTTATTGGCAGTAAGCACAACAATTTAATAAAGAATTTTTTTTTGTTTTATAAAAAAAATTAACTATAAAATCTTTTAGGTAGCAATAGACAAAATTGAATTTAATTTTAAGAGAAAAATATTGATTATCTTTAAAATAATTATGAGCATATTAAATAGTAAATAGTAAAATAAAATACCAATCAATAAATAGAAGAATATAAAATACACACAGTGTATAAAAGATAAAGTGAAATAGAAATTAATAAAAAATAGATTAAAATTATAATCTATATACATCAAAATACATAAAACTAATTAATTTATCTTTTAAAAAATTTAGTTACAATGTAATTAATATATTTAACCAAAATAAAATTAAAAAATATATATAACAATAGAAACTGATAAAGTATACAAGTAAATACTAAATAGTGAAAGAGCATAACTACTTTTGCTGCAAGAGAGAAAAATGGTAAGTTATCCTTAAATCACTTATTTCTAAGTCTTTTGTATATTACTTAGGAAAATTTTGTATTTAAGCCACAAATCATGTGTTAATTAAAAACCACAATAAAATTCCAAAAAAAACAAAAAAAAAAATGCCTGAAGACACATAGGGCAAACATGGAGAATTGGCCATTGTAGACACTGTTCTCATCCAAACGCCTGTTACTGATGTGTGAACCAAGGCATGGTCCTTTGTAGTTATCAATTTGTTGGAGTTGCAAGCGAATTTTTCAAATGAGGTAAAAAATTCCCAAAACAGGACAAGCAAATTACAACGACAACAACTAAACCACAGTTTAAAAAAAAAAAAAAATCAAAAGAAGGTTAAGAAAAAAAGAAAGATTAACGTGTGTATTGCTTCCTAGGAGTGTAGAACTTGCGGGTGAGATGTCCCTTCTCGTTCTGTATCTTTTTGGTGATGGTGAAAACCTCGTTTTCAAATATAAACAAAACATATCAATGTATATATAAAGATAAAAACATAGCTTCACAATTCTAAATAAGAAAGTGCATAATAATAGTCAAGTTATTGCTAAATTATAACTCCCAATTCCAGACTTTTTTAGGATTGATAACCCAAACAACTTTAGGAACTCAAAGAGGAGTCAAAGTGAAGATATTAATGCTATACATAAATCAATTTAAAGTATTTTTTATCGTTACGATATGCATCCTATGCAAAATAATGGTGCTTTAATTTTGTTCATCCTACTCCTAGCATTAATTTTTTTTTTCCTGATTTACTACACTTATCGTTATAAGTCATAAGAAATGGAGCAATTCAGTATCTTGTTACTTAGTAATAAAATTTGTTCTTAACTCATAGGTTACCTTTCTAGGGATTGAATAAGTCATAAAAATATTTGTATAAGTAAATTATTTGAAATAATAGTAGTATTGAAAAGTCAAGAACGTTTTCACCATTATTGCTGAAAATTTATCTCTTTTAATAATCTTTTAATCTTTTAAGAATGTCATGATCTTGGAATCTTTAGCTGCAATACACTATCAATTACCGTTTCTTTTAACATAAGCTTTAATAGGATCAGTATGAGTATCTCATGTTACAATAATTTGCTTTAACATTATAATTAATTGTAAATTTATTAACTGATATATGAAAATGAAAATATTTTCCATTTTAAACATTTAGTCTACGTAATCTCCTACGTTAAAACTTTAAAACAAAAAATTATACACACACACACAAAGATTCAGATTATAATAAAGTTATATTGTTGAATAACTTTTATAAAATAATTTTTTTTACCTATTCAACAATGAGTTACAGATACATATCATAAAAATAATTTGTATCAAACTGCATGAAAATCGAACATCACTATGAAAACAGAATCCAAATTAAAATATCTTAAAATCAGATCAAAATAGGAAATTAGAAATTAAAAATATTGTAGTAATAAAAGTTCATCACAAAATTCATAATTTTATTAATATAAAATCAAATGAAATATAATAAATAAAATTTAATCGTTATGAAGATTAGTATAATTATCTAAAACCATCGTTATATTTTAGTTTCCATTTTACGTATATATCTGAAATCAGAAAGAAGAAGGTGTACCAAATAGAGTTAGTTTTGTTGGCCAAAACCTTTTTTTTTCTGTAAGGGGAAGAATTTCTAATAATATTAATATTTTGTCTTTAAATAACTTTATTTTTTATTTGAATTTCAAGAATTCATATGCTTTATTGGAGACTCAAAATAGGAACAACAAATATCACAGTGAAAATACTGGAAATTTTTTGCTGGGGGTAGAACTTTTGACTAATCACAACTATCAAAGGTTTTTAGAGTTTAGGAAAGTTTCGCTACTTTCATTCCATAGGGACTATGACTCAGTTTTTTTAGGGTTTAAAAATATTTGAATTTCAAGAATTAGTATGCTTCATTTTTTAAAAAAATGTAAAATTAAATTATTTCACTCGTATTTAATTTGCAAATTTTACATTATCAATCATAATTTGTAATTGAAATTCTCTTTAATTTGTCATAATTACATAACAAAAATATTGAATATTGTTGCATAAAATAATTTTATTTTTTAATATCTGATTTGAATTAAATTGCATGATAATTTAATTAATTATTCTAACGTGCTAGCTCATACTGGCCTATTGGTTTTGGTTTTTAAATTGATTTGCACAACATTTAAAATTTTTAAAACTAAATCTTTTTAAAAGTAGAATAAAAAATATTTTGACCTTTAAATTATTCAATAGCCAAACTGAAAGGAATAAGCAATCCTAATATTCTAAAAAAAATAATTTTATGCACACTTTATACAGTAAAACATAACAATATTAATCTTATATCTTTTAATTTTATTAGGTTAATTTTAAAAAATAAAAATAGTATTTTAGATAATTAGGAATTTATTTTGTTCATTTGAGTGTTAATAATTAATTAGCTTAATTTTTTTAAAAATTAAATCTAAATTTATCTTCAGATTAGGCAAAAAAATTATTTTAAAATTATCTAATTGATTAAAATAATTCATAACCTCAAAGTAATCATAATTAGTTATATAAATATAAATATAATAATAATAATTTTTTTTTTGGGTACATCTCACTTTTACCTCGCACAGCATTACATAGCAATATATGGCGATCGAGTGCTGCGTCCCAAGCCTGTTAGTTCGTATAGTAACTGTTTTTATTTTTTTTAATTTGTACAGGCCGATCGAGTGCTGCACCCCAAGCCTGTCAGGTTTCTACAGCCACATCATCAATATATGGGGATGTATTTACAGGCAGTAGGTTTCCATGAGGCTGCACATACTAGGACATTTGAGAACAACAACACTGGTTAGCGCACTTGTGGAGAGCTGGCGGTGCCAAGAAACACACACTTTTCACCTGCCATATGCAAAGCCATTCAGCTCAGGCTCCGCGTGAATATAGCTTGCTTGTCAGCGTGTGTGTTATGATAAAATTTCACAGGGATAGAAGTGTCGAGGAAAGAATTGTTTTAGCACAAAGATCCAACGTGTTCAATAGATTGGTGCTTATCAGAACAAACGTGAATGAATTTAGGACAGTATTGAAAGTGTTGACAACAGGATATTTGGAGAAGTATGAAACTGTCAAGAAAGTCGAAAAAGATTTCGGAATGACCACCGATGGATTTGATTAGAAAGGTTCCACGAGCTAGGGTAGAGTTGTTGAGAAAGGTCGTGTAAAGTCCAAATACTGAGTATAAGGCACTTGAATATCTGTGATGTTGAAGGAGATAAGACCCTGAAAGGCCTAGTAGTAATTCATCAATGATTGAATGAGGGTTGAACTTGGATGAAGAATCTCCAAAACGGACAGATTGCGTTTGGATTGGTTTTTTAAAAGGTACTTTTTTAATTTAACTACCTCTAATAGAGGCTTTTTTTTTTTTTTTTCCGAAGAAAAAAGCTATTTTGCATTTGGATAACAAAATGACAAGTGCTTTTTATTATTGAAATTATACTACTAGAAATATGTCAAATAGTGATCAATTTTGTGACCGAAATAAATTGGTTACTAAAATGATAAATTAGTGACCGAATTAGAGTGACTGAATTAAGCCATCGGGGAAAATGAAAAAAGTGGAAAAATTCAGTCGCTAAATTGGTCAATAATCAAATTAGTAACCAATATTTATTTATACTAGAAAAATTTGCTTTCATAAAAATCGGTCACTAATTAAAATATTAGTGACCGATATTTATTTACATTGGAAAACCTTGCATTCATAAAAATCGACCACTAGTATTTGAATTAGTCATCAATTTAGTGAACGATATTTATTTATACTAGAAAACCTTGCTTTCATAAAAATTGATTATTAATATTTCACTTAGTGACCGATTTAGTGACTGATATTTATTTATACTAGAAAACCTTGCGTTCATAAAATCGATCACTAATATTTCAATTAGTGATCAATTTAGTGACTGATTTGTATTCATATTATAAATCATTTCTTGCATGAAAATCAGTTGCTAACATTTCAATTAGTGACCGATTTAGTAACTAATTTTATTCATTCTAGAAATCATTTCTTGCATGAAAATCGGTTTCTAAATAGGTCACTAACATTTCAATTAGTGACCGATTTAGAGACCAATTTCAATTAGTGACCGATTTTATTTATACGAGAAATCATTTATCGCATGAAAATAAGTCTCTAAATCGGTCACTAACATTTCAATTAGTGACTAATTTAGTCACAGATATTTCAATCACTACTAGCTACATGTAGAGAGCAAAAAAGCCCTAAACATCTCATATTTGCCCAAATCTCCTATTCACTCTGTCTTTTCTTCGTACCCCATCCCCACACTGCCACTGAAGGTCCCACTGTTCACCCAACAGCCACTGCAAAACTGATGTCCTTTCCATTGTCGCGAAGCCACTGCATAGTTGTCACAAGATATAGCTTCCTCAACACTCCATGCATGTTTGCAAGCCTAGTTTCAGCTTCTGCTTTGCATCACAGAGACCGTCTCCGTCACGGTCCTCTTTCGCTGCTTCGCGGTACCACTGCTTCACTGGTCTACCACGACTCTACTCTGCCAAGCCGTCACTCCACCAAGCCCCTACTTTACTGATCCGTCGTGACTCCATTGTGCAAAGCCTTCTCTTGTTACAACAACATCAACAAAATCCTCGGCCCCAAGGCCTCCTGCATTTCCTTCAAGGACTCCGCTTGTCACTGCTTCGGCTACATGGTCTCCAAGAAGAAAATCTACACCATCGACAATGATTGCTTCGTAATCACTCTTAACTTTCCCTCTTCCTTTTTTTTTTCCTTTTTACTTGTAAAGTTTTGATTTTGATTTTTTTTTAATTTTTTTCTGAGTAATTTTGCTTTTGGGGTGAGTTGTGTCACTTTCTTAGATGTGTTTTCCTAATGGTTTGTGGAATTGAGCTGCCTAGCAGGTTGTAAATTTTTGTGTGGTTTTTTTTTTTAAAGTTGATTTTGGATTTGGGGTTTGAGTGTGTGGATTTTGCTTGATTTGGGTTTTGGGGTTATTTTGATAGTGGAATTATGTTCTTTGTTGTGATGTTGCTTTGTGTGGTCAACGTGCATTGTTGGGGGGGGGGGTGATTTAGATTATGGTAGATCTAGCTTGCTATAAGGGTGATCTTGTTTGATTCGTTGAGTTAATGGCTATTTCTCTACAAGTGCTTGGTTTCTTAAAGATAATTTGTTTGAGCTTGATCTGTGTATTCAGATTCCATCGAGCTCGGGATATCTTGGTTCACTTGTGAGTTCTCTCATTGTGTATTAGATTATGCTTGCTGAATTGATTAAGATTTGGTTCAATATGAGAGACATTTCATGGACAAGGATTCATGGATTTGAGGTGTTTATAAGATGAGAGTGGTGTAATTAATGAGGGTGCAAGTGCAACCCAGTTTTTGATAAGTAGTTTTCATATGCACAACCTGGTTTCACCAAGTCAGAAAATTCATTTATTGCATTAAATAGCTTGCTGATTTTAGTACCACTATTTTGACTTGTTTATTGATTAGTAATTGAGAAGAGCATTGGCCTTCTAAATGACTAATTATATTATGATTAGTTTCTGTCATTTGCAATCATCGAAGTCAAACTTTTGCTTCTATTTTTTATTTTTATCTAGGATCCTTCAGCTATGGTTATAATTACTCAAGTTATGTAGTCTCTACTGTTTGAACCAACAAAGGTGTTTTGGGTAGAATCGTTAGCATTTGTGTGCTTTTTATACGTTTATGAGAACTAATGAGCAATTGTCCCCCAGTTCAAGACTAAATTACATTGTATGTTATTGGGAATGCTTCTTATGGACCAATACTTCTTTTTTGATTTTTTCATTGAACACTAGTTAGTTGATATTTATTAAGCGCTAAGAGGGAGAAAGGTGATGATTAGGAGGGCAAGTTATGATTAGTTGTTTGTATTTTGGATTGACATTGGTTATTTTGTATGTTATTCAATATTGATAGTTGGCACTAGTTAGTTTTTATTTAGTAGGTTTCATGTATAATTTTATGTTTGTTTGTTGCTGATATGAATATGTACATTAGGTCTATGAAAATGGGAATCCAAAAAAATAAAAAATTGGACCGGTATCTATAACAATTATTAGTGACCGAATTTGAGACTGAAATTGAAAGTCACAAATTTGTGATCGATTTTTTGGTCACTAAGTTAGTGATTGAAAAATTGGTCTCTACTAAGCCAACATCATCTAATTGGGTGAAGGAGAAATTTGGTCACAAAATTGGTCACAAAAATTAGTGACAAAAAAATCAGTCGCTATTAAGGCAACATTTTCCAATTGGTTGAGGGAGATATTCGGTCACAAAATTGGTCACAAAATATTATGGACTGAAAAAACCGGTCGCTAATAAGTCAACATCTTCCAATTGGTTAAGGGAGAAAATTTAGTCACAAAACTGGTCACAATTTTAGTGACCAAAAAATCAGTCGCTAATAATTCAGCAACCTTAGCTACAACGTAAATTGGTCACAGAATCGGTCGATAAAAGGTTAAGCGACCGATTTATTGCATTTAGTGATCGAAATTTCAGTCACTAATCATTGATTTTCTTATAGTGTCACTTATAAATATGTTTGGATAAAAAATTTTTTTTTTGTTAGACCAAATTACATAGTTTAAAACTCGACTCGAACAAGGCATCGTAGTTAGTGGGTCACTGGTTCAACTAGTAGGTCACCGATTGAATCAGATATAATTAAATAAATATAATAAATTAATATAAATAATTAACAATTTAACACACTTTAAAAATTTATATGTTTATATAATTATATAAATATATAAAAAGATGGATATAATTAGTATAGTTAAATGATAAAATATAAATTTAAAATAAAATTGGTTCTTTTTTTTTATTTGGTACAAAAATAAAATTTGTCTTTCTTTTATTTAGCATGAGTCATAAATGGAAGCCAAAGCCCAACATAAGAGAAGGAGCTGTTGTTTCACGAGCCTAGTGATTTAGCTCTAAAAAGCAACCAAACCATGCCAAAAAAAAAAGAAAAAACTGATCACATAGCTTAACCTAATTTCACTCACTTTTAAAACACTCACTCTCATCACAAGACACACACATAGCGTCGCACAAAGCCCCTCCCCTTCTCACACTCCTTAGCTCCTTGCTTCTTCATTTTGTCCCCATCTCTGTGTCTCTGTGTCTCTCTCTCGCTGAACAATTATGGCTCCCCTCCCCCTTCATAATGCAAGACACGGCAACTCACTACATCAAATAGTGGCAGATATGAAGCAGTGTCGATCTGAAGAGCGAAGGTGTGGTGGCTCACTATATGAAGGCAACCACAGTAGATCTAAAACGGTGGCAAGCGACTTGCCCATTTTTCTCCCTGAGATTACTGAACACTTGAACTGGGTTATCATTCTTGACCAAAAACAACTGGGCTGTCATTTTTTTTGGGAAAGTATTGAACCAGTGTGGTTCATAAGTCACCAGGTTTTGAAAGAAACCGCCGAGTTAAATAGGTTCACACTGGTTTTGGTGCAAGTTTGATCTGCTGGCTAACTCAAATGGTTACCTAGCTGGTTCACCGATTTTTTAGTCCGACCGATCGATCCAGTTCGATCCGAGTTTTAAAACACTGCCAAATTATATAAAAGGACAAGAATAAAAATTTAACAATATAAAAACACTAATGACACATTTTGTTGGTAACTGATCCCTTGTACTATTTCTCAATAGTTCCATTATCCTTACATCTTCTTTAGTTGGTTACTTCCAACTTGAGTGCATGTAAGTGGAAAACGAAATTGTAATTATAATTTTATTCTTTGTGGTGATTCATGAAAAAGCTATATGATGGGAAGCACTTTCCTGACCAGGTCATGTCATTCATATCAAAATCACTCACAACCAATACATTAGTGCCTGTAAATCATTTTTTGTAGGTGAAAGGTGTTTATTTATTTGTAGGTACATAGATAGCTATAGGATAATAGCATAGTTCGACTCTGATAGCATAATGTAACACACCAAACAAAAATATTGAGTTGATCAGGCTCAATATCAAGTTAAATGTGGTAGTAACCCACAACATTCACAACCAGCAGTCACACATTTATATACATGCATAATCATGCATGACAATTTCTACAGAAGCATAGCTGGTCCAATCCTCAGGCTTATAGGATAGTCCGGCTCTGATACCATAATATAACACCCTCCTAACTACCATATATTACTCAAATGTCTATATAGTAATTAGAATCGTGTTACTTTTATTTTATACTTTATACTCTTGGAGTGAAGAGCATAATCTTAGAGCATACTTGGGACAAGAACACCATTAGCTTCCAAGAGTAGGATTTTATTGGCTCTTTTTTTACAAAATTTATATTTTACATTTTTAATTTGATTTTGTCTGAAATTTTTGATTGAGTGGGTTGATGATATGTGGTTATTGATGTATGAATTTTTATGATGTGTTTGGATGATGATTGTAACATCCCCAAATTTATAACTAAGATAAATATTAATTAGCGATAGCAAAACCAAGAGAATCGGGACAAATGTTATGAAACACAACAAATAGTCTACTTAAGTATGTCTAGAGAAAAATGCAAAGAATTACGAAAATGCCATCACTTAGTGGAAATTATAAAAATGCCCTTGCTATGTAAAGGAAATTACCAAACTACCCTTGCCTTATTAAATGACAAAGATACCCTTACTCTATGAATGGAATTACAAGAATACCACTATCATTGTCTAATTACAAAAATATCCACTAACATCTTTGCACAAAACATGGAAACATGTTTGCATAAAACATGGAGCATTTTCATCCAACATGTTTGCATAAAACATGGAAACGTGTTTGCACAAAACATGGAAACGTGTTTGCACAAAACATGGAAACATGTTTGCACAAAACAAGGAGCATTTTCATCCCAAAATTCAGCCAACATGTTTCCATAAATCATGCTCTAAGTGCTTTCCTTCTTCTATTTTTTCTCTAATCTTTCCACTATAAATACTCCTCAAACTCTCTTCAATTCAAAAACTCCCTAAGTGTTCTTTCTTTCTTATTCTATCATTCTTCTTATGTTCTTCAAAGACTTCTCTTGATCCTCTAAACTTCATCCAAACACTTAAATCCTAAGTCCAAACTTTCACTAGCCCTCACAAGAGTTACAATCTTTAACTCTAGTGAGAAATATTTTCTTAAGCTTTCAAGTTCTAGAGCCAAGATTCAAGGAGGGTCATCCACTCCAAAGACTCTTGTTCAAAGCTTAAGGAAGAAGAGAAGGACCCTTTTTAGACCCTACACAAGAGGTAGGAGCTTCATCTTTAATTGTTCAAGTATTGTTGGCTTCTAACCTTGATAGAATGCCTCAAGTTTGAGTTATTGTCAAAAGTTTTAAATGATTATTTGAAAAATATATTTTTAGAAATATGACATGTTCTATTTTGTTATGAGTACCCTTATGATGTTATCAAACTCAAATATAACTTGAAAAGATTGTATGTGAAACCTAATTTAATAAAGGTAACTTAAGACATGAAAATGGTAGGTGCTGGAATTTCTAGTTGTTTCTGGCAGCAGGTACTTCGAAAGCTACTGTTCATAAAATATCAAGTATCTCGAAATTAAAAATAATTTTACTATAAACTAGACTCATTATAGAATACTCTCCAAAAAAAATCACCCAAAACGGAGTTTTCTAGCTCAAGATATAAATTTTTAAAGTAGAGCCTAAGACTGAAACTTTAAATCTGACCTTGTAGTAGTAAAATAGGTGTAACTCACTCTAGAAAAATGCAAATGGACTGATTTCAACTTTGTTGGAGAGCTAACACATATAGGAATACACCCATGTATTTTATGTATAAAGCTTTGTACCACGTAAATACATAATGAGAAATAAATTTCGGAATAGTGTACTGTGAAAGTGCAGTTTGGAAAGGTTCTGGCTAAGGAAAGACTTGGTATTTAAGCATGTCCATTGTGACCCACCTCTCTTTCCTGGGAACCCTCCTATGCATGGTTTACAATGGATTTACACTATTCCAAAGATGTAAATGCTAAAATTTGATGAGTTAGGAATTTGGAACTACCTTTACTAAGCTGAGATAACAAGTATACAGAGAATTATAAACTTTCTTCTAAAAGATGTCAAAACTATAAATAAAAGAATCAAGTCTTGTAAAAAGAGAATTTTAAGAATTTAAGTAGAATAATAATCTTCAAGAGTTATACGAAAACCATAATAAGAATATATAAATAACCTATAATAATATTTTGAAATGCATTAATGTATTAATGGAATTCTAAGAGTACAAAGAACACTAAGAGAAAAAGATAATACTAAGACATCCATTACCTCTTAGGAACACTAGGAACTCAACTTGATAACTTTGGTTGCTTAAAATGAATCATTTATGAAAATGTTTACTATGAGATTTACATGATATTATCCATGTTTCATGAAGTGAATTATAGTAAAGTGAATGTATGGTGATGAGTTATGAAATGATGAAGATGAATGTTTGATTGCCCATGATTTATTGTGATTACATGATGATATGCATACATTCATTTTCAAAGGAAATAATAAAAGTAAATTTTGAAAAAGTAGCAATGAAAGTCTGGAAAAGTGGACTTGAGCTAAACTCACGGCTTAACCCCCTAAACCGTTGAGATCACGGCAACGGAATGAAAACCAAAAAGGTTATGGCGACGGCCATGGTATGAGCTCATTACCCTTTTAGGGTGGTCTAAGGCATTGATGCATTCATCCCGTGAGTAATTAAGAAATATGTTGATGAAATAAATGAAAGATGATGATCACTAAACAAGTGAATGTTGAGGATGAGTAATCATGAAATGCATGCAGCTCCTAAATGATTACTGCTTATTAGTGGTTTTACATGATATGCTTATATGTATGCTTGATGAAATCTTGAATGAATATTTCGCTAATGTTCAAGATTAGTTTAAAAGTAACTGCACTTCGCTAATCACGCTTGTGAAAGTTTGATAATTGAATCCTTACCTGCTCACCTTTTATAATAAACCCGAAGTGACCGGGACGACAACGATGACACTTTTAGTACAAGTAGGAACTCCTTGAGAAATCATGTATTTCTCACTCCTATGTTTATTTTCCGTTGTCGTTACCAGAGACAGACGTGTCCACCTAAAGCAACGAGGCCGTAGCTGAGGAAGGAGGTAGCACGTGAAGATTTCAAACCGTTCAAGTAGGAGCATTCCGAGCTTTAGTTACATTATAGTTTGTGAGAAACAATTAGTAATAGTAGAACTTATATTGTTATTTGTAATAACTTATCAGTATGATATATGCCCTGTTGTGACTTATGTATTAAGTGATTATATTCCAGTTTATGTGATAATTGTTCTACACTTAGTCTTTTATTCCGCTTATTTAATTAAGTGCGCAATGTAACTTGATTATTATCTATAAAAGCGCTATGTATTTCACTTCTCGTTACAGGCTTAAGTTTTCAAAAAAATTAATTTATTTAAAGGAAAAAAAAAACTTCCATTATTTTTCTAAGTTAATTTCAAAAGAAAATTAATACAAGGCATAAGTGACAACTAATAGAATCCAAATGTGAACTTAAGCACAGTGGGGTTCTATTAGGGTGTTACAATGATAAAAATCCTTTTTGTCAAAAGAGAATATGTGAAATTTAATAGTGCATGTTTTAACATATGGGGAAAATAGAAACAATGCTTATGTGGGATGAAAAGGGAAGGTAAAAATAAGGACTTCCCAGGAAATTTTATGAGTCGATAGACGTATCGGCTAGGAATAGAACTGTGTATGATTTGAAAATGAAAAAGAATGAAGTCTGATGATCACGAATATGAATGAGCTGATGTCCTAGCAGTCTATAGTCCTCTGTGGAGCTATCCACTACAGATATTACTTGATGTGAAATTAAGCCTTCCCTATGTTAATAAAAAGAAACAACTGCACTAAGTTGAATTCCATGGGATATAAGAGAAACACATACGATTACTACCATTTTGCATTTAATTTTTCCTTGACTTATGTACATTAATATTGGCATATGTGATCTAGCATGATAATTTTTATATAAATGAATTTATTGATTATATTCTATTCACATGTGAGGGAGTACCCTACTGAGAATTATATAATATTCTCATCCCTATTTGTGTGTATGTTGTATTGTGCTCAGACTCCACAAATGTCATTCGTGATATTCTTCCTTGACTCACCCCAGTGGTAGTGACCCTGGATTTCCCTATGATGGTGTGCCTTTACATATGGCACATCCTGCTATATTTGTAGCCCCTCCGGCACCACCTGTGCCCCCTCCTGAAGATGATCTGTCCTCGTTATCATCTTCAGACTCTAATCCACCCGCTGGTCCTAATGCTCCTGCTGGGGGCAATACCATGCAACCGATGGCGAATGATTTTCTCTAGGAGAGCATGACATGTTCAGGGACTCGTGACATGTACATAGTTGTAGTTTAGTATTAGATATCCACTCGCCTGCAGATTGACTTTGTTGGATATTTTTGGGATTGATTTATGTGAAAATGAGATTTTGTTGGACCCTGATATTTGAGTAGGTTAGACTAGGTATAGAAGATGTCTTCTTTTGTACTGAATTTCTGAATAGTTTAATGGTTGACGATTTATGTTCTAATGTATTGTACATAGTGCTAACTTGCTTATGATGTGTATATATATATATAAAACTTGTTGCAACACATAAGCTCATTTTATTATTATCTTTTCATTTCTCTCGACTAGTATAAAGTATACACTATTCTAATTACCATATAGACACTCGAGTAATTAATATATGGTAGTTAGGAGGGTGTTACATTATGTACCCATCACCCATTTTTTTGAAAAAAAAAATTGGGTACGTCTGGGAATGCGGGGATAAGCATGGGGTGCGCGTACCCGAACTTGGGCACACCATTTTACTAAAGCATAGCTGTTTTGATTTTTTATTTCCTCCATTCTCTTAAACGACACGGTACCCAAAAGAAATCCCAACACCCCATTAACACAGCCAACCTTAGCTCACTGCATTTGCGCCTTCCATTTTCCAATTCCGATCCTGTGCATAGAGAAACAAAGAAGAAAACTGTAAAAGGTTGCAAATTGACTTCAAAGAAAAAAAAGAATGGCAAACAAAGAAATGGGTCAAACTTGAAACCTTTCTATTGCAGTTGTAGTTTCTCTTGGAGTTGATCACCTCTCCCTTGTCTACTTTTTCATCGCCGGCAACACCCTACCACGGCTGCAGGGCTACGTGACGGAGTAGTGACCTTTGCATCGATGCGGAGTAGCGACCTTCCAGTGACCTCCGTGCATGGAACGGCGGAGCACCCTACCTTGCAGCAATTACACAGTGACCTCTAGTGGTAGCAGTGTGCAAACTATCTTGTAGCGACCTTGCGGCTTGTAGTGACTTGCGGCGGCAGCAATGCGCAAGGTTGGGTCTTCTACGGCTCTTTTAATAAGTGTTTGGAAGGGTTTGTTCCTCTCACTTTCTGCTTTCTTTTCTTAATGTCTTAGTGACTTAGCCTCTGTTTGTGTTATTGTTATTATTATTATTTTTCATTTTTTTCAAACTATCTGCTAAGTGAATTCTAGCATAAATTTTATGTGTTTATTGTTATTTTTATATGCATACACTCTTTATGAATGAAGTTCTTCCGTCCTTTTTGTATTTATTTTTTTAAATAATTTTATTTATAGTAATGGGCACTTACTGATTCCCTTGAAATGCCTTTAAAATTTAAAGTTATAGACTGGTTTTATCATATCAATTTAATTTTATGTTGAAATTGTTGATTTTATCACATGAAATTTATATTTTTTTTACTATTGATGTACCCATACCGGGTACAGGTACCGTACCTATATCTGGGCAACATAGCATGGCAGATTGGTGTCCATAGTTTTTTGTCTCTAAATAAGAGTAGCTCAAGAATTGTTTTAGTCATTATCATGAAATGCAATAACACTTCTACGCACTTAGGAACTAGACCCCAAAGACTGGGATTTCTAGAATACTTGACTTTCCTCATTTACCTATCATGTGTGCCCTTGCAATTAGTCCTCATGCCCTCAAATAATGTTGTCTCATGTCTTAGTCTTCTCTGTTTATTTCTCAATTTGTAATTACTTTATTCTAACCTTGTAAATCTATTTTTTTGTTCACTTCCACATTTGCATATTTTATTTCATTTTGATTTTATTTTAATATCATAAGGAAAAAAAATATAAAAGTACTTGAAAAATAAATTGGCATGCCCGGTGGGATCAAGTAAAGAAAAGAAACTATATCTTTTAGTCACTGGTTTATCAAGTTATGTGATTAAGAAGTGGAAAGAAGACAAATATGTCTAGATCATTTGCCTCGTCTAAGGAACTAATGCGAGAAAGGGTTGTGGCCTCTAGTGGGAAAACAAGAAACAACCCACCTGTGGATGTGAGAAATGGTTCTTTGAACTAGAACTCTAAGCAGGGGACTCAAGCTCCCTAAATATAACAACCTAACCTTTAACCTAATAGACCTTGAGGATGAAGGATATGTCAAATGAGGAGTTTTTGTAGTATGGAGAAGAATCCTAATCCTTTGAAGATGAAGAAATGATCAAATAAAGAAAGATAAGGGCCCTTGAAATGATTAAGAGAGAACAGGAAAGGAAAAGATTTACTGATAAGGCAAAGGGAATCTGTATCTCTAATAGAGGTGCTAGAAAAAAGTTGTTGATGATGATGCAACTTACACTATTGCGGAAGAAGTCACCAAACTCTCTTTTAGAACAATCTTCAGTAACTACTATCTTGTTGCTGTGAGTGGTGAATTTTTTATGCTCTTATTCATACACCACTTATTCTTGTTGTTATTTGGCAAGAAATCCCTCCAGTTGATAATGCTCTACCTTAGTCTCAAGTGTTCTAAATTGTAGACTGAATCACATGATGTGGTCACAATATTGTCGTTGTAGCAGTGCTCGCAATGGCATCACACTGCAATCGTGTTGTGAATTGAAATCACAAAAAAAAAAAAAAAAATAGTGTAATAGCGTTGAAGTCGCAACATAATGGTGTTGCAGCCACAACATAATGGTGTTATAGCCACAACATAATGGTGTTGCAGCCGTAGTAGAACTCATCAAAGCAAGTGTCCCATGTTCTGTTTATGCCAGCCTTTCAATATGTCAAATTTTGTCTCTTTTTTATTTTTCAAAGAAGAGATTCTTCAGTGTTCAATGTTCATAGATTAAAAGGAAAAAAAAGAAAAGATTCCTCATCATTCATTAACAAATCAAGACAAATAGTCTGGCCAGTTTGATCTAAAATTTAACATTAACATATTCAGAAACTCTACCTCTCAGTTTGATCTCTTAATCTTCTCCATGGTTTTACTCTCAAAGAAGACCTGAAAGACTGATAGAGTTGTTAGCCAGAGGAAGAGGGAGAGGAAGATGAATGGTTCCATGCCAACCCAAAAACCTTGTCGATGTGACCTGTGAGACAATTAGTCTATTTCAGCGTTGCATTTTCCATCGTCATTCAGGTTGAGGTTTTGCAAATGTAATCCTTGAAAGCTAAGCACTAAGAGGGGTAAGCTTTGTGTTCTTTACCTCTGTCATTTTTGAAATTTTTTCTGTGAATAAGTGTAGATATGTGTTCTTTGTGATTTAAGGGGAGGAAGGTTGTGGTTTTTTCACTTTGAAAAATGAAAAATGGAAATATTGAGGGCTTGAGAAAGGTTGTAAAAGGATGTCATGGTGGGGATTTTTTGGGGGGGGAGGGTGCTTGGCTGGTCAGTAGTAGACCGATCTATATCCTCATGCGGACCGGGCCCCGGACACACCCTCACCTAGCCTAACGGGCGCCAACCCAACACATGAGGGTAAGAGACATGATCACAATCTCTCCCATTAATACCTTGTGGGCCCCTTTATTAATGTCTGGCCAGTATATATATGCCCTTTTTGTAGAGGGAGGGGGCATCTCATTCTCTGGTAAAACACTTGTTCACTCTCTACCTCAAGCTAGACAGCAACAGTGTTATTCTTCCATAAGATTATGACAAGAAAAAGAGTAGTATGGGTGGCCGGGTTCTGTTTCAGTTCCTAGAAATAATGAAGAAGACTGATGAACTCTATAGAAAAATGGAGTTTTTTTTTTATATTTTAATATGATGATTACTCAGGTGCTAATGAAGAAGGGTGCCTTTGGTGCCAACATTAGATGGCTTTATGAAGAGGGGACATGTGGCTTTTTGGTATTTTCATTTAGAAAAAAAAATTAGGATTTATCAAATACACCCATTCTTTTTCCCTTTCTCTCGTAACCTATATCCGCCATTACCACTGTTAGCCCAGAATAGGCTAGCTAGCTCTACAACTACTAGCTCCAACAGGCCAAGTGCATGGGCTGGATCATCCTTTCCACCATCACCCTCTCAATGCCTATTACTAGTACATGGTAGGACCCTTTTCTTTTAGTGATTTGAGCCTCCACAATACGGTGGTGGTAACAATAACTGGCTGCTTGGATGATGACCTTTTTCAGTTTAGCTTGTGATACAACACTATTTACCATTGATTGTTCTGTTGTGGTGGCAGTGCATGGTTAAAGGCTACTATTCTCTTGTGAACTTGTTCTCCTTTTTCTTATTCCCTCATAATGGCTTTGATTAGTGCTGTATTAAGTGAATTCTCGTCTTCCATGTTATATTGTTATGCTCTGTCACTCAGATTTTAGATTTGAGATTTTAGTCTCTCTCTTTGTGTGTGAAGCTTTCTTGTTCTTTTTTGTTTGTGTGTTTTGTTTAGATTTAAGGAGTGAGAAGGGATGGAGATGATAACAAAGGGGACAATGGTGTAGGTAGAAAAGTGCATGAGAAGGGGTTTGAATTGTGCTTTACTTTTTCTTTCCTTCTTTGTTTCTGAAAACCTTAGACAATATACTATCAAGTGTTTAACTTGAAGTGCAGTGGAAAAAAGCATTAAATACTATAGAAAGCAACTTTCTAAACTATAGCAGATATGACAAAAACTCATATAAGGTGGCTTTTCAGAAAACACAATATAATAGGCACTATGTTGTAAATATAAAAGAGTTACGGGAGAAGAAGATACTGCACAGATGTTGTTTTACTAGTTCGGCCAACCTACTTATGTCCAGTTCTCAGCAACCAATAAGTTCTACTAAAAACCTTTCTCAACCCAAGAAAGTAGGATAGTCTTTACAGTAGCATTTCCAAGCTCTTATCAGCGACCAGTAGCTCACCCTACTATCATAATCGATTAGTTTTTGACCAGTCTCTCCAAGCTATCACAGCAACCATTAGTTCACTTCTACTGGCACAACTTAAGTAGCCTTTTACTAGCCTCTCCAAGCTAACCTTATGACTAGTAGATCACAACTACTGTCACGTTACAAGTACTCTTTACTTAGTCTCTCCAAGCTAACTCACAGCAATCAGTAATGGATCAGGTTTACAAAGGTTTGTGTTTGGGTTATCACTCAAACTAACCAACACTCAAGTTTTCATAAGATATACAATAACAGAGCTGGAAAACTTGAATGACTTCTTTCTAATGATCTACTAAGAACATAGATAAAAGATTTTTATGGATAAGAAACTAATTACATGAAGTAATGAACTTTATAACGGATGAGGAGGAATTCTTTTAGCATTTCAGCATTCTTCAACTAAAGTCTCTATTATTGTAAGTGCATAAATGATTGTTGCCCTTCATCTTTTGTCCAAGTGACACATGTTGATAATTTGTTTGTGTCTTGGAAATGTAGTCTAGAGGAGTAGCTCGTCGTTTATCAGAATTGTTGCAGAAGCCGTTGTGAAATAGAGGTTTCTGAGGTAATCTTCATAAACTACTTTTTATAGGGTAGAAGAGGTTTATGAATTTTTCTCTCTAAAAGCTTGAGTAGTTGACCAAGTTAGCAGAAGATATTTCATGTTAGTCTATGATTGGGTTTGACTATAAAATTGAATTTCAAATTTTCCTTTTTCATGCAAAGTGCACAGTTTCACTATGAAGTGAACTTTTTGAAGTGCGGTATCAGTTTCTTGAATTTTCTCTAATCTTCCAACCTTCAATCACAGCTTGTAAATGATTTTATGATTGTAATCAAGATGATTGAAGGTTGTAGAACACATATGCTTCAGAGATGGATTGATATTTTCACTTGAAATATACTCTTTGAAGTTAAGTATTACTTTTTGAAGATCTAAGCCTTGATTTCTTGTACTTGATGATTTGCTTCAATCCGTTAAGCATATGAACATTCATTTCACAATATATTTCACTTCCATTAAGTTTTCATTTCTTTAATCGAGATTAAGCATGTTTGCACATGTAAAACGAAAATATTTACGCTTCCAGACCGATGCTACGCTGACATAAGGACCTATTTGTAGCTTCAAGAAACTCAAGGGAAACATTAGTCACTCTTCAAAATATTTTCTCTAAATTGGTTGTGTTATCACTCAAAACATTTTTATTATGCTTTCTAAAGAGTTCTGGACCTAACACATGGAGATAGAGGGGAATAAGCCCTAACCTTAACCATAATCACATCCTCAAGGAACAAGAAATGAATATTAAATGGAGGATTGAGAGAGAAATGGTTAATGGTTACTAACAATGAGTTGAAAGAGTTTGTAGGGGCAAAGACCAATGATGTAAAGGCGACAGACATCTCTTGTGTAGTACTAGCAGGGTGGCGGTTTACCTTTCGCATGCCTCCATTGTAGTTCGCTCCTATCAACATGTCTAGCTACTTCCTTATTGCATCCATGGCCGTCCACAGTCCCGGTGGATACAGGTTGTCAGAGAGAGGGAAGAAATATGGGTTAAAAAAGGTATATTTGACATTTTAAGTTGCTTAACTTGTTTGTTATGTTATAAGGTATTTTTATTTATATAAAATAGGCACAGAAGAAAAAAAAAGGAGGATGTGAATTTTATTTTATTTTACCATTTATATATAATGTATATTTTTAGTTAAATATTTTGAGTTAAATTAATTAACATGTCATATTTAAATTTTATATTAAATTAAGTTATTAATTACTATATGTTTTTGTGAGCAAGTATTGTAAAATTATTACAATGCCAATGAGAGAATAGTTTCCAATAGGGAGGCTGAAGGGTGCTCCAAGTGATGATATTGGATGACATTTTGGAGAACCTTTGACTGGGAAGAATAAAAACAATATTAGATGTAAACCATGTGACAGAGTAATAGCGGGTGGCATTACTAGATTGAAGCAAGATATAGCACATTACAAAGAGCAAGTATTTGGTTGTGCTAGGTTCCAACATTTGTCCAACAAAGCATGATGAAGCTCTTTACGGACTGAAAAACAAAGAAAATTGACTAAAAAATAAAAAGGGAAAAATTTAAAGAATGTTTAAGAGCAGATGATGAAGGTGACATAGAAGATCATATGGATGAGCAAATAAGGTTGGCTACACAAGAAAGTGTAACATCACAATAAGAGTGGGTTGATAGACAAATGATTTAGACAACAAACAGGCAGACTTAACAACATGCATGAGCTTGGTGGAAGCTCCCTGTCACGACCCAACTTGGATTGTGACCGCCATATGAGGAATTCCATCCCTACGTAAGCCTCGTGATTGCTAAGTCACTCTATATGCATGTTTTAATTAAAAGAAACCATTTAAAACATAAATGTACTTTCTGCATACAAATCACATGCTATTTAAAGTCAATATAATTTCATTGGCATTTTATAATTTAACTTTAAAGTTTGTCAATCATGATTCAAAACATATACATATTTAGAGCTGCCTTGATACAAATAAGCATGAATGCTATATCATTAATTACAAATGAAGAGTATGCCACCATGGTATGCAAAATGCAAAAGCTATTTCTATGGTCTGGGACTTTGCTCGCAATGACATTGGAGAACTCTCTAACAATGACCAAGATACTTCACTTTGAAGTGAAACTCACTAACTGATATATCTCAACTGTAGCAAAGGAGGTGGAAAAGGAACCTGTAGTAGCTACTATGCCTATAATAGAGGAAGGGAAATGGGTGAGTTTTGTCTAAAATCAGTAAGTAAATTCTTACCCGCAACCCCCTTCATGGGACAACAACTAAGCTGCATAAGAATTAAGATGATGATGATGATAATAATAATAATAATATAAGCTCCGTAGTATTTTCACATTTACCTATGTATTAAATTAATCCTAACATCCTCTAAATCATAAGTACCAGTTCTCTAAACATGAATAATATATGCATACAAAATATAATAACTGTTCCTATCAACTGAAAATTAAAGTAATGCTCAGTCCTTGGTGAACATGAGCTTCTGTCTGTAATCTGATGGTCCTTAGAGAACCTTGGCTATTTAAGGGATTGCCTCTATGGCTATTTAATATCATTGCCTCCATGGCCGTTTACTACATATGATCATACATAACTCAATCGAAAATAAATAGAATCAAATGTTAGTAAGAGTGCACGAGAAGGGGGGTTGAATCATGTTTTTCTCCTTTTTGAAATCTGAAACATTTAACAAAAATACTATTAAGCATTAATCTTGAAGTTTTGCGGAATTATGGTTAGCTATTTCAAAAGTAGATATCTGAAGTATGCATTTGATAATGATGCACCTATAATAGTATTTCACCCATGATTAAATTAAACAACATAACATAAAATAAGAGATTAGGGAAAAGAATAAATGACAAATTTTTTTTATACTAGTTTGGCCAAACCTACTTACATCCAGTACCCAATACATACTGAGATTCCACTAACAACAATTTTCTCAACCCGAGAAAGTAAACTAGATAGTCTTTACATTAGCTTTCTTAAGCTCTCAATAGTGAGCAGTAGACAACCCCTATTGTGACAAATTGAGTAGTTCTGTACTAGCCTCTCTAAGCTGAACTGAGTAGTTTTATATTAGCTTCTTCAAGCTGAATCGAGTAGTCTTGAATTAGCCTTTCCAAGCTGTGTCTCACTTTGATCACTACTGGATTAAGGTTACAAAGGTTATGTGTTTCAATTGCCCCTCAAACTAACCTACAGTCAAGTTTCCTTACAAATATTCAATAAAACCGACTTGGGAAACATGAACAATTTTTTTCCTACATCTTTTACAAAGAAGTGCATACACCATGCTAAGCATTTCGAAAGAATATTTTTACACTTCAAGGAAATTGATTACATATTATGATGAAGATCACAAGAAGTGTGGAGAGAAAGTTTCCACTCTTATGCCTTTAATTCTTTCATAGACTTTCAAGCATAATATCTCCATTTATAGTGGTCCTTTTTCATGACCATTGCCCTTGATCAGATCTCCAAGTGACACGTGTAGATCATCTTCTATGTCTTGGAATATTAGTCTAGAAAGGTAGGTTGACAGAATTGTCATATTAGTTGTAGAAGCCATTGTATTGTAGAGAATTTTGATGTCCTCTTTCTTTTTTCATTCTAATCGCGGTTTCTGCACTCCTCTTTTTAGAAACTAGGATGGTTGGCTAATCAGGAAGAAAAGATGACATACCAATCATAAAACTGGGTTTGACTCGAGATTTGAAATTTCAGTTTCAAATTTCCCTCCATTTCCTGTAGCGTTCTGTGCTCTACAGTAAGTGAGCTTTCTGACATGCGTAATCAGTCCCTTGATCATTCTTTGGTCCTCCAGTTTTCAATCTTGGCTTTTTAATGATGAATAATTTGCGATTATGATGATTGTTGACTGAGTAACACATTACTTTTAGAGTTTGCATGATTTCCTCATTCTTTAGTGTACTTTTTGACATCCCGTGTTACTTTCTTAAAACTCTTTCCTTGGTTTCTTGTTGTTATATTGATCTGCTTCATTCCTTGATGCATGTAAGCGTTCTTTACATGATATAATATTCACTTTGTTTAAGCTCATTCTCTTTCCACGAGATAAAACATGTTTGCACATGTAAAGTGAAATTATTCTCGCTCAAGTCCGTGTAATGCACTTTGGAAATACCTATTAAGCTTAGTCAATAAACTCAATGTGGCCATTAGTCATTCTTCAAAATATGTTCTTTAAATTGGCTTTGTTGTCATTCAAAACAATAGAGCTCATATTTTCTGAAGGGTTCTGGATATGAACTTACACTTCGAAATGAAGATGTAAAATGTCTTGCATCCTTCATGGATGATAAGTGGCTATGGCATAAGAAGCTTGGACATGCTCATATGAGGCTTATTTCTAAGCTATCTCATAAAGAGATTGTTAAAGGCCTACCAAAGATTAGATTTGACAAGGGCTCCAGTTGTGATTTCTATGAGAAGGGAAAGTAAGCCAAAGATTCTTTCCACAACAAAAATGTAGTTTCTACTACTAAGCCACTTGAGCTCTTATATATGGATCTTTTTGGACCAATCAAGATTGCTAGTCTTGCTGGGGAACGATATTGCCTTGTCATAGTGGGTAATTTCTCTAGATTTACATGGTTTATCTTCTTAGATTCTAAGAGTGAGATGACTAAAAGATTAAAATTTTTTGTAAAATGTGTTTGTAATGAAAAAAAATTCTCAAATTACCTTTATTAGATCATATCATGGAGGCGAATTTGAAAATCATGTTTCTAAAGAGTTTTGTAAAAAATATGGCATACCTCATCAGTTTTTTGCACCTAGAACTCCCAACAAAATGAGGTTGTAGAAAGAAAGAACAAAGCTTGCAAGAGATGGCTAGAACCATGCTTTTAGAAAGTGGTTTATCCAAAGGTTTTTGTGGAGGCTATAAACTCCTCATGCTATATTCAAAATAGAATATTTCTAAGGCCAATCCTCAAGAAAACTCCTTATGAGCTATAGAAAGGAAGAAAACCCAATATATCTTCCATATTTTTAGCTTATCTTGGTTTATTCTTAACACCGAGGATAAACTTGCAAAGTCTAATTCTAAATCTAATGATGAAATTTTCTTAGGATACTCTTCACTCTCAAAAGCTTATAGAGTATACAATAAGAGATGACTTTATGTTGAAGAGACCATTCACATCAAATTCAAAGAACTTGAGAAGGGCTTTGTTGATGATCTAGAAGAGATATAGGAGAATCTTGAGAAATTGAACCTCATAGAATCCTCTTAAAGCAAGGAAAAGGAGTCACAATCTTCAAAAAGTAAGCTCCGGAACATATTCAACTCAAAAAGCTTACTCAGAATTCCAAAGCAATCAGAAAGTGACATTTTCTAAGCATGAAGATGAACAATCTGAAGATGAAAGAGAAACCAAAGAACAACAAGGCTATAGAAACTATAGAGAAGTTTCTGATTTAAGAGCAATTTCTCAGAACCAAGTTCTAAGGGACATTTCCAAGCGTGTGGAAACTAGATCCTCCCTAAGAAATGAGTCCAATTATGCTTTCATCTCCACCATGAGCCAAAATGCATTGAAGATGCTGTAGATGACCAAAGTTAGTCAAAAGCAATGCAAGAAAAGCTGGATCAGTTTTGCAAAAGCAAAGTTTGGACATTCATGGAGAAGCCTAAAGGAAAACCCATAATTGGAACCAACTGGATGTTCAGAAATAAGCTAGATGAAGAGGAAAAGTGATCAACAAATCAAGATTGGTTACACAAGGTTAAAATCAACAAGAATGAATTAATTATGCTAAAACCTTTGCACCAGTAGAAAGGCTTGAAGCCATAAGAATGCTACTTACTTTTGCAGCTTTATAGGGATTCACTTTATACCAAATGGATGTAAAATCTACATTCTTAAACGGATTCCTTTCTGAAGAAGTTTGTGTGAAGCAGCATCCAAGTTTTGACAATGAAAACCTTTCTGACCATGTCTTTTAGTTAACAAAGGTATTTTATGGTCTGAAACAAGCTCGCTGAGCTTGGTATGAAAGGCTAAGCACCTTTTTACTTAAGAATAGGTTCAAAAGAGGTAAAGTTGATACAGCTTTGTTTATTTATAGCAAAATAATCACTTTTTGATAGTCTAAATACATGTTGATGATAATATACTTGGTGCCACTGATAATTTTCTTTGTGAAAATTTTTCAAAATTGATGCAAAGTGAATTTACGTTGAGCATGATAGGTGACCTTGAGTTTTTTCTTGGACTTCAAATAAAACAAGAAAAAGAAGGAACCTTGATCCATCAAGAACAATATACAAAAGATCTTTTGAAAATATTTAATATGGAACAAGCCAAACCTATATAATCACTTTTTGATAGTCTAAATACATGTTGATGATAATATATTTGGTGCCACTGATAATTCTCTTTGTGAAATTTTTTCAAAATTGATGCAAAGTGAATTTACGCTGAGCATGATAGGTGACCTTGAGATTTTTCTTGGACTTCAAATAAAACAAGAAAAAGAAGGAACATTGATCCATCAAGAACAATATATAAAAGATCTTTTGAAAATATTTAATATGGATCAAGCCAAACCTATAAGCACTCTCATACATCCATCTCAAGTCATTGATGCAGATGAGAATGGAGAAAAGATATCAGAAAGTAATTATAGAGGAATGATTGGTTCACTTTTTGTACTTACAGCAAGTAGACCAGACATGCAATTAAGTATGGGTATTTGTGCTAGATTTCAATCTAACCTAAAGCAATCATACTTAAAATGCTATTAAAAGAATCTTGAGATATTTATCTAGGACAACTAATCTTGGCTTATGGTGCGAGAAAATACATTTTGTGAGATTATGGGATACTATGATGCTTGTTTTGCTGGAGATAGAGTGGACAGAAAAAAGAATGGAAACAAGCCTTATTACTTGGTCATGCAAGAAGCAAAACACTATTGCTCTTTCAATAGCTGAAATTGAATATGTAGCTAATGCAAATTGTTGCACCCAAATGCTATGGATAAATAACTAACTAGAAGATTATCACTTGAGGTATTCCAAATACCTTATCTTTTTATGATAATACTAGTGCTATTAATCTTGTAAAGAATCATATTCAGCATTCTAGATACAAGCACATTGATGCTAAACATCATTTTATTAGAGATCATGTTTAGAAAGGTGATATTGAGTTAATGTTTGTGAATACTGAAGACTAAGTGTATGATATATTCATTAAACCATTAGCTGAAGATCATTTTAGCTATTTCAAAAAGCTTTTGAATCTTAAAAACTTTTAAAATTTGTATAGCATACATACATAACATCTCTAGAGTCTCCCAAATAAAACTCCAAACTGCGGCCCAATGAAGACATCAATACAAGCTCAGAAAATCAGTATGCAAGATTAGAAAGTCACATATGCTCTAAATATGGAAGATCACTCATACATGGGGAAGCAATATGGTTTTGAAGACTCACACATTGTTGTTGATGGCTCATAAAGTTGATGAAGACTTAAAACATGGCCCTATGGTTTAGAAACCATATACTTTAGAAGACTTAAAAAAGGCGGGATAATTCCCACTCTTTTTAAGTTTCTGCCTCCCACGTCGCCTCACCTTCAGACTTTATGTCCTATCATATTAATAACTTCCAACTTCTCATACACTACTTATAAGCCCTTCATTTTCTACCTTACATATTTTTCCATCAACCTGAAACTGTTCCATATTCTCTTCTGCAAACTTTTCTCTCTGTAACCTTCATCGATGCCCAAACCCTCAACCTTTTTCTCTTAATCTTCTCAAACCAAACCGACAATGGCTGAAGGAAAGCAACTTAAGAGAACCATTAACAAAAGAGGTCCATTTCACATGTACAATTAACCCCTGATGCAGGAATGTTATGTGGAAAACTTTTCCCAAAGGAAGACTGCTTCAGGAAAAATACTCAATAACGATTTGATGAATGAGGTACTTATCGTGAAGGAAGTTTTCATATTTCAAGGATGGGAGGAATTTCTAGACATAACTGATAGGGTATTTCCAGGCATGGTCACTGGTTTTTACTCCCACTTAGAGGGAAAGATTTACACCACCCTTAAGACCACTATCTATGACACCTACATGGAAATAGGGCTATTTGAGATATCTACAGTGGTTAGGTCATCTGTTGCTGGAGTAACCTATTTGGTTCAAGATAACTGGTTCAGATTTCTTGGAGTGAACGCTGAAGAGGTCTCCAAATGTCATATAGATATCCCCAGATACAGACTTAGTGATGTCATCTTCCCATGCTGAGCTTTAGGGTGATAAAGGCATTCACTATTGTCTAGTTTACCATTCTACCTACACTAGGTAGTACTGATGTGCTAGTAAGGATAGGCTGTATGTTGTTGTTTTTCCTTATGGCAAAGAGAAAACTTAATATACCTAGGCTAATAATGGACTTTCTGTGGAGTGCTATTACAAAAGAAAAGAGAGGATCTGCTGGTGGTCCATATGGGATGTTGCTGCCAAATGTCTTTTAGTACATTAGATATCCACTTGCTAATGAATGGTTTGAGTTTATGACTAGGATGAAATACACCATGATCTCTTTCAAGACCATGAAGAGAACAAAATTTATGCCCGTCAAAACTAGTTTTAAAAGACAGAGCTCCTAAATTAGGAATGCTAAAACTAAAAAAGCTATAGCAGAGGCAGAAAAGAAGAAGAAATAAGAAAAGGGTAGGGCAAAGAGGAAAATTGTCCTCCTTCAAAGTAGTTCCAAAACTAATGAGGATATAGAGCAAGAATCTGAGAGGACGTAGTTTGAAAAGGTCCTTCACAGAACTAAAGGGATGAGCAAGCAAAAGCAGGATAAGAGGAAAAAGAAAGTAGTGCCCCCCAAACCATCAAAACCTTTAGAAACTAAGCCAGAGACCTTAGAAAAAGAGCTCCCCAAGGGAAGACCTGGCAAACCTCCCATCAGAAGATAAGAGGTAGAGCATAAGTACAAAAACTTGCCTAAGGATATGCCTAGGACTACTCTCATCTTGAAGGAAATGCTTGACGCTAAGCAAGCTGGGGTTACTACAGAAGATAAAGACTTTTCTGAATAAGTGGATGAGGAGGAAGCTAAGAGGCTTTTCAAGGAGAAAAGAATTCTCTAACAGAAAAGAAGGTTAGAAGAAGCCCGAAAATTGGAAAGGGCCAAAGGGATTCAAAGCTCAAGTAGAAAAAGAACAAGATCCTCAATCCTTGAACCATTTGTGGTGATTAAAGAACCATCAAAGATGCCTATGACTCATCAATTTGGGTACACTTCCTTCTTAATCTTTGCTGCACTTCCAAGAAGCTAGATACCTTCAAAAACCAACTCCACCATCAAATCCATCGCTACTCTAGACAAAAGAATTGATGTTGAAGCTGAGCTGGCTCCTAAAGGCTCTAATGATGACTCCCTACCTATAAAAAAGATGTTGAAGTATACGACACAAGACATCAAAAATGAGTCACAACCTGAGGGGAAAGGCCTTGAGGAACTCAATATTTAAATAAGTAAGCTTTCTCATGCCCTGGAGCCAATATTCAAAGAGACAATAAAGGAAGTTACTAAATAAAAAAATGTTCATTCTGATGGTGCCTCAACCTCCTCTTTCCATAAGAATAACTTCTATGGAAGATGAAGAAGACAAGGCTTTGGAGACCAACTCTCCTCACATTGCTACTGGTCCCACTACTTCTGTTCAAGATGTTCTTGGTTCTGTTTCTATTCCTCCTTCTAATCTTGCACATAATACTCCACTTGCTGCTGCCAGTGTTGTTGATTCAATAATTTCACCACTCGTTTAAGTTCAACTAGCCCTACACATACTACTACTATCCTCACATCTATCACCTCACCCATCACATCACCTATTTATGAACCACCATCCACTTCACCCACTACTACTGTTGCTAGTATTGAAAAAGAAACCTCACCAAACTCTGGGGATACAATTCCATTAGACATTCCTGAGCCTATACCCAAGGTTGCCCCATCAACACCAATGCCAATCCATCTTCATAGCCAACCTCAATCTAAGCTTCTAACAAGTCTCCCAGAAGTCCAAATCCTTTTACACAATCAAAGATATATGGCCTTGAAGTTGGATAGAGTTGAAGCCTCGAGTAGGGAGATTGGTGCCCAATTAAGAAGACATGAAAAGTTGCTGCTATAACTTCTTCAAGAACTTAGAAGGATAGGCTAATAATGGTATAACATGATTTCTAGCACATCCACTTTTTGCGGATGACAAAAATGGGAGAAGAAAAAATGGTAAAAAGAAGAAAATCTTCTGTACTAAGAAAATCAAGATGATTTGCTGAGGGGGAGTGCTTTACAAACGTCATTCATCCATTCATTTATGCATACTTAGCTTTTGTTTGTTTGTTTTTATTTTGATGCTATGTTCTAAAATTTTTTCTAATAAGTTATTACTCTGATTCTGTTGCACCTATTGCTCTGATACATATATATTAGAACTTTTATCCCATTAGTTTTAGTACTTTACGTATGCTTAAAGCCTTATGATATAATATGATATGTGTCTTATGAGCTTGAAGTTTATACTCGAAGATTTATATCCTTTTAACATATATGCTATGATACATATCATGTATGCTATGATACATATATATCATCATTTGTTATGCTCTAATACACAAAGTATAAGTTTTATATATGCAAATCAAAATACTATCTATTGTTCTTATACACATATACATGGTGTTCAAAAATTGAGCTTCAGAAACTTCCTTTGTGTATGTGGAGTTTACCTATTACAAGGTTTATATGCTTTGACACGGGATTTAGCTTGAAATAATTTGGATAAAGTTATGTTGTGTATGGATTCCATACCAAGAATGAATATCACATGTATTATACTTTTATTCAAATGACTCAAAATCAAGCTGTTTTTTTTTTTTTCCAGAAAGCTCAAAAGCTCCATCTTATTTCAAAATTTGCTCTAATATATCTCAGAAAATTCTTTGATATACTTCAAAACCTTCCTTTAAGTAAAACAACTTTGATTTGTAGCAAGTGCTAAGGGTAAATGGGGTAATCTAGTTGAAGGAAAGTTGGTTACAGCTCCTAAACATGTGGCATATGATGGGGAAAGAGTTGAGGTGCACAAGAGCAATAGAATGAGGCAAACAAATAGGAGGTTGGAAGGCTATGTGGTATGCCTAATTCTCTTCTCTCTCTCATCCTTCATTTTTCCTAAAACCTCTCTAATGCATTCTTCCTTTCTTAGGTGGAAAGCTCCATGACCAGTCCTCAAGAAGTCCTTCTCATTTACCTTTAATTATGGTCAATTTAGTTTACATACTCATGCAAACAAAAATACTAGAAACAATTACTCTTGTTACCGTTCATCACTTTGAAGTTTATACTGAGGCATTTCTTTCTATAATTCTTTTCCAATCTATATATTAATTGAGAAGGTGCTTCATTAGTGCTTTCATTGAGCATGGCTGGAGCCAAGAATGTTGACAAGAACACTGACATTCAAAAACTCTACGAGTTAATAGAGCAGAAATCACAGGAGACATTAGAACAAAGAACTCGTGCTAATGAGGAGCTCTGCTTGAGCTTCGAATCATTCAGGGATTCAGTTCAATAGTTTATTATGGGCTAGATGCAACAGAACCAGTAACAAGCTAGCCATGGATTGAACTGTAACTTCCAGGTAGATTATTAGCAGTCACCATGTTTTCAACATCAGGTTAGGAGGTTGAATTTTGATTTTCCATGATTTGATGACTTGAATGCATTAGAATGGATTTTTGTGCTGAGAAATTCTTTGATTACTACCATATTCAAGACCCTGAGCGGGTTTGATTAGCTTCGATGCACATGGATAACAGCGTGGTTCCATGGTTTCAAATGATGAACCGAAACAACCCATTCACTTCATGGCATACTCTGGCTTGTGCTATTGAAATTGAGTTCAGGTCAAGCCTTTTTTATTACCCTCGAGTAGCTCTATTTAAGCTGCAACAAACCAGTTCAATTAGTGATTATTATTTGCAATTCATAGCCTTAGCAAATCAGTCTCAAATACACCCACCTGAGGCATTACTCGATCATTTCTTGAGTGGGTTAAGAAAAGATATTAAAAAAGAAATGATGGCTCATAGTCTGGGTTCTCTGATTCGTGCAGTATCATTAGCATGTGTTTTTGAAGACAAATATTCCCCAACTTACAAACACTCTATAGCACCACCTGCTTCTAAACCCTTTCCACACCAATATCCGATTACATCACCCAAGCTTGGCCACAAATATAACCTTCCTCCATTGCTCCCTACTTCATAACCTAAACCCATAACACTGAATAAACCCCCACTTCCAAGAGTGTCGGCAGTAGATATGAATGCTAGGTGTGAAAAGGGACTCTATTTTTGGTGTGATGAAAAATATACTTCCACTCACAAATGGCCCAATAAGCAAGTCATGTGGATACACGCTTGTGAAGATGAAGATGAACATGAGATTGATCCCCTATTAATGGAATAATTCCTTTCGGCCAATTAGCAGCTACAACTACTATAAGACACTACCAAGACGCCACACTTATCCTTACATACCTTGAAGGGTATACCTTGCTGAAACATGATTATGTTTCAAACCCAAATTTAAGGAATGAACATCCAAGTTTTAGTCGATGGAGGTAGTTTTGATAACTTTATCCAGCCTTGAGTGGCTCAGTTCTTGAAATTGCCAATGGAACCTACTCTTTCTTTTAAGGTTGTAGTTAGTAATGGAGAATTTATGACCCCAGAAGGGGTAATTAAGGAGCTACATGTGGCTATCCAAGGGATTGTCCTAAATGTCCCTGCTTATATGTTACCAGTTGCTGGAGTTGATTTAATTCTTAGATCCTCTTGGCTAGCTACCTTGAAGTGGCATTTAGCTAACTATGATACCTTACAACTCAAGTTCTTTTATGAAGGGAAGTTAGTTCCTCTCAAGAAGGACCCAATTATGTTGCTAACTGAAGCCCAATTTTACCACATTAGAAGGCTTCACCATACTCAAGTCATTGCTAAGGCATTTACACTGCAACTCACCCTGTGATTGAAGAAAAAGGAGTCAATTTGGAATTACCCTTTGCTATGGAGCCAGAGCTTGCATTACTTCTCCACACGTACAATAATGTGTTTGCTACCCCCTCAATGCTACCCCCAATGTGAGCTTATGATCACACATTTCGATTGATTGAAGGTGCAGCTCTGTGAAAGCGAGACCCTATCGATATCCTTATTGTCAAAAGAACCAAATAGAAATCATGGTGCAACAAATGTTAGAGAATGATATAATCTAACCCAGCCGAAGCCCTTTCTATTCCCCTGTTTTATTAGTAAAAAAAAAAAGGATGGTACATGGCATTTTTGCATGGATTATATGGCCCTTAATTCCATCACAATTAAGGATTCTCACCCTATTCCCATGATGGATGAGCTCGTTGTTGAGTTATTTGGGGCTAAATTTTTCTCCAAATTGGATCTCCAAGCCGGTTACCATCAAATTTGAGTAACCTTGATGATAGACACAAGATGGCATTCTGGACCCATCAAGGACATTTTGAGTGGTTGGTGATGCCCTTTTGTCTCACAAATGCACCAACAACATTCCAAAACCTCATGAATGATCCATTTCATGGCGTGCTCAGGAAATTTTTCTTGGTATTCTTTGATGATATTCTGGTCTACAGCTCAAGTTGGAAGGATCACCTCAATCACTTGGAAAAGGTCCTACAACTACTACACTAGGAGCAACTTTATGCTAAAGTGTCCAAATGTACATTTGGAGCTCAAGAAATTGATTATTTAGGACATTATTTCGAGCTCAAGGGTTGCCATGGAAATTAGCAAGATTCAAGCAATAAAGGATTGGCCAACTCCAATTAATCTGAAACAATTAAGGGGTTTTCTGGGGTTATTGGGCTATTACATGTGTTTTATCAAGGGATATGCCACCCTTGCTATTCCCTTGACTAACATGCTAAGAAAATATGCTTTTGACTAGGGTGACACTGCCCTGCAGGTGTTCAACTAATTGAAACATGCTATCACTACTATAGAAGCAGTCTGCTTACACAAGGGAATTGTATGCTATCACTGAAGCTTTATCCAAATTTAGGCATTATTTGTTGGGTCGCATACTTATCTTGAAGACAAATCAAAAGAGCTTAAAAACTCTGTTGACCCAAAGCTTGCAAACCCTTGAACAACAGCTTACACAAGTTTATTGGTTTTGATTTTGAGATACACTATAAACCGGGGAAGGAGAACATTGCAGCTGATGCCTTGTCCAGAAGTTTGGTCATGGCTTGGTCTGAACCTCATAATCAGTAGCTTGAGGAACTACAATATGTAATATAGACTGACCCATAACTGCAACAAATTATCACTCAATGTACATCCAACAACAATTCCTCGGGTCATTACAAAATGAGGAAGGATTTCTTGTATTGGAAAGATAGGCTAGTTATCCCAGCTAATAGCCCCATTTCTACAAAGCTTATGAAAGAATTCCATGAATCTAAGGTGGGCCGACATTTAGGAGTAGGAAGGACAACTACAAGATTATGCTCCTAATTCTACTGGCCCAACACGTTAGCTGACATCAAAAGCTTTGTATAGCACTGCACTATATGTCAACAAGCCAAACATCAAAATACTGCTCTTACTGGTCTTTTGCAACCATTACTAATACTTGTGCAGGTTTGGGAAGATATTGCAATGGATTTTATTATGAGTTTACCCCCTGTTAGTCACTATTCTGTAATCTTGGTGGTAGTAGATCGGTTGTCAAAATTTGCATATTTTCTATCTCTGAAGGTTGATTTCAATAGCAGAAATGTGGTTAAGTTATTCATCAACAACATGATCAAAATTCATGCCATTCCTAAATCAATTATTTCTGATAGAGATAAAGCGATTATGAGTAGTTTTTGGCAGAATTTATTTAGGTTACAAGGCACCACCATTGCTATGAGCTTAGCATATCATCCCCAAACAGATGGCCAAAGTGAGGTGCTGAACAAGACATTAGAGATGTACTTGTGATGCTTTTGTTATGACAACCCCAAGGATTGGTTGAAGCTATTACCATGGGCCCAATATTGGTATAACAATTCCCTTCATCTTATCATTGGTATGACTCCATTTAGGGCCTTATTTGGTAGATATCCTCCAAGTTTGGTTAAATAGGAACGTGATCAATTTGACCTCCTTGTATCTAGGAATTGCTACAGTAAAGAGATGTCATCTTGGCATAATTGAAAACTCATTTAGAAAAAGTTAAAAATCACATGGAGGTACAAGCTGACAAGTGGTGAATTTCCTTAGAACTGGGGCTGGGTGACTTGATGTTAGTGAAATTACAGCCTTATAGACAATCCTTAGCTCTATGAAAGAATAAAAAGCTTGGTCTCAAATATTTTGGCTCATTTCCTATAGTAAAGAAGGTCAATGATGTTGCTTTTAAGTTGGAACTACCATCTACTGCAAAAATCCATCCAGTCTTTCATGTATCTCAATTAAAAAAAATTCTATGGGGCTACAGGAACTCAGCAATTCCTGCCATTGCCTTTGACTACCTCTGAATTTGGCCCAGTGTTACAATCTATAACTATCTTGGCTTATAGACTATATTCAGAGGTGGTGAATCTATAGCCCAAGTCCTAATTAAATAGGAGGGTACAGCTACAGATGATGTGACGTGGGAAGATGTCAAAGACATTTAGCAGTCCTACCCAAATTTCAACCTTAAGGACAAGGTTTTCTAAAAAAGGGGAGGTATTGTAACAAGTGTTGGGGGTAAACGGGGTAATATAGTTGAATGAGAGTTGGTTACAGCTCCTAAACACGTGGCACATGATAGGGAGATAGTGGAGGTGTGCAGGAGCAATAAAATGAGGCAAACAAATAAGAGGTCAGAAGGCTATGTGCAATAGTCTAATGTCGTATGCCCAATTCTCTTCTTTCTTTCTTCATTTTTCCTAAAACCTCTTTGATGCATTCTTCCTTTCTCAGGTGGAGAGCTCCATGACTAGTCCTTAAGAAGTCATTCTCATTTACCTTCATTCTTGTCAATTTAGTTTAGATACTCATATGCAAACGTAAATACTAGAAACAATTACTCTTGTTACTGTTCATCACTTCTAAAGTTTATATTGAGGCATTTCTTTTTGTAATTTTTTTCTAATCTGTCTATTAATTAAGAGGTTGCTTCATGATTCTAGTCACTTAAGGTTGTTATTAAATGACTCGTTCTTATCTACAACATGCCCTAAGAAAGAAATCTTCTGAAACTCTTATCTCATGCATTTTGAAAGAATATTGAATTACTTTGATTTGATATCTGTTTAAATGTTTCTTTCAAAATCTCTCCAAAAGATTTTCTCCTAATTGGGTTTTTATCATAAAAAAGGGGGAGATTGTTATCTCCGAAACAATCCAGAAACATTATTGCTTCGGGTTTTGAGTGACAACAAACCAATTTTGTGAAAATATTTTGTAGAAGGACTAATCTTTTACTTGAGTTTCTTGACTACTAAACGGGTCCATTCTTGTTAGAATACAACTTCCTACATTAAGGTTTTTTTCATGATAACAAATGCAAACATGATTAATCTCATTCAAAGATATTTACAACTTAAAAATAAGTGAAGGATAATCCTTGAAATGGACGTTAGTGTGTTTAACGGCTGAAAAAAATTGTTCAAAGACAAGAAATCAAGTTTCAAATCCTCAGAAAGTAGCCTACATCTTCAAAAAGTGACATACAAGTAAAAATTAAATCCACCTCTAAAGAAAAGTGTGGTTACTATCTTCAATCATAATAGTTGTAATATTTCCTTTACAACAAGCTCTGATTAAAGCATAGAAGATCAAAAGGAAAGTTTAGAAATTGAGACAATGTTTCAAAAAGCACATTTACTGAAAACAGTGCATTTTACAGAAATAGGAGGGAAAATTCAAGAAAGGAACATGATTTTCTAGTCACACTCAAACACATGGAATCATGCTCATATAACTTATAAAAAAATAAATTATTATTATTATTAATTTTTCAAATATCTATTAATTATGAGATAATTCATTGATGAGTAGTCTTAATATAAACTTATGTTTTTATTTAAGAATTATAAATTATTAATGGATTAATCTTAATGGTTTATTACTTTAGTTCACAAGTTAATTGATTAATTGTATTATTCCTTGGAATAAGTGTCTAATTATTTCAGGTTATTTATATATATACATATTAAAATATTATTAAGTAATCTAATTACGTTAATTATTTATTTATTCTTTAGACAATTTAAAAATTAATTAAATACTAAGCATATCATTGTTGTCTTGAATAATTATAGCTAAATAATAGTTAATATTATAAATTATGAATTTGGTTCTATTTTAATAATATCATTATTATTTCCTAGTTACAATAACATAATGATATATGATAAATACCTTCTACCAAACAAGTACTGAGTATGTTCCCTAAATACTTTTTCATGGTAGCATATAATTATCACCATTTTCTTACAAAATTATTATTTATTTTCTATATCAACTTAGTGAGAATATTTTATTTTATTCTTATAATGTTTTTTATTCACCCTTCCAGGTGGGGGGTAAATAGGGTGGGTCATCATGCTTGCCTTTAGGGTCATTCTATGTAATATCTTAATTAATATTATCTTTCGTATTATCTTTAACTTTTATAATGCTTTTATGCAATGTAATGTACTATGAGGTGAAACCTTTAAAATATGATAATATATGAAGCATGGCTATATGGAACATTTTTATAATTCTTTTTACCCTTCAAATATTTACCCTATTTAGCCTGACCCTATTAATTTTATAATTCCACCTACTATATTTTATTTTATTCATTTAATGTATTTTATTTATTTAACATATTTTATTTGTTTAATACTTTTTTTTTCGATGAAAAGAAAGCTCAAACTAACAAATGTGCTAGTGCATAAAAGTCCATATAGAGAACAAGATCCAAAAAGAAATAAAAAGAAATGTCCTAAACAACAACAAAAGGATCAAAACAGACAAACAAAATAGACGACATAGAGCTAAAAATAGATGCCATAAATATATGTATTTTTATTTAGGTCTCTTAGAAGTTTTTCTTTTTTTCTTTTCTAGATATTAATTCTAGTGTGATTATCTCTATTATGATTTCGCAATGTAGATATTATAATTTTATTTTTTAATTTTTAAGATATTATAATTGTTAGAAGCTTAACTTATTATTTTCTTATCTTTGAATTCTAACTTATAAGTTATGAGTATCACACTTAAGTATTTGTTTGTCCAATGTACTAACCTTTATTTATTTACATAGGCTATTGGCGAAACTTATTATATAATCCTGGTGAGTTTCTAAGTTTTCAAATGTAGTTGTGTTTTTTTTTCATTTTATTCTATTTATTTGTTTATTTATTTACTTGATTATTTATCTTTGATTGCCTAACATCTTTTGGAATTGCTAAGCTAAGCATTTAAGATTAAATTAACATTTGTTTACATTTTTTCATGAGAACATTCAAGGTGTTTTTAGCTAAAAATTATAGATTTGCTAGCTTTGATCCTACTCAATTTTTTGGAATGTTTATTTATGTCTTACATATCAATGTTCATAAAATTATAAAACAAACTCATCTAACCTATTAGAGTTATAACAACATTTTGGCCCCATGAGAACCAAGCATGGCCAAGCATGTATATATATAACATTGCAAAAAGAATTTGTTGATTTCATGACCCATTGCATATTATAATGACCATAAAAGTTACTACAATATCATTTCAACCCATTAAAAACGCTTAAACAACTTCTATAAAGTCTTAAGACTTGAAGCAGCAGAAAAATCTTGTTAGTGAACTTCAAAAAATAACTTTCTGAAGTGTCTAGAAAATTATACAAGTTCAGAAAGCTAATAAAATAATTTTATAACACACAAAAGTAAAAAGAAATTTTGAGGGATAGAGATTATCACACAGAAGGTTTATATTGGTTTGGCCAAGCTTTGCTTATATCTTGTCCTCAACCAGTAGTATTGAGAGTTCCACTAAAAGTTCTTTTTCTTGTACGAGAGTCCAAGATAGTCTTTTTACTAGCCTTCTAAAGCTAATCTTCGTGAGCAGTTTGTGCAATCAACCCTTACTCATAAGTAGTTTTTGTTCATAGCGTAACATTTCGAAATTTATTTTAAAAATTTTATTTAGACTTTATTAGTCTGAATTTCATGCTTTTGACAAGATTAGTCAAGATAAGATTGGCTTGCAGAACCCAAAAAAAAAAAAAATTGAAAAAGAGTAGTGACCATGCGGGCCCTACAAGCTCGTCGGGACCACCGAAACCCTAAATTTGGGACTTGGAGATGCCTAAAATTGAGAAAATATAATATTAAGCCTAGAAAAGGTTACAAATGAGAATTTTAGACTCATAATTTAATTTCAGGTAATATCTATTTTATGAGTATGGTGTTTTACCCATTTAGTTAAATTATGATGTGTAGTTTCGTACAACTTATGAGACTTGCTGTGTCAACTTGCCACCTAAGGTGACAAGTGTGTAGTTTAGAAATATGCCACACCATTGCACCTGTATGACTAACTAATGAGAACATTACAAAATGCACATAATTATCTTCAAGAAAAACATTTTCATAATTCATTAATGTGTACATTATCTTTAAATAAATAAAAATCAAAACTCACCATTTTCCTTACCTTAAGAATTCAGCTAGCACTCTTACAACCTTATTCATTTCCATCTTCTTCACTAACACACCATAACATGGATTGAAACCTCATATTACGACACCAAACATACAAGGCTTAAGCACAAACACTAACCTATGTAACACTCGAAAAATTATTTAAAAACTAATTTTAGCTTTATTAGTGAGAATTTGAAAAATTTGATAGATGTAGCAATGATAAGAACGGTCTAATGGACAAGTTAAAAAATTTTTTCTGGGCTGGGGGTGAATAGTGGCCTTATGGGCCTCCACGGGCCTATCGAGATAGCCGAAACCCTAGAATTTGGACCCGGAGATGTCCGAAACTTAGAAATTATAAGATTAAAGTTAGAAATGGCTAGGAATGAGAATTTATACTTGAAATTTAATCTGGGGAAATGTTTGATTACTTAGGTACAATGTTTTACTAATTCGGTAACATTTCAGTGTGCGGTTTCTAACACCAAAAGATAGTTTAATCTTTATAAAAGGATAATGTTTATCCTTTATAGCCAAGTGTAAGGCTAAGATTTAATCTTGTAAAGCAAGATTAAATCCTAGTCATCCATATCTTTTTATTATTAGAAAGAAACTATACTTTGACTACATAAATGCTATCTTTATATTAGGATATATTCAAGCCACCAAACTTTGTCATTTTTATTGTCATTCTCGGCCAAGTATAGCAACCTATCAATTTCCATTTCTTTCTTCTTATACAACCTCAAACAAGGTTCAAATCCTCAAAACATTAACCTAAACTTGTTAAAATCACAGACTCTCTTTACTAAACTTACTCCCCTCATCAATATCTACAAAACTGATCAATTGAAATTCCAATTTTTCACCTTTTCTCACCTTCAGAGATCATCCTCTACTGTATATGGAAGGGTTTAGTGTGGGTTAGAAGGCCTTGAAGTGAAGAAGATCATTATTGAATTATCCTTATAGCCAAGATCCTTAAAGCCACCAAAGTAGGGTTCTTTGCACCTTACTATTCATTTCTATTTTGTTTCTAGATTTGGCTTGTTAGAATTTGATATTTTCTAGTTCTATTGTATGATTACACATATAAATATATGTATTTCCATTAGTGGAATGGTTTGGTGTTGTTGGAAAATCATTTTTATCAAAAGGAATTTTGAATTAGGTTGCTGGATTTTTGGCTTTGTCCTAGGCAGGGATTTGTCACAAAGTTTCTGATGTGCTTGTAGGTATTCTTATGAATTAGAAAAACTATGTTGAAGCTCACATCCTAATTTAGTCCCACGAATTTTTTTAGCTTTGTTTTAGAATTTTACTACTTTAAAAAAATCTAGAATCAAAACTATGCTTGTGCTGCTTGAGTTGTTGGAATTGAAGCTACAGATTTTACTAATTTTGTTATCATATCAAATGATTTGTTTTTCCTTTGAAAGTTTTACAGGGTGTTGGAAACATCTTAAGGTTTAACCATGAATTTTATTATGAATTTAATCAATATTTTCTAGGGTTAAAAGTATGGAATTCCGACTTTGATTTGAGATTCGGTGGTCTCTGACTATCCAATTTGTAGAATTTTTTTAGCATTGCTAGAGAACTCTTTTTGCTCTAAAATTTTCACAGAACCTTATGGACACATTGACATGTCATGGAAAATTTTTGTGGCCTTGAGATTGGTTGTTTGATATGCAAAATCGATCTTGCTACTTAAGTGTAAAATCTGCCAATATACGGAAAATAAACCCAATTTGTGAATTGGTAATGTAATGACTGTTGATTCAAGTAGGATGAGTTTAAATGCATGCTATATGATTGAAAGATTGACTTATGAGGAATGAATATTCTGTATATACTTGGAGCATGCATTGGTAAAAAGAAAGGTGATAAATGAATGATACATATGTTTGAAGCATTATAAAATTCAGAAATTTATGCTAATGCATATTGTAAAGTGATGCCTATATATGTCAGCTTGAGGGTGATGTATGTGCTAGGTGAAGAATGAAATCTCCTTTATTATATTAAAGGCATGGTGAAATCCCCTTTAGTATGTTAAGGGCAGAGACATCTCCTTTAGTATGTTAAGGGCATGAAAAGATCCCTTTTATTATGTAAAGGGCACGGAAAAATAAGGATGAGGTATATGAGATGTATCGAGGGCACGTAAAGTTGAGAATGAAATCCTATGATGTTGAGTAGTATGACATGTGTATACTAAGTAATTGAAGATGTAGAGTAGGATGACATGTGCATATTAAGTGATTAAATAATAAAAGAGACCCACTTTGGAAGAATGACATTTGAACTTTAAAATGAACCTTTGATATATATTGCATGCTCACATTTTTCTAATAAACCGAAGTGGCTACGATGATGACGATGACATGGATCTTTTCTTATTATTATACTTTTTGGGGATACCTTACTGAGAATTTTAAGATTCTCACCCTTATGTGTTTGTATTTCTATGTCATCTCCTCATTGATTCAGAGGACTATGGGGCTGCTACACGAGAAATTGGAATTGCAGTGGTTGAGTATTTGAGATTGTAGGGGTTGTACTTAGTTGTAAGAATATGTATATATGATAGTGAATAGATATGTATTAAAGCTTATAAAAGAGCTTTCCTTTTGTACTTGATTCTATATTTAATAAAATGTTTTATTTCTTTATTGTCTATTTTAATGTAAGAAAGGTCCATTAATTTATAAGTAACAACTCTTGAGTACGATGTCATGACTTAAGGATAAAGTTGTACTTGGGTGGGTGTTACAACCTACCCTTTATAACTATCAAATCAATCCTTTTTAAGGAAACCTCATATCATCATACCATCAGCTATATTATTGTTCTTGCTATTTAAAAGGAGGGTTTGATAGGTTTAGATTAAAAATTGGGTGTAAAGCTCTTGGAGAAAACCAAGAACAAGAGCAAGAACAAGAACACATAAGTGACAAGTAAGGGCTTTATTTATCCACTTTTTTTTTCCAAATTTATTCTGGAATTTTCTGATTGATTGAGCTTGGAATTTTTACATAGATATTTATATGTTTAATTTGGTGGAGTATTTGTATGTTGTTAGAAAAATCTTTTACTCAAAAGAGGTAGTGAGTCATGTTGATGGAAATCCTGGTTTTAAATAAGCAAGTGAACTATTTTGATTCTTCTTACTAATTTAGAGACATGAAGTTTAATTAAAATTTTTATATGATGAAGCTAACATATAGAAGTGTATCTAAAAATTTTCTTGAGTAATTTTAAGCACTTTTTCTATTTTCAAAAAATTTCAAACTGAGAAGGTCAAGATTTTTGCCTAACCAGCCAAGTCTATAGTATTGATCTTGTTGAATTTTGTTACCACATAAAATGATTGAATTTCGAGCTGAAATTTTTACAAGGTATTAAGGATATTTTGAAGTCCAACCATGAATTTGTTTATGTTTTTATATGTTCATTTGATAAGGTATAAAAATTGAGAATTGAGTAGTTCTTCACCTCAGAAGTTGTGGAATTTTATTAATATAGCTAGAGACCTTATTATGCCGTGAAATTTTTGTAGGGTCTCATAGACATATTGAATTAACTCTGAAAAATAGTTTTGCTTTGTTTTGATCATGTTTGATGATTTAAATATAATTTTCTTTAAAACCAAAATTCTGACAGTATACTAGATTGGCTGAAAAGATGATGAAATGTCTATGCTTTGATCTCATTAATACTTTGTGGATCCTGTAAACATCAGGACCCTTTAGAAAGTTGAATTAAAATTGTTTTGAATGACAACAAAGTCAATTCAAAGAAAATGCTTTGAAGAATAACTAATGGCCACATTGAGCTTCTATGGTAAAGATACCAGATATTTCTTTAAGACGCACAATTAGAAAGCATGAGAAAGTGATCTCACGTCACAAAACTTTTGGTCTTGATTGTGAAAAGGACATAAAATGAGAAGAAGCAAGAAGTACATCAAGCAAGACATTGTCATATACATAAAAGAAATCGGTCCGACGAAATAGAATCAAGGAAATGATCGTCAGAAAGTAATACCAAGCTTCAGAAAGAAAGGCTACAATGACGATAACATACAAAATAGTGGAGGCAAAGTATTACTCAATCTTCAATCATCATAATAATGGGATTCTCATCATCAGAAAATCAAGATTGAAGACAAAAAAATCGATAAGGAACTAGCAGCGCTCATAAAAAAATCCAACTCATAAAAAGGGAGGAAAAAATGGCTATATTTGAAATTCAAATCAAATGTCAAATCAGTCTCTCGAAGTCAAGATATCATCTCTACAAGCACCCTCGATCAAATGACAAAAGGACTTATCAAAAGGTTTAGAAACCATGATCAGAAAGTAGAAAAATAGTTTCTGATAGACTTCAGAAACCTCAACTTCAGAAACCATGAAAAAGAAACTCTGACACCAGATGAGCTACTCATCTAGTTTATATTTCCAATACTTGATCAGATGTTCAACACATGTTGATTAAGTGGAAGATTAAGGGACAAAAGTAAAAAAGAGGAAAATCATCTATAAATAGAGATGACTGAGCCTTCATAAAACAAGACATAAATGAGAGAAAAATTATGCTAAAAACTTCCCGTTGGAAATATTCATTGCTAGAATCCTTTGTATATTAAAATCTTCTTTCTATATTCTCCATTGATTATATGTTCTTTTAAGAAAGAATTACTGGAGAGAAGTCACTCAAGTAGAAGCAGTTTCAATATATCACATTCAAAAACTTGGGTGTTGAGCTGTACGATCATATCATCAATCTCTGCCTGATTGTAATCTTGATCCAGTAGTGATCAAAAAGAAAATAGCTTGAAGAGACTACTGTAAAAGTACTTGTTATTGTGAGTTAATAAGGGTTGTTTACTGACAGAAGTAAGAGCTTAGGAAGGCTACGATAAAGACTTTCGTATACTTGTGATTCCTAAGTGAAGAAATTTATTGGAACTCAGTGAGTACTGAGAATTGGATGTAGGTAGGTGTTGGCCGAACCAGTATAAATCTTCTAAGTCAGTATTCTCTTTTCCCTCTCACTTTTGAATTTAATTTTCAACTCAGCATAAATATTTATATTATTTTCTTTTACTATTAGCTTATCTATTCAAACTGCTTCATTCATAAAGTTACCTTTTGAACACACTAATCATTCTTCCATTGTTCTTTAAGTTCTAAACTTGATAAGATTTTGCTATAAAAAGTTTTTCAGTTTGAAGTTTAAATTACAAAAAGCACGATTCAAGCCCTTTTCTCATGCGTTTTCATACTAACAATTGGCATCAGAGCTTGGTCTCTAAGGGGTTGAGCATTCTAGCAACTACAGAGGAAACAAAAGGATCCAAAGAATAATGGCACAAAGCTTTCATACAGTAGAAGAACTCTCTATCAACAAACCACCATTCGTTGATGGTGGAGACTATGCTTATTAGAGAGATTGCATGGAATTATTCATAAAATATACAAGTCTTGAATTGTGGAAAATAATCCAAGAAGGCGACTACATTCCAACAGAAGAAGTCCCTAGAATAGATGGTTCACCCCCTACATTAAGTGAAGTTCCCAGAAGTAGATGGATAGAGTAACACAAGGCCTGAATTCAATTAAATACTAAAGCTAAGTATTTGCTTACTTGTGCATTAAGAAAATCTGAATATGATAAAATCATTACCTGTGATATGACAAAAGAAATATAGGATAGATTGCTCATGCTACACGAAGGAACTGATCAAGTCAAGGAAACCAAGATTAGTGTGCTGGTCCACCAGTATGAAATGTTTAAAATGACTGATTAGGAAAGCATTGATGATATGACCACAAGATTTATGCATATCATAAATCAACTGAAAGGTCTTGGCAAAAGATATTCAAACTCTGAACTTGTTAGAAATATCTTAAGTCTTCCTGCAAAATGGCTGCCTAAAATAATAGCCATTACTAAAGCCAAAGATCTGCAAACTCTTGGTTTGGATGCTCTTATTGTTTCTCTAAAAACTCATGAAGTAGTTCTGGCAAAGATGCTTGGAGAATCCATAAAAAAAACCAAGTTTATTGCTCTAAAATCCTCTCATCATAAATCTAGCAAAGCAAAGGCAATGAAGATCACAACAACCTCTGATGAAGAGGATGAATCTGATAATGACAGTAAAGATAATGATGGACATGAAATCTCCATGCTAGTAAAAAAAATGTCAACGGCATGGAGAGGCAATTTCAAAAGGAGAAAATACTTAAAGAGAGACAATAAAGGCAAGATAAAGCTAGACAACATCATCTGTTTCAACTGTGGAGAAAAAGGTCACTTCAGAACTGAATGTCCAAAACTATAAGGACCGCAAAAAAGGTTTCTGAGCAAGATAAAGGGAATGCTAGCAACATGGAGTGACTCAGATGAAGAAAGGGAGGGAACAAAAAGTCTGGAAGGACAAGAAGACATAGCAAATTTATGCTTCATGGCCGGCTACAATTCAGAAGATGAGTCTGAGGTAAATAACTCTAACCAAAATCTATCCTATGATGAATTAATAGCTCTGTATGAAGAACTACTTGAGAATACTCAAATCATTTCCTCCCGTTATTGTAATCTAAAGAAGAAGCATTAGAAAGTTGTTTTAGAACTTCAATCAATCAAAACGGAATTTGAAAATATAGAAAGTGAAAAAGAAAAATTACATGAGGAAAACAATGAACTAAATCTGTCAAAAATTAAGATCTCAAAAGATAATGAAGACTATCAGAAAAATATATCTGAATTAGAGAAAACAATGATTCTTTTAAAGCATGATCTAGAAAAAATGGTAAATGGTTCAAAAAATCTTAAACTAATGCTTGGAAGTCAAAGGCTTTACTTTCAAAGAACCGGGTTAGGATATAAAGAAGTTGAAAAAGGAAAAGAAAACATTTTCCAACTGGATAAAGTTAGAAAGAAGGTCTTCTGCACTATCTGTTATAAACGGGAATGCCCTCCAGATAAATGCTTCATGAAAAGAAGGGTTAGAAAACCCTCATTTATTGATACTAACTCTGAAGGACCCAAGCAAGTCTGGGTACCTAAATTGAAAAGTGTGTTTGATGCAGGTACGCTTGAGAACACATGTAGAATCTAACAAAAAGTGGTAAATGGACAGTGGCTGCTCTAGACACATGTTCGGAATAAGGAAATGGTTCAAAAACCTCAAACCAAAGAATTCTGGATCAATCAAATTTGCTGATGGAGGTAAAGTAAAAGTCACAAGTATCGAAAACATTGGTAAGGATGATTCTCACCAAATTTCTGATGTGTTATTTGTGGATGGTCTGGCTTACAATCTACTAAGCATAAGTCAATTTTGTGTTCAAGGCTTCAATGTTGTCTTCAATGCTCAAAATTGCAAAATAATTAATCCTATCTCAGGAAGAGTTATATTATTTGGAAAAAGGCATGATAATGCTTATGTATTGCTATTAGATGATCTCCAAGATTAAGATGTTAAATGTCTAGCCTCCTTCATAGATGAAAAGTGGTTATGGCATAAGAAGCTTGGGCATACTCACATGAAACTTATCTCTGAGTTATCTCATAAAGAGCTTGTTAAGGGATTGCCAAAGATCAAGTTTGACAAAGATTCAACCTATGACTTCTGTGAAAAGGGCAAACAAACTGGAGCTACCTTTCAAAATAAACATGATATGTCTACCTCTAAACCTCTAAAATTACTTCATATGGATCTTTTCGGTCCAACTCAAACAGCTAGTCTTGCCGGAAAGAGATATTGGTTGGTAATTGTAGATGACTTCTCAAGGTTTAGCTGGGTGTTTTTCTTAACTTCCAAGGATGAGGTTTTTGAAAAATTCAAAATATTTGCAAAACGAGTTTGCACTGAAAAAGAACTTACAAATAATCTCTATCAGATCTGATCATGGAGAAGAAATTGAAAACCACATATTCAATGAGTTTTGTGAAAATCATGAAATTCTTCATAAGTTTTCTGCACCTAGAACTCCCTAACAAAATGGGGTTGCTAAAAGGAAAAATAGAAGCTTACAAGAAATGGCTAGAACACTCATTTTAGAGAGTGGCTTATCAAAAGGTTTTTGGGCAGAACCTGTAAATACCTCATTTCCATTTCATTCATCATTTCTTCAAATTGGTTTGTCATCATCAAAAAGGGGGAGATTGTAACTGCAGGATCTGTAACGCCCCAATTTTCTGTTAGAGTGAAAATGACCAAAATGACCAAAATGCCCCTGAGGTCATTTTCGGCTCGGAATTCGAGGAAAGCCGGTCCAGCAGTACTCGAAGGGCAAACTCAATGTTGGAAGGGGATTAGATGACTTGTGTACCTTCCCGGGATCGAAAATCTCAATTTTCGAGTTTTCGGGTTAAAATGACCAAAATGCCCCTGCGATGTTTTACCTGTTTGCAAGTGCCGGATGAACCCAAAACTTCTCCAGATGGTTTTAAAAGGAGTTTTTATGTAGACTACGACTTTAGTTTTGGTCTCGGAGGTCCCGGGCGAAATTAGTGTGAAATTACGGTTTTGCCCCTAGTTTCGTGTTTCTACGCTTAATCGCGTGATTAAGCAAACCTAAGCAATATTAGGCTCTAATCGAAGGTTAATTAATTTTCATAATTAATCTTGAGTCAAAATAATTTATTAAAGTTGATTAGAACCTAAAAGTGCTTAATTACAACTTGAAATCCTATTTTAAATTCAAGATTCCTAGTCATGGAATCTTGAATAGTATTTTCTCTCTCCAATTCCTTAAATCATGGAATTGTGTTACACATTGTTTATTCACAAATGAGTTTTTAATCCCTTAATAATGTATGAGCACTCCTAATCTTGTCATAAAATCCTTAAATCACATACTTAGCTACTTAAACTTAAGCTTAATTATTCCTAACCTTGTACCTAAGTTAATACACACTTAATCCTGTCATTAGCACATCAATTACATGAGAGATTTTTCTTCTCTCCTTGCTGTCCCAATCTAGCCGAAACTCCATGCCTCCATATCCATCACATGTGTGAATTTTTCTCACTCAATGAACCATGCTTTGACCTTACACAAACCATACCTTAAGTCATATAAACCATGCTCTCATCCATGCTTCCAAGGACAACATCTAGAAGCCTTTTCTTCCCCATTTTTCTGGTCAGTTTCACGCCAGCCTTCTCTCCCATTTTCATGAATTATTTCATTTCAAAACTTGAAGGAAAATCACTTCAAATCACCATACTTGTCATACCTTGTCACAATTTCAATCAAGCTTGCTTTTCCTAATGAACAACCAAGTGAAATAAATTAATTCCTCTATTTATTTGTGGCTGAAAAACTTCCAGCCATGTCTAGGTTCTAGAAGATTTATTTTATTCAAAATTTGAAAGAAAACTCACTCAAAAACCCATGCTTGAAACCATGCTTTGAGTCATTAGCTCCATACCTCCAACCATGCTTGTATGACACAATCCAAGAGATATTTTTCTTCCTTTTCCCTCCCATAGCTACGGTTCCTTTCCCCCTCCAATGAGACTTCAATTTTTTTCATTTTCTATAAATACCTAAGCTTTAGGACTTGTGAGAACCTTTAGCTCATTTGCATGCTTTAGATTTTCTAAGCTTTCTCTAAGTTCTTCCTTTTTCCTCTCTAAGTTTCAAGAGAGTTTTCTCTTGTTCTTCATCTTCATCCTCTTCATCTCTTCATCTTATCATCATATCACAACCTCTAAACACCACCCCAAAGCCTTGCATCATCTCTTAACCTCTCAAACATCTCACCTCAAACACAACTCCAACCTCCTTATTCCCCCATTGGCTGAAACCATTTAGCCCTTTGGAGGAGCTCATCATCTTGCTTTCTTTTCTCAAAGTTCAAGCTTTTAAACTTCACTCTAGGTATGAGTGTTTTCTAAACTTTGTTTTCTTGAAAATGAGTTCTTTCTAGCTTTCTCTTGGATTTTCTTTTTGGAACTTCCTTTGTTGTTCTTTCCTTGAGATTTCGGCCATGAGGCCTTGATGAGCACATGATAGCTCAATGATGAAGACTCCTAGATGATGACTATGTGTTTATCTCAAAGGAACCTCTAGAGCTTGAGGTTTTACTTCCCTTGAGTTTCAACTTCATTTTCTAACTCAAACATGATTTTTTTTCTCAAGAACACCTTTTCTTTTCTTGCCATTTTGGAGTTTGGTTTCTTTGTTTCCTTTTCTTTAACATTTCGGTTTTCCATTTCCTTTTTGATCTTTGAGGTCTTGTTTGTTTAGAAAGTTTGTTTTCTTTGAGCTTGATGATGATGTTCAAGAACCTCATAGTTCCTTTGAGAACTTGGTTTAAGAACTCTAGAGCTCTCTTTGTAATGAGATATATGCTGGGTTGTTATTTTGTTAAAGTCTTGGGTGAGCTCTAGCTAACCATAAAATGAACCTTGCATCATGTTTATTTTATGCTTTGCACATCATGTTTACTTCCTTTGCTATCACTAAGTACCAAGATAATAAAGGAACTTTCATTATCATGTTTATATTTCAAGTCCTCACTTAAATCTTAAAGATAATAATGATGTGCATCTCATATTTATTTTATGCTCTCACTTTATTTTCTAATGAAAGCTAAAACAAGTGCATAAGCATGTTTATCTTCATGTCATCACTTAAATGAACCTAGAGTTCAACGACTTGCCCATTGTTGTCTCATACAAAGGTCTAAAAATATTTATTTCCTTTGGTTCATATTTTGGCCCTAAGAGGTTTTGATGTTTCTAAGTATTGAAAACTATGTTGTATAAATTTTCTAAGCTTTTATGATCACAAGGAATATGTGGAACTAAGTTTTATAAATTTAGGACCTCTTAAGACAAAGTTGATATAGTCACTGCCCTCATAAATATTTTTATTATTTTAGATGATAAAAATGTTTAGAAATAAGTTTTGAAAGTTTTAAAAAGGTTCCAAGAGAAACTAGTATTTTATATGCTTTAGAAATTGTGTTTGATGCCTTTAAATGAAGATGTTTGTTTCGGTTCTGCCTTGCTATGTTTAGCTACTGTATGAGCTGTGTTAATGATGATAAAATGCTTATGTTTGAGTATAATTAATGTTAAAACTCATATGTGAAAGATAATAGAAGTTAGTAACTAGAAAGGAGTTAATTTAAGAGTTTTAGATCCCTTAATGTTTTAATTTTCTGGGTTCTGTCCAGCAAGGTATAGTAATGTTAATCATAGATTTAAATTAGTTTAAATGTATAGGAATGACTCATAAATGGTTTAGGACTTGATCTTGATGCCTTAGGAGTAAACCGGACTTAGAAAGGGTCATTGTTGTGACTCCTAGGTACCCGTAAAGTTAGGATTATGAATTCTGCATCCTTGAGGTTTAGAGATGCTCTTGACCATAGTATGAGGTTAGAAAGACTTAGTTATAACCTTATAAGTCCCCGAGAGATTAGGTTTGATGATTTATAACTTAAAATGTGAGTTGAGGACCTTAAGGGTCAATGCATAAGACACTAAGAAGTTGTTAATGCTATGATGTGTTATATGATGCAATGATATGATGAGATGCGCTTGATGCATGAGAAAATGATTGATGAAATGTTAAAGTTTATCATAGCATGAGATTTCATGAGAACTTGTTATGTGAATTAGCTTGTGGCAGTTTGAAGGAAATTCGGTTTAATAGCTATTATGCTACCGAATTTCCGTCAAACCTTAAAGGGTTAAATAAATGTTTATGAGTACCATATGAGTTGAAAACCCTAGGTGACATCGGTTCGGCCGAGCACCCCCAGGAGATTTTTATGTGACAAAGCACTGAGACGTGCTCGCCTGGGTGACACTGGTTCGGCCGAGCACCCCCAGGGGAGACAAATTCGTGAGGGTATAAGTAGATGCAGCCTACCAAAGCGAACAAATTGTTGTGGCTTAATGCCCGCAAAGCGTTTCAAAGAGGGTAAATTCCAGAGAGAGATAATCCCTGCCCCCTACCCGTACTTACGAGTCGGGATTATTATTTATGTTTCGCTTATTCAAGATAATAAGCAAGAGCTGGTGACGACTAGCTGAGGTATGAGCTCATAACCTAGTTATTTTTAGGGTGGCTTATATGCTAAAGTACCATGATTGATGTCACGAAGTTGAGGAATGATTCACTTGAAAGTTATATGCCTTTATGCCACATGGTTTATGTTTATATGCTTTTATGTGTTGTTTATATGTTCAAAGTATTGACATGCATCCATGATATAACATGTTGCATTCATAACATCAAGATGCATGCTAAAAGGAATAGACCTTGGATAATTAGTCTTGGAAAACCCTAAATTGAATCTTATATGCATGATCACTGTTTGAGAATTAAACCCAAGGTTCCTGAGGATGTGAACGATGTAACCCTAGGATAGGAGACTCCTACTGAGATTCTTTAGCAAGAATTCTCACTCCTCTCTCTTCTTTCTTCCATCACATCTTCAGAGACCGATGGTGACGTTCGTGCTTTTCATTGACATGCCTACTTGGGAGGTCCACTATGACCCGGACCATGGGTCATATCATTTTGAGGGGCAGTGTACCGTGCGAGTTTTTATGTTCATTGGACGCCCCTTTGCACATCCTATACAGAGCTACCGTTTCTCCCCAATGTCACCTTATGACGACGCGATGATCTTTGAGCGCGCCCGGACACAAGACGAGAGGATTTTGTGGACGTATACTGGTGGTTTGATGCCTCGAGACTTCCAGGACTACGTGCCTCGATCCCTGAGTTCGGAGGACGACCCATCCGAGGACCCGCCGACGCACATGTATAGCGAGAGTTTTGCTCCTATGCCTCAGTTCGTGCTCGATGTGAGCGAGGAGACCGTTATGCAGCCGAGGCTAGCTAGGCGAGCCGAGAGGCACCCCTACCGAGGAGCTCACGCTCAGTCTTCACGTGTACCCACTCCTGCTGCCCTATGTCCATGGATTGGTTATACTCCACCATTTCTCGGGTTCCAGTAGTAGACACCGTAGGGGAGGCTTAGTGCACACACCCACATGTAGAGTGGATAAACTTTCTTTTGTTTTGAGGTTATTCACCATAGGTGCACTTGGGTAGTTATGGTTTATTTCTGCTTTCTTGTTTTATATTGTATTGTATTCCTGCTATATTACAAGCTCTGCCCGTTCTTAGGGTATGACTAGCTATGTACCTCAACTACGTTATTATTAATGAAATGTTTCTTTTGTCATTTGGATCATTATTCATGACTACTTGCTATACTCTCTGATTTCCAATGATTGATACGCGTGCCTTACATTTCTATTGATCAATTAGTTAGGCTCGTGGCTCTCACTTTGTTTTATGTTTTCAAAAAGAAATATTTACCCGTAATTTTCGCTAAGTATTTTATTAAAATGATGAGACTAAGAGGTAATAACCTAATGATTAGCCTAATATGTTCTAGAGTATTGGGTTAAAAATTAGGGTGTTACAGGACCCTTTAGAAAGTTGAATTAAAATTCTTTTGAATGACAACAAAGCCAATTCAAAGAAAATGCTTTGAAGAATAACTAATGGCCACCTTGAGCTTTTGTTGTAAGGATACTAGATATTTCTTTAAGATGCATAATTAGAAAGCATGAGAAAGTGATCTCACGTCACAAAACTTCTGGTCTTGATCATCAAAAGAAGATAAAATGAGAAGAAGCAAGAAGTGCATCAAGCAAGACATTGTCATATACGTCAAAGAAATCGGTCCGACGAAATAGAATCAAGGAAATGGTCATCAGAAAGTGATACCAAGCTTCAGAAAGAAAGGCTACAATGACGATAACATACAAAATACTAGAAGCAAAGTATTACTCAATCTTCAATCATCATAATCATGGGATTCTCATCATCAAAAAATCAAGATTGAAGACAAACAAATCGATAAGGAACTAGCAGCGCTAATCAGAAAATCAAACTCATAAAATATGAGGGAAAAATGGCTATATTTGAAATTCAAATCAAATGTCAAATCAGTTTCTCGAAGTCAAGATATTATCTCCACAAGCACCCTCGATCAAATGACAAAAGGACTTATCAAAAGGTTTAAAAACCATGGTTAGAAAGTAGAAAAATAGTTTCTGATAGACTTCAGAAACCTCAACTCAACTACGTCTGAAAAAGGAACTTTGACACCAGACGAGCTACTCACCTATTTTATATTTCCAATACTTGATCAGATGTTCAACACATGTTGATTAAGTGGAAGATCAAGGGGCAACGATAAAAAAGAAGAAAATCATCTATAAATAGAGATGACCGAGCCTTCATAAAACAAGACATAAATGAGAGAAATATTATGCTAAAAACTTCTCGTTGGAAATATTCATTGCTAGAATCCTTTGTATATTAAAATTTTCTTTCTATATTCTCCATTAATTCTATGTTCTTTTAAGAAAGAATTACTAGAGAGAAGTCACTCAAGTAGAATAGTTTCAATAGATCACATTAAAAAACTTCAGTGTTGAGCTGTACGATCATATCATCAATCTCTGTTTGATTGTAATCCTGATCTAGTTGTGATCAAAAGGAAAATAGCTTGAAGAGGCTACTGTAAAAGTACTTGTTATTGTGAGTCAGTAAGGGTTGTTTACTGACAGAAGTAAAAGCTTGGGAAGGTTACGGTAAAGACTATCATGTACTTGTGATTCCTCAGTGAGGAAGTTTATTGGAACTCAATAGATACTGAGAACTGGATGTAGGCAAGTGTTGGCTGAACCAGTATAAATCTTCTGAGTCAGTATTCTCTTTTCCCTCTCTCTTTTGAATTTAATTTTCAACTAGCATAAATATTTAGATTTTTTTCTTTTACTGTTAGCTTATCTATTCAAACTGCTTCATTTAGAAAGTTACCTTCTGAACATACTAATCATTCTTCCGCTGTTTTTTAAGTTCTAAACTTGATAAGATTTTGCTATAAAAAGTTTTCAGTTTGAAGTTTAAATTACAAAAAGCACGACCCTTTCTCGTGCATTTTTGTACCGACAGATCTATTGATGATGTTATGCATATATAATGGTCAATGTTTGAGACTAAAAGTATTGACAGATGTTCTATGATTTAGAGCTGACATAATGAGCAATATGTGTTCATATATAATTAAGATACACACATAAGTAATATGCAGATATGACTATGATGCTTGTATATGTGACTCTATTGATGATGTTATATGCAAAAGATTGTGAATACTTTTGACAATTGCTTATATATGTGAGAAAAGCATGAGATTATGCCTTATTCGGCCGGAGAGTGAATTCAATCAATCGGGGAAAGTAAACTTGACTACCCTTGAATTAAGTCGAGGAGCAAACCTGGCTAGGAATAGATCTGTGTGAATTGGAGAGAAAATCCAATATCATGCATAAGAATGAGCTTAGTCCTAAAAAGTAGTCTATTACCCTGGAATGGTCGAAGTCATCATAGGTCAAGGGCCAAGATAAGTTAAAGTAGCAATTGTCCTAAGTAGTCCTCTATATTATGTGCTAAGAAAAATTCAAAGATCTCCCTTGACATATCAAGGTCATGGAAAAATAATTTAACTAAAGATGATTGCATTGTCATGTGCATACTTACATTTTGTGAGATCTTTACTTACAATGATTTACTATGATCTTAAACATGATGAAACACGTCTTAAGTGGTTGAATACTAAAAGGAACCCACTTCGGAAGGATGGTTTTGAACTCTAAAATGAATCTTTAATAAGTGCTATATAATCATATTTTCTTAATAAATAAAAATGGCTAGGATGTTGACGATGACATGGATTTTAGTATATGTTTTGGGGATGCCCTACTAAAAATTTTAGAATTCTCATTCCTATGTTTTGTGTTCCCGTATCATCTCCAAATTGCTCAGGATAGATATGATGCTGCCTCCATAAAATAACTTGACATATAGTAGCTTGATAGTTGAAGTCTCTTTTCAATTTTATTTTGTTATATATATATATATATATGTAAGTATATATAAATAGACAGATGTATATTAAAGCTCATAGAAGAGCCGCCTTCTTGTATTTGGATTTCTACTTAATGAATACTTTATTTCCTTTTCATAAATTTCTATAGCTTTACGAATTTATTATGATACAAATCAATCGAATGATACAGATATTTAAGAAAGATCCATTAAATTATAAGTAACAACTCCTGAGTCTATTGTCATGACTTAAGGATAATATTATACTTGGGAAGGTGTTACACCTAGCCTTTCTAAGCTATCTCATACTGGTCACTACTAGATCAAGGTAAAATGTGATAAAAGTTTTGGTGTTTCACTCCAAGAACGTACTCAAGTTTTCTAAGATTCAAGAATGGTATAAGGAAACCAGTTGAGAGACTTCTTTCTAGGCTTCTAATGAAGAATTCTAGCTAATAAATACAAGAAAGAAGATTTTGCTTTTCAGAAATTGAAATTTGATTAAGAATTGAACTTTAGAAAGTATATAGATGGCTTGAATATCTTATGTGCAAAAGGTTCCTTCTAGCTTGAATATGTTGCAATTTTGTACTTGAATTTTGAATTGGATTGTTACCCCTTGATCTCTTCTACTCTTGGCATGTGTTGATCAATCTTTGTGTGTCCTAGGATTAATGTAACGTATAACATCCTCCCAAGTTCGACCTCATCCTTAAGTTATGACATCGTACTTGAGAGTTGTTACTTATGAATTTGCAAACCTTTCTTAATTATCTATAGTAAAAATTGGTCAAATCGTGTACTAACTAACTCCTGGTTCTATGAAAATAAATAGTAGAGAGACAAAGCATTTATTTAATATAAGTTAAGTACAAAAGGAAGCTCTTCTATGAGCTTTAGTACACATATGTTCTTGACTATATTTATAGACATATATATAACTAAGTACAATAGATATGAGTGTCCACTACTAAACTACAGAAATTCCAATTTAGTTTTCCTTGTAGTAGCTTCACTATTCTCTAGAATCAACCTGGAGATGACACAAAAACACAAACACGTATAGGTGAGAATTATAAAATTCTTAGTAGGGAATTTTCCCAAATACACACTCGTAATGTCGTCATCATCGTCCTAGCCACTTTGGTTTATTAAGAAAAAGGTGATCATGTATTAAATAATAACAATTCATTTTTAAAGTTCCAAATTATACTTCTGAAGTGGGTTTCTTTTAAAGGAAATCAATCACTTAGTACACATTCACCATAAGCTTATAATCCTAGTAAATAATGTTAAACAAAATGATTTGATATGTTATATATATATATATGCCCATTGTAATGAAATTATCTTTAATTGCCTTTGATAAATCGAAGAGGATCTCATCTATCTTTTTATGCCTTCGACAAGTCGGAGAGGATCTCATCTCTCTTTATATGCCCTCGATAAGTCATAGAGGATATTATCTCTCTTTATATGCCCTTAACAAGTTGAAAAGGATCTCATGTTTATTTATTTTCCTTTGACAAGTCAAAGAGGACCTCATGTTTCTTTATTTGCCCTCGACACGTCGAAAAAGATCTCATTTTCCTACTTATGGCTATAGAACTCAATTAAGTGTATCATTCACTTTTCTTTTTATCGGCATTCATTCATAATGTGAATTCAATTTTCCCTCAAACCAATCCTTAAAGTCAGTAGCATGCTTTCATATACAATAGATTTGAACAAAATGTCATTATGTCACTAATATAATGCATTAGCACAAATACAGCGCAACTTAATTTGCATATCAAACAACCAATTCAGGGGCTACAAAAATTCTTCATGACACCTCAATGTGTCACAAGGTTCTGTAAAAATTTCAAAGGAAGAAACATTCTCTAACTATACTAACAAAATTCTATAATTTTGGTGGTCAGAGACCACCTAATCTCATCTTAGAACTAGAATCTCATAATTTTTAAGCCTAGCAAATGATTGAATCAATTCAAGATAAAAATCATGGTTGAACCTTAGGATGTTGAAAACATCCTATAAAAATGTGAAAGGAAAATTCAATCATTTTCTATTATAACAAAATTAGATAAATTCCTAACTTCAGTTCCAGCAATTCAGGCAGCACATGTATCATTTCGGTTCATGATTTTTTTTCAAGTAGTATAAGTCAAAACCAGAATACAAGAAAATTCATGGGACTAGCTTATGATGTTCTCTTCAACATATAATGTTTCTAACTTGTAAAAATACACACAAATATATGAAAAAAATCATGATTATCTGCTGCCTGGGACAAAACTGAAATTCTAGCAAACTAGTTAAAACTTCATTTGTCAAAAATGATTTTCTAACCACATCCAAACACTCCACCAATTTAAACACATCAATATTTACCTATCATCAACCAATATAACTAGAATTTCCAACTAACCCAATCAGAAAAATTTAAAACAAATTTTGAAAGAAAAGAGAACAAATAAACCCTACATTGATGGCTTTAGTGATCTTGGCTCCAAAGGTAATTTGAAAATGATTTTGCTCACTTCAAGACCTCCTAATATCCTAAAATAGTGGAGTATGAGGTATCAAGGTTAGAAATGGTGAGGAATTAACATTTTAATCGGTTAGATTGGTAGATCTTGACGAATGGAATAAGTTTAGTGAAGGGAGTTTGTGATTTTATCAGGTGTAGGTTATGATTTTGAGGATTTGAATCTTGTTTTGATGTTCTTGGAGAAGAAACAATGGAGGCTACTGTGCAAATGGTTCTGGTCGTGAATGAATGCTTCTAAAAGAAGTTTTGTTTGTTTTTATCTTATAATTAATGTTTGAGTATTATATAATATAAATGGATGATTCATGGAGAAAGAAACTAAAATGGATGGCTAGGATTTAATCTTGTAATTCAAGATTAAATCTTAGCCTTGCACTTGTCTTGAATGGATATTCATTATCCATTTGTGGTGATTAAATCATCTTTTGGTGTTAGAAATCATACATCAAAATTTCACCGAATGAGTAAAATAATGTACCCGGGTAATCAAACATTACTCGACAAATAATTCCAATTATAAAATCTTTATTCCTACCCATTTCTAATCTTAATCATATAATTCCTCAATTTCGAGTATCTTTAGGCCCTAATTCTAGGGTTTCAGCTATCCTGACGGGCCGTGGGGCCCACAAAACACTATTTTTTTTTATAGATACGTTGGATCATCCTCATCATTACCTATTGGATTTTTTAAATTATAACTAGTAAAGCTTAAATTAATTTTTTAAATAATATTTAGAGTATTACATAACGCCCCAATTTTTCCTTGTTGTGCAAAATGACCAATAATGCCCCTGGATCATTTTTGCACGAGAATCGAGGCCAACCAGTCCAGGCCATCCTCAATAGGATATTTTAATATTAGGATGAGGTTATGTGAGGTTTAGATAGCAATCTGTGCAAAAATCACAATCCCTGATTTTTTTTCTATGTACAAATGATCAAAATACCCCTAAGGTCATTTTTACCTGGAAATCGAGGACGACCGGTCCAGGCTATCCTCAAGGGGTTAGTTTAATATTTGAAGGGGACTAGATGTGTTATGGATTATGATAGAGGTGTTAAATACGCCTAAGGCAATTTAACGCGAGATTAAGTGACAACTGAACCTAGTCACCACCAGGGAGTTGGGAATGTTAATTACAAGGGATGTATGATATCTGGAAAAGTCCGCGTGGTCCCGGGGAGTTTTGTGTAAAATTACCATTTTACCTCTAGTTAGTGCTAAATAAGCTTAATTAAGTAATTAAGGAAATAAAGGCAATATTAGGCTCTAATTAAAAATAAATTAATTTTAATTATTAATCTTGGGTAAAAATAATTAGTTGAGGTTAATTAAGGCCTAAGATTGCTTAGAAAAATTTAAATCCCATCGTTTTTCTTTTTCTTTTTTAATCAAAAATGCTTCAAGAGGCCATAAAGCAAAAAGTGAAAGGCAAATAGTGTTTTGTCTATCTTTCTTTTCCTAAAGATTATGAAACATGTTGCAGTTTGAATTTCAAACTAATTAAGCTTAACTCAACTAAATGTGTAAGCCCACTCCTTAAACACGTCTTGAAAGCCTTAAACACGTGGTTAGTAACCCAAACACCTAATTATCAATCCCTAACCATTTGCCTAATCAAATCTATCTCTAATCCAAGTCTTGTACATATGAAACATGAAAAAAATTTCCCCCCAAATAGCCCTACAAGGCCGTGGACTCTCCCCTCATTTCTCTCTCATATTTTATTTTTTTTAGCACTCATACAATTACAAACTCTCATTTTTTACCATTCACTTTATTGGCCAAAATTTGCAAACCAAGTTGTGTAAAAAAAAGAAAAAGTTTCTTGTTTCTCTAACCTCAAGCTCTCTTCTTCCTCCCCTCCTCCATCATCAAGAACCTCCTGATGGGTGAGTTTCCACTTTGTTCTTGCATTTGAATTGTGTTTAATTGATGCTTAATTGGTGAGTTTCCACTTTGTTCTCATCTTGTATTGTTAAGTAATTTCATGGTTATTAGTACCATTTTGAGATAAATAATTGGTTTTGAAAATTACTTGTGCTATTAACGTTTTATGTGAGCTTTATTGAGTAACAAGAACTCCCCTTTGGGTCTCCAACCGCTATAGCGGTCACCAGAGAGAAATTTGGCAGCAGCACATGGACAGGACTGCTACAGCGGTCATAAGTGAAGTCGTTCAGAGCGCGGAGTGATTTTGAAGGCCAGGACCGCTATAGCGGTCATAAGTGGATGAGCTTTAGCGACACACGCGATTTTGTTTCGCGTTTTGAACCTTTTTGCTTTTTAACTCCATTCCGGAGACGATATTCAGACTTGGATTTTTATTTTTTTAGTTTTAGAATTTTAGAACTCTTTCTTTCTCTCACTACTCTCTCTAGGCTAGGGTTCCAATCATTGTTGAATTTTAGTATTTTCTGGGTTAGAATTTATCAATTTTCTTTGACGTTGGCTGTGAACTCTCCCTATGGAGGAGTAATTTCCTTACCATGTACAGGGATGACTGAAGATTAAGATTGTTTTTAAGACTCCAATTTTTATTTGCAATTCGTGGTTGGTTTTTCTTTCCCTCTTATCTTCTCTCTTTAATATTGGTTGTGATGATTATTGCAATTGTATTTTTTAGGGTTGTTTGATTGTGCATTCGTTTGCGTGCATAATCTAGATACCATTGGGGTATTGGATCGATTGATTTAATTACATCCAAATAGGTAAGGGATTGAAATTAACTCCGTTAGGAATTAGGATGTTGTAATTGGTAATCAGACTGTCATAGGTTCAAAGAATCACGATCGTGAATTACTAGTTCATATGTTAGCCAAACCCTTAGCGGGAATGTGATTGTATGACTGCTAAGTAGAATTACATCATTATTGTGTGATAGCATGAATAATGAAAGTAACCACCACCATGAATTTATTTCTTGAGTCAATGATTGAACAACTCTTAATATGATGAAATTCTTGTGCAGGTAATTCTTCTCATCATATTTTCTCAATTTAATTTTGTTTTCAGTAATTCCAAAAATCCCCTAATTTGCTGAATCAATTAGAACACTTCCTTGTGAGACGACCTGAGTTGTGCCCTTTACTACATTTTTTGTGCAACTTAGCACTTTTAAATTTTAATTTGTTGCGGGTAGCGACAGCTCGCATCAAATTTTGACGCCGTTGCCGGGGAAGTGGTGCTAGTTGATTCTTTTTATTTACTTATTTATTTATTATTTTTATTATTTTTTATTTTTTATTTTTTTTCTACCTTTTTGTTTTCATTTATCAAAGAAAAAAGTTTTGATTTAATTTTAATTTTGTTTATAGCTTTTTGTTTTCATTCTCCCGAACTTTTTTATTCTTCTACTAGTGTTTCAGGAAACATGGCTGATAACAATAGGACTTTGAAGGAGCTCGCTTCCCAAGACTTAAACTACCAACCGTTGGGAATCATTTACCTCGATGAGGGAGGTGACTTTGAGCTCAAATCGGGATTCCTACACCACTTGCCCAAATTCCATGGGTTATCTGGGGAAGACCTACACAAACACCTCAAGCAGTTTCATGTGATTTGTGTGACGATGAAGCCTCAGGGGGTAACGAAGAACCAAATCAAGCTAAGGGCCTTTCCGTTTTCCCTTGAAGGAGCTACCAAGGACTGGTTCTTCTATATTCCCCATGGAACAGTTGACAGTTGGGCTGGCATGAAGTGCATCTTCCTAGAAAAATTCTTCCCAACTTCCAGAGCAGCCGCCATCAGAAAAGACATTTGTGGTATTCGGCAGTTGCAGGGTGAATCCCTCTATGAGTACTGGGAGAGATTCAAGAGGTTATGTGTTAGCTGTCCCCAGCATTAGATTTCGGAGCAGCTCCTCATTCAGTATTTCTATGAAGGACTGCTGGTTATAGAGAGGAGTATGATCGATGCTGCCGCTGAGGGTGCATTAGTTGACAAGACTCCTACTGCAGCTAGACTTCTGATTGAGAACATGGCAGAGAACTCTCAGCAGTTTGGGTCCAGAGCTGGTAGTAGTACCCATCATGTGGGTGAACTCTCTTCAGTTGAGAGCAGCAGGGTAGAGGAGAAGTTGGATGAACTGGCAGAGTTTCTCAAACAGATAGCCTTGAATCAGTTGAGCTAGGCTCCTTCACCTCAGACAACTTGTGATATTTGTTCTTGAAATACCCATACTACTTATGTAAGTTCATAGCTACAGGAGGACCCCACTTTAGTTACTGCTAGCAATGTGTTCCCTGGTAGACCTCAAAATTAGAACAACCAGCAGGGGTATGACCCTTACAACAGCACATATAATCTAAATTGGAGAGATCACCCTAACCTCAGGTGGAACAACTCATCACAGCAACAGCAAAAGTATGTTCCACCCCAATAAAGGCAGCAGAGCAACCCCCATGTCTACCAGCAACCACCTATCCCACAGCTTCCAAGTCCTCAGCAGCCTCTAGCACTACCTGCCCCTCCTGCCTTTTTAGATGCACCATGGCAAGAGATGAGAAATGCAATTGTGAGGCTTGAGAATTCCCAATCCTAGCAAGGAAGTGCATCTACCATTCCTTCTCAGACGGTTCCCAACCCCAAGGGGAACATTTTTGCTATTACTCTGAGGTCTGGTATAGTTTTACCTGAGGTTGCTGGTCCTTCAAAATAGGTTGTGGTTGAGAGTCAAGAGAAGAAGACAATTTAGTCAGAGGTGCAGCAAGATAAGCCTGCATCCCAGCAAAAAGAAGCAGAAAAGCAGGTAACAAGACCCATTCCATTGCCCTTTCCATAGAGAGTTACAAGACCCAATAGGTCCAATGAATTGGAGTTGGAAAAAGATCTCTTGGAGACCTTTTGGAAGGTAGAAGTCAACATCCCTCTATTGGATGCAAGTAGGCAGATTCCTAAGTATGCCAAGTTCTTGAAAGATTTATGCACCAACAGGAGGAGACCATAGGGCAGTGAAAAGGAAAAGGTGACTATGGGAGTGAATGCTTCCTCCATCATCAAGCCAGGCAACTTGCCACCTAAGTGTAAGGATCTAGGCATGTTCAATGTTCCCTGCACCATTGGGAACCTGCAAATCAAGCAAGCCATGGCTGATCTTTGGGCTGGCATTAATGTTATGCCAAAATCACTCTACAAGTCCTTACACTTTGGGGAGCTCAAGCGTATCGGGTTGACAATCTAGCTTGCTAACCGTAGTATCACAAAGTCAGAAGGGGTACTAAAAGATGTCCTGGTCAAGGTAAATGATTTAATATTCCCTGCTGATTTTTATGCGCTTGAGATGGAGAATGACACTGATACCAACCAGCATACATTAATTTTGGGTAGACCCTTTTTGAAAACTGCTAAAACCAAAATTGATGTTTATGCTGGTACATTATCCATGGAGTGCAGGGATTTGAAAGCCTAATTTTGTTTATCTGATGCCATGAAATTCCCCCTTGAGAAACATTCTGTGTTTGGCATTGATGTCATTGACTCCCTAGTGGAAGATACATGTGGTACTTTACTTTGTAAGAATCTAGATCCTCCCTTCTCTACTTTTTCTTCTTCCATGGGATATGATGCACCTGTTGTTTTAGAATATTCCAAGTTTTCAGATACAAGTACACCCCCCAAGCAGAAATCATCAGTTTGCCAGGTGCTCCATGACCAGCCTATGTTGGGTAAGAAGCCCTGTGAGGGGCAGTGGATCTTGCTACATGAGCCTCGGGAAAAATTGATGGCTGGAGGGCCAAACTCTAGATGGAAGGGACCATTCTTGGTCAACCATGTGCACCCTGATGGTGCAATTGAGTTAAAGAACTCCAGGATGGTTCAGTGCACCATTGATGAGCATCGGCTAATTTACCTCCATGAGCCCCCAACAGATCTAAGGGCTTAGTTGGCCTATCTTTGGGTTAAAGCTGCACACCATCCATAAGGCTCCTGAACATCCAACTTAGTGACATTAAAGCAAAGTGCTGGGTGGGAGACAACCCACCATGAGGTTTTTCTTTACTTTTCTTCTTTATTTTTCTGCATTTTATTTATTTTCATTTTAGTTTTGAGTCATGCATCATATTTATTTTTGTTTATGTCCTACACCATTCCTTTGGCACCTTAGAGATCACATAATAAGCTCACACCATATGCACCTTTTTGACTTGTTTGGTATTGATGTTATCTCATATTGCATGCTTGGTAGATTCATTGCTATTTGGATTGAGTACATATACTTCTACCTATGAGATTTTGAACCTCTTGATTGGACTATCATATGCCATGCTTATTTGTTCATGTGTGTTTCCCTCTTTGGATTTGTGTTCTAGAACTTGCTTAGGGTCTCGTTTGAAAATATATTTCCATATGCATGCTTGAATATGATTGAGGCATTTTTCTTGTTTTTAGCCACTTGCCCATATACCCACCCTTTGCATGTCACCATTGTTTAACCCCTTTGAGCCTTATTGCCCATTCTTTTGTTTAGCACATCCTCAGCCAAAAAGTGAAAAACCATGACAATTCTTAACCTTTGAGGCTTAGGAGAGCATTGTGGTTGAGCATAAGTGTGGGGGAGAGCATGAGGACATGCTACAATTTAAGTGTAGGGGAGGAACAATGTATACCCAAAATTTAGTAAGTGGCACACCAAAAAAAAAAAAAATGCATGGTTGATATTAAAAAAAAAATCTGAAAAAAAGGTTTAGTTGAAGGTGTGCCACATTGAAATTAAAGGCCTAAAATTGTGATTGAGATGGAAAAAGTGTACTCTTAAGCACTTGTGCTCTTGGTGTATGCATTTGCTCTCCTTTGACTTGAGGTTTAGCCCATTGGTCTATATATTTATCCACCTTCATCTAAGCCCCATTACAACCAAAAGTAAGTCCTCTTGATTCAGCATGCATGTGTGTGTGACAAAATAGATAATGAGACTCATAGCAAGCTTATGGTAATACATTTTCATTTGAGGTGATTGAGTATGCATCATAAAACCCAAACACTAGAGTGAATGAGTGGCAAACACTGACCTTGGGAGAATTTTTATACTTGGTCCATGCATCATAAGTGAATTCTACCATGTATGCTATGTTCTTATTCATGCCTTGCTAGTTGAGATCCTCTTTCATTGTTGGTGTGAGAGCTTATTACTTGTATCTCTAGGTCCATTGGATTGGTGTATTATTGTTTTTCATCTATCATACATTTTTAGAGTTAATAAAGTTAGGAGTCATGTCTCTTTGATGCATCCATTTGAGTCTCTTGCATAAGGACATGCAATTGTTTAAGTGTGGGGGAGTTTGACGGGTTGCATTTATGCACCCATTTTCCATCCTAATTCTAAATATTTTTCATTTGAATTGTGTTTAATTGATGCTTAATTGGTGAGTTTGCACTTTGTTCTCATCTTGCATTGTTAAGTAATTTCATGGTTATTAGCACCATTTTGAGATAAATAATTGGTTTGGAAAATTACTTGTGCTATTAACGTTTTATGTGAGCTTTATTGAGTAACAGGAACTCCGTTTTGGGTGCCAAATTAAGGAAAAGAGTTCAGGAGCATTGTCAAGAGAACTTTGGACACGGACCAGCATTGCCAAGACTATTATAGCAGTCTCCAACCACTATAGCGGTCACCAGAGAGAAATTTGGCAGTAGCACATGGACAAGACCGCTATGGCGGTCACAAGTGAAGTCGTTCAGTGCGCAGAGTGATTTTGAAGGCCAGGACCGCTATAGCGGTCATAAGTGGATGTGCTTCAATGATACACGTGATTTTGTTCTGTGTTTTGAACCTTTTTGCTTTTTAACTCCGTTTCGGAGACTTTTAAGGATATTCATTCTTGGATTTTTATTTTTTTAGTTTCAGAATTTAGAACTTTCTCTTTCTCTCACTACTCTCTCTCTAGGCTAGGGTTCCCAATCATTATTGAATTTTAGTATTTGGGGTTATAATTTATAAATTTTCTTTGACGTTGGCTGTGAACTTCCCCTATGGAGGAGTAATTTCCTTACCATGCACAGGGATAACTGAAGATTAAGATTGTTCTTGAGACTCCAATTTTTATTTGCAATTTGTGGTTGGTTTTTCTTTCCCTCTTATCTTCTCTCTTTAATATTGGTTATGATGATTATTGCAATTGTATTTTTGAGGGTTGTTTGATTGTGCATTCGTTTGTGTGCATAATCTAGATACCGTTAGGGTATTGGATCAATTGATTTAATTACATCCAAATTGGTAAGGAATTGAAATTAACTGCGTTAGGAATTAGGTTGCTGTAATTAGTAATCAGACTATCATAGGTTCATAGAATCACGATCTTGAATTACTAGTTCATATGTTAGCCAAACCCTTAGCGGGAATGCGATTGTATGATTGCTAAGTAGAATTACATCATTATTGTGTGATAGCATGAATAATGAAAATAACCACCACCATGAATTTATTTCTTGAGTCAATGATTAATCAACTCTTAATCTGACGGAATCCTTGTGTAGGTAATTCTTCTCATCATATTTTCTCAATTTAATTTTGCTTTCACTAATTCCAAAAATCCCCCAATTTGTTGAATCAATTAGAATACTTTCTTGTAAGATGACCTGAGTTGTGTCTTTTACTATATTTTTTGTGCAACTTAGCACTTTATAAATTTTAATTTGTTGCGGGTAACGACAACTCGCATCACCTCCATTTTTAACTTTGATCCAAGCTCTCAACCTCAAACCAACACATTTCCACCATAGATCACCTCCTAAACACCTAACATTTCCATTCCCAAACACAAGAACACAAGAAAAATCCTCCTTCCATTTTATTCTCCCTTGGCCGAAATCATCTTTGGCTTCAAGAAAAGATTTTTCTTCTCCTTTCTTCATAAAAGATTAGGCTTTCACTCTTGCGAACAAGAAACACCCTTGGTAGAGATTTTATTTTATGTTATTCCTCTTATTCTTCTCTTTTCTTTTTTCAGTTTTGATATTTAATGGATGGTCAAGACCATGGCTTGATGATGAGGGTGCTTGATGGTGGTTGTGATACCATCATATATTTGACCTCTAAAGCCCAAGGCTTGATTTTTGGTTTCAAAAGAATGTGAGAAATAGAATGCTTATTGATTTTCTTTAGTTATTTTTCTTTGAGCTTGATGGTGAGTCCAAGAAATGAGATTCTTGGAACCATGATATTGAGGGATTCTAAAGCTCACTTCCATTTTGTTAAGATTGATTGGGGTTATGAGTTTTATCCTTTAAAGTCTTGAGTTTTGAACTTCATAAGATATAAAAATGGACTAGCATTCATCTTAATATTTCAAGTTCTTGCATTTCATGTTTAAATTCCAAGTCTTTCATATCATGTTTATGTTTCAAGTTATCACCTTAAATCTTGAAGACTTAAAAATGGACTTGTATTTTTACGTTTAAATTTCAAGTCTTGTATTTTATGTTTATATTTCAAGTCATCACCTAAATTTTAAAGACTTAAAAATGAACTTGCATTCTCACATATAAATTTCAAGTTTTGCACGTCATATTTATATTTCCAAGTCATCACTTTATAATGATAAAGACTAAAAATGAGATTGCATAGCATGTTTACGATTTTAGTTATTACCTAAGTCTCTAAAGCTCAAGACTTACCCATTTTGTCTTAAATGAAAATTTTGATCATAGACACATATCTACATGCATATTTCGGCCATGTCCACATGTTGGGTTTGAAGTTGGTTTTATTTTATGTAGAGGTTTAAATCTTTTGTTTTGATTGTACAAAAGAATTTTGAAGGAGTTGGAAACTCAAAAAGGAAACAAAACTATGATTTTTAATGAACAAAGCCATCTTAATGAAATTTTAATTTTTGCCTCTGTTTTAAATGTTATTATTTAATTTTTCAAAGGGATAAAATGGTTTCCAGTGTTTTCAATATCTTAGAATAATTTTTGAGAAAAAAACTAGTCACTAAAAAGGATTAAAAATGTAATTTTCAAAGCTTTTAGAAATTAAAATTATGGCTACTGTTTGACATTATTAAATTTTGTAAGGTGTTGTTTGGTATTGTTTATATGTCTAAAAATTATTATTAGTTGTTGTAAAAATTATTTTTAGCATTTTAGGAAAAATTAGTAACTAGAAATGATCAAAAATGTAATTTTCAAAGCTCTCAAAAATTGAAATTTATGGCTACTGTTTTGATATTATGTAATACTATAATGTACTGTTTAGGACTGTTCTTATGTGTAAAAATTACTAATAATTATTGTAAAAATTATTCTTAGCTTCTTAGGAAAAGTTGGTAATTAGAAATGACCAAAAACGTGATTTCTAGAGCTCTTGAAACTAAACTTTTTAACACTGCCCAGCACTATATAGTACTATTTGGTACTGTTCAAGAGCTTAAAGATCGTGTTTTGAACCTATCATTATGAAAATTTGGTTGAATGGGTTTAATTAGATCTAATAATGATTTTGAATGTGTCCATGCATTCGAAATACCATTTATGATGTTAAGAACAAGTTTTAGAAGCATTGGCACTTCCTAAGTGTCAAGAATGTGAAACTTTGCGCTTTGACCCCTAAAATCTAACAAAATTTGGCCAATGACCCAAAGTGATTTTTATGATGAATTTTGGTGATTTCTAAGTGTCATGTGTTTCTTAAAAGTGTAGATTAAATTTTTAGGATAATTAATTTGAGAAAATGTGTTGACAGGAAAATTTATACTTTGACCCACAAACTTTTAGAAATTTACAATTTTGACCACATTTGGGGCTAAGTGTAATTATTAAGAACTTGTGATATTAATGTGAATGATATCTTAAGAAGGCCATGTTCATGTGATTTAGTTGGAAATTATATGACTTAAAATAATTGTGCAAAATTATGAATTAATGACTATGCATGCTTAATTCTTAAATTATGCAGGTGATGATCTCTAGTATGTTGTATATACCCTGTTGAGCATAGCATATGTATTAGTGGAGTTTGGTCCTTGATTTCTGACATACTAGGGAGGAACATGTTTATTTTTCAATAAGATGTTGATGATAACATGCTTATGAATATATGAGAAGAATGTGATGAATGCTTATGTGATCAATTACATGATGAATTGTGGCATGTTGTGACTATGATTGAATATTGAGGTGCATGATTTATGTGTTTTATGGCATAAAGCAAATTTGGGGAAACCCCATTCCTAGCCGTTATGCTGGCGGATTTTCACCAAATTTGTGAACTTAGATAAATTATGAAGTTCATAAGCATGAAATGTTAAATGATAAGTTATGATGATGGCTATGATTATATACTCATGTCTGTACCTTTAAATAACATGCTATGATTTAAAAGGTGCATAAGACACATGGAAATGATCCTTTAGACTCCAGGAATTAATGGTTATGAAAGGTGATCATATGCCCCCTATCTCGCACTCAGGGAGTTAGGAGTTAGCTTATCAGAGGATAAGTGTAGACTAGTGACGACTAGTTAGGTATGAGCTCATAACCTAGAACTCTCAAGAAGAGAGAGTATTAGGGTGGCCCCATAGAAGAGAATAAGAAATTTAAGTCACCTAAAAGAATAAGGAGGAAATATCATGTTAGAAGGATTATGTTCTTTATGTTATGTCTATTTAATATGATTTCTATGATATCTTGCATATGGCATTGACATGCATTCATAATGAAACCCGAGGTTCCTGAGGACATAGATGATGACACATGTTAGGAGACGAAAGCCCTACTGAGATTCTTATATAAGTTTCTCATCCCTTCTTTCTTTTTTTCCATCTTGTCTTCAGAGGTTGATGGTGACGTTCGTGATTTACATTGATGCCTCCACGTGGGAGATGCACTTTGACCCAGTTAACCAGTCATACCATTTTGTGGGTCATTGTGCCATTCGCCTGTTCATTTTCCTGGATCGTCCCTTTACGCATCCCTTCACTAGTGTTTGGTTCTCCCATGCTGCTCCATTTATGGATGGCTTTGCCTTCGATTACGCACATCCACGTACTCAGCAGTTCCTCATGGCCGCTATACTTCATAAGCCATTTAGGATTTCCCTGACTACATACCCCAATCACCACGTTGCCCTGCTGAGCCATGGTCGGACTTGTCAGAGGAGTCACCCTTATAGCACTCTTCAGGCGGTTCTGCCCCTACTGTCCCTATGGAGGTGGGAAGTGGGATATGGTAGCTATGGAGAGGCTACTATCACGCAGCCACTAAGAGGAGCTGAGTTTGTTCATAGAGTACCTGTCATCGCCGAGGTGCCTATTGCCAACTTGTTGGTTGTCTTGCCACACCTGATGACCTAGCCCGTGTGATTAGGTACCTTCCTCTTTCTCAAAAAAGACATCTGTAGAAGTCGACAGTGGACCTCTTGGAGCGCTTGTGGATATCTAGTGGAGAGAATAGCCTTTTTTTATTTTTTTTTTAATTAGAGGTTATCTACTCTAGGCGTGCTCTAGTAGGAGTAGTGGGAGGAGAAGTCTTTATTAGCTTGTATTAGTTTTCTTTTGTATATTGTACACGCTTATATTCGGATGACTGTACTTAGCTCAACCTTTGTTGGTGGGTATGACATTATTGTATATGTATATTTTGGTGCTTGATGAGGAACGGTTGAGATAGATGATATATAAATACATGATGATATGATTATGTTCATGATATAGTGATATTCGTATTTTGCATATGCCCGTGACATGTTTTTAACTATCTCTCTTATATGTAAGACGAATGATGTGTTTTACTCACTATGGGCAGCTCATGTTTTGTTTTTTAAATTCAAAAAAATAAATAAATTACCCATATTTTTACTAAAGTATTTTCAAGAGTTTAAGTTAAGAACTAGGACAAAAGAGTAATAACTAATAATTAATTTAAATGCGTCCTAGGTGTGTTAGGTTAAATATTAGGGTGTTACAATTAATCTTCTAGATATGTGTTCTAAGTTGTGTCAGTGACAGCTATTGCAGTGCAGAAAAACTATTGTCCTTTATTTCTGAAGTTACTTTAGAAACTATTTTTCACAAAGAGCATGGTTTCTGAATTTGTCATCTTGTAAAGATTTCATTGAAGATGGTGACCTTTCAAGTATAAAGTTGACACATTGCAATCATAACTTTCTAAGACTTTGACTTTACTGAAATTTGAATATTTTTCAGTTTCTTGATGAACAAGTGTAGTTTCTGATGTATGCTTCAGTTTCTACTGAGCTTCTACACTTGCTAAGCTCTTTATACTAATGCTGAGCTTTTTTCTAGGATGAGTGTTGGGCTTCACAAATAGATATGACGAAGACGTGCTTGATATGAACATGAGGAAGCACTTTCTTGAGTTGTCATGCCACTTTCTGATGCTCTAGTTTGCTTTCTCAACCTTTTTATATGCAGTAACTAGTCATTTGACCGTTGTGATGGACAAAGTGATAATAACAAATAGTTCATTGACTATTATAAAAAATAAATGATAATTTATTTAAATACACCTTATAGAAAATTGAGTATATAAATTTACTTTTAAATAAGTTAATAGTTAAATAATTAAATAAATGGACAAAGTATAAATATGTTATTATATTTTATATCTTATTTTGAATATCATATTTATAAGGTGAAAAAAATCTCAAAAGATGACCAATAACTAATAATAAAAACCCTATATTATGAAAATTTTGTACATTTCAAAAATTAAAATAGTTGAATAATGAAAAAGAATAAGTGGATAGTTTTACTAAATCATGAGTCATTTATAAGAATGACAATGGGTATCCATGAGAGAAAGGACATGTCCAACATCCCATGCTTGTTTAAAATTTTTGCCTCCTATCCCCATCACAGGTTATCATTCCCCATTTGTTGTAGAGATTTGAATATCTATGTTCACAGGGTTTATTAACAGAATTACAAAAAAAAAATTTCTAAAAATATTTTGAAATTGTAAACATAAATCTCTATAATAATAAATACTACTAGTACAATATAATCCAAATTAAAAATAAAAATGCACACATAATGCAAATTCAATCAAGATAATTAAAAAAATGAAGGTGCCCTATAATCGTCCCTACCCTATTTAACAAAGAGGGACTCCACCTCGTCGACCATCCTATGAAGACAAAACCTATCCTCATTTCCATTCCCATAGTGTGCAATCTTCGTGTGTACCCACTTCAGCTAGTTCTTTTGCCGTGCTTATCCATTTATATATTTTTTGTAAATAAAAATATTTAACTTATAAAACTATAAATATATTTTCCAATTAATAAAAAATAAAGAATAAAGCTAATTTATGCAATTTCAATTACACCTTATTTCCTTCTACATCCTTTTCAATTACACAATTATTTTCAACAAAAAAGTAGTGTAATTATTTCTTTTTTAAAATTAGTAAATAATGAGCATCAATATCAAAGAAGTATAAATTGTGGAATTGATTTTTTAATTTTTTTTCCAAACAAATTAATATGAAACTATTATGGAGTTGATAAGCTATAATGTTTAAATTTTTTTAAAAAAAAGGATAATGAGACAGATAGGTAGATTTTTTTTATAATTTCAAAAGTTCTAGATTTGAAATTAGAAACTTTTCCCCCAACCCCATCCCTATTTAGAATTGTCTCTTATTCATGTTCTCATTCCTGTCATGGGTCTTTATTCCTTACTCTTTGCAAAGATTTGAATCCAAATGGATATTCATGGATTTATTAAAAAAATTCCAAAAAAGATAAAAAAATTTAAAAAATACTTTGAAATTGAAAATATAAATATCCATAATAATAAATATACATAACATAATCCAGATTAAAAGTGAAAATACATACATAATGCAAATCTAGTAAAGATAATTTAAAAAACAAGTGTGTGCTAAGCTTTTGTTGTTATCATTAATTATTGTAATTATAATAGTTTTGTTATCATTAACACTATAAGTATAATAATTAATTCTAATCAATATTATCTTTAATTATAATATTTTTTTGGTAACATAATTATAATAGTTGTGTTATCATTAATACTGTAATTATATAATACATTCAATTATCATTTTGTTTATATTATTTTTTATTTGTTAAATAATTTCTATTGAAATAATTTGTAGAGTACTTTTGTTGTGTTAATGGAAGAAAGATATGAATGTATGATTAGAAAAAATAATTAATAATTAGAAAGTAAATTAAATCCAAAACTTATTTTAAATATTAAGATTATGAAATGCAGGGCATAGTTTTATCTATAAATGACACATAAAAAACTTTTTCATGTAATGAGTCTTAAATATTAATATCACAGATAGATTATAGATTATAAATTATATCTTATAGATTGTAGATTAGTATTATAGATTATAGATATTATTTGTTAAATAACTTTAAATGAAATATTTTGTAGAGTACTTTTGTCGTGATAATGGAAAAGTGATATAAATCTATGATTCGAAAAAATAATTAATAATTAGAAGGTAAGTTAAACCAAAAAACTTATTTTAAATATTAAAATGATGAAATGTGAGGCATAATTTTATCTATAAATAACACATGAAAAACTTTCCGTGTAATCAACCTTAAATATTAGTATTATAGATTCACTTTTTGAGCTATTTTTCACATTTTTAAGAGTTGTAATATCTTTGAATGAGATTTCTATCATGGTGAATCATGATAATATGAAAAATATATCAAGAAGTAAATTATATATGTGTACATGACAAGGTTTTTGTCTATCACTTAAGAAACTCATGCAAACCATTTGTCTTTTCTACAAAATATTTTAACAAAATTTACTTTGTTGTTACTCAAAACTTAAGCTATGGTAACTTTCTCAAGGATTCTATAGCTAACATTCATTTCATGGTGAACCATGCATTTAGTTCAAGCTTGATCAAACAAGCATTCTAGGCTTCTATTAGAGCCTTGGTCATGGCCTTTGACAAAGAAAGTCGGGGGCTTTTAATTTCTTTGTTAACACGCATCACAAAATTGGTAGAGATTTACCCCTACCTCAATGATGATTTTTGCATTATGAAAATGTTCCAAAAGCTCCTCCTTCCTTTGCTCGAAGTCATGACCTTCTTTCCTCCAAGAATGATGGTTTGTCTTCTCCAAGTTTCCTTCAACGTGATATTGTTACCTTATTTGTGAGAGCAAGGATAACTTGAGGCTTGCTTAAAGGAATTAGCAAGAAGAAAAATGAAGAATAAAAATCCTAAAGGTGTTTTTCTCAAAAGCACATTACACTGGAGTTTTTAAGTGGCACAAAATGACAATGAGATGGGAGAAATGGTGATTGTGTGTGCATGGGAGGTATTTATAAGAGGGATTAATTGGTTGACTTTTCAAAAGCTAATAAATTGTAATTATCAATTCTTATCCATTATTTCCCATTATTTTCCACTAATGCTAACTTATTTGTCATCAAATCCCCTTTTTCCCCTTACCATAACCGCCACCCCGTCTTTCTATATGGATTTGAACTTGGGTCCTTTGCTTCCAATTACAAGGCTTTAACCTCTAGGCTACTTGGTTTGCTTTCTAGTAATCCTTCAAATATATTTCTTTATTTATAATCTTAGGAATCTATACATCATCTAAGACCAGGAATTATTTTTTTATGTGATTGGATTGGATAAGAGAATGCTATTACCTTTATGATGATGTTTATGTGAATGTCAAGTGTTATACCACATTTAGATTTAAACGCGAGGCTCTTGCTATTTTTATGTTTTCAAATAAAAATATATATGCTACTTTCCTTTATAATTTTTTTTTTCAAAGTAAAGGTTAAGAATAAAATCAAAGCATAATGAACAAATAATTAGTCAATTATGAATTATGCATTAGGTGTTAAATATTAGAGTGTTACAGGTGATTTGTCATTTATTGATACCTCAAGGGGGTGTAGTGCATTTTGTAAGTAGAAAAGCACATGAGAAAGGGGAGTTGAACCATGTTTTGCTTTTCTTTACTTTTTACCAAAGGGGAGTTGAGCTTGAAATGTAGCAAAAATAATATTAGATGTTTCAGAAAGTAACTTTCTGAAATATAGCATTAGTAACAAATAAGCTAAAAAGATAAAATTTAAAAAGATATTTAGTTAAACTAAAACTCCAAACCAGTTCCTCAGGTTTATAATAGGGGACAAATTAGTCCCTCAAATTTTATAAACAGGGACAAGTTAGTCCCTCTGTCAAATTATTATCTGAATTATTAATAGAAATGTCCATGTATTCTATTAATTTGCTTACGTGTGCTATTAATTTTCATAGTGAATCAGAACTTGCTTCATTTCTCTTTCTGCATAGAACAAAAGTTAGAATATGTCTTCTTACCAGAAAGCTATGGTGAGATAATAGATGAAAAAAAAGGTCTAAACAAACTTTTCAGAAGTTTTTGTAGAAACCGTTGTAAAGTTGAAGTTTTTGATGACCCTTCAGAAACTACTTTTTACTTTCTAAACATGGTTTCTAAACTCATTCTTCTAGAAGCTAGAGTGGCAGATCAAGTCGGTAGAAGAGATTATGTGTCAATCTGTAACTGGTTTTGACTTCAAATTTAAATTTCAAATTTTCCCTCCTTTTTCAGTGAAGTGCAGCGCTTTACTGTGAAGTACACTTTCTAAAGTACGACATCAATTCCTTGATGAACGAATGATCTTCTAGTCTTCAATCAGAGCAAGTATGATTAAAATAGTTGCAATGATCATGATTGAAGGTTTTAGAACATCCTTGCTTCAGAAGTAGCTTGATATCTTCATTCCATGTGTAATTTCTGAAGTCTCATTCTACTTTCTGAAGATACCAACCTTGGTTTCTTGTTTATGATTTGAACCGTTGATCATGTAAATGTACTTTGCATGACATAAATTTCATTTCTATTAAGCTCTTATCTCTTTTCATGAGATACAACATATTTGCACCTGTAAAGTGAATTTATTTTCAATTAAAAACATGTTATGCAATCCGGAACGACCAATTTGCTATCTCAAGAAACTCAAGGGAAAACATTAGCCATTCTTCAAAATATTTTCTTAAATTTTGTTATGTCATCACTCAAAATATATTTCTTTAGTGCTTCTGAAAGGTTCTGGAGCTAACACATTTTACTCAAAATTCCACTTCTACATGTTGATTCATTATTATGTAATCTCAAAATTAGGATTATAGCTTTTTCCTGATTCTAGTTCTTCTCAAATTAGAATCAGTGTTATAATTCCTTGTTTATTATTATTATTATCTCATAATGGATTTTTATTGCTTGAAGTACCAAAATCTTGCATCTCGTCTCTCCCTAGAAGAATTGAAAAGGAAAACATTATGATGATTTTTAAATTAAGTTTCCAATTCTCAAATATGGAGGCTATGCCCTTGAATAGAATTATGTTGTAAACAACATCAAGACCATAATAAATAAAGTGAACAACATCTAATCAAGCAAGTGCAGCCATCTTGTTTTCAATGTCCTTTGTATTCTGATCTATCAGCTTGTCGATATCTTTTACATCAGCAATGGTCAAGTGATCTGGCAGCTCATTTTTTTGCATATACTCATACATAGATAAAAGCAACTTCTTCTCATGGTTTTCCTTACGTTGTTTCTTTAGTTGGTCCTTGGCTTTTGCAATCCTTTGCAACATGAAGCTCTCTTGATTCACATTCTTGCTTTCATCAATTGCAGAGCTTTGATACCTCTCAATTACCTGCTTAGCTTCCTCCAGATTTGGCCAAACCTCTGCTTGATTGTCAAAAGGGTTGGAAATTACAGCACAAGCTTGAATCCCACAAAGAATGGTGAGTTCACTCACCTTTTTCAAGATACCCTTCTTCCTTTTCTTGAATGTTGCTTTCCTTGCAGAGTCATCATGAATATAGGCAAGTTTCACCTTCTTCCTTGTCATGGTTGCAGTACCAAATACTGCAATAATAATTAGACTATTTTATGCATTATGTGCTGAGTACAAGATGGGATTTATAATGTGCTACTTCACTTACCATAGTTGTAGTTTTGCTAAATCTTGGTATCGACATTAATGGGATATTTGATTTCCATATTTTACAATGTTTTATTAGGACAAAATTGAAACCTGTGTACAGTAAAATGCATAGTGTCATGCCTTAATGCATTGCCATTATAAGAGAATAATTTTGAATATAGTCTTTCTAATAATTTTGAAAGAAAAGTAATATAGTAAAGGACTTAATAGGGTGAGCTGTCAAGGTACAGGTTCATGCATGATGACTTATCATTAGAATGATATTATATTGTCTGTATCTTACTTATATATTAATTTCATTATTACATTATAATGAATTATATATATATATATAATGAAATAAATTTCATTTTTCAAATGGTTATTATATATTTTTGTCCAAGCATTAAGTATTTTTTTTTATATAAATTGATGCAGAATTCTATATTAATGGAAACATTTAATTAAAATCAAACCCTTGAAATTTCTTTCTATTTTTTATTCCTATTTTTATTTTTCCTTCTCATTTTAAACATGTTGCCTTTGTAGGGTGTCTCTTCTTTAAGACAGTCATAATCTAAACCAAAATATGGCAGAATACATAAATTTTACTCTAGGATTGTATATCTAATTTTCTTTTGGTGATTTCCATTCATACTAGAATTTTGAATATTTCTAAAGGAAAATATCGTCATTTAGAAAATGATTTCTAAACCCTTCAAAATGTTGAAGAAATTAAGCACAAGTAGGTTATATATCACGACTCAATTTGGAAATGTGACTTGCATGTGAGGGAGTGTTAGCTCCAGAACCCTTCAAAAAGCTTCATAGCTTTATTTTTGAGTGATAACTATAACACCCCCTAATTACAACATTCCCCATAGGCTGTGATACTGTAACTAAGAGTGTGATACTACCTATCATATTCATTTACCATGTAATAATGGACTCATTTATTTATAAGCTCTTATCCAAGTGAATTACTTCTTGTTCATTTTCAAGGAGTATGAAGTATTAGCGCTTGGTGACATATAGTTGAAACTTTATAAATAAAGAGAAAATAATGTATAAACGAGTCTGATTAGATTTTCTCAAAGAATTAACATTGTTAGTATATTTGTTCACGTACATCTAGGCAAACATGCCCTATCAGTATAGGTATAGTATATAGTCATCCACTAACCATAGGGCATATATCAAATGTCCACAGAGGGACTGCCTAAAAAGTATCCAAAATACATATCATAACTTGCTCTAAAATAAAACCAATCAAAAGAACATATACACAATGGGTTCTCTCCACTCAAGTATGATGAGTATCAATGCATGCTATATTATTTAAATGTTCATTTATGATGAATAGATGAGCATTTCATTGTGAATAAATATTTATGTATGACTTGGGCATACATTAAGAAAATCAAAAGATGATAATTGAAATTATATTGTGAAAGATGATAATGGAAATCATATTGTGAATGGATGCTTTTATGAGCTTAATGGTGACTTATATGTTAGGTAGATAAAAAGTTCCCTTTAATGTGTAAAGGGCACCGAAAAATCCCCTTTAATGTGTAAAAGGGCACTGAGAAGTCCCATTTAATATGTAAAGGACACAAGCAAGTCCCCTTTGCTGGATAAAAGGGCACGAAGAAGTCCCCTTTAGTGGGTAAAGAGCACAGAGAAGTCCCCTTTAGTGGGTAAAGGGTACGGACAAGTCCCCTATGATGTATTGAGGGCGAGAAAAGTTGCAAATGAGCTTCTTATATGTTCAGTTGTCTTATAGGTGCATGTTAAATGATTGAAAATATTGAGTAGTATGACATATGAATACTAAGTGATTGAATCTTTAAAAGAAACCCACTTCGGAGGAATGTTTTTGAACTTTAAAACGAACCTTGAAATATGTAGTATGCTCACAATTTTACTAATAAATCGAAGTGGCTGAGACGATAACGATAACATGAGTTTAATTATATGTTTTGGGGATGTCGTACTGAGAATTTTAGAATTCTCACCCCTATTTGTTTGTTTCTGTGTCATCTCCAGATTGATTCCAGAGAATAGTGAAGTCCCTGCAAGAAAGACTGAGTTGGAATTTCTATAGTTTGGTAGTGGAGACTCATATATAAATGTGTCTATAAAAATAGTAAAGAACATATACATGCTAAAGCTCATAGGAGAACTTCCTTTTATACTTGACTTTGTAGTAAATAAATGTTTTGTATCTTTGTTATATATATTTTATTAGAATTGCGCAAGTTATTACCCGAACCAATCAAATTTTCTATATTTACTTAAGGAAGGTCCATTAATTTATAAGTAACAAATCTTGAGTCTAATATCATAACTTAAGGATAACGTTATACTTGGGAGAATGTTACAAAATTACATTAAACTATAATTTTATATATTTATTTAATTAAATCCAGTTCAACCAGTTGAACCAGTAACCGGGTGCCTTGACTGAGTCGATCACCGGTTTGAGTCTGATAACTATGATTAATTCTATTGTTCTCCTTTAAATATAAACCAATAAATCTATCAATTTATGCCCAACAGGATTTCCTATATGACAATCGCCAATTTAGTTTTTCCAGTAAAAATTATAGTAATCACCATAATAATTATAAGAATATAAATTGAAAAAACAATGAGAAAACTAATGCATTCAATATAAACAAAGGGTCTCAAAAGTTATTCCAATCTATCCGAAAATCCCTACACTAGTAAAAAGATCTACTCCTCCATCTCTAGAGGATTACAACAATGAAGATAAAAGAAAACCTGAAAATAATAGTAATAATCCTTGCCACAATCTCTAAGACAAAGCACCTTCACCATTGGAATCCCTAAGAAAGAGAAGAATAGAGAAGAAGATGTAGAGAGATGTAGAAAGAGAATAATAGCAACCTAAAGTATGGAGCCTAAAGTGAGTCCAAAGTTAAGATAAAAGTTTGTGTCAATCATTTATATACTATTCTCTAAGATAGGTCAAAGTAAGAACAAAAAATAGATTAATTAGCTGTTAAAACACCACCGCATGAGCGCTCAGTGCTAAATGAGTGCTACAGTGCTCAACAGTAAGCTATGCTATTAAAAATCATTTTTCAAGTTCTGTTGAGTACTGCAATGCTCATTTAGCGTTGTGGCTCTGGACAAAACTAATGTTTTCACATATTTGGTCAATTATGGCCTCTTAAACATCTGAATTTGTCCCTGGGACTAGAAATAGTGATTGTAACCCTTTGAATAAACTTTCCAACGCCACCAACATTACCTCTATTGGATATCTGTAGCTCCAGATATTGTAAAATTACTAACTGGAGGCCAAGTTGGGCAGCATCAGAACATCAGCAACCTTTAATCTTACAACTAAGTTTTCACAAGATGCTCTTTAAACTAGGTCTTGAGCTGAACATGAAAGTTTTAGCTTTTCAAAACATCTTTATTTGTCTCAATCTGATCCATATAAAGACAGATACAAATTTTCCATTATAATACTTTCTTCAAATGAGCTCAAGAACTCTTCTATTTTGCTCCCAAATTCTCCCAAATTGACTGGAGCTACAAGCTCCATGAAAAGAGTTCCTAGTCTTGTTCTTGACATTTTACACTTGGCTAAAGCTCCTGTGCACAAAACCATACTTAAATAGACAAGTCAAATGCAACAGGGTATAATTACAAATTATTCCCAAAATTAGTGCAAAAGCCAGTAATTCTATCAAAAGTACACAATGAGGAATAAATCATAATCATAATTAATTGCATCAACAACACAGTAAAAATCATAAAAAAAGCTAAGAATTAGAAGCAAGATAAGTGGTAAAAATCATCTGATCTGCAAGTATGAAAAGATGGAAATATTCCTTTTGGCCATTTTCGCAAAAAATGCTCGTTTAACACAAAATAAACTTTATAAAATTATCCAATTAATGTTGTTAAACATTTTTCACAAGAATTATCTTATTTCACTTTATCTTGATGTAATTTTTTTATAATTTTCCCATTTTACCCTTTAGTGGCAAAATTACCATTTTGCCTTTTTCTCAAAAAAAATATCATTTTCGTGCAAATATCTCTAACTATTCATTTAAAATGAGCACTTAGCATGAGGGGAATAATTGGGATATTATATCCTTATAATTCGCCCTTCGATGCTAAAATTACCATTTTGCCCTTTTTCTTAAAAAAGGGTCGTTTCACGTAAAAACTCCTAACCAGTCATTAAAATGAGTGGTTAGTATGAGAGGAAAAATTGGGATGTTACATTCTGTGTCATTTGTCCTATGGATCTTTAACCTTTGCACCCGTTAGAATGCTCAACCTCTTAGAGGCATGAGCTCTAATGGCAATTGTAAGTTGAAATTGGCACGAGAAAGGGAGGTTAAATCATACTTTAAATTCTTTTTAGAATCTGAAAACACTAAAACAAGTCCTACCAAGTTTTTCACATGAAGGCAGCGAAAATATATGTTAGTCTGGTTCAAAAAGCTACTTTCTGAAGTAAGTAAGAACTTAGAAATAGTTTTGAAATATTTTCAAATATATGTAAATGGAAAAAAATCAAATCCAAAATATAAAGGAGATAGAGAGATAGAGATATACTACACAAATATTTTATACTAATTCGACCAACCTTGTCTACATCCAGTTCTCAACAATTACTTGAGTTCCACTAAATCAACCCTTTCTCAATCCTAAGAAAGTAAGATACTTTTTCAATAGCCTTCTCAATCTATATCCAGTGACTAGTAGTTCCATTCCACTGTCACTTCCAAGTAGTCCTTGACTAGCCTCTCCAAGCTAATTCCATGACTAGTACTTCCAATCTATTATCACTTACAAGTAGTCTTTTACTAAATCTAAGCTAACCTCAGAATAATCACTAGCGGATTAAGGTGTAATGATTTGTTTAAGGTTGGTTCACTCCAACAAATAAACACTCAAGTTTTCCTCAGAATGAAACAATGTGTGATCTGAAAACTTGAATGATTTCTTTCTAACAATTTTTTCTAATAAGATGCTATCCAATAAGAACTTGAAAAGAAGACTCTTTTTTTTTTTTTCACAGAAGCAGAAACTGATTACAAAAAGTAATATCTTTACAAAAGAAGAAGGAGGATTCTTGCCTTTGCATTCTTGCTAGAGTTGCAAAAAGTCCTTTTTCTTGTAAGCACTTGACATCCTTTTATACTTGTTCTTCACTTTAAAACCATTGACCCTCAATCTATTTTCCTTGTGACACGTGTTGATCTTCTTTTTGTATCTTGGAAATGCAATCTAGAAGACTAGCTCGGCCGTGTCAAATTACTTTTTGCAGTTTCAGAGACCATTGTCAAATATGGTTTCTGAGTGAAACTTCATAAACAACTTTTTACTTTCTAGACGAGCTTTCTGAATTTTTTCTTCTAGAAACTGGGACAGTTAACTAAGTGAAAAGGTGATATGTCACTATCAGCCCTTGCTGGGTTTTGACTTTAATTTGAAATATGAATTTTTCCTTCCATTCTAAATACACGTGTTTTCTGAAGCGCTCTTTTAGTTTTTGATCTTCTCATTGACGATCTTCATTTCTTCAATCACAGTTTATTGGTAATCATATTGTCATTATTGAAGGCAATAATCATGACTTGTCTTAGAAAAGAAAGTATTTCTTCATTGTGTATCACTTTCTGAATATGAGAGTCACTTTCTGAAGATCTAAACTTGGTTTCTGACTTAGGAGAATCTTTCTTCATGTGTACAACATACTCAAGTCTGTTTCTAGTATTCTTTTTCACTTTATTTAAGTTCTGAATATCTTTGAATGAGATTAAATACATGTTGAAACATGGTAACGTAAAAAAAATAAAAAAGAACTTGTTGATGGAACTTGTGGTCTAGCGATAATGGTCCTATTGAGTACTCAAAAAACTCAAGTAAAAAATTAGTTTATTTTTCAAAATATTTTATTAAAATTGGTTTTGTAGTCACTGAAAACTCTAAACTATAACACTTTCTGAAGGGTTATGGAGCTAATAGTTAAGGGGGTTAAGTTAAAAAGCTCGAGCTCCCCAACCCATCCAAGACAAGTCAAGAGAGGTGGGGCAGGATTGGCCAACCTTTGAGGTTGAGTGGAAGCTAGAGGGTTGGGAAGTCGGTCGTCCCGACTGGTCTACCCTTCCTGTGAAAACTCATAAGTTCATTTTATTCCAGCCAAAATAGCGAAGATCATCGTAACTTTACTTTGGTTTGATTATTTAATTTAGTTTCCTTTTTTCAAATAGTAATTATAAATTACTACGAAATAATTGCTTGTAAATTCGCTTTCATTTTCGTTCTTGACCTTTTTTTATGTGTATTTATTTTCCTCACTATTCCGTAGGTGGAAGAGTATTTAACTTTCTTAATACTTTTCTGGGCGTGTTCTCATTATTACTATTTTCCTCCTCCTTATTACACCTTTTAGGAGCAGCTAATTAAATCCCAAAGCAAAGGATGCTCGTTTGAGTAAGAAACTCTTTTGCTTATAATAAGCATGCCAATATATATTGTGGCAAAGCGAAACAATCGTGCTGGTGCAAATGAACAGTGAAGAACGTGCTCATGATGTAAAGCAGCAGACGACGTGAATAGTATATTCTGGGTAAATTATCAAAGACAAGCATCCTCGTATTAAAAATTGAACAGCTGGGCCCGGAGACCGTGAGAAATTATGGTTGCATTTTATAAGTATTATGGAATGTATTAGTTGCCTTGTATCTTGGGTTTGCACGTTTCTAGACGCCTGTATCATTCTCTGTAATCATATAATACTAAGTTTCCTAGCGTATATTTCATTAATATTATTAATTTATATGAACAGCACAAGGATACCTCATCTGCCAAGTTGGGAACATATGTTCTTTTTTAAGTACTTATCTGTTGTAGGAAACTGATATAATGATTGGGATCATCTTGAAGTTATTCCACCCCAAGTGATGATGTTAACTTCAACTTTTCCCAATCCTATTTGACTTTTCGTTCTGCAACGAAAATTCCTCCCTTGTTGATTAATTAAGGGTACTCTTAAAAGCTATTTTCGTTTTCTTTTTACCTTTTACCAAATCATGTGCCTATATAGCCATTAGTTTTTTTTTAATACAATTAATTAGTTTTGTTATTTCATACCGACTTTGGTATGAAATATAGGACTAGAAATGTTTCATTTGCTAGGTTTTTTCTTTTTTGGATTAATTTGCTAGTTTTACTATCACTTCAAAAAAGAAAAATTTGCTAGTTTTACTATATTTGTTAATAGTTGGAGATGAAGCAACGAGTATGTTTTCACCAATCCTTAAATGGGCCAAACAATACTTCTACCAACGGTTGATCGTTGATAGACGTGTTGCTTTGTAATTATCATAATCTTTGAACAAACAGAGAAGTACCACTATAATTTTGGACAGCGTAATATATAGTTACAATGAATTTGGTAATTATCGCTGCTGTTAAATGCAATTCCGAATCACGAGTCTGCTCTTTTTCTTTTCTTTAATTTTTCTTTTTGGTCTTGGATGGGTCTTCTTTGTCTAACAAAAGGTTACGCACCCTTTAGAAAGAGAGCTCAAAGTAAAATTGTCCCTCATTTAGCTGGACTCTTCTATAACTAAATTTAATTGTGCATTTGTGCCTCCATGTTACTGCGTGTATAAAGACCTAAAATTAATAATCCCATACATTAATTATAACAACGCTGAATTTCCTGAAGAAATGTAAAATCAGAACGATCTGATAATTTTTAATTATTAGAAATCTACAAAATTTAGATGAAAAAATATATATGCATATATCCCATTCCATATGTGATAGGCCAAAGTTAAAAAAATAAAGTGTGAAAGAGAAAGCACCACACTTGGTACAATAATTTATTTTAGTTTTTTGTGCATTTTTTTTTTCAACTCTATTTTTGTTGGGCAGCATGTTTTCATTTCTTCAGAGTTCAAATCAAAATATTTGGCTAACTTTCTCAATCAATATTAAATGTCATTTCAAAAAGAAATAACACATGTACTTAATTTACGATTTTAATTTTATTTTACTCAATAAATATGCATTATTTTATATTGATCAAATTAAAAGACAATTTTGAAAATAATTTAATTTTGATGCATTGGTAGTATAAAATCGTTTCATAACATCATCCATCAAATCTCTATAGCTGTAGCTGTAGTGGGAACTAGAATTAACTATATTGCTTATGTAATATTACAAGATTAGATTATTATACAAATTTTTTTCACCCTATAAGTGCATTAAAATTAAATCCTTTTTTGAAAAAGTTTCTTTGAACTTAAAATGTATAAATATTAAATTTAATTTTGAGCATTGCACTATCAGTTAAAAAGAAAAAATTTACATCGATGATATCTAATTATATTTTGCTGCATCAACTAAACCACCTACTATCTTAAAAACCAAACAAGATAACAACGTAAATTTTTTTTCCCCCGATAAAAGGGAGCTCAAACTACCAATATAGTAAGCAGCAACACAAGTCAACAAGGTACCTACAAATCAAAACAACCTGAAAAATCTTTATTTGACCCTACTTTTATTCTTTCCACAAGACCTAAAGCTTTCACTATAAGAAAACCATCAATTAGGCTTTGTTTGGCAAAGGAAAGAAATAGAGAGGAAGGAAATGTAGTGGAAAGAAATGGAGAGGAAGGAAGTTGAGGTGATTTTTAATTTCCATAGGTATGTTTGGATGAAAGGAAAATAGGAAGGAAGGAAATAGATGAAAGATTAATTTGTTTTGTTTGTTTGGATGGAAAAGTGAAAGGAAAGAAAGAAATAATGATACCAATTGACTTTTTTATCCTTACATTATGAAAAAGGTTATTCTTCATAGAATTATGTAAAAAATTATTGGAAAATTAAAATTACATATAATTTTATCATAAATTTATCTATCAAAATAATATAAATAAATATAAAAGCATTCCAGTCAAAATCTTTATTTTATATTTAATAATTTTATTAATTAATAACAAATAGAAAATATAAGTATTTTTTAATATAACAAGTTTAGAATAATATCAAGTTAATAAAGAAGAAAATATTAATAAAAATAAATTATTTAAATATATTTAAAACAAATTTTAAAGTCACCAATATTTCAAAAAAGTTACCGAGCTTAATCATCAAATTCATATTGAAAAGATCATGTCTCTGAAGCTTTACAAAATGGAATGCTTATTCGTTCCTTCTATGTAATTTAGTTTCAAGAATAAAATGAAAGACTAAAAATAAATGCATTTCTATAAACATGCTCCCCTTCAATCAAATAAGGAGAAAAGACATTAGCATAAAGATAGATGATCATTATGAGACTTCTTTACCAAAATTTTCATCTACACATCACACAAATCATTGAAACCACAACCAATAATTGACGACACGAGCCAATCAAACTTATGCATTGTCTTCCCAAAGTATGAACAAGAACAATGACAAAAGCACTAATAAACCATATTAAAGCACTAATAAACCATATTATATCATATGCTAATGTTGTATCTTATACCTGTCATTCAAATATAAAATGTCGCTAACTAATACATTAACTTATACACATTAATCATGTGTTAAATAATAATTGAGGTCTGATGAGTCAACAAAAAATAACAATGACGCAATCTACAAAACTAACATTAGTCACAAAATTAAAAGCAAACACCAAAACCAATAAAACTAGCATCATAGGTCCTAAACTCATCCACATCAATCACAAAATCAAAAGCCATACTAGTAGCATAGTTCCTAAAGTCCACCGGCCTCTTTCATTAGCTCATATAATGTGGCAAGGCGCACTTCAAAGGGGACACCAAAAAATTCTCTTTTTGCTCTATCATCTCTACATAAGAAGCGGTAACACCTCATACGCAGCTCAGGCATAACACCCAAATTCTCTAACTCAGACCACACATCATTCTCAGAGTAAATTCGAGGCCTACTTTGTTCAATAATTACAAGCCCTCGTTCAGCTATTTGAGCTTGCTTCAGCTACATGCACTTGTTGTTTAGCTATCTGCACTTGCTCTTTAGCTATTTGAGCTTGCTCTTCGGCTGTTACAGCTTGCTTTTCAGCAATTTCAATTGACCTCTCATAGTAATGATTCCCATCTCTCATCATATCAGTCAATGCTTGGATGCCCTTACTCATTCTTTCCATTTCTGATTCAATTAAATCATTCATTGGAGCTTTACGCTTGGTACCTCTCGATGATGTTCCATGAGACCCATTTGATTGATTTGAAATATCAAATTCAGGACTATACTCGCTAGCTGAATGGGGAGTGGCTTGCTCATTATTCCACTCAACCTCAAAATTTTGGAAGCCTTCCTCATCATTCAAATCAATCGTTTCTTTAGTCTTATCCCATCTTTTGATCTTTTCTTTAGCACTTTCAGCATGTTTTCCTGTTGCTCTGTCTGTACCATATATCTCAAAGAGCTTGTCATAATGTTTGATAGGAGTGCGCATCCACTTTTTTGCTTTTAGTTTTGCCTATAAGTAGAAGAATAATATATACATATATAAATATAATTCTTTATGTTATAACGGTCCAATTTTTAAGCAAATGGGGGAATGAACGCACAAGAATTACCTTAATCAATTCTTCCCACACTTCAGGTTCAGCCTCAAACATCTTTGTATTTGAATTCCAAGAAAATCCACTAAGGCCATGAAATAGATCATAACAAACTCCAAAGTGATCTTTCAAAGTCTTTAGCCTATTCTTAAGATTATCCTTACAGAGGTGATTCCCAAATGAGGATCTCATAACTGCAAGCATATTATCATATGCAGTTGTAGTAAATGTATCATCTACTCTATTCCCTTTGCCACATTCTTCTATCAAAGCATCAATAAAAGCTGCCTCCATCTCCTCAGTCCATCTTAAAGTGTCCCTACTTGAGGTGTCACTTTTGCCTGATGTTTTCTTTGCCATTAGCACCTCTCAATCTACAAAACAATGCATAAAAATAGCAAACAATCTTTTATAAAACAAGAAGTTATGGGGAAACAATTAAATCACTAATTCAAAAAGTAAAGATAAAATGCATTCTACAGATCATACAACATGTCACAAGATGATAATGGATTCAATGATAGCACACCAAAGTCAAGAAATGAAATGGAATCACACATTACATTAACATATGGATGCAATAATGACACAACGAAGTCAAGAAATCAAATGGACTCACATTACAATTAAACCATGGATCCAATAATAACACAACAAAGTCAATAAATCAAATGGATTCAAACATTACAATTGAGTTCAAATCTCAATAAGTTTTTTTATTTTTATTTTTCGTTTTTAGGGGGAAGGAAGTCTTAGCATGCCATTTGATAGTCAGCCCACATTTGGGCAGCCATGTTATCCCTTAACATAGCTCCTTGCCTATAGCCTTCATCTTGTTCATGTCGAACAATGTCATCCTCTTCTAGATTATTATCTCATAGTTCTCGGTCCACTTGAGCTATCAAATATGGATCAGGATCTGCACCCATTAAAAAGTTGTGCAATATAAAACAAGCTAGCACAATTTCAGTCATAGTGTCCAACTCATAATGTGGTTCAGTGCCACTTGCAATAATTGCAAATCTCTTCTTCAAAACCCCAAACGATCTTTCGATAACATTTCGCAATGAAGCATGACGTAGATTAAATAGTTCCTTTTCATTTTCTGGACCGCGTCCTGCATACTCTTTTAGGTGATATCTTACACCTCGATACAGTGTAATTAAACCATGCTTTAGCATGAATCCAGCATCTCCAAGGAAAAATTTTCCTACAAATTGTTCATATAAAATGATTAATCTAATAGATAAATAGCCACCATAACAAAATACATATGCTAAATATTTATGGCAACGTTATTTTGTTAATGTGCTAACCTCGTAGAATTTTAAGCCTATCATTCCTTAATAATGCATTCTTAAGAACTTTTGAGTCAGACGTCGTTCCTTCCCAACCCACTAATACATATGTAAATCTCATATCAAAACCACATGCAGCCAGTACATTTTGTGTCGGCCACTCTTTTCTACCTCGAAATCTTGGTTGGTCTGGTATTGGCACTTTGACACGAAAATGTGTCCCATCTATGGCTCCAATACAATCCTAAAAGATAGTATATTAGTTGATAAAGTAAAATGAAATTTGTAATATCTAACAAGGGTATATATTCATATAAATGTACAAGTATTCATACCTTAAAATAAGGGTAGAATCTATTATTGTGAAGGATCTCAGGGGAAATAATTGCTACTGAAGGTTGTTGAAGAAACTCTTCCTCTAGTGAAATAATAGCCCGTAAAACTGCATGGAAGTGGCGGCTGATAGTCTCTCCAGACCGGTGGAAGAAAAAGGAAACTGTTCTAATTTTGACATTATGGGCTACAATGTGCAAGAATCTAGCAACTTGCTCCTCAATTGTAACATGTACAGTATCTTTCACATGACCAGTTGCCCTTAATTTCTCACACAATTCAAGAAATGCATGAGGGCCCATGTGCAAGATATCTCGACACCTATTAGTTTCACCCAACTGTTGCAATAAAGCAAACCGGATTTGTTCTCGCCCAACAACTCTATCTTTTATGGGTTTGTCAACATTTGTAGACATCAATTTCAATAGATAATAACATGTGCACAATGTAACACAGTAGTGTTATTGTGCACAATTGCCTACGCCTTTCCCAATCCTTTTTTAAGACTGTTAATATATGTCCTTGATTTTCAAGCGGTAATATATGTCCTTGATTTTCAACACCAAACTTAAAAATTTGGTTTAGTGGAAAATCACCATCAAAGATATCTTCCAGATTGTTGGCAATAGAATTTTCTCAATGATTATCCTTGTCCATTTAACAAGCACTCTGTTGTTCCAAATGTACATAGCATAGAGATACAACACAATATAGAAAGCAAAAAAAAATATAAAATCATTTGTCAAGCACAATAATCCAACAAAATTATAAGGAATTAATGAATGAAAATGAATTCTTATATGATGTGTAAACTATAAAGCAATACACGTCTAGTAAACCACTAAACTTCTACACATATGCAGTGTTCATTTTTCATGTCTTTCTCTAGCTGTAGTTTGGAATCTCATACACATATGTCTTCCTTGAGCTAGATTTGTTGAGCATGCAAGACTAGTACATTTATATAAGAGTAAATCTCTCTCCAAAAACTTAAAAACAATCTTTTCTTAAACCAAATTGTCATCAAGTGAAATACTCTAAAACAAGATAAACACCTGAAAATTTAAACTTTCAAAAGGACAATGATTATCAGCACAAACCTTTTCCTTTTATTTTCTAATGTGAAACTTTTCTTACGTAAGCCTAGAATAATAGGTCTCAAATTTTGTTTTTCAACTGACTGTGGGGGAAGAATTACTAATAGAATGAATCCTCGTTCATCCAAGTTCGATACCTCTGCGAACTAATAGCTTTATGTTCATTTTAACTAAACAAACAATAATCAAATTGAAATAAAGTGAAGAATTACCAAAATTAAAAATTTTAGATTAAAAAAAAAGGAACAAAATCACATGAAGGAACAAACCTTTGATTGAATTAAAAACTAGCACTTGCATTAGTATCACACCTTAATTTTTTTGCTCTTTGTGAAATTGGAAAATGTTAACTTCCTTTATCTATTTATCAATGGAATTGGTTGCCATTATCAAGCTCTTTAAAGCCCCAGCCATTTTCACGTTAATATCACTTCCTGGTGGTAGGGTCTGAGAGGTAGAAGAGTAATGTGATAAAAGGCACAATCTAATCTTAAACTATCAAATTAACATGTTTAACTTGTAAGGTTGTCACGCTAGCTACGCATTTTATCGATTGTGTGGGTAGGCACAATCTGATCCTAAACTATCACAGTGATGGAGAACCAAAAAATAATAATAATAATAGTAGTAAGCACCCACGATGACAGAGAACAAGAAAAAAAAATAGATGGGGAACAAAAAACAAACCTGTTGTGGTTGTACAAAGCAGCGCCAATGATGAAGGCCAGTCAGTGACGGAGGAGAGACGCTGGAGGAGGGACCCTAAGAATGGAGGGGAGCAGGACGCGCGTGACTTTTGATTTGCTACAGGTTCTAAATTGGGGCTAGGGATTTTAAATAAGAGAGTGGGTATTTTTGCAATAGGTAAATATTGCCCCATCCTTTTACCACTTTTCCGCCCACATGAGGGGGGAAAAAATTTATGTGGGTCCCACATATTTTTTGGTATTATTCAATCTTTCCTCTCCCATTTTCCCTTGTGCCAAACAGTGGAAAATCACTTCCTTCCCCCCACTTTCCTTCCCTTCCCATTCCTTCCTCTCAATTTTCTTTCAAACAAACACAGTGTTAATGACTGAAATTTCAGTCACTAAATGCAATAAATCAATCACTAAAAGGTTTTGCAACCAATTCTATAACCGATTTATGTTATAGCTAGATTCAAGGTTGCTAAATGATTAGTGACCGATTTTTCAGTCACTAATATTTTGTGACTGAATTTCTCCCTCAACCAGTTGGAAGATGTTAGCTTAATAGCGACCAATTTTTTGGTCACTAATATTTTGTGACTGAATTTCTCCCTCAACCAATTGGAAGAAGTTGGATTTCTAACAACCGATTTTTTGGTCACTAATTTTATGACTGATATATTGGTCACTAATGTGTAATCCCTAAAAAAATTTTAAATTTTTAAAATCTCACTTTTAAAATTTAAATATATATCATCAAACAAGAAATTATATATGTATACACAAACAAACAAACTTAAAAATTGTCAATATATTTTAGCAAGTAGTTAACATCATACAACAAAGTAAGTTCGATCCAAATATTTTAAATTTTACAATAACACGAAACCCTATAATCTAAAATAAAAATAGAGATATGTATTAAAACTCTTTGGACAATAAATTTTTAACATAGTCATAACAAATTCCTGCTTCCATGAGTCCTCAATTGAGCCTTCAACCCTCTCTAATGAGTCTTCGACTTCCTCAATTGAGTCTTCAACCCTCTGAAGTGGATCCTCAACTTCCTCGATTGAATATTTACTAAAGGCAAATTCACTTTACATAAAGATAAGAAGTATCCAACATGAACTCACACAAATAGAGCAACAAAAGCAGGATTTTAGAAAGTAACAGGAAGGGACAAATCAATCTATTCTAAACAACAGGATATATTGTCGCTTCCCAATATATATTCACTTATTGACAAACGAAATAATATGGACCAGTAGCAAAAAAAACGTTGTTGTTTTTACTAATAAAGTAAGGAAAACAAAGCATCTGGTGAACCTATAAGGTGGAAAAACAAGAGAACACTCTAAAACCACTTCAATAATCCTTTTCAGGTAAGATACATTCTGCAACCCAATGAAAAACCCAAAAAATACGAAGATAAAAAAAAAATCAAGATGCATGAGATCTATGAAGGCATTTAGTAACAACCATGTGGCAAGACTTTTACCCCTCACAACTATGAAACAACCGAGAATCAACATCCCCATCAATGGCTAAATGTGTGACAATTAGGACCCACAGAGAAGAGTCACGAAATATAATGAACAGAACTATAAAATAAGTTGATTGAAGAATTTGATAATAATGAGAGCATATTGGCATAAGAAAAATATGAATATGTTGGATACTTAAATGAGCTGGTCCTAGCCCACCTATGGGTTGGCCCACTAAAAGGCCTTAAATGGCCCTAGACCACCAAATGATTTTCTTATAATTTTGTTATAAGAATTTAACAATTTAAGATCTTACATTCACCCCAATAGTAAAGATAAATTTTGATTCCAAACTAACTACTTCAAACACAAATTACATTTGTTTGGTATTTTAGCTATGGAGTTATCCCAAAATATTACATGCTTGTTCTCCCCTGCTGCAATGTTTCTAATCCCGATAACTACATCGACACCACCTAATGCAAGTACACAAAAAGTTTTATTACCAATATCACTAAAGGCCCCTGCAGGAACTAAAACAAGCCATTTATTTGTACCAAATGCTTAGAGAAGGATCAATTAGTAGCAAAAACAAATTGAGCATCATGGTGAACTCAACCAATGTGTACCCGAAATCAAGAAATAACAAATTTGAAAAATATAAGTGAATAAATTTAGCTAAGAACAAGCAAGCACATCTACAGCTATTATAGGAATATATTTGTACCAAAAACAAGCTAGAAATACATTAACTTTTCATCTTGGTAAGAAATCACAACATAGATTTAGCACTCATTAATTAAAGAACAACTTTTTAAGAGGAAATTTAAAAACTAACCTATATCTACTAGCAAATGATTGAAAATTGAGGATGAAAGAAGAAAAAAAATACACAAACATGTTTGCATGTAAAGGAACTGTGCTTGTGAAAGGTATCAAAATGAGGAACAAATAAACAATTTCCTCAATGGAATAATGCATGCTCTGAGTACAATCCTTTAAGGAAAGATGCCAAAACATCTAGGGCAGCTTAGTTCCATATATTTTATCTCTTCTTTATGTAATTTTATATTTCTTTTTTACATTATGGAGGATCCTTAACCTCGAATTTCCTTATACTTTTCTATCCTTCCTTCTAATGAATCTATTCCAGTATTTTTGTAGATAAAAAAAAAGAAAGGAAATAAAAAATGAAAAAAAATAGAGCTCATAGCCCATACAAATCAACTGCTCATCCACAATTTTAGCTTCAACTATTAAAAGTTGATAGCTTATTTTAAACATCTTCCTTCATTTTGCAAACTACAAATGACATAAAAAAACAAGAACTTATTTATAGGCTCCATGATTTTGAAGTTATAATAGAATCTATGCTTGATAGAATTACTATTAGTATTATCATACAAATTTGATGAATAAGGTGAAGGTGAGCTTACCAAAGTCTATGTTACATCTAAACGTTCAATTCAGAGTAAACCAATTTGTTTCATACTAAGTATCTCAGAATCTGCAATACACCAAGGACCTGTAGAAACATGTAGAAAACATAGCTTTCAAAACACTATATTTAAATTTTAAAACCAAGTATCACATGAATCTACCTATACTTGCCATAAAACATAAACTATCTCAAAATCTCCAATTAATCATTGTTAAACCTATTTACAACAATCATTGTGAAACCTAGTAAATAAAGCACAAATATTCTTTTATCCCCAATAAATTCTTTATTATTTTCTAACTTGTCTTTTGGTTGCCATGGTGTGTTCTCATTTGGGTGATTGTTCACTCAAAATTAGTGATCCATTAAATTTCCTGCAATATATTGATAATCACGAGGAATACAAAAATAATGATTCGTTTTAGCCATGGATCCATTACTTGTATTACTTTATCCTAAAGGGGTTACTTTATAACTCAAGACTCAAAAAAAAAAAAAAAAAAACTCCACTTAATGTGTAATCTTGTTACTATCAAAGCTAAAGCATTTTTCTTTCCACGAAGCCATTTAGTACAGTACTTGTATACTAGGAAAAAGGCCTTATTCATTTGAACTAACAAAACTAATGTTGCCGTGCTATCTAGCACAAAGACTTTACAAGACAACACTATCACATCTTGGAACTTCAGGACAATGAATGCCCATTTCAATATGGGAGATAACGTCATGGCCTTCAATACCAAATGGGAAGAATTAGTTTGGTGTAGTTTGGCTTGGTTTGGATACAATATTGATTCACTTCAGATGTCTTTTTTGAACACCCGTAGTAATTTGATTATCTTCTCTCTTATCTCTTAGTCACTCAATTATGTGATTCCTTTTCTTTTTTGATTTGTAATTCTGTCACTGAGAACTATATGTACTCATTTACTTGTTCAGTCATCTTAGCAGTTCTACTTCTTTTCAGTGAGTTTTATGTAGTTGAGTTTGTCTTCCTGAGCTTCATCACAATACCATCTCCAACACAATGACATTTAATCTGTTGAGAAATACAAAAACAAAACAAAAATACTGCTCCAAACTCACAGTCACATTATATTATTTTAGTCACAAATACAACTAACAATCAAACAAAAACACTTTCATGATGAACCTGAAACAATAATTTTTTTGTTGGTTTCTTGTTTTCTTTTTCAAAAAATTAATATTTGCAAATCATGATATTTATCCTTGATTAACTATTATTATACTTTGCACAACACAACATAATCAAAAGAATAGGAAAAAGAAGGCACAATATGAAAAATCACTTACAACAGACAACATAACCTGAACCAAACCGAGATTGACTAATTGGAACCAAACCAGAGACAGAGAGAAAGAAAGAGGGGCAAACCAATGGTTGGGTGGACTAGGCTAGGTGGCACGAAGGATTTCTAATCAGCTCGCGTCCTGCAATGTCGCACCCCTGCAATGTTTAGTGGCTCGTGAACACGCAACTCGAACCATCGATGATGGAAACGACGAACTGGAAGACTAGATAATGGCTCATGGTGGCTGATGGGGGTAAAAAATTATGGAGCAATGAGCCGAGCGGGGAACACGAAACATTGAAAGGTCAGTGATAGGGGTGCCTCACAGTGGCTGATGAGTGTGGCTCGCGGTGATGATGGCTTGTGAAGGGGTTGCTTGCGGTGAGGGTGGCTTGTGAGTAATGGCTCACGGTGAGGATGGCTTACGAGAAGGTGGCTCGCAGTGAGGGTGAGAAAAGGGTGAGGGTGGCAGTGAGAAAGGCAGAGAGTACTAGGAGAGGGGAAGCAACTAAAATGGGGGATTCGGGATTAGGGTTTTCCTTTATCTTAATATATAATAGAATTAGTGACCGAAAATTCAGTCACTAATTGATAATTTAGTAACTAATTTATTGTTCCAAAAAGGGTTCCTCATATCAGAAATTTCAGTCACTAAATTGATCACTAATTAATAATTTAGTGACTGATTTAGTGGCTGATTTATTGTGCCAAAAGGGGTTCCTTATATAAGAAATTTCAGCTACTAAATCGACCCCTAAGAAATTTTGGTCACTAGTTGATAATTTAGTGACCGATTTAGTGACTGATTTATTGTCCCAAAGGGGTTCTCATATAAGAAATTTCAGTCACTAAATTGATCACTAATTGATAATTTAGTGACCGATTTAGTGACTAATTTATTATGCCCAAAGCAGTTCCTCATATAAGAAATTTCAGTCATTAAATCAGTTACTAATTGATAATTTAGTGACCTATTCTTGTGCAAATAGCAATCTTATATACTAGAAATATCAGACACTAATTTAGTTTAGTGATTGATTTAGCGACCGATATTTTTCACCCATTAATGCTTTTCTGGGGACTTAATTTAGTCATTAATTAGGTCACAAAGTTGTCATTTTAGTGTCCAATTAATTTTCAGTCACAAAATCAATCTCTATTTATCGAATTTATGGTAGTGTTTTGCTTGAGCAACCATCCCATTGAACACTTCAGCCATCAATCGAAATAGAATGGCAAATAAAGGATCTCCCTGTCTCAGGCCCCTTTGTAATCTGAATGGGGAGGATGGAGAACCATCAATAAGTATTGACATAGTCATTGTCTTTACACACTGCATCATCCAAAACCTCCATTTACGACCAAAACCCATCTTTTGCAATACTTCCTCCAAAAAACCCCACCTCACAGTGTCGTATGCTTTTTGAAAGTCATGTAATAGCACCGTATTTTCTTTCACCTTCTTTCACCACCATACTACTTCATTAGCAATCAATGCCCCTTCTAATATTTGTCTATATCATTGACAAAGTCAGGTCGTGTTTCACCCTCTAGACCCAACACGACCCCTTTGAGCCTATTCGTCAGAATCTTAGCAATAATTTTGTACAAGTATCCAATCATACTGATGGGTTAAAAATCTTTAATTTCCAATGCTCCTTCAAGCTTTGGTGCTAATATTACCCACCTTGTATTTATCTCCAAGGGGAAAGGGACTAAATATTATATTGGATGATATATTAATGAGAGTGTAAGTAAATACAAGTGCATCTAAATAAAAGAAAACAAAGTAAATCTACAATCCGATCTAAAAGATTTATATTTTAACATTTTAATCTTTAAAAGATCAATTGCATACACTTGTGTTCCCAATAATTTGGAATTAGTACTATAACACTCTGGTCTTCAAGTGGATGCAATTGTTCTTTGAATGACTAAAATGTTAAAACACAAATCTTTCCAAGTTCAGAGTGCAATTTTACTCAAGAATATAACGACTGACTATTGCAACCCCCAAATATTTATGGTCATTCTCACTCCCATTAATTTTTATTGATTTCTCTATAATGCTCTTCCTTTTATTTTTTAATCAAAATAATAGTTTAATATTTCATTATTAATTATAATTTTATCTTAATTTCTTATTATTCTTAGTTCAATTAAAAATAATTAAATTATTTAAAGTCTTTAATATTTACCCATAATAATTAATTAATTAATTTTTATTTATTTTTCTTCAATTAAGAATAACTGTTTTCCTATGCCAGTTTCGTAATGGGATCCATTTGGCCACAGCTGCTGCTGCCAATTTCACCTATGGTGAGCTCGCCACTGCTCTGCGCATGGTATCCCTTTCCCACTTTTAACCTAATTTTTTTCTTTTTTAATTTTATGGGCTATTTGTTAAATTTTATGATTTTGATGTAGAATTTGGCTTTTTGGCTCCTAATTTGTGCGTGTGTATTGCTATTTGATTGTCCATAGTTTTTCCAAAGTGTTTATGCTGTAAGTTGTAAATATATGATTTGGATTACATGATTTTTTGGACGGCGGCTTGTTTTGATGAAATATATGTTATGTTTCGCAGATACAAATAGGAAGAAATAGTAATGGAGAATGATCTTTGACACCTCAGTTCTTCTTGTTGCAAGGTGTGTTTTGGGTTTTTCGTTGAAGAAATTTTTCCATGGATAGCATTTGAAAATCCTGGCTACACTTTTAAATCCGACCCGTGGTTTGAGTGAAATTTAAAGTAGTAAAGTAGGCACTCATGTATATGATGTCTTCTCTATCTATTTATTATTTTTAACATACATTAATAAATAACAAAACAAATGATTGTTACGGGCAAAAGATTCAAAACTTTAAATAATTTAGTTATTTTTAATTGAACTAATAACAATAATTAATATATTAAGATAAATTTATAAATAACTAGTACTATATTTTGAATCCATGCAACGCATGGGATAAATTTCTTTAACAAATATAATAATTATTATTAAAATAATAATAAAATTGTTCATTTTTACTTTTTAAATGGACATGAAATAAATTTAAAATTGTTCATTTAGTTTTCTTCTTGTTCCTCATTTTTTAATATTTTATAAGAATAAAAATATGTATATTCAAGTTTTAAGTAAAATTTAAATAAAATATTTTCCTTTCCCCTCCCTTCTTATTCTTAGAATCATAATAAAAACAATTTTAAAGAAAAATTTCACAAAAATATTATGTAAAATAAATTATTATTGAACATATAATCTGTAACTCCCTATTACTCATTTCTATGTGCTTGAGTCACATAAAAATTAATACCGAGGAATCAGGCCTTATTTCATAAGCCTTTCAATATTAGACATAAATGTTACTAAAAAACTCTAACGAAATTTCGGCATGGTAATGGCATAAGTATCATGCCTCCTGTATTACAGAAAATCATAAACAGAATAATCAAACATCCATAGCTCAACTTGTTGTTCCAAATATAATATTCTAGAATTTCACATGTCATTATCATAAGGCACATAGCGCCCCTCAATCCACAACGTAAAACATAATAATGTAATATTAGAATATAGGCGGCCTCATAAGTCAAAATAGCTAAGAGAATTCTAAGTCATCGCCTCAGGTCACAAAATGAAAAACATAAAAGAAAAAAGAGGTCTCGTAACTCAAATACAAAAAGATCCAAGTTCCAGATTCCAAAAATAGAAGGACATATAGTTCTAAAAGCCTGAAGCAAAAGCAACAATACTCCATCAAGCTAACTCTTTGCATCAAGATCTATCTACTCATCTAGAGATAATATGAAAAAAGTGGAAAGGGGTGAGAAATCAATCGAAATCTCAGTAGGGGCATATACAGTTCATGTGACATCATTATCATCAGTAGTCTACCTTAGTTTTCTCTGAAATCATTAGTATACAATCATGAGGTTCAATTTTAGGATTTTGCAATCACTCCTTACCAAGGTAAAGGTGTCTTTTAGCATGGTCTTGACATGAGATATACAAGCATACATGAAAGAACTTTACTAGTATAATTAAAGAGACATGCATGCATGGAAAAAAACTAGGCTTATTCATTAAATGTCACAACATGCATAAATGGCTATCCTAATGCAAGGCATCGAATACATCATAGTTAAGGTCTTTTCTTTGATCTTATTTATCTCGTAACTTTTTGCATTTCTATCTGTTTCTATTGATTTCACTATTCTTTATGAGCTCATGCTTAACCGTTCGTCACTAGTTCCTTAATTCGAACTAACATCGAAACCCTCATGTGTACTATAAAGAAAGTCAATGCCCAGTCCTCATTGGTCTTCAAAACGATTTAGTGTCAAAACCCTCTTTTTCGGCATAAGTCAACCCTTAATCTTTATGTCTTAATTATGATTCCTTATGCCTTAGTTTTTCCTCTTTTCCTTCTTTCCTCAAAGTCATGTTTTAACTCATAAGCAATGCAAGCATAAGTTTCAATAATGAATTCAAAAATCCTTTCCTTTAAAATAAGAAAGATCACAACAACACTCAACAATTAAGCATAAACATTAGTAACCAATCATCCATTATGTCAAGACTAAAATGCTACCATATGATAAACTAAAACTCATCCAAACTTCACTTTTTTACTTCCAACAAAAAGAATATTGTTTTAACTAGACCTTCATTACTCAAGAATTATAAATTCATAAAAGAGAACACAACCTAAACCAATTCTTAGTTTCATTTAGATATTTAATCAAACAAATAGCATGGGTAATAAACAATTTTCGTGCATGAGGTTGCTCCCCTCTTAAAACATCACCAAAAGTCATATTTCTAAGTTTCTATGCATTAAAAACAAAGGATTGTATATATATATCAAACACTTAATTTTTATGAAAATCCAACCCAAAGCATCACAAAAAATGGCAAAGTGGACATATTCAACACAATCTAATTACATGTTTATACATACAACTTCCAAGATTACCTCATTAATATAGATTTATACTTTTGTAAATATTAGATTTGCATCAAACTAATTACCTATCCAACAAATATGCAAAAACTCAACTCCAAACAACATTTACTTTTATTTGGACATTTTATCAAACATAAGCATTACAGCTCTAAAGTTTAACAAAAACAAAAGAGGGACATAGAAACCCCTACCAACTATGAAGAATGGACAAGATTAAGTACAAAGATCCCACAAGTTGAATGGAAGAGAAAATCTTCTCCTCCTAGCTCCAAAATGGCCATGGATTTGGGCTTCAATGGGGGAGGGAAGTGAGCTAGATATCTTGAGATGTGATAATGGAGAGGCGGTGTGGTGATTGTTGAGAAAATGATTAATGGGTTTGAATCTTGGAAGAGATGGAATGGTGGGGTTGGGGTTTTGGATGATTGAAAAAAAAAAAGGAAGAAAGTGAAGAGAAGATTGAGAAGAAGAATGAGTTATTTGAGAAAGAAGAAAAAAATATGAAAATGGGGAGAGGGGGAAAGTAACGTGAATAAGAAGGGGGCTATGTAGTGGGGTTTGGGTTTTTTTTTCTTTTTTTGTAAGTGTGGGTGTGTGTGAAAAGGGTAGTTTGATAATTAGGTGTATGTAAGTGAGGATAGCTTCGGAATTTTACACACAAAATCACTAAAATGAACATGAGACACCTAACGAAATATTATTTTCATACACCCCTAATTCCAAGTAAAAATTATTTAATTTATCCATTTTGGAGTTTAAATTTCAAAAGGAAATATATAGAGGAAAACCAATTTTTTACTGAGATGATAAATTAATTATGAATGAATAAATATTCATTAATTAACCAAAGTAATCAATGCATAAAAATTGGGGTGTTACATAATTTATTGGACATGCATATAATTCATTTTGTAGTAATTTGTATATGAAAAGTATCATTCTCTTTCTCTCACCCTTCCCTTTTTTTTTTTCCTTAAACAACTTCCTAATAAAGTTATTTTAAATAAAGAAATTTACAAAATCATTATTTTGAGCCCATGCAATGCATGAGATAAATCTCTTTATCAAATATAATAATTATTATAAAAATAGCTTAATTGATCTATTAGATTAAAAATTACTAAATAATAATAAAATTATCTACTTTTAATTTTTAAATGGAAATCAAATAACTCTAAAAATGTTTCATTTATCTCCTCTCATTCCTCATTTTTCAATATTTTATAAGAATAAGAAATTATATTCAATTTGGAAGTTAAATTAAAATAAATTATTTCCTTTTTCTCTCTCTTGTTGTTCTTTAGAATCACAATAAAATTATTTTAAAGAAAAATTTCACAAAAATATTATGTACAATAACTTATTATTGAACATATATACTTCAGTTTCTTTGGCTCACCTTTCTTTTGTCTATTTTAACTTCCTAATAAAGCAATTTCAAATAAATAAATTTACAAAACTATTATTGTTTCAAGTAAAATCGCATGAAAAAATTTCATAAATATATATTAGAGTACTATACCATACAATTAAATATTATTCACATGTTTCACTGTCCACCTAAATACCATCACTAAATATCACCATTCACTTGAATGTCATATATTGCCTTCATTCTTGAATAATTGTTTTGTTTAAAATGTGCACTAGAATTAAGGAGATGATTGGCAAATTATTAATGTTAGTAAAAATTAGGAATAATTTACTTAATTGTCTTTTGTTTCTTTTTAATACTTCAACTTTTTCTTGCCTCCTTCATTTATGAGTCAATAGTATTAATAGGGGTATTATTGGAGAGAAATAATTAATGCTACTTAAATTTTTTAAATGGACAATTATTTCTAAATAAAGAAAATTTTTAAAATAGACAATTATTTAAGGAATGATGGAGTATTAAGTTTTACTGTCCACTTAAATGTCCTCCACTATGTAGCTTTATTTTTTAATTTAATATTTATATTTTCTAAAGTAGAAACTTTTCTATTTTAATTAAAGAGAAGGGTTCTAAAAAACTACCACCTGGCAGAACTTTCCAATTTATACCTCTCCTTTTTATACATTAATTAACTTTTACATATTAATATTAATATATTAATAGATAATGAATAATTAATATTAAAATTATTATTTTGATTAAAAAGCTAGAAGAAGAGCGTTATAGAAAATCAACTAAAAATCAACGGGGAAAGTGACAATAAATATTTAGAAGTGATAATATCCGTTTTCAATATAATTTTAAGGAAAGGATCATATTTGTTATTTAATCATATGAAAAATGATATTTTCTCGTATTCAATTCTCTTACAAATTCTCCTAAGAAGCATATTAAGTAAGTTTGATAACTTTTTATATTTAATTTTTCAAAATATTTAGTATGTAGGTTGATAATGTGGTATATTACAAAATTAATATATCTTGAAACTTAAAAAGTGGATGAAGCTAATATTAAGCGAAAGTAAATAGAAGGAAATGGGACCCTCCCAATCCATCTAAAACCCAAAACAACGAATGCAGAAGGTGGCCATGTAGAATTCAAGGACACACACAAGCAGAGAGAGCAGCAGCTCTGCCTGCGCCTCTTCTCCAAAAACCTGAGCGCATTTACTTCTCTTCGTTCAATCAAATAAATTCCGTTTCCCCAACTCCATCCATCCATTTCATGCCATCCACATTCAATTCATTAGCCTCTTGACTCATGAGTCTTGACCCAAGTCCCACGCGTCCCTCACGTGCCCCCTACTCCTCCTCCGCAAACACCTATGGCCATTACCCATTATTATTTGAGTGTTGAAATATCTTTATTCTAACACATAACACATTCACATTTCATGCACCACCCGTAGGCGCCACTTTTATTATTCCCTTTTTATATGTCTCTCACAATAACAATGGCTGCTCCTCCTCCCTTATCACTAAATGTCGTCGGATCAGACACCATCACGACAGATTCTAGTTCAGGCACACCACCACCTCGCCGTTCATCTCCGTTACAGAACCTAAGCCCGAGCATCCTCATCATCGTAACAGTGCTAGCCGTCACCGTCATCGTGTCCCTCGCCCTCTGTTTCCTCCTGCGCCACCTCAATCGGCGCTGCCTCCGCCGTCTCTCCCCTTCCTCCGCCGCCCCCTCCGCCGGCACAACGCCAATCTTCACCTCCAGCCGCCGCATCTCACCGGAACTTCCTCAGAACTCTTCGTCCTACGCTTTTATCATCGACTCCCTCCCGCTGTTCACCTTCTCCTCTGTCACCCGCCGCTCCGCCGCGGGTGCCGACTGCGCAGTCTGCCTCTCGAAGTTCCGCCACGACGACCAGCTCCGCCTCCTCCCACTCTGCTGCCACGCCTTCCACGCCGAATGCATCGACACCTGGCTTCAATCCAACCTCTCCTGCCCCCTCTGCCGATCCGCCATTGTCACCGCCGAATCGGACCTTGCCAAACATTTCCAGCAGTCCTCCGCCGCCGGCAGTGACAGTTTCCGCCTCGAGATAGGGAACGTAAGCCGCCGCGGAACAGCACCGGATGAAGCTTACGCCGCAGTTTCCGGCGAATCCGGCGGCGGCGCGAGGTCCAGGTCCTACTCCATTGGATCGTTCGAGTACTTTGTGGACGAGGAGGAATCGGAGGTTCCGTTCAGCCACGCTCACCGGAGAAGTGCCTCCGATCAGAAGGACCTTCCGGCGCCGACGGAGCCCCCGGCGGGTCAGCAGGAAGCGAACCTCGCCGCCGAGGTTGGCGGCGTGAGGAGCTGGCTGAAGGAGTACGTGGATAGGATCTCTGCTTCCATATCGTCGCGAACGGCGTCGTTTCGGAGCTCTGGAAGGTTCTTCAGTGGTGCTGGGAGTAGTCGCCGAAGCGACGCCGTTCCTGTCTGTTCAGATTATGACATTGAAGGTAACCGAATTGGCGAGGAGATAACTGAAATGTTTCGTTGGCTCTCAGGGGTATGATCAGTAAATGATATGAATAGCTAGGAAAATTTTTCTAAATTTTGATATAATTATATTTTTATTTTTTAATCTTTCTAAATATTTGTTTAGCATTTCCCTTCCCTTACCTTCTTGTTTCTTTCTGTGTCTAATTTGATTTGAATTGCGTCTTGAAAACAAAATGAATGTAACCATGAATCCCTGTAGATAAATGTGAGCGGTTTAATAGCTTTATTCATTTGTATCATTTTAATTTTTGGGGAACATATTTGAAAGTATGATCATATATTAGGATGTGACAAGATGCAAATATCTTTGAACTTGTAATATTCGATTGTGTTGGTAGAGGGTGCAAATCAGTTATGTACAAAAATAATCTGCATTCATTTCCTCTCATAAGATCATTTAGTCTAATATATTGCGTTACTTAATAACGTTAAATTTTCATTCTTCCTCAACAATGAGTTATTCTCAATTTATTTAAAACAGAAAAGATAAAACTGTTTAAGCAATACAGTATCTATCTATTTTTAAGTATCTTCTTGAAAATCAGTAGGAATTAAGGACATTGAAAACTGAACGTAATTAATTAATTAATACCAAAAAGTCAATTTATATGACAATAAAATACTCCATCCAATTCACAATAAATATCGATTTTTAATCTTTTTCATATTTTAGAATATCTATTCACAATATCTAGATAGCATTAATTTATTTCTTTCACTTGTACCCTTACTATAAATTTATTAATTAAGTAATTAATATATTTACTAATATGAATGACTATAGAATGATAGTTTTGTTAACTCATATAATTTTCTACATTTTATCAATATATCCTTTTTTTTCTTAATATGTGTATTGTTTGGTTTTTGACCGCAACTATAAAATAGAGAAAATAGTGTTTAGAATTATTAAGTTTTAAGTTAAATCTTATTTTTTAAATAAATCTATTTTTATGTCTAAAATCCAATAGATTGTATTTGAAATTATTAAAATAGAAAATGAATTAATTTGATTTATGTGGGAGTTTAAAAATTAATTTATTTCCATCTAAATTTTATAAAAAATCAAAGGATTTAAAAATTAAAAGAATAGAATTTGATAGAATTATAAATCAATTAGTTTCTCAATTTTTTTATATAATAATAAATTATTTGATTTACAAATTAAATCATTTTATTTTTTACTCGTTCCAAATCCACTCTAATTTAAATGATTATATATATTTACATTGTATTAAAATTAAATCTAACATAAAATTGAAAGAAATTTTTGAAAGATCTAAATTGCAATTAAGAAAATTAATTTAATTTTCTTATTAAATAAATATGCAACGTAAATTTCCATTGTCGGCAACCAGTAAAAAGCGAAAGTGTATTAGAAATTCTCTTATTTACTTTAAACTAAGAGTCATACTTTTAAAAGTTTAATTTCTATGCACTAATATTATTATTGAATTAATTATTATCATATAAGTAAAAATCGTTATATCTCACATCCACTATTAAAAAAATCATCTAAATCAAATGATTTGATTGAAATATTGAATAATAGTGTAAAACTTTTTACATTGTCTGTATATAAAAATTAAACTCTATTTTAATAATAGAACTAGGTAAACTTTGTTACGTAAAAAGTCTATTATTATAAATGCAACTCTTCATTTTCCATAACACTTACGATAGTGCCATATTTAAAGCAAAAAGGAGAGAATCATAATCTGACATACAAAATTTCCTTTCTTCGGTATAAAAATGTTGCTTCCGTAAAATATCGATCTTGTGATTTAACAAGGAATGTGCCATATGGTATATTTTCAACATTAGTTGTGCATAAGAATGCTATTAATCTATTACTATCACTTCACCGAAAAATCGATTACTATTACCCAATCCAGATGCTATAAATAAATAAAGGGACCAGCTTTGTTCGGTGATTTATGATGCTTTTTGGTGCTCATAAATAAGAGTGAAGCACAGGGTTTCATGTAGGTGAGTGATGAACTCATGGAATGAATGGGCAGCTCATTTATTGTAGATTACCTACCATTTTAGCCGAGAAGGTCCTGCTTCTGCCTCAATTTTAAGTCTCGTGCACCGTTTATTAATGTTGATAAATGAAATGGAAACATGGTATTAATGATCACATTTGTTGGTGAAAGCTCTTTTATGTAACTTTTTTTTTATTGAGTGTCTTAGGGTAAAAGTACAAAACTTAAAAAGTTCTCTATTATTCGATACAGAATTTATCATTTTCTGTTTTTTTTTTTTATCGATCTTCTTAATGACATTGGGGGAAAAAAAACCTAAGAATTCTCTGTTGTTTTGGTGGATGTACTAATATCTTAACTCTACTTTGGTTTGGGTTAATGAATTATACACAAAAACAAAAATTTGTTTTTGCTGTGTTTTCACTTAGCTTGCATGTCGCTCTTTTGTTCATTACTTGAAATTATATCCAGATTTTTGTGTTATTTCGATTTTTATTTAACTTAATTCACAAGCGTGTTAGACAGCGATTTTCAGATAGTATTCATGATGAAAGGAGAATTAACAAATCAAGCTAAGAAAATAACACACCTTTGTAGCTTTTATTAAACAAATAAAAAGAACGGAGTAAGAAAGTATCGGTGATCTTAAAACTAAGCAATATTGCCAGTCATGTCCAATTACTATACCTCTGCGGATTCTGATGTACACTGAACAAGTATGGTGTGTGATTCACCACTGTAACCAAATGTTGGTTCAGTTTTAAATTGTGGATCGCATCATATGATACAACCGCAATATTGTGGTTGCAGTCCGTCGCATTAAACCGCATCGCGGTGTGATGTATTTTCACTCAAGTTGACTACAACGTAACTGTAATGAGATCGCATCAGGCCCTCATTGGGCCACAACAGGCCATATCAAGGCGGCAACAAGTCGTAATGGATTCCTTTTTCAGGTTGCAGATGCGTAAAAATTTCACGCCGTATCAGCCGCAACTCGCATCATGATAGCCACATTATCCGCAACCGCAACAACCACAACCACGACCGCATCTGCCACCGCAATCGCAATTTAAAACATTGGTTCCCAATGATCCTTCACCTCAACCCTCGAATCACCATGAGAACCCCTCCTGGCCATGTTTGCCGCCACTTGCCTCACCCTTGCCAATGCTCGCTCCATCAACTAGTCCAACGTCCTCACCATCTCTAGGGAGTCCATCTTGCTGGAATATATCCACTGTCAAGCTCCTTGACACTTGGCTGAAAACGTCGTTCAAGTCAACAATCCCTGGCCTTCGGCGACAAGCTCAAAAAGAACATCTGCGCGAGGTTATGTTGGTGGTACCAAGGTCGACGCAAAGAGAGAATCGGGCAATGATGACGACGTTGAAACTAATCTCTACAAGGACGAGGAGGAAGGTTGCACCTAAGGAAGTGAAACTGAAGCCCGCGGTGGCAGTGGAGAACCTCGATGACGACGACATCAATTTCATCGTCATTGAGAACACGACGACAGGGACGCGAAATTTATAGCAATGGTGGTGGATGACTAGTTGACGCGGCGACCCCTCGAAGGTGGTGGACATATGGGTGGCAGGGCGGCTCCTTGATGGTGCTAGGTGACCAGGTGCCGCGGCGAGTCCTCGGTGGTGGTGACCGATGATTGTGCAGCGCTACAGCTTCTTGGCTGTGGTCGAGGATTAGGTGGTGTGGCGGTTTCTTGGTGGTATGGCCAAAGGGACACGCCGGTACAATGCTACACCTCCTCATGTGCTCTTAGCCACACTTCTAATGAACATTATTGAATGTGGCTAATAGCTACTATAGTACATTCCATAATTGTCTAGTCTGCAATAGAATTTGCCCAATTCTGAATTTGTTTTCAACTTTTTTTTTTTCCCATATGTCCCGAATGAACCAAAGGAAAATCATTAAACTATTCAAGTGGGGTTTGTGAAGCATAGGTGTTCCTTTTCTATCTTTTTGGACACTTTGTCTAGGAATCCGGGTTTACTTGTCAAAACGGCAAACGAAACTGAAATTCTAAACGCATGACATAGATCATAAGCAAGCTTTGGCAACCTATGTTTAATAAAGATGGAGTCTGATCCATGAAAGGAGTACCAAGATTCGCTTTTCCTGTCGTTACGCATTCTCCTTTGTGTTCAATAGTGTTACTTATTCAAGATCATATCCAACCAATTTGTATAAGATTAATGCCGCAAAGTCCGAATAAATATCTCTACCCGAATGAAAAAATAGATTAAGTCTTTATATAAAAAAAAGGATTAAGTCCGTCGCACTTGATGACTCCTAACAGCAGCAAGAGACCGACCTCCTGATGTTGTTCTTTTATCATTATTATTATTATTTCGAGGAATGTTATTGCAATAACAAAATTAGGTGGTCAATTGAAATGCTCATTCAATTATTGGTGGATGTGAATATGATGGATAGGTGGGAATTGTGGAGGTCATTTTTGGTGTTGGAAAAATTAATGTATTCAATATATTTATATAAAACACAATTTATCCAAATAAGAAAATTCAATGTGGCAATCCCTCCTTCATTCATCCTTAATTTAATTTGATTATTAAAATAAAGTGAATTATTTAATTAATATATATTTGTTTAAAAGAAAGTCACACTTATTATCCAAATTGATCTCATTCTTAAAATAATTATTATCTAAAATTAATGTAGGATTCACATATATTAATATATGATCCACAGATATATTTGATATTTTTTCTACTAATATTGATTCTCCAATATTATGCTTTAGTCATATCATTCTTATGAATTTGATATAATTTCCAATAGTGATATTAATTTCATGAATCTAATATAATTTTCAATTTTTAGAAACCAAAATTGGACAACTAATATAAATTGTTTTATCATTCTTATTCACAATTTATTTTCTAATCTTAGTTAATATATGATCCAAATCTCATCTCAATTATATATATTTATAAGGAAAATGCTACGTGACAATTCCTCCTTAGCTCATTTTTCTGTCCAAAATTCTAATTATTTTCATTTACTATTTTATTTTATTTTTTATATTCTTGATTATTTGTTTTAAAGAAAAGTAATATATGATTCAAATCTCAATTAATATATGATTTTATTCTTAATTTATATATGACTGAAAGTAAGATCCTTGCAATATGAATTGATTCAATTTACAATATAAGAATAAATAAATATATTTTGATTGCTTCTTTTATTCTTAATTTTAATTGTACTTACTATTTCCATTTTTATGATTTCCATTTTTACGATATATGAATATCACATTTCAAATTTTAATTTTGATTTCAATATTTAAACTTAATACATATAAAAGCTAAAACATAAAATTAATCTCACCACATTTTTGTATTATTTATTTTAAGAAAAATTAATATATGATTCAAATCTTAATTAATATATTATCTTAATCTATCATTGGTTAAAAACATCTTTCTATTCCTTTTCATTTTAATTCTTAAATGCTTATCTATCTGTATTATTAATTTTTAATAATTATCATACTAATTAATATTATTATCGTTTTCAATTTTCCTTTAATTCTAATTGATTTGATGCACTTAATTTTTTTGATAGATTGATGTGCTTAATTTTAGCATATATACATATTTGATCATTACATATAAATTATAGCATAGGTAACATTTCTTCTGCACATCCTATCTACACATACATATTTGCATTATTTTCTTTGTTATTTTTTTCTCTTCTTTATGGTTTTTCTATTGATTTAATGTTTTGATTTGTTTTTGTTTCTTTCATATTTAGGTGATGTGTATCCAGTTGTTTGAAGCCATTTGGTGAAACCATTGTGGTATATTCATCAATCATCTATTTTGATTTTGATTTTTACATATATATATATATGATTTTGATTTTTACATATATATATATATATATATTCAATTCAATATAATCAAATTTAGAATGATCTGTTAGTAAATGTTTCTTTAGTTCAACTTTGCCTTTTTTCTTTTACAGTAGTATTAAGACTCTCCAATTATAATGTTGGTAGTTTTCTTCAAAATATTTTTATTTTATTTGATTTGAATCTTACTGTTGTTCATTCATCAAGTTTTTATTTTATTATCTTTTTTAATATTTTAATTTATATAGCTCCCATAGTTTCAAATGATTTTGATTTTGGATTAATTGTTTATTTCAGTATTTCTTTTTTCTGAATTTATTCATTTTTTCTTTTGATGTATTCTTTCTTCGTATTTAATACTATATTGATTTAAGTTTGAAATTATCAGTGATAGTATGTTGTTTTAAATAATTTTTAAAAATAACATTATTGAAATTTAATATTATTTAAAATTATATCATATTTCCATTTTTAAACATTTCCTTAATATTATATTCGTCTTTTAATATTACCACATTAATTATTTTAAATGATTCTTAATCTTCAATATTAAACTTTTTTTTTTACAAAGTTAGAATATCATATCCACATTTCAAATAAAAAATTCAAAACATTTCTTTATAATCTTACATGCTAGGTTGATTTAATAATGAAATTAGTTGTTAATATTACTTTAATTCTAAATAATTTTTATTTTATTTGATTTTAAAAGGATCAAATTAATTAAAAAATTATTTATTTTAATTATGATTTCAACTATTTTAATTAAATCTTCACTTATTCTTTTAATTGTTATATCGATAAATAATTTATAAATTTATAAATATTTACATTAAATATTAAATATTTCATTTTAGTCAAATAATTCTTAATTATTAAATCATATCTCCATTAATTATATTTTTTTCATATTAATTTAATTCTTAAATATTTCTCTTTCTCTTGATTTTTCAATAAATGATCTCTAATAATTACTATGTAAACTAAAGATATTTTATATGTATCTCATATCTTAAATCTCAATCTCAATATCAATTTCAATCTTCAAATTTAATATGTAATTTAATTTTTAAACAAAAAATTATTGATATTTGCATCCATGTCAATTTGTTATTATCACGTTGTTTGATATCGATGTTTTGATATTATTCTTAATTAATATCATTTTAATCTAATATTGATTCTAATATTATATTTGAGAGATTCAATTACAAACGAAAATTTCTTTTAATCAATTACAAATGGTAAATGGTTATAGAGTAAAACATTTTTATCATAAACACAAAAATAATTCATTTTCTTAATATACAAAACATATCTATTATTTATAATAAATACAAAAATTATAATAATAATAATCTTAGCATCAATTTAAATTAAATATACATACAATTTTACTGATTTTGTCATTTTTTAATAACAAAAATATAATGACATTTGTTTCCTAACTTAATCAATCTACAACACAAGTAGTGATGAATATATCTTTCATGAGTAATGAAAACATATGAATTGCACACATAACAATTATTGTACCATATATATACCAAATTCATATATTACATTAGTGCTAACAAAAATATACATTACATGGGTAATAATTTAGTTACAACCTGATTAATATCGATTTATGCTAAATTAAAATTAGTTCTTAGTTACAAAAAAATAGATACACCTACATATTGATATATAAACGTAAAATTTTGGTTAATTATTTATCTTAAAAATAAAACATATTTATCTTAGAAAAAATGCCATAATAAATTATTTTCATAATAAATTATACAAATTAATATATTATAATCCAATTCAATTTTATAATATATCTTTTATAAAAAAAATTTAAAATTTATAAACGTAAAATCTCATGCATCGCACGGTCAAAACACTAATATTTTTTATACAATATATATAACGTCATAACATCAATTCGGGTAAAAGTGCTATGTGGCACTGACTTAGGAAACAATGGAGTATCCAAACATGAACTTCATTTATAGGGAGTGACTATTGCCTATCTAAATTCTATAATCACTCTTATTTTGTTGGCTTTCGTTTGATTTTCTTAAAATGCTCTTTTTACTTCACTTTCAATTAAAACAAATAATTTAACAAAAAAATTATAAATTAAAATTTTAACATTACCTTATTATTAGTCCAATTAATTCTAATTTGATTATTTAAAAATACTTGATATTTATCTCTGTTTTAAATTTTTATAAGATAACTAGATGATATGTGTAATTACAATCCTTTGGATCTAATGATTAATTTTTTAAAAATCTTGATTAAGAACTATTACGGACAATAGATTAGAAGGATCCAGACTCATAATAGGCCCAATCTGGCTAGCCCGACACAAAAGCCCATTATCCCAGAAGCCATGGATTGGACCCGGTCGTTAACCCAGCAATTGCACGAACAAAACAAACGTGGCAATGATCCTCGAGCTTGCTTGCCCCATCTTTTCACTCTCTCCATCACCACGAACGTGAAGACAATGGAATGAGGGTGCAAATGGGCTCTTGACCTCGATAACTGCCCTAAGTAGTTCCTATAAATACCTTTGCCACGAGCTCCAGGTACACATTTTTTGTTTATTGTACGCTTACTCTGCCAAAATCATTGCTCATTTCTTGGCTTAGTCCTTGCAGGTACATCCCTCATTTCGCTTCACTCAACCCGGTGGCAGCAAAGAAGAAACGATCTTCTTGTGTCTCTGGTCCATGATCTTTTAACAAGGTGCGTATTTCCGTCTCCCCTTGTTACAATAATTATGTAAATAATTTATCCATAATAACCACTTTTTTAAGAGATATTAAATTAAATGAATAACAATAAAGGTATGTTAATAAATTATAATGCACATCATATATATTATAATATACAATGTTTAGATAATTAAAAAAAATACAAAAAAAATTACCATGTTCCTTGCACGGGTTTAATTAATTCTTTTTTGGCAATGATTAAATTAAAATTAAATTTTTAAATAAAATGATTTTAATTACTGAAAATTATATATGATAAGAATATGTTATTTTCTTTCTTTGGTGTGCACAATAAAATTGATCAATAATACTTATATTGAGAGACTTCACTGAATATTTCATTATACAGACAATATTTTTAGTATAGTCTTTATATTTGTCATTCTCCTTAAGTATAGGAATTTTTAGCTCTTTTGGTGAAGTTACTCACAATGCCACATATAATTGTTCATGAAAAAATATAGATTTTGGCAAATATTAACCCACGTGGTTCAATGGTTAGCCTTCACTTTTATTTATTGTCATTGCATAACATACTTTTATAAGGAATTGCTTCCTTCTTAAGATGAAAAGTCAATTTAAGTCTTATGCTGTCAAAACTATTCGAGGGACAAGTACTTTTGCACCAAAATTACTTCCTATATATAATAATTTTTGCTTCTAATATCACAATGACATGTGTAAGAATAAAAGTTTTCAGAATAATGATGATCAGTAGTATTATGAAATTTCTCTACCTTAAGGTGGCATTAAAAATAAAAAGTGCCAAAACTAGCAAGAATATGGAGAACAATTATAAGTATCTTATGTTTGCACCTGAATCGTTCTCGAGTGATATTCGAAAAGTGATTGACTTGAGTTTTTGGTGCTCATACAAATAGAACATAAAAAATTCTTTATAAACAGGCCTTATTGAATTAATAATTAATCAATAATAAATTATATCATCATTTAATGGATTTAATTGGAATGCACTAACAATGTAAGAAAGTTTTACACATTTTTACAGTTATGTAATGACATATCAACACATATGGTTACTTTTCACCCCAATACTTGAAAAGTCATATAAAAGAAGATATTTAATTACACGATAGTGTAAAAAAATTTTACACAGTTAGTGCATCAAAATTAAACTCTTATTTAATTATATCTTCGGTTGCGTTAAACTTTAAATATTAAGGTTTACTATTGCTTTAGGTTTGTAATTTAAGGTTTACTATTGTTTTCTTCAAAACTAATAAGTAAGGCAATACTATTGCAATATAGAGAACCATAAAACGGGTTTGGTTCGTATAGTGCGGTTACAATGAGGATATTATATATGGAGAAATGGATACTGTCAGGCCATCCATGGAGGTAACGTAGAGTGCTGATAAGGTGAAAGTGTGGCTTGAAGTTGTACATTAAAGCGGTGATTTTAATGTTATTTGATATTTACGTGTTTAGCTTATTTTGATGTGATGAACTATTTACTATAATTAAATTAATTAATTTTAATTTATAATTGAAATGAAATTGACATTTACTGTTATCTAAATTTAAAAAAATTAAAATTAGGATAAAATGGGAAATAATTTTTTAAAATACTATTATAATAAAAGTGTATGAAATTCATGATTTTATGACTATACAAAACTAAATATCATAATAAATTTTAGTTTTAATCATTATTAAAATTTAATTTTGTTCTGTAGTTATATTTAGTCTTATAATGATAATGTTCTTACCTAAAAGTAGTAGTAAGGATGCAAGTAGCTCCGACATCCGTGGAAACGGGGGTGGGGGTACCTACAAAGATACTCTGATGCTTGAGTCAGTAAAAACATGATTGGAGATGTGTTTTTCTGATAGAGAGTGTCATACCTGGGGGGCTATCGCCCCCTTATATAAGGTGAGGTTACCCCGTAGTGAATCTGTTATGATCTTCCTCAAATGTGGGAGATATTCCTGTGATTTGGTCAGTACTAAAGATAAAAATCAAATATGATATAAATATGATAAGATATAGAGAGATTATGTGCGGAGTTTAGGAGATACTCTCAACTAAATCCGAGATTAATCCGTGGGAGATATTTAGACTATGCGGCCGAACTATGGAGCCCTTTTGAGAGGGTCCTTTGATTGGCCCGAGATCTTATATCTTGGGTCGAAGTGTAGGCCTATATTTTCTAGTTCAGTACACAGCCCCCAAGCTTGGTTGAAGTCCGAGTTGTTTTTGTCATTCCGAGGACTTCATGCTGAGCTCGAAAGAAGTTGTCTTTTCACCTACGGTAGTGGCTGTTTTGGGGGAACGCGTTGTTACATGTGTTACTTTTCTATTGGAAGAGCAATCATTTCTCATAAATGTGGGATCGTGGGCTCACTTAATCGCCGTTAGATTAAAGTGATAAGCCCCATCTCGTTGGATATGGTGAACACTTTAAATGTGTTATTGATTGGAGGGAAACATTTCTGATCATTGGATGAGCTCAGTTTCTAAGTAAATGGGGAGAGGTTTTTTAGATTTTCATTTCTGGAAAACTTTTTCATTTTTGCTTCGTTCGTTCTTTGCTTCTGATCTTTTGCTGATCCTTTTTGTGAGTACTTCAAATTGTACAGCCAAGCTCCATTCATGTTTAATCGGTTAGTTTCATTTCCTTCTTTATTCTTTTTAATTTAATCGGTTTGCATTTCTGTATTTGGAACCCTAGGATAGGAGATTGCTGTTTTACTGCCTGGTTCTTATTCTGAGGCCATTTTCTCTTCCTGAGTTCTTTTTTATCATTTTTTATTTTTAGGTAATTACTGATGGGTAAAGGAAAAGCTGTCTCCGTCTCTGGTAAGGGGAAAGAGGTAGTAGATGAGATTGAGGTCAACCCTTATAGTTGGGTTAGTGATGAGGTTAAGGAAGTAGCCTCTATTTTTAATGATAGGGAATCGATTCGTAGGTTTAGGAGGGCTTGTCTAGTGTCGTGCTACGAGGAGAGTAAGATAGAATGTGTCTCTTGTGGTGCCGATGATAGGGTTTGTAAGTATAGAGAGGATAGCAATGATGTTGGCTTTATTTATATGTACATAGACTTTTTTGAAAAATTAGATATTAGGGTTCCCTTTACCCGTTTTGAGGAGGGGTGCTTAAACAAGGTTAATGTTACCACTTCTCAACTTCACTCGAACAGTTGGGCTTTTGTTCGAGCATTCGAGAATTTGTTCACTATGTTTGGTCATGAACCCAATGTGGATGTATTCTTTTACTTTTTTTTAAGTTAGAGGGGTTGATAAGGGGTCTTGGGTTTCGTTTAGTAGTGTACCCCGCAAAAAGTTGTTGAGCTTGCTAACCTCTAACTTTAAAAAGTTCAAGGATAAATTTACAAAGTTGAGGTCTGTTGAGCCCGAGTTCCCCTTTTTTTAGATTTTGATAGCCTTGAAAGGTTTCCCTTGTATTGGCAACACAATCCTCGCCAAATATTGAGAGTAGAGTATAGTTCTCAATCCCTCTCGGACCAGATGGTGGTGGATTTCTTGGAGGAGTGTGAGTCCGAGCTCTCCGCTCTCTACTCTCTTGTGGAATTTTAATGGAGTGAGGTTTTGATAATGAGAGGGTTCTCAAACATATAGGTAGTACTTCCGAGCAATTGTCTTTTGTTTTCGTCATTCTTTTTTATTATAGTGGTTGTTAATTTATGTTGGTATTCTTTTTTTCAAGCGAGATGGCCCCGAAGCTAGGTCCCAAGGAGTTGGCCGCTCTGAAGCGCCAACGGAAGGTGGTGGTGGAGGAGAGCCGAGTTCGTCCTGTTTCTCCTGGGGTTGGTTCAAGCTCAAGGACTCCCACTGATCCAAACCCTTTGAGGGAAAGAAAAAGGGTAAGGTTTACTGCTGGTCCCCAGGAGAAAGAGCAAATACCTTCACTTTCACTTCCTACTCTTGCTGGGGCTGCCAAGGTGAAGGATTTTCTTCAATTAGCGACTTCCTCAAGTCTCTAGAGCCTCCAGTTCTTGACCCCTAAGTTCATAGATCAATAGTTCGCTCATGCCAAGGTTCGAGCCTTGATGGAAAGGGTGGGGATTCCTGGTCTTTATCATCATTTGGAGATCCAGGATCTTTGCCAGGCTGCTGTGTGCTGATTTTTGGAAACGCATTATAGCAGCACTATTCATGAGCTGGAGACATCAAGGATTATCTCGGCCGATTTCAAGGCTGAGAAGGAGGAGGCCGAATCTAAGCTGGCCGAAGAGAGGAGGGACTGGCTTGAGGCTAAAAAGGCCTTCGAGGACAAGATCGATAACCTTATTGCTCGACTCAAGACGGAGGCTGATGTAGCAAAGCTTAGGTTCCAGGAGTCTGAGCCTAGGAAAAAGGTGTTTGAGGTCGAGAACAAAAGGTTAACTAAGGAGAATAAGAGCCTTCAAGACGAGGTTGGCCTTTTAAAGGATGATGTAGTCGAACAATATTCCGCCAGCTTCGATCGAGTACTTGACCAAGTCCGATTCTTCCATAGAGATTTGGACTTGAGTCAATGTGGTCCATTCAAAGAGGTCATTGATGGTGTATTGGTCGACCACCTTGCCTATGAGGGGGTCGATGGAGTTGAAGCTACTTAGGCTGCAGAACCAATTCTGACTGTTCTCCCTACGGATGGAGCCCCTATTGATTCCTAGGCCTTTTGTTTTTTGTAATTATGTTCGGGTAGTGATTTGTGAACATGTGAATTTGTGACAGATTCTATTGTTTATTTTATGTTTGGACTTAAAAATCTTTTACTATTATGTGGGTGTATGATTAATTTTGAACAATTGTAGAAAAATATGATCAAACAAATATGATCGATCATAGGAGTATATGATCGGACAAATATGATCGGAACTAATTATAGACAAATAACATATGATCGGATATATAATCATGCAATACTGTGTTTAGGTAATGATATTTAATTCAACTAAGAGTAGCATATCATCGGATATAAGGGTATATTAAATAGAGGTATAATCAAATGGCTATTACCCGTTTTGAAGTGGCTATGTAAGTGTCTTTTTTTTCCTTTGAAATCTATTTGTTGAACATAGTTATGAGGGGGTTCGCCCTTGTGACTTGGCTGGTGTTTAAGTATACCCACACACGTTTGTTATCCTTTTACTGCTCAGGACTGGAGCCGAGACTAATGCCAAAGTGCACCTTCACCACTTGCCAAGTGCCAAGGTTAATGTGAGTATTGCTGCTTTGTCCTTTCATTGCTCGAGACTGGAGCCGAGGCTGATGTGAAAGTGCATCTTCACCACTTAGTGAGTGCCAAGGTTGATATGAGTATGGCGGCTTTGTCCTTTCACTGCTCGGGACTGGAGCCGAGGCTGATGTGGAAGTGTTCCTTCACCACTTGCCGACTGCCAAGGTTGACGTGAGTATGGCGGCTTTGTCCTTTCATTGCTCGGGACTGGAGCTGAGGTTGATATAAAAGTGCGCCTTCACCACTTGGCGAGTGCCAAGGTTAACGTGAGTATGGCGGCTTTGTTTGAGTTTTCCAAGAGTGTTATATCACTTTGCGAAAGAATGGTGAGACAAATAATATATTAAAAAGAAGTAGATTTACATCGTGTGCCACCGAAATGCTCGGCTCATATCCGATCGTGCCTCATTAAAACTTTTGATGGAAAAACCCAGTGGGATAAAACCCATCAAAGGAAAAAGAGTGCACCCATTGGATAAATCTAGCTGTAATATTTCTTGAGGGATATGGCATTCCATGTCCTCAGGAGCTCTTGTCCTGAAAGCTCAGAAATTTTGTAGGCTTCTCGGCCCACTACTTGCGATACTCTGAATGGTCCTTCCCAATTAGGGGCTAGCTTCCCTTCTCCTGAGGGTTTCCTTGATAGCTCTAGTTTCCATAAGACCAAGTCTCCAATTTGGAAGGATCTTGGGTCGAGCTTTTTATTGTAGAGTTGAGCCACTCTCTGTTTGGTTGCTTGTTCTTTGATGTAGGCCAGCTCCTTGTCTTCTTCGATAAGATCAAGCTCGGCTCATCTATTTTCTTCGTTTGCCGTTTCTGTGATTGCCATTCGTCAGACATTAGGTTTAGCGACTTCAATTGGAAGCATGGCTTCACTACTAAAGACAAGTCTATATAGTGTTTCTTGTGTTGAGGATTGAGCTGTGGTATGATATTCCCATAGGACTTCGGGTAAGTTTTCGGCCCACAAACCTTTTGCCTTGTCAAGCTTTTTCTTTAATGCCATGAGGATGACCTTATTGACGGCCTCGACCAGGCCATTGGTTTGTGGATGTACTACAGAAGCAAAGATATGCCTGATTTGGAAATTTTCACAAAGCTCTTTCAGTCTTCGGTCTGTGAACTGTGTGTCGTTGTTGGTGATCAGCTCTTTGGGGAGTCCGAATCTGCATATGATTCTTTTCCAAATGAATTTTCTGATCTTCTCTGCAGTAATTGTTGCAATGGGTTCTGCTTCAATCCATTTAGTGAAGTAGTCAATAGCTACCACTAAGTATCTAAGCTGTCCTAGTGCTAGGGGAAAAGGATCAAGTAAGTCGATTCCCTATCTATGGAAGGGGCAACTAGCTTCCAAGAAATGTGGTGGTTCCAGGTGTCTTTGGGAAACATCTGAGAACCTCTGGCATTTGTCACATTTTTGTACAAAGTTTTTGCAATCAGTATTTATAGTATTCCAAAATACCTTGCTCGAAGTATTTTGGCAACCAGAGCTCGGCCACCAGTGTGGTTTCCACATACCCTTTCATGAACCTCGGCCATTACATCATTGACTTCTCGGGGGCCAAGGCATTTGAGTAAGGGAAGTGAGTATCCTCGCCTGAAAAGCTGGCCTCCACATAATGTATAGTAGCTTGCTTGTCACTTGAATTTTTTGTCATCGGCTACTGAGGTTAGGATTTCCCCTTATACTAGGTGGCTAAGAAATGGAGTTCGCTAGTCGTGGCTTCCAATCTCCATGTTGCAATTTTCGGATTGAAGGCAGCTCGGTTTCTGGAGTTTCACCTGGATTACAGACTTGTTATTTTGTGGCTTGCTAGTATTGGCGAGTTTAGAGATGATATCAGCTCTAGTGTTGTGTTCTCGTGGAATGTGAGCCACTTCACAGGAATCGAAGTATTGCATTTAAGTTTTTTACCAGCATTAGGTATTTTTCTAGCAGAGGATCTCTGGTGGCAAAAGTACCATTAACTTGGTTGACAACTAGTTGAGAATCTACTTTAATTTCAAGCTTTCGGACCCCGACCTCTTGGGCGAGCTTTAGGCCTACAATTAGAGCTTCATATTCAGCTTGATTGTTGCTGGCGTGGAACTGGAATTGGAGAAATTGTTCAATTAAAATTCCGTCTTCGTTTTCTAATGTGATTCCTGCTCAGTTTCCTTTGCCATTAGTGGCTCCATCAACATGCAGTGTCCAGGAGCCAAGCTCCTGTTAGGAGGTTTGTGACAGCTCGGCCATGAAGTCAGCAAGGGTTTGTGCTTTGATTGGGCCTCCAGGTTGGTATTCCAAGCTGTACTTTGATAGTTCAACGGACCATGAGATCATTCTTCCAGTTAATTCAGGTTTAATCAGTATTTGCAGGATAGGTTGTTGTGCGAACAACAATATGATGGCTCTGGAAGTATGGTCTCAGCTTCCTGGCCGACACCATGACTGCATATGCTAGCTTTTCAATTTTTTGGTACCTTTGCTTGAGACCTTGAAGTGTTTTGCTGATGAAATATACTGGTTGTTGCATTTTCTCTCTTTCTGTGACGAGGACTGAGTTTACGGCCTGTTTGGTCACAGAAAGATAAAGAAAAAGTGTCTCTCCAAGGTAAGGCTTAATAAGCACATGTGGTGTTTAGAGTAGTGCTTTTAATTCAGTGAAGGCCTTTTGGCAATCCTCAGACCAAACAAAGGATGTCTGCTTTCTTATTTTTTTAAAGAATGGGGTTGCTTTCTCGGCCGATCTCGAGAGAAAATGAGATAGGGCTGCTAGGTGACCTGTCAGTTGCTGTACTTCTTTCACTGAGCTTGGACTTCTCATTTCAACTATTGCTCGGCACTTGTCAGGGTTGGCTTCTATTCCTCAATTGGTGAGCATGAATCTGAGAAATTTTCCCCCATGAACTCCGAATGCACATTTTTCTGGATTTAATCTCATGTTGTATGTTCGAAGCTGCTGGAATATTTCTTCAAAATCTTTAATATGGTCCCCAGTAGAGGGGGTCTTTGCTACCATGTTGTCAACGTATACTTTGACGTTTCTGCCGATCTATTCTTTGAACACTTTGTTCATGAGCCTTTGGTATGTGGCTCCTGCATTTTTCAGGCTGAAAGGCATGACTTTGTAATAGAAGTTGGCGTGCTCTGTGACGAAAACGGTTTTGTCTTCATCTTTTGGGTGCAATCTAATTTGATTATAACTAGAGTATGCATCCATAAAGCTAAGATATTGGTAACCAAAGGCATTGTCGACGAGCTTGTTAATACTGGGGAGGGGGTAGGAGTCTTTTGGGCAGGCCTTATTGAGATCGGTGAAGTCTACACACATGCGCCATTTGCCTGTGCTTTTCTTCACCATCACTACATTTGCTAACCATGTAGTATATCGTATTTCTCTGATGAACCCCGCTTTGAGGAGCTTCTTAGTTTCCTCCAAGGCTGCTTTCTGATGCTCGGCTCCCAATGTCCTCTTCTTCTGTGTGATAGGTCGAGCTTTTGGGTTGACCATTAGCTTATGACTGATCACCTTCGGGTTAATTCCTGGCATATTAGTTAGGGTCCACGTGAATAAATGGGCATTTCTTAATAGCAAGGCTGAGAGTTCTAAAGATAGGCTTGATGGGAGATCGGCTCCAATGAAGGTTACCTTCTCGGCCTTATCACTAATTTGGATAGCCTGTAAGTCATCGGCTGGCTGGGGTCTACTCTGAATTTCACCTCTTGGATCTAACTCGGAGATCAACAAGATTTGGTCCGTGTGAAAGACATTGTGTATTTGCTCGGTCTTCTGATTTTCTGTGGATTTGTGTAGCACGTTCTGGCTTCTTTTTGGTCAGCATGGACTATGCCGACTTTGGATTTGGATACTGGGAATTTCATGGCAAGATATGGTGATTAGACCACAGCTCCTAGGGCGTTGAGTGAAGGTCGCCCTAGAATTATGTGGTAGGGACTGTTTGCATTGATGACAAGATATTGGAGGTCAACCGTTTTTGTCAATGGCTCTATGACGAATGTTTTCCTAAGCCACACATAGCTGAGCACTTATACTCTGTTTCCAGTGAATCCAACTAGTTCACCATTGTAGGGAAGGAGAGAGTTTTCAGATAGTTGCATTAGTTTGAAAGTAGGGTAGAAGAGTATTTCGGTTGAACTCCCTTAATCTACGAGGACTTTCCTGACCAGAAAATTACTAGCAAGAATTGAAATTGCAACATGATCGTGTAAATTTTCATCAATTCCTTTGAAATCAAAGTCTGAGAAAGATATTACCAGGTTTTTAGTTTTTGATTTCGAGGAAGACGATGTTCCTTTGAGTGACATGATTGCCCGGAGTGATCTTTTTCTTGCTGAGTTCGTCTCACCTCCGCCTGTGAATCCCTCTGCAATGTGGTCAATAACCCCATGAATTGTTGGCTCTTCATGGGAGGATGATCACTTTTTTCATTCGGACTTTTTGTGTCTTGGTGGGGATTCACTGTTTGACGATGTTGAGGGACTGCAGCATTTTCTTTGTTCTTGGCTTCGGCCTCTTTTCTTTTCTTCTTTTTTACTTACAAATTGTTTGAGATATCCTTCTCGGATGAGGCCCTTGATTATGTTCTTCAAGCCTTTACATTCATCTGTTGAATGTCCCCTGGAATTATGATATTCATAGATTTTTCTTTGGTTTGTGCCTTTTGGTCCTGGTCGAGGATTGCCTTTGATTGGCTTTAGGAGCTGAGCACTAAATATTTCAATCAGGATTGTATTTACCCTTGCATTAAGTGGGGTGTAAGTAGTAAATCCTGGTTCCGAGTATCCGGAGTTTTTCTTATGCTTGTGCCTGCCCTCCTTGTGTTTCTGATCCAAGCTTGTATTATTTTATTTCTGAGTGTTCTTCTCTGGAGCTCGAAGTTTTTCGGCATTGATGTATCCAACGGCCATTTCTTGGAGTTTGTGTATGGTTCTCAGCCTAGTGATTACTAAGCTTTCTTTAAATGGTCCAGATCGCAGGCCTATTTTGATTTGGTGAAGCTCAACTGCTGGATTGAGGTCAGGGATTTGTGATGCTTTTTCCTGAAATCAGGTCAGATAAGCCCTTAGGGACTCATCGGATCCTTGTCTGACGTGCTCCAAGGAATCCGATGTCTTGGTATAGATCTTGGTAGATACGAATCTGTTGACAAAGACTCTTTCGAGGTCTTTAAACCTATGGATAGAATTCGGAGATAGGGTCGAGAACCATAAAAGTGCCGACTTTTCTAAAAAGGATGGAAAAGTCCGGCAAAGGATTCTGTCCGTGACTCCATTGATGAGCATCATGGATCTGAACATTGTGATGAATGATTGGGGATCTCCTGTCCAATCATAGGGACGGAGTGACGTCGAGAGTCTGAAATTGGCAGGCAGGCTAGCGGCCATTAGTTTCTCTGAGAATGGTCCACAATCTATGGGTTCAAGCTCATCATCGTATTCAGTTTGATAAGTATAATAATGGGAGTATGAGGGTTTGTTGTTACAAAAACCATGATTGGCAAGCTCAGTATTTTCTTGATGGGTTGCTCCTTGTCTAGGGTTTCTTGAATTTTCAAACTTCAAAGACTGATTTTCTTCTTGAAGTTTGTGGGGCTGTTCCATCAAGCGGTGGTTTTCTTCCTGTAGCTGGTTGAGATTAGGAGGATGGTTATTTGGGGGAGTGTTTTGGCTAGAGGCATCAGCCATGGTGGTTGGGTTGTTAGATTTGTGAGGTAGTCTTGTTTATCGGCCCCACGGTGGGCACCAATGTTCTTACCTAAAAGTAGCAGTAAGGATGCAAGTAGCTCCAACGTCCGTGGAAACGGGGGTGGGGGTACCTGCAAAGACACTCCGATGATTAAGTCAGTAAAAGCATGAGGAATGGAGAGGTGTTTTTTCGATAAAGAGTGTCATACCTGGGGGGCAATAGCCCCCTTATATAAGGTGAGGTTACCCCGTAGTGAATCTATTATGATCTTCCTCAAATGTAGGAGATATTCCTGTGATTTGGTCAGTATTAAGGATAATAATTAGATATGATATATATATGATAAGATTTAGAGAGATTATGTGCGGAGTTTAGGAGATACTCTCAATTCAATCCAAGATTAATCCGTGGGAAATATTTAGACTATGTGGTCGAACTATGGAGCCCTTTTGAGAGGGTCCTCTGATTGGCCCGAGATCTTATGTCTTCGGTCGAAGTGTAGGCCAATATTTTCTAGTCAAGAATAGATAATTTTGTAAAATTTTTAATAATGTGACTATTTTTTTAACTAAATACACAATTTATCTGCATCATCAAATAATTTTTCAAAAAAATTTATAATTCAATATAAATATTGTTTGAGAATAGTCAAGTTAATAAGCTGAATTGAAACTCTGCAATTCTAAACCTTTCAGTTTGTTACTCAAACAATTTTACAAATTTTAAAAGGAGTGAAGATAAAGATATTATTGATATGCATGTATCAGTTTAAAATATTTTCCACCGTTACAACACCTATCCCATGAAAGAAATGTGCTTTAAATTTATTCAATATGAGATTAAGTTATTGCACAAAAATGTACCGGTGATAGAAATGTAAATAAAACACTACTATAAATTCACGAGATACTAACGGCAACTACCAACGGGTGCAAACCCGTCGGTATCGATAGTTACTGAAGTTATCTTCGACAGGTTGTTGCCTTTATTGGAAATTAATGAGTTGATTATTAATTTACATGACATACCGTCGGTAAATGATTGCGCTATTATGCCCCACATGGCTCGCATAGTTTTCAATGAGTGTACCGACGGTTATTTTATTTTATTTTTGTTAAAAGTTATCAACGGACATATCGATAGGAGTTTTATTTAATTTATTTTTATTTGTTATTATTAAATTACTGACTGGTGTACTGATTGGTGTTTTATTTTATTTTGTTATTTTTAGTAAAGGTTACCGATAGGTATTTTATCTAATTTATTGTTAATTTTTTTTATTAAATTAATGATGGGTGTAATGACGAGTATTTTATTTTATTTTTATTTTGTTTTTATTAAAATTTATTGACGGCGTTATCAATGAGTTTTTGAAGGTTTCATATGTTGGTGCGCAACTATTGGTGTTCCCACATACCCTTTGGTAATAAGTGAGGTTTGAAATGCACCATTTCATTAATTGGTTTCTAACCAGTGTATATTAAAAACAGAACGCCTTCTTCTTCCTCATTTCATATAAACCCTCTGTCGCCGTCGCGTATTTAGTTTTTCCGTTCACTCATGGGTTCCCATAGTGTTGTGTTTTATTGCATTGGAGAGTAATTATTGTTGTTATTTTGCCAATGTAGGAGTTTTGTTTGAAAGTGGCAGCGACTTATTGACATTGAGAGCGGTTTACCATTCTATTTTCTTTTATTTTACGTTTTCTATGTATATAAGTGTGTTAAGTTAAATTTTTCATATTAGATTTTCAGGATTGGATTTGGTTGGATGCGAAGAGCTTTCACATTCTATGTATTTTTTTTCACTGATATAGAGGTTAGTAATTAAACCATTGATATTTATATGGTTTAATATGTATGTAGGATAGAGAATTATATTTTCTACGATAGAGTTGTGGGAAATGAGGATTGCATGACTGAGGGGGAAGAGCGTAGAGATCCTTCCTTAACTTGTTTGCATTATTTGCTGTGAAATTCTTCATGTTTGTGGAGATTGCAAGATGCATGTTGTGAAGTTAAAAGAGGATGCACAATAGAACGGTTTTTAGGATGATGCGAATTGTATGTAATTATTAATATATAACTATTTCACTATATCTATTTTGTTGTTGGTCTTTGTAACAATACTTATTATTGTTGAATTGACTGAATGTTCTCATGACGGAAGCTACTAATTTAAGGGGAGATACTATAAAAATTTTGTCAAAATTTTTTTTAGCGATACAAGATTAAAAGTAACTGTATTAAAAAAAAAACTCAAAGACCAATTGAATATGTTTTAAAGACCAATTAAAAGAAATTTCTAATGATGGAAGCTCCTAATTTATGGGGAGATACCGTCGAAATATTGTTAAAATTTTGTTTAAGGATAAAAGATTAAAAGTAACTGTATTAAAAAAAACTTAAAGACAAATTGAATGTGTTTGAAAGTAATAATATGAATAAAACTTAAAGATCAATTGAATATGTTTTAAAGACCAATCAAAAGAAATATCTGATGACGGAAGCTAGTAATTTAAATGGAAATACTGTTGAAATTTTGTTAAAATTTGTTTTAGGGATAAAAGATTAAAAGTAACTGTATTAAACAAAAACTTAAAGACCAATTATATGTGTTTGAAAGTAATAAAATGAATTTTCTTGAAAGTAATAATAAAAGTAAAAATTAAAGACGAATTGAATGTGTTTTAAATATCAGTTAAAAGAAACATCTAATTACGGAAGCTCCTAATTTAAAGGGAGATACTGTCAAAATTTTTTCAGAATTTTTGGCAAGGAAATAAGATTGAAAGTAATTGTATTAAAAAAAAAATAAAAAACCAATTGAATATGTTTAAAAGTAATAATTTGACATCATTAAAAAATGGTACATCTATGGCTGTACTTAAATATATGGTCGGAAGAAATTTACGTAGCGTTCTTGTTTGAGATATGAATATTTGTTATTTTTTAAATATAAAGAAGGCTTCTATTTTAAAGTCAGAGTGTATAATCAGAGTGCTTTAGAAATATATTATCCAAGTAATGAAAACACTACCCAAGACTGTGAAATTAGCAATGATGACATTGAAAGGCCTATACCACATGACAACCATGTACATTTCTTGAAAGTTGCAGTGCACCTTAAACAAATGTACATGATTCTTAGGTGGTGCAGGTCTTTCAGGGTTATCATTGCCAACTTCACAATTTTTTGTAATGTCTCAAACAAGAGCGCTCTGTAAATTCTTTGTTTATGGTTGCACTGAAATATAAGAAGACGAAGACTCCTAATTTAAGCGAAAATGTTGTCAAAATTTTGTCAGAATTTTTGTTAAGGAAATAAGATTAAAAGTAGCTGTATTAAAAAATTAAATAGTAATTGAATTTTTGTTTAAAAGTAATAATTTGATTTCTTTAAAAAATTGTAAGGCCTAGGGTTTATCACAAGCGCTACCTACAAATTGATAATGGATGTACGATATATTGCATTCTAATAGAGGGGGAATTAAATCGGAATTTTATAATGATGTTGAAGAATTTATAAGGATCGCATGTCAAACGTAATAGTTCATTAATGAGGCAAAAGTTAGGTGTGTATGTAATAAGTGCAAATAAAGGAAGTATTTAAATGATGATACGATAATGGTTCATTTGTACAAATGGGGATTCATGCTTGACTATTGGGTTTAAATCGAGCATGGGGAAGTAGTTAATGCATGGAATCAAGTGAGTATGCTTCAAATTGGAAGTAGTTCTGGTGGGATCCATATAGGTCAACACGATGTGGGTAATGTGCCGTGGGAAGATAACCTAGTTAGACATCAAGAATGGTTTTTGATGTTGCTTGTCCTGAATTTGCAGCTCGTTATTTGCAGCTTTCAGTTGAGGAGCCTAACTAAGATGTCGCTACGTTTTATAGCCTCCTAGAGTCTACCAATCAACCTTTATGGGAGGATTATGTGCACTTCAAATTGTCATTAGCAGTTTAGATGTTGAGCATCAAGTCAAAAGAGAACTAAAGCCAGAGCTTTTTTTTATCTGTGGGCTGCACTAATAAGTGAGCTAAGTCTGAATCCCTATGTAATTTGAAAATATTTTTATCAAGCTAAAAAATTAGTTTCTAAAATTGGACTATAGTAAATAAAGATTGACTGCTACTCGAAAGGTTGCATGCTTTATTATCAAGATCATATTTCATCGACTAAGTGTAAGTTTTGTCAAGAGCCTAGGTTTAAACCCAAGAGATGTGGAAGTGTGGGGTATAAGGATATCCCTCAGAAAAGAATGCATTATCTGCCCTTAATCCCTAGACTCAAGAGACTCTATGTGTCAATGAGCTCAACTTCTCATATAAGGTGGCATAGTGAAAATTAGAGGGGTGACGGTGTGATGATGTATCCATCGCATGGTAAAGTGTGGAAGTATTTCAATTAATAATATCCTGATTTTGCCTTTGACCCTTGAAATGTTAGATTAAGACTTTGTTCAGATGGATTTACTCTGAATAACCAATTTGGCAAACCCTATTTATGTTGGCCTAGTTGTTACACCCTACAATCTCTCTCTTGAAATGCGTATGAAAGATCCTTATCTGTTCTTAACATGTTTAATCCCTAGCCCTGATAATCCAATAGCTAAGAATGATGTGTATCTTTGACTCCTAGTTGACGAATTGAATGAGTTATGGTGCTAGGGTGTTCTTACTTACAACATTTCAACAAAGTAGAATTTCACGATGAAGGCTGCATTAATGTGGATCATCAATAATTTTCTAGCTTATGGAATATTGCATGGATGGATGACTCAAGACAACTTAGCATGCCTAATTTGCATGGTGGATACTAAGGCATTCACCTTGAAACATGGAGGAAAGAACTCTTGCTCTAATTATCACAGGAGGTTCTTTGATATTAATCATCCATATAGATGAAGCAGATATGATATTAAAAGTAATTATATTAAACATAAGGAGCCTCCAGTTAGAGTAAGTGGCCTCTAATTGTTGGATCGAGTTAAGGATTTCCCCAAAACAACAGAAGTCAGAAAAATAGTGTGAATGCCAGGCTATGGTGTATCTCAAAATTGGACCAAACAAAGTAATTTCTGGGATTTACCATATTGGAAGGATAATTTAGTGCGTCATTATTCAGATGCCATGCATAGTGAGAAAAATGTGTTCGACAACATTATGAATACTGTAATAGATACAGGTCAAATGAAAGACAATGACAAGCAAGGCATGATCTGGTTGAATATTGCACGCATCTGATTTGCATTTACAAGAATTAAAAGGTGGTCGTTTCTATAAACTAAAGGCCAACTATTCTCTGAATTCTACTCAGAAACAAGCTGTTTGTTAGTGGTTGAAGGAGTTGAGAATGCCCAATGGTTTTGCTTCTAACTTAAGTAGGTGCATCAATATTGCAGAAGGTAAGCTTGTTGGCATGAAAAGCCATGAAGCCAGGTTGGTCGATCTAGTATAAAAATACCGGTGTTCATCTTTCTCTTCCCTAGCCTTTTATTTTCATGTTATGCACCTTAAGTTAACTATTAATCAAGTATTGTTAAAATGTATAATAATTATTAAGCTTCAGAAACCTTCTTTCTGAAACATCTAACCAATATTCTGTTGCACTTCAAGCTTCATGCTTGATAGTACATTTTATGTCAAATGGTTCATATTGAAAAAGAAGACTTCAAAAAGCACGATTTAACCCCCCATTCTCGTGCACTCTTTTACCTACAGAAAATTCATGTCCTTATCTTAAGATATCAACTTTCCAGCTCCTAACCATTACCACAAATGTCTAAAATTCATGAAATCTCCCTGTCTACAGCCAAACTGAAAATCCAACAGCATAAGCTAAAATCTCTTTTGCCAAAAATAATTTTTCACAACATCAAACCACTCCATCAAAATTAACACATCACTATCAATATATCAATAACCAATTCAATCCAAAATATTCAGCCAAATCAGTGAGCAAATCATAAAAACAAAATTGAAATAAAAGAGGTTTAAAATCCCTAATTGGAAAACTTTAGAGCTCTATACTCCAAAGGATGCTCTAATTGATTTCTCTTCACTTCAAGGCCACCAATTTTAGCCCCAAACCTTCCTTAGGCAGTGTGGAAGTGAGATATCAAAGTGAGGATTGATGGAGAATTGAGATTTTAATCGGTTATATTTATAGGTGTTGAGTGTAGAACAATTTTAGTGAAGGAAGATTTTGATTTTGGTAACTCTAGGCTAGTGTATATGGGATTTGAAATCAAGATGGAGCTCTTGGCTATGGAGGAAATGCAGTTGCTTCTCTTCTCTTTGCTGGCCGAAATTGCTAGCTTGTTGGAGAAGCTTGGTTTTAAGCTAATCTTGTAATAAATGCCATGAATTTTATATATTAAACTTAGATATTTCTTAACCTAATAAAGTTAAATGGATGGCTAGGATAAATCTTGTAACTCAAGATTGAATCTTAGCCATTCCTATCCTAGCCATTCCTTTATTATAAAGAGATAAGGTTCTTTATTTTGTAAAAATTAGAATAGTTTTCGGTGTTAGAAATCGCACACTGAAATTTCATCAAATGGGTAAAATAATGTACCTGGGTAATCAAACATTGCCCAAAAAATAATTTCAGGTATAAAATCCTTATTTCTAACTATTTCTAATCTCAATCTTATGATTTCTTAGTTTCGGGTCCTGAATCTAGGGTTTTAGCTGTCCCAGCGGGCCCGGGAGCCTATTAGGTTATTATTCATTTTTTTTTTTTATAGATCCATTGGATCGTCCTGATCATTTCTTTGTCTGTCAGATTTTTGAAATTATGACTAGTAAAACTTAAATTAATTTTTAAATAATTTTTAGGGTGTTACATCCTTCAAACATTAAACTAACCTCTTGAGGCTAGCCTGGGTCAGTCGTCCTCGATTTCCGGGCAAAATGACCTTAGGGATATTTTGGTCTTTTTCATACGCGAAAAATCACGGGTTATGATTTTTGTGCAGATTTCTATCTAATCCTTATATAACCTTATCCTAATATTAAAAAATCCTTTTGGGGTTGGCCGGGACCGGCTGGCCTCGAATTTTATACAAAATGACCAGGGGTATTTTGGTCATTTTCACTAAGTAGGAAAAATGGGGGCGTTACATATAAGCCTTAACATTCATCGCCCACCTAATGACCAAGAGATTTGGACTGCCCACCTCATCCGATAGTTAGGGGCTAGTCTCTTCAACCCAATGGCCCACATATAAGCCATTATTGCCACTTAAATGTAGAAGTGATTGCCTTCCATTTAAAGAGTGCCACATGCCACAACCTAATTTCCCATTAACTACCACTACAACAACTAAAAAGCCACATGAAATTATGTATGAAAGCTCAGCTTAATTGAGCTTGACACATAGTCCTCAACGTGGAAGATCTTAGCATAAACACCTCAATGCTGAGAACTCGACCTGCGACCAAGCTAGGGGGCAATGTACTTAACTAAAAACATAGGCTAAGAGCCTGGGCCCCCTTTTAAGAGCTTAGATAGAGGGTCCTACAGGTTGACTACGCGGTACAGAATCCTCCCACGAATCTTCCACCGATTTAGCGTAGATTTCTCATTGATTGGGTATAATTCCAACAAGATCTACTATGATATTACAACATGCATAAATCTAGGAAATATCTTTCACCAATAATAACTGATATGAAGCATATCTACTAGCTACCTCCCAAATCTCACAGGAATCTCCTTATTCAAGGAAGATAAGATCCCGATTTATCCACAAGGGTAACCTAAGATACATAAGGTGCTCAACACCCCAAGGTATAATATAATCTCACATTCTTACCACTTTGTGCTTAATTCACTTACTAACCTAAGTGTGGGAATGCCTTTGTTGGTGCCCCAACCCTTGGCACCTACTCTCATGGACACTTGGAGAAACTTGCACCTTTACTAGGATTTCCAACTAAGAACAAAGGGGAATCCCCTTTTATAGTATGCATACGTACATAAAAAATGTTTTTAAATAATATGGAGTTTAATTTCTATATATCGATAGTTACTTTCTATGACCTATCACTTTTGGTAATATTTCATTATAGATAACAATGTAAAATTAATAACTACTAAATTGTATGCATGGGTGGCTCCTCCTTTGGTTCAAATGGCTGTCCTCCTTTGGTTCAAATGGCTAGTGCTTGCCCTCGATTTTTTTTATTTCATAGTTTTTTATCTGGCTGCTATCAATTTTTTGTTTGGCTAATATTTTGGTGTTCATAAATTTTACCTAATTAGATGTTTAAATATTATAATAGAATATATGTCATGCATATATACTTATTTGTTCCTCATGAATTCTGTTTGTTGAATTCTGTTTGTAAATATGTATTTTCTTTAAATATTGGAACTTTTATTTAATTTTTCAAAAAATTATTAAATATTCACACTCATAACATAAGCATCTTCCTCCGCACTTGATTGTTTGTGACTTCCATCAAATGATCCAGCTAATAGTTAATTTGTGACTTTTTCATTTTAGAGAATTGAAATCTAGAAATAATAAAATGGCAAAGAAAGGTTTAACTATTATTTTACTGAACAAACCCTCAAGTTGGTCCTTGACAATTTTAGTATCGGACAAGTTAGTCCTTGAGAATTGAAAAGTGTGAACTTGGTCTGTGATAATGTCAAAAATTGGATACTTAGTGGTCCTTAAAAAGCAAAAATTAATGATGTTATTGACAATTTTATTACTAGACAAGTTGGTTTATAACATTATTCACACACAATATATATATATATATAAGGCAAAAATGAGGCACTTTCCATCTTATATTAGGTTCATTTATGAAATTTGAATTGGTTCACCTCCTTATACATTTTGTGAATTTATGGTGAGTGTTTTTTGTCCCTTTGTCTCAAAGGGCTGATCAATGATAGGTTATATGTTAAATCATTTTCTCAATCTAGATGGTCTTCATTAAGTTGAGGGCCAAGGCGAATCAAACAAGTAAGCTAGTTTATTGTGTAAACTACAGAACCCTATAGAAAGTATGAGCTTCATTGTTTTGAATGACAATAAAGTCAATTTAAATAAAATACTTTGAAGAATGACTAATGGCTACCTTGAGTTTCTTGACAAAGTATAACAGGTTAATCCGATTTGCATCACACGGACTTAAAGAAAGATTAATATTTCACTTTGCATGTGTGAGCATGTTTTATCTCATGGGAAGAAATTAAGCCAAATAGGACGTGAATATTATGTTAAGCAAAGTACGTGTATCAGATTAAAGCATAATATGGACTTAAAGCAAGAATAATGTTTCACTTTGCATGTGCGAGCATGATTTATTTCATGGGAAGGCATTGAGTCTAAAAGGAAAGTGAATGTTATTTCAAGCAAAGCACGTATTCATGCTTATGTACCAAAAGCATAAAAATGGACTTGAATCAAGAATAATTTTGCTATACATGAGCAATCATGTTTTATCTCAAGTGAAGAGATTAAGCTTAAAAGAGGTGAATATTATCTTGTAAATGCTGAAGCAAATCAAGTCAAGAGCAATAAGCCTAAGGAAATGATATTCAGAAAATAATACGGGACTTCAGAAAGTACACTGAAGATTGAAGAAATCATGCTAACTCTGGAAGTAATGTGTTACTTAGTCAACAATCATCATAATTACACATTAATCTACATCAAACAGCCAAGATTGAAGATTGAAAGATTGAAGAAAAATCAAAGAGATGGATTACGACGTTAGAAAGCTCACATAACTGTGAAGCATAGAACGCTAAAGGAAATGGATGGAAAATTTGAAATTCAAAATTCAAATTTCAAATCTTGAATCAGATCCAATTCTATAACTGGTACGTCATTTCTTCTGCCTAATTGATTCATGATCCTAGCTTCGAGAATTAGGAGTTCAAAAACCACGATCAGAAAGTAAAAAGAAAGAGGACATCAGAAACCTCTTCAATTCAACGGCTTCTGCAACTGATGTGACAAGTGTGTCAACCTACCTCTCTAGATTAACATTCCAAGACACAACTAATAATCTACATGTGTCACTTGGAGATCAGATCAAAGGCAACGATCATGAAAAATGACCTGTATAAATGGAGATACCAATCATGAATGCCGATGAGAGAGGTGAATACATAAGAGAGGAAACTTTGAAAAAATCTCTCCACACTTCCTGTGCTATTCATTATAATATGTAATCAATCGTCTTGAAGTGTAAAAACTTTCTTTCCATGCTCTGTAATGATTTGTATACTCTTCTTAGGAAGAGATGTAAGAAAGAAGTCGCTCATATTTCCAAGGTCTGTATTATTGAATATTCTTAAGGAAACATGGGTGTAGGTTAGTTTGAGTGGAAACTCAAACACACAACCTTTGTAATCTTGATCTATTAGTGATCAGAGTGAGACAAGCTTGGAGAGGCTAAGGTAAAACTACTTACAACATGATGGCAGAGGTATTTGTTCATCACAGTTCAGCTTGGAGAGGCTAGTTCAAGACTACTTACAATGTGGCAGTAGAAGTTGTCTGCAGGTCACAATTCAGGTTAGAAAGGCTGGTTTAGAACTACTCCGTTCATCTTAGAGAAGTTGGTTCAAAAACTACTCGTTAATAACAATTGGGGTTGTCCAATGTTCACTGTGAGAGCTTGGGAAGGCTATTGTAAAGACTATCCATTTTACTTTCTCAGGTTGAGAAAGTTATTGTTAATGAAATCTCGACATGTGTTAAGTACTGGATTTAGGTAGGTTAGCCTTACTAGTATAAAAATACTCGTGTTCATTCACTTCTCCCTGTTCTTTTATCTTTGTATACATTTTATGAATATCAATTAAGTTTCATTATAAGCAGGATCATAATCATTATACTTCAAAAATCTACTTTCTGAAAGAACTAACCACTATTCTATTGCACTTTAAGCTTTATGTTTGATAGTATCTTTTATGTTAAGTGTTTCATATAAGAAAGAAGGCTTTAGAAAGCACGATTCAATCCCCCATTCTCGTACACTCTTTTACCAACATATTATTTAATTTTTGTTCTTCCTGATACTTATTGGATTTTTATACATAAACTCATACCTATTCAATGCGAGTATTTTACTTCTTGTTTCAAAGCAAAAGTGGAAATATTTATGGTTATATCATGCTTATGCTTGGTCAAATTATGTTCATTTTAACTTTACATTATCAGGAGGGAGAGCTATAGTGCACTACAATAGCATCTCACAAATTCAACAGTGAAGAAAGCATCTACCTTTTTTCCCTTTAGATTAAACACTATAGAGTGTAAAAATGGGAATAGATACTGACACTGACATCAAAGTTAATGTAATAAGAATTATGTTATTTCCTAAGATATGTAATTATCTATTTCTGAATTTTTACCTTCTGTATGCAATTTGGTATTAGTTTTTCCCTACATACTTTGGAACTTTATAATTAAATTATATCATTTTCTACTTGACTCATGTCATAATTTTATCTTTTTTTATTTTTCTTAGAAAGTTGTTCAACAATCACAAAGCTCCAACCCAATAAATTCCATTTGTTTGTAATTTATGTAGTTGAATGATTTCTCTTATTAGTTAATTACTTCCCAATTTGTGAAATGCCTTGAAGAAGGCTTCATTCTTTGTTGTCATGATTTCCTATGCAAACAAGCTATGTTGTCTTGAAGATTTGTCCTGATTATAGCCTTATAAGGGACTAATGCTAGGCCAAAGGAAGGAGGTTGATCAACACATGGCCATATACCTCCAATTATCATTAAAGGGTGTTATTTTTGTGTGATGGAGTGTAATTATTATGTCAAGAATTGTTCAGAAAGAAAGTAAGTCAAGCTTATGCTGAGAAGGCAATTGAAGTGATATTTAGGGGCAATGATTGTGATGAAGATCAAAAGTCAGTGATAAGCTTGTCAAAGCAATCCATGGATCATCTTTATGCTCAAGCCACAAAGCAATAGTTGCAGGATCAGAATGTTCCCATGGACAAACTAGAAAGGTAGGATGAACAGTATCGTCCATGATGTACAATTAGAGCATATCCAAAATTTATACAATTCTAAATTAATGGTGGTGAAGAAAAAGAGGTTGAAGGAAGGAAAGGGACGGGAATGAGTTTTTTCTTTTTTTCCTTGTAAATGACATTAGGAATCAATTTGTTTTGTAATAAAATTGTCATTTACATTAATATTTCTGTCCAGGGACCACTAAGTGTCCTACTTTTGACATTGTCAGGGATAAAGTTAATATTTTTCCAATTGTCAGTGATTAACTAGTCCAACATTAAAATTGGTAGGGACTAACTTGGAAGTATACTTGATTTTAATTTATATAAGAATTTTTTATATGGAAAAAAGGGAAAACACAAGGGAACAAATTAATAGAAATTTTATAAAAAAAATATTTTATTGCTTTAATAGCATCAATAAATAAGAGGAATTTTTTTTGCTTTAATTTTTTTTTTATAAATATTGCTTTTTGCTTATGGGTATTACATCATGTACAAAATAGCCTTTTATTCCAAAACTAGTGTGCTACATGTGCCCTTGCATGGGCGGGTTGAATAGAAAGATATGTAATTTGAAAATAATATATGTTAAAAAAAATTGCAAGTTAATGACTAATTATGACATCGTCCAGTTGTAGATGTCCAATAACAAAACCAACAATCGCACCTAATGGTATTGGTCATGAAAAAGGTTGTGTAGATAAAAACCAAGGAAGAAAAAATTGGACCGGACATTGAACCGGTCAAGGCACTGGTTCAAGGAAAAATCAAAAGAAAAGCAAAAGGTTGATTGAGTGATTTAGAGTATTCAGTTAATATAATAGTTTTAAAAAAATAATATTATTGGTTATGAAGATTCGGTGCATATTTGTGTGAAGTTATAATGACGTAGATATTTCAAGGGAGCAACTATTGCCAGTCTCATTCATCTATCATTATTCCCACTAATTCAACTTTTTTTGATTTACCTATAATGCCTTTTTATTTTGTTTGATTGTTAAAATATTATTTGTTGTCACTTTTAATTTGAATAAACCTCACTATTATCAACTTTTTGAAATATTTTTCAATATGGTATTACATTTGTTTGTGATTTGTTTTTACTTTGTACAAGATTGTTATTTTTCCTCATTCTTTCATATTACATATTAAATTTAATTTGTCACATAAAAATAAATATATAATAATCTCATAAAGATAACTTGATATTAAAAATAAATACATAACTTGATTAAATATGTATACTGAGAACAAAAACTAGTAAACTATCAATCGCATATATATTTAAATTGGAAAAACACATAAATAATGAAGAGATATAAAATTAATACATAAGTAATGATATTTAGATTAAATGTCATACATCGTATATGCATTTTGAGAAATGTGTACTTAAGAGAATGCATATATAGTTTTACATCCAACATATATAAGTTGTTTTCATTTGTCATGATATTTATGTACGATAGCAGAACAAAAAAGAATAAAATATTATATGTTGTATCAAATAGAGAAATAAAAAAATATTGTTATAATAAAAATAAGTGATGTTCGGTTATTATTTTGAGATATAATTGTATTTTTATTTTAATATCACACATAAAATTTAAGATGTATAGTAACTAAATGATCAAAAGGTTGAGCTTTTGTACGAAGTTAAATAAAAAAGACAAAAATAAATTTAATTCATTAAAATTAAAAGTAACAATAACCAATATTTTAATTACAAAGGAGAATAAAAGGGTATTATAGGGAGATTAAACAAAAGTTGAGTGAGTGGGAGTACCAATAGGTACTTCCATATTTTAATTAATGATTAATAATGAATAGAAAAAATTTGACATTGAAAAGGGAAAAAAATTAGACTAAAGTAGCAATATCATTTTCCAGCTGCATTTGGCTTGTATCATGTTTGATGTAAATGTGATTTTGTTTGACAATGCATGTAGCTAACAATTAAATTGAAAACAAAAAAGTTTGTATTAAAAATGTACAAAAAAATTGTATGCAAAGTATTTAAGTGAAATATCAAAGTATGGTAATAATAAGATGATTCGAGGAAGTCTGGGTACAAAGCATTGATAGAGTCATTTATGTTTGTATAAACAATGGATATTTGGAGTATGACTCTTATTTGCACATGTTGTTCCCAAACATGTTATTTATAAGAAAAAAGAAAAGAAAGAACAAAAACTTTCACTTTCACTTGGATACGCAATAGACATGAGTTCAAACAATAAAAAGTAGAAATAATGAATAAGTATATAGGGAATAAATCATATAGAATAATAAGGAATATGTGATACATATAAGTCACATATTTTGTACTAATATTAATTAAGTTGTTTCTTACGAATTTCAATAATGTGTGATATGATTGATTTAAACACAAATCATTCAACAATTTTAACAAACAACACCAGGTTTATATTTACTAAGCACATAGTATTATGCAACATAGGGAATTTTGCATTTTTTGAATACAAAATAATAGAAATTGGTAAGAGTTGTATAAATACATAGATATCAAGGTGTAAAAAAACTAAAAATTTTCGATTTTTTATAAACGCGCTATAAAATATTGTTGAAAATCTCTCTATACATTGCATTGATTGTACATCCTTTAGATATGCCATCATAATTTTTCAATAGAACTCTTAAACCTTTCTTATTTTTAACTCTAGAAAGAGCAACATAAAGTTGTCCATGTGTAAACATAGGTCTTGGTAAGTACAATCCAACTGTAGATAATATTTGGCCCTATGACTTATTGATTGTCATTGCGAATGAGACAACAACAGCAAATTGTCTTCTTTGAAATTTGATTGGAAGTGTTTGGTTGTTTGGAATCATGTTCATCCTTGGTATTAGAACAACCTCACCAATATTATGATATATGTGAATCATGTGACTCATTGACTAAGTATGTTTACATGAAATATTTTTAGAAATAAACTGTAATGGTTGAAAATGAATTTTAATGATATATTTATGCATGAGGGAGTACTTGTTGGTAAAAGAGTGCACGGGAAGGGGGGTTGAATCATGCTTTCTGAAGCCTTCTTTCTAATTTGAAACATTTAACATAAAAGATACTATCAAGCATAAAACTTGGAGTGCAGCGGAATAGTGGTTTTCAGAAAGTAAATTTCTGAAGCATAATAACTGTGATGCTACTTTTAATGAAAATTAATTGATAATCATAAAATGCATATCACAAAAATAAAAGATCAGGGAAGATAGAATGAACACAAGTATTTTTATACTGGTTAGGCTAACCTGCCTACATCCAGTACTCAACACATATTGAGATTTCACTAACAACAACTTTCTCAACTTGAGAAAGTAAAATGGATAGTCTTTACATTAGCTTTCCCAAGCTCTCACAATGCACAGTGAAAAAATCCAATTGTCACTAAACGAGTACTTCTGAATCAACCTCTCCAAGTTGAGTCATGACCTGCAGACAACTTCTACTACCACGTTGTAAGTAGTCTTGAACTAGCCTTTCTAAGCTGAACTGTGATGAGAAAATACCTCTGCTATCACATTGCCAGTAGTTTTACCTTAACCTCTCCAAGCTATGTCTCACTCTGATCACTAATGGATCAATGTTACAAAGGTTATGTGTTTGGGTTTCCACTTAAACTAACCTACACCTATGTTTCCTTAGGAATATTCAATAATACAGACCTAGGAAACATGAGCGACTTCTTTCTCGCATCTCTTCCTAAGAAGAGTATACAAATCATTATAGAGCATGGAAAGAAAATTTTTACACTTCAAGATGATTGGTTACATATTATAATGAATAGCATAGGAAGTGTGAAGAGATTTTTCCAAAGTTTTATCTCTTATGTAGTCAACTCCCGTCAACATTCATGTATGGCATCTCCATTTATACAGGTCCTTCTTTATGACCATTGCCTTTGATATGATCTCCAAGGGTAGGTTGACACACTTATCATATCAGTTGTAGAAGCCATTGAATTGAAGAGGTTTCTGATGTCCTTTTCCTTTTTACTTTCTGATTGTGGTTTCTAAACTCCTTATTCTAGAAGCTAGGATCATGAATCAATTAGGCAGAAGAAATAATGAACCAGTTATAGAACTAGGTTTGATTCGAGATTTTAAATTTGAATTTCAAATTTTCCTTCCATTTCCTTTAGCATTCTATGCTCCACAGTTAACTGAGCTTTCTAACGGTGTAATCAATCTCTTTGATCTTTCTTCGATCTTCCAGTTTTCAATCTTGGCTGTTTGATGCAAATTAATTTGTAATTATGATGATTGTTGACTGAGTAACATGTTACTTCTAGAGTTGGCATAATTTCTTCAATCTTCAGTGTACTTTCTAAAGTCTTGTGTTATTTTCTGAAGATAATTTCCTTGGGCTTCTTACTCTTGACTTGATCTGCTTCAACATTTACATGTTCTCTGAATGAGATAGAATTCACCTCTTTTAAGCTTAATCTCTTCCCTTCAGATAAAACATGATTGCTCATGTGTAGTGAAATTATTCTCAATTCAAAGTGAAATAACATTCACTTTCCTTTTCGGCTCAGTTTCTTCGCACGAGATAAATCATGCTCACACATGCAAAGTGAAACAATATTCTTTCTTTAAGTCTGTATTCTATTTTAATCTGTATATGCATACTTTGCTTGACAAAATATTCACTTCCAATTTGGCTTAATCTCTTCCCATGAGATAAAACATGCTCACACTTGCAAAGTGAATTATTAATCTTGCTTTAAGTCGGTATGATACAAACCGGATTAACCTGTTATACTTTGTCAAGAAGCTCAAGGTAGCCATTAGTCATTCTTCAAAGTATTTTCTTTAAATTGGCTTTATTGTCATTCAAAACAATGAAGCTCATACTTTCTGAAGGGTTCTAGAGTTTACAGTACCCTACTGAGAATTTTATAATATTACCATCTCTATGTTGTATATACCTTATGTTACCCTCAGATTTTATAGATGCAACCCCTATGTATCTTTGTTGACTTGCTATAGTAAGAAACATTATGATATAGTTACTGATTTCTCTAGTCTATTTTCATTGCCCTTTACAATCCTTAGTTTTCATATGATTGTGTGCCTTAGCTACTAGCACACACAATTTTTATTGCACCCCCACTTGCATTAGGAGCACTTTGTGGAGGATGTACCAACTCAGTTATCATTGTTTGACTCCAGTTCCTCTACTGACTTTGGTATTTCAACATGAAGGCAATGTTATCACCCTATTAAGCAAACAATTTTTCCTTTAGAGAATTTAGGAGATATTTGACATGATTACTATTAACAATTTATACCAAAAACAAAAAACCAAAAACAAAAAAGGAATGGTGTGTTTTTTCTATACAAGAAAGTTAATTCCCAAATACATTTAGGGTGCGTTTGCTTTGCATTTTCTAGTTTTCAGTTTTTCAGTTTCGAGTTTTCAGTTTTCAGTTTTTGTGAAGGAAAAACTAAAAACTTAAAATCTGAAAACAGCAAACCAAACAAGCCCTTAGTTGTCAAATGTGGATCTCCAATAAATTGATATTGAAAAGAAAAATAATTATTGTACATTTTAAACCATTGAATGCCTTAATATTGAATAATTAAGAAGATAACAAAATGATATGAAAGGTTATTTTCTCTTTTTAACATATGGCTAAAAACAGGGAGCATAACATAATGTTAAGAGAAGTTCATGTTCGATATGGAACAATCATAATACCATATTCTCATAGTAGTTTCTTTGTTGGAAGTACAACTAAGCCTTTATGTGTCTTCCCTTTTTGTAATTGCCTAACAATTTTGATTGTTTAATTTACCTTGATTTTGATGACTGAAAATTTGACTTTTGGCATCATTTTATTGTTATGTATTATACAATTGACAATTTTTTACTCTTGCAAATAGCTTTGGAAAATTCAAAAGTGTTGAGCATAGAGTAGCAATGAATAATGTAGGATCAAGAGTATCAATTGCATGCTTTTTCAGCATAGGGAAACAGTAGTGCAAGACTATGTTACCTATTCTTTGGCAAGAGGCCTTGATGGGACTTCTCCTTTGCCACATTTCAAGATTAGGGAGTTGTGATATGTAAACAAAAAGGTGCTTTAACATGTATTGAAGGAAGTACTAAGCAACAGTTAAACATGTATTGAATGAAGTAGTTAACAGCAGTTATAGGTCACTTATGCAGCTTATTAGGCTTTGTTTTATACTTTTACTGTTGCTTTATCCTTGGTACATGGATGTTTGTTTCCCTATTGTATCCCTACCTAAATGTGAAAATTTAGCTTTGTTTCTTCCACCCTATTTAAGCTTTTATTTCTTCAGAGTGTAGCATTTCATGTGTCAAAATGATGTAGCATTGTAATTCATTAGAACTTCTAGCTCTTTTGAGCCTAGACGCACTAAGATATCGGACCTTATGTGTTAAAAAGTATTGAGAAATATTGTGTCTAATTCATAGTAGTATGACAAATTCCTATATAGGCAAGAATTGCTATTAAAGGTTATTGAAAAAGCCATAGTTTGTTTTTTATTTCTATACTCATCGATTGGAAATATCCAATAAGATAATCCTTATAGTAAGGGGTGTTGGAGACCTAAAAAATATGGGCTAACAGTGTAGGCCCAAGATAATAAAGCTAAAGTTAGCTGCCGTTGGAGTAGTAGATTGGGCTTAAAATCAAGATACAAGCCAAATATGCAAGGCTAAGGAAAGCTAAATCAAACAATTTTGATTGCACAATGAGTCTAAGACAAGGGCCTAATAAAGGAAAACTATTTCATGAGCTAAAAGCTAGTAAGTGCAAGTACATGGGAGTTAAGATCATGGGTAATGGTTACTAAAAGATAAGGACGACTATGATCATGTATATAGTATAGGTGAAAGGCTATAAATAGGGAAACACTTGTGTGATTGGGACATGATTCCAAGTCTTAAAAAAATTAGCCGTTGTTGTTTACTTTCAGTTTATTTTCATTGTAGTTGTAAAAGCTCTTTATTCATTAATGCAAGTTCTTCTATTCTATTTACTTCTCTTAATTTTATCTTGTTCGAAGCCTTTCTAGAGTGATTTGAAGAATCCATAGGCTAAAGAATTGTCCATTTGGATAAACAGCTTAATTAAGCCCTTATGTAAAAGTAACTTTTGACAAAAGGTCTTATGTGAAAAGTGGCTTATAAGTAAGTTATTTTGTGTTTGGCTATTTAATAATAAAAGTGCTTATTTTGAGTTTGTAGTGTTTGGTAACATAACTCTAAAAATGTTTTTTTTTTATTTGTCTATAAGTGTTTTTATTTGTATATCATATATTAATTTTTTATTGACTATTTAACAAAAAAGATTATTTGAAGAAATCATTATAATATTCACAGTATAAATATATAAATAATTTTAAGTAAGTATAAATAACAAAGTTTAATGGTCTAATATTGATATAAACCTTAAAGAGTTGGAGTGGTTATATCAAGTGCAAGAGCAAATAATGTGGCATTGGAGACAATGACAAAAAGGAGAAAGATTTGGGGAATGGATTAATGATAAGTATGAAAAGATAGATATAGGTACATGATGTGGGATAAATTAATGAAAAATTAAAAAAATGACCTGTTTTGTAAGTTGGTAAAATGAATAAAAAATAGAAATAAAAACTGGTAAGAGGAATATGATGTGGGATAGTATGTGTAGGTGGTGTAATCGTAGCAGTAGGTACAAGAATCATGGTTGGAGAACAGAGAAAAAGATAAAATGTTTTTCTCAATTAAATGAGAGATAGAGAGCTACACAAAAAAAAAAAAAAAACTTTTACGACAGGTAGAAAGTAAGGGTCTGTTTGGTTTCAGTTTCCAGTTTTTAGTTTTTAGTTTTTCCTTCATAAAATCTTGAAAACTGAAAATAACAACTGAAAACTGGAAACTGAAACCAAATAGGCCTTAAAAGTCTCCATTTTTAACTTCCTAAGAAGCTATTAAATCAACTTTGTGGGAAATCACTGTGAACACCCGATTTTGTCCGGTCATTTAGACCAGAAAATTTCAAAATTTGCATATTTTACATCTTTTTTAGAGTATTTTCAGAAAATAAAAAATAACTAAAAAAAAAAAAAGAAGTAGTCGTTTTGTAGTCTCTTGGTTCATTTCATTTGAAAAAATAAAAAAATGAAAAAAAAGTATTTTTTAGGTTAGTTTGTTTTAAATCAAAATTTCAAAAGGAAAAATCATCAAAAATTGTCTTGATTTTTGCTCTAGCGGTTTGATTCCATTTGGTGCTACTGGTTCGAGACCTGGGTGCAGTTCGGACAAATGAGAAATATACAAATATTCAGCCCAAATCCCTTTTAATTTCAGATTCATTTTATTTTCAATTATTGGTCCAACTTTGCAATACAAGATGTTTGAGCCCAATTACATGATTGAGTTCCTTTTGTCAGCCCACCTTTAGGAAAAGAGAGGCCCGATTATCTTAGCCCACCTTTAAAAAGGAGCATAAATGGGTGGCTATCTTGCCTGACCCACTCCCTACCACGCATACACAACAGCATGAAAATGGAGGATGGCAGATATAAAAAAGGGGGGGAACTGGCTCAACAGTGTCAGTACTGAGACAAAATAAAAATAAAAAATAAAAAAATCAAATAAAATACCAATAAGCGGAATGACAAAAGAAGAGATGAGGAGGGGAATATTTCGATTTCTTCCCAACTGCAACAACCATCTCCTCTCTCTGGCAATCAGACTGACAGGGGATGGGCTCTTGGCCTTGTTGGTGGAGCACTCAGCGGAGGTACAGCTGCAGAGGCATGGGGGACGAATTTGTGTGCCTTCTCTCCATTCAAAGCTGAGGCGTGGGAGACAATGCCACCGGTCCTCCTGCAAAGCACGAAAAACTGTCAATAGCAAAGGAGATCGGTATAAAATAGCAAAAGGGGGGGCGGACGGAGGGTTGGTCAGAATTAATCATCGCCCTCATAAGCCTAGTCACGATCCCCGCCACAGACGCCGCTTTTTACCCCCATACACACATATACCCTTACACATTTAGAACCATCACCAACATTTACAGCTAAACCAAAAATACAAACCAGAAGTAAAACAAAACAAAAAATCAGAATCAGAAAATAAAAGGGGAGGAAAGCAGAACCAGCAGCACGGCGCCTCTGCCTTGAAGCCGCCGACCGCGAACAGTCGCCGATCTTCCAGCACCGCCCAGCATCATCGTGAACCATTCAAGCCAGTCGACACAGCGGAGAACCACTCCAGCCCAGGCTCACACAGGATCGGTTCACCCCACTCAGCCGGCCAAATTTCACTCATCAACAGCCTCGCACGATCCACGGTGAGTCGAAAAGAAATCGCTTAGCCACCGTGAGTACAAAGATCACGCAGCCCACGCACTGATCGCGCACTGAGAGCCCAGATCAGCGCCACCGTGAACCGCTGCCAACAAGCCCGCGAAATCGGACCGCACCCACTCCATCCTCAACGCGAACCACCGCCGACAGCCGCCAACCGATCTTCTTCGATGGTCGACGCGAATCTCCTCGCCAAAGACCCTCGATCCACGAACCTGCGTGACCCCCAGATCAACTCGCCGGCGGTCCTCCCTTCGCGCGAGCCCAACCGCTGCCACGGTTTCCTTCTTCCCCTCTCCCCGCGTCTCTGTTGTCTCTCTGTGCGCCTGTCTCCGTGTATGTTTGTGTATGTGTGTTTGTGTGTGTGATTGTGTGTGTACGGGTGAGTGGGGTGAGGGAAGGGTTTGATTTTTTTTTTTTTTCAAGTTCTTTTTTGTTTTTGTAGAATTGGGCCTTCCTTAAGGTTCAAAGCAAAAAAACCAAAAAAAACATTCTGAAAGGTTTTGTTTTTTCATTTGAGTTTAGGACTACTTTAAAAAAAAAATACAAAAAGAAATATAAGAAAAAAAATGAAAATAATATATATAAATAATAAAAAAAATAATAAAAAAACAAAGACAAAAAATATTATTTTATCCGTGCGATGGTCGATAACCATGACTGAGAGGTGGATTCCTCCTTCATACATGATTGAATCATAGAGATTCACTGAGCAGCTAAATGCTGCCTTGAACCTCGTGCAAAAATCGGATTTCTTTTTCAACAGTTGCCTAATTAGAAATCATTTTCAAAAAATCAAAAATCAATCAAAAATCATTTTCCTACCAAAAATCATCTTTTCAAAAAGTAAATCAACCAACACATTTTTATTTTCACTTTTAACTAAAATCAATCAAACACACAAGCATTTTCTACAGAACGACGTGGTTTTGAGTTCCTCATTGCACCAGAGGGTACGTCGGCGTAGCTTACAACTATCAAACCAAAATTAATTTTTCATTAAATTGTTTTCTTTTAATTTCTTTCTATTTTATTTTACTTTATATTTTACATAATCGCTAACTTTTGGGGAAAAATAAATATTTTAAAGTCATAATTAATTGGCATAATCAGCTCTAGGGTAACCGTATTTATACGGATGTATTAGGGGTGCAGTGGGATTAAGTTTCCACCCTTCCCTAATCATAATCAGACTCTCGGACCTTAAATCTCATTTTAAAAGACCAGTTTGCAAATTAAAGGTTTTCCAATTTTTCCAGAATTAAAATTGGTGGCGACTCCCAAACATTTTTTTCAAAAGCCAAACGATCGCCATTCGAGTCTCGGCGCCCCCCTCCGGGTACGTTGTGACAATCACCATAACTTAGAGATTGCTTATATGCTTGATTGAGTTAATTGGATTAAACTTGATCTTAACCAATTCAATTTGGATCAAACAACAGGCATCGAATTATTTTGGAGACTGCTGGAAAGAATTTGATTCCAAAGAAAATCCAAGTTAAGTCCAAATGTTGTGATAAGCCTAATAGATGAGGCCCAACCCGATTGGCCTTGAACCTCCGATATCTAGGTTCAAGGGTTTGCCCAATCGACTTCCTAGGCCTCACCATATGAAAGTGATTACTGAGGCCATGAACTACTTTGTCCACATCACCCACAAATGAGGAACGTGGGATAAAGGAGCAAGGAGCATGTTTGGCCCTTTAACTGTGAAAACCCCTTCTAAGGTCACCTATATAAATACCTTCATGGGGTCCGAGTGTATTTTATAGTCATCCCATATTCAGCCTTTGCTACTTAGCAGTGGAGTTTTTACAGGTACACACCCAATAGTCATTGAAGAAAGAAGAATGAGCATAATCTTGTGTTCCGAACTCAACAATTATCTAGTAGCAAGGTAATTGCTAATCCAAATTTTATTTTCACCTTGTTACATTATCTTTAATTGATATCAATTCTAATTTTATATCTAAGAAATTTAATATGATGCTATTCTTATATTGTAATGAATTTTTTGTTTGAAATTTAAATTGATATTAGTTCAATAGTTTTCTGTTTAAAATCATTTAAGTAATGATTTTAGATAAATTTAATACTAACCGTAATTTTTTTGATTGATTATATGGTTTGAAATTATTAATAGTAATTTAAAAAAGTAGTCATTTAAAAAGAATTAAGATGATCAGATTTTAATTATAACATTGACTTTTATTAATACGAAAGAATATTTTTAAATTTAATAATTATTTCCAATTGAAACAAAATTAAATTATTTGAGTTACTGTATAAGAATGACATGTCTGCCTTGTGATTTAAATGTATTGAGAAAACAATATAGCAATAATATTAACTTTAACAATGGGATTGAATCAGTTGGACCGATTTTTTAAAAAGTAAAATTTCAACTTTCAAGTATCATAAAATAAGTAACTTAAATTAATAAAATATATAAATAAAAATAAAAGTATCATTTAGTATTTATAACATATTGTTTAAAAAAGAATAATACATAAAAAATACAAACTTAAGTAATAAAGTAAAGTTATTATGGTAAAGTATAAATTTGATGACAAAAAAAGTTTTGAATTATATGATACTATTTGGTTTGGATTGGATTGGCTTGGTCTTAAAAATTAAATCCAAATTTTGTTCTAATAAAAATTGAATAGATTTGGTTGTTTTAATTGCATATGATTTTAATTTTAGGAATTGGTTTAAATTTAATCTAAGTGAGATGTCAAGTTCAAGTTAAATTTACAAAGTTTATTCTTTCTCTATTTTTTTTCTTTTGTAAAGAACGGAGTAAAGTGTCAAATTTTGAGAAGAATTAGGTGGAGTGCTATTTGAGCAAATCATATACTTTTTGTTATTTTTGTTGGGAAATTTACACAAACCTCCATTGATGTTTGTCAATATCACACTCACATCCTTATGGATTTCAAATTGACACTCTACTCCCTTCGTTTATTTAGTTTGATTACAGTAACCTCCCCTAACCCTAAATTTTAAATTTTTAACAATTAAAATAATACATAAAATAACTATTTTACTTTTACTAATTTATTGTACTTTTATTCTTTGTCATTGCTCTTCAACCAAAATCCTAAATCCCAAATCTCGAAAAATCACCCACACAACAACAATTCCACATTCATATATCTTTCTACTGCCATCAACATCTAACATCCCAAACACCTCATTGCATATGTCAACATGCACCTTTTGTCGTCAGGCTTGCTAAAACCATTGCTTGACAGCTTAATAAAAAATAGCCAAGCCATTTCACAATGTAGAAATATGTGCCTCCCTGACAAAGTTGGAGAAAACCAAATTTGGTAAGTTATATGAATTATACATCGAAATTCAAAAAAACCATCGGCAATGTAACACCTTGAAGTTATTCAAAAATTATTTGGAGCTTTACTTTGAGAATTTAAGCATTCTAATAGACTTAGTGAAAATGAGGATGACCCAATGGACGAGTAGAAATTTTTTTTAGAACGGGTATGAATAGTAACTTTACAGGTCCATAGGTGAATAGAAACCCTAAAACTAGAACTAGGGGTTACCTCGAGCTAAGGGAAGATAGGTCAAAGGTCAAGATAGAGTATTAGGCCTAGGATTAAGTTTGAATAATATTTTGATTTCCCTGATATGGTATTTTACCCATTCATTAAAATTTCGGTATGCAATTTTAACACAAAAAAAACTACTTGTTCACCAAGTTTATCTTGAGCCAAATGGATAGCCAAGATCCATTCTTTAATCAACAAAAACAAATCCTAAATGTTCACTTCATTTCTTTTTTAGAAAGAAAAGAAGAAAAGCTTGAAATTAGATAAATACCATAGTTAACCTAAGATAAGACTAAAACAAGTATCTTGCCATCTTCTCCACCATAATTTTAGCTAGCCTCCCTCAAGAACATAGGCACCATGCTCTTTCTTTCCAAACCATAACCCTAGCTTCCATGGTTCCAAAACTCTAGCCTAAAACTTCTAAAACCACAAGCTTTTTTTCACTAAACTTCATCTACACTTCATAACCTTAAAAAATAACCGATTATAATTTTGATTCATCACTATTCTCTACCTTGAGCCATCATATACTATTGCTGGAAGAAGGATTAGGTGTTGTTTTGTAGGGATTTAAGTAAAGAAAATCATTTTGGGATAATCATATAAAGCAAGAAGCCTTAAAGCTTCAAGCATATGATTTTTGTAGCTTTTTCTTTTTCAAATTTGTTTCTAAAAACTATTGAATGCTTGAGCTTGATGTTTTGGTTTTAGTGTGTGCATACACACAGAATTTGATGTGTTTTCATGGGGGAGTAGTTTGATGTTGTTAGAAAATTATTCTTGTCAAAATAAGTTTTAAGTTGAGTTGCTAAAAACTCAGATTTTTCACTAGCAGTAAGTGTTTCATGATTTTTCTCAAGAAGTAGGAGACATCTTTTTTATTTGGTTTTTTTTTATAGTGAAGCTGACATATTAAGATAATTCCATGATTTTTCTTGAGTTTATTTGAAGTCTTTTGATATTTTTGAAAAATAAAAAATGAGACTACTATTATTGCTATCTAAACAGCCAGTTTTGAAGCTCAAAATTTGTGTAATTTTGTTACTATATCAAATGATTGAATTTAGCTTTGAAATTTTTACAGGTTATTGTGGACACTTGGAGGTCCAACTTCAAATTTTTACACAATTTGTTAATTTTATGTACTATGGTAATAAAATTACGAATTGTGACTATTGGCTAAAATTAGCTGGTCACTAACCACTGAATTTGTACAATTTTATTAATATAGTTAGAGATACTATTTTGACCTAAAATTTTTACAAGGCCTATGGATATGTTGAGGTATCTTGTTGAATTTATGTAGCTATATTTTATACAGTTTAATATGTGAACTAAATGCATTAGTAAGGTGTGAAATCTGAAAAGTGTACAAATGCCTTAAATTGATGATATAAGGGCATTTGGCTTATGTGTGATGTGTATTAATGCATGCTAGAAAATTAAAAGATTGTTTATGAGATATGATTGAAATTACTTGTGAATGAATGCCTATAAGTGACCAATGCATGCATTTGGAAAAGAAGAAGAAAAGAATATGAGCAAGCATGTGACAAAAGAGAATGTATGAACTTCAACTATGCATATTTTGACATATGGATGGAAAAGAGAAAAGACTTATGTCAAATGAAGAGGAAGACAAAAAGAGAAACTTCTTCAAATGAAAAGGAAGGCTAAAAGAGGAACTTCCCTTTTGATATTGTGAGTTGGTAGATGTACTGGCTAAGAATAGATCTGTGTGAGATTCGGAAGTGGAAAAAGAAAATTTGATGATCACATATAAGAATGAGTTCAGTCCTGAGAAGTAGCCTGTTGTCCATGTGTGGTCTTATCCATTGATACCAGTTGGTATGAGCTAAGTCTTCTCTATGTTGATAAAAAAAGATAATGCATGGGATTGAGTTCTTTGGTCACAAGAGAAACATATGATGATTCTTGATATCACATATGATTTATTGAGCTTTCATTTGATTTACACAGATTTTATGGTTGAAGTAATGTGACTAAATCACTAAGTATGCATGCATGAAATGTTTTTAGAAACAAATTGCAATGGTTTAAAATGTATTTTGACGATATGTTTATGCATGAAGGATTACATTACTGAGAATTTTACAATACTCTTATCCCTATGTTGCATGTACCTTGTGTTATCTTTAGATCTTGCGAATGCCATCCCTATGGATCTTTGTTGACTTGCTATAGTAGGAGAAGCATTATGTTACAACCGTTCATTTACCTAGTCTATTTCCAATGCCCTTTACAATCCTGAATTTCCATATGATGGTGTGCCTCCGCTTTTTGCACACCTAGTTTTTGTGTTGTATCCCCACTTGCACTGCTAGCGCCTTACGGAGGATGTACTAACTCACTCATCATTTTCTGATCTCAACTCCGACTCTGACTCCTCTACTAACTTCAATATTTTAGCATGAAGACGATGTTATCATCTGGATGGGCAAATAATTTTCATTTAGAGAATTTAGGAGATATTAGAGATGATTATAGTTATCTATTGACTTGTTAGGTTATTACTACTGATGTTCCATTTGACATATATATATTGATAGCAATATTAGTACTTTAGACCATCAACGATAGGCTTATTTTATTTTATTTTCATTCTTTACAACTAGTATAAGTTAGAAAGTATGGGTAACACACTTCTAATTATTGTATTAATACTCGAGTAACACACGGTAGTTAAGAGGGTATTATAGGCAGTTGATAGGTAAAATGGAACTACAAAGTTCTAGTGGCCAAATTATTCAATTAGATTTAAGGGAAAATGCAACAAAGGTAAAATGAAATAAATCAATTAATTATTCAATTTTTTTTCTCTAAAATCTCTTTGTCATTGACATTCCTTCGAAAGTGAGTCTTTCAATGAAATAAACAAACACAAAAAAGATAACCATGGTATGAAATTGAAATATGGAGCATGATGAAGAACTAAGACAAAAGTCAAGGGAATATGGGGAGTATGTTGTAATAATGTTTGGTTAGAGTTGAAGAGGGTAGAAAATTATGGTGATGGTGATGGTGATGAAGAGGGGAATGATGAAATATATGGGCATGGATGAGAAAATGGATGGTTGTTGTATATGGATGGAGGTTGAAGATGAAGAGTAAATCTGGGATTTTGAAAATAATGTTAAGAGAGGGAAGATAGGTGTTAATTCAAAAGCTAAGAGGATGTATGTATAATATTAATAGACCTTAGAGGATATTCATGTAATTTGTTCTTTTTCTATTTTTTTGGTCTTTTTTCCTATTTTTTGGTTTGAGTAACTAATGATTTTTTTGCGGTCAGGCTGATGAATTATTTTTTTGGTCACGTAAAAACTTATTTTTTCTTTGGTCAAAGAATAACTGATTAATGAATGGAAATATTAATATAGAATCGAATTTATAATGGATCCTATATATGACACGATTTTAATGAGTACTTTTATAATATTTATATATTTTAAACTTTAAATTATACTTTAAATCGTTGATATAGTTTTACATTTAGGATCTGTTTGATTTGCCAATTTTCAGTTTTTAGTTTCGATTTTTCAGTATTAAGGTTGAAGAGTAGTGTTGGGCCTGAACCACAACAGAAGCCCACAACACAATATACCCGAATTCAATCACACAACGACAATTGCCTCCACATTCAGCTAATCAGCTCTCTCTCTCTGTCTCTCTCTCTCTCCCTCACTCTCCCTGTCTCTGTTACACACCCGCTTTTTCTCTCCGACCTTGCGAGACCGAGCGATCCGACCCCTTTCTCGCCATGTTTCGTCGAGCAACAACCGTTCTCCAGCGACCCCTTCTCGGTGCAGCGTCCCGCCGGTTCTCCACCGATCTACCGGCGGCACCCAGCGCGGATTCGAGCTTCGTGGAGGCATGGAAGAAAGTGAGCCCGAACCTGGACCCTCCAAAGACTCCCCTGGCCTACATGAAGCCTCGCCCCCCCACTCCCTCTTCCCTCCCTACCAAACTCACCGTCAACTTCGTCCTTCCTTACGCCTCCGAACTCTCCGCCAAAGAGGTCAGTGATTCTTCATATCATCCACCCCTTTTCTTGGTCTTTATAGGTTACCAGTTCCTGCTTTCATCTGGGTTCGTCTTGGTTTTGGTAATGTGTTTTTCTTTCCGTGCTTCGCTGCTGATGACTGATTTATATGAGATAGGGTAAATGGGTTTATTGATCAGATTCTCTCTAACTTTTCTCTAGGTCAATTGATTGAAACTAAACTAGACAGTTTTTTTCTCCCTTTTTTGATTGCAATAATCGGTATCTTGTTACAACACTGATTATATGTTCGGAAAACAGAATCATGCGTAAGGCCATTGTTAATTTTCAGTGGTTTTTAGCAAATTTCATGTTATATATTGTTCAAATGGTCCATCTGATGTTTTAACTTTTGAAGGGGAAATAATGAGTGAACATTTGATCCACCCATTTTCCATTAATTGGGTTGGATTCTGAATTTAGGATCCCATCCATGGTCTTGTTGGGTAGTAAAGTTTTTTCAGATAGTTTTCTTCCAAACAATGCCGCTTAATATTCCATTGGATTCCTTTTTCTCATGGCTGCTTTCTACTTTATTCTTTAGATTTTGAAAGATTCCATTGTATCATCTCTTTGAAAATTTTCGTTTGTAATCCAATGCTCCATTTATGTTTCTTGTTTTCCATATATAATACTTAATTCAGATTTCATTATTCCTATGTTACATTTAGTCTACACGTTTCAGTTAATTGTGGTTGCAATGGATTATGCGGTCCTTGCTTTAGGAATTTCAGTGTTTTTCTGCAAAAAATTATCTTTTGCAAGCAAAAGCAGGTATTAAATAATTAATCCTGACTATTTTAAGCATAATTAGTGGTATTGCTTATTTCAAAAACTCATAATGTTTTGTCTATTGTTATCCCGTGGACAAACAACATAAAACTTGGTTGAATGGATCAACAATGTGTGATTGTGTTAAGACTAGGTCATTGCCCATAAGCAACGAGGTGCTTGAACATGATGTCAAATGAGCAAAAGCTGCATCCTGCATGTTATTTGATATGAGATTATCATGAATTTTTTGAGAAGCATGATAGCATTGGTTATTTCTTAGGCACCATTACTGTTGAAAAGAGAAGTGACTCACTTTATAAAAATATAGTTATTAAAGTATTCTGTGCGGCCTTGTTTGGTTACTTTACTTGAACAAAAAATACAGGGACATTGAGACAATAGAAACATAGACATGAAAAAAGACAGTTTCTGTATCCTGTTTGGATACATGATGGACATAAAAAATACATGGAAAAAAGACTTTTTTACCCCCTCCTCCCACATTAGCCGCCGCCCCTTCCCCCTCTCTGAAACGGAACAAAAAGACCAACCTCCTGAACCCAACCAACCCGAACAACCATTCTCTCTTCACACCATCTCTTCCATGACCCTTCAACCCCAAAATGCACAGTTTCATCAATCCTCCAAACCCTAACTCGCACCCTTGAACTCACTCCGGCAAGTCTCCAGAACCACCACATCATCCTCTAGCTCATCACTGACCTCGCAGCACACCACCCTTCCTCTCCCAACTCGCCCTTGACCCGGTCCACGCCTACTTGCCTAGATCCGCTGAGTTGCAGACCTGACTCAATGTCGAGTTGCTCAATGCCATGGCCTTGAATCCGGGAAGAACCTCCAGCATCAATTTGGAAAGAGGTGAAGAGGAGGATGGTGGGGATGGAGAGGCGCGGTTGGTGGAGTTGTTGGAGGGCTTGAAGGGGGAGTGGGTGAGTTGTTGGAGTGCAAAAATGGCAAACATTTCTGTTCAGGGTTGTGTCCTCACTTTTTGGGTAGACAGAATTTTGGACAAATTTTGTTCTGAGACAGAGACATTTTCAAGTTTTTGTACCTGTCTCTTTCTCAAAACAGTCTTATGTCTCTATTGTTTCTGTATTTTGTGTCCTAGGACAGTAACCAAATACTGCCTAACATTCCCTTTTTGGTATCTCTATAACATCCCTTTCTTCAAGGAGTTATTTGATTCTCTGTAGCATCCATTTAATCAAGGAGTTATTTCTTGTTTCATGGCACCCTAGATTCTGTGCTTGTCTGTGCAGTAATCCTTTAAATTTCAATGAAGCACAGCATTCTTTTTCATTTCTATGTTCCGAGTTCAGATGTCTTGAGGTCTGGAAATCAAAACCAATACAACTGAGCATGTTAGTTGCTAGTAGATTTTGGGTTGTCAGGTCAAATTGAATGTGACTCATTTAATTTTAACGTTAATGGAAGCCCTCCATTTTGTCAGGATTGAATGGCATGCTGCTACTGTTAAGACTGCCAGCCTTGCTTGAATTCAATTGCTTGTATTGGGGAACAAAATACTTAGTAGTTTGTAGTGACACTGGTAAAATTAATTATATTGTGATTGGATTTAGGTGACTGCATAAGTATACGTTCAGTAATGTTGATATCTTGGAAAAATAAAGTATGGACATAAGCACAGAAAAATAAGTATTGGTAATTTTAATTTGCTAGTATCTATTTTCTCTCCATCTAGTGCGTGTGTTTTGGGTGAATGTAATTTTCTAATTTCCTGTGTTTGTAACCGTCGTCATAATCAACCATACTGACCCTGAGGAACAGAGCTTCGTTGCAATCGGCTGAAGAACCTTATGCACACTGTCTGAAGAGGAATGTGGGAGGAAATGCTAGAGACAGATTTTAAAGAAGAATCGGAACTGTGCTCATCAACAGAAAAATAATAAAACAACCATACCTTACCCTACCATGAGCACATATAATCTCTTTGGCTTATGTTTATTTGAATTCATTTAGTATTAAATCAGTCTTATATCTATTGGACTGATCATTTTCACGTTTTTTCAATTTTTTACAAATTTTTTGTAATATAGTTATAAAGATTGACATTTTTCATTCTCTGTTTTTTATTTTTGTGCTTTAACCTCCCCACCCCACCGGTTCCATCATTTTGGGGATCTAGATGATATGATGTCCAGGGAAAATTTCTTAATTTTTCTTCCTTGAAAAGTGACATAATTTATGCTTAAAGGCTAATATAGAATAGAATGCATGTGTAACAGGTTGACATGGTCATAGTACCTGCAACAACTGGGCAGATGGGTGTTCTCCCTGGACACGTAGCCACAATTGCAGAGTTGAAACCTGGCATCCTATCTGTTCATGAGGGGAATGACGTGACCAAGTATTTTGTGAGCAGCGGCTTTGCATTCATCCATGCAAACTCAGTTGCCGATATAATAGCTGTTGAGGCTGTACCACTAGATCGAATTGATGCAAATCTAGTCCAGAAAGGTCTTCAAGAGTTCACTCAGAAGCTGAGCTCAGCCACAACTGATTTGGAGAAAGCTGAAGCTCAAATTGGGGTTGATGTCCATAGCGCTCTCAACTCCGCTCTTTCAGGCTAAGTACTACAGTTGAGCTGAGCTTTGTTTTCAATTGTTTATTTTCCCCCTCATGTCTGCTGGCATGTCATTGTTTTCTTTCACTGTAATCAAAGTTGGTAATAAACAGTTTGATCATATAGTTCTCTGCCGAAAGTGAAATTGATCAAATAATTTTTCAGGAGCTTCCATCTAGCTATCGAAAGTTGAGCAAGACCTTGGAATTGGACAAAAAAAAGCTTGGTTATCCCTTTACATTGTTAGCCGCACGAGTCCACTCCGTAAGACGAACCTTTGCTAAATAAATAGTGAATAGATTAATCCAAGTCATGTCCACTAGTATGCATGCTTGATCATTCTTTTGCAGGCGTATAATAATACTAACAGAGCGTGTGCAGCAAAATAAATTTGACGAAAATTTGAGTCACACACCTCACCACTGTCCCGTTTCTGTTACTTTAGATTCACTATTTACGTGGGGTATATAGCGCTCTTTGTGGAGGCATTCATCACACAGTATATAGCACACTTGGATTCCTTTACCTTTCATTAGTGAATGTACATAAATAGTTGTTGTAATGAAATGGATGAATGAGCTCTCGTTTATTAGGTACCATTTGGTTAGTGATACAGAGACAGAAATGCGGAGATATTGAAGACAAAAACTGTTTGGCGGTGGAGACAGAAACCTATTAGGTGCCCACCATGGTCCATGAGGATCTTGCTTCTGCTGTGCTTAAGAGTTCAAGTCGAGTGATGGAATTATATTACTTCCTCTTTTGACAAGCGATGAATGGTGGATGGTGGACAGCAGGAGATGGGACTATGGGTGGGGGTGGGCATTGAGACAGCAAACGACAAACAATTGGTAGAGGTGGGTGGGTAGTTGATTAATCGGCTGATGGTCCGATGGGTAGCAAATGGTGATTGGCAAGCAGCGGCAGCTATTGGTGGAAGTGGATAGTGAGTGGCGGTAGACTTGGAGATCAAGACTCAAGCGACATTAAACAGAAAAGAAAAGAACTTTAAAATCCACTCTTTAGAAATTTAGAATTCTTTTGTGAAGGTAGAAATTAAAATTCAGTCTTATGAAGTTTAGGATTTACCTCATTCAGAATACTTGAAAATTTATAATTCGTTGTTTTAGTATCACAATAGGAGAATTTCATAGGAAGTTAACTAAAATCACTTCAGCATGTACATTACTCCGATAATATTTTATCGAATTACGAAAAAACATAGCTAACCATCTTGATTTCTTTTGGGCCGAAACCAAGTGGATGGCTCGAAGATCATCTTTTTGTTTGAAGTAAAATACAATCTTCTCCACACCAAAATAATAATAATAATAATAATAATAAAACAATCTCCTCGTTTTATTATACTTTTTCTTTCTCTGTTTTTAAAACATACACTGTGTTCCTTTATTTTCAAACCATACACGTTCCTTCCATCTATTTCTAAAAATACACTCCTCTTCCCTTAAAAATTAAAAAGTGCTACATTTCAATTTATTTTCAAATTATTTTATTAACTTTATATTTTCTCATACTTATTAGTTATCTTTGACCAAAATATCCTTTATTGATAATTATATACATTAAACTTTTTTCACAAATTAAAATATATATGGCTGATAATAATGCAAAATATTTATACACATGTATTTAATTTATTTTTTGAAATTTTACTGAATTAATTAAATAAATCATTGATATTAACAATAATTTGTAATACTTATTTTTAAAAATAAAAATTACATATGTTTAGTTGCTTATTTTAGAATATTAATGAATATAAAATGTTTATGAATTTTGTATATAAAGATAAACCATAGAGAATGTAACAGAAGAATTTTTCGATGTTACAATAAACATATACATTAATATTATAAAATTAATAGTTGAAAATACATAATTTTTATGTTTAAAAATAGTTGTTACAAATTATTGTTAATAATTGTTATTTTTACTTCTAATAATTTGTTTCTTAATATAAAAATAGTAATTCAAAGTTAATATATATAAGTAAATCTTTAATATTATTGACACCCACATATATTTTACAATTAATATGTGTATGTATACTTGATAAAGGTATTTTAGTAAAAAAAAAAAATGATACATATGAGGTTGTATTTTTTTTTTGACTTCCAAGGGTATCCACCGTCGATAACGGTGACTAATTCTTTCGCCAGATTGTGTGGGCACCTTAAGGGTGGGATAGCTAGTCTGAGGAAGTTTTTCCATTCCCAAAGGCAGGGATCGAACCCTTGACCTTTGATTAAGGGTGAACGAACCCCTACCGCTCGACCACACCCCTATCGCTCGACCATAGCCCCGAGGTTGTATTTACTCTTTGTTTTTGCTTTTTGGTTTTTTTTTTTTTGTTTTTTGGAGTCAACATAAGTATGTATCGACCCGTCCAGGATGCAAAATATTGCGTTTTGCTAAAAGGATGCCAAATTCAATCGCAGCAGCTCAAAATTATTCGAGCTAGTATTTTCAAAGCCCAGTCCAAGTTTCAACGGGCCAACCAACAAGGCTTGCTTCAGGTTCAAGCCCCCATCCTTCCTTCACTCTCTCCATCACCCTCTCACTCACTGCCTCCATCTCTCTCCGACCTTGCGAGACCGAGCGATCGAAACCCTTTTCTCGTCATGTTCCGCCGAGCAACAGCCCTTCTCCGGCGACCCCTTCTCGGCGCGGCGTCCCGCCGATTCTCCACCGATCTGCCGGCGGCACCCAGCGCAGATTCGAGCTTCGTGGAGGCATGGAAGAAAGTGAGCCCGAACCTGGACCCTCCAAAGACTCCCCTGGCCTACATGAAGCCTCGCCCCCCTACTCCCTCTTCCCTCCCTACCAAACTCACCGTCAACTTCGTCCTTCCTTACGCCTCCGAACTCTCAGCCAAAGAGGTCAGTCACTCTTCGTATCATGCATCCCTTTTCTTGGTCTTGATAGGTTACCAGTTTCTGCTTTCATCTGGGTTTGTTTTAGTTTTGGTAATGTGTTTTTCTTTCTGCGCTTCGCAGCTGATCCACTGATTTATATGAGATAGGGCTAAATGGGTTTATTGATCAGATTCACTCTTAATTTTTCTCTAGGTCAACTGACTGAAAATAAACTATACAGTTTTTCTTCCCTTTTTCAATTGGAATATTTTGTTACCGCACTGATTGTATGTTCGGAAAACACAGGCATCCGTAAGGCTATTTCAATATTCACCAAATTTCATCATGTTCAAATGGTCCAACTGATGTTTTAAGTTTTAAAGGGAAAATAATGTGAACATTTGATCTGCCCATTTTCGATTATTTGGATTAGATTCTGTATTTAGGATGCCTTTCATTGGTCTTCTTTGGTGTTAAATTTTTTTCAGATAGTTTTCTTCCAAACAATGCTGCTTAATGTTCCACTGGATTCCTCTTTTTCATGACTGCGCTGTGCTTTATTCTTTAGTTTTTGAAGGATTCCATTGCATTTGTCTCTTTATCTTGGTGAATTTCTTTTTCTGTTTGAAAATTTTCGTTTGTAATCCAATGCATTATTTGTTATGGTTCTTGTTTTCCATATAATACCTAATTCAGATTTCATTATTCGTAGGTTAAAATGCATTTTACCCTCTTTAATTTTAGGTCATGTTCAGTTTATATCCCAACTTTTCAAAATGTGCATTGTGATATCTTGGACTTTCCAAACGATGCAAACCACCCTGTGTGATTAAGTTGATAGCCATTTCCACTGTTAACTGGTCATGTACATGTTATGTGCACAATTAGAGGGACAAAAATACCCTTCATTATAATGAAGTTTCCCAACTCTAAACCCTCTAACTTAGAAATGGACAAAAATGCCCTTCAAATGCTAGAGTTCGATTGTAACAAAAGAGTATTTTTGTTTGTTTCGGAGTGAGGGAGGGTTTAAGATTGGGAAATTTGATTAAAAGGAAGATATTTTTGTACGTTTAACTGTGCTTGTCACATGTATATGACTAATTAATGGTGGAAATGGATGTCAACTTAATAGAAGAGGTGTTTTGCACTGTTTGAAAGTAGAAGGTGTTGCAGTCCACATTCTGATTGCACATGAACTTAAGTTCAGGGGAATAAAATGCATTTTACCTTTGTTCCTATGTTACATTTACTCTACGTGTTTCAATTAATTGTGGATTGAAATGGATTATGTGGTCTTTTATTTTAGTGATTTCAGTGTTTTTTTTTTTTAAAAAATTATCTTTTGCAAGCAAAAGCAGTTATTAAATCATTAATCATGCCTGTTTTAAGCTTGATAAGTGGTATTTGGTTATTTCCAGAACACACAATGTTTTGTATTAGGAACATACGTATAATTAGAGTGCATGGAAGAAAGGGCAAATAGGGAAATACACACAGAGTATTTGGTAGTAGTGGAGGGCACACAATTGTAACCAACTCTGCTGAGTTGGCATGGGGAGTGAGGTATGAGACTATATGTATCAGAGGGCAGGCGTGTGAAAGGGGGCTGAACATTGGCTTAGGCATTAGGAGAGTTGGATTGCTATAGTGTCTAGAGGCTCTTATCATTTCTTGCATTTCCTTGTACTATTTCTCTCTGGACACTAGCAGTCCAACTCTCCTAATGCCTAAGCCAATGTTTAGTCCCCTTTCACCCACCCACCTTCTGATACATATAGTCTCATACCTCACTCCCCATGCCAACTTAGTAGAGTTGGTTACAATTGTGTGCCCTCCACTACTACCTAATTCTCTGTGTCTATTTCCCTATTTGTCCTTTCTTCCATGCACTCTAATTATATGTAGGTTCCTAACATAGTGACACTGGTAAAATTAATTATATTGTGATTGGATTTAGGTAACTGCAAAAGTATACTTTCAGTAGTGTTGATATCTTGGAAAAATGAAGTATGGACATCAACACAGAAAAATAAGTATTGGTAGTTTTAGTTTGCTAGTGTCTATTTTCTTTTCACCTAGTGCATGTGTGCTAGGAGTAGAATTTCTGAAAAAAATCAATGTGCTTTATTGAATTGGGGATTCTCAGCAATCACCAAGAACCCTAGGAAGATACGACAACTCAGCGGAAGAGTGAGTCCTCTAACTATCACAGAATCTGTAAAACTGATTAGACACCCTTCTAATTCCTTCTGTCCCTCTTTCATTCTATTTCTCTCTCCTAACTGTTTTCCTTCTCAATTAACTGCCTTTCTAGCTGTCAATCCACCTAACTATTTTATAGTTAAGGCCTAAGCTGCCTATTCCTTCTCTCATAGACCCTCCCATACATTGTGTCTCTAACACTATCCCCTCCTGCAAAATCACCTTGTCCTCAAGGTGAGCTTCTGGGAATTGCTCCAGCAGCTTATTCAGGCTTTCCCACAAGTTGTCATGTGCTGGAAGTTGTTTCTGCTTCACCAACACCTCAGAGTCTCCTTGTGGGGAGTGGCGAACCTGTAGCAAATCCTCCGGTTCAGCCTGCAAAATTCCATCTTCAGACAACCCTGCTGGCAGATCCAAGGGGTGGACCTGTGGGGCAAAGCCTTCTTCAAATGGCTAACATGGAAAACAGGGTGAAGTCTACAGTCATTAGGTAATTCCAACCAATAGGTGATAGGCCCAATCTTTTCCAGCATCTGAAATGGGCCAAAGGACCTTGGTCAAAGCTTTTCATTAGGTTTCTTAGCCAATGACTTCATGCAGTATGGCTGGAATTTCAGATATACCCGATCTCCCACCTCAAAATTCACCTCCCTTCTATGCTTATCAGCATAATGTTTCATTCGTTGTTGTGCTAAATCTAGATTGGATTTAAGAACAGTAAGTACCTCATCCCTTGAGGCTATAAGGGACTGAACTTCAGGTACCTTTGAAGGGTAGGTCTCTTCTTTGAACAAAAGAGGCAAGGGGCCTGTCATACAGAGCCTGGAAGGGAGAAACTTTAGTGGAGGCATTGAATGTGGTGTTGAACCAATATTCAGACGAAGATAACCAATCAACTCACTGTCGAGGCTTGGACCCTACAAAGCATCAAAGATATGTTTCCAAACAGCATTTTATCACCTCTTCTTGACCATCCATTTGAGGACGATAGGAGGTGGTATACTTCAACTTGGTCCCTGCAACTTTGAACAACTCGGCCAAAACCGGCTAAGAAAAATGGGATTCCAATCTGAAATGATGACAAAGGGAAACCTGTGTAATTGAACAATCTCCTTAACAAAAAGTTGGGCTACTTTGGCTGTATAGGGGTGTGAAAGGGGAAGAAAGTGGGCAAACTTGGTGGGCCGATCAACCACCACCATGATAGAGTCTTTACCCTTTGCCCGTGGAAGTCCCAAAATGAAATCCATTGAAATTTCCGACCAAACCTGTTCTGGAATAGGTAGTGGCTGCAAAAAACCGGCTGGTGATAGAGCCTCATACTTGCTGGTTTGGCATACCTGGCAATTAGCAACATAAGACTTCACTTGTTGCCTCATTCCACGCCAAAACATGGTTGCAGCCAGCCTTTTATATGTCCTAAAGAACCCTGAGTGGCCTCTTGATGGAGAATCATGGAATTCTACTAGCAAAGTAGGGATTTGGCAGGAGTTCTTAGGGATGACTACTCTGCCTTGGTAGAACAAATGCCTTTGATGTAGGCTGTAGCCCGGAAAATCATGATTTGTCTTGGCTAAGGCTATGAATAATCTGCTACAGGTGTGGATCTTAATTTCTGTAGTAATAGTTTCCCACATGATAGCTTGCACAACTGAAATTGCTTGGAACAGCACCTGTCGTGACGATGCATCTGCGGCTTTATTTTCTAAACTTGGTCTGAATTGAATTTCAAAATCAAGTCCATGAGCATGGATGTCCATTTCAGCTGGTCCTCTTCAAACAACCGCTGTTCTGTGAAGAATTTGAGACTTCTATGGTCTGTCATGATGATTAAATGGCACCCTAGAAGGTAGTGGCACCACTTTTGAACAAGAAGGTATCGTCGTTCCTTGATCTTGAGAGGGCTGGCATAGAGTTGGAATTGTTCCTGATATTCACAGACTGAACCTTCCTGCTTAAGCTTCTAGGGGATTTCAAAAGGATTCTGCAGCATTCCGGGTTGACATCTCTTGATTAGTGCATCCTTGAATGTACCCCAGGTAGGATCCAATGTTGTGTCCCACTAGCGAAACCAGATTAAGGCCATGCTTGCCATTGCTACTTTTGCCACATGGAGCCATTGTTGTGGTGGTGCCTCCCTAATCTGAAAATAGTGCTCCATTGCATTTACCCAGCCGTAAGTGTCTTCACCATGAAACGGGCATGCTGATTCGCCTCCATTGCACCACCTGTTGCGTATGCTGGTTTGCATTCGGAAAACCATCACTGTCTTTGCCCCAGCCCTGTCCTGGCGCTGTTGGGTATGGTGGCTGGCAGATTGGTGCACATCATCGCTCAGAGGCCCATTGCAATTTGCATCACCTTGACGGTGATTGTTTTTGGAAAAGAAGTGTGACAAGGAATCTCAATCGTTTCCCTTTTCGATAACTTTTTCTACCATCTTGATGCGATCACCTAGGCGGTTCAATGATCTAGCCATGGCGTTGATCGAGGCCAGCAAACTCTTGTGGCATTCACGATCTTCTTCTCTTCGAACGTGATCCTCTGCCCAATGCTTGGGATCATCATCGTGTTGGTGTTGCAGCTTCACGAGAGTCACTTTGATAGCTTCGATTTTCTTCTCCAACTTGGCAATCATAAAAGCTTTTGCCAGGGTAGACAAAGCTTCTGATACTAGTGTTAGGAGTAGAATTTCTGAAAGAATGAATGTACTTTATTGAATTGGGGATTCTCGGCAATCACCAAGACCCTAGGAAGATACAACAATTCAGAGGAAGAATGAGTCCTCTAACTCCCACAGAATCTGTAAAAACTGATTGGACACCGTCCTAATTCCTTCTCTCCCTCTTTTATTTTATTATTCTCTGTGTCTAACTGTTTTTCCCGCTCAGTTAACTACCTGTCCAGCAGTCAATCTACCTAACTATTTTACAGTTAAGGCTTAAGCTGCCTATTCCTTCTCTCATAGACCCTCCCATACTTCGTGTCTCTAACAATGTATTTTGGGTTAATGTAATTATGTTATTTCCTGTGTTTGTAACTGTCATCATAATCAAGCATACTGACCCTGTGGAACAGAGCTTCGCTGCATTTGGCTGAAGAACCTTATGCACACCGGCTAAGAAAGATTGTGGGAGGGACTGCTAGAGACAGATCTTAAAGAATAATCGAGACAGGATAAGAGAACTGTGCTCAACAGAAAGATAATAAAATGACTATACCTTACCCTACCTCGCTCACATATCATCTCTTTGGCATGTGTTTATTTGAATTCATTTATTAAACCAGTCTTATATCTATTGGACTGCTCATTTTTACAATTTTTCAAATTTTTACAAATCGTTTGCCATGTAGTTATCAAGATTGACATCTTTCATTAGCTGTTTTTTATTTTTGTACTTTAACCTCTCCATCCCACCAGTTTGATCATGTTCGGGGCTCTAGATGATATGATGTCTAGGGAAAATTTCTTACTTCTTTGAAAAGTAACATAATTTTCGCTTAAAAGCTAATATAGAGTAGAATTCATGTGTAACAGGTTGACATGGTCATAGTACCTGCAACAACTGGGCAGATGGGTGTTCTCCCTGGACATGTAGCCACAATTGCTGAGTTGAAACCTGGCGTCCTATCTGTACATGAGGGCAATGACGTGACCAAGTATTTTGTCAGCAGTGGCTTTGCGTTCATCCATGCAAACTCAGTTGCGGATATAATAGCTGTTGAGGCTGTACCGCTAGATCAAATTGATGCAAATCTAGTCCAGAAGGGTCTTCAAGAGTTCACTCAGAAGCTTAGCTCAGCCACAACTGATTTGGAGAAAGCTGAGGCTCAGATTGGGGTTGATGTCCATAGTGCTCTCAACTCAGCTCTTTCGGGCTAAGTACTGTAGTTGAGCAGCTGAGCTTTCATTTATTTTCACCGTCCTGCCTGACCTTGTGCCATTGATTTGTGTCTTTGTACTCAATGTTACGATAGATCATTTTGATCTTGTATTTCACTGTTGAGAGTGATTTGGTAAAATAATTTTTCAACAGCTGCCATCTAGCTCAAGGAAGTTGTGCAAGACCTTGAAATTTGAAAGAAAAGCTTAGAGCGTGTTTGGTTTCCAGTATTTCCGTTTTCATTTTCAATGAAAATGGAAAATGATCATGAAAACATGTTTGCTTGAATTTTGAGAAAACGTTTTCTTGAAAATATTTCTTGAAAGAGTCACAAAATTGAAAATGCCATTTTGACGTTTCCGTGTTGTCTTTGTCGTCTGTAGAAAATATTTTCATTTGAAAACGCGGTGGCATAATTGTGAATAAGAGAAAATCTCTTCCCTTCACGGTAGGCAACCGCATTCGAATCTTCTCAAAAGGGAACCATTTCTTTTTTTCAATTTCTTCAATGCTTTATCAGAGCTTACACTAATTGATACATAGAACTTAGATCCATTACCATGGCTGATAGTTTGTGATAGCTCCTGTAGTCGGTGATGCTGGTGGCCACCCAGTAGCAGGGGATCAAGACCATGCTTTGCTGCCTCTGCGACTCCAACTCCTCTGTCCGATCAACGCTGTTGCTGTCGCCATGTCGTCACAGATCAGACAGTCGTCATTTGCCACTACAGTTTTATGCTCACTCATGGACGCATTGGTGGAGGAGCAAGACTGAAACACTTAGATCAGCGCCCAGCTTTACCTTGTCACTGTCATCGAGGTTGTGCCAAAGCCAGGAGTGGAGGCACTATGGGCGAGCGCAATGCCATGGCTTGGGAATGAGTTGGGCATGAGTGTTTCCAACTTTCCATGGATGCAGCTCAATGTTGGAGAAGAGGACAAGGAGATGGAGGTGACAATGTCCAACGAGCAAAAACTTTTCCTTTTTGGTAGAGTGGAGAGTAGTTGAGGGTAGTGATTATTATTATTATTATTATTATTATTAAAAGTGAGAGGATTGATGAAAATTGATGTATGATTTTTAAATTTTACTATAAAAATAATTATTTAAAACAATATATAGAAATCCATAAATTGATAAATATATAATAAACATATCTTTATACAATAAAATAAATAAGATTCAACATAAATTATAATTATATAAATACAATAATAAATATTTAAAATTTAAACAAATTTTATTATATTAAATAAATATTTTTTTAGTAGATGAACCAATATATATATGTCTTTAACTATTTAATAATAAATATAATATTATTATCTGAAATTTGATTTTGAGAAATACATTTTGAAAACAGTCAAATCAAACATATTTTCATTGTTTTCACTATCTAAAAATAGGATCTACCTTTACAAATCAAACACATTTCCTGATTTTAAAAATTTGAACATGAAAATCATTTTCAGAAAATGAAAACAGGAAATGAAAATAAAAAATATTTTCACAAATCAAATGCACCCTTAATATTTATTTTTGGATTTCAAGGCAATGAGTGAATTGTGCATGATGTTGCTTGTTAGTTAATTGCTTGTGCAATGCTGGTGATAGATCAAACATCTGACATCAAGATTACTTTCAATCCTAATCATTTGTTGATAGTTATAGGGTCCAGATTTGCTCTTCTCACTCATAATAAACCACTTGTCTCATATGATATGTCCTATACACACACACCAATTACAAATTTTCAATGAAATTCTTGATTAATCATACATATACAAATAAATTGTTTAAGCAAAGTAGTGTAAAGAATTATTTTTGGGTGTGGAAGAAAAGAAACAAAACAACTGTAGTCTTAAGAGATAACTCCTAAACCATTAGCTAATATGTAACGCCTCGATTTTCTGTTAGAGTGAAAATGACCAAAATGCCCCTGAGGTCATTTTCGGCTCGAAATTCGAGGAAAGCCGGTCTGGCAGTACTCGAAGGGTAAACTCAACGTTGGAAGGGGATTGGATGATTTGTGTACCTTCCCGGGATCGAAAATCTCGTTTTAAAGTTTTCGGGTCAAAATGACCAAAACGCCCCTGCGGTGTTTTACCCGTTTGCAAGTGCCGGATGAACCCGAAACTTCTCCAGATGATTTTAAAAGGCGTTTTTATGTAGACTATGACTTTAGTTTTGGTCCCGGAGGTCCCGGGCGAATTAGTGCAAAATTACGGTTTTGCCCCTAGTTTCGTGTTTTTACGCTTAATCGCGTGATTAAGCAAACCTAAGCAATATTAGGCTCTAATCGAAGGTTAATTAATTTCCTTAATTAATCTTGAGTCAAAATAATTTATTAAAGTTGATTAGAACCTAAAAGTGCTTAGTTACAACTTAAAATCATATTTTAATTTCAAGACTCCTAGTCATGGAATCTTGAATAGTATTTTCTCTTTCCAATTCCTTAAATCATGGAATTGTGTTACACATTGTTTATTCATAAATGAGTTTTTAATTCTCTAATGATGTATGAGCACTCCTAATCTTGTCATAAAATCCTTAAAACACATTCTTAGTTACCTAAACTTAAGCTTAATTATTCCTAACCTTGTACCTAAGCTAATACACATTTAAACCTACCATTAACACCCAATTAGATGATCAAAACTCACCTCCCCCATGCTGTCCCTGGTCTGGCCGTGCACTTCCCTCTCCCATATGCATCACATGTTCAATTTTTCAACACTCCAAGGCCATACCTCAAGTCACATACACTATACCTTGTCATAACTTTCAATCAAGCTTGAATTTCCACATGAATAAATAATTAAAACAACCAATTTTTCCCATTTATTTGTGGCTGGAAAAGTTCCAGCCATGTCAAGTTTCTAGAAGCCTAATTTCATCAAAAATTGATAGGAAATTAACTCACATCAAGCCATACTTTGTAGCATAGCTTCCATACTTCAAACCATGCTTGAATGACCTTGTGTAAGAGATATTTTTCTCCCTTTTCCCCCTCAAAAGCTACGGCCACTTCCCCCTTGGTGAGCCCCATGGTTTTGTTTTTCTATAAATAGGATGCTTGTGATAGCTTAGTTGCACCTTGAAGCATTTGCTAAGTTTAGAATTCTAGAGTTATCTTGCTAGTTCTTTTCTTTTCTCTCAAAGTTCCAAGAGTTCTTTCTCTTCATGTTCATCCCCTCTTCACATTATCACCTCACCACTTCAATCCACCATATCCTAACCTTAGATCATCATCAAATCTCTTAAACACTAAACCTCAAACACAAGCTTCCTCAAAACACATCTCCTTTCCTTTTCTTCCTCTTTGGCCGAAGCCATCACACCAAGAATGTATTTTTCTCTAGTTTCCTCTTGGATTCTTTTTGGAACTTTCTTTTGTTTTTCTTTTCTTCTTCATTTCGGCCTCTTGGCCTTGATTATGAGTATGATAGCTTGATGATGAGAGTTTCTAGATGATGACCTTGTGTTCATCTCAAAGAAACCTCTAAAGCTTGAGTTTTCCTTTTCTTATGACTTCATCTATATGATATCTAGCTCACATGGTTTTTCAACTTAAGAAAATTAATCTAAGGATTTCTAAAAGCCCAAGCCTACCCTTGTCAACCTTAAAGTTGGCCGGCACGTTCTAGAGATCTTTCTCTAGATAGGGGTTTTGGGTATTTAATAAAGAACTTGACTTAGTTTCACTTTCTTTTTCTCTTGTAAGGTTTTCGGTTTTGGTATTTTGATCCTTGAGATTTTGTTTGGTTTTGTTTTGGAAGTTGGCTTACTTAAGCTTGATGATGAAGTTCAAGAACCTCATAGTTCCTTTGAGAACTTGGTTCAAGAACTCTAAAGCCCTTTTTGTGATGAGATATGTGTTGGGTTGTTATCTTGTTAAAGTCTTGAATGAACTCTAGCTAACCATAAAATGAACCTTGCATCATGTTTACTTTTATGCCTTGCACATCATGTTTATTTTCCTTGCTATCACTAAGTACCAAGATAATAAAAAAACTTGCATTATCATGTTTATATTTCAAGCTATGCATTATCATGTTTACATTTCAAGTTCTCACCTAAATATCAAAGATAATAATAGGATGCATCTCATATTTATTTTATGCTCTCACTTTACTTTCTAACAAAAACTAAAACAAGTGCATAAGCATGTTTATCTTTATGCCATCACTTTAATGAACCTAGAGCTCAAGGACTTGCCCATTGTTGTCTCAAACAAAGGTCTAAAATATTTATTTTCCATAGTTAAGATTTCGGCCCTAAGAGGTTTTAAGGTTTCCAAGTATTGAAAATTATGTTTTATAATTTTCCTAAGCTTATATGAGTATAAGAAATATGTAGAACTAAGTTTTATGAATTTAGGACCTCTTGAGATGAAAATGATTTAGCCACTGTCCTCTTAAGTATTTTTATGATTTTAAAGGACAATAGTGTTTATAAATGAGTTTTGAAAGTTTTAAAAAGGTTCCAAGAGAAACTAGTATTCTATGTGCTTAAAAAATTATGTTCTATGCCTTTTATGGAGATGCACATTTCGGTTCTGCCTTGCTATTTATTGCCACTGTATGTGCTATTTTAATGATGATAATATGCTTATGTTTGAGTAAAAATAATGTTAAGACTCTTATGTGGAAGATAAGATAAGTTAGAGACTAGAAAAGAATTAATTTGAGAGTTTTAGATCCCTTAATTATTGAATTTTCTGGATTCTGTCCAGTAAGGTTTAGATTTGATAATCATTGTTTTAAATTAGTTTAAATGTGTAGGAATGACTCATAATTGGTTTAGGATTTGATCTTGATGCCTTAGGAGCAAACTAAACTTAGAAAGGGTCATTGTTGTGACTCCTAGGTACCCGTAAAGTTAGGATTATAAATTCTGCATCCTTGAGGTTTAGAGATATTCTTGATCATAGTGTGAGGTGAGAAATACTTAGTTATCACCTCATAGGTACCCAAGAGATTAGGTTTGATGATTGATAACTTAGAACGTGAGTTAAGGACCTTAAGGGTCAACGCATAAGACATTAAAAAGTCTTGAGTTTTTATGATGCTTAATTTATGTAAATATGATATATGACACATGAGCTTGATATGTGCTATGAAGAAGTTTTATATGATGATATGCTATACCTCATAAGATGTGTTTGTATGTCCTATATGTTTTCATGGCATAAGCAAATTTGAGGAAATTCGGTCTACAGCCGTCACGCTGCCGAATTTCCATCAAATTTGAGGAACTTGGGAAAAGGTCTTTTTGAAAATCATGAGAACTTAAATGTGACACAACACTGAGACGCTTTCTTGGGTGACACCGGTTTAGCCGAGCACCCCCAAGAAAACAAATCCGTGAGGGTATTGACACAGAGCTTGCCAAAGCGGACAATACTACTATGCACTAGTTGCTAGTAGAGCGTTTCAAAGAGGAAATGACCCCAAGAGGTGATCCTTAATTTGCCCCCTAGCCCGTACTTTAAGTCGGGATTATGTATGTTACGCTTATCATAGGATAAGTAAGAACTAGTGACGACTAGTTAAGGTATGAGCTCATAACCTAGAAATGTTTTAGGGTGGCCCCATGAGATAAAGTTAAAGTTAAAATGTCACATATGCTATGAAAAACCAAGAATGTTATTATGAGAGTTACACCTATCAACTTATGCCACTATTATAACGTTTTGTGATTTTGTTGATTAGTTTATCCTTATGATGCATTCATGCCTTAGTATATTCCATACTTAGTCATAAGACGCATTGTAAAATATGACGGACCTTGGATAATTAATACTTTAGAAAACTAACTTAAAATAAGTTTACATGCATGCGCACCTTTTTAGAAATAAAACCCAAGGTTCCTGAGGATGTGATGACGTCACTTAGTTAGGGATGACCCTACTGAGAATTCTTTTAGAAGATTCTCATTCCCTCTCTCTTTTCTTCTGTCACATCTTCAGATGGCGACTTTCGTACTCTTCATCGACACCCCGATGTGGGAGCTACACCATGACCCAACACTCGGGTCATACCATTTTGAGGGTCGCTGCACAGTCAGAGTATTCATGTTTATGGGACGGCCCTTCGCACACCCAGTACGGAGCTACCGCTTCACCCCAACTGCCCTCTACCATCATAACACGATTTTCGAGTGAGCTAGACCACGCGACGAGGAGATCCTCCGCATGTAGCCCGAGGCGTCAGCCGTACGTGACTACCCAGAGTACGTGCCCCGGACTCAGCATTCGGAGATGGATCCATCAGAGGACCCGCCCTCGCATATGTACAGTTGGAGCTCCAGCCCCGCTCCCCCACCGATGAGAGCCGGGAGTGAGGAGACGGTGGTTCAGCCGAGGTTGGCTCGTAGGCCATCCATGCGCCCTCGCCGCGATGGACACGTTCCGATGATCCGCACGACCACTCCCGCCGAGATCTGCCAGTGGATCGATTCCACCCATCAGTACTCGGACCAGCAGGAGTAGTGCATACGATGGGTAGTAGCTAGTGCGCACACGCCACATAGTTGAGGACAAACCTTCTTTTGTATATGAGGTTGTCTACTCTAGGTGCACATGGGTATGGGTGTTGCTTTTATGATTTCCTTGTATTTACTTTTCAGTTGTAATCCGTTCTTCTATGTACCGAATAGTCCTGCTTTTTGGTAGGCACATTATCTATATATATATATTCAGTTGATGTATCCATGTTATTTATGCGTTTTATTATGATTTGCTCATATGACTTGTATGAATTCCCGTTCAAAGAATCATGCGTGGCTCTCACTTTGGTTTTAATTCAAAAAGAAAAATTTTACCTATATTTTCGCTAAGTATTTTCAAAGTAAAAGATGAAACCAGGAGATAATATTCTAAGGATTAACCTAAATACATACTAGTAGTATTAGGTTAAGATTTAGGGTGTTACATAACAAGCAACAGTAGCTTCCTCTGGAGTGCATGTTGACAACTTTAATAGCTTAAAAAATTATCTACTAGTAAGGGAGTGTTTATGTCAAAGTTTGAAGTTACATTTCTTGAAATCACATTTTTGGAATGTAATACACAAGACTATTATTCCTAGATATTTTGAAAAAATTGTTTGTTTAATATTAAATGATTTTGGGATTATTTGTTGATATTCTTAGGAATAAATTTAAACCTTATTTGTTTTATAAAATATATTGTTTTGAACTATTTTATGAAGGAGAGTCCTAGACTAATCCTAGCTGTAGCTGGGGGATCCCCAAGCTTCCAACACCCGATGCTCAAGTAAGAGGAGATTATACTCTAATGTATGATAATGATGATGTTACTTACTTGCCTTTAGGTTCAGCTTTCCTTTATATAGGAGGAGTTTTTTGTGGTCTTATCCCCTATTCTTAGGGTAGCTAAATATCATATTTCTAGATATCTTTGGAAGAGATCTATTCCTAATGTAATCAAATTAAGGTTGTTACTCAGGTCCCTTATTTTGAGGTAATGTATTACTATATACTCATATTCGAGCTATTAGGCCTTGCTAATGAACTCGCATGATGGTGAATTGGGCTCTTTGTAGGTTGAGAAGTGGATGAGAGGGGAGGGGGGGTTGAATTGTGCTTTCACTTTTCTTACCTTCGTAGTTTCTAAAAACTTTGAAATAAATACTATCAAGTATAAACTTGAAGTGCAATGGAAATATAGTTAGTGAGTATCATAAAGTGACTTTATGAGCTAATCAATTAACAAGAAACTGATTAACAACTGTTTTCTCAAAGAAACCTTAATAATAAGTACAAGGTAGAAAATAAAAGAGATTTAGGAAAAAGAGAGATACTGCACAAAGAGTTTTATATTGATTCGGTTAATCTGCTTACATCCAGTTCTCAAAAACCAGTTGAGTTCCATTAATCAACCATTTCTCAACCCTAAGAAATTCAGATAGTCTTTCTATAGCCATCTCAAGCTATTTCACATGACTAGTTAGCACACTCTACTGTCACTCCCAAGTAGTCTTTGCGTACTGTCTCCAAGCTAAGCTCAGGATGATCACTACTAGATCATGGTACAAAGATGTTTGTGGTTTGGTTCACTCTCACTAGCAAACACTCAAGTTTTCTTAGAATAAAACAATGTATGAACTGAAAATTTGAATGACATTTATAATGGTTCTTCCAAGGAAGAAAGTGTTATCTAATAAGAACTTCGAAAGGAGATTTTTACAAAAGAAGAAACTGATTACAAGTAGTAATAACTTTACAGAAGATGAAGGAGAGTCTTTTCATTCTTCAAAGATTCAGTATAGAGTCTTGACGCAAAAAGTCTTGAGTTGTAAGCACATGATCTCCTTTTATACTTGATCTCTCATTTTTTACCATTGCAATTGATGTGTTTTTCTTGTGACGTGTGTTTATCTTCTTTTTGTGTCTTAGAAATGTAGTCTAGAAGAGTAGGTCGGCTATGTCAAAGTCACTTTTGTAGTTGTAGAGACCATTATCAAATAGAGGCTTATGAGTCCATCTTCAAAAACTACTTTTTGTTTTCTGAATGAGGTTTCTAAACCTTTTCTTCTAACAGCTGGAGCGGTTGATCAAGTTAAAAAGTAAGATGTCATTGTCATCTTTTTTTGGGTTTGACTTAAATTTGAAATTTGAAATTCCTTCCTATTCTATTCAGTATCCACCATTTAAGAGCAAACTTGCTTTCTAAATCGCTGTATCAGTTTCTGAACATTCCTTTGATCTTCAAAGCTTCAATCAGAGCATGTTGGTCATTATTTTTATCATGATTGAAGACTATAACTAGAACTTGCTTCAGAGGATAGTGGAAATCTTCATTGTATATCAATTTCTAAAGGTGAAGACTACTTTATGAGGATCTAAGATTCATTTCTTGTTCTATCAAACATATTGACATCTATTTGAAGGATTATTTATCACTTCATTTAAATTTTGAATATGTTTGAATGAGATTAAATATGTTTACACATGATATCGTGAAAATAAAAGCACAAGAAAAAGATTAGTCCTTCTACAATATATTTCAACAAAATTGGTTTTTGTCGTTCAAAAGTCTAAGAAATAACTCTTTTCTGAAGGGTTCTGTGTAACACCCGAGGTTATTTTAAAAATTTTATTTAGATTTTTTTAATCTGAATTTTTCAATTTTGATAGGGTTAGTTGAGATACGAATGGCTTGATGAGGAAAAAAAAAACCAATGAAGCACTAGAATTGGGCCTAGAAATGCTCGAGATTGAGAAAATGTGAGATTTAGGTTAGGAAGGACAAAAAATGAAAAGTTTAGGCCCGGGATAAATTTCGAGTAATATCTGTTTTATGGGTACAATATTTTATCCATTCGATTAAATTATAATGCGTAGTTTCTCACACTGTATGGAAATTGCAGTATGAGGTGGACACCTAGTAGGACAAGTCCTTTTCTAGGGACCAATGAGATGCTTAAAAAATTTCATGCATTTATCTTGAAGAAAAACCATTTTATCAATTTCATTTCTTACCCAAGTTATTATAACATTACAAGACAACATCTTAACGCATTTCCCTTGGAATTTCGGCCAAGTAACCCTAATTCTCGGCCATCTACATCTTCCTTCCCTAACCAATATATGAACCCTAGCTAAGAACATCAAATTTCACTCAAAATCCCATAGCAAAAGTCACAACCTATGTGCTACATCTAATAAACTTAAGATCAACTCCTTATTACAAACCCCAACCTATTCATATTATCAAGTCAACTATTAGTTGTAGTGTTGTAAGAGGATTAGAGAGAGAGTTAGATCAATAATTTGGTGGAGAATCCTTGAGGAAAATAAAAAAACAAGAGCTTAAGCTTCAAAGAGCCAAGTAGGGCTTCATTCATCCTCTTTTCTTTTAAAATTCACTCTGAAATTTCCTAATTGATTAAACTTAGAATTAGTTTTATTGGTTGATAATACATAAATGTTAATGTGATTAAATTGGTGGAGTGTTTGGATGATGTTAGAGATTCAATTTTCTCAAAACATGTCATGGCCTATGTTGTTGGAAATCCCGTTTTTGAGTAAGCAGGTGAAAAATGTTGGTTTTTCTCACCGATTTAGAGACATGATCTTGAGCTAAAATTTTTATTTGATGAAGCCAACATATGGAAATATTTTCAAAAATTTTCTTGGCTCATCTTAAGTACTTTTGATATTTTTAAAAATTTGAAAATCGAATAGGTCAGGGTTTCTGCCTGCACAGTCTAATTTTGTTACGCTAGCAATTCATAGAATTTTTAGCTAAAAATTTTTAATGGATGTCCAGGAAATCTTGAAGTCCAACCCTAAATTTTTGTATGAATTTAGGTGTTCATTTGATAAGGTAGAAAAATTGAAACTACTGGCTATTGGCTGAGACTATGTAACTTATGACCTCCAAAATTGTGAAATTTTATTAATATAGCTAGAGACCTTATTATGTTTTGAAATTTTTATAGGGTCTCCTTGATACATTGAATCATCTATGAAAAAATAGTTTTGTTCTGTTTTAGTAATGCTTAATAATTGAACCATAATTTTCTTGATGACTTAAATTTGGGTAGCATGCTGAATTAGCTAAAAGGATGATGAGATGCTCATGATTTGATCTCATTCATGTTATGTAAACTCATTAATGATACTAGGCACATATAAATGTGAGTACTTATTACAATTGCTAATATATGCGAGACAAGCATAAAGTTATGTCTTATTGGGTCAAAGAGTAAATCCGGTTACTTAGGGAGTAAATCTAACTACCCCTGAATTGAGTCAAGAAGCCAACCTGGCTAAGAATAAGTCTGTGTGTGAATTGGAGAGAAAATCCAAGGATCACGTATAGGAATGAGCTCAGTCCTTAAAAGCAGTCTAATACTCTAGGGTGGACAGTCAAAGTAGCAATTTGCTTTAAGTTACTTTTTTTTTTTTTATTTTATTTTATGTGCTATATAAACAATACTTTAATATTTCAATTGAGATCAAGATGTTTATGCATTAAGTTACCATTTTAAGTTCAAAGATGATAGTTAGATAAAATGGACATGCTTCGGATAAAGATTTTAATAAGTTAGATGATTACTTTTAGGTATCTAATTCTCATTCAAATGTTTATAAATAAATGAAGCAGCTGGGTAGATAATGATGATAATTATGTGTGTATGGGAATACCCTATTGGGGATTTTAAAACTCTCATCCCTATTTACATTCCATGTTTACCATAAATTCAATGGATGACGTAAATGGTGTTCTTCATTGAGTGGCACACCTAGAGTGGCATTATGACCCTATTCTGGACTTTTTCCTCGTAGTAAGCCACGCTTAGTTACATGTGTATATCTTTTTTTGTCGTTCATTTTCCTGTTCAATTATTAGTTCACTCTTGATGCTTATTTCCTTTTTGACGGAATGTCTCTGTACATGGCACATCTAGTTATCATTCAGTTACCACCTGCACCACATGTAGCATAGGATCTCGATGTAGATATGGCTCTTCCTCCCCCTGACCCTACACCTATGCCAGCACCACCATCCACCCCTAATGATAATTCAGCCTCTGACCTTGATTCCCCTATGGGAGGCGACTCCGTTGCCCCAATGGTGAATGGATTTATGTAAAATGTTACTATGTCTTACAGTATCTACCAGATGTTTATATTATGTTTTAGTAGTGTGATACATGCCTGCTGTCTATTGAACTTAATTGATAGGAATACATTTTGTACATAGCTTTTTGATTTGTTTTCTTTAGAGAAGTAGCATGTTTTTATGTTTTAATGTACATTGGCAGTCCCTGCATGGACTTTAAAGTCTTATGTACTGTATATTATAAATATGTACTGAAATGACATATATGCCCTTGTGTTCATAAATAAAAGTACTCTGATGCTTCTACTATTTATAGAAAATCATATGGTACTTTGTTTTACATAACTTTTTGTTCGTATACTACATATCCCCATATACTAATGCTTTGTATTATTAAGAGGTGAATAATGAATAATTAATTTGAATATGATCTTACAACTAAATAAGTATAAATTTTATTACACACTATACGAATATGGTGTATAGTATCACACTCTTAGTTATAGTGTACTAGCCTAGGCGGGGACATTATAATTAAGGGGACGTTACAAATTGGCATCAGAGCGGCTCATCCTAACATAGCTTAAAGAATGGACCGACTGTACTTCAGCATACTCTGAATATCTTAGTGAATATCATGCAATCTAGATTTTGATTGTTTAAGTTAGATGTAAAATTTAGTAAGCATGACTGCTAATTGTGAATGTTTTAGGTTACTATTACACTTAGCTTAATATTGAGCCTGATCAACTCATTAGTTTTGTTTGGTATAACAGGGACAAATGGCTTCGAACAGGCAAAACAAGAACAATAAGGATAATGCGAATGAAGCAGGAGCAGGAATGATGGATACTTTTTGTGAAATGGCTACTGTAATGAAAGAACAAGCTGTGGTAGTCAATAAGGTGATGGAAAGTTTGGATCGAAATATGTAAAGCAATCCTATTAGGAACCCTGGAGGAATAGAAATACATATAGAGTACCAAAAGTTTGCAGAATTTAAGAAAGCTAATTTGATGCCTTTTAGAGGAGCCTTCAACCTAAGCAAGGTGGAAGATTAGATTAAGGCAATGGAGAAGATCTTCTCAGTTTTGGCTTGTACTGAAAGTCAGATGGTGGCCTGCATTACATATATGTTGGAGGCTAATGCTAAGTTTTGGTGGAATGGAGCAAGGAGGTTGCTTGAGGCTTCTCGTCCTAAAATCACTTGGAATACTTTTAAAGAGGCCTTTTATCAGAAGTATTTCCTTGCTTCAATGAGGAATATAAAGGAGCTAGAATTTATGATGCTTAAGTAAGGAGATGAATGTGACTGAGTATAATGCCAAGTTTGAGGTGTTATGCAAGTTCTCTACCATCTACCAATGAGATCCACATAAGGCCTGGAATTGTATCAAGTATGAGGTTGGATTATGATAAGACATTGAAGCTGCAATGGGACTTTTAGAAATAATTGATTATGCGGTGCTGGTGGAAAAATGTCAGTTGGTAGAAGGATACAATTGTAAGATAACAATCTCTAAGTCCACAAGAGAGAATTCCAAGATATTGGTAACAGAGTGCACAAGAAGAGGGGTTGAATTATGCATTATGAAAGTTTATTTTGAATCTACAACATTCGACATAAAACATACTATCAAGCATAAAGCTTGAAGTGCAGTAGAATAGTGGTTAGATGTTTCAGAAAGAAGGTTTCTTAAACTTAATAATTGTTAAACATTTTAACAATACTTGATTAATAATTAACTTGAGGTGCATAACATGAAAATAAAAGGTTAGAGAAGAGAAGGATGAACACAAGTATTTTTATACTAGTTTGGCCAACTTGCCTACATCCAGTACTCAGCACATATTGAGATTTAATTAAGCAACAAATTTTTCAACTTGAGAAAGTAAACGGATAGTCTTTACAATAGCCTTCCCAAGCTTTAACTTGCATAGTGGCCAACCCCAACTGTGACTTAATTGAGTAGTTCTGTACCAGCCTTTCCAAGTAGAACCGAGTAGTTCTGAACTAGTCTCTCCAAGCTGAAATGTGACCTGCATGCAACTTCTATTGCCATGTTGTAAGTAGTCTTGAACCAGTCTCTCCAAGCTAAACTGTGATAAAGAAATACCTTTGCTATCCTATTGCAAGTAGTTTTACCTTAGCCTCTCCAAGCTATGTCTCACATTGATCACTACCGGATCAAGGTTACAAAGGTTGTGTTTGGGTTGCCACTCAAACTAACCTACACCCATGTTTCCTTAAGAATATTTGCTAATATAGACCTGGGAGATATGAGTGACTACTTTCTCATATCTCTTCATGAGAAGAGCATACAAATCGTTACAAAATAAGGAAAGAAGATTTTTATACTTCAAGATGATTGATTACACAATATGATGAACAATACATGAAGTGTGGAGAGATTTTTCTAGCATTTTTGCTCTTATGTCTTCAATTCTCTCATCTACATTTATGTATGGCATCTCTATTGATAGAGGTCCATTTTCATGACTGTTGCCTTTAATAAGATCTTCAAGTGACACATGTAGATCATCAGTTGTGTCTTGGAACGTTACTCTAGAGAAGTAGGCTGACAGGCTTATCACATTGGTTGCAGAAGCCGTTGTATTATAGAAGTTTCTAATGTCCTCATTTTTCCTTTTACTTTTTGACCATGGTTTCTGAACTTTTCTTTCTAGAAGGTATGATCATGAATCAATTTGGTAGTAGAAATGATATATCAGTTTTAACACTGGGTCTGATTCGAGATTTGAATTTTAAATTTCAGATTTTCTCTCTATTTTCTTTAGTGTTCTTTGCTCTACAGTTAAGTGAGCTTTCTAACGGCGTAATCAATCTCTTTAATTTTTCTTCGATCTTCCAGTATTCAATCTTGGTTGTTTAATGATGATTTCTTTACGATTGTATTGATTGATAACTGAGTAACACGTTGCTCTTGGACATGAATTGATTTATTCATCTTGGGTGTACTTTCTGATGTCCCGTGCTACTTTATGAAGATCCTCTCCTTGGTTTCTTGATATTTGGCTTGAACCGCTTCAGTTCTTAGGCATTTACACTTTCTTTCCATGAGATAATATTCACCCTTTTTGAGCTTGATCTCATCTCTTGAGATAAACATGATTTCTAGCATTTTTACTCTTATGTCTTCAATTCTCTCATCTACATTTATGTATGGCATCTCTATTGATAGAGGTCCATTTTCATGACTGTTGCCTTTAATAAGATCTTTAAGTGACACATGTAGATCATCAGTTGTGTCTTGGAACGTTACTCTAGAGAAGTAGGCTGACAGGCTTATCATATCGGTTGCAGAAGCCGTTGTATTATAGAAGTTTCTAATGTCCTCAATTTTCCTTTTACTTTTTGACCATGGTTTCTGAACTCTTCTTTCTAGAAGGTATGATCATGAATCAATTTGGTAGAAGAGATGACGTATCAGTTTTAACACTGGGTCTGATTCGAGATTTGAATTTTGAATTTCAGATTTTCTTTCTATTTTCTTTAGTGTTCTTTGCTCTACAGTTAAGTGAGCTTTCTAACGGCGTAATCAATCTCTTTAATTTTTCTTCGATCTTCCTGTATTCAATCTTGGTTGTTTGATGATGATTTCTTTACGATTGTATTGATTGATAACTGAGTAACACATTGCTCTTGGACATGAATTGATTTCTTCATCTTGGGTGTACTTTCTGATGTCTCATGTTACTTTATGAAGATCCTCTCCTTGGTTTCTTGATATTTGTCTTGAACCGCTTCAGTTCTTAGGCATTTACACTTTCTTTCCATGAGATAATATTCACCCTTTTTGAGCTTGATCTCATCTCTTGATATAAACATGATTTCTCATGTGTAATGATATTATTCCATATTCAAGTATGCTTCTATGCTTTTGGTCCATAAACATGAATATGTTTTTTTGATTCAAATAACATTCACTTTCTTTTCAACTTAATCTCTTCCTATGAGATAAATCATGCTTGCGCATGCAAAGGGCAATATTATTCTTGCTTTAAGTCTGTATTATACTTTAATCTGTATACATGTTCTTTGCTTGACATAATATTCACTTTCTATTTTGCTTAATCTCTTTCCATGAGATAAAACATGTTTACACATGCAAAGTGAAATATTAATCTTGCTTTAAGTTTGTGAGATACAAATCAAATTAACCTATTATGCTTTGTCAAAAAACTCAAGGTCGCCGTTAGTCATTCTTCAAAGTATTTTCTTTAAACTAGCTTTGTTGTCAATCAAAACATTTAAGCTCATACTTTTTAAAGGGTTCTGGAGTTTACAATCTCCCTTTTTTTTTTATGATGACAAACCAATTTGAAGAAAATCTTTTGAAGAGAGGTTAAAAGAAATAAGACAGAATATAAATACAGTGAATTATGATTTCTTTCAACTCATCATAATTTTTAAATCTTAGTAAGTGTTTTTCTTAAGGCATGACCAGACACATTAAAAATTTGAGGCTTTAAGTTGACTCAAATCAAAGCTGTTTGGTTCATAATGATATGCTTCTGAATTAATCAGAGAACTTCTTCAATTTGTATCATAAAGATGCTTAAGCAGATGTTATCGTTTTAATCCAATTTTCTAATTAGCTTGATTTTAGTCACAAAATGACTTTCTAACACTTAAGTTTGCTTAAATAAATAAACAAATAATACTTGCGATATTGTTTCCTGATAAAGAATCATAGTCTTTTCCTATGCTCTCCCTTTTTTTAATAAAGAAAATGATGCTCAATGATATATATTATAGTTTTTCCCCATGCTCTCTCTCTTTTTTTTTAATAAAGAAAATGATGCTCAATGAATATATATATATATATATATATATATGATTGATAAAAAAAACTTTTTTAGCATGATGAGAGATACAAATGAAGTTTCTAATGGTCAGAGATACCTTGATGTTTAATGATATTGAAGAAATTCAATATGAGGTTTCTGAAACTCAAACAGGGATTCATCCCTACATTATTAAAAACATTACATTCTTGTGAGCTAGAAAGCTTTATGAGTATCAGAGAATGAAATGACTTTTGAAAAGAAAATTTTGTCAACTGATATATATTTACTCAAAATATAACATATTGCATATTGCTCCTGTTTTTCTATGTTAGCTTGCTTACTGATTCAATTATGATTATAATGTAATACATTATTTGCAATTTAAGTGTAACACACTTTAGAAAGATTTTAATTCTCCCTAACAGATCTTAGTTATGTTAAGGCATGAAGAGGATAGGTTTCTGAAGACCATCAGAAACAAGATACACATAACCAATTTTGAACAAGTTAAGCAGAGTACATTAAGCATATCTCAAGTGAGTAGTAGATAATGATGTGTTGATACCATATTAAGCTTATCATACATATCAACGACACTCAAATGAAATCAAGCTATAACTAATCATGGATATGTGTGTGAACTGACTATATTTGCATGTTGATGATTAGGCAAGACAGAGAATACGCAATTGAGCCACACATTTTTAGTCATTCTATATGATTAGCTAAGCGTAATGATATAGGCATTGATTATGTACTATGGCTTAAAAAAATATCACTCAGTGTTAGAGATAGATGTATAAATGAGTAGGAATAAGCATAAGCATAATGGATAAGGAATTGATAAGTACCAGAGCAGAGGGTAAACATCTATGTACCAGAGTATAAAAAAAAACTAAACCAGTCATAGACATAAAAGATAATAAGTATTGCATTTGAGATAATGTTCAAAATATTGTGACCATGTTAAAGAAAAAACATGAAATTATGCAGTATACAAAAGAAACGTTTTGGGCTCCCCCTTAGCATGACTTTCTCTGAATGTTTACACACTTTTTCAATTTTCCTCTTCTCCCCCTTTTATCATCATCAAAAGAAAACGTATAGGAGAGGAATTGAAGTGATCTCTTTAGCCTCGTCGTCTTAGCTCTTGTAAGATTTCTTAATTTTTCTGAAGGATTTGAAACAGTAAGTTTTCAAGGTTAGATGCTCGTTTTTCCAAATTATCCAGCCTGTCAGCAATTAGCTATTGATTTTCAAGCAGCATTTGTATTCGAGCAGTGACTAGAGGAGGTTGTGGCTATGGATGACTGGTGGATGGTTGGTTTGATTCTTGAGCAAGCTTATGGATAGGTGGTGGTGCAGGCATTGAAGATTCCTTGATATAGGTAGGAGGAGAATCATCTGCCAAAGTGAAGTCAGTTTCAGGAACAATGCTTCCCGTATTATCATTTGATGACTTTCTTTTAGTAGATGACAAGGGTTGCTATTTGTTTCCTCTAACTTTGCTTCCTTTTTAAGTTTCAGACTTTGTAGGTTTGGATAGTGGATCAAGTATATCTTCACCACCAATGACAGTTTGAAGTTTTGCAGAATCTTCTGAGTTGTTGTCTAAATTGGTTATCATTTTCTTTTCTGCAGAACATTCTGCATTGTTGATGGCATCTCTTATTCTTTTGAATTGTCCGGTAGGAGCGCTAATGAATTTTCTCTTGGCTTTCAAAGAAGATATGGTGTAGTCAATTCCAACCTTGTATAGAAAACATTCATTTGCTAAAGGATAGCTCAGATGTTCGAATACTTTGGTTAGGAACATCCCATACGGCACGAACGCAGATTCTATCTCCTCCATTTTAGAGGTAGTGGCATCAATCATGTAGTCAAAGATTAGTCTAGGTAAGTTAACCTTTCTCATTGTTAAAAGGCAGAAAAGCAACATGCAGTCTACCCTAGAGAGTGAGTCCATGCTTCCTGTTCTAGGAAGAAGAGAGAAGTGACTAAGTTTGTAAACTTGTCTTGCTCTGGAGTTAAGCATGGTGCTAGTTATTATGCTAGGATGATACTCTTGAGAGTTTGTGAGACAATTTAAGACTTCTTCTGCTGATACTCCAAGAGTAGTGAACCAATTTTCATCAGCAAGACATTGGATTCCTTTATTAGGAGAAAGGGAAATATAAGAGAGGTTGTTTATGCTAAGTTCTAAATCTATTCCTCTAATATAGGAGGTAAGAACAAAGTCAGTTAACTGTACTAGTTGTGAACAGAAGATTGTTACCATTCTGGTAAAAACTCTATCAGAGATGTTGAGAAATCCCTCCCATCCTTGAAAGGTGATAATTTCTAGGAGGAATACAAAGATATTCATCAGTTCCTTGGAGAGCCTTTTTCCCGATGCTATTGCACGAGCGGTGAAATTATTAGCATAGCATTGTTGATGAAAGGATTCATCATACATTTGGAGTATCCTTAGACTAGCGGCATTGCCATTAAACTTCTTTCCATCAGCCATGTTTTGAATATGCTTTTGAAGAAGGTGATTGATAATAGAAATGAGTAGAAGGCGTGAGTGATCAAAAAAAGTAATTAGAGGCTTATTTTGAGTTCAATGGGTCTCAAGGGGGGAAAGAGAGAGGGAGAAGAGAACGAGATGATTTGAGGAATTGTGTAAGAGAAGACAGAAAGAAGAGTAGAAAACTAAAACGATTTTGGAAACGTGTAGAGGAAAACAGAGATTAGAGAAGGAAAGTGTAATGAGAGATTGATTAACAGGTGTTAGAATGTGATGGTATGAAGTTGAAGCAACGTGGGAGAGAGAAAATAGAATTTGGAGAAAATTTTTCCTGCTCATTAATTTTTACTTAAATGAGTGATTTTTGACTCTTTGAACCACTCTTTATGAAAGATTCACTTTTTGATCTTATTTTGGTATTTTCCATTTCCTAGGAGTGCTGAAAGGATTTCCCTTAATTAGACATATCTTTACGAAGCTTTTCTTTTCAAACCTCTTGAGCCTTATTTTCCCTTATGAGATTTTGACAAGCTATCTAAGACTTACGAGATGAGATTTGTCATTCAAATTGATGTGCCTGTGTGATTTTTACATCTTTCATGGAGAGGAGAATGCCCAAGAGAAAATGTTTGTGTATAAATGCTTATGCAAATTTTGGAAAGTTTTGCTGAGTGTGTCCCATGTGTTAAATCAAAGTAAGATTAGCTTAACATAATGATAATCAATAAAGAGACATGGATTTGCAATGCTGAACATGATTCTTCCAATCAGAATCAATTACCACTATTATTATAAAGTTCTTAGGAATACCTTAATGCCTGATGTTTTTTCTGGTTCCTTATCCGCAGCATTTGGGCATGCTTAATTGCTTCAATCCTCCAAATTTTTCTTGTTCCTTTGTCTATGTAATTAGAAGTCTCTGAATCTCTTAAAAGTGGAAGCACTTTGGAGTTTCTCAGATCCTAATAACTTCATTTAGTTTGCAAGTATTCAAGCTTAGTATTTTCTAATTAGGATCAGCTTTTGCAGTGAAGTTTGCACCTAATCTTGACTATTCAAAGCCTTTTTCACAAGTTAGCCTCAAAGGTGAAGTTGGAAGGATATGTTTCCAGAACTTTCAGATTGCTTTAGTTTATTACTTAGAAATATTTTTCTGATTTTCTTTGAAGTTTCTCAGCATGCTTTATGAAGTATTTGATTTCTGGAGTTTACTTTCTGAGGATGCACCTTCCATTCTTTTGCTGATCAAGAATCTTTTTGAGACTCTTTTCCTCAAGACAGTTAGCAAAGTAGTTCTTGAATACTTTTTATCAGCAAATTTAGATTGTTTGGGAATCTAGAGAACCCTGCTTTTGATTTTCTTTCTTGAGTTGTGAGAAAAGTCTGATATAACACCTGAAAGAAAATTTATCTTGGTCCTCAATTTTCTTAAGTCCATCTTGGTTAGTTGTTCGATATTCCCAAACTCTTTAAACATATTTCTCTTTAAAAGACATTTAGCATATGGATATCCCTTCTTGTAATAGCTGATAAGAACAACAAAAGAAAATATGTTTGATGAGATTGCATTTTCTTGTTACTTCTTATTTTCTCTTCATTTCTCATATTCATTTTCTGAAATAATGGTCTTTACTCTCTAAACACAAGTTTGAGGATAATGATTCCTTTGACCATTGACCAGATCAGATGTTTAGAAGCTACAAAGGAAGATTGTCAAATTCATAAATGGCTTTATGAGATCTATCTAATCTAATTATGAGACTTTACCTTCTACATGCCTAAAGCTTGAAAACATAATTTATATTTTCTTTTTAAGTTTCTCTGTTCAAACTTGGGCTTATTCTTCCAAAGGTTCTTTGAAAAGAAAGTAAGCTTATTATGTGGCAGCACATCATATGACATTGATGAAAATAAGGTAATGAGTTTGAGTGTTCATCCTTGTGTGCTTCTATAAGCTATTACTCATGTTATGCAATTTGAGAATATGCATTTTTGACCTTCATTTTGTCCCTTTGATCTTTGACCTCGGCAATCGTCAGATTGCTCAACCTCTAGAGGCCTAGCTCTGATACCACTTGTTGGTAAAAGAGTGCACGAGAAAGGGAGTTGAATTGTGATTTATGAAGTCTTATTTTGAATATGAAACATTCGACATAAAACATACTATCAAGCATGAAGCTTGAATTGCAGTGGAACAATGGTTAGATGTTTTAGAAAGAAGGTTTATAAAACTTAATCATTGTTAAACATTTTAACAATACTTGATTAATAATTAACTTAAGGTGCATAACATAAAAATAAAAGGTTATGGAAGAGAAAAATGAACACAAGTGTTTTTATATTGGTTCGGCCAACCTGCCTACATCCAGTGCTTAACACATGTTGAGATTTCATTAAACAACAACTTTCTCAACCTGAGAAAATAAACAAATAGTCTTTATAATAGCCTTCCCAAGCTCTAACTTGCACAGTGGCCAATCCTAACTGTGACTTAACTGAGTAGTTCTGTACCAGCCTTTTCAAGCTAAATCAAGTAGTTCTGAACCAGCCTCTCCAAGTTGAACTGTGACCTGCAGTCAACTTCTACTACCATGTTGTAAGTAGTCTTGAACCAGCCTCTCCAAACTAAATCGTGATAAGCAAATACCTTTGTTATCCCGTTGCAAGTTGTAACATCCTAATTTTTAACCCAATACTCTAGAACATATCGAGGTTAATCATTAGGTTATTATTTCTTAGTCTCATTCTTTTTTAAAATACTTAGCAGAAGGTACAGGTAAAATTTTTTTTTTGAAATGTGAAAACAAAGTGAAAGTCGCGTTCATCATAATCGTGGACTAATCATACATTGCAACTCGTAATGAAATAACACAAGGTGAAAGAACATATAACAAATGAGCAATCAATGGTACAAATAGGGAAATACTTTCATTAATATTACCATATGCCCACCAAATAGTGGGACTTAGTTTAGTACAAGGAAAAGTAATACACAAGGAAAGCAAATACAATGGAAAAAGGAAAGTACAAGGGGAATCATACTAAACGACACCCATACCCTAGTGCACTTAAGATGGATAACCTTAGACAAAAGAAGGTTTATCCTATTCTATGAGTGAGTGTGTGCACTAGACCTCCCCTAAAACACATGCTACTGGAACCAGGGATATGGCGGGATGAAACCAATCCACAGACGTTGTGCGGCAAAAGTAGGCATGTGTGGTGGCTGATCATGCGCTCCTCAGTGGGGGCGCATCTCGGCCCGCCTAGCCAATCTCGGCTGCGTAATAGTCTCCTTGCTCCCGCCTCTCGTGAACTGAGGAGTGAAGGTGGAGCTCTCATTATACATGTGAGTCGGCGGATTCTCCGAGGGGTCATCCTCCGAGCTTGGAGATCGGGGCACATAGTCTTGGAAGTTGTGGGCAGCCGATCCTTCGGAGTACGTATGAAGAATCCTCTCGTCACATGTCTGGGTGCGCTTAAAAACCATAGCATCATCGTAGGGAGACATAGGGGAGAAGTAGTAGCTATGTATAGGATGTGCAAAGGGACGTCCCACGAACATGAAGATGCGAATAGCACAACGTCCCTCAAAATGATACGACCCGTGCTTCGGATCATAGTGCACCTCCCACGTCGGAGTGTCGATAAAGGCCACGAATGTCGCCATCGAGCTCTTAAGATGTAATGGGAAGGAAGAGAGAAAGAACAAGGAGTGAGAATCTTGCTAAAGAAACTCAGTAGGGACATCCTATCTAGGGTTACATCGTTCACATCCTCAGGAACCTTGGGTTTGTTATTAAAAGGCAAGCATGCATATAGTGTTCCTTATTTAGGGTTATAAAACTAGATTATCCAAGGTTCGTTCGTTTTCTAATGCATCTTAATGTCATGAATGCAATATATCAAAGCATGAATGCATGGCAATACTTTAAACAAATAACTCAACAAATCATAACATCAAGAAGCATACAAGTGGCATACAACTTTCAAGTGGAACTTTCCTCAACTTTGTGACTTAGAACATCATACTTTAGCATTATAGGGCCACCCTAATCATCATCTAGGTTATGAGCTCATACCTTAACTAGTCGTCACTAGTTGTTACTTATCATCTGGATAAGCGAAAAACATAATAAAATCCCGACTCCTTAAGTACAGGTTAGGGGGCTAAGGATCACCTCTCTTAGGATATACCCTTTTTGAAATGCTTTACTTGAATCTAGTGCATAGCAATTTGTCCGCTTTGGTAGGCTACATCTACTCATACCCTCATGGATTTATCTTTCCTGGGGGTGCTTGGCCGAACCGGTGTCACCCAAGAAAGTGCATTTCAGTGCTTTGTCACATAAAAATCTCCTGGGGGTGCTCGGCCGAACCAGTGTCACCCAGGGTTTTAATCTCATATGATTCTTCAAAAACATTCTCAAGTCCTTTTAGATTTGACAGAAATTCGGCAGCATAATGGCTGTACATCGAATTTCCTTCAAACTAACTTTATGCCACGTAACTCATAACACATACGCATTTCCTCATTCAAATTCTCTAATCATGCTCAACTTGAAATCACATTAATACGCTCATCACATCACATATATCATCACATCATACAACTTATTGCATTGAAGAACCTAAGGTGTGTTATGCTTGACCCTTAAGGTCTTAAACTTTGAAACTTAAATTCTCTAATAATCAAATCTTAATATTTTTTGCACCAATAGGATCAAAACTAATTATTCTCCTATTTATTGTGATCATCACTTAATCTAAAATCCATTAGTGCAGAATCCATAATTTATACTTTACAGGTATCTAGGAGTCACAACTTTGACCCTTTCTAAGTTCGGTTCCTCCTAAGGTATCAAGATCAATTCCTAAACCAATTATGAGAGTTTCCTACACATATAAACTAATTATAAACCATAATTTACTAATATTACCCTTGCTGGATAGAATCTAGAAAATTCATTTTCTCATGTTTCTAGAATTCTTTTTAATTCTTTTATAGTTACTAACTTGTCTTAACTTTCTCTAATTAATTCTATTCTCAAATATACATGAATAAACTCAATTTTTCATCATAAGATCATCATCATACAGTGAGCAAACAACTCAAATAGAACCGAATTCATTGTCATCACATAATGCACATGGTTTCATTTCTAGCACACATAAATTGCTAGTTTCTCTTGGAACCTTTTTAGAACTTATGAAACACATTAGAAAACATTTTTATCTCATTAAATCATCATAAACTCATTAGAGGCAGTAACTATTTCAAAATGAACTGAAGAGAGACTTAAATCGTAAAACCTTGTTCAAAACATTTCTTGAGATCATCTAAGCTTAGGAAAAACATGAAACATATGCTTGGGCACTTGTGACTAGATGAATCTTATTCTAAGATTCAACATCATCACAAGGCCGAAATCAAAGTAGTAAAACACACTCATTTCCAACTTTGTTTGAGATAATACTGAGCAAGTCTTTGAGCTCAAAATTTCTTAGGTGATGGCATAAACATAAATATGCAATGCATTTTATTTTAGTCTTTATTAGGGAGTGAGAGCATAAAATAAATATGCTATGCAAATCCATTATTATCTTAGAGATTTAGTGAGGACATAAACAGAAACACGAGGTGCAAGTTCATTCTTTAATCTTGAGCATTTAGTGATGACATAAAAGTAAATATGGATACAAGTTCTTTTTATCTTAACTTATAGCTCATACAAGACTTTTAGAGAAACATAATGTCAACCCAACACTTATCTCAACTAAACAAAGTAAGCTTTAGAGTTCTTGAACCAAGTTTTCAAAGAAACCTCATGGTTCTTGAACATCATCATCAAGCTCAAGGAATAACCCAAAATAACACCTTCAAAGAACAAGGAACAAAAGAACCAAAACTTTGTTAAGAAAAAGAGAAGGCAACTACTCCATATTCTTTATTAAGTACCCAACACTCCTATATAGAGAAAACTCTATAACGTGCCGACCAACTTTAAGGTTGGCAAGGGTAGGCCTTGGGTTTATTGAAAATCTTATGATTAATTTTTCTTAAGTTAAAAACCATGTGAGCTAAGTAACATGGATAAAGTTCAACAAAAGGAAAAACTCAAGTTCTAGAGGTCTCTTTGAGATGAACACAAATTCATCCTCTAGAGACACTCATCATCAAGCTATCATGATCATAATAAGGCCTTGAGGCCGAAATGAAAAGAAAAGGAAGAAGCAAGGAAAAACTAAAAAGAATCCAAGAGAAACTTCAAGAAAACACATTTTTGAGTAAAACAAAAACTTGAGAGCAACTCCCTACCAAGTATGAAGACAAAGGCTTGGTCTCTGAGATGAGAATGAATGGAAGAACTCCTCTTAAGATGATGATGAAGCTTCGGCCTTGAAGAAAGAAAAGGAAAGGAGATGTGTTTTGGATGAGTTTGTGTTTAAGAACGAGAGTTTAGGTTCTTTGATGGTGATATAAGGTGGTGGGGTAGTGGTTTGTGGTTGTGATATGGTGGCTCAAGGTAGAGGAAGAAAAAGATGAAGAAGAAGAAGAGAGCTTCTTGGAACTTTGAGAGAAAAAGAAAAGAACTAGCAAAGAATGCTTGAATGCTTAAACTTGCCAAATGAACAAAAGTGATACAAGTTCATCTAATGTACCTATTTATAGAAAATGAAACAATGAGGAGTGCACAATGGGAGGGCTGACTGTGGTTCACATGGCTTAGGGAGGAAAAATATCTCTTACAAGTAGTCATTCAAAGCATGGTTGGAGGTATGACAAGCATGGGCTTAAGCATGGTTTTCAAGCATGGTCTTTGAGGCATTTTCCTTTTAATTTTGAAATGAAATAATTCTTCTAGAAGGGAGAAGAGGGCTGACAGTTACTTGGGCAGCAAAGGGAGGGAAAATATCTTTTAAAAGTTGTCATATGAAGCATGGTGTATATGACTCAAAGTATGGTTCAAGGTGAGGAGTAAGCATGGCTATGAAGTGTAAAACAATTTGAACATGTGGGAAATGAGGGGGAGGGGTTCAGCTAGCTGATGCAGCCTAAGGGAGAGAAAAAATCTTTCATCTAATTGTGTGTTGATGATGCGTTTAGGTGTGTATTAGCTTAAGTGTAAGATTAGGAATTGCTAAGCTTGTGTTTAGGTAACTAGGGATGTAATTAAGAATTTCAAGACTTAATTAAGGAGTGCTCATACATCATTAGAGGAATTTAAACTCATTTTATGAATAAACAATTGTGAACACAATTCCATAATTTAAGGAATTGGAGAGAGAAAACACTATTCAAGATTCCATGACTAAGAATCTTGAATTTAAAATGAGATTTAGGTCTAATCTAAGCAATTTTAGGTTCTAATTAACTTTAATAAATTATTTTGACTTTAGATTAATTAAGAAAATTAATTAATTTTCGATTAGAGCCTAATATTGCTTAGGTTTGCTTAATCACACGATTAAGCTAAAAAACACAATGCTTAGGGGCAAAATCGTAATTTTGCACAAAAACTGCCCGGGACCACCGAGACTAAAATTGACGTCATAGAATACATAAAAACACATTTTAAAACCATCTGGAGAAGTTTCGGGCTCATCCAACACTTGTACCCGTGTAAAACATAACAGGGATATTTTGGTCATTTTGACTCGAAACCTCAGAAAACGAGCTTTTCGCTCTCGGAAGGATTCACACGTCAACTAATCCCCTTCAAACATTGAGTTAGCCCTTCGAGGATTGCCAGACCGGCTTTCCTCGAATTTCTGGCCAAAAATGACCTCAGGGGCATTTTGGTCATTTTTACTCAGACAGAAAATCGGAGTGTTACACAAGTAGTTTTACCTTAGCTCTCCAAACTATGTCTTACGCTGATCACTATCGGATCAAAGTTACAAAAGCTATGTGTTTGAGTTGTGTAACGCCCCGATTTTCTGTTAGAGTGAAAATGACCAAAATGCCCCTGAGGTCATTTTCAGCCCGGAATTCGAGGGAAGCCAGGCGCGATACTCGAAGGGCAAACTCAATGTTGGAAGAGATTAGAAAACTTATGTACCTTCGGGATCGAAAATCTCGTTTTCAATTTTCGTCAAAATGACCAAAACGCCTGTGGTGTTTTACCCGCTTGCAAGTGCTTGGATGAACCCGAAACTTCTCCAGATGGTTTTAAAAGGCGTTTTTATGTATTCTATGACCTCAGTTTTAATTTTTGAAGTCCCGGGCAAAATTAGTGCAAAATTACGGTTTTGCCCCTAGTTTCGTATTTTTACGCTTAATCACGCGATTAAGCAAACCTAAGCAATATTAGGCTCTAATCGAAGGTTAATTAATTTCCTTAATTAATCTAGAGTCAAAATAATTTATTAAAGTTGATTAGAACCAAAAGTACTTAATTACAACCTAAAATCATATTTTAATTTTATGACACCTAGTCATAGAATCTTGAATAGTGTTTTCTCTTTCCAATTCCTTAAATCATGGAATTGTGTTACACATTGTTTATTCATAAATGAGTTTTAAATTCTTTAATGATGTATGAGCACTCCTAAACTTGTCATAAACTCCCTAAATCACATTCTTAGTTACCTAAACTTAAGCTTAATCATTCCTAACCTTGTACCTAAGCTAATACACATCTAAACCTACCATTAACACACAATTAAATGGTCAAACTCACCTCCTCCCTTGCTGAACCAGACCAGGCCGTGAACCTTCTCCCCCATTATGCATCACATGTTCAATTTTTCAACACTCCAAGGCCATACCTCAAGTCACATACACTATACCTTGTCATAACTTTCAATCAAGCTTGAATTTCCACATGAATAAATAATTAAAACAACCCATTTTCCCCATTTATTTGTGGCTGGAAAAGTTCCAGCCATGTTAAGGTTCTAGAAGCCTAATTTCATAAAAATTTGATAGGAAATTAACTCACATCAAGCCATGCTTTGTAGCATAGCTTCCATACTTCAAACCATGCTTGAATGACCTTGTGTAAGAGATATTTTCTCTTCCTTCCTCCCTCAAAGGCTACGGCCAAGCCCTCCCCATTCACTCCTCCATGGTTTTGTTTTTCTATAAATAGGATGCTTGTGTTAGCCTTGTTGCACCTTGAAGCATTTGCAAAGTTTAGAGTTTTAGAGTTGTCTTACTAAACTTTTTCCTTCTCTCAAAGTTCTAAGAACTCTTTCTCTTCATCTTCATCCTCTTCATTCTTCCAACACATAATCACCTCATAACCTTAAACCACTCTCAAAGCTTTCAAACACTCAACCTCAAACACAACTTCACTCAAAACACATCTCCTTTCCTTTTCCTTTCCTTGGCCGAAATCATCACCACCATCCTAGGAGGTGTTGCTCATCTCATTTCCATCTTCAAGTTCAAGCTTTTATCTTCATCACTAGGTAGGGATTTGTTTTCAAACTTTATTTTGCTCAAGAAAGTGTTTTTCTCTAGTTTTCTCTTGGATTCTTTTTGAACTTTCCTTTGTCTTTCCTTTCCTTTCATTTTCGGCCATGAGGCCTTGATTTGAGCATGATAGCTTGATGATGAGAGTTTCTAGATGATGACATTGTGTTCATCTCAAAGAAACCTCTAAAGCTTGAGTTTTCCTTTTCTTACAACTTCATCTATATGTTATCTAGCTCACATGGTTTTCCAACTTAAGAAAAATTAATCTAAGGATTTCTAAAAGCCCAAGCCTACCCTTGTCAACCTTAAAGTTGGCCGGCACGTTCTAGGGATTTGTCTCTAGATAGGGGTTTTGGGTACTTAATAAAGAACTTGATGTAGCTTCACTTTCTTTCTCTTTTATATGATTTTCGGTTCTTGTGTTGTGATCTTTGAGATATTGTATGGGGTTATGATCTTGTTAAAGTCTTATATGAGCTCTAGTTAAACATAAAAATGAAACTTGCATCATGTTTACTTTAAGCTTTGCATATCATGTTTATTTCCTTGCTATCACTAAATCCCAAGATAATGAATGAACTTGCATTATCATGTTTATGTTTCAAGCTTTGCATTATCATATTTATATTTCAAGTCCTCACCTAAATATCAAAGATAATAATATATTGCACCACATATTTATTTTATGCTCTCACTTTACTTTCTAGCAATAACTAAAATAAGTGCATGAGCATGTTTATTTTTATGTCATCACTTTAATGATTCTAGAGCTCAAAGACTTGCCCAATGATATCTCAAACAAAGGTCCAAAACATTTATTTCCTATGGTTCATATTTCGGCCCTATGAGGCCTTAATGTTTTCAAGTATTGAAAACTATGTTTTATAATTTTTCTAAACTTATATGAGTATAAGGAATGTGTAGAACTAAGTGTTATGAATTTAGGACCTCTTGAGATGAAAATAATATAGCCACTGCCCTATCAAGTATTTTCATGAGTTTAGATGATAAAAGTGTTCATAAAAGAGTTTTGAAGGTTTTAATAAGGTTCCAAGAGAAACTAGTATTTTATGTGCTTTAGAAACTATGATTCAATACCTTTAAATGGAGTTTCTGTTTCGGTTCTGCCTTGCTATGTTTGGCCACTGTATGAGCTGTGTTAATGATGTTAATATGCTTATGTTTGGGTAATAATTATGTTAAGACTCATATGTGAAAGATAGGATAAGTTAGGAACTAGAAAAGAATTAATTTGAGAGTTCTAGATCCCTTAAAGATTTATTTTTCTGGATTCTGTCCAGCAAGGTTTAGATTCAATAATCATGGTTTTAAATTAGTTTATATGTGTAGGAATGACTCATAATTGGTTTAGGACTTAATCTTGAAACCTTAGGAGCAAACCGAACTTAGAAAGGGTCATTATTGTGACTTCTAGGTACCAGTAAAGTTAGTATTTTGATTTCTGCACTCTTGAGGTTTAGAGATGTTCTTGACCATAGGGTGAGGTGAGAAATACTTAGTTATAACCTTATAGGTTCCCAAGAGACTAGGTGTTGATGATCAATAACTTAGAAAGTGAGATAAAGATCTAAACCATAATTTCTAGAACTCCGTAATCACATAAACATAAAGCTGTCCAAATTGCTTAGTGCTATTTGGATTAGTTCTTGAGCATAAAATTTGTATAACTCATTAATTGTCAAACTATAGGCGTATAAAGAAGTTAAGGATAATGTTAGAACAATTAATTTGCAAGTTTAAGACTCATAAGAATCAAAGTTTAAAACACTATGAGTTATAACATAACATGTCTATGAGCTTATGGGGATGATTGTTAAATATGACTATGTGATGATGTTTGTGTGAAAGTTTTATGTGACGAATGTTATGAGAAAGTTTCATGTGATGATATATATGTTATGAAAAAGCTACATGAGAATGCATGATAAAAATGAATATGATAAATGATGAGGTAATTGTGATTTAATACTTATGAGAATATAAATGTGACACAACAGAGGCAGCTTCTCTGGGTGACACCGGTTGGCCGAGCACCCCCAGGAGGAGACAAATCCGTGAGGGTATGTGTAGATGCAGCCTGCCAAAGCGGACAAATTGCGAGGCCCACGTGGCTAGCAAAGCGTTTCAAAGAGGAAATGACCTAGAAAGGAGATCCTTAATTTGCCCCCTAGCCCGTACTTTAAGTCGGGATTATGTTACGCTTATCATAGGATAAGTAAGAGCTAGTGACGACTAGTTAAGGTATGAGCTCATAACCTAGAGAAGTTTTAGGCGGCCCCATGAGATGAAAGTTAAAGTTAACAATGTCACATAAACTATACTTATGCCAATGTTATAATGTTTCCTAGTTATTCTATTGTTTGGTTTACCTTATGATGCATTCATATCATTAGTATATTTACCTTAAGTTATCTGACGCATTATAAAATATGACGGACCTTGGATAAAATACCTCTTTGGAAAACTAACTTAAAAGGAATTTATATGTATGCACACCTTTTAGAAATAAACCCAAGGTTCCTGAGGATGTGACGATGTCACCTAGGCGAGATAACCCTCACGAGAATTCTTTTAGAAAGATTCTCATTCCCTCTCTCTTTTCTTCCGTCATATCTTGAGATGGCGGCGTTAGTACTCTTCATCGACACCCGGTATGGGAGCTGCACCATGACCCGGCACTCGGGTCCTACCATTTTGAGGGTCATTGCCTTTGTCGAGTATTCATGTTCATGGGGCGACCCTTGGCACCCGTCCCGAGCTACCGCTTCACCCCGATCGCTCCTTACCGCCATAACGGGATTTTTGAGCGGCGAGACCACGCGATGAGGAGATCCTCCACATGGAGCCCGAGACATCAGCGATGCGAGTACCCAGTATGTGCCGCGTCCCGGTGCTGAGACGGACCCATCCGAGGACCCGCCATCCCACATGTGCGGTTGGAGCTCGGTCCGCTCCTCCACCGATGAGGTGGGAGTGAGAGGCAGTGGTCGGCCGAGGTTGGCTCGGCGGCCATCTATGCGCCCTGTCGCGGTGGACATGCCCGATGATGCGCTCGACCACTCCCGCCGAGATTCGTCGGTGGATCGACTCGGCGCCCACGATGCTCGGCCCCGAGTAGTCATAGGAGGGGTAGTAGTTAGTGCACACACACGCCACATAGTAGAGGACAAACCTTCTTTTGTATATGAGGTTGTCTCCTTTAGGTGCACATGGGTATGGGTGTAGTTTCTCTTGTATTTGCTTTTTATGATTTCCTTGTATTGCATTTCAGTTGTATTTTGCTTCATGATGTACCAAATAGTCCTGCCTCTTTGGGTAGGCACGTTATATATATCTATGATTCAGTTGATGTTCCCATGACATGATGTGTTTCTTATGCTTTGCTTATATGTTTCGCTATGATTCCCCTTAAAGTTTCGAGCGTGGCTCTCACTTTGATTTTAAATTCTAAAAAGAAAAATTTTACCCATATTTCCGCTAAGTATTTTCTAAGTAAAAGATGAGACCAAGAGGTAATATTCTAAAGATTAACCTAAGAACATACTAGTAGACTTGGGTTAAGATTTAGGGTGTTACAAGTTGCCACTCAAACTAACCTACACCCATGTTTCCTTAAGAATATTTGTTAATATAGGCCTGGGAAACATGAGCGACTCCTTTCTCTTCTCTTGTAACGCCTCGATTTTCTGATTAAGCAAAAATGACCAAAATGCACCTGAGGTCATTTTCCACTCGAAATTAGAGGATAGCCGACCCGGCAGTCCTCGAAGGCTCAACTCAATGTTAGAAGGGGATTATATGTGAATAGAGCAGAAGAATCTCATTTTCTGCGGTTTCGGGTCAAAATGACCAAAATGCCCCTATAACGTTTTTACGCGGGTATAAGTGTCGTTTGAGCCCGGAATCTCTCCTAAGAGTTCGAGATGCTAATTAAAAGTGTTTGATGATGTTTTTATGTGTTTAGGAGTATCTGTTTAAGTACCGGTGGTCCCGGGCAGTTTTTGTGCAAAATTACAATTTTGCCCCTAGTATAGTGTTTTTGAGCTTAATCATGTGATTAAGCAAACCTAAGCAATATTAGGCTCTAATCGAAGATTAATTAATTTCCATAATTAATCTAGAGTCAAAATAATTTATTAAAGTTAATTAGAACCTAAAATTGCTTAAGGAAACTCAAAATCCTTTTCTAGTTTTAATTCTTTTAGAAAGGAATCTAGGAATAGTATTTGCGCTTCCCAATGATTTGCACATGCCTTGGAGAACACATTTGAGAAGATATTTTCCCCTCCCCCAAGGCTGAAAAAATGGCGCCATTTTTCCCCCCAAAATCCACCTCCACATTTCAAAATTTAAACCATGATATATATAGCAAAGTGTAGAGAAATTTCACATTTTTGCCATTTGCCTTTTTTTTTTTTGAGCTTGTGACCAAAAATCTCTTTTACTTTCTCTCAACCTCAAATTCCTCTCCACCACCTAGAAACCCCTTCCACCACCACACACCACCATAAACCACCTTGAAACACCACACCACCACCTCAAGCCACTTCCCTAGCACTCAACCTTTCCATCTTCAACTCAAACTCTAAAAAAAAACTCCTCCTTTGCTTGTCCTCACCCCTTGGCTGAAATCACCAAGCCACAAAGAGGAGGTTTTTGTCTCCTCATTTTGGTTCCAAGAACCAAGCTCTTTTCCTTCCAAAGAAATTTCCACTAGGTAGGGGTTTTGTTTTCAAAATGTTTTTCTTGTGATGTTGTTTATGACATAAAAATGCTAGCTTTCTCTTGGTTCAACTCTTTTTCTCTCTTTTTGTTTTTAGTCACGAGACTTGGTTTTTGAAAAGAAAACCTTGAGCTTGATGATGAGATTTCAAAATAATGGTTTTATGATTCTCATTTGAGAGACCTCTAAAGCTTGAAACTTTCTTTTGATCTTGAAGCATTTTAGTTTTTCCTTTCCTTTTCTTTCCTAGAGTTTCGGTTTTCCCTTTCTTATTTCCTTTTTTGTAACGCCCCGATTTTTCTAATAGAGTGAAAATGATCAAAATGCCCCTGAGGTAATTTTCGACCCGGAATTCGAGGAAAACCGACCCGACAGTACTCGAAGGGCAAACTCAATGTTGGAAGGGGATTAGTTGGCTTGTATGCCTTCCCGGGATCGAAAATCTCGTTTTTCGAGTTTTTCGGGTCAAAATGACCAAAATACCCCTGTGGTGTTTTACCCGTTTGCAAGTCCCGGATGAACCCGAAACTTCTTCAGATGGTTGTAAAAGGTGTTTTTATGTATTCTGTGACTTTAGTTTTGGTCCCGGAGGTCCCGTGCGAAATTAGTGCAAAATTACGATTTTGCCCCTAGTTTTATGTTTTTAAGCTTAATCATGTGATTAAGCAAACCTAAGCAATATTAGGCTCTAATCGAAGATTAATTAATTTCCATAATTAATCTTGAGTCAAAATAATTTATTAAAGTTGATTAGAACCTAAGAATGCTTAATTACAACTTGAAATCTTATTTTAAATTCAAGATTCCTAGTCATGGAATCTTGAATAGTGTTTTCTCTTTCCAATTCCTTAAATCATGGAAATTTGTCTACCTTGTTTACTCATAAAATGAATTTTAAAACCTCTAAATGTGTATGAGCACTCCTTAACCTTGTCATAAAACTCTTAAACCTCATTTTTAGTTACCTAAATTTATGCTTAATAACTCCTAACCTTGTACCTAAACTAATACACACTCAAACCTATCATTAACACACAATTACATGAAGCAATTTTCCTCCCCCCTCTGCTGTAGCATTCTGGCCGAATACTTCCTCCCCCATTTTCCATCACATGCTTAAATTTTTGACACTCCAAAGCCATATCTCAAGTCATACTCACCATACTTTGTCATACTTTCCACCATGCTTGATTTTTCAAGTGAATAACTAGATGAATTAAGCTATTTTCCTTATTTAATTGTGGCCCAAAAATAGGCAGTCATGCCTAGCTTCTAGAAGGGTTATTTTAATTTCAAACAAAGGGAAATTACTATACTTGAAGCCATACTTTGTATCATAACTTCCATACCTCAAACCATGCTTGAATGACAAGTTGTAAGAGATATTTTTCTCTTCCTTCCCTCCCAAAAGCTATGGCCAGCCCCTCCTCCCTTTGGGCTCTCATTTGTTTTCATTTTCTATAAATACCTTGCTTACTTGAGCTTGCAAACACTTTAGATCATTTGCTAAATTTCAAGTTTTCCTAGCTTTCTTTGAGTTCTTTATTTTCTCTCAAGTTTCAAGAGAGTTTCTTTTTCTCTTTATCTTCATCTTCTTCATCTCTTCATCTCATAATCATCTCATAACCTCTAAACACCACCTCACAACCTTGAACTACCATCAAACCTCTCAAACTCTCAACCTCAAGCACAACCTCACTCAAAACACATCTCCTCTCTCTTTCTCTCTTGGTGGCCGAAGCTCATCATCACTCTTGGAGGAGTTCTTCTTCTTGTTTTCCTTTTCAAGTTCAAGTTTTCAACTTCACTCTAGGTAGGAGTGTTTTTCTAAACTTGTTTTTCTTGAAAATGAGTTTTTCTCTAGCTTTCTCTTGGATTTCTTTTTGAAACTTTCTTTTGATTTTCCTTCCTCTCCATTTCGGCTATGAGGCCTTGTTTATGAGCATGATAGCTTGATGATGAGAGTTTCTAGATGATGACTTTGTGTTCATCTCAAAGAAACCTCTAAAGCTTGAGTTTTCCTTTTCTTATAACTTCATCTATATGATATCTAGCTTACATGGTTTTTCAGCTTAAGAAAATTAATCTAAGGATTTCAAAAAGCCCAAGCCTACCCTTGTCAACCTTAAAGTTGGCCGGCACGTCCTAGAGATTTTCTCTAGATAGGGGTTTTGGGTACTTAATAAAGAACTTGACTTAGTTTCATCCTCTTTTTCCTTTTTGAAGGTTTTGGTTTTGGCCTCCTATTCTTTGAGATTTCATGTTCTTTTGAAAGTTTGTTTCTTTGAGCTTGATGATGATGTTCAAGAACCTCATAGTTCCTTTGAGAACTTGGTTCAAGAACTCTAAAGCTCTCTTTGTGATGAGATAAGTGTTGGTGTTGGGTTGCATCTCTAAAATCTTGTAAGAGCTCTAGATGAGATTAAAATGAATATTGCATCCATGTTTACGTTTATGCCTTGCACCTCATATTTAATTTCCTTGCCATCACTAAATATCAAGAATAATAATTGAACTTGCATTATCATGTTTATGTTTCAAGCTTTGCATTATCATGTTTATATTTCAAGTCCTCACTTAAATATCAAAGATAATAATAAGTTGCATCTCATGTTTATTTTATGCCTTCACTTTATTTTCTAATGAAAGCTAAAATAACTGAATGAGCATGTTTATTTTTATGTCATCACTTAAGAGAACCTAGAGCTCAAAGATTTTCCCATTGTTGTCTCAAGCAAAGGCTTGAAAACTATATGTTATTTGGCTCCATGATTTCGGCCCTAAGGAGTTATATTTGTTGCAAGTATTAAAATCTATGTTTCATAATTTTTCTAAGCTTATATGAGTTCAAGCAACGTCTAAAACAAGGTTTTGTGAATTTAGGACCTCTTGAGATAAATTTAATTTAGCTACTGTTGCAGCTTGTTCTTTCATGCCAGCCGCCATTTCGCAGAAAGTGTCCATCATACCCGCTTCATCTTCGGGACCATTCCTAGTACGCCGATTGGAAGTCATCGGTTCCTATCACACCAAACAAGAATTATTGAGTTGATTAGGCTCAATACCAAGCTAAGTGTGCCAACAACCTACAACATTCACAATCAGCAATCATACACATATATAGAATTAAAATGCATGACATTTGCTAAGAAAGCATAGTCAGTCCATTCCTCAAGGTCCTACTAGGATGAACTGCTCTGATATCATAATGTAACATCCTCCCAAGTATAACCTTATCCTTACCGTCATGACATCGTACTCGAGAGTTGTTACTTTTTAATTAGCAGACCTTTCTTAAATAACTATAGCAAGCTTGAGGGGTTCGTGTAATAACTAGCATAATTCGATTAAAATATATAGCAAAGATACAAAACATTTATTTAGTATAATGTCAAGTACAAAAGGAAGCTCTACTATGAGCTTTAATACATCTCCATTTACATTACATTTACATACATATTCATTCTATTAAGTACATCATAATAAAAGTATTAAACACTACATTATTGTAGTTCTGAGTTCTTTAGTGAAGCAACTTCATAGTCTTCTGGTTCAACCTGGAAACGACACGGGAACACAAAACAACACATAGGGGGTGAGAATTATACAATTCTCAGTAGGGAAACTCCCCAATTACACAATCATAATGTCATCGTCATCGTCCCGACCACTTCGATTTATTAGGAAAAAGTGATCATGCATTTCATAACAATGGTTCAATTTTAGAGTTCTAAATCGTACTTCTGAAGTGGGTAGCTTTTAGTGGTCAATCACTTAAAACATACATTTCATGCTATTCAAGATCCTAGTAATTATTCTCAACTTTATGTGCATTCAGTACATTCGAAGAGGATCTGTAACGCCCCGATTTTTCTGTTAAGAGTAAAAATGACCAAAACGCCCTTGCGGTGTTTTACCTGTTTGCAAGTGCCGGATGAACCTGAAACTTCTCCAGATGGTTTTAACAGGCGTTTTTATGTATTCTATGACCTTAGTTTTGATTATAGAGGTCTCGGGCAAAATTAGTGCGAAATTCCGATTTTGCCCCTAAATTCGTGTTTTTACGCTTAATCGCGTGATTAAGCAAACCTAAGCAATATTAGGCTCTAATCGAAGATTAATTAATTTCCATAATTAATCAAGGGTCAAAATAATTTATTAAAGTTGATTAGAACCTAATAAAGCTTGATTACACCTTGAAATCTTATTTTAATTTCAAGATTCCTAGTCATGGAATCTTAGATAGTGTTTCCTCTCTCCAATTTCTTAAATCATGGAATTGTGTTACACATTGTTTATTCATAATGAGTTTAAAATTCTTTAATGATGTATGAACACTCCTAATCTTGTCATAAAACCCCTAAATCTCATTCTTAGTTACCTAAACTTAAGCTTAATTACTCCTAACCTTGTACCTAAGCTAACCTACACTTAAACCCACCATTAACACCCAATTAGATGATCAAATCTCCCTCCCTCTCTGCTGCCCTGGTCTGGCCGAAGCTTCCCCCCTCCATATGCATCACATGTTCAATTTTCTAACACTCCAAAGCCATACCTCAAGTCACATACACCATGCCTTATCATATTTTCCATCACACTTGATTTTCCAAGTAAATAACCAATTGAAATAAATCATTTCCCACATTTATTTGTGGCTGAAAATGTTCCAGCCATGTTGAGTTTCTAGAAGAACAATTTCTTACAAAATTAAAATGAAAGCTCACTCAAAAACCTATGCTTAAAGCCTTACTTTGTGTCATGAACTCCATACCTCAAACCATGCTTGAATGACACCATGTAAGAGATATTTTTCTCTTCCTTTTCTCCCCCTCATAGATACAGCCACTCCTCCCCCTTGGTGAGCCCATGGTTTTATTTTTCTATAAATAGGATGCTTGTGATAGCTTAGTTGCACCTTGAAGCATTTGCTAAGTTTAGAATTCTAGAGTTATTTTGCTAGTTCTTTTCTTTTCTCTCAAAGTTCCAAAAGTTATTTCTCTTCATCTTCATCCTCTCTTCACATTATCACCTCACCACTTCAATCCACCATATCATAACCTTAGATCATCATAAAATATCTTAAACACTAAACCTCAAACACAAGCTTCCTCAAAACACATCTCATTTCCTTTTCTTTCTCTTTGGCCGAAGCTACATCACCACCCTTGGAGGAGTTGCTCTTCTCATTTTCCTTTTCAAGTTCAAGCTTTCATCTTCATCACTTGGTAGGGATTTGCTTTTCAAACTTGTTTTGCTCAAGAATTTGTTTTTTTTTTCTAGTTTCCTCTTGGATTCTTTTTGAACTTTCATTTGTTTTTCTTTTTCTTTCATTTCGGCCATGAGGCCATGATTATGAGCATGATAGCTTGATGATGAGAGTTTCTAGATGATGGCCTTGTGTTCATCTCAAAGAAACCTCTAAAGCTTGAGTTTTCCTTTTCTTATAACTTCATCTATATGATATCTAGCTTACACGATTTTTCAACTTAAGAAAATTAATCTAAGGACTTCTAAAAGCCCAAGCCTACCCTTGTCAACCTTAAAGTTGGCTGGCACGTTCTAGAGATCTTTCTCTAGATAGGGGTTTTGGGTATTTAATAAAGAACTTGACTTAGTTTCATTTTCTTTTCCTTTGTAAGGTTTTCGGTTTTGGTACCTTGATCCTTGAGATTTTGTTTTGTTTTGAAAGTTTATTTATCTTGAGCTTGATGATGATGTTCAAGAACCTCATGGTTCCTTTGAGGACTTGGTTCAAGAACTCTAAAGCTCTCTTTGTAATGAGATATATGTTGGGTTGTTATTTTGTTAAAATCTTGGATGAGCTCTAGCTAACCATAAAATGAACCTTGCATCATGTTTACTTTTATGCTATGCACATCATGTTTACTTTCCTTGCTATCACTAAGTATCAAGATAATAAGTGAAACTTGCATTATCATGTTTATATTTCAAGCTATGCATTATCATGTTTACATTTCAAGTTCTCACCTAAATATCAAAGATAATAATGTGATGCATCTCATGTTTATTTTATGTTATCACTTTACTTTCTAATGCAAGCTAAAACAAGTGCATGGGCATGTTTACTTTTGTGTCATCACTTAAATGAACCTAGAGCTCAAAGACTTGCCTATTGTTGTCTCAAACAAAGGTCTAAAATATTTATTTCCCTTGGTTCATGTTCGGCCCCAAGGGGTTTATGATGCTTCTAAGTATTGAAAACTACGTTTCATAAATTTTCTAAGCTTATATGAGTATAAGGAATATGAAGAACTAAGTTTTATGAATTTAGAACCTCTTGAGATGAAAATGATTTAGCTACAGCCCTCTCAAGTATTTTTATGATTTTAAAGGATAAAAGTGTTTATAAATGAGTTTTGAAAGTTCTAAAAAAGTTCCAAGAGAAACTAGTATTCTATGTGCTTAAAAAATTGTCTTCTATGCCTTTTATGGAGATGCACATTTCGGTTCTGCCTTACCATTTATTGCCACTGTATGTGCTGTTTTAATGATTATAATATGCTTATGTTTGAGAAAAAATAATGCTAAGACTCATATGTGAAAGATAGGATAGGTTAGAAACTAGAAAAGAATTAATTTGAGAGTTTTAGATCCCTTAATTATTGAATTTTCTGGATTCTGTCCAGCAAGGATTAGATTTGATAATCGGTTTTAAATTAGTTTAAATGTGTAGGAATGACTCATAATTGGTTTAGGTCTTGATCTTGATGCCTTAGGAGCAAGCTAGACTTAGAAAGGGTCATTGTTATGACTCCTAGGAACCCGTAAAGTTAGGATTATAAATTCTGCATCCTTGAGGTTTAGAGATGTTCTTGATCATAGTGTGAGGTGAGAAATACTTAGTTATAACCTCATAGGTACCCAAGAGATTAGGTTTGATGATTAATAACTTAGAACGTGAGTTAAGAACCTTAAGGGTCAATGCATAAGACATTAAAAAGTCTTGAGTTTTTATGATGCTTAATTTATGTAAGTATGATATATGATACATGAGCTTTATCTATGATGAGTTTGATGTATATGCTATGAAGAAGTTTTTACATGATTAGAATGATTATGTGATGATGTATGTGCTATGAAGAAGTTTTATATGAATGCGTGATAACTTGATGATGTATATACTATGAAGAAGTTTTATATGATGATATGATATACCTCATAAGAAATGTTTGTATGTCCTATATGTTTTCATGGCATAAGCAAATTTGAGGAAATTCGGTCTACAGCCGTCATCTTTGCCAATTTCCATCAAATTTGAGGAACTTAGAAAAAGGTCTTTTTGAAAATCATGAGAACTTAAATGTGACACAACACTGAGATGCCTTCTTGGGTGACACCGGTTTAGCCAAGCATCCCAAGAAAACAAATTCGTGAGGGTATTGACACAGAGCTTGCCAAAGCGGACAATACTACTATGCACTAGTTGCTAGTAGAGTGTTTCAAAGAGGAAATGACCCTAAGAGGTGATCCTTAATTTGCCATCTAGCTCGTACTTTAAGTCGGGATTATGTATGTTACGCTTATCATAGGATAAGTAAGAGCTAATGACGACTAGTTAAGGTATGAGCTCATAACCTAGCGATGTTTTAGGGTGGCCCTATGAGACAAAAGTTAAAGTTTAAAATGTCACATGTGCTATGAAAAACCAAGAAAAGTTATTATGAGATTTATACCTGTCACCTTATGCCACTATTATAATGTTTCTTAGTTATTCTATTGATTGGTTTACCTTTATGATGCATTCATGTCATTAGTGTATTCCATGCTTAGTCATAAGACGCATTGTAAAATATGACGGACCTTGGATAACTAATGCTTTAGAAAACTAACTTAAAAGGAGTTTATATGCATACACACCTTTTTAGAAATAAAACCCAAGGTTCCTGAGGATGTGATGACGGCACTTAGTTAGGGATTGCGCTACTGAGAATTCTTTTAGAAGATTCTCATTCCCTCTCTCTTTTCTTCCGTTATATCTTTAGATGGCGACTTTCGTACTCTTCATCGACACCCCGACGTGGGAGCTGCACCATGACCCAGCACTCGGGTCATACCATTTTGAGGGTCATTGCCTGATCAGAGTATTCATGTTTATGGGACGACCCTTCGCACACCCAGTACAGAGCTACTGCTTCACCCCGACTACCCCCTACCATCATAACACGATTTTCGAGCGAGCTAGACCACATGACGAGCAGATTCTCCGCATGCAGCCCGAGGCGTCAACCGTACGTGACTACCCGGAGTACATGCCCCGAACTCAGTATTCGGAGACAGATCCATCAGAGGACCCATCCTCGCACATGTACAGTTGGAGCTGCAGCTCCACTCCCCCACCGATGAGAGCCGGGAGTGAGGAGACGGTGGTTCAGCCAAGGTTGGCTCGTAGGCCATCCATGCGCCCTCGCCGCGGTGGACAAGCTCCGATGATCCACACGACCACTCCCGTTGAGATCCGCCAGTGGATCGATTCTACCCCTCAGTACTCGGACCAGTAGGAGTAAGTGCATAGGATGGGTAGTAGCTAGTGCACACACGCCACATAGTTGAGGACAAACCTTCTTTTGTATATGAGGTTGTCTACTCTAGGTGCACATGGGTATGGGTGTTGCTTTTATGATTTCCTTGTATTTGCTTTTCAGTTGTATTTCCTTCTTCTATGTACCGAATAGTCCTGTCTTTTGGTAGACACACTATATATATATATATATATATTCAGTTGATGTATCCATGTTATGTATGTGTTTTATTATGATTTGCTTATATGACTTGTATGAATTCCCGTTCAAAGAATCATGCGTGGCTCTCACTTTGGTTTAATTCAAAAAGAAAAATTTTAACCATATTTCCGCTAAGTATTTTCAAAGTAAAAGATGAAACCAAGAGGTAATATTCTAAGGATTAACCTAAATACATACTAGTAGTATTAGGTTAAGATTTAGGGTGTTACAGGATCTCAATCTCTCTTTATATGCCTTTGACAATTTGAAAAAGGATCATATATCACTTCATTTGTCCTCAATAAAGTCAAAAGGATCATTTATCACTCTATTTGCCCTCGACAAAATCGAAAGGATCACATAATACTCTATTTGCCCTTGACAAAGTCAAAAGGATCATGCATCACTCTATGTGCTATCGACAAAGTCGAAAGGATCATTTATCAATCTATTTGCCCTTGACAAAGTCGAAAGGATCATGTATCACTCTATTTACCCTCGACAAAGTCGAAAAGATCATATGTCACTCCATTGGCTCTCGACAAAGTCGAAAGGATCATATGTCCCTACTTATGGCCATACAACTTAATTCAATGCATCATTCACTTTACTACCTATGAATGTATGCATAAGACACATATAGGCATTATTCACAATAGGATTTCAATGATGCCTCATAAAAATTCTTTAAAGTAGCTAGCATGCATTCATATAACACATACTTGGACTAAATGTCATTTTATCATTAGTTTAAGACAGTTTCATCTTTTCAGCACCTTGGCAGATTTATCATTCAAATGACAACATTTAATTTCTCTACCAAATAACCAAATAAAGAGCCACAAAAATTCTCTATGACACTTTAGTGTGTCTACAAGTCCCTGTAAGATTTTCATATCAATTGGAGTTCTCTAACCATGTTAACTAAATTATACAAATTTAGTGGTCAGGGACCACTTTTTCACAGTTCAAAACAGGGTTCCCATAATTTTTAAATTTAGCAAATGATGGAATAAACTCAAAATAAAAATCACTGTTACACTTCAATATGTTATTAACTCCCTGTAAAAATTTCAAAGGATAATTCCATTATTTGGTATGGTCAAACAATTATACAAATTTACAGCTTCAGTACCAAGATTTCAGGCAGCATAGTTACAACTTCAGTCCATGATTTTTCTCAGGTAGCAAAAGTCCTTATAATGCACCACGAAAATTCTCAGAGTTGCCTTAGGATATTGGATTGAACATATAATTTTTATAGCTCATAAAAATGACTAGAATTGGACCAGAAAATTCATGAATAAATCCTGTCCTGTTAAAATCCGAAAATCCAGCAGCCTAGCCAAAACTTATTTTGACAAAAATCATTATTTAACCTCATCCAAACACTCCACCAAAATTAACACATCAATATCAACATATTATCATCAAATACAACCAGATATTTCGGACCAATACCGATCAGCAATTATCAGAAATGATTTTGAAGGAAAAAAGACCAAAGAAAACCCTACTTGAGTGGCCTTAAGGATCTTGGCTTCACGAGTGATTCAAGATGGATTTCCTTCACTTCAAACCTTCCAAATCAGCACCAAACCCTCCCTTAGGCAGCAGATTATGAGCACTCAAGGTAGAGAAAAGTGATGGATTTAAATTCTAATCGGTTAGATTTGTAGGTTATGATGAGTGGAATAACTTTGGTGAAGGAAGTTTGTGATTTTATGAACTCTAGGCTAGGAGTTTAGGCATTTAAAGTTGAGTTTTGTAGAAAATCACCATGGAAGCTTGCATTTCTGGTTCATGGCCGAGAACAATGGAGAAGTGGAGTGATAAGGTTGGCTTTAATTGGTGTAAATCTTTATCCAATAAAAGATCAAAACTTTTTCTACAAGAAATCATGATAAATGGCTAGGATTTAATCTTGTAAATCAAGATTAAATCTTAGCCTTACATTTGGCTATAAAGGGTGACTTTATGCTAAAGATTTGACTTTCTTTCGGTGTTAAAAATCGCACATCGAAATTTTACCGAACTGGTAAAACAGTGTACCCGGGTAGTCAATTATTGCCCAAAAATAATTCTAACTATGAAATATTTATTCCTACCTTCTTTTAATCTCAATCCTATAATTTCTTATTTTCAGGTATCTCCGGGCCCTAATTCTAGGGTTTCAGCTGTCCTGGCAAGCCTGCGGGACCCGTAAGTTACTATTCACCTTTTTTTTTACAGATTCGTTGGATTGTCCTGATCATTTCTATATTCATTAGATTTTTTAAATTATGGCCAAAAAAGCTTAAGTTAATTTTTACATAATTTTTAGGGTGTTACATTACCACCCACCTTAGAAAGAATTTTATCCTCAAAATTTGTTTTGAAAGTAGATTTCGAAAGATATTTTTCCTAACCCAACAAGCAATTCACACAGAAGTCAAACAATTCTGACCAAAGGTAGCAATTGAATCCCAAAGTGTTCCTACCTCAGATTGGATTTTTGGATGGTGACGTCCCTTCAACACTTATGGTGAAGACCCTACTTTGGTGTTGTGGCTTTCCAGCAGGTTTTGGATATCTCTCTAGACAATCCCAAATCTTATGTCCTAGTTTTCCACAGCAGTAGCATACATTTTGTCCAACTCTACAAGGTCTACCTTCATGGTTCTTCCCACATTTTGGGCAACCTTGTCACATGATTGACTTCTGTAGCTGTTGGTCCTCGGAAGGAATTGGTCGGAATTGCTTTCTTTGGGGAGAATCCTCTTCATAGCTTCGGTCTTCAAATATCTGTCTTTTGTTAGTAGTGTCCTTAGCAGATTGAGCGATTGTTAACTTCTTGTTGGAGCCCTCTGCACGACAGCACTTGTTTACTAGAGTCGCATAATCCCTGATCTCCAAAAGACTCACAGCTGCCTCGATATCTTCACGTAAACCCCCTTCATACTTCATGCACTTTCAAGCTTCATTAGGATTACACTGATAGATGGTGGAAAATTTGCAGAGCTCTTCGAACTTTGCTGTGTACTCTGCTACACTCATGGACCCTTGCTTGAGTGCCATGAACTCCAACTCCTTTGCATTTCTAACCGAAGCAGAGAAGTACTTGTGGTAGAAAGCTTCCTTGAAGATCTCCCAGGTGACGTTAGTATGAGAGGCTTCGAACAACCCTTTAGTGCCAACCCACCAAAAATCTGCATCCGCCTCCAGCATGTAAGTAGCAAAAGCCACTTTCTAGATCTCAATACAAGGAAGAACTAAGAAAATCTTCTCCATAGCTTTAATCCATTCCTCTACTTTGTTTGGATTGAAAGTTCCTCGAAATGGCGGGGGATTTGATTTCCTAAACTCGGCAAAGTTTTGATATTCCATATCCACTTCGTTTCCTCCAGGGTTCCCAACTGGATTACCTTCGGCATATCGGTCCAACCTTTCTATCATCCTATTGGCTGCTGCAGCTTGTTCTCTCATGGCAGCTGCCATTTTGCGAAAAGTGTCCATCATACCCGCTTCGTCTCCGGGATCATTCCTAGTACACTGATTGGAAGTCATCGGTTCCTATCACACCAAACAAGAATTATTGAGTTGATCAAGCTCAATACCAAGCTAAGTGTGGCAACAACCCACAACATTCACAATCAGCAGTCATACACATATATAGAATTAAAATGCATGGCATTTGCTAAGAAAGCATAGCCAGTCCATTCCTCAAGGTCCTACTAGGATGAACTGCTCTGATACCATAATGTAACATCCTCCCAAGTACAACCTCATCCTTACCGTCATGACATCATACTCGAGAGTTGTTACTTTTTAATTAGCGGACCTTTCTTAAATAACTATAGCAAGCTCGAGGGGTTCGTGTAATAACTAGCGTAATTCGATTAAAATATATAGCAAAGATACAAAACATTTATTTAATATAATGTCAAGTACAAAAGAAAGCTCTACTATGAGCTTTAATACATCTCCATTTACATTACATTTACATACATATTCATTCCATTAAGTACAGCATATTAAAAGTATTAAGCACTACACTATTGTAGTTCTGAGTTCTTTAGTGAAGCAACTTCATAGTCCTCTGGTTCAACCTGGAGATGACACGGGAACACAAAACAACACATAGGGGTGAGAATTATACAATTCTCAGTAGGGCAACTCCCCAATTACACAATCATAATGTCATCGTCATTGTCCCAGCCACTTCTGTTTATTAGGAAAAAGTGATCATGCATTTCATAACAATGGTTCAATTTTAGAGTTCTAAATCGTACTTCCGAAGTGGGTAGCTTTTAATGGTCAATCAATTAAAACATACATTTCATGCTATTCAAGATCCTAGTAATTATTCTCAACTTTATGTGCACTCAGTACATTCGAAGAGGATCTCAATCTCTTTTTATATGCCTTTGACAATTTGAAAGGATCATATATCACTTCATTTGCCCTCAATAAAGTCAAAAGAATCATTTATCACTCTATTTGCCCTCAACAAAATCGAAAGGATCACATAATACTCTATTTGCCCTCAACAAAGTCGAAAGGATCATTTATCAGTCTATTTGCCCTCGACAAAGTCGAAAGGATCATATCTCACTCTATTTGCCCTCGAAAAGTCGAAAGGATCATAAAAGTCGAAAGGATCATATCTCACTCTATTTGCCCTCAACAAAGTCGAAATGATCATATGTCACTCCATTTGCTCTTGACAAAGTCGAAAGGATCATATGTCCCTACTTATGGCCATACAACTTAATTCAATGCATCATTCGCTTTACTACCTATGAATGCATGCATAAGACACATATAGGCATTATTCACAATAGGAATTCAATGATGCCTCATAAAAATTCTTTAAAGTAGCTAGTATGCATTCATATTACACATACTTGGACTAAATGTCATTTTATCATTAGTTTAAGACAGTTTCATCTTTTCAGCACCTTGGCAGATTTATCATTCAAATGACAACATTTAATTTCTCTACCAAATAACCAAATCAAGAGCCACAAAAATTCTCTATGACACTTTAGTGTGTCTACAAGTCCCTGTAAAATTTTCATATCAATTGGAGTTCTTTAACCATGTTAACTAAATTATACAAATTTAGTGGTCAGGGACCACCTTTTCACAGCTCAAAACAAGGTTCCCATAATTTTTAAATTTGGCAAATGATGGAATAAACTCAAAATAAAAATCACTGTTACATTTCAATATGTTATCAACTCCCTGTAAAAATGTCAAGGATAATTCCATCATTTGGTATGGTCACAAAATTATACAAATTTACAACTTCAGTACCAAGATTTCAAGCAGCATAGTTACAACTTCAGTCTATGATTTTTCTCAGGTAGCAAAAGTCTATATTATGCACCACGAAAATTCTCAGAGTTTCCTTAGGATATTAGCTTGAACATATAATTTTTATAGCTCATAAAAATGACTAGAATTGGACCAGAAAATTCATGAATAAATCCTGTCCTGTTAAAATCCGAAAATCCAGCAGCCTAGCCAAAACTTATTTTGACAAAAATCATTATTTAACCTCATCCAAACACTCCACCAAAATTAACACATCAATATCAACATATTATCATCAAATACAACCAGATACTTCAGACCAATACCAATCAGCAATTATCAGAAATGATTTTGAAGGAAAAAAGGCCAAAGAAAACACTACTTGAGTGGCCTTAAGGATCTTGGCTTCAAGAGTGATTCAAGATGGATTTCCTTCACTTCAAACCTTCCAAATCAGCACCAAACCCTCCCTTAGGCAGCAGATTATGGGCACTCAAGGTAGAGAAAAGTGATAGATTTAAATTCTAATCGGTTAGATTTGTAGGTTATGATGAGTGGAATAACTTTGGTGAAGGAAGTTTGTAATTTTATGAACTCTAGGCTAGGAGTTTAGGCATTTAAAGTTGAGTTTGTAGAAAATCACCATGGAAGCTTGCATTTCTGGTTCATGGCCGAGAACAATGGAGAAGTGGAGTGATAAGGTTGGCTTTAATTGGTGTAAATCTTTATCCAATAAAAGATCAAAACTTTTTCTACAAGAAATCATGATAAATGGCTAGGATTTAATCTTGTAAATCAAGATTAAATCTTAGCCTTACATTTGGCTATAAAGGATGACTTTATCCTAAAGATTTGACTTTCTCTCGGTGTTAAAAATCGCACACCGAAAGTTTACCGAACGGGTAAAACAGCATACCCGGGTAGTCAATTATTGCCTGAAAATAATTCTAACTATGAAATATTTATTCCTACCTATTTTTAATCTCAATTCTATAATTCCTTATTTTCGGGTATCTCCAGGCCTTAATTCTAGGGTTTTGGCTATCCTGGCAGGCCTGCGGGACCTGCAAGTTACTATTCACTCTTTTTTTTTTTTACAGATTTGTTGGATTGCCCTGATCATTCTATATTCATTGGATTTTTGAAATTATGGCCAAAAAAGCTCAAATTAATTTTTGCATAATTTTTGGGGTGGTACATGATTACACATATATATAGATGTATATGTTTTGGTGGATTGGTTTGTTATTATGGAAAAATCATTTTTGTGAAAATAGGCATTGAACCATGCTATTGGATTTTCGATTTTTGTATAGGCAGTCACTGATCACGAATTTTTTGAGGGAATTTTGGGTAATCTTATGAGTAGGAAAAAATAGATGTTGAAGTTGACATCCTAGACTAGTTGCACAATGAGATGTGTTTTGGACTTTTACTACTTCAAAAAAATCATGAACCAAGACTATGTCTGTGCTGCTTGATTTTCTGGTCTTGAAGCTGGGGATTTGTCTAATTTTTTTACCATAGTAAATGATTGATTTTTCCTTTGAAAATTTTACAAAGTGTTAGAAACATATTGAAGTTAAATGATTGATTTTTATTATGAATTTATTCATTCATTTGCTAGGGTTAAAAATTATGGAAGTCAGGGATTGAGCTGAGATTAAGTGATCTCTGACCATTGAATTTGTCTAATTTTTTTAACATACTTAGAGAACTCTATTTACTCTGAAATTTTCACAATACCTTAGGGACACATTGAGGTTCCCTTGAGAATTTTATAGCCTTAAATTTGATGGTTTGAAATGTAGAATAAAATGTGCTATGAATATGTGAAATCTGCCACTGTGCTGAAAATGAATTGATGCTTTGATTGATGAAGTAATGGCATTTGGTACTAGGATGATATGAGCGTATGAATATGAATATGAATAATTGAGCATGTGAGCTTATTGATGAGGTTAGGTACACATAGATATGTATGTTTCTTACAATGGTGTATATGCGAAATAGAAGCATAAAATTATATTTATTGGGCTGGAGAAAGTAAATCCGATCTGTCGGGGAAAGTAAAGTTGACTACCAAGAAAAACATGAAATCATCTATCTTGGACTGGAGAAGGTAAATCCGGTTGGTCGAGGAAAGTAAACCTGACTGCCAAGATAAGAATGAGATTATATGTCTTGGGCCAGAGAAAGTAAATCCAGTTTGTCGAGGAAACTAAACATGACTACCTTGAATTGAGTCGGGGAAAGTCAACTTGGCTAGGAGTAGGTCTATGTGAGAATTGGAGAAAGTAAATCCAATTATCATGTATAGGAATGAGCTCATTCTTAAAAAGTAGTCTATTACCCATTATTGCCACGTTGGGATTAGCGATACGTAATGCCCAGACGTGACAAGATTAGTCAAAGGCCAAGACAAGTTGAAACAACAATTGTTATAAGTAGTCCTTTATCATATGTGCTAAGTGAAGAATTTTAGTATCAATATTGAGACCAACATATTTGAGTTGTGATTTAGGAGTACATGGTTTGTATGATGTTGAGTAGTGTAAGATATGCATATTTGGTGATTGAATAATAAAAGAGGCTCACTTTGAAAGAATGGTTTTTGAACTTTAAAATGAACCTTGGATATATGTTGCATGCTCACATTTTCTTAATAACCAAAGTGGTTAGGACGATGACGATGACATTAATTTCAGCATATGTTTTGGGGATGCCCTTTTGAGAATTGTATAATTCTCTCCCCCCCTATGTGTTTTTGTGTTCCTATATCGCCTCCAGGTTGATTCAGAGAACAATAGGCCTGCTACAACAAGAAACTCGAGATTGTAGTAGTTTAGTAGATGATATTTTATTTTACTATATTTTGTTGGAGTTATATGTATGAAAATGTAATAGAGAACTTATATGTATTAAAGCTCATAGAAAGGCTTCCTTTTCTACTTAACTATATATTCAATAAATGTTGTGTTTCTTTGTTATATATTTTAATAGAATTACACTTAGCTATTATATGCGTTAATCAAGCTTGTTATAAATATTTAAGAAATGTCTGTTAATTTATAAGTAACAACTCCTCGAGTATGATGTCATAACTTAAGGATGATGTTGTACTTGAGAGGATATTAAATAGAGTGAATTTGAGATGAGTATGATGGTTGAAATCAAGTTTTTCCTTGGTTTGCAAATAAAACAATAAAAAGCTGGAACCTTGATCCATCAAGAAAAGTATACAAAAGAGCTCTTGAAAAAGTTTATTATTGATCATGCCAAACAGATGAGTGCTGTTACGATTGTCGCCACCCGTAATAAATTAGAAATAATGAAAATAACCAAATTACACTAATAATGTAGTTATAGTGCAATCCGAGTCGTCTCACGAGGAAGTATTTAAATTGATTCAAATTGCAAAGGGGGTATTGTTGACATGATTAACAAAAATAAAATAAAATTGTGAAGAATTAATAGTAAGGAATTACCTGCACAAAGACTCCTTCAGATCAAAAAATGTTCTATCCTTGGTTCAAACAGATAAAATTCATGGCAGTGACTACCTACGTCAACTATACTTTGCACAGATAACGTCGCAATACTACTTAACAGTCATACAAACGTATTTCCATCAAGAATTCAACTAACCAAGAGCTAGTGATCACAATCATGACCCTATAAACCTATGTTAATTTAGTTAATAATTGCAGCAGCCTAAATCCTAACAGATTTAATTTCATCCCTTACCAATTGGAATTACTCAGATTAATTAACCCAATTTCCCAATGGTACAAAATTGTGCATACAAACGAATACACAATCAATAATTTCTAAAAACTTAATCACAAAAATTATTGCAATCAAAATTAAAAGAGAAAAACAAAAGGAACGAAAAACCAACCATGAATTGAATTTCAATAACAGGAACCTCACGAACAATCTGATCTTCAGTTGTCTTTATGCGTGGTAAAGGAATTACTCCTCCATGTGAGGAGTTCCACACTCAACGATTAAAGAAAACTGTAATTGTAATGTTTAAAACTCAAAATCTATCCAAGAGAAGCTTCTAAACCCTAGAGAGATGAAGAAGAGAAAAGAGAGAGAGAGAGAGTTGTTCAAAACCCCCACCCCAAAAACCTAGCTAGCCCTCCATCTGTTCCTTTCTTGTGCTTACTGTAGCATCTCCAAATTGGGTTTAGGTTGGGCCCAAAAATTGACCCGTGAAAGACAATAACTAGAGTCAGGTGATCATAGGGGCGCTACAGCGCTAAAGAGCGCTGCAGCGCTCACCAGAAGAGTTTTCTCCATAATGGGCATTTTGATGGTCTCTGTCAAGCGTTGCAGCGCTCACCCGAATGTGAGCTTTTGGCAAATCTTCTTCCTTCTAGTCCCAGCTCCTACTTCTGGCACTTTGCTCTCAATGCATTGCTTCTGTACTCAAAGTCTAACTCAAGAAGATGGGTTAGTTGTAATGAGAGTTAATTATTTAAAAAGAAATGAAACAATTGCTATTGATTTCCCGACAATGTGAAATGAGGTTCGATTTATAAAACATTATTATTTCCTCAATAACACATTAAAACTTCATGTAAAAATTCGAGGTTAAGGAATTAAATATGTGGTGCAAACACCACTTATCAAATTCGCCCACACTTAAACTTTCGCATGTCCTCATGTGAAAAATCAAACCAAATCAAAGATGCAGTTAGACAGCAACATCCTAAAATGAAAAGAGAGCAACTACTCCTAAACAGAAAAGATGACCAGCGAATGACAGCGTGAACAAAGGCTTAAGAGAAATAAAAAGAGTTGAAAACATACACTATGGCACTTTTTAATCAGTCAAAAATATCACAGAATCACAACCTTAAGCAAGAATGACTAACCTGACTCACTGGAGTGTGTTTCACTCATCACTTATGTGTTTTGGGTCAATGAACACTCAAACAACCCACTGATGGTTGCTTCCATAGGCTTGCTCTTCTCCTAAATCTCCAAAATTCTGCCAATATCTCAACACACATTAAGAGGACTTATGATGGTTGTAATGAGGCCAAGGTATAGGATTTTGGGTCTTTCTGGTGAATTCTGCTTGGTTAACTTAGGTCCAAGGGAAGTAAAGGTATAAACCGTAATCCAAAAGTGCTATGGGGACCAATTATCAAACAATTCACCCCAATCACCCTTCATGATCTTCTGATTTGATTTAGGAATTGTTTAATTCATTCACAGAAGTGGATTGTGACCCTTTTTTTTGTGTTTTTCATGGTTTCTCTTTTTGACATTTATTATTTTATTTCAATGCACTTCATGTGTGTAATTCCCTGTCTAGCCTTGTTCCCCCACACTTAAATCTTGAGCACATCTAGATTTTACCACTCTTCCCTTGGCTCTAAGTTTAGGGTTCCTTTCCATTGTTTTATGGGGTGGGGCTTGTAATGTGCTTCTGACAATGAAAGGTTCAATTCAAGCTCGAAGAGGGGTGACAAGGATAATTCTCATGCAAGGGTTGGCTGTATGGCCTGTAGTTAAAATAAAAGAATGAAATGCCTCTATCATGTGCAGTTAAGAATTGTACAGAAATAAAAAGTTTTAACAAAGGATCAAGTAAGTTCTAGATTATACCACAGTGAATGTTAACACACCAGAAAAATAGCAGTGATTAATTTACTAGAATCACACAGTCAAAGCTCAAGTCTCACATGGACATTTCAGGTAATCAATCATGCTCAGAGGTCAAAGATCCAGTGAATAATCAGGCATACATCATTATTTAAGTGCCAAGGTGGCTACAAAATACGATACTTCATTAAGCCGTATTCAACTATCATTGTGGTCATGCAAAAACAATTAAAAATAAATAAAAGAAATAAAAAGTAATCCTAAAAATGAAATAAAAACAAGTAAAAGAAAGTGCAAACCCTCCCCCCTATACTTACAAAAAGGCACTGTCCTCAGTGCCTAGGCAAGAAAACCTGGAATGGTGGAAGGAAGCTCAACCTCAAGCATCCTTCTCTGAATCCATCTCGAGCTCAGAAAACTCAACATCTGGATCCTCATCTCTAGAGTCATCTCCGGAGTCTGCTGGTGGCAATTCAGTGTCGCTCTCGGACTGAGGATCAAGACCTTGGACTCGTAACTCAAGTCTCCGAAGGCGCGTCATAACTCTAGCCTCAGATGCTCTGACCTGGGTTCTCACCCGGCGCTCGGATCGCAGGATTTGATCTGTGAGAGCCCACTGTAAATCAGCAATAGCAGCAGTAAAATCCAAAGAGGCCCTAGGACCAGGACGAGGATGAGGAAGTGGAGCAGGGGCACCCCGAGCACGGTTCCGGGCCGCAACGTCAACAAGCTGCAGGGTGGGCCTGGAAATAACTGTCGGCCGCCGATTAGGTGGCGACTGCTCATCAGTAGGCAGGACAGGAACTCCAGCAGCAAGGCTATGCGGGTGACAAGAGATGGAAAAGGAAGGCCATGAACCCGCTTATCATGATGCACCGCTTGCATGGTGAGGCGGATGATGCGGGGGAGATAGACCTGCTGCTTAGTGGCAACACAGTAGAGCAAGAAGACCTGATGCATAGTGATACTGTGGACATGAGAGCAGGGGATGATATGCGAGAATAAGAGCCTCATCCAAATCCGAGCAGGAAAAGTGAGCCACTGGTTGTCAAGAGTGTCGGGGTGGCCATATCGGTTCCGTGTCCATATGGAACCAGGGGTAGTAATGGCGTCCTTGAGGGTGTCGACATCAACAGTGCGAATACGGTCAAGGAGTCGCTGGTGATCATCAGGAAGGGCCATCTCAGGGGGGCTCTGGAATAGCAAGTGTTGCTCGGATGGCCTCCATAGTCACTGGAATCTGCTGGCCTCGCACATAAACCTCCTGGAACCCAACCCCACAAAAGTTCGCATAAAACTCGCGATGGGTAGAGGTGGTGGGCGCCTCATAACCAATACTAAAACAAATAATGCAACACCCCCAAAATCGCCCAAATGCAAAAGAGTATTACAACCATTACCAGTAGTAGAGATAAAGGGATAGAAGTGGTACGTACCTAAACAATTTAGAGAGAAATACGAATTTGTGAGGAGAGACGAGAAGAAAATGGTGATGAATGGAGGTGCTGAGTGTAATTGAGGAGGGATGGGCACGCAGTGGTGGTGATGTGGCGGTGCAGTGGTAGTGTGGTGGTGGGGTGGTGTGTGTGATGGTGGTGTGGTGGTGCGTGATGGTGGGGAGAGGAATGAGGAGAAGGGGGCGAGAATGAGGAAGAGAGGAAAGAGTTGAGAGAGATGAGAGGGAAGAGGGAATAGGGGGGTATATGGGCGCGGGGGAGCGCTGTAGCGCTCGGTATATGGGCGCGGGGGAGTGCTAAGAGCACTCTAGCGCTCATCCAAGGCTTTTCTTTTTTTTACCTTAGTGGCTGACTGTTGCAACGCTCACCTGAACGCTGCTCCTTGCTGACGAGGGTAGAGGTGTTTTTGGTTAGCACTACAGCATTGAGAACCGCTGCAACGCTCGATATAATGTCATTTTTGTTCAAATTTGGTCTCCTTGAGCAGAACCTGTCACTCAAAAGCATTTAAGCACCTAAATAACACCAAATTGAATAGAACTAAAGCAAACTAAATGAAATAACAAAAATTCATGGCAATGGGTTGTCTCCCACCAAGCACTTTGGTTTATCGTCCCGAAGTTGTACATTCTGACTCCTTCTAGGAGGGATAAACAGTCTGCAGAAACTTAACTTCCTCCTCTCCACCAAGGTTCAATGAGGTTTCATGATACGCCTTCAGTCTATGTCCATTGACCTTGAAGATCACCTTGGACTTTTGGTCCTCGATTTCAACTGCACCAAAAGGATGTACTTTTGTGACCTTGAAAGGTCCACCCCACCGAGACCTTAACTTCTCGGGCATCAACTTCAACCGAGAGTTGTAGAGGAGCACCAGTTGCCCTTGTGGAACTCTTTCCTCAAGGTATTCTTATCATGGAACACCTTAGTTCTCTCCTTATACAACCTAGAGTTCTCGTAGGCCTCGTATCTCAACTCCTCCAACTCTTGTAGTTGCAATTTTCGGGCTTTACTGGCCTCTCTCAAGTCCATATTACATTGTTTTACAGCCCAATATGCCCGATGCATCATCTCCATAGGCAAATGACACGCCTTTCCAAACACAAGCCTAAAGGGACTCATTCCAATAGGTGTTTTGTAGGCTGTGTGATAAGCCCATAGAGCATCATCCAGCCTAACACTCCAGTCTTTCCGACTGGGTTTCACAGTCTTCTCCAGGATTCTCTTTATTTCCCGGTTAGACACTTCAGCTTGCCCGTTACTTTGGGGATGGTAAGGGGTGGATACCTTATGAACAACCCTATATCTACGGAGCAAAGCTTCCATGCTCCGGTTACAAAAGTGGGTTCCCTGGTCACTGATAATGGCTCTAGGCATACCAAACCTATAGAAAATGTGGGAATGGACAAAAGCAACAACTATAGAAGAATCATTAGTTCGAGTGGCAATGGCCTCCACCCACTTTGAAACATAATCCACTGCCAAAAGAATGTAAACATAGCCAAAAGAGCTAGGGAAAGGACCCATGAAGTCAATGCCCCAAACATCAAAAACTTCACAAAATTGTATAGGCTGTTGGGGCATCTCATTCCTCCAAGAGATATTCCTTGTTCTTTGGCACTGTTCACAAGATTTACAAAAATTGTAGGCATCTCTAAACAAAGTTGGCCAATAGAAACCCGAGTCCAATACCTTCCTTGCAGTGCGTTGGGGCTCAAAGTGGCCCCCACTAGCATAAGTATGACAAAATCGGAGTATGGACTCAAATTCCTCCTGAGGCACACAACGTCTGACTACTTGGTCACTACAAATTTTCCAAAGATAAGGGTCATCCCACACATAGTATTTAGCATCGCTTTTCAGCTTTGCAAACTGTGCTGGTGAAAAGTGTGAAGGACCCACTCTAGCAACTAAGTTGTTAACGATATTAGCATACCATGGGACAACAGACACACTCATCAGTTGTTCATCAGGAAAATTATTATTGAGAGGTCTGTTGTCCAGGTTAAGATGCTCAAGCTTGCTTAGATGGTCTGCTACTAAGTTTTCAACTCCAGTTTTGTCTTTTATTTCCAAATCAAATTCCTGGAGTAGTAGCATCCATCTAATGAGCCTAGGCTTGGCTTCCGGTTTCTTCAACAAATACTTAAGTGCTACATGGTCAGAATATACCACCACCTTAGAACCTAGCAAATAAGATCGAAACTTGTCCAAAGCAAAGACGATGGCTAGGAGTTCCTTTTCAGTAGTGGTATAGTTGGACTGTGCAGCATCCAAAGTGCGGGAAGCATAATAAATAGTGTGAGGAACCTTACCTGCGCACTGTGTAAGCATAGTGCCCACCGTATGGTCAGACGCATCACACATGAGCTCAAATGGCTGGCTCCAGTCAGGTGGCTGGATGACTGGAGTGGTGGTCAAAGCATTCTTCAACCTCTCAAATGCCCCCTACACTTGTCATAAAAAATAAACTCAACATCCTTTTGCAAAAGGGAGGTGAGAGGTTGAGCAATCTTGCTGAAATCCTTGATAAACCTCTTGTAAAAACCTGCATGACCAAGAAAAGAACGAATCTCCCGCACGCATGTAGGGTAATGCAAGGAGGTAATAACTTCTATCTTAGCAGGATCAACAATAATGCCATTACTAGAGACTACATGGCCTAAAACTATACCTTGCTCCACCATAAAATGACATTTTTCAAAATTTAGAACAAGGTTGGTTTCAATACATCTTTGTAGCACTCTAGCTAAGCTACTCAAGCAAGAATCAAAAGAAGAACCAAAAACAATAAAATCATCCATAAATACCTCCATGCACTCCTCCAACAAGTCAGAAAAAATGCTCATCATGCACCGTTGGAAAGTAGCTGGTGCGTTGCAAAGCCCAAAGGGCATCCGCCTATAAACATAGGTGCCAAAGGGGCACGTGAAGGTAGTCTTCTCCTGGTCTTCTAGGGCAATGTGAATCTGAAAGTACCCCGTATAACCATCTAGGAAACAATAATGAGACTTCCCTGCCAACCTTTCTAACATCTGATCAATGAAAGGTAGGGGGTAGTGGTCCTTTCGGATGGCTTGGTTAAGCCTCCGATAATCAATGCAAACTCTCCAACTGTTTTGTACCCGGGTTGGAACCAACTCACCTTTCTCATTCTTCACCACATGACCCCCGACTTCTTGGGAACCACCTGCACTGGACTCACCCATTCACTGTCAGAAATAGGATAGATGATGCCAGCCTATAAAAGCCTTGTCACCTCCTTCTTAACCATATCAAGAATCAATGGGTTGAGTCGGTGCTATGGTTGTCTAATCGGTTTAGCCCCCTCCATCAGAAATATCATGTGCATGTAGGTGGAGGGGCTAATCCCTGTGATATCATCCAAGGTCCAGCCAATTATCCTCTTGGGACTTAGAGAGGCCATTGGCTATGATGACCGGAAGTGTTTCACCCTCCCCCAAGAATGCATATTTAAGGTGGTCAGGGAGGGGCTTTAGTTCTGGCCCTACTAATTGTGTACCTGTCCCTGTAAGCTTAGATAATTCTAAAACAGCAGAATCATCATATCCAGTGGAAGAAACAGATAATATGGGCTCAGAAAGTAAAGTAGTCTCAGAATTAGGGGTGATACTACTAAATGTATCCATGACAGGGCTTGTGGCGTTAGCTACCAAAAGTTCAGAAGTTTTCTCAAAAAATTGCCCTGTCAATGACGCATCAAAAGTAGCACACTCCATGCACAAATTGGTGGTACCATCACAGTTAAGACATTCAAACTCTGGTACCATCCCTAATAACTCATCAAAATTCTCAGTTATCCCAACAAAAACATCATCCATCAAGGAGTCAATTATATCAACACTAAAAATAGAATGCTCCTCGGGTGGGTGTTTCATGGCATCAGTTAAGCAGAACTGAGCCTTCATATCCCTACACTCAAAAGATAAGGTACCCGCGTACACATCAATCTTGGTTCTTACGGTTTTTAAAATTGGTCTTCCCAAGATCAATGTGTGCTCAAGAGCATTGACATCATCCTCCATAGCCAAAACATAAAAGTCAGCTGGGAAAATTAAATTGTTTACCTAGACTAGGACATCCTTGAGTATCGCATCTGGACTTTGAATGCTCCTGTTGGCCAACTGTACTCTCAATCTGGTAGGTGTAAGCTCTCCTCCACCCAAGGCCTCATAAACTGAACGGGGCATAATACTGATGCTCGCCCAAGATCCGCCAAAGCCTGTCCAATGTGAAGGTTCCCAATGGTGCAGGGAACATTAAATGCACCTGGATCTTTGTGCTTCATGGGAAGTTGGCCTGGCTGAATAAGAAAGGAAGCTTTAACCCCCATGGTCACCCTTTCCACTTCGTTGCCTCTCAACTTCCTCTTGGTGGTGCATAGGTCTTTAAGGAATTTTGCATATTTTGGAATTTGCCTAATCACATCCAACAAGGGAATATTGACCTCTACCTTCCGAAAAGTCTCCAAGAGGTCCTTTTCTGGCTGCAATTCATTGGGCCTCTTGGTCCTTGCAACTCGCTGTTGGAAAGGCAATGAAATGGGTCTTGTTACCTGATCATCTACCTCCTTTTGCTTTGGTGGATGCTCATCTCTCTGTACCTTCGGTTGAACTATCTCCTCCTCTTGACTTTCAACCACAACCTGCTCTGGAGGACTAGAAACCTTTCCCCTTAGGATTGGGAATTGTTTGTGAAGGAAGGGAAGATGAACTCCCCTGTTGGGATTGGGAATTCTCAAGCCGCACAATTGCATTCCTCATTTCTTGCATGGCTTGTTCCTGTTTCCTCTGGGTCTCAATCATCATCTTCATCATCTCTTGCCATGGAGCTTCTGAAGGGGTAGGAGGTGCAGGTAATCTTTGGAGGTTCTTTGTGGACTAGGAAGCTGTGGTACAGGTGGTGGGTGGAATACAGGCTGGTTATATTGTTGCCTCTGCTGTGGTGGAACATACTTCTGTTATTCCTGTTGAGGAGCATTGTTCCACCTAAAGTTAGGGTGGTCTTTCCAGCTGGGGTTATAAGTGTTGCTGTACAGATTGTACCCCTGCTGTCCACCCTGATTCTAAGGCTTTCCAGGAAATATGTTACCAGATTCTAAGGCTTTCCAGGAAATATGGTCTTTCCTACAACTGAGGACACATGTCTGAATTATGTAACTCACAGGAACAAATGCCACATACCTGTACTGCCTTGACTAGAGAAGCTTGATTTAGTGCAATTTGCTTCAGGAACTCGGTAAGCTCATCTAGTTTCTTCTCTACCCTGCTGCTCTCACATGAAGAAACTTCACCCACCTGACGGGTACTGCTACCAGCTCTAGACCCAAACTGCTGAAAGTTCTCTGCCATGTTCTTAATCAACAATCTAGCTGCAGCAGGGGTCTTGTCAACTAAAGCACCCCCACTGGTGGCATCAATCATACTCATTTCCATGACCAACAGCCCCTCATAAAAGTATTGGATCAACAGCTGCTCAGAAATCTGATGCTAGGGGTAGCTTGCACACAATCTCTTGAACCTCTCCCAATACTCATAGAGAGACTCTCCTTGTAGCTGCCGAATACCACAAATGTCCTTTCTGATGGCGGCTGCTCTAGAAGCTGGAAAGAACTTCTCTAGGAAGATACGCTTCATGCCAGCCCAACTGTTAACTGTCCCATGAGGAATGTAGAAAAACCAATCCTTGGCAGCTCCTTCAAAGGAAAACGGGAAGGCTCGGCTCTCAATTTAATTTGCTCCTCCGTTACCCCCTGAGGCTTCATTGTCATACAAATAACGTGGAACTGCTTCAGGTGTTTGTGTGGATCCTCCCCAGACAACCCACAGAACTTGGGTAGATGGTGCAAGAGTCCTGATTTCAGCTCAAAGTCCCCTCCCTATTCAGGATAGACAATCCCCAGTGGTTGATAATTCAAGTCTTGAGCTGCAAGCTCCTTCAGAGTCCTGTTGACTTCTCCCATGTCACCTGAAACACTAACAGAAGGATCAGAAAGTTCAGGAAAATTAAAAGAAGAATTATTAGGTTCCCTAGTTGTATAAGAAGAAGAAGAGGGATTGTCAGATAGATTAGCCCTTTCTCGCGCAACTTTCTTAAGCCTTTTGGTAGTTTTCTCAATCTCCGGATTAATCGAAAGTATGGGAAAATTAAGAAGGGAGCGGGTCATAAACTAAATTACTAGCAACAACCAGTACACCAGGGAAGAAAAGAAAATAAATAAAATTTAAAATAAAAAAACTCTTTTTTTTTCTTTTTTTTTTAAATAATAAAACAAAACGGAAAATAATAAACAAAAGGAAATAAAAATAAAATAAATACAAATGAAAATAAATTAAAACAAGAAAAAGAATCAATTAAAAACACTTCCCTGGCAATGGCGCCAAAATTTGTTACGATTGTCGCCACTCGTAACAAATTAGAAATAATGAAAATAACCAAATTACACTAATAATGTAGTTATAGTGCAATCCGAGTCGTCTCATGAGGAAGTATTTAAATTGATTCAAATTGCAAAGGGGGTATTGTTGACATGATTAACAAAAATGAAATAAAATTGTGAAGAATTAATAGTAAGGAATTACTTGCACAAAGACTCCTTCAGATCAAAATATGTTCTATCCTTGGTTCAAATGGATAAAATTCATGGCAGTGACTACCTACGTCAACTATACCTTGCACAGATGACGTCGCAATACTACTTAACAGTCATACAAATATATTTCCATCAAGAATTCAACTATCACAAGAGCAAGTGATCACAATCATGACCCTATAAACCTATGTTAATTTAGTTAACAATTGCGGCAGCCTAAATCCTAACAGATTTAATTTCATCCCTTACCAATTGGAATTACTCAGATTAATTAACCCAATTTCCCAACGGTACAAAATTGTGCATACAAATGAATACACAATCAATAATTTCTAAAAACTTAATCACAAAAATTATTGCAATCAAGATTAAAAGAGAAAACAAAAGGAACAAAAAACCAACCATGAATTCAATTTCAATAACAGGAACCTCAAGAACAATCTGATCTTCAGTTGTCTTTATGCGTGGTAAAGGAATTACTCCTCCATGTGAGGAGTTCCACACTCAACGATTAAAGAAAACTGTAATTGTAATGTTTAAAACTCAAAATCTGTCCAAGAGAAGTTTCTAAACCCTAGAGAGATGAAGGAGAGAGAAGAGAGAGAGAGAGAGAGTTGTTCAAAACCCCCACCCCAAAAACCTAGCTAGCCCTCCATCTGTTCCTTTCCCGTGCTTACTATAGCATCTCCAAATTGGGTTTAGGTTGGGCCCAAAAATTGACCCGTGAAAGACAGTAACTAGAGTCAAGTGATCGTAGGGGCGCTGCAGGGCTCACCCGAATGTGAGCTTTTGGCAAATCTTCTTCCTTCCAGTCCCAGCTCTTACTTCTGGCACTTTGCTCTCAATGCATTGCTTCTGTACTCAAAGTCTAACTCAAGAAGATGGGTTAGTTGTAATGAGAGTTAATTATTTAAAAAGAAATGAAACAATTGCTATTGATTTCCCGACAATGTGAAATGAGGTTCGATTTATGAAACATTATTATTTCCTCAATAACACATTAAAACTTCATGTAAAAATCCAAGGTTAAGGAATTAAATATGTGGTGCAAACACCACTTATCAAGTGCCCCCATGTATCCATCTCAAATCATTAATGCTAATAAGAATGGTGAAAAAGTCTCAAAGAGTAATTATTGTAGGATGATTGATTCACTGTTGTATCTTATAGCCAATACACCAAACATTTAATTAAGTGTGAAAATTTGTGCTAGATTCCAATCTAGTCCAAGGCAATCACATTTAAATGTTGTTAAGAGAATTTTTAGATATTTATTAGGTGCTACTAATCTCAACTTGTTGTATCAGAAAGGTACATCTTGTGAGATTATAGGTTACTATGATGCTGACTTAACAGGAGATAGAATGGATAGAAAAACCACCAGTGGCTGCTACTGTTTATTTAGAAAAAGCTTGATCACTTAGTCATGCAAATTGCAAAATTCCATTGCACTCTCTACTGCTGAAACGAAATATGTAGCTGTTGTAAATTGCTACACCTATATGATGTGGATAAGAAACCAGCTAGAAGATTATCACCTGAGGTATTCCAAAATCCCTATCTTCTATGATAATACTAGTGCTATTAATCTTGTTAAGAATCCTATCTAGCACTTTAGAGCCAAGCACATCAATGTAAAACATCATTTTATCTAGGATCATGTTCAAAAAGGAGATGTTGAGTTAATGTTTTTGAATACTGAAGATCAAGTATCAGACATATTCATAAGACCATTAGCTGAAGATCGCTTTTTTGTTTTGAAAAAGCTTTTAAACTTAAAGATCTTTAAATATGTATAAACATCTCTAGGTATTCTCCTCTTCATTGCTCTAAACTAAAGCCCAAGCAAAGTCATCAGTTTACAAGTTCAGAAGATATTAGTTTGCATGATTAGGTAATCAATTGGAAGATTAAAATGTTAGTTAGCAAGATCAGAAAGAAGAGAAAAAGGGGTCAGAAAATGGGGTACAGACAGTCTTATAAGGTTCAGAATACAAAGATGAGTGTATGGTAAAAAACATGTTGAGACTTCGATGAGTCAGAAAGTGAAAAGCGAAGTTCAGAAAGTCATTCTAAGAGTTTGAAACCACTCTCTTTGAAGAATGATGAAAAAGGCAGAATAATTCCCACTCTTTTGAGTTTCTCCCTTTTACGTCGCTTCACCTTCAATCATAAACGTCCTATTATTTAAATAACCTCTCACTCCTCACACGTCACACTTTTGCTTTCATCTTCTACTATATGCTTCCGTAACCATTTCATATTCTTTTCCTCTCAAACCCTCATTCTGCAACCGAAAACATTCCCCATCTCACACAAACTCTCTCCATTCCTTAACTATTAACCTTTTCAAGACTCAACCTTTCTTTTTCAAACTCACATACACTTACCTACAATGGCTGAAGGAAAAGAACTCAACCACTTATCCACAAAAAGGGGACCTTTCGTTATGTTTAATGAACCCCATATGCAGGAAATTTATGAAAAAAGTTTCTCACAAAGAACTATAGCCTCTAGCAAAAAAATAAAAAAACTAAACAACTCCTTGCTAAACCAGGTCCAGGTACTTAGAGATGTGTTTACTTTTTAGGGATGGAAGTACTTCCTAGACATCTCGGACAAGGTGTTCCTAAGAATGGTAACTACTTTCTATGCTTTTCTTAGGAGGAAGAACTAACTACTCTTGAGACCACCATTCGGGACACCTATATGGAGATTGGGGTGTCCAACTTATCTATAGTAATTAAGGCACCCGCTGCTGGAGTAAACTGTTTGGCACAAGAAGAATGGTTCAAGTCACTTGGATTGAGTCCTGAGGAGGTATCTAAGTGTCTCATAAATTCAACAAAACACCAAGTTGGGGACATTACAACCTCTATGCTCAGGTTGCAGGCTAGAAAAGTTTCATTGTTGTCCAATTTACCATTCTTCCTAGGCAAGGAAGTACAGATGTTCTACTGGGCATGGATTGTATGCTACTTTTCTGTTGGTTGTTCAAAAGAAAAGTAAATCTGCCCAAAATGATAATGGACTTCATGCTTAGTGCCATTACCAAGGAGAAAAGAAGAACAACTGGAGTTCCCAATGAAATGTTGCTGACAAAGATATTTCAACATGCCAAATACCCTTTTGCTAAAGAGTGGTTTGAATATCTTACTAGGATAAACTATTCCATAAACTCCTTCAGAACAATGAAGAAATCTCAATTTATACCCATGAATGCAAGCTCTAGAAAAAAAAAGCTCCCTGATTATGGATGCTAAAGAATCTACTGTTGAGAACAAAAAGAAGAAAAGTGAGCAGAAAAAAGGAATGACAAAAAGGAATTTTTTTTTTCCTAAAAATAATTCTGAAAGCTCTGAAGCAGCAGAAGAAACATTTAAGGGGACCATATCTAAAAAAGTTCCTCTCAGGACTAAAAGAAGGGGAAAAGAAGACAATATGGGAAACAGAACCAAGCAGAAGTCCCAAAGGCTTCTGAACCATTTGAGACTAGGGCCGAGTCCTCAGATAGTGAGTTACCATAAGGTAGACCTAACAAACTTCCCATTAGGAGAAAAGTCACTGAGCCCAAACACAAAAATCTACCCAAGGGAGTTAACAAAACAACATTCATTCTGAGATATATGTGTGATGTTGCACAAACAGGAGTTGCTGTCAAAGTCACCGAATCTTCAGAGGATGAAGAAGAGGAAGAATGAATTCTCAAAGAGCAAAGAATCTTTCAGAAGAAAAGAAGCCTAGAAGAAGCTAGAGAACTGCAAACCATTAAAGGGATTCAAGGGTCCAACAAACAAATAAGAAGACCTACTATACCTGGACCCTTTGTTATAGTTGAAGAACAGTCAATAAAGCCCATGTCTCAATAGTTCGAGTTTACCTATCTTTGTTATGCCTCCTCAATCGATAATGGCTTCTGAAACAAGCTCTACCACTGAATCAGTCACTGCTCCCATAAAGACAATCACCAATAAGGCTGAAATAGCATCTCCAAGTGATAGTGTTGACTTCATGACCATCAATCAGATGTTAGCATGCAAATCGAAGTCCATCGCTTCAGAGTCAAGCCTAAGGAAGGAGGAGTGGATGAACTAAATTTCTTTGTGAATGAACTCTTTTCCACTCTAGAGCCAATTTACGAGGAGCCACATGTGGAGCCTATCATCGAGGAACTAGCAGAGCAAGCCTATGAACTAGAATAAGCTATCATTATGATGGTGTCACAACCTCCTCCGTCAATTTGTATCACTCCAATGGAAAAAAAGAGAGGATAAAGCATCATAAACCAGTACTTCTCATGTTGAGGAAGCTGATGCTTCTACCTTGGTTCTTGGTTCTGATGCTCCTGCTCTTACTATTGTTCTATCTTCTCCACCTCCTACTGATGCACATGATGAAACTGTGGCTGAATCACCCAAGTATGGGGACACTGTACCCCTCAACATACCTGAGCCTTCTCCTCAAGCTGCTCCATCAATGTCGGTACCTATTAATTTACCTCATCCATCTTCAACCAAGCTGTCATCAAGCTATGAATTCAATCATCTTATCTTGCAACATCTGAAGAGATTGCCTCCAAACAGGATAGGCTTAAGGCAACAATCATAGAGCATAGTGCCCAACTCAGATATCAAGAAGAATTACAGCTTCAGATTCTTTAGACTTCTCAAGAGCTTCTTCAAGAGATAAGGTGTCGAGGCTGATGATGATGTTCCTAGCTTCCTACATACCACCTTTTTGCTAATGACAAAAGGGGGAGAAGAAAACACACAAAGGAAATCCAGTAGTATGGAACTCAAGGGGAGCCATGCTGATAGGGAGCTCAGGAACTTTTTGTTTTTCAGCATGCATTTTTTTGGTTTGTTTTGAACTATCAATTCTTTTTAAGTTTTAATTGACATTTTGTTTGCTCTTGAATAACTTCTTTATGCGTATGGTATATGCATAATCTAATTCGTTATATTTGTTCAAGATATCATGATTATGCCTTCTTTTAGCTCTGACACATATCTGTTTTAAGCTCCAATAAATATTGATGCCTGCTTATTATGCTGAGCTAATCGTGCATCATGCTTGAGATGTCTGCTTCTTATCTTTTAAGTGTTTGCTCTGATATGTTTGTTCATTAGCATGCTATGATATTTAGCTCACATGTGTATCTATGATTAGCACTGGCAAGTATCTTTTAAAGCACAAAGTCTTTCTATTGTTGCTCTGATACTCATATCTATCTGTTGTGCTTCAATATGTATGGCATGTTTAAAATGTTTCTTTTTATGAAACACATATGGAATGTTTTCAAGAGCTCTATATAACTTGATCAAAATACAGTTGTGCATAGTTTCTGCCGATTTTCAAAAACTTGTTCCTAAATGCTTTAATATAACTGTGATCAATTTGTGAACCTAAGAACTCTCTCGAGTGTACTGGGCTTATATGTTACATGATGTGTTGTGTTCTGTTTCATATATGTACATATATCAGTGTGGGAGCTTACATGAAAATCATGTCATATGTTTCAAGGCTTGTTTTATAAAATTTCATGCTCTGATACTTATGAAAGTTTCACAGCTCATAACAAAAAGCTCATTTATGTTTTGCTCTGATACATTTGGGATTGATTCCTATTAAGCTTCACAAACCTCCAATTGCAATATCTTGAACAAAATTACATTAAGGTTTCTTTTAGTGTCAGAAACTACATTTGTATCACTTTGTTTCTATGCATGCTCTGATTAGTTTTCTCATATATAGTTGAGCATTCATCTCGAAAATGGTTTTGGATAAAGATATGTTGAATAAGAAAATTAATCAAGAACAAATACCCTATGTATTATTCTTTTTATTCAAAATGGATGTTCTTTTTAGAAAGATCAAAATAACTAAAATCAAGCTGTATCGAGAAAGCCTAAACATGTACAATTATGTCTTTGGCTTTTCTTTCTTCTCTGATACCTATAAGAAAAATCCTCTAAATAACGTCAGAAATCTCATAAGAAATAAATCAACCTTGATTTAGGTCACTTTAGGCGATAAAACGTTTATATATACTTCCTGTCTTGCCTAGTGAAAACCACATCCTTTCTGAAAACCACATCCTTGATGGTGAGAAAATGCACGGAAAGAAGGGTTGAATCGTGCTTTCTTTCTTATGATTTTCAAACTGCAACTCTACAATAAAAATCTATCAAGTTTTGAGCTTGAAGTGCAGTGGAAGATGGGTTAGATTATTCAGAAAGTCACTTTTGAATCAAGTAGTTCCAGTAAATACTTTAATAGCAAGAGATAAAGATAAAAAACTTATGCAAAATTAAAAGCAGACAATAGAGAAGTGAGGATGAGAGAATACTGAATAAGGAGTTTTATGCTAGTTCGGCCAACACCTGCCTACATTCAATTCTCAATAACTACTGAGTTTCATTACTCTTCCTCAATCTGAGGAAATAACAATACATAATAGTTTTTACCATTGCCTTCCCAAGCTCTTACTAATGTTAGTAATCCACACTTACTAACACAATAACAGCAAGTAGTTTTACAGTAGCCTCTTCAGGCTTTCAACTTCTGATCACTACTGGATCAATGATACAATAAATTCAAGATTGATATTTATTTTGAACAATCTTATACTCAAGCTTCTCTTCCTAATGAGTATGAGATGATAAATCTGAGACGACTTGAGTGACTTCTCTCTAGTGATTCTTTCTCAGAAGAATGGATGAACAATCTGGTCTGTAGAAAGAAGATTTTAATATACAAAGAATCTAGCAGATTATTTTTAGAGTGAGATTTGGAAAGATTTTTGTAGCATTTTTGCTCTCTTATTCATCTCTTTATTTTTGAAGCACAATCATCTCTATTTATAAATGATTTTCCTCTGTTACCTTTGCCCTTGATTTTCTATCCAACCAACACGTGTTGAGCATCAAATTGAATATTGGGAACATAACCTAGAAGAATAGCTTGTTTGGTGTCAGAGTTCTTTTTCAGAAGCCTTTGATGAGTTAAGTTTTCTAAAGTCTATTAGAAACTATTTTTCTATTTTTTGAACGTGGTTTTTGAACTTCTTAATAAGTCTTTCTTTGTTGATCAAGGGTGTTGAAGAGATGATGTTCTGGGTAAAAGAAACTGGTTTGTCATTTGATTTTGAATTTCAAATCTGATCACTTTCCATATCTTTTTATGATGTGAACTTTCTAAAGAGCGCTGCTAGTTCCTTATTGATTTATTTGTCTTCTGATCTTCAATCTTGACTTTTTGATAATGAATAATTCATGATTATGATGACTGAAGATTTAGTAACATATTGCTTCCAACTTTTGTATGTTATCTTTATTGTAGCCCTTCTTTTTGAAGTTCAGTATTACTTTCTAACGACCATATCCTTGGTTTCTTAATTCTGTTTCAAAGAGCTTGCTTCCTTGATGCACACAATCACATTTTGCTTGATATAATTTTCACTTCATTTGAATCTATCATCTTCCCATGAGAAAAACATATTTGCACATGCATAGTTAAATTATTTCCACTTAATTCTGATAGTGCATCTTGAAGTCACATGTTTAAGCTTTGTCAAGAAACTCAAGGTAGCCATTAGTCATTGTTCAAAGTATTTTCTTTAAATTGGCTTTGTTATCCATCAAAACATTAAAGCTCATACTTTCTGAATGATTCTGGAGTTTACAATCCTATGATGATTTGAAAGAAATGTGTTTCATGTATTTTCCTTAGCCTTTTTTTTCTTTCAAAAATCTCTTCAAAACATTTTCTTCAATTTGGTTTATTATCATAAAAAAGGGGGAGATTGTTAGCTCCATAACCTTTCAGAAGCACTGAGAATGCATGTTTTGAATGATGACATAACAAATCTTAAGAAAATATTTTAAAAAATGACTAATATTTTCCATTAAGATTCTTGAGATAGCGACTAGGTGTTTCTAGATGTCATAATACGTCTTGAATCGAAAATAAATTCACTTTACATGTGCAAACATGTTGTATCTTGTGTAAAGAGATAAGAGCTTCATAGAAGTGAAATTGATATCATGCAAAGTACACTTACATGATCAATGGAACAAATCATAAACAAGAAATCGAGACTGGGATCTTTAGAAAGTAGAACTTGACTTCAGAAAGTACTCATAAAATGAAGATATCAAGCCAACTCTAAAAGCAAAGATGTTCTACAACCTTTAATTATCATCATCGCAATTGTTTTTATCATATACTTTCTCTTATTGAAGATTAGAAGATCATTTTTTTATCAATGAACTAATACTACAGTTTAGAAAGTGTACTTCACAGTAAAACCTTGCACTTCATTGAAAAAGGAGGGAAATTTTGAAATTCAAATTTGAAGTCAAAACTAGTTATAAACTAGCACATCATCTCGTCTACCAACTTGGTCAACCACTCCAGCTTCTAGAAGAAAGTGTTCAGAAACATTGTTCAAAATGTATAAAGTAGTTTCTGAAGGTAGTCTTAGAAACCACTATTCACAATGGCTTCTGTAAAAGCTTTGACACCAGATGAGGTACTCTTCTAGATTACATTTCCAAGACACAAATAGATTATCAACATATGTCCCTTGGATAATACATCAAGGGCAATGGTCACAAAAAGAGATCATCTATAAATAGAAATGCTGAGATTTCAATGACAGGATCTTGACAGTTAGATAACTGCTGATACACTGCAAAATTTTCTCCTCATCTTTTCTGTGAAGATCATTACTTCTTGTAATTAGTTTCCTTTGCTTGTAAAAATCTTCTTTCTATGTTCCTCTATAGTTTATTCATTCTTTTAAGGAAGAATTGTTAGAAATAAGTCATTCAAGTTATACCAAGTTATTCACTGTATATTTTAAGGAGACTTGAGTATAGGTTAGTTTGAGTTGCAAACCCAAACACGAACCTCTTATAACCTCAATCCAGTAGTGATCAGTATGAGATAGCTTGGAAAGGCTAAGGTAAGACAACTTGCAACATGACAGTAATTTGTTCTTGCTGGTCACAGTATAGGTTGGAGAGGCTAGTACAATACTACTCGAGTTAGCTTGGAGAGGCTAGTACAATACTGCTCAGGTTAGCTTAGAGAGGCAAGTACAAACCTACTCAAGGTTTATCTCGTAGAGGCTGGTGAACAACTACTTGGTTTGTGATAGTAGGGGTTGTCTACTAGTCACATGTTAAAGCTTGGGAAGGCTAATACAAAGACTATCCTGTATCTTTCTTGGGTTAAGAAAGGTTTACTAGAACTCAGTAGTTACTGAGAACTGGATGTAGGCAAAATTGGCCAAACCAGTAAAAATTATATGTGCAGTGTTTCGTTTTCCCTTCATCCCCTTTACTTCCTTTTAGTGCATTGTAACTATTATTCTGTGTTTAATGCTTTATTCTCATGTTGAAGGTTTAATAGTTTCTGAGAAATTCAAAATTAAGTTTTCTGAAACTACTAACATCTTTTCTGCTGCACTTCAAGCCTAAAGCTTGATAGTAACTTATTTAAGTTTTTAGAAAAATAAAGAGAAGAAAAAAAATAAATAAGCACGATCCAACCCCCTTGTTAGGGTTGGAGTGTGGGGCTTTTGGTGTAAGAGGTGTACAGGAATAAAAGGCTATGATTGTGGTTGTGGAAGTAGAAGTGGCTATGAGTTGAACGAATAAAGAGCAAGGGTAAAGAGGAAGGAGGTGGAAGTTCCTGGGGAATTGAGAGCACTGTAGCAATTGAGGTATTAGGTTTTCTGAATTGAGAGCACTATTTTCTTTAAGTTCCTAAAGCACCATCGGGAATTACCAACCGCCATATTTCCTAAAGGAAACCACCACAAAATAATATGATTTGCGACCATTGGTGTGAACCACCATAAAATCTAAATATAGTGGTAGTTTCCGATAAATAACCACTGCTAAGCCATATTTTTCTGGTAGTGATTGAAGGTTGTAGAATACATTTGCTTCAAAGCTGATTTGAAATATGCATTTGAAGTGTACTTTCTGAAGTTGCATCCTACTTTTTGAAGATTTGTGCGTTAGTGTCTTGTACACGATAATATTCTTCAATCCATTAGGCATGTATATGATCATTTAACGATATAATTTTCACTTCTTTTAAGTTCCTATCTCTTTAAAGTAAAATTATTTTTGCTTCAAGAAACGTGTTATGAAAATGAAAGATCATGTTTGCTATTTAAAGAAACTCAAGGGAAAACATTACTTATTCTTCAAAATATTTTCTTTAAATTTGTTGTGCCATCACTCAAAACATATTATGTTAATATTTTTTGAAAAGTTCTGGAGTTAACAATATCTTCCTATTTAGTCTGCCATTTTTTTGCTCTTTCTCTTCTTCACTTCAAAAGTAGCCTTTTCTACTTTGGCATCCCTAATTCAAGAGCTCTGTTTCCTAGAAGTTATTTTGATGGGCACATATTTGGTTCTCTTTATTGTCTTGAAAGAGAGCATTGTGTATTTTTTTCCCAAAGATGAACTCGTACTATTCTTTAGCAAGAAGGTATCTAATGTGCAGGAAAATCCTTATAAGTAACATTATATACAAGACTCCCACTATTCTTCTTTTCTCCTTAGTGATAACACTAAGCATAAAATCTATTATCATTCTCAGCAGATTAACTTTCTTCTTTACCATCAGGTAAAATAGTAGCATACAGTTGATACCCAGCATTACGTCAATACTGCCTAACCTAGGGAGAATGGTAAATTGCATGACAATAAATACCTTTCTCATCCATGAGATTAACATGGTAATGGTAATGTCATTGGACTTGTGTCTTGGAGAATTAGTGAAACACTTGGAAACTTCTTCAGTGCTCACTCATAAACACTTGAACTAGTTATTCAAAGCTAGATAGGTTAGTCTAGCAATAGAAGCCTTAACCATTGTAGATACCTCAAATAGTCCTATCTCCATGTAGGTATCATAGATGGTGGTTTTAAGAGTGGTGTTGGCCTTAGCCTCTAAGTGGGAATAGAAGGCAGTGGCTACACTTGGAAACACCTTGTTGGCAATGTCTAGAAACTCCTCCCCTCCTTGGAAGCTAAAAACCATCTTCACAACGGGTACTTGGTTCATCAAATCATTGCTAAGATTTTTTCCTGGAGCCACCTTTCTTTATGAGAAGCTGTCAACATAGAAATCCTGCATTAGGAGTTCGTTATACATGAGGAATTTGCCCCTTTTTGCGATGTTTTTGTTTGGTTGCTTTCCTTCAGCCATGGTAAGTGAGTGGGAAGATTGAGAGAAAAATGTTGAGGTATGAGAGGGGACGGTGAAGGTTACAGAGAAGGAAGATTTGTGAAAGATAATATGAAATGGTTATGGTTTCGGGTGAAAGTATTTGAGGTTTAAGACGAAGAAGTAAGTTGTGACATATGAGGAATGGTGAGTTATTAAATGATGGGACATAAGGCCTGAAGGTGAGGTGATGTAGGAGAGAGAAACTCAAAAATGGAATTATCTCACCTTTTTCACTCATCTTGAATAAGTGGTTTCTGAAACTTGCAACCACTTTTTAAACCTTGTCAACTTTCTGAACTATCAAGATAATACTGCTTTCTCACAACTTTTTCATCTTCAGATTCTGAATCCCATGAGACCATATCACCCATTTTCTAAATATCTGAACTTCTTTCTAAGCTTGAAAACTGACTTTTTGATCGTATAAATTGATTCTCTAGTCTTGCAAACTGATTCTCTGCTCTTGCAAAATGATGTCTTCGTTTGGGCTTCAGTTCAAAGCCATGATAGGGAATGTCAAGAGTTGTTTATGCAACAATGCTTATGCATATTTTAAAAACTTTTCAGAATCAAAAGCATTTTCAAGCAGCAAAAATGATCTTCAACTAATGGTTTTGTGAATATATCAGACACTTGATCTTCAACATTCATAAACATTAACTCAATATCCCCTTTCTAAGCATGATCTCTAATAAAATGATGTTTAACATCAATAAGCTTAGATCTAGAGTATTGGATAAGATTCTTAGCAAGATTAATAGCACTTGTATTATCACAAAAGATAGGGATTTTGGAGTACCTTGCGTGATAAGCTTCAAGTTGATTCCTTATCCATAGCATATAGGTGCAGCAATTTGCAATAGCTACATATTCAGCTTCAGTTGTAGAGAGAGCAATGGTGTTTTGCTTCTTGCATAACCAAGTGATGAGGTTCTTTCCAAAGAAATAGTAGCATCCAATAGCGCTTTTTCTCTCTACTCTATCTCCAACAAAGTCAGCATCACAGTACCCTACAATCTCACAAGATGTACCTTTCTCACACCATAAACCAAGATTAGTAGTACATGATAAATATCTTAAAATCCTTTTAATAGCATTTAAGTGTGATTGCTATGGGTTAGTGTCGCGACCCGCCTAGGGAACGTGACCGGCACGTGAGGGATTGAGTCATCACGGAACCCTCTAGTAACGTAACTAACTAATATACATAAATAAATCAAAATATATTTATAATATTTCCAGTTTAACTAAACTCCATAAATTTGATAATATCTCCAAACATAAATCCTGAATATAAAACTGCATAAAATCTATAATCTAGGCCAAGCCAAACATAAATAATAAAATAACTGATATTTATAAAATAACTTATATCTATAAAATAAGTAACATTATATTCTGTATGTTCGAGATCCTGCCTATATAATTACTGGAGCACTACTAAGCTAACATAACCTATAATAAGCTCCACCCCAAAGCGAAGCTCACCAAAAGAAGTTGTAGTACTACTGAAGAGGATCTTATGGTGCAACTGAACCTGTAGCTGAATCTGTATGGAGAGGAAAGGAGATGGGTGAATTCATCAAAACTCAGTGAGTGAGCCGCCACTCACCACCCACATTGGACAACAACAAAAATGCATAATATATACATGCAACTATGTAAAGTATTTTATATATCTAATTACATATCATAATAATGAAAACAATAATTTGACTAAATCCATGGCAACACTTAGTAGAGAAACAAGAATTTTTCTGTACATAAATATAATCTGAGCTTGATAACAAAATTTGAGCCAATGGCTAATCTGATGGGCACCTAACTAGATCCCATAAATGGACACCTCACTAGGTTCCTTAATGTAGACGAGCTAGTCCTCTGATGGACCACTTGGTACCAAGGTTAACGATCAATCCTGCAGTTGTTAACTCATTGATCTGTTTCTCACTAATTATTGGCTACAAATAATAGCAGTAAAATTCACTATTCATACAATACTGGAGTTCATGAAATTTTCTGACTGATAAAAATAAATCTAAATCATACACACAGCAAGTATGGTCCCATGAGCTTTCTAAAATAATAATATTTCATAATAACTATAAAATAATAATTTTCTAAAATTTCGATAATCCATAAAAGCATAATTTTTGGGCATAAATCATTCTAAAATTCCATAAATAATTTATATAATACTAGAAAAATAATAATAATGACAAAAAATATGGCCATAAGCTTAAACCCATTCACCGTTGGTAGCTGGGAGTGTGCTTTCACTGACAACTTGACCTTGGGGAGAAACAATGGCACCAGTAACTACCAAACAATATAGTGAAAACATAAACAATTTAATTTATTTGCCCAAACTGACTTTGGGATGATAGGGAGGAAGAATGATGAGAGAAAACCATGCCTAACAATATCCAAACTCATAGACTAGATAAAAGGGGGAAGGAATTTGTTAAATTCCATGAAGATCACTTACCGAAAGAGATTGATCAGAGAAAATAGAGAAAAACCACGTTTTTCTATCTATTGAAAATTCCTAGGGTGGCTAGGGTTCTTAGAACAATATTTAAGAGTATTATGATATGTCAAATATATATTAGGAGTATAAAAGAAACTCCACACGGTGCTGTTTTGCATTTGCCTAACTTAAGCGCCGCAAATGAATCGACCGCAAATGATTCAATGGCTTGTGCCCCAAGAGAAGCCTTTAGGTCTTGCTCGTATAAAAGAAATTCCACGAGAAAACCGTCTCACGTTACATGCTCAGGTGAAACATTCTGTGCTTAGTCGTATTTGTTTGTGTATTATATATATATATATATATATATATATATATATATAGCATAGGTGCATTCGCATAGGTGCATTAGCGTGAATATAAAAATAAAAATAATATATAAGTAGTTATAGTTAATATTTATATTCACGCTAATGCACCTATGTGAATGCACCTTTGCTATATATATATATAATATTGTAACTTATATCATTAACTTGAAGTAGTAGTAGTAATAATAATAATACCAATAGTTATAATAATTTATATACCACTAAATTTCATATTTGGGGATATTACATACTACCCCCCTTAAAAGAAATTTGGTCTCCAAATCTAAACAACATACCTTGAGGGGGAAAAAGGTAGGGGTACTTGATTTTCATGGCATCTTCAGCTTCCCATGTCGCTTCCTTACCGGAGTGGTTCCTCCAGATAACTTTCATTGAGGCTACCTCCTTTGAGCAAAGCTTCTTGATCTGCCTATTCACAACAGCAACCAGTTCCTCTTTATAAGACAAACTCTCATCGACTTGGACCGTTTACGGAGTGAGCACATGAGACTGGTCGGCCATATACTTCCTAAGTATGCTGACATGAAAACACTAGGTGAATAGCTGATAAACTGGGAGGTAGTGCCAACTTATAACCTGACTATGAAGTCCATGGTCATCCTTTCCCACTTCCACTATGGAATATCTATCTGCTGGAGTAACCTTGCCAGCCTCTGGTGCTTAGCCTTGACTTCCTAGCACACCAAGCATCTAGCTACAAAATCACTGACATCTCTCTTCATACCATCCCACCAAAATAGTTGTTTGAGATCTTGATACATCTTAGTTGATCCTGGATGCACGGAGCACTATGGGCTTCCTCCATCACTTTCCTCCTTAGCTCACCCACTGCGGGCACACACAAACGATTCCCAAAGTGCAACACACCCTCAACATCAACTGAGAACTCTACATTATCACCCTTACGAACATCCTCAGCCAACTTAGCTAGCTTTGGATCTTCACCCTACTGTTCCTTGATCTTTGCCACCAAGGTTGACTGAGCCCTTATGTGAGCTAGAAAGACCTTTGTATCACTAAGATCGAATTGAACTCCATCAGCTTCCAACTTATGAATATCCTTCACTGACAGCTACTCACCAGTGCTATGTGGGCCAAACTGCCTGCTGACTTCCTACTCAGTGCATCTGCCACTACATTCGCCTTCCCTAGGTGGTATGAGGTCGTACAGTCATAATCCTTTAGCAACTCAAGCCATCTGCGTTGCCTTAAGTTCAGATCTTTTTATTGAAAAATGTACATCAAGCTCTTGTAGTCTGTGAAGATCTCACAAGTCTCTCCATACAAGTAGTGCTTCCAAATCTTCAAGGCAAAAACCATTACCGCCATCTCTAAGTTGTGCATAGGGTAATTCTGTTCATGCTTCTTGAGCTGCCGTGATGCATAAGCTACAACTCAACCATACTGCATCAGAACACAACCAATTCCAACTCTCGAAGCATCACAGAATACTGAGAAACTGCCTGTCCCTGAAGGTAGTACCAAAACTGGCGCTATGGTTAGACATGTCTTGAGCCTCTGAAAACTCTCTTCGTATTATTCTATCCACTAGAACGTAACATTCTTCTATGTTAACTTAGTCATGGGTGCTGCAATCTTGGAAAAGTCCTAAACAAACCGCCTGTAGTATCATGCCTAGTCCAAGAAACTACGAACTTCTGAAACTGTTATAGGTCTAGGCTATTGTTGCACTGCTTCTACCTTCTTCGGATTTGCCAAAATACCATCCTTAGACACCATATGTCCAAGGAACGCCACTTGATCTAGCCAGAACTCACACTTGTAGAACTTGGAATACAATAGATTTTCCCTCAAAGTCTGTAGAACTATCTTCAAATGTTGCTTATGTTCCTCTTTACTCCTGGAATATACTAAAATGTCATCAATGAAGATAATCACAAACTGGTCTAGAAATGGCTTAAACACCTTGTTCATTAAATCCATGAAAGCTACTGGGGCATTAATCAACCTAAAGGACATCACTAAGAACTCATAATATCCATAGCGAGTCTTGAAGGTCGTCTTGGATATATCTTCATCCTTAATCTTCATCTAATAGTAACCAGATCGAAGGTTAATCTTGGAAAAACATGTTGCTCCCTGAAGCTGGTCAAAAAGATCATCAATGCGAGGCAAGGGGTATCGGTTCTTGATCGTTACCTTATTTAACTGCCTGTAATCTATACACATTCTAATCGAATCGTCCGTCTTCTTGACAAATAGCACTGGAGCACTCCGTGGAGAAGTATTTGGCCAAATAAACCCCTTGTCCAACAACTCCTGTAATTGCTTTTTCAATTCCCTTAACTCTATTGGAGCCATGCGGTACGGGGGTACAGAGATGGGCCTAACTTCTGGCTCAAGCTCTATCCCAAACTCTATCCCAAACTCTATTTCCCTCTCTGGTGGCAAACTCGGCAAATCATCTAGAAACACATCTGGAAACTCATTAGCCATTGGAACCACGTCCAAACTTGGTATTTCTGCCTCTACATCCCTGACTGCGGCTAAAAACCAGTAACTACCTCTATCCATCAACCGTAGTGCACTCATAACTGATATTATGCTCATCGATGTCGAACATCTTGTACCCAGAAATATTTTTGGCTAATCACCTGGGACCTCGAACCTCACCACCTTGCTATAACAATTTACATTGGCATGGCATGGGGCTAACCAATCCATACCCAGAATAATGTCAAAGTCAGACATGTCCAACACTTTCAAATCTACTAGTGCTTCCATGTCACTAACTTTGACTCTGTGTAACACCCTAATTCTTAACCTAACTTTCTAGAACATATTAGGTTAATCATTAGGCTATTACTTCTTAGTCTCATTGTTTTATGAAAATACTTAGCGGAATTACGGGCGAATTTTTTTTTTGAAAACATAAATCAAAGTGAGAGCCGCGTTCTTATCTAATCGTGAGACAGAAATTAAAAACACAAATAACAAAGCGTAACGAACATAGCAATCAAAGCATATATATCCATAACACAACAAGGAAACATTTCATTAGATACATAGTTAAGGTATATATTTAGTCACGCCCTTATAGAATCGGGTTGAGCTTGTAATAAATCAAGAGAACAGGAAAGCAATAAGGTACATGGTACAACGGAAAATAAAACCACTATTCTACCCTCCTACCAAGCTATGAGTACTAAATTATAACCCCTCCCAAAAGATACTGCCGAAGGGATGATCCTCGTAATGGCTCGTGTACTCAAAAATTTCTCCAACGGAGTCTAGTGATGACAGGGACGCTCGGGCGATAGGGGTATGTAACCCACGAACTGCTCGATCTCCTCCTGAGTCGGCCAGTGGAGTAGAAAAGGAACGCGTGATGGCTGGATATGAACTCCTCAGCGCGGGCGCATCTCGGCTCTCCTTGCCAAGCGCGGCTGCATCACGGTCTCCTCGCTCCCCTCACGTCTGAACTGGGGAAAAGGAGTAGAGCCCTCTGAAAAGACATGCATCGGTGAGTCCTTAGATGGATCCACCTCTGACCTCCTCGAACGGGGCACATACTCTGGATAATCGCGGACAGCTGAGGTAGATGAAAGAGCACGACGCATCCGCTTGTCGTGAGGACGGGTGCGCTCGAAGATCATATCGTCACCACCAAAAGGTGCAGTAAGAGTGAACGGGTAGCTGGACACCGGATAACCAAAAGGTCGTCCCATGTACACAAAGACACGAACAGCACAACGACCCTCGAAGTGATAGGAGCGGTGGTCCGGGTCGTAATGCACCTCCCAGACGGGCGCGTCAATGAAGACTATGAACGTCGTTATCTGACTCTGAAGATGTGATGGAAGATAGAGGAAGAAGAGAAAATGAGTGAGAATCTTGCTAAAGAATCTCAGTAAGAATCTCCTATCCTAGGGTTACATCATTCACATCCTCAGGAACCTTGGGTTTATTTATAAAAAGGTATGCATACATATAAGATTCATTATTAGGGTTTATAAAAACAAATTATCCAAGGTTCATTCCTTTTAGCATGCATCTTAATGTCATGGATGCAATATATTTAAGCGTGAATGCATGGTAATACATTATGCAAGCAATTAAATAAATCATGATATCCAGTAACAGATAAGTGGCATAAAAGTACAGAACTTTTCTCATACTTGAACTCTTAAGTTCTTTTTCTCAAGAACCACCTTTTTTTCGTAGCCACCAAATCCAACCGTAAACACCAGTGCCCGGCAATATTTATATGCATCACCAAATCCAACCAAACACACCCTATTGCCTAGGAAAGAGCTCCAGCAAAATGAGCTCAAACTAACTAGTTATCACTATATTTCTAAGAGGGCAAGAAGGGGTAACTTAGGAATAATTCTTTCTTTACTCATGACTATGTGACTTGAAAAGAGACATCGCATCTCCTTTCTCACATCCGAACTCTTTAAGTTCTTTCTCTTAATGACCACCTTCTTTTCGTAGCCACCAAATCCAACCGTAAACACTAGTGCCCGGCCATATTTATATGCATCACCAAATCCAACCAAACACACCCTATCGCCTAGGAATGAGCTCAACTATATTTATACTCATCACCAAATTATTCTCATTATCAAGTCCAACCAAATACACCCATATTGCCTAAATGAGCTCAAACCTAACTAGTTTTCACTAGATTTTTAAGAGGGCAAAAGAAGGGGTTCATACTCTCTCTCATTCAATTCTCATATACATGATAGACATATCATCTCAACAATTCATACAATTCATCATAACATGCCACACCAACTCACAATGCATGTACTTACACATTCAATTCCACAATTCATAATCAATTTCTACATCATCATAGCATCATCATAGAAGATCACATCATCATAACTCATATAGATAGTGCTCGTGTATCACACATCACACCTCTTATATCATCACATCATGCATATCAACATATCATACTTGCATTCCCAAACTAAAAGCGATAAAATCTCTCAATGTCTTATGCATTGACCCTTAAGGTCCTTAACTCACAATCTAAGTTATAAGTCATCATATCCTAAACTCTCGGGTACCTATAAGCTCATATCTAAGTATTCCTCACTCAATGCTATGATTACAAACATTTCTAAACCTCAAGAATGCAAAATCTAAAATTCTAACTTTACGGGTACTTAGGAGTCACAACAATGACCCTTTCTAAGTTCAGTTTGCTTATAAGGCATCAAGATCAAGTCCTAAACCAATTATGGGTCATTCCTACACATTTAAACTAATTTAAAACCATGATTATCAATTCTAAACCTTGCTGGACAGAATCCAGAAAAATCAATTACTAAGGGGTCTAAAACTCTCAAATTAATTCTTTTCTAGTTACTAACTTCTCTTATCTTTCACATATGAATTTTAACATTAATTATACTCAAACATACTCATATTATCATCTTCCAAACAGCATACACAGTGAGCATATGAAGGCAAGGCAGAACCGAAAATCCATCTCCATAAGAAGGCATAAAACTTGATTTCTAAAGAACATAAAATACTAGTTTCTCTTGGAACCTTTTTAAAACTTTCAAAACTTATTTGTAAACATTTTTATCATCTAAAATCATCAAAATATTCTCAAGGGCGGTAGCTAATTCAAATTGATCTCAAGAGGTTTCAAAATTATAAAGCTTTGTTTTAGACATTTCTTGAACTCATATAAGCTCAGAAAAATTATGATACATAGATTTTAATACTTACGACAAATAAAACTTCTAGAGGCCGAAATCACAACCTAGAGACACATATTTTCAAGCCTTTGTTTGAGATAATAATGGGCAAGTCTTTGAGCTCTAGGTTCTCTTAAGTGATAACATAAAAATAAACATGCTCATGCACTTATTTTAGCTTTCATTAGAAAATAAAGTGAGAGCATAAAATAAACATGAGATGCAACTTATTATTATCTTTGATATTTAAGTGAGGACTTGAAATATAAACATGATAATGCAAAGCTTGAAATATAAATATGATAATGCAAGTTCATTGATTATCTTGGTACTTAGTGATAGCAAGGCAAATAAATATGATGTGCAAGGCATAAACATAAATATGAATGCAATATTCATTTTAATCTTATCTAGAGCTCTTACAAGACTTTAGATATCAACACAACCCAACACTTATCGCATCACAAAGAGAGCTTTAGAGTTCTTGAACCAAGATCTCAAGGAACTACAAGGTTCTTGAACATCATCATCAAGCTCTAAAGAAACAAACTTTTCAAAGAAAGCAAAACTTTAAGAAGATATGAACCAAAACAACATTCTTTCATGACATAAAATAGAAATAGAGACACTTTAAAAATTTTAACAAAACCTTTGAAGAGAAACTATGGAGGCCGAAATGCTTAGGAAAAGGAAAAAGAAAGGAAAATCAAAACTTCACCAAATAAAGAACAAGGCTCAAGCTTTAGAGGTTCCTTTGAGGTGAACACAAGGTCACCATTTATGAACACTCATCATCAAGCCATCATAGTCATAAACAAGGCCTCATGGCTGAAATAGAGAAAAGGGAAAACAAAGGAAAGTTCAAAAATAAACCAAGAGAAAACTAGAGGAAAATCATATTTTCAAACAAAACAAAGTTTAGGAAAACACTCCTACCTAGAGTGAAGATGAAAACTTGATCTTTTAAAAGGAAATGAGATGAACAACTCCTCTTTGAAGGATGATGATGATTCGGCCAAGAGAGAGTGGAGAGAATGGAGAGGATGGAGATGTGTTTTGAGTGAGGTTGTGTTTGAGGTCAAGTGTTTGAGAGGTTAAGAGGTGATCAAAGGTTGTGAGATTTCAGGCAGCATAGTTACAACTTCGGTCCATGATTTTTCTCAGGTAGCAAAAGTCCTTATTATGCACCATGAAAATTCTTAAAGTTTCCTTAGGATATTAGCTTGAACATATAATTTTTATAGCTCATAAAAATGACTAGAATTGGACCAGAAAATTCATGAATAACTCCTGTCCTGCTGAAATCCGAAAATCCAGCAACCTAGCCAAAACTTATTTTAACAAAAATCATTATTTAACCTCATCCAAACACTCCACCAAAATTAACACATCAATATCAACATATTATCATCAAATACAACCAGAAATTTTGGACCAATATCCATCAGCAATTATTAGAAATAATTTTGAAGGAAAAAGGCCAAAGAAAACCCTACTCTTTGGAGCTTTGTGGTGCTTAACTTCAAAGGATGTTCCAAGATTAATCTTCTCGACTCCTAGGACTCCAAACCAACATCAAACTCTTCCTTAAGACAGTAAGGTTTCAGGTATCAAAGTTAAAATACTAAGGAATGGAAAATTCTAATCGGTTAGATTTGTAGAGTTTGAGGTGTAGAACAATTTTAATGAAGAGAGTTTAGTGTTTTATGAACTTTAGACAAGGGTTTTGATGATTTGAAATGAAAACTTGAGCTCTTGGAGAAGATAGCAATGGTGGCTGCATCATGGAGGCAAGAACCGTGAATGCTTGCTTCTTAGACAAGTTTTTGTGTTTCTTTTATTTATAAAAAGTTAGATATAATAATTATGTAGTCAAAGGAATAAAGAGAAATAAAGAGATGGATGGTTAGGATTTGTTTTAAAAGTCAAAGAATGAATCTTGGCCATCCAATTGGCTCAAGATAATTGGCTCACCTTTACTTGGCCACCAAGTAAGTTTTACGGTGTTAAAAACCGCACACCGAAATTCTATCGAACGGGTAAAACAATGTATCCGGGAAATCAAATATTGCCCAAAAAATAATTCTAATGATGAAATATTTATTCCTACCTATTTTTAATCTCAATCCTATAATTTCTTATTTTTTAGTATCTCTGGGCCCTAATTCTAGGGTTTCGACTGTCCTGGCGGGTTTGCGGGACTCGCAAGTTACTATTCATTTTTTTTTTTTTTACAGATTCGTTGGATTGTCTTGATCATTTCTATATTCATCGAATTTTTGAAATTATGGCCAGAAAAGGTCAAATTAATTTTTGCATAATTTTTAGGGTGTTACAAACTTCATATCTTAAACAATCATTTCCTCATGATTCATAAACATCTCAACATGTTATTACATCATATAAACATCATAGCATTAACAATTTCTTAATGTCTTATGCATTGACCCTTAAGGTTTTTAACTCACAATCTAAGTTATAAATAATCACAACTTAATCTCTCGGGTACCTATAGGTTCATATCTAAGTTTTCCTCACTCCATACTATGATCATAAACTTCTCTAAACCTCAAGAATGCAGAATCTAAAATTCTAACTTTACGGGTACCTAGGAGTCACAACAATAACCCTTTCTAAGTCCGGTTTGCTCCTAAGGCATCAAGATCAAGTCCTAAACCATTTATGAGTCATCCCTACACATTTAAACTAATTTAAATCCATGATTACCATTTCTAAACCTTGCTGGACAGAATTCAGAAAAAATCAATTACCATGGGATCTAGAACTCTCAAATTAATTCTTTTCTAGTTACTAACTTTTCTTATCTTTCACATATGAGTTTTTAACATTAATTATACTCAAACATAATCATATTATCATCATCAAAACAGCATATACAGTGACCAAACATAGCAAGGCAGAACCGAAAATACATCTCCATACAAAGGCATAAAAATTGGTTTCTAAAGCACATAAAATACTAGTTTCTCTTGGAACCTTTTCAAGACTTTCAAAACTCATTTATAAATATTTTTATCATATAAAATCCTCAAAATAATCTCAAGGGAAGTAGCTAAATTAAATTTATCTCAAGAGGTCCTAAATTCATAAAACTTTGTTCTAGACATTTCTTGTACTCATATAAGCTTAGAAAAATTATGAAACATAGATTTTAATACTTGTAACAAATATAACTCCTTAGGGCCGAAATCAAGGAGCCAAATAACATATAGTTTTCAAGTCTTTGCTTGAGACAACAATGGGCAAATCTTTGAGCTCTAGGTTTCTCTTAAGTGATGACATAAAAATAAACATGCTCATGCACTTGTTTTAGCTTTCATTAGAAAATAAAGTGAGAGTATAAAATTAATATGAGATGCAACTTATTATTATCTTTAGTATTTAAGTGGGGACTTGAAATATAAACATGATAATGCAAAGCTTGAAACATAAACATGATAATGCAAGTTCATTTATTATTCTTGATATTTAGTGATGGCAAGGAAAATAAATATGATATGCAAGACATAAACATAAACATGAATGCAATATTCATTTTAATCTCATCTAGAGCTGTTACAAGATTTTAGAGATTCAACCCAACACTTATCTAATTACAAAGAGAGCTTTAGAGTTCTTGAACTAAGTTCTCAAAGGAACTATGAGATTCTTGAACATCATCATCAAGCTCAAAGGAAACAAGCTTTAAAAAGAACATAAAATCTCAAAGAAAAGGAAACCAAAACTGAAACCTCATAAAAAGGAAAAGAGGATGAAACTAAGTCAAGTTCTTTATTAAGTACCCAAAACCCTTATCTAGAGAAAAAAAATCTCTAGAACGTGCCGGCCAACTTTAAGGTTGACAGGGGTAGGCTTGGGCTTTTTGAAATCCTTAAATTAATTTTCTTAAGTTGAAAAATCATGTGAGCTAAGTATCATATAGATAAAGTTTAAGGAAAAGAAAAACTCAAGCTTTAGAGGTTTCTTTGAGATGAACACAAAGTCATCATCTAGAAACTCTCATCATCAAGCTATCATGCTCATAAACAAAGGAAGAAAGAAACAAAGGAAAGTTTCAAAAAGAAATCCAAGAGAAAGCTAGAGAAAAACTCATTTTCAAGAAAAACAAGTTTAGAAAAACACTCCTACCTAGAGTGAAGATAAAAACTTGATCTTTGAAAAGGAAAACAAGATGAGGAACTCCTCCAAGAGTGATGATGAGCTTCGGCCACCAAGAGAAAAAGAGAGAGGAGATGTGTTTTGAGTGAGGTTGTGTTTGAGGTTGAGAGTTTGAGAGGTTTGATGGTGGTTCAAGGTTGTGAGGTGGTGTTTAGAGGTTATGAGATGATGATGAGATGAAGAGATGAAGATGAAGAATAAGAGAAAATTCTCTTGAAACTTAGAGAGAAAAAGAAAGGAAACTGAAGAAAGCTTAGAAAACTTGAAACTTAGCAAATGATCTAAAGTGTTTGCAAGCTCAAGTAAGCAAGGTATTTATAGAAAATGAAAACAAATGAGGTCTCATGGAGAGGAGGGGTTGGCCATGTGGTTTGGGAGGGAAAGGAAAAGAAAAATATCTTTTACACAATGTCATTCAAGCATGGTTTGAAGTATGGAAGTTATGATACAAGGCATGGCTTCAAGTAAGGTGATTTGAGTGAATTTCCTATCAATTTTGAATGAAATAATTCATCAAATGAGGGAGGAGGACTGACGGTTTCAGACCAGAAAATGGGGGAGGAAAAAGTCTTCTAGAAGTTGTCCTTGGAGTCATGGATGAAAGCATGGTTTGTATGACTCAAAGTATGGTTCATGTAAGGTCAAAGCATGGTTCTTTGGAGTGTCAAAATTCATACATGTGATGGAAATGGAGGAGGAGTGGCTTTGGCCAGACCAGCAGCAAGAGAAAGGGAGAAAAATCTCTCATGTAATTGTGTGTTATTGATAGGTTTAAGTGTAGGTTAGCTTAGGTACAAGGTTAGGAATAATTTAGCTTAAGTTTAGGTGACTAAGAATGAGGTTTAAGAGTTTTATGACAAGGTTAAGGAGTGCTCATACACATTTAGATATTTTAAAATTCATTTTATGAGTAAACAAGGTAGACAAATTTCCATGATTTAAGGAATTGGAAAGAGAAAACACTATTTAAGATTCCATGACTAGAAATCTTGAATTTAAAATAAGATTTCAAGTTGTAATTAAGCATTTTTAGGTTCTAATCAACTTTAATAAATTATTTTGACTCAAGATTAATTATGGAAATTAATTAATCTTCGATTTGAGCCTAATATTGCTTAGGTTTGCTTAATCACGCGATTAAGCTTAAAAACACAAAACTAGGGGCAAAATCAGAATTTTGTACTAATTTCACCCAGGATCTCCGGGACCAAAACTAAAGTCACAGGATATATAAAAAAGCCTTTTTAAAACCATCTGAAGATGTTTCGGGTTCATCCGGCACTTGCAAACGGGTAAAACGCCACAAGGACGTTTTAGTCATTTTGACCCGAAAACTCGAAAAATGAGATTTTCGATCCCCGGAAAGGTACACAAGCCAACTAATCCTCTTCCAATATTGAGTTCGCCCTTCGAGTACTGCCAGACCAGCTTTTCTCGAATTCCGGGCCGTAAATGACCTCAAGGGTATTTTGGTCATTTTCACTCTAATAGAAAATTGGGGCGTTACAGAAAGCATAGCATCTCCTTTTATACTTGATCTACATTTATGACCATTGCCCTTGATTTGTTTTCCTAGTGACACGTGTTAATCCTCTTTTGTGTCTTGGAAATGAAGTTTAGAGGAGTAGCTCGGCGTGCCAAAGAGTTGTAAAAATTATTATGTAATAGAGGTTTCTGAGTCCACCTTTAGAAACTACTTTTTACTTTCTGAACGAAATTTCTAAACCTTTCCTTCCAAAAGCTGGGCCAGTTAACCAAGTTGAAAAGATATGTCACGTCAGTCATTGACTGGGTTTGACTTTAAATTTGAATTTCAAATTCCTCTCTTATTCCTGTAAAATGCACCATTTCTAGTGAAACATGCTTTCTAAAATGCCATCTGATTTTCTGGACTTCTCTTTGATCTTCTATGCTTCAATCAAAGCTGGTTGTGAATGATATGTCTATGATCATGATAATTGAAGATGATATTCACACTTTGCTTCAGAGTTGGATTGAAATCTTCACTTGAATTGCACTTTCTGAAGTCACATGCTACTTTCTGAAGACCTGAGTCTTAGTTTCCTGCTCTTGTGAATTTTCTTTCATATATTTAGCATAGGATTGTTCATTACAAGATTTATTTTTCACTATCATTAAGTTCCAAATCTCTTTAAATGAGATCAAACATGTTTGCATATGTCATTGTGAAAATAATCTTGTTTAGAACTGAGTATATAAACGTGAATAGACATATTTGGTGCTATAAGAAACTCAAGTGAAAGATTAGTCCGTCTTCAAAATATTTTCACGAAATTGGTATCTTATCATTCAAAATATTTAGCATTGATGCTTTCTGAAAGGTTCTAGAGCTAATAGGTGGTGTATGTCTATGCCTTTAAATGAAAATAGAATATAGTGACCATACTTAGGAATAGCCTGTTAGAAATGTCCAGGAACTACTCCTATCCTTGGAAGGTCGAGACTTCCTTCACGATAGGTACTTGATTTATCAAGTGGTTGCTGAGTCTTTTTCCTGGAGCAACCTTCCTTTAGGAGAAATTGCCCACATAATATTCTTGCATTAAGGGTTCATTGTACATGTGGAATGGACTCCTTTTGGCAATGCTTTAATCGAGTTTGTTTCCTTTTACCATTGTAGGTTAGGTTTGAGAGGATTGAAGGGAAGAGATTGAGGGTTAGATGAGTTTGTGATAGGTTATAGGGAGAGCAATTTGCAAAAGAAAAGATAAAACGGTTTTATATTGAGGGAAAAGTTTTGAGGTTGAAGATGAAGGGCTTATAATGATGTGTGTTGTGAGGGAAGTTATTAATGAGATGTCACTTAAAGTTTGGAATTTAAGGCGGCGTTCTTTTTAATGTCTTCTAGAAGCTGTAAGCAGTTTCTAAACCATAGGACCACTTTTTGGAACTTTATCACTTTCTGAGCCAAAAATAAATAGTATCTTGAGTCTTCACAATTATACTACATCCTCATTTACGAATGATCTTCCACATTTTGAGCTCGAGTTACTTTCTGACCCATTTTCTAAACAGTTGATCTTCTTTCTAGGCTTGCATATTGACTTTCTGAGCTTGTCTTAATGTCTTTGTTTAGGGTGGTCTTAGTTTAGAGTCTTGATGAGGAGACTCTAGAAATGTTTATGCAAGAATGCTATGCATATTGTAAAAATTTTAAGATTCAAAATCCTTTTCAAATAGCAAAAATGATCTTCAACTAGAGGTTTAGTGAATATATCAAACACTTGGTCTTCAATATTCACAAACATTAGCTCAACATCTCCTTTTTGAACACGATCTCTAATAAAATGGTCTTTAACATCAATGTGCTTGGATCTAAAGTGCTAAATAGGATTCTTGGCAAGATTAATAGCACTAGTATTATCACAGAAGATAAGGATTTTGGAATATCTCAAGTGATAATATTCTAGTTGATTTCTTATCCACAGCATCTAGGTGAAACAATTTGCAATAGCTACATATTCAACTTTAGATGTTGAGAGCACAATGGTGTTTTGCTTCTTGCATGACCAAGTGATTAGGTTTTTTCCAAAGAAACAACAACATCCACTGGTGTTTTTTCTATCCACTCTATCTATAATAAAGTCAGCATTACAAAGTCCTACAATCTCACAAGATGTACCTTTCTCATACCATAAGCCAAGATTAGTAGTAGCAGATGAATATCTCAAGATTCTTTTAAAGTTATTTAAGTATGATTATTTTGGGTTGGATTGAAATCTAGCACAAATTCTCACACTTTGTTGAATGTCTAGTTTATTTGCTATAAGGTAAAAAGGAGAATTAATCATTCCTCTATAATTACTTTCTGATACCTTTTCTCCATTTTCATTTGCATCGATTACTTGAGATGGATGCATAGGGGTGCTCATAGGTTTGGCTTAATCCATATTAAACATTTTCAAAAGTTCTTTCGTATATTTTTCTTGATGGATCAAGGCTTCTTCTTTTTTTTGTTTTATTTGTAGTCCAAGGAAAAAATGAGTTCACACATCATGCTTATCTCAAATTCACGTTGCATTAATTTTGAAAAGTTTTTCACAAAGATAATGATCAGTGGCATCAAATATAATGTTTTTAACATATATTTAAACTATCAGAAATTGATTATTTTGTTATAGAGTAAACATAGTTATGTCAACTTTACCTCTCCTGAACCTATTCTCAAGTAAGAGGGTACTCAGCCTTTCATATCAAGCTCTAGGAGCCTGTTCAAACCATAGAGTACATTAGTTAGTTTGAAGACATGGTTGGGAAGGTTTTCATTCTCAAAACCTGGAGGTTGCTTTACATAAAGTTCCTCAGAAAGGAATCTATTTAAGAATGCAGACTTCACATTCATTTGGTATAGAGTGAATGCCTTGAAGGCAGCAAAAGCAAGTAGCATTCTAATGTTTTCACTTCTAGCTACTTATGCAAGCAATCTTGCTTTGTTTCTTATCACCTTTCCAGCTTCATCCAGCTTACTTTTGAATACCCACTTGGTTCCAATGGTGATTTTTCCTTTAGGCTTCTCCACTAGTGTCTAGACTTTCATATTTTCAAATTGATCTAGTTCCTCTTTCGTAGCTTCCACCTAACTATGATCACTTAAATCATCTTCAATGAATTATGGCTTGATGGTGGAGATGAAAGCAAAGTTAGATTCATTTATGAGAGAAAATCTAGTTCCAATACCCTTAAAAATGTCTCCAAGAACTTAATTATGAGAAATTATTCTTAAATTAGAAACTCCTCTATAGTTTATGTAACATTGTTGTTCTTCAGTTTCTCTATCATCTTTAGATTGTTCTTCTTCATGCTCAGAAATATCACTTTCTAAGAGCTTTAGAGATCTGAGTAAACTTTCTTAGTTGACTATGTTCTAGAGCTTACTTTCTAAAGATTGTGCTTTATTTTGCTTGCTTTATGAGTAGTTTCTTCTCAAGGTTTTCTTCTAGTTCTTCTAGATCATCAACAATATCCTTCTTATGTTCCTTACACTTGATGTGGATAGTCTCTTCAACACATAGTGTCCTTTTTTGTTAACCCCTATAAGCTTTTGAGACTAAAGAATATCCTAGGAAACTTCCATCTTCAAATTTAAAATCATGTAAGCTTGTCCTTTGAGTATGAAATAAGATGAACCAAAGATATGAAAATATCATATGCTGGATTTTCTACCTTTTTCATAGCTCATAAGGGGTTTTCTCAAGGATTCGCCTAGAAAATATTCTATTTTGAATATAGTATGTGGTGTTAATAGCCTCTGCCCAAAAACCTTTTGATAACTCACTTTCTAAAAGCATGGTTCTGGCCATTTCCTGTACACTTATGTTTTTTCTTTCAATAACCTCATTTTGTTGAGGAGTTCTAGGAGCAAAGAACTTATGGCAAATGCCTTGTTTTTTGTAAAACTCTTGAAAAACATGATTTTCAAATTCTCGTCGCTGATATGATCTAATAGAGATAATTTAAGAATTTTTCATTACAAACTCATTTTGCGAAAGCCTTGAATCTTTCAACCACCTTATTCTTAGAAACTAGGAAGATAACCCCTATAAATCTAGAGAAATCATTCATTATGAAAGGGCAATATCTTTGCCCATTAAGAATAGTAGTCTTGGTTGGTCCAAAAAGATTCATATGTAAAAGCTCAAGTGGCTTAGTGGTTGAAACCACATTTTTGTTATGGAAAGAAGCTTTGCTTTGTTTTCCTTTCTCATAAAAATCACAAGTAGAGTAATTGTCATATTTGATTTTTCGCAAGCCCTTTAACAAGCTCTTTCTGAGATGACTCAGAAATTATCTTCATATGAGTATGTCCAAGCTTCTTATGCCATAGCCACTCATCATCCCTAAAGGATGCAAGACATTTTACATCTTGATCTAGAAGGTCATCCAAGAATAACAAATAGGTGTTATCAAGTCTCTTGCCAAATAAGATGACTTGTCTAGATGTGGGATTTACAATATTGCATACACTTTCATTAAAAAAAAAAATTATAACCTTGGTCACAAAATTGGCTGATTCTCAACAAATTGTGAGCCAATTCATCAACAAGTAAAACATCCGAAATTTGGTGAGAATCATCATTACTAACATTTCCTATACCTATGACCTTAGTTTTTCTTCCATCAGCAAATTTTACTAGTCTAGAATTCCTGAGTTTTAGTATTCTGAACCACTTTCTGGATCCGAACACGTGTCTAGAGCAACCATTGTCCATGTTCCACTTGTTGTCTTTGTCAATGTGCATTCTTAGACACTCCTGCAACCAAAATAGTTTTTAACTTAGGTACCTAGACTTTCTTGGGTCCTCTTGGGTTAGATTTCTTTAAGGGAGGTTTCCTACCCTATTTTACAAACTTTCTTCTCAAAAAACATTTGTCAGGCAGGTTTCCCTTTTTGTGGCAGAAATTACAGGATATTTTGTCCTTTTCATTCTTTAATAAGGTTGCATTACTTTTCTTGTAACACCCTCCTAACTACCATGTATTACTTGAGTATTAACATTATAATTAGAAGAGTATCACTTTCATTCTATAATATACAGTAGCTGAGACACAAAAAAATAAAGTAAATTAAACTCATAGGTTGCAAAGGAACTCAATTATATATATCAGTACTTCATATATAACTTATCCTTATACACACCATACTGTAAGTTAAGTCATTTTACTTCTAATACTACTCAAGGACCAATATCAAAAGACATATCCAGTACCTAAAACCTAGCCTGCTCAAATATCAAGGTCTAGCAAAAATCGTATATACATAGAAATGGACCCAAGAAAATCTAATATAAAACAGTCTGTAGGCTGGCAAAGTGTAACACCCAAAGTCTTAACCTAATACTACTAGTATGTATTTAGGTTAATCTTTAGAATATTACCTCTTGGTCTCATTCTTTACTTGAAAATACTTAGCGGAAATATGGGTAAAATTTTTCTTTTTGGAATTAAAACCAAAGTGAGAGCCACGCATGATTCTTTGAACAGGAATTCATACAAGTCATATGAGCAAATCATAATAAAACACATAAATAACATGGCCACATCAACTGATTATATATATAGATAATGTGCCTACCAAAAGGTAGGACTATTCGGTACATAGGAAAACGAAATACAACTGAAATGCAAATACAAGGAAATCATAAAAGCAAGTACAAGGAAACCATGAAAGCAACACCCATACCCGTGTGCACCTAGAGTAGACAACCTCATATACAAAAGAAGGTTTGTCCTCAACTATGTGGCGTGTGTGCACTAGCTACTACCCATCCTATGCTCCTACTCCTGCTGGTCCGAGTACTGAGGGGTGGAATCGATCCACTGGCGGATCTCGGCGGGAGTGGTCGTGCGAATCATCGGAGCATGTCCACCACGGCGAGAGCACATGGATGGCCTACGAGCCAACCTCGGCTGAACCACCGTCTCCTCACTCCTGGCTCTCGTCGGTGGGGGAGCGGGGCTAGAGCTCCAACTGTAAATATGCGAGGGCGGGTCCTCTGATGGATCCATCTCCGAGTACTGGGTCCAGGGCACGTACTCCGGGTAGTCACGTACGGCTGATGCCTCGGGCTGCATACAGAGGATTTGCTCGTCGCGTGGTCTGGCTCGCTCAAAAATCGTATTATGATGGTAGGGAGCAGTCGAGGTGAAGCGGTAGTCTGCATCGGAGTGCGCGAAGGGTCGTCCCATAAACATGAACACTCTGACTGTGCAGCGACCCTCAAAATGGTATGACCCAAGTGCTGGGTCATGGTGCAGCTCCCACGTCGGGGTGTCGATGAAGAGTACGAAAGTCGCCATCTGAAGATGTGACGGAAGAAAAGAGAGAGAGGATGAGAATCTCCTAAAAGAATTCTCAGTAGGGCAATCCCTAACTAAGTGTCATCATCACATCCTCAGGAACTTTGGGTTTTATTTCTAAAAAGGTGTGTATGCATATAAACTTCTTTTAAGTTAGTTTTCTGAAGTATTAATTATCCAAGGTCCGTCATAGTTTACAATGCGTCTTATGACTACGCATGGAATACACTAATGACTAAGCATGGAATACACTAATGACATGAATGCATCATAAAGGTAAACCAATCAAGAGAATAACTAAGGAACATTATAACATTGGCATAAGGTGACAGGTGTAAATCTCATAATAACTTTTCTCGGTTTTTCATAGCATATGTGACATTTTAAACTTTAACTTTTATCTCATGGGCCACCCTAAAACATCTCTAGGTTATGAGCTCACACCTTAACTAGTCGTCACTAGCTCTTACTTATCCTATGATAAGCGTAACATAATCCCGACTTAAAGTACGGGCTATGGGGCAAATTAAGGATCGCCTCTTAGGGTCATTTCCTCTTTGAAACGCTCTACTAGCAACTAGTGCATAGTAGTATTGTCCGCTTTGGCAAGCTCTATGTCAATACCCTCACGGATTTGTTTTCTTGGGGGTGCTCGGCTAAACCGGTGTCACCTAAGAAGGCGTCTCAGTGTTGTGTCACATTTAAGTTCTCATGATTTTCAAAAAGACCTTTTTCTAAGTTCCTCAAATTTGATGGAAATTCGGCAGCATGACGGCTGTAGACCGAATTTCCTCAAATTTGCTTATGCCATGAAAACATATAGGACATACATAGACATTTCTTAGGGGGTATAGCATATCATCATGTAAAACTTCTTTATAGCACATATCAACTTATCATAGACAAAGCTCATGTATCATATATCATAAATTAAGCATCATAAAAACTCAAGACTTTTTAATGTCTTATGCATTGACCCTTAAGGTCCTTAACTCACGTTCTAAGTTATTAATCATCAAACCTAATCTCTTGGGCACCTATGAGGTCATGACTAAGTATTTCTCACCTTACACTATGATCAAGAACATCTCTAAACCTCAAGGATGCAGAATTTATAATCCTAACTTTACGGGTACCTAGGAGTCACAACAGTGACCCTTTCTAAGTCCGGTTTGTTCCTAAGGCTTCAAGATCAAGTCCTAAACCATTTATGAGGCATTCTTACACATTTAAACTAATTCAAATCCATGATTAGCATTACTAAACCTTGCTGGACAGAATCCAGAAAATTCAAACATTAAAGGATCTAGAACTCTCAAATTAATTCTTTTCTAGTCTCTAACTTATCTTATCTTCCACATATGAGTCTTGACATTATTTTTACTCAATCATAAGCATATTATCATCATTAAAACAGCACATACAGTGGCAAACAAGTAGCAAGGCAGAACCAAAATGTGCATGTACATAAAAGCATAGAACATAATTTTTCAAGAACATAGAATACTAGCTTCTCTTGGAACCTTTTTAGAACTTTCAAAACTCATTTATAAACACTTTTTTTTTTCAAAATCATAAAAATGCTTAAGAGGGCAGTGGCTAAATCATTTTCATCTCAAGAGGTCCTAAATTCATAAAACTTAATTCTACATATTTCTTATACTCATATAAGCTTAGGAAAATTATAAAACATAATTTTCAATACTTGGAAACCTTAAAACCTGTTAAGGCCAAAATCTCAACTATGGAAAATAAATATTTTAGACCTTTGTTTGAGACCACAATGGGCAAGTCCTTGAGCTCTAGGTTCATTAAAGTGATGGCATAAAGATAAACATGCTTATGCACTTGTTTTAGCTTTTGTTAGAAAGTAAAGTGAGAGCATAAAATAAATATGAGATGCATCATATTATTATCTTTGATATTTAGGTGAGAACTTGAAATGTAAACATGCTAATGCATAGCTTGAAATATAAACATGATAATGCAAGTTCTTTTATTATCTTGGTACTTAGTGATAGCAAGGAAAATAAACATGATGTGCAAGACATAAAAGTAAACATGATGCAAGGTTCATTTTATGGTTAGCTAGAGCTCATTCAAGACTTTAACAAAGTAACAACCCAACATATATCTCATTACAAAGAGAGCTCTAGAGTTCTTGAACCAAATTCTCATAGGAACTATAAGGTTCTTGAACATCATCATCAAGCTCAAAGAAAACAAACTTTCTAAACAAAACCAAACAAAAATCTCAAGGATCAAAATACCAAAACCGAAAACCTTACAAAAGAACAAGAAAGTGAAACTAAGCCAAGTTCTTTATTAAATACCCAAAACCCCTATCTAGAGAAAAATATCTAGAACGTGTCGGCCAACTTTAAGGTTGACAAGGGTAGGCTTGGGCTTTTAGAAATCCTTAGATTAATTTTCTTAAGTTGAAAAACCATGTGAGCTAAGTATAGTATAGATGAAGTTAAAGGAAAAGAAAAACTCAAGCTCTAGAGGTTCCTTTGATATGAACACATAGTCATTCTCTAGGAGTCCTCATCATTGAGCTATCATGCGCTCCTCAAGGCCTCATGGCCGAAATCACAAGGAAGGAAAAACAAGAAAGTTTCAAAAGAAAATCCAAGAGAAAGCTAGAAAGAACTCATTTTCAAGAAAACAAAGTTTAGCAAACACCCCTACCTAGAGTGAAGATGAAAACTTGAACTCTTTGAAAAGGAAAACAAGATGATGAGCTCCTCCAAGAGGCAAGATAGCTTCGGCCAAGAGAGGATGAGAAGGTTGGAGTTGCGTTTCAAGTGAGGTTGTGTTTGAGGTGTAGTGTTTGAGAGGTTTGATGATGGTTCAAGGCTTTGGGGTGGTGTTTCAAAGTTGAGAGATGATGATGAGATGAAGAGATGAAGAAGATGGAGATGAAAAGAAGGGAAGAACTCTCTTGAAACTTGAGAGAAAAAGAAAGAACTAGCAAGACAACTCTAGAATTCTAAACTTAGCAAATGCTTCAAAGTGCAACTAAGCTATCACAAGCATCCTATTTATAGAAAAACAAAACAATGAGGCTCACCAAGGGGGAGGAGTGGCCGTAGCATTGGAGGACAATGGGAGAGGAAAATATCTCTTTGATTGTGTCATAGAAGCATGGTTTGAAGTATGGAAGCTATGCTACAAAGTATGGCTTGATGTGAGTTAATTTCCTATCAATTTTTGATGAAATTAGGCTTCTAGAAACAATGCATGGCTGGAACTTTTCCAGCCACAAATAAATGGAGAAAATGGGCTATTTTAATTAGTTATTTACTTAGAAAATCAAGCTTGATTGAAAGTTATGACAAGGTATAGTGTATGTGACTTGAGGTATGGCCTTGGAGTGTTGAAAAATTGAACATGTGATGCATATGGAGGGAGGACTGCTTCGGCCAAGTTCAGACAGCATGGGGGGAGGTGAGGTTTGATCATCTAATTGTGTGTTAATGATAGGTTTGAGTGTGTATTAGCTTAGGTACAAGGTTAGGAATAATTAAGCTTAAGTTTAGGTGACTAAGAATGTGATTTAAGGATTTTATGACAACATTAGGAGTGCTCATATATCATTAGAGAATTAAAAACTCATTTATGAATAAACAATGTGTAACACAATTCCATGATTTAAGGAATTGGAAAGAGAAAACACTATTCAAGATTCCATCACTAGGAGTCTTGAAATTAAAATATGATTTTAAGTTGTAATTAAGCACTTTTAGGTTCTAATCAACTCTAATAAATTATTTTGACTTAAGATTAATTAAGGGAATTAATTAACCTTTGATTAGATCCTAATATTGCTTAGGTTTGCTTAATCATGCGATTAAGCGTAAAAACACGAAACTATGGGCAAAACCGTAATTTTGCACTAATTTTGCCCGGGACCTCCGGGACCAAAACTAAAGTCATAGTCTACATAAAAACGCCTTTTAAAATCATCTGGAGAAGTTTCGGGTTCATCCGGCACTTGCAAACGGGTAAAACACAGCAGGGGCGTTTTGGTCATTTTGACCCGAAAACTCGAAAAACGAGATTTTCGATCCCGGGAAGGTACACAAGTCATCTAATCCCCTTCCAACATTGAGTTTGCCCTTTGAGTACTGCCGAACCGGCTTTCCTCGAATTCCAGGCTGAAAATGACCTCAAGGGCATTTTGGTCATTTTCACTCTAACAGAAAAATCGGGGCATTACACAAAGTCCTAGTACTACACTACAACTATATACAAATCAAAAGTCCCTAAAGATCCCATACCTCCTAAATGAAATCGTTAGTCATCAATATGATGGCCTCACCTCTACCATGGGCATTAGGACCCTCGGGTGGGTCTGAGTATGAGGACAAGGACGAGGAGAGAGCATCTGCTGTAAGGGGAACTGGTGGTAGGAACAGGCCGTCAAATATAACTAGGTGTGCCATATGGAGAAGCACACAATCATACAGGAAAGCAGGGTCAAAGTCAACTATAAAAACATACGCACTGAAAGGACAGCCAAAAAACCCATACGCGTGAACCTGCGAATAAGCTACTGCATAAAGAGAATCAAGTACTGGGTCGTACTACCACACCCACTGTGGCAAATCAAAGAAGAACACTAGGGATAGCATCAGCTGAATCTGAATAATACAAAATAAATACAACCATAGGGATGAGAATATTATAATATTCTCAGTAGAGTGCACCCTCAAGTATGATACAAATCATAACCAATAAAGTCATTCATAAAGGAATCCTCATGCAAGATTATATGTATAAATACCAATAGTCAAATGCAAACATCATAATGATCATGCTTTGTTCTTTTATAACCATAGAATTCAATTCGGTGTATTTTTCTCTTTTCCTCAATATAGGGAAGACTTAAATCTATACCAAGTGGTATTTACAGTGGACAACTCGATAATGGGCAATAGAATGCTTATCAGGACATGAGCTCATTCCTATACGTGATCATCAGACTTCATTTTTTTCCTTTTTTCCGAATCTCATACAGTTCTATTCCTAGCTTATATGTCTCCCTACTCATTATATCTCTAAGGAAGTCCTTATTTTTACCTTCCTGTTTAATCAACATAAGTCTTGTCTCTATTTTCCCCATATGTTAGAACATGCACAATTGAATTTCTTACTTGTTCTTTTGTCATATATAGTCCATCATCATCTTTCATTGTTACCAATGCATGACCCAGTCATATATAAATGTTTATTCACAATGAAATTCTCATCCATTCCTTATAAATGAATCTCTAAATAATATAGCATGCATTGATACTCATCATACTTGTGTCAAAAATCATTTTACTTCCAAATCAAGAATTTAGTTCATTCCTAGCACATTAAAAAAAATTTCACTTAGGTAGCAAAAGTTTTTTCTCATATCAAATAACTGATTCCAAGTCTATAAAAATTCTCCATGACACCTTAAGATGTCCCAAAGTCCTGTAAAATTTCAGAGCAAAATGAGTTCTCTAACTATGTTAATAAAATTCTACAAATTTGGTGGTCAGAGACCACTTAACCTCAGCTCAGAACCGGAATCTCATAATTTTTAATCGTAGTAAATGATTGGATCAATTCAGAATAAAAATCAAGTTGGATTTTGAGATGTTTACAATTTCATATAAAAATTTCAAAGGAAAAATCAATCATTTACTATGGTAACCAAATTAGACAAATTCACAGCTTCAGTTCCAAGAGTTCAAGCAGCATATATAAGTGCAAGTTTAGTTCTTGATTTTTTGTAAGGCAGTATAAATCAAAATTAAAGCTAAAGAAAATTCATGGAACTAGCCTAAGATGTTAGCTTCAACATATATTTTTTCTAGCTCATAAAAATACCTACAACAGCCTCAGAAAATTTGTGAGCATGCCCTGCCTATTAGAAAACTGAATTTCCAGCAAGCCTAGGTAACACTTCTTTAGCAAAACTAAAATTTTCACAATACCAATACACTCCACTAATACAAACACACCTAAATCTATGTGTAATCACACATTAGAATAAAAAATATCAATTCTCAAAACATCATAATCAATGAAAAAAATAGAATTTAACCAAGAACACAACACCCAACTTTGAAAACTTTAGAGCTCTATACTCCAAAGGATGCTCTAATTGATTTCTCTTCACTCCAAGGACTGCCAATCAAGCCCCAAACCTCCCTTAAGTAGTGAGGAAGTGAGATATCAAAGCAAGGATTGATGGAAAATTGATATTTTAATCGGTTAAAATTGTAGGTATTGAGGTGTAGATTAAGTTTAGTGAAGGAAGTTAGGAGTTTTAACAATTCTAGGCTAGTGTTTTTGGGATTTGAATGAAAGCTTGGAGCTCTTTGAAAATGGAGGATGCTGGTTCTCCTTGCTGCTGACCGAGAATGATTTTGGCTTCTTGGAGTAGCTTGTACTTGTATTTATCTTGTAACTTAATGTATGAATATTATATATTATACTTGGATGATCTTTAATCTAAGAAAGTAAAATAGATGGCTAGGATTAAATATTGTAATTCAAGATTGAATCTTAGCCATTCATTTGATATGTATGGATAAAGTCCTTCATTTTGTAGAAATTAAATTAGCTTTCAGTGTTAAAAATAGTACACCGAAATTTCATCGAACGGGTAAAACATTATACCCGAAAAATATGATATCACCCAAAATTTAGTTCTAGATATAAAATTTTCATTTTTAACTATTTATAACCTTATCACTATGTTTTCTTAGTTTCGAGCATCTCCGCGTCCCAAAGCTAGGGTTTCGGCTGTCTTGACAAGCTTGCGAGGACTGCAAATACTATTCACATTTTTTTTTCTCGTTTATTGAGTCATCTTTATCATCACCACATCTATCATAATATTGAAATTCCTATTAATAAAGCCCCAATTAATTTATGAATAAATTTAGGGTGTTACATTTCTCATATATTTCACTATCATATCTTAATCCTAATTTTTCAAAGTATAGCTTTTGACCGCCAAGCATTAGCTCAAGGTTCTTTGAGCCATTAACCACCTTTTCAAGATTAGATTCGAGAAGCTTTGAAGTTTTTTCAATTTCAGGAATAACTTTCTGAGCTTTTTGACCTTTGTCAGTGACTTCAACTTCTAAGGCTTTGAGTTTTACATTAAAAAATTTGTTTTCTCTTTTAATTATTCTTTCTCAAGCCTTAGGTTCTTAATATCCACTTTTACCTTTTTCAAGTTCTAAAATCACTTCCTGATGGTTCTTTTTTAGGTTGAGATAGTTAGAGGATAAGGTTTGAGAATTTTCAAGTTGTTCCTAATACAAACCCAATAATTCATCATAAGGAGGATCATGTTCAGAAGCATTATTTACCTCTTTTTCACTCTTTAAATCATAGTCAACTATAAAGCATAAGTTTGCAATATCTTCCAACTCATCCTGACTTTCTGATCCTTCCTTTTCTTTTCAGAGTCGCTCTAGGTGACTAGCATATCCTTTTTCTTAGATGGAAACTTGTTTTGTGGATCTTTGAGCTTAGAACAGTCTGTTTTGTAATGTCCTTTCTCTCCACATTTATAATAGTTCGTGTTTTCAATCTTTCCTTTTCCTTTTCTGTCCTTTTTTAATGTGAAATCCCTCATTCTCTTGATTTTTCCTTTCCAAGCTCTACACATTTTTCTTACTAGCATGGAGATTTCATCTTCATCTTCTTATTCAGATTCTTCTTTTGAATCTTCCTCTTCATTTGAGGTTTCAACAACTTTCATTGCTTTACCTTTGGTCAGCTTCTTATGTGAGCTTTTCAAGGCCATGAATTTACTTCTTTTCATGGTTTCACCATGAACTTTAGATAATATAACTTCATGGGTTTTGAGAGACCCAATAAAACCATCCAGGCTGAGAATTTAAAGGACTTTAGCCTCAATAATGGCTATGACCTTCCATTTTGCAAGGAGGTTTCTCAGGATTTTTCTGACAATTTCAAAGTTGGAGTATCTTTCACCCAACCCCTTGAGTTAGTTTACAATATGCAAGAACCTCGTGGTCATGTCATCAATACTTTCTTGTTCATTCATTTTGAACATTTCGTATTGATGGACTAACATACTAATCTTAGTTTCTTTGACTTGATCTGTTCTTTCATGTAGCATGCATAGTCTATCCTAAATCTCCTTGTTGTGTCACAAGCAATGATTTTATTGTATTTAGCCTTGCTTAGTGCACACATGAGTAGATATTTGGCTTTAGAGTTCAGTTGAACTCTTGCTTTATATTGTTCTGTTCACTTGCTCCTAGGAACTTCTCTAGAGGTGGAAGGTGTATCCCCAATTCTTGAAACTTCTTCCATTGGAACATATTCTCCTTCTAGGATAATCTTTCACAAGTCAAGACATGTGTATTTGATGAACAGCTCCATTCTGTCTCTCCTATATTCGTAGTCTCCACCATCAAAGACCGGTGGTCTATTTATAGAGCTTCCTTTTGCAATGTGAATATTCTATGCCATTTTTCCTTACCATGGCGATTGTTAGAATGCTCAAGCCCTTAGAGGCCCAAGCTCTTCTACCAATTGTAGGTTGAAAAGTTCCCGAAAAGGAGGATTAAATCGTGCTTTCACTTTTCTTACCTTCTCAATTTCTGAAAACTTTGAAACAAATACTATCAAGTATGAACTTGAAGTGCAGCAACAATATAGCCAATAAGTATCAAAAAGTGACTTTCTAAACTATTAAATTAATAAGAAACTGATTAAGAACTGTTTTCATAGAAAAACCTTAATAATAAGCACAAAGCAGAAAATAAAAAGATTCAGGGAAAGAAGGGATACTGCACAAAACATTTTATACTAGTTCGGCCAACCGGCCTACATCTAGTTCTTAACAGCCAGTTGAATTCGACTAATCAACTATTTCTGATAAAGTCAAATAGTCTTTCTATAGCCTTCTCAAGTTATCTCACATGACCAGTAACACACTCTACTATCATTCCCAAGTAGTCTTTGACTAACCTCTCCAAGTTAAGCTCACAATGATGACTACTAAATCAGGGTACAAAGATATTTGTGGTTTGGTTCACTCTCACTAGCAAACACTCAAGTTTTCTTAGAATAAAATAGCGTATGAACAGAAAACCTGAATGACTTCTTTCTAATGATTTTTTCTTAGAAGAAGTATTATCTAATAAAAACTTAGAAAGAATATTTTTAAAAAGAAGAAACTAATTACACGTAGTAATAGCTTTACACAGGATTAAGGAAAATCTTTTCATTCTTCAAATATTCAATATAGAGTCTTGACGCAAAAGGTCACGAGTTGTAAGCACATGATCTTCTTTTATACTTGATCTCTTATTTATAATTGTTGCCCTTGATCTGTTTCCTAGTGACACGTGTTGGTCTTCTTTTTGTGCCTTGGAAATGAAGTCTAAAAGAGTAGCTTGGATGTGTCAGAGCCACTTTTATAGTGGTAGAGACCGTTATCAAATAGAGGTTTTCGGGCCCATATTCAGAAACTACTTTTTTCTTTCTGAATATGGTTTCTGAACATTTTCTTCTAGAAGCTGGGACAGTTGTCTAAGTTAAAAAGTGAGATGTCACTATCATCCCTTTTTAGCTTTGACTAAATTTGAAATTTAAATTTCCTTTCTATTTTGAAAAGTGTGTGTCATTTAAGAGTAAACTTGCTTTCTGAATCTTTGTATCTGTTTCTAAACATTCCTTTGATCTTCAAAGCTTAAATCAGAGCATGTTAGTCATTATATTATCACGATTGAAGACTGTAACCAAAACTTGCTTCAAAAGATTATCAAAATCTTCATTGTAGATCAATTTCTGAAGGCAAAGGCTACTTTCTAAAGATCTGAGTCTCATTTCTTGTTCTTGAAAGCTTTTCATTGTGTTTCGAACAAACCGATGTCTATTTCAAGGATTATTTATCACTTTATTTAAGTTCTAAATCTCTTTGAATGATATTAAATATGTTTACATATGGCATCATGAAAATAAAACTTATTTAGGGACTAATATGTTAGCAAGAGTAGTCTTGTTGATTGCTCATAAAGCTCAAAAGAAAGATTATTCCTTCAAAACATTTTAACAAAATTCATTTGTTATCATTCAAAGCTCTAAGCAATAATGCTTTTTGAAGGGTTCTAGGACTAACACTCATGACTCTCATTGGGCTTCTTACCTTGAGAGCCCCCAATGGGTGCAATTGCCGATCTATAAATTGCTTAAGACACTGCTTGTTCTATATACCTTGAGCTCAAATTAATCTATATGGGATATTCTAAGCTTATTTTACTCATATCTCATTTTCCAACCTATAGGTCATCTTTTCCCTAGCTATTACTGGAAGTTGGTGAGCATCTTTGTTTTAGAAATTGTTGGAAGTGTCAATTTCGACATTGTTCTTATTTTCATTTGTTTAGCATTTTAACAACATTTTATGGGTTGCAATGGGCTATTGCTGTTTTTTTTTTTTTCTTTTGTTTATTAAGAACCACATTTATATTTCTTTGTTGAAAAGTGTGTAACTGCTCTTAACGCTTTTAAATTCTTTGAATTTTCATGTGGTTGCTTGATTCTAAAACCTTAGGGTAGATGATTACTTGTCTTGTCCTTCTCCATCTCTTTTTTTTATTTGCTACTTTTATTTTTCTCGATTTTGACATCTTGGCCCTGTTCACTTTTCTTTTCAAATGTCAATAAAGAGTTCGGCTAGTACTGGGGCTGTTAAAGAGTCCTCAACCATATGTGTAGCCATTACTATTTTTTGGATAACGCTAAAGTGCAGAACACATACTCCCTGTATACTGATGAAGGTTTAGTAATCTATTTTTAAAATGAATACCTATGTTACTGACCTTTGTAATAAGGGAACACCTGAGGTCACTACTTGTAGTCCTCAAGATAGGGTTTTCTATATCCTTGGGACCTCTGATAAAGAGCTTATCTTTGTCTTTGTCTATGATGTCCTCTTCACCATCTTAGGTATTAGGCTTCCATTTTCGGATTTTGATATGAAGGTATGAACTTTATTAACATAGCCCCTACTTGGCTTCACCCAAATGGTTAGGCTTATATCCAAGCTTTTTGAGCTACTAATGGAGTATTTAGAAGTTAAGCCCTCTTCGGCTATTTTCTTTTCTTTGTTCAACATTAAAGATTACAAGGGGAGATTGATCTCTATTAGTAGTACTCCCAATAAAAAAATTTCCAACTTTTCACTTCCATTCTTAAGAACTTCAAGGACTAATTTTTTAGAGTTAGGGCTTCTAGGCATGATCATCCTTTCTTCCTTGATACTGAGGGTAATGTCAGATTACTTTTTATTGGAATACATTTCTAAGGTAGATCTTAGGTATAGAGCCTGATAGTTTGTCAATTGATGGTATGGTCACCCTAGAGTACTTAGGTGAGCACCCGATTGACCAACATAAATTCTTATCTAGTGTGAAGCTAGTTGAATGGATTTCCATTAGGCTTAGGATGATACAACATATATTTGTAAGTTCTTGTAGATTTTACTTTTCTTTTTTTCAATGGCATATTTGGCCGATCTTATTCAATTAATTTTTCCTTTAGGTCTTTGTAGATTCCATGGTTCCTATGTTTTTTGTTGCTTCTATTCAAGCTATCCTAAACTAGCATCGAGCTTAGGCAGTGCTACTCCCTTTGCTTAGAAGATTGCAACTGAGGGCTCAAAGACTGATTTCCACCTTATGATAGTGAGGTATTCGAGGAGAAAGGCCAGGAAGGTTACTATTGAGGTGGAGATCTCTCCCTAAGAGCAGGCCATTGTCAAGTCCCTTTCAAGGCTGAAGAGGGTGAAAGTTGACTTTTGAGGTGTCCTTCCCCTTGATCACATGAAAAAGAACATCCTACCTTCTTCCTTTTGGAGTGTAAATTACCCCTTCTTCTGGAAGGGTGATGAACTCCTCAAATCTGTCAACGACAAGAAGACTTTTGAAGAGGTAGGCACTGTTGGTGTGCTCAAATGGTTGGAAGTTTATGCTCTCTATTCATGTGCCATAGTTTGGCATTTGGGGCTAAAGGACAGGTTGGAGAGCAAAGATGTTACAGAGTTTAAGGGAGAATCGGAGAAGCTTAAGGCTAGTTCACTGAGCAAGTGGCCGACTTGAAGAGGAAGATGAAGTTGGAGGAGACTAATGCAATCTAGCTTAAGGAATAGGATTATGAGAAGAAATAGCTCACTTCTAAGGTTGTTGATCTTGAAGGAGCCATGTCCAACAAAGAATATCAATAGGAACAAGAGAAGACCTTGTTGGAGAAGGAACTAGCCCTCCAATATGTTAATGATTTTGATATTGTTTTGAGGCGTATCAAACTCATTTACCCAGGGTTGGACACTTTGGCCTATGCCCTTTCTATCACTAACTCAAACATTGCTAGAAAGGTGTCAAAAGAATTAGGTATTTCATTTGACTAAGCTTAAGAGACTTTCATGTACACTGTACTGGACTAGAAAATATGGGCCTATACCTCGGCCCAATCAGGAAGATTCTCCTTAAAGGGCCCCACAGTTCAGCCACATGGCACAAGTATCTCCCAAGGATTATATCTCGAATTTAATTGAGAGTATGTCCTAAATCCCGTACATAATCTCTCCATATTTTATCATATCTATATCATATCTTATTATTATCTTTGGTACTAACTAAATCACAGGAATATTTTTCACATTTGAGGAAGATCATATTAGATTCACTATGAGGTAACCTCACCTTATGTAAGGGGGCTATCACTCCCCAGGTATGACACAATCTCTATCACACAATATACCTTTTCACTCCTTACGCACTCTTTAACTTGAGCATTGGAGTGTCTTTATAGGTAGCCCACCCCCTATTTCCATGGACGTCGAAGCTACTTGCATCCTTACTGCTACTTCTAGATAAGAACATTGGCGTCCACCATGGGGCTGGTAAACAAACCCACCTCACAACCTCAAAAAACCATCATCCATAGCTGATGCTTCCAGCCAAAACACTCCCCCCAATAACCAACCTCCTCCCAATCTCAACCAGTTATAGGAAGAAAATCACCGCCTAGCCAAACAGTTCCACAAGCTTCAAGAAGAGAATCAATCCTTAAAGCGTGAAAATTCAAAAAGCCCCAGACAAGGAGCAACTAATCTAGGGAATACTGAACTTGTCAGTCATGATTTTGGCAATAACAGACCCCTATACTCCCATTATCCCACCTACCAAGTCAAACCTGATGATAAGCCTGAAACCATAGACTGCAAACCATTTTTAGAAAAACTTATGGCTGCTAATCTACCTCCCAATTTCAGACTCCTAACATCGCTCCGCCCTTATGATGAAACAGGAGATCCGTAATTGTTCATTACAATGTTCAGATCCATGATGCTCATTAATGGAGCCACTAACAGAATCCTTTGCCAAACTTTTCCATCCTTCTTGGAAAAGTCAGCACTTTTGTGGTTCTCAACCTTACCCCCAAACTCCATTCATAGGTTCGAAGACCTCACCAAACCCTTCACTAATAGATTGGTGTCCTCCAAAATCTATACCAAGACATCAAATTCCTTAGAACACGTCAGACAAGGATCTGACGAGACCTTGAGAGCCTACTTGAACCGATTCCAGGAAGAGGCATCACAAATTCCTAACCTCAACCCAGTGATCAAACTACACAAAATCAGAATAGGCCTGCGTTTTGGGCCATTCAAAGAAATCTTAGCAATCACCAGACTAAGGACCATACATGAACTTGGAACATCAACACCGAGGAGCTCCGAGCAACAGAAAAGAACAATCAAAAGCAGGACAAAGACAACTCAGGTCAAAAGCATAAGGAAGGCAAGCATAAACACAGAAAAAAACTCTAGATATGCAGAACCAGGATTCACTACTTACACTCCACTCAATGTAAGAGCAAGTACAATCCTGACCAAAATATACAGTGCTCGACTCTTAAAACCAATCTAAGGTGATCCTTAGCTAAGTCCAAAAGGCACAGACCAAAATAAAGTCTGTGAGTATCATAACTCCATAAGACACACAATTGATTAATACAAAAGTTTGAAGAACAGGATTGAACTTCTCATCCGAGAAGGTTACCTGAAACAATTCATCAATGAAAAGAAAGAAGAAAAGAAAAGAGGCCGAGGCCGAGGCCGAGAAAGAAAAAGCAAACACCGTAGCCCTTCAACATCTTCAGACAGTGAGTCCCCACCAAGACACAAAGAGGAAAAGGTGATCTCCTTCTCATGAACAAACCAAAATCTGTGGTGTCATCGACCACATTGCCAGAGGATTCGCAGGAGGAGGCGAGACAAGCTCAGCAAGAAAAAGATCATTCCGGGAGATCATGTCACTTGAGGGAACATCACATCCCTCAAAACCAAAAATCAGGTAATATCCTTCTCAGACTCTGACGTCAAAGGAATTGATGAAAATTTACATGATCCTATTGTAATTTCCATCCTTGCTGGCAATTTCTTGGTCAGGAAAGTCCTAGTAGATCAGGGAAGTTTAGTCAAAATACTCTTCTATTCCACCTTCAAATGGATGCAACTATCAGAGAACTTCCTCATCCCCTACAATGGAGAACTGGTCAAATTTACAGGGAACAGGGTAAAAGTACTCGACTATGTATGGCTTAGGACCACATTCGGCACAGAACCGCTAACAAAAATGGTCAACCTCCAATACATAGTGATTAACGCCAACATTCCTTACCACATAATTCTAGGGCTACCTTCACTCAACGCCCTAGGGGCTGTAGTCTCGACGCCTCATTTGGCCACGAAATACCCAGTATCTGAGTCCAAAGTTGAGATAGTCCATGCCGACCAAAAAGAAGCCAGAACATGCTATAACGAATGCTTGAAGATAAAGTCCACAGACAAATAGAAGACTGAACAAGTACACAACGTGTTTCACATAGATCAAATCCCCTTGATCTCCAAGCTGGATCCTAGAGGGGAAATTCATAACCATCCACAACTAGTCGACGAGTTACAGCATGTCTAGATAGGTGACAAAACTGAACAAGCAGGCTTAGAGGAAACAAAGAAACTCCTCAAAGCTAGCTTCATCAAAGAAATCAGGTACACTACATGGCTAGCAAATGTAGTAATGATAAAGAAAAGCTTAGGTAAATGGCACATGTGCGTAAACTTCATTGATTTTAACAAAGCTTTCCCCAAGGACTCCTACCCGCTCCCTAACATCGACAAGCTCGTCGATAATGCTTCTGGCTACCAATATCTCAGCTTTATGGATGCATACTCTAGCTACAATCAAATCAGAATGCATCCAGAACACGAGGATAAAATTGCATTCCTCACTGAACATGCCAACTTTTGTTATAAAGTCATGCCTTTTGGCCTGAAAAATGCTAGAGGCATATATAAGAGACTAATGAACAAAGTTTTTGAAGAACAGGTCGGAAGAAATGTTGAGGTTTATGTTCATGATATGGTGGCAAAGACACCTCCAACCAGAGATCACATTAAATATCTCAAAGAAATATTCGGACAGCTCCACAGATATAACAAGAGGTTAAATCCTGAAAAATGTGCATTTGGAGCCCATAAAGGAAAATTCCTCGAATTCATGCTCACCAACCGTGGAATAGAAGCAAATCCTGACAAATGCCGAGCAATAGTAGAAATGAGAAGCCCAAGCTTGGTCAAAGAAAAACAACAACTTACTGGCCGCCTAGCAGCCTTATCCCGCTTCTTCTCAAGATCGGCCAAGAAAGCAGCCCCATTCTTCAAAACACTGAGAAAATAGGTGTCATTTTTTGGACTGAAGATTGTGAAAAGGCCTTTGCTGAACTAAAGGTACTTCTTTCAACACCACCTGTGCTCACTAAACCTCACGTTGGAGAAATCCTTTTTCTTTACCTATCTGTGACTGAACACGTGGTGAGCTCAGTTCTCGTCATAGAAAGAGATAAGATACAGCAACCTATCTATTTCATTAGCAAAACACTCCAAGGTCCCATACAGAGATATCAGAAGATTGAAAAGCTAGCATATGTAGTGGTGGTATCGGCTAGAAAGTTGAGACCATACTTTCAGAGCCACCACATTATTGTCCGAACAGAACAACCCATCAAGTAGACTCTAATTAAAATTGAATTAGCTGGGAGAATGATTTCATGGTCCATTGAACTTTTAAAACATAACCTGGAATACCAACCTAGTGGTCCAATCAAAGCATAGGCCCTTGCCAACTTCGTGGCTGAACTCTCACAAGTTTCCCAACAAGAACTTGGTTCCTGGATACTACATGTTGATGGAGCTGCCAATGGCAAAGGAAACAGAACCGAAATTACTCTTGAAAACGGAGAAGGAATCTTAATTGAACAATCTCTCCAGTTCCAGTTCCAGGCTAGTAATAATCAAGCAGAATATGAAGCACTAATAGCAGGCCTTAAACTTGCCCAAGAAGTCGGAGTCCAAAGACTCAAGATGAAAGCTGATTCACAGCTAGTCGTCGGCCAAGTCAATGGTACTTTTGTCTCCAGAGACCCTTTGTTGGAAAAATATCTGGCACTAGTGAAAAACTTGATACAACACTTCAACTCATGTGAAGTAACTCACATACCAAGAGAGTATAGTACCAAGGCCGATATTCTCTCTAAACTTGCCAGCACTAGCAAACCATAGAATAACAAGTCTGTAATCCAGGTAAAACTTCAAAACCCGAGCTGCTTTCAATCCAAAAGTTGCAACACAGAGATTGGAAGCCAAGATTGGCGATCTCCACTCCTCAATTATCTAACATCAAGAGAAATCCCAAGCTCGGTAACTGATGATAAAAAGTTCAAGAGACAGGAAAGCTACTACACATTATGTAGAGGTCTACTTTTCAGGTGAGGATATTCACTCCCCCTCCTAAAATGCCTTGGCCCCTAAAAAGTCAATGACATAATGGCCGAAGTACATGAAGGAGTTTGCGAAAACCACATCAGAGGATGAGCCCTATAGTGAAGGCGCATTTACTTATGAATATACCATGCTTAGTAAACTTCAGCATTAGTCAAGCTATAAAGACGCCTACATACAGCCATTATGGTGCACTCAAAAATCAAAAACATCCCAACACGGGGGACCAAAGACATTTCAAACCGGGTACTAGCTATCTGGCATATTCTATTAATATTACTTCTGAGTTTCGAACACTCGATCATATATTTACATGATCGTTCAAATCTGATCATATATTATGACATCCAATCATATGCTTATTTACATGATTGATCAAATCTCGTCATATGTTTTTATATTTGAACATATGTTTACATCTGAACATATATTATATGATTATTCATCTAATCATATATCCAATCATATGTGACATGATTATTCATCTAATCATATATTATGACATCTGATCATATGTTACATGATTATTCATCTGATCATATATTCTAACATCCGATCATACATTTACATAATTGTTCAAAAACTGATCATATATTTCATGATTGTTCAAAAATATATCCAAACCATAGTCGTTTAAGTTTTTAAATATACCTTAAACAAAACCCGAGCATATGTTGGTCAAATGATCCACAGTAGACAATAAGAAATAAATCCATCACGGAAGCAATAATGAAAAGAGAAAGATGAAATCTTATTACAAATTCACATGATTACAAATTAATGTCCAAGCATAACTACAAGAAAAAGAAAAAACTTAAGAGTCGACAGAAGCTCCATCAACAGGGAGGACAACTTGAACGTGTTCTGCCATTTGATCCTTATCCCGACCAGCTTCAACTCCTTCAGCTTTATCAACCCTCTCATCAGCAAGATGGTCGATCAACACACCATCAACGACCTCCTTAGAAGGACTACGTTGACTTAAGTTCAAATCCCCATGAAGGAACCAAACTTGGTCAAGAGTCCGATCAAAGCTGACGATGTACTGTTCAACCACCTCATCCTTCAGAGAGTCGACCTCACCTTGGAGACTTTTATTCTCCTCATCCAACCTTTTATTCTCGGCCTAAAATATTCTCTTCTCAACTTCAAGTTCTTGAATCTTAAGCTAGCCATATCAGCATCGGTCTTAACCCGAGACACAAGGCTATCAATCTTGTCCTCAAAAGCCTTTCTAGCCTCCAGCCAGCCCCTCCTCTCCTCGGCTAACTTAGACTCAGCTTCCTCTTTCTCGGCCTTGTAATTGGCCGAGACAATCCTCGATGTTTCAAGCTAGCAAATAAAGGTTCCATATTGTCTCTCTAGGAACCGAAAAATGGCCACCTGACGAAGATCCTGAATCTCTAAATGGTGACAGATACAAGGAATGCCCGCCCTTTCCATCAGTGCCATGTCCTCGGGATAAACAAATTGTTGATCTATAAACTCAAAACTTGGAAATTGAAGACTCCAATGTAAGGAAGCATTCACAAAGCCGAGGAAATCCTTCACCTCAGCAGCCCCTGCAAGAGCAGCAGGAGAAAGAGAAGGCATCTTCTCCCAATCTTGAGGGCCAACATCAAACCTCGCCCTTTTTCACTCCCTTAAAAGGTTCAGATCAGTTGGAGTCCCTGAGCTAGAACTGACACTAGGAAAACCTGGTGGAGCTCGGCTCTTCTCCACCACCATCTTCCTTTGGCACTTTAGGGTAGCTAACTCCTTGGGGCCTAATTTTGGAGCCATCTCACCTGTAAAAGAGAAAATGAACATAAATTAACATATTAACAAAACAAATAAGAGCGAAGACAAAAAAATAATTATTCAGAAACATTACCTATATGTTTGAGGACTCTCTTGTTATCAAAACCCTACTATAATAAAATCCCACAACAGAGTGAAGAGCTTGGATTCACACACTCCTCCAAGAAATCCACCACCACCTAGTCTAAAGGGGAAAGAAAACCATACTTTACTATCAAAATCTTTCAAGGATTATGTTGCCAATATAAGGGAAACCTCTCTATGCCGCTAGAATCTAAAAAGAAGGGGAACCCGGACTTGACTGACCTCAACTTGATAAATTTATCCTTGAACTTCTTCAAATTAGAGATCAACAAGCTTAACAATTTCTTCTAAGGAACACTGCTAAAAGAAATCCAGGTTCCCCTATTAACCCCTTTAACTTGAAAATAATTAAAAAAAATACATCTACACTGGGCTCATGACCGAGCATATTGAACAAATTTTCGAATGCTCGGATAAAGGCCTAACTATTTGGATGAAGCTGAGAGGGGGCAACATTAACTTTGTTTAAACACCCCTCCTCAAACGGAGTAAAGGAAACCCTAACATCTAATTTCTCAAAAAAGTCTATGTACATATAAATAAAGTCAACATCACCACTTTCCTCTTAATATTTACACACTCTATCCTTGACACCATATGGGAGGCATTCTACTCTACTCTCTCCATAGGACAACACTAAACAAGCCCTCCCAAACCTATGGATCAATTCCCTATCACTAAAGACAGAGACTACCTCCTTAACCTCACCACTAACCTAGCTGTAGGGATCAACCTCAACCTTATCTACTACATCTTTCCTCTTATCAGAGACAGAGACAGCTTTTCCCCTAGCCATCAGTAATCGCCTAAAAAGCAAAAATGATAAAACCAAACTCAAGAAAAGAAGACAACCTCAGAGCAAGCACCAGGCAATAAAACAGCAATCTCCTATCCTAGGGTTCCAAATACAAGAATGCAAACGATTAAATAAAAGAGAATGAGGAAAGAAATCAAACTAACTGATTGGAAATGATCGAAGCTTGACTGTGTGATTCGAAGCACTCGAAAGCAACCCAGCAAAAGAGCAGAGAAAGCAAAAGGTGAAGGGAAAAGAAACGAAGAGTTATCCAGAAATGAAAATCTGAAAAACCTCTCTTCCATTTACTTAAAAGCTTAGCTCATCCAATAATCGAAAATGCTTCCCTCCATTCAACAACACATATGAAGTGTTTATCATATCCAATGACAGGGGGCTTATCACTTTAATCCAACGGTGATAAAATAAACCCATGATCCCACATTTATGAGAAATGATTGCTCACCAGTAAGAAAATAACACATGTAACAAACATTCTCCCACAACAGCCACCACTGCAACTGAAAGACTTACTTAACTTCTTTCGAGCTTAGCATGAAGCCCTCGGGCTAACAAAAACAACTTGAACTTCAACCAAGCTCGGGACTATGTATTAGACCAGAAAATATAGGTCTATACCTCGGTCTAAGTTATGAGACCTCAAACACGGATCCCAAACCTCGGCCATAGTTCGGCCACATGGCACAAGTATCTCCCAAGGATTATATCTCGGATTCAATCGAGAGTATCTCCTAAATCTCATACATAATCTCTCCATATTTTATTATATCTATATCATATCTGATTATTATCTTTAGTACTGATTAAATCACAAGAATATATCCTACATTTGGGGAAGATCATGACAGATTCACTACGAGGTAACCTCGCCTTATATAAGGGGGCTATAGCCCCCCAAGTATAACACAATCTATATCACACAAAACACCTTTCCACTCCTCACACACTCTCTAACTTGAGCATCAAAGTGTCTTTGCAGGCACCCCACCCACCGTTTCCATGGATGCCAGAGCTACTTGCATCCTTACTGCTACTTCTAGGTAAGAACATACACATAACCTCAATTTCTATGGTTCCCCCTCTTGATTCTGCTAATGCTACCGACCTTATCAATCTTGCTAAGGACACTACCCCTATTGATGTTTAGATTTCTTTACTTTGAATTTTGACCAATTTTTCTTGGTTTGTAATATTGCTACAAATTTTGGTAGTTTCTGTACAATTTTATACTCTGTGTCCCTCTTTATGGCGGTAGTGATTGTTCTCCTTTATGGTAATTTTCAAAACAACTTTCTCCATTCAACCTATTTAGCCCTTATGTTTGTCACATTTATGATGTTTCTTTGCCACTTAGTTTTTATTTATGTTTATGTTTCTAAGCTACTAGGGGTAGGAACAAGCCAAGCCTGTAACAAAAACACTGGACTTCAACCTAGCCTATTACATGTTATAGGTTTTATTTTCGACTTGGCCTGGCTTGCTTGAGAGGCCTGGTATGGCCTAAAGCCTGCTTACAAAGCCTATTTCTAAAATTCATTCATACAAATAAAAAAAATATCTGTTGCAATTTATATAATAGTCCTAGGCCTTTTAAGCTCACCATTCAATTTTATTTTCATAGAATCAAATTAAATATAAAAAAAGTTTCAATTTCAAACATATCAATATTAAACATTGAACTAAAAGTCCAAGCAAATTCAAGCCATACAATTAAACCAAAGTTCGAAAAGAAAATTAACCACAAGTGAAACAAGGTTCACCAAGTCTCAAAAACAAAGCATGAGCAACTCTAACATTACATAACTAATTGAAACATAATCTTCAAATAAACCCAACAAACCAAAAAAAAATCAAATCTTCAAAATGATATCCTTCTCTTCTTCAAACTCAAGTACCTTGAATAAACCTGTATATAGTAGATTAAACATGTTATTTAAAAAAAAATCTGGACTAAACAAGTATTAATAGATTATTTTAACATCATGTTCAAGTATTTCTTTCTTTCCTAAACAAAACAACAAAATAAAAATCTAATTGTTTCAACATAACAGCATGTTATTAATCAAGTATTTTTTATACAACATGTTGCAACGTAACAAATACAAAATCCTAAATAATAATCCAAAATCTGAATTAACAAACCCTAAAAGGAAATATAGTGACAAGCAAAATCTAAATTAATAACTCAAAATCATTGTCTATGTTACTAATAAGTATATTGTAGTACCTTTCAGAGTTTGAGCCTTGTGAATCTTGTGTAGTTTCAACCATGTGCGACCGAAGGCAGATTTGGTGGTTGGTGGCTGGTGCGAGTGCTATGGAGAGCATATCTAGTGGCTTATGACTAATGTGAGTGCAACGGAGGGCAGATCTGGTGGCTAGTGACTAGCATGACTACGATAAAGAGGTGGCTGGTGCGATGGAGAGGTGGCTAGTAGCTGTGTGATGGAGGGTGGATCTGGATGAGGGGTGGCTGTGTAAATGCGACGGAGGCCAAATCTAGACAAAGGGTGGCTATGTGACAAACCGAGGGGGTAATGGAAAAGTGGCTAGTGGCTGTGCGACGGAGGGTAGATTTGGACGAGGGGTGGCTGTGCAAGTATGACGGAGGCCAAATTTGGACAAACAATGGCTACGGGACAAACTTGGCGGTGCAAGGCTGTGCGATAGTTAAAGGGAGATTGGTGGTTGTGTGACAATCGAGGTGAGACTAGTGCTGTGCAACAATGACTGTGAGTCCATGGTAGATGGAGACCGTGACTATGAGTGGTAGTGGTTGGCAATTGCGGGTTGGGTATGGCAACTAGGGAGTGGGGACTGCGACTGTGAGTTTGTGATAAATGGAGAGAATTGCAGGTTTCTAAAATTGCAATTGTGAATCAAATACTAAAACTTAAAAAGGGTAGGAAAATATTTTTTGATTTCTGAATAGTAATTTTAAAATTATTTAATTAGTTTAGTTTTGAAAACTAATATAAATGTATTATGTAGGTTATATATTACCAAACAAATAAGTGTAGTGGTTTGTATTCTTTATAAAATATCAATGACTTGAATTCGAATCCTCCACACCCCTATGCATAATTTTACATATAATTAAGTATATACGTAAACAACTTGGCCTATCGGGCTTAACAGGCTTCCTAAACAATGGCGTATTCCCATCCCTATGAGCTACTTAGCTATATTTTGCACTTATGGTTATGAGCTACTTAGGTTTTATTCGCTCTTATTATGTCTTTGGCATTCTGAGCTATTTAGCTTTTATGCTTTTGCCAGTTTTTCCCTTGGCTTGTTCTTATTATTTTCGTAGGTTTCCACAATGGGGTTTTACCCTTTGTCCCTAATCTACAAATAGGGAATTTATGCTGCTCACTTTTTGCTTCTAAAAATAGGGATCTACCATGTGCTCCTAATCTACAAACAGAAGACTTTTATGCTACTCATTTAGGATTCTAAAAATGGGTCTTTACGAGTTAAAATTCACTTTAATCCCCGAAATTATATACGTAATTCACTTTAGTCCCTAAAATTAAAAAAAATATCATTAAAGTCCCTGAAATTTTAAAAGATGATTCAACTTTATCCTTATACTATTGTTACTGAGGACTAATTTAAATCACCAAAATGATTAAGTTGAATTATATTTTAAAATTTCAGGAACTAAAATGATATTTTCTTAATTTTAGAAATTAAAGTGAATCACGCATATAATTTCAGGGATCAAAATGGACCTTTACTCAATTTTAAAGGTTGGAATATGTTTATATGCAATAGGTTTCATAAAATAAAAACAAACATATGCTTTATTTGAAGTAAAAAAATGAAAACAAATCCATAAAACTACGGGAATAAATATTTGTTATTGTATTAAATTTGAAAGCAGCATTGCTGATGCGTTCGTTCTCTCCGTTTACAGCTGACGAAACCGCACGTGTGGCGGGCAGCAAGGGTGACTGACCACGATGCACGGGCAGTGGTTGTAGGCCCGGTAGACAAGGATAGTTAATCAGTGGTGCCAACAAGACCATGCATCAGATGGGTCCCGATCTTGATGGTCTCTGTCGGCTTCTTCTTGATTGTGGGTCCCTTGCCTTCTCAGCTCCAAGTTTGCATTTTTAAACTTTTTGTGGAGTTCCAGAAGAACGTAAAGATGGTGCTTTTGCCTTTATGTAATGTGCTATTATTATAAATTATATAAGTTTAATTTGTATATATGTATGGTTTCTACCAATAAAATTTAAAAAATATTGTAAAACTATGATAGCTAATTATTATGGTAGGTGATTAACTAAGGTAGTTTGGTACTTTTCTTCAAATTTTATCAGTTGATAATATAACGAGTATTTGTTTTTGTCTCTATATTTTTCAACAACTTGACCGTGGGTTAATTAATATTATTACTTCATTGGTAATAATTGAATTACTTCCGTCGAAAATACTAAAATTAAAAATAATAAGCCACCGAAAACGTGTCAGAAATAAAGAATTTATTCTTTTAAAGTGATTATTTTATTATTACAATTATTGTTGTTATTGTTCTTGTATTAATTGTTGGTATCATTATCATTGTAATTAGTATTGATCAATATTTTAAAACATATAAAAAATGTGCTAATCGCATATCGTTGTCAATAAATAAAATAAAGTCAAGTAAAAGTAAATGATCACTAGTTAGTCATCGTGATTATTATTTGAAATACCTTCCTTTGAGTCATCAAAAGACGAGGAGGAGGAAAAGAAGAGTCATTTACTCGCATCATCTAAAAAATAACTGTGTATGTGCTACACTTGCGTCTACATCCTCTTTTAAAGCTCCTCATTAGGGTCACTAATAAAATAAATTTTGACTTTGGTTCCATTTTGACTTAATATAATGCTTAGCATATATTTCCTTCTTGTGAAGGGCAACTTCAAGTTCGCACACTATTCTCATAAAGGTTTTTTATTGTCTCTAATAGACTATAAAACCTTCAACCTATGGATTGGATTCCTTAATTTCATGTTAGGAACCTATTTTAGATTCAGAGTCAGCACCACAAAAAATCACTTTTCGGTGATAATTATACTTTTCTTTCCAAGTCACATTGCCCATATCCTGATCTCTGACATGCACCTCACTATAGTCAATTGGAACAATTTTAAAGAAAAAAATGCTCTAATATAGGAGTGTCCCCTTAACTAATAAATCATGTTTAAATTTCAAGTAAACAGGTTAATTGAAAAATGTTTGGTTGAGTGTTTCCTAATACAAGAGTTTCCCCTTAATTATGTTTACATTTCAAGTAAACAAAATTTACGTAGAGCCTTCACAACAATTAATCCAATAATTAAACTGCAACAATTAGCCAACATATTTATTAATTTGGACACTTCAATCCATCCTAAAACTCATTCTAGTGCACAACCTTTTATTACTTCACAATATGCAATCACATAACTCCATATCAAATAATGGGAATGAATGCTAATCCTTCCCCATAGCATCATATAATTCTATCGTAGAAAATTTCAATCTTTAAACATTTCTATACATATATATATATATATATATATATATATATATATATATATATATATACACACAACGTAATTACCAAATCTTCAGTAAAAAACTGCTTTGTAACCAACCAAACTCAAAATGCCTTTATGATGTTAACCATCCCAAAAAATCATAGTTAGAAACATTTTAAACTATCAATTTTGAGCATTGACATAGGATGGAATAAAAGGTCAAATGAAAAAAGTAAACTGATTAAAATTTTCGTAATTAAACAATATTATGATCACAATTGTGGCCTCTGTTGGAAAAATGGAGGCTCCAATGGTAATGGGCAGTGATGAACAAAGGCATGGTGGCAAGAAGGAGCAATGAATGAGAGATGATAAAGAAAGAAGAATGATAAATAGAAGTGAGGGAGGAAGACGGGTTCTACAAGACGATTATTTTTAGAATTAATTACCAATGGATTATCTATCAATAACATGATTAATGAAACACAATGTTTTATTAATTCCGATTTCCAATAGTTTTTCCATCAATAATAGAATCACATGGATAATTCGAAATGTTTGAGGTGGTAATGTTCTCAAATTCAAACTATTTACGGAATAATTTGCTAATTTCCAAAATATGTTTTTTAATTTTCTAACTAATAAGTGGCCATAAACATTTAGACATGTACTGGACTAGAAAATATAGGTCAATATCTCGACCTAAGTCACAAGAGTTTGGATATGAGCCCCAGAAATCAACCAGCCAGTGCCTCTCTCTCCCCTCAAAGATTTGGCCAGATTTAGTAGAGAATATCTCCTAAATCTCCAAATAGGATCTCTATCTATCTCAAATATATAATATCTTGTCAATATCTTTAATATGAACCAAATCGCAAGTATATCTCCTATATCTAAGGGAGATCATAATAGATTTATCACGGGGAAACCTTACATTATATAAAGGGGCTATCGTCCCCAGGTATGACACAATCTCTATCACAAAAAAACGTTCCCACTCCTTGTGCATTCTCTAACTTGAGCGACCGAGTGTCTTTGCAAGTACCCTACCCCCGTCTCTACAGGCGTTGGAGTCCCTTACATCCTTACCACTACTTCTAGGTAAGAACATTGGTGCCCACCGTGGGGCCGATAAATAAGCCTACCCCATAACCTTAAAGACCATTATCCATGGCTGACGCTTCTAGCCAAAACACTCCCTCCAATAATCAGCCTCATCCTAACCTCGACTAGCTAGATGAAGAAAATCGGTGCCTGGCCTAGCATCTCCAAAAGCTACAAGAAAAAAATCGATCCCTAAGAGTTGAATTCGAAAAATCCCAAACAAGGAGCCACCATCCTTGGGAATACCGAACATGCCAGCTATGATTTTGACAATGGTAAACCCCCATACTCCAAATACCCCACCTACCAAGCCAAGTCGGAGGATGAACCCGAAACAATAGACTGTGGCATATTCTCAGAAAAACTCATGGTAACTAATCTACCTCTCAACTTCAGGCACCCAACATCATGCCACCCCTATGATGGAACAGAAGATCCCTAATCGTTCATCACGATGTTCTGATCCATGATGCTTATCAACAGGGCCACTAATAGAATTCTATGCTGAACTTTCCCATCCTTTTTGGAAAAACCAGCACTACTTTGGTTCTCAACCCTACCTTCAAACTCCATTCACAGGTTTGAAGACCTTGCCAAATCTTTCACCAATAGATTTGTATCCTTTAAAATTTACACCAAAACCTTAGACTCCATAGAACATGTTAAACAAGGATTCGATGAGTCCTTCAGAGCCTACATAACACGATTTCCCGATCTCAACCCGACAGTAGAACTTCACCAAATCAGAATTGGTCTACGATCTGAACCTTACAAGGAGAGCCTAGCAATCAATAGACCAAGGACCATACATGAACTCCATGAAAGAGCCCTTAGATATATCAATGTCGAGGAGCTTCGAGCTGCAGAGAAGAAAAATCAGACAGAAAACAAGGAAAGCTTAGGCCAGAGAGACAAGGATGGAAAGAAAAATATAAGGTAACCCTCGACTGGGTCCAAAAGGCACAAATAAAAACAAGTTGTGCAAGTACCATAACTCCACAGGACACAACTAATGAATGCAAAAGTCTGAAATATCAAATTGAACGCCTCATCCAACAAGGATACCTGAAGCAGTTTTGTCAATGAAAAGAAAGTAGAAAGAAAGAAAGGCCAAAGCCGAAGAAAGGAAAAAAATGATAAGCGTCGCAACCCTTCAGCATCCTTGGATAGCAAATCCCACCAAAATGCAAATGGTCTGAGAACAAGAGACGATCTCGCTATCACGAAGAAGCCAAAATCCATGGTATCATTGACCATATTACTGGAGGATTCGTAGGAGGAGGCGAGACAAGCTTGCAAGAAAAAAATCGCTCCGGGCGATCATGTCACTTGAAGGAGCATCACATCCCTCAAGAACAAAGACCAAAAACTCGATGATATCTTTTTCAGATTCTTATTACAAAGGAATTGATGAAAATCTACATGATCCTGTTGTAATTTCCATCCTTGTTGGCAATTTTCTAGTCAGGAAATTCCTAGTATATCAGAGGAGTTCAGCCAAAATCCTCTTTTACCCCACCTTTAAACGAATGCAACTCTCTGAGAGCTCACTCCTCTTACACAACGGCGAACTATTCGGATTCACAGAAAAATAGGGTAAAAGTACTCGGCTATGTGTGACTCAGGACCACATTCGGCACAGAACCATTGACGAAGACAATTGACCTTCAATATCTGGTCATCGATGCCCATAGCCCTTATCACATAATTCTAGGGCGACCTTCACTCAACGCCTTAGGAGCCGTAGTCTCAACACTCTATTTGGCCATGAAATTCCCAACCTCTGAATACAAAGTTGGAGTAGTTCATGCTGATCAGAAAGAAGCTAGGACATACTACAACGAATACCTGAAGGTCAAGTCTATAGAGAAGCTAAAGACTGAACAGGTACACAGCGTATTCCACATTGATTAAACCCCTCTAATCTCTGAGATCAATCCAAGAGGAGAAATCCAGAATCATCCACAACTAGCCAATGATTTACAAGCCGTCTAGATCGATGATAATGCCCAAAAAGTAACTTTTATCGGAGCTGACGTCCCTCTGAGCTTATCAATAGAACTCTCTGTGCTATTGTTGGCCAATGCCGATCTTTTTGCCTGGACCCCAGCCGATATGCTAGGAATCGATCCAAAGGTCATTAGCCACAAACTCATGTCCGACCCAAAAGCTCGACCCATAGCACAAAAGGAAAGGATTCTCAGAGCTTAATGCTAGAAAGCAGCCTTGAAAAAAACCAAGAAACTCCTCAAAGTAAGCTTCATCAAAGAAATCGGTTGTACCACATGGCTCACAAATGTAGTAATGGTGAAACAGAGCTCAGGAAAATGGCACATGTGTGTAGACTTCACTGACCTCAACAACACCTGCCCAAAAGACTCTTACCTACTCCCCAGCATTTAGAAGTTTGTCGACAATGCTTCTAGCTACCAATATTTGAGCTTTATAGACGCATACTCTAGTTACAACCAAATCAAAATGCATCCAGACGACGAAGACAAAATTGTATTCTTCACTCAGGAAACCAATTTTTGTTACAAAGTCATGCATTTTGGTCTAAAGAATGTAGGATCCATATACCAAAAGTTATAAATAAAGTCTTCGAAGAATAGATCGGCAAAAATGTCGAAGTATACATTGATGACATGGTGGCAAAAACCCCTTCAACCAGAGATCACATCAAAGATCTCAAAGAAATATTCAAAGAACTCCGAAGGTAGAACATGAGGCTAAATCCAGAAAAATGTGCATTCAGAGTCCACAGAGGAAAATTCCTCGGATTCATGCTCACTAACCGAGGAATAGAAGCCAACCCTGAAAAATGTCGAGCAATATCAGAAACGAGAAGCCCAAGCTCGATCAAAGAGGTATAGCAACTCACAGGCCGTCTAGTAGCCCTATCCCAATTTCTTTCAAGATCGGCAGAAAAAACAACCCTATTTTTCAAAATGCTAAGAAAACAGGCATCTTTTGAATGGTTCGAAGAGTGTGAAAAGGCCTTTACTGAGCTCAAGATATTTCTCTCTACATCACCGATCATCACTAAACCCCATCTCGGAGAAGTTCTTTTCTCTACCTGTTCGTTACCAAATATGCAATAAGCTCGGTCCTCGTAACAGAATGAAATAAAGAACAACAATCTATTTAGTTCGTCAACAAAACACTCCAAGGGTTCCGAATGAGATAAACTGATCAAACGAAAGAAAATGAGAGCAAGAATCAAACTCACCTATTGAAAATGCAGGAAAGTAAAGCCTAGATGTTTGAATTAAAGCTCTCAAAACATGAAAATGGTAGAGCAAGCAAATGAGAAATTAACTATTTTTCATAAATGAAAACTGAGAAACCCTATTTCCTATTTTAACTCAAAATCGGGTTCATCTAATGGTCAAGAATAATTCCCTCCACTTAACACCCCATCTAGAATGCTCATCATATCCAACGGCAAGGGGCTAATCACTTTTATCCAACGGAGGCTATATAAATACATAACTCCACATTAAATTAGAAATGATTGCTCACTAACAAAAAAATGACATGTGTCACAACACGTTCTCGCATAACTGCCATCATTGCAACTGAAAGGGCTCATAACTCGATAATACTTTCGAGTTTGGCACGAAGTCCTCGACCTAAGAAGCACAACCCATATGTTCACCATGTGAGCTCAAATTTCAACCAAGCTTGAGGGCTATGTACTGGACTAGAAAATATGGACCAATATCTTGGCCCAAGTCACAAGAGCTTGGGGCCCTAGAAATCGGCCAATCGGTGCCTTTCTCTCCTTTCCCCCCAAAGATTCAGTCAGATTTAGCATAGAATATCTCCTAAATCTTGAAATATGATGTCTATCTATCTCAAAATATATAATATCTTGTCAATATCTTTAATATTAACCAAATCGCAAATATATCTCCTATATCTAAGGGAGATCATAACAAATTTATCATGGGGAAACCTCATATTATATAAGGGGGCTATTGCCCCTAGATATGATACAATCTCTATCACACAAATACATGCCCACTCCTTGCACATTCTTTAACTTGAGTGTCGGAGTGCCTTTGCAGATGCCTCACTCCCCGTCTCTACAGGCGTTGGAGTCCTTTGTATCCTTACCGTTACTTCTAGGTAAGAACAAGACATATTAATGATGTGCTATTCATTGGAAATTTCAAAAAGATCATATAAATAAATAAATAATTGATTGATTGAAATGTTTGTTGAAAATGCCCTATTCATGGTAATCCCTTTCGTAATTTTTTCACACTATGTGGTGTATAGTTGTGCCACCTATCACAAATAGAATTATTGACGGATTTCTACAAATATGATAGGAAAAAAGACATCAAGTTCGAGTCTTGTAAAAATAAAAATTAATATATGAAGATTTTACTCTCATAGTAGGAAAGTCAAATTAACTAGGGATGAGTGGATTTTAATTAAAAAATATATGTATAGTCTTTTTTTTCGTATACATAGACAAAGAAGAAAAAGAAAGACAATCGCAAATCAAAACTTATCTCGGGTGGAGAGTTAGTAGAACTCCCAAAGAGAATAAGATGAATGTCCGACGGTGGTTAGTGCCAAACTAAATCACAAACATCTGAGAAGGCACCTAACTTGGCAAGAAAGTCAGCATCTTGATTACCCTCATGTAGCAAGCTTGAATTATGTAGATTTTTCTTAAAGAAAACTAGCGTAGCTTGAATTTTCTATTTAAATAAGTATTTGTTTAATCCAAATTTAGGGTGTGTTTGTTTGTAATTATTTTTGGCTAATAATAACTTTTTTGGCCCAAAAACCGCTTTTTTGTATAATTTGGACAATCTTTAAAAAATAATCGAAATTTAAAAAAATTGGTTTTAAACTTTTTGTAGAAGCCAAAATTAGTAGCTTCTGAAAAAAAAAATCATTTTTCAGCTTTTTTAGATATATATAAAATTTAGCTTTGATAATCACTTTGTTCAAATTTTGAAACAAACGCACCTTTATTCAATAAGTATGACTTGATTTGATTAAGTCAAACATATAAGAAATCTCATGAAAAAAGCGATTTGTGCTAAAGCCAGATTGACACTTTAGCCTATGAATTCTCCAAATCACTATAGAAAGGCTTTGGAAAATATCAGACTAAGAGAAGTAAAAATGGGCAATAAAGGTAACTTTTATTAATTGAAAACAGCAATTATAAAGAGAAATATAAACTGACACAATTGAAAAGTAAATGGCCAATTGTTTGAAGATTGTCTTCTGTCTCTTTTACATATAAGATCCCCTATTTATAGACTGCAAAAAAAAGGTGTGAATTATAGCAGTGAAATTAGGGCAGTTCCTCAAAACCACCACAATATGCAGTAAATTACAACGGTTTTACTAACCATCATAATTTTTGTGAAAGAAATGGCGATGAAATTAGGGTGGTTCTTTAAAACTGACACAATGTGTAGTGAATTATAGCAGTTTTATTGGCTGCCATAATTTTATGGCTACTTTGGGTAAATTATGGTGGTTAAGAACCGCCGTTATTTAATGTTACTATTTTTATTCCTTTTTTTTACTATATTTTAATAAAATAGGGGGAAAAGAGCATTCTCACTCTTTAAACTTTTACCTAGTTACAAATAGATACCTTAACTTCTAAATCTTATAATTAGATGCTTAAACTACACTAATCCTCAAAATTAATTATTTTATTCAATTTTGAATTTAGTTAGATAAGTGATGTGATAAAATATCTAATAATATGTCACAATTTCTTTTATTTTGTAAAATTTTTTATTTATATTATTTAATATTTGTAAAAATATATATTAATAAAAACTAAAAAATATTAAGTAAAATTTTTTTATTCACCACTCATTAAATAAGAATGGAAAGCTCAAATTAAACATCAATTCTTTTTTTGTACAATGGAGGGCCCTAAGGCTCGACTAGATGGGAATAGCACGGGGTATGGAGGCCCCAGTTACATCAACTAGAAGATACGGGAAAAAGTTGGCTTGAGGATAATCCCAAATAACTGCATCTATATCAAAACATAGGGCATAGTTGGCAAGCTTGTCTGCAACCGTGTTGGCTTCCCTGTAGATGTGGTTGAACCTGATATTAAGGATATGATTGGCCGATCTTTTTCTAGAAATGACTCTAGAGTATTTCGAATGAGAATTCAAGGGCTTGTTAATTAAGTCTAAAGCAAGAAAGGAATCACTTTCAACTACCACCTTGGAGAAACCTCTTCTTTCAGCTATCTACGACCCTTTGAGGATCGCCATAAGTTTAGCCATGAGAGCTGTCTCCTATTCGATTTTTTGGGTGTAGCCCAAATCGAGTTACCATCACAATTTCGAAAGATTCCAGCGCAACTCGCTGGTTCGGGGTTGCCGTGGGAAGCTCCATCAGTATTTAGTTTTAGCCAGCCACTAGGAGGGAGGATCCATTTGACATTAATAGTGGTGAATGAGTTTCCAGCCACTTTATCAATATTGTGCTTAGCTTTTTTAATATGATGAGCAAACTGGATAATTGAAATTTTGATTTGGTGACGGGTTTGAATTATCTTTTGATGCACAAAAATATTCCTCTGTTTCCATAATGACTCCATCGTGACCATGAATATATCTGGCCACTGTAGCTCCTCATATCTTCGAGTCATGTGGTGAAGGTTGAAATTGATCCAAGAAGACATATTGAGGGAAAAAAATACAGCCAGATTTTGCATAGGAATGAGCTTGACCTAAACTCTAGAAGTAAAGGGACAGTCTCTCACTGCATGGATCGGGGTTTCTATTTCAGTTTCACATCTCGGATAGATTGTAGTTCTTCCTCCATTCCATTTAGCCGTTCTAGAGAAGGTCAGGATCCTATTATGATTGAGAAGCCAAAGAAAGGATTTAATCATTTGGGGAACTTTCCACCGCCATATGCTCTCCCAAACCCGGGTGTAAATCCCATTTTGATTAGTAAGATGGCTATAGAGACTTGTAATGCTAAAATCACCTATGGCACATAAACACCAGCACACTCTCTTGAAAACGGAAACAAAAGTGGAATACTGGATAAAACTCGAGCAAATTTTTTTATCGAGCATACACACACACATTTTATAAATCGTTTATTCATTTTGGAACTTGTAGATTCTAATTCAAATTTTATTGTGCTTAGCTATGTAGGAACTTTCAAAATTTTAAAAAGGACTAATTTTAAAAAATGTGTTAGTCAAAGGATTTAATTAAAAATTCAAATAAAATGGAAAGAAGAAAAAGGAAAAAAAACATTTTTTTTAATTATTAGCCCGGGAAATGAGAATTCTTTTAGAATCAAACTTGAGATAAAAATGAGATCCCAAAAGCTCACATCTAAGTTCAAGACAAGAAGCAAGAAAAAATTAAAAACCAAACAGCCCATTATTTAACAACATTGGAGTAAAACACAAAAATAAAAACAAAAAGAAAGCTGAATAACAACATAGAAAATCCCTATTTCTTTCACCTCCGCACCACTCTCCACTCCCTCTTTCATTCATCGCGCTACTCCACTCTTCACTGACGAAACCATCACTCCATTCTTCACACCTTTGGTAACACGCCAACAACTCCACACAACACTGACAAAACCCTCACCAGTGTGGCCCTCACCGGCGCTAACGCTCCCAACCTTACCACGCCACACAACTCCAACAACAACTCTATTCACCCTAACCTTTCCACCACAAGATTGAGGTCCTCTAGATTTCCCACTTCCTTGCCATAATCAAGTGCTCTGTCAAGCGCCCCTACTTCTTTGTTGCCCCAATCATCGCCCTTGAGCATGTCACCCTCTCTAGTGACACCTTTCCGGTGACACCAAGGCCTACCACAACAATGGCGCCACCTATACCATGTTCCTTTGGTCCTCTGGAACCTTTGTGAGGATTATTGCATGCCATCTGTGACTGCACCATCCTCTACGACGCTTGGGTTGTCACCATCCTCCCAAGCCCCGACTTCATGCCGCCATAGTTCTCAGTGCCCTTGTCTCTCTCCACATCCTCGCCTAGCTCATCACTAGTTAGTCTGTTGATTTCAATTGTTTCGCTCATTTTACCAAGGCACATCATCATGTTACACGTGGTTCGCTCATTATACCAAGGTTTTCTTATTGTGCGTTTGGATTTTGCTTCATTAGGTTGATTCTTGCAAGATAACCCCGGTGAAGTTTTCGGGTTCCAAAGAGGTTGCAGCACCAATTTTGGAAAATTGTAAGTTTTTTTTTTTTTTGTGAATTTGGATTAGCTTATAATTGAAAAGCATCAAAGCTAGCTAGCTAGCTAAACAAATTATTATTATATTTGAAAAAAATTATTTATCAAACATGTCTCAAGTGATTGAATGTGTTTTGAGTTATTGGATTGGAGTGATACTTTTTCTTTAATGTTTCGAGTTGGTGTTGGACCTGGGGGTTTTAGAGTTTGGTTTTACATTGTTATATCTGAAAAAATTGTTTACCAAACATGTCTCAAGTCAACAATTGCTTTATATGGGGATTCGTTAAGCGCTACATAATAATGTACTATCCAATTTGGATGGCAGTAATATGTTCTATTTCTATTTAATTATATTTAGTTTTTTCCTTGGTGTTGTTGGTGACATAATAATATTTCCTGACCTCTCTCTTTGTGTCTCTCTTTGCTTTCGCTGGCTTGCACTTCCTTTTGGAAGCATCATCTGTTACTTTTTTATTATTTTGTGTGTCAAATGGCTTAAGTCTCTTGGGTAGTTGGTTGTTTTTCTTTTTAACTTTGTGTGTGTGTGTGTGTGTGTGTGTGTGTTGTGTTTTGGGCACTTGGCCTTCTTTTTTATTGAGCTAAAGATTATATGATTCATTTTGGAACCAAATCAAAGCGAAAGTAAAAATACTTGGCTTATTATAGAAGGAGACAACATGAAATTCCAATGCGTTCTTCTAACTCTAAGGTTCCTCGTCAAGCTTTTCTATTTTCCTCTAAACTTTTACTTTAGCTGAATGTGTTGAGTGTCGAGAGTCAAGAAAAAATTAGAGTGTTTGGACCCGCCAACTAAATAAAACGGGTGTTATGAAAGTTAATAAAACACAACAAAAAAAAAAAGAAAAAAGTATGAAATAATAAAAAAAGATGTTTGAATGTTTTGTCATAGCTCTTTAATTGGCTCTTAGACCTTTGATTACTTATTTGATTTATTTGTGAATTTGTTAGATTTTCACTAAGGTCTTATTTGCCACGCTTGATAGAATAAGACTTGTTAGATTTTTCACTAAGGGTCTAAGGCCCTATTTGGTACGCCTGAGGATAAGTGAAGTAGCAAACTCTACAATGTGCTTGACTTGTTTACTTGATTCTCAAACATGGAGGTTTCTCAAACATTATAGATAGCACATTCAATGTGAGTCAATGTTTAATTAGTGTCTTCCCCTACTGGGTGTTTCTTTGGTTAAACTATAACCAGTTTGATCAATCAAATTTTCTTATTTTTCCTTCCTAGTGAAGCACACTATTCTTAATGATGATATAAGAAGATCATTAGATGTAAGCAATAATAATCCAGCAACTAATCACTCGAGTTCACATACATGATCTTTTTATTAATTACTAGTGTGATTGGTGTGTACTACTTGAAATTACTTTCTTTTGGTGTAATACTTGGAATTACTTTCCTTTTAGACTTATAAGTACTTATGTCTCAAGTGTAGTACTCATTTTATACTCAATTAATGTATCTTTCTATTGGATATCATATTATCATGTTTATATCATATGTATTTTTGTTTTTATGTGAAATTTATAACTACAAAAATAATAGCCAACATGGTTTCATATTGGATTGAAAATTTGATCAAAATTTGACAAAAATGTTCACTTATGACGGTTCTAATATTTAAATTGGGACTGTCAGAGTTTTGAGAAAAATGGCAGTTGATAACCGCCGCAATTTACTAAGATCATTGTTAAGAAAAAAATGACGATTAAACCCGCCAAAAACTCACATGGTAAAATTGATGGTTGAAAACTGCTGCAATTTACCAAGAGCAATGGGCTATATTGTCAAGAATAAAACGGTGGTTCTAACCTGTTGTGATTCATATGGAAAAAGTGGCGGTTGAAAATCATTGCAATTTACTAAGTATAATGGGCGGTTTGTTAAGGGAAAATGGCAGTTCTAATTTGTTGTAATTCCCATTGAAAAAAACGGCAGTTCTCAGATTAATTGTGATGACTTTTTTTTTTTTACCGCCATAATTTACCAAATGACGTTGGTAATTATAACAGTTAAAACCACCATAACTTCCCAAAAGAAAAACTTCCGTAATTTACTATTTTTTTTATAGTATGCACAATCGTAGCCGTTTCTATTTTTTAGCAGTCACTATTCATGTCTTTGCAGACGTTTCTCTAGCTGTATTACCATTTCCCTTTGTTAGGCTAAGGTTTCTTTAAATCATCTAGGCCCATTTTCCCAGTTGTTTCCTCTATATATTTGAGCATGCTTTAGCTCCATGTAGCTCTCAGCCGCAGTAGCCTTCAGTGTTTCCATTTGGGTTCATGCGAGTTGGCCCAACAATTTTGGCTGTCCAAAAGCTATGTATGTATAACATTAGAGTGTAGTCGTATTAACCTCACATGTCATAAGAAAGTTTTCATTTTTATTTTCTTGGTCTTGTATTTAACTGTAAGTATATATTTTTACAGTTTTCAAGTATAGAACTAATCTTAAACGAATTACGGTTACATTCACATAATGAGAACTTTTTTTATAATTATTCCATACATACTACTTCTAACGCTTTCAACTGTACATTAACGTTGAAACACATCACATTGTGTCTTACGAAGGTGTGCAATACAGCCAAAGAAAGGAGAGATTCTTCTTTCATTTTTATTTGTCCTGTCACCTGACACTCCAAATCTTAAAATTGATTCTCCTCTTTGTGGCCTCGATTACTTGCATCCCATCATTTCTTTAGTGCCAAGTTCTATTCCTTCCAGCAGACAAATTAACGTAGAGAATCAACTAATTAATACTTAAAAAAAAAAAAACTTTGGGAAAAAAAAAGACTATGGGGATTCCCTTACCCAATGAATAGTCCAAGTGAAGACAACCAAGTTGAGATATGTTATATATACATAAGCACATCTGAAACAGACATGTTATATATCTTTCTTTTTTTTTTTTCTTTTAATCTTTTGGCCATTAGTTGAGACACGGATTAATCAAACAGTGAAAAAAAGGTACAAATTTTGGGTTTTCATTTAAATACTTCATTAAGGAATGGGCCAAATCTTGAAAAGATTCTAGCGATTGAGTAAAGGTCCTTTGGGAAAAAGTGCATGAACTGGTCCCAATGGTTTCAAGTTTCAACCCCCATGACCTTTGCAAAAAGCCATTACTTTTTATTTATTTTCATTCAAAATAGATAATATTATTTGTGCGTAGAAAATGAACACAAAAATAAACATTTATAAGAAAATTTAAGGTCTTAATTCCACTTACCATTATAACATATATTATGTGCCTTGCTCATCCTAAGGATGTTTTCGGCATGGGATAATCCATCAAGATTACTAGTAATATGATGACTTAAAATTACTTGGACTTATAGCATTGCCTTGGCTGGTTCCATCAAATGATTGATAATCAAAATAATCAAGGCAATATATATTGACATCTTAGTGATAATCCTCTAGTACTACTACTACTACTATTAATAATAAATAATTAAATATTATTATTATTATTTAGTTATAATAATAATAATAATTAAGTTTCATTAATAATACTGTTCTTATTATCTACCAAAAATAAAAACTTAAATCTATCCCAAAAAATAATAATACTATGCTTATTATAAATATTATTATTATTGCTAGTAATAATTAAATTATAATTATTACATAATTAATAATAACTAATAATAACTATGATCCTGAATTATTAATGATTATTATTAATTAATAATTATTACTAAATTAATAAAAAAATTAATTACATAATTAAATAATATTATTACTATTAATAATATTCAAATAACAATAATTATTATTAATGATTAATATTGATTAATTAATAGATAATTAATTATTATTAATTAGTTAAAATTTTATTAATAATTATTAGTTAATAACTAAAAATTATTAGTTATTATTAATAATTAATTTTAAATAAAAATTAAAACTATTATTTTGATTTAAATTCTTATAATAATTATTTAAATTAATAACTATTATAATAATTAATAATATTAATATTATTACTATTATCATTAATGTATTAGTAAAGACATATATTATACAGAGATCATTATGACATAACAAATAAAGCAATGTCTATTGTCAATTAGATTACCTGTTTACACTAAATGTTATATTGTAAATATTATCAGTAGTTAAAAATCTGGTATTCTTTCTAAGTATAATCTAATCACAAGGATAAAATATAGCAACAATAATTAAGTCTTGTTTTGTTGTATGGAGTTGGCTAGATAGATGATGGGAGCCCGTATACAAACGTAAATTATAACTTCATGATTGGTGAAGAACATGAGTAGACCTGCTATGTGCACTACCTTATGTCATCCACCTGACCGCCTCCTTTAAACCTCATATTATATAATTGCCATTTTTCTTCAGTGCCCTTCCCTGCTTCTTCCAACTCCCTTTCAACTTAAAAGTGACTCACCCATGGCTTCTCCTTTATCATCTCCTCGAAGATCTAGCATGTTCTATTATGCTGGATGTGAAGATTACTATGAACAACCTTACTTTCTTCAAGCTTGTTTTCTATGCGGTAAGCCGCTTGGCCAAAATAGAGACATCTTTATGTACAGGTTAGCTCAGTTTTCAATTCAAACCCACTCAATCTTTATCACAATTTTAGTGACCTGTTTCAACTGGTATGCCGAATTTTCCTACAGTTCGTAGCTATCTAATGTTACCCAGATGCTGACTTTTGTTTGATTTGGTCAAGTTTATTTGTAGAAGTCTTGATTTGTAAGGAATTCTGATTTTGATTTTACACTGGTTTTTCATTTGGGATTAAGGAGAAGTTGTATTTTCTTCTTCTATGTTGTAGACTTCAGTTGTCTAACTAAGTCTCAATGAATTCTGTAGATCTAGAACAATATATGTATTAATTGCTTGATTCAGTGTTTCTGCGATTGAAAAAGCCAGGGAATATTGTTGAAGCTTTCTCTTGTTCTCTTGACTAAACTTATATGGTTATGCTGATTTTTTAATTTTTATTTTTTGGCGTGCTGTGATGCTGAACTTTATTTGTATGAATTTTGAACTGTTTTCTGGCTCAGATTTCCGATGAATATTTTCGAATTGATATTTTGCAGAGGGAATACTCCATTCTGTAGCAAAGAGTGCAGACAGGAACAGATAGAGTTTGATGAGGCCAAGGAGAAAAGCTGGAAGCTTTCTTCTAAAAGCGGTGTTGGACAATCAGAAACCAACGAGAATTCTACATCCAACGAGACTTTACGAACAGGCACAGTTGAAGTGGCCTAATCAAACTAAGCCATGACATGACTGGTAAAAGAATCCAGGCATCCAACTTTCGAAGAAAAAGAAGAAATTGGGAAATTCCCAACAAATAAGAGCAATATCAATGAAGGCTCTGATGAATCGGGATGAAATCTTCTGTTGCCATTGTAAATTAAGAAATAGTTGGGTAACGGAGGAAAACCCAAGAAAAAACTATTTGGCTCTCTTTTGATTTTGATTTTGGTTTGATCCCGTTGCTTTTTCTCTTTTCTTTTCCTCCTTTGAATGATTTATAAGAAGGGAGCTTAGATATCGAGATATTGCTATGTTTTTCAGAGAACTGAGGTAACGTAAAGGAAGCATAACAAATCAATCACCAAAGTGTAAGTTTCCAAAGGAGATGTAACTTTAAAAAGAGACAAATGCATCTTACTCTCATTTATAGATTCCTTGCATTTTAATTTCGAAATTTGAAATGCATTCAACACGATTTTTAAACATTTTCGAATGTGCAGTTTATCTCTTTTATTAAGCTTTCTATCATGTTTTTTTTAAACTTTTAACAAAGATAGATAAGCTCTCTATTAATAATGAGAAAACGATGGTCACAAGAACAAGCAAAACTGGCAAAGGGAATTCCCCAACATAACTACTGACAGCTAGTAGGAAAAACCGAACGTCTAAAGACTAATTAAGGGAGAAAATTCAGATTCCCAAATATTGCAACAGATTTAAGGAGGAAGAAACTATTTCTTGAATTCTAACACATAATCCCTGATTTTTTTCTTTTATACAAAATAATCAAAATGCCTCTCAGATTATTTTTTTATGAAAATCAAGGACGGACAATGCTAGCTATATCAAGGAATTAGTTTAACATTTGAAGGGGACTATATGTGATTTATATACCAATCGGTGCGAAAATCACAATTTCCAATTTTTCCATGTGTAATATTACCAAAATGCCCTTGAAAAAATTTAACACGGGATTAAGTAATGACCGAACCCGGTCATTACTGGATATGTTCATTTAAGGGGATATATGATGTTTGGATGAGTCCTGATGATATTTTATATAAAATGATCATTTCCGTACATATACATAATAGCTCTTAATCAAATATTCTCTTAAAAGTATTAATAATTTCTGAAAACATAAATAACAATACTCTAGTAAAGAAACAGGAATATCTAGTTATGCACAAACATGTGACATAACAATAATCTCTGGTTATTCATGTCAACCATGTCGTAACAATAAATCTCTAATCTTTGGGATTCCTCAAGGATCTAAATTGGACACCTAACTAGGTTCCATTCCCTTCTTTATGAGATTGTCCTCTTAGGACAACTTGGTACCAAGGTTCACGATCGAGGTTTAGCCGTTAACTCGCTGTCTGTTTCTTCATAGCTATCGTCTAGTCTCTAAATCATAAAATACTTATTTTCTCTAAATCCATATGCTAAGCTTTTCTCTGGATTTAAATCTCTATCTTATGCTTATGTTCTACTCTTGAAATCATCATAGTAATTCATAATTCCCTAAATCGAAACATATTCATACTCTAGCTCTTTAATAAAATCATTTTAGCAATAATGATCTCATGAGTTTGTATTAAAACAATTATTTCAAGCTCTTGTTGAAAATCACCATTTTCATGAACTTAACCAAAAGCTCTAATATCTTGAAATAGTCTTTAAAATTATGCAATCATGCCACAATTTAAGGAAAAATAACTTATGATCAATATAAGGATCATATGATCTGAACCTACTCATTTGGAGTGGTGAAATATAAAGGATCAACTCCGAGAGAGCTCCAAGGAGGAGGGATGACACCAATGTCTGCAATTGAAATAACAAAACTCTAGATTAAACACTAAAAATCTCTAGAGAGCTCTAATCTAACTCTAACAATATTGGGAGAGCACCCTCATTTGACAACAATGAAGTAAACAACAAAGCCCATACTCTAGGATACAAGATGGAGAAGAAAAAGACAATAAAACCCCCAAAAATCTCTTACCTTTATCTTGGAAGAAGAATGATTGGCATTGGATTGAAAGATGAAAGGTTGGAGAGTGTATTAGGAGAGAAGGGTTTTGGGTTTGATGAATGAAACCGACCTTAGGGTGTTTCAAAGAAAATATTTTGAAGAATGACTAATGACTACCTTGAGTTTCTTGACTATGCTTAACAGGTAAAATTCCGAATTGCATTACATGGACTCAAGCGAGGATAATATCACTTTGCATGTGCAAACATTTTTAATCTCGAGGGAAAAGAATGAGCTTAAATGAAGTGAATACTATATTGTGTAAAGAACGTTCATATGCATTAAGGAATGAAGCAGATCAGCACAAGAATAAGAAACCCAAGAAACGGTCTTCAGAAAGTACACTGAAGAATGAGGAAATCAGGCCAACTTTGAAAGTAACGTGACACTCAGTTGACAATCATCACAATCACAAATCAATCAACACTACAAAGCCAATATTGAAGACTAGAAAATCAAAGAATGATCAAGAGATTGATTACGCATGTCAGAAAGCTCACTTAACTATGGAGCACAAAATGCTACAGGAAATGGAGGGAAACTCAAATTTTAAATTTCAAATCTCATATCAAACCTATTTTTACGCTTGGTATGTCATCTTTTCTGTCTGATTGGTCAACCATCCTAGCTTCTAGATGGAGGAGTTCAGAAACCACAATTAGAAAGTAAAAAGAAAGAGGACATCATAAATCTCTATTCTACAACAACTTCTGTAACATTCCAAGACATTCCAAGACACAACTGATGATCTACACGTTTCACTTGGAGATGTGATCAAGGGCAATAGTCATAAAGAAGGACCAATATAAATGAAGATGCTATACTTGAATACCGATGATAGAGTTGAAGACATGAGAGTGAAAACTCTAGAAAAATCTCTTTACACTTCCTGTACTGTTTATCATAAGATGTAATCAATCTTCTTACAGTAAAAAATCTTCTTTCTATGGTTTGTAATGATCTTTATACTTTTCTTAGGAAGATATATTAGAAAGAAGTCATTCATATTTTCCATGTCTGTTTTATTGAATATTTGTAAGGAAACATGGGTGTATGTTAGTTTGAGTGAGAACCCAAACACAACTTTGATCTAGTAGTGATCAGAATGAGACATAACTTAGAGAGGCTAAGGTAAAACTACTTGCAATGCGATGACAGAGGCATTTGCTCATCACGATTCAGCTTGGAGAAGCTATAAGTAAACTACTTGCAACTTGATGATGGAGGCATTCCAATCATCACGGTTCAGCTTGGAGATGCTGTGAGTAAAAAACTTGCAACTTGATGATGGAGGCATTTCAGTCATCGTAGTTCATCTTGGAGAGGCTAGAAAGAACTACGTGCAATGTGGCACTAGAAGTTGTCTGTAGATCATGGTTCAGTTTGGAGAGGCTGGTTCAAGATTACTCACTTCAGTTTGGAGAAGCTGCAAACGAATTACTCGATTTGTAACAATAAGGTTGTCTACTGTTCACTGTGAGAGCTTAGGAAGGCTAATATAAAGACTATCCAATTTACTTTCTCAGGTTAAGAAAGTTGTTGTTAGTGGAATCTTAACATGTGTTGAGTACTGGATGTAGGCAGGTTGGCCGAACTAGTATAAAAATATTTGTGTCATTTATCTCTTCCCTGATATTTTAATTTTATATTATGCACTTCATGTTAATTACCACTTAAATATCATTAAATTGCATTATTATTATTATTATACTTTAGAGATCTATTTTATGAAACTTCTAACCATGATTCCACTGCACTTCAAGCTCTAAGGTTGATAGTATCTTTTTGTTAAATGTTTTAGATTAGGAAGAAAGCTTGAAAGCGCGATTTAACCACCTTTCTCATGCACTCTTTTACCAACAAGTGGTATCAGAACCAAGCCTCTAAGGGGTTGAGCAATTCAATGATTGCATGGGACAAAGATCAAAGGGACAAAATGAAGTAGAAGATCACTTTGTCTATTGACCATCCTTTCTCTGATGATGCTCCTAGATCTAATCATACTCTCTCAACAAGTGAGAAATCTCAAAAGGAGAGAAAATCTTTGACTCTAAAAGTTATCATATCAGAAGCAATAAAAAGGGCTAAAAGCAATAAAAGCTGCTAATACCTATGGTGAAGAGGAAGAATCTGATGAAATATCTGAGATTGAAAATGGAGATAAGATCTCCTCACTTATGGAGAAAAATGTCAAAAGCCTGATAAGGCTAAGCCAAGAATGTAAAGGCATCAATTTCAAAAGGAAGACAAAAGGAGCAAAGAAAATCCTGAAAAAAAAGGCAATTTTGAAGATGAAGAGAATGAGATAGTAAGTCATGACAAAGTTGAAAGTAACATTTTCTATATCTCAAGACATGAGTACAATTTTTACAAAAGAATACAAGGTAAGAATACTCAAACTCATTCCTTTATCTTCCTTGCGATCATATGATGAGCTGCCATATAATATGTGTACTTCCTCTTCAAAATATCTCAGGTAGAATAAGCCTAAGTTTGATAAAGAAAATATAGATATTTTGTTTTCAAACTGTAGGCCTTAAAAGCTGAAGTCTCATAACTAAATTTAAAAGAACTCAGAAGATTATTTTTGAATTAGAGAACTCTTTATGGCTTCTAAAATCAAAACTAAGCAAATGACAAAAGGCCATAAAATCTTAAACTTGTACTTGAAGAATCAAAGGCCAGTATTTCAGAAAACAAGTTTGAGAAATGAAGAGGAAATATGAATTAAAATAAAATACAGCCTCATTTAAGAATCATTATCACAATCTCTTTTGCTATCCATCACAAGGAGAAACACCTATCTGACAAATAACCCTCAAATACGAAATATGTTAATTAAGATGGGAAACTCCTGTGTGAACAACTAACCAATGTGGAATCAAGAAAGTTGAGTACTAGAATCATTTTTCTTCTCAGATACATCTGGACGTTTCAACCGTTAAAGGTTCCTCAGAGCTTTAAAGATAGTAACTATCTCAAGCATCCTCCCGGGCCTAGAAGGAAATCAAAAGCAGATACTCAAGATCTCCAAATGGCTTGAATCTGGTAATGAAAAGTATTTAAGAATGATTTTGCTAGCTGTTATTTAGGATTGGAAGAAAATCTCAAGGGAATTCCTAATACAAATAAATGGAAGCCAGACCTTCAGAAAGTAAACTCCATAACTCAGATATTTAAGAAAGTATGCTAAGAACATAAAAAGAAAATTAGAAAAATATTTCTGACCCAAAAAAAAAAAAAAGGAATAGCAAATCTAAGAGTTCTAAGAAACAAGTCATTCCAAAGAAATATGTCAAACTGTGCTTTCATCTCCACCATTGCATCTGAACATATGGTAAAAGCTTTGAGCAATCAAATTTAGGTGGATACTTTGCTACAAGAGCAGAACTAGATCAAGAATATGCAAAACTTGAATACTTGAAGAAAAAGGAAGTTATCATGACAAGTCATATGGAACTAAGAGATTCCAAAATGCCACTTTCTTAAGAGACTCAAAGACTTCTGTCTATGCAAAGAAAAGAACATATCTCTGATGCCTAAAGGAAAAATGGAGAATTGATGTAACCTAACTCATCTAGATGCTACAGATAAGGAACCAGACAAAAGATCAGTCATCGAAGTATTCCTGAGATCCCTATAATACTAGCGATATTGGTCTTGCTCAAAAAGCCTTATTCAGCACTATAGATCCATGCCTCTTGTTGATAAACTTGGTTAAAATCACAATAAAGAAATTGTCTTCGTTGGTACATGATTTTCGAAAATTCTACATAAGCATCATGAACAAATAGTTCTGGGCACTTTCCTCTTTATGAATATGACTTGAAGATCACTTCAAACTATCAGTATGAAAGACAAGCCTATCTCTTGGATTTCAGAAAAATTAATCACAAGCTTACGTATGTCAAGATGACTAGTTAAGTAAAACCATCACAACACTCTAAGGGAACAGAGGGTGCTAAAAGGAGTTCAGAAGGTAAATCCTTTAGAAAGTGATTCAAGAGTCAGAAATCACTTATTCTGAGGAAAGAAAAAAGAGCAGGAAAATCTCCTCAAGTTTCTTTGCTTCTCTTTCCTATGTCGCCTCAACTTCAAATGACCACGTCCTATCACTTAATAAGCAAAGACTCCTCACACGTTGTTCTTGTCACCTCTGTCTTCCTCTACATGCTTCCTTAATTGTTTCATTATTCTGTTGTTTCAAATTCCCTCTGCTGAAACCTAAATCATCTTACTTTTTCTTTGGCTTTCACCATAGAACTTTTTCTTAAGCTTTAAACACCTCCTTTAAAAACCTTGGAAATGGCTGAAGGAAAATATCATTCCAGTCACATGGGAACACTTCACATGTTCAATGAACCTATTTATCAGCAACACTATGTTGAAAACTTCTCTCAGCGTCCAGCATCTCCTCTAAAAACCTTATCGAAGGAAGTGATGATGTGGGTCTTTATCCTTTGGGAAGTCATATCATTTCAGGGATGGGTAGGCTTTGTAAATCTCACTGACAAGGTTTTCACAGGGATGGTAACTGTCTTCTGCTCCTGATTAGCACAATGTTTGATTCCGTGCTAATCTCCTAGATCATAAATACGAACTTAGAACTCAAAATAACAAGCCTCTCAAATGTTGCACAAGCCCTCGATGAGGGACTTAGACGCTCATCTGAAAAGAACTAGTTTGTGACTTTTGGGGTTCCCGTATAAGATATGTCAAGACAACTCACAGACTCTCCTAAACAACATCCTAACGAGATAACAATGGTAATGCTAAACTCAAAGGCTCGCCAAATCCTCACGCTCATCCAGTCCACTCTTCTGCCCAGACTTGATAGCACTCACTACATAGTAGGAATGGATTGCATATTTCTATTATGTCTATTAACAAAAAGAAAAGTAAGTTTACCCAAACTAATTTTTGATTACATGCTCCAAGCCATCTCTTCAAAAAAGGAAAACGTCTCTATTCCTTACAACATTTTTCTCACTAAAATATTTGAACTACCCTCTAGTAAATGAGTGGTATGAATATATGGACGGCACCTTGTATTCCCTCAACTCATTTCAAACCCTAAGAAGATCAACTAGTGCTGCTACATCAGGAGCTACAAGCAGAAGCCTGAGAATAAGAGAAGCTACAATGGAAAAAGGCAACTGAGTTAGATGAAGGCAGAGAAAGAAAAAGAAGAATCATCGTGCTTGAAGATAGTTCTGATGAGAGTAAAAGTCCTGAGGTCATCATCAGATATAGGGAATCACCCTGTAAAACAAGCATGAATTATGATTTTGAAGAAAAAACAAGCTCAGACTCCTTTACTTCTGGATCTGCATTTGAGGATAAGACACTTATAAGAAATAAACCAATAAGTGACAAACCTGGATCAAGTTCATAACTAGCAAAACTCTCAGCTCCAACTGTGGTTATCTCCAATCCTACTATCACTCTAGATGCATATTCTACACAGAATCAACACCAATCGGCAATACAACAAAGGTACATCCTTGAACAATTGGATCAATTGGAGGCTCAATCAATAAAATATGAAGCTTTTTTTTATGGAGATTCTCCAAGAGGTAAAGCATCAAGGCACATGTGCGATTCATAGCTCCCAACACACCTTTTGATGTTGACAAAAGGGGAGAAGAAAAGATATGAAGAAATCCAGTGCCATGGAATTCAGGGGGAGATCATGCTGAGGGAGATTCCAGAAATGTTTTCAACCATAATTTTTTTTTTCTTTTCTGAAACTTGGTTATATCTTGACAATTCATCTTTATAATCAGACAATTTTCTTTTCTGGATTTTATAAGTTTACTTATGTTTGGTTTATAATCTTTACCCGAAATCTTTTTATGCTTTGATACATAGATGGTTGTCTTTAAGCTCTGATACATATCAATGCCTAATACTAATGCTTAGATAATAATTTATCATGACTTGTTTATGTATGCTTTTTTATCTCGTAAGCGCTTGCTCTGAATTGATTAATCATTAACATGCTAGAGAAATTAGCACACCCATATTCATGATTAGCTTTAACAAGTATCCTTAAGAAGTGCAAATTCTTTCTACTACTATCTAGATACTCGAACTCTATTGATGTGCTTAGATATGTAAAAGACTGTTTGAAATGCCTATCATTATAAAACGCATTGTTATTGACACATGTATGAGATGCTCTATTTAATCTGATCAAACATAGTTGTAAATAGTTTCTAAGGACTTTCAGAAACCTGCTTTTAAATGTCTGTAATTCAATTATGATCAGTAAGTTGATCTCGAAATCATCTCGAATGTGATGAGCTTAAATGACTAACAATGTGTTATACTCTGATTCAATATGCATTAGTGAGCAAAAACTCAGTTTGCATAAACATGTATCAGTCTTGAGAAAAAGCTTTCAAAAATTGGTTCATCATATGATGTTAAAAAGTTTCCTCCCTCGTGAAGATAAGCTCACAAGCAATTAATCTACTATATTAATATTTTAGAGTTATTTTATGGAAACTATTACACGTGTCATTCATACAATAATTTAGGCTTTATGTGTTATTCATATAGTGATTTAGGTCCCACCTTTCTAAATTCTTTTGTCTAAAGATTTTTTTAAGTTTAATTTATAATTTACTTATTAATTATTTTTATATGAAATCAAATCAAATATTATAATTATTAAATATTATAATCTGCACTAAGAGAGAACTCGTGTAAACATAATTATGATCTACAATTAAATTAAGAATCATTAATAGCTTCATATTATCTACTATTTTAATATTTCAAATTGAGTCATTTTATGGAAACTATTACACGTGTCATTCATATAGTGATTTAGACTTCACGTGTAACTCATACAGTGATTTAGACCGCCACTTTTTCTCAATCTTTATGTCTAAATTTTTTTAAAACTTAATTTACAATTTTCTTATTAATTATTTTTCATATGAAATAAAATCAAATATTACAATTATTAGAAATTACAATTTGCACTACGACAGAACCTGTGTCAATATAATTATGATCTACAGTTAAATTAAGAATCATTAATAGCCTCACATCTACTCTCTACTATATTAATATTTTAGAGTTATTTCATGAAAACTATTACACGTGTCATTCATACAATGATTTAAGCTTCATGTGTCATTTACACAGTGATTTAGGCCCTACCTTTTTTAATTTTTATGTCTAAAGATTTTTTTAAGCTTAATTTATAATTCACTTATTAATTATTTTTACGTGAAATCAAATCAAATATTACAATCATTAAATAATCAAATATTACGATTACTAAAGATTATAATTTTCACTAAGAAAGAACTCATGTAAATATAATTACGATCTATAATTAAATTAAAAACCATTAATAGCCTCATATTATCTACTATTTTAATATTTCAAATTGATTCATTTTATAGAAACTATTGCACGTGTCATTCATATAGTGATTTATGCTTCACGTGTAACTCATACACTGATTTAGGCCTCCACTTTTCTCAATCTTTATGTTTAAAAGTTTTTTTTAAGCTTAATTTACAATTTACTTATTAATTATTTTTCATACGAAATAAAATCAAATATTACAATTATTAGAGATTACAATTTGCACCAAGAGAGAACCCGTGTCAATATAATTATGATCTATAATTAAATTAAGAATCATTAATAGCCTCACATTATGAAGGTGATACAAAAAATTATAAAGGAAGTATTTCCAAAATAAATAAGCTTTAAAATCAGCATATTGTTTTCTAATTAAAAAAAATGGATGGATCAGATTGTTAACAAATTGCTAATTGATTGACTTTGATATGATAATAATTCAAAATTCAATTTCTACCAAATTTATTCTTAATCAAATATTTAAGACTCATTATAATACTAATATATTAATATATTCTTAATCAAACATAATAATAATTGATATAATACTAATATTTCATTCTCATTAAATAAAAAGTCTTCCACATGGAATGAGAAATAAGGACTTCTGATGGGAATTTTAATGAGAATAGAGGCAAAATTCAAAATGAGGATGAGATTAGGGGAAAATTTTCTAACTTTAAATCTAGAACTTTTGAAAATCATAATAAAAAAAATTTAAGTTTTTACAGCTTGAACTATCCAATATATCAATTCCATACTTATTTCATACTAATTCTTTTGAAAAAAATGTCTTCAATTTTTCAATACTAAAATATTTTAAAAAATCAATTCCACAATTTTGCGCATTTTGATAATAATGTATTTTTAAAATTTTTCCTTTTTGATTTTTTTTAATGAACCCATAAATGTCGATATAAATTCAAATCTCTACATGGAATAAGGAATGGGACATGTGAAGGGGATGTGGATGAGAATGGAGGCAAAATTCTAAATAAGGACATGATTAGGAAAAAAAATTTAACTTTAAATCTAGAACATTTGAAAATTATAATAAAAAATATTATCTATATACCTATATCACTATATCCTATTTAATTTTTTACAACTTGAACATTTCAATCTATCAATTCTATAATTTTTTCATACTAATTGTTTTTGAAAAAAAATACCTTCAATTTTTCAACACTAAAATATTTTAAAAAATCACTTCGACAATTTACACTTATTTGATAATGATACTAAATATTTATTAATTTTAAAAAATTAAATGATTATATTACTTTTTTTTTATTAAAAATAATATTATAATTGATATACTACTCTAATAATTGATATTATATAAATTAGAATTATTTATGATTTTTTACTAATCATTACACATTAATGATAACATATATTTTAAAATTGATATTTTAATTTATTAAAAAAATGTACAAAAAAAGGATGTTTAATTGAAATCATATAAATTAAATTTATTCATTATTTTTATGAATTAGAAGATATATCTTTATATTTTTATAAATTAAATATTGTAATTTACTAAAAAGATATAAATGGCTAGAGATGATAAAAAAAAATTAAAAGTGGATACAAATGAGAATTATCCATAATGGAAAAAGGAGCTGGGATATATTTGTCTTCACAAGGACAATCGATAGGGACTAAGTTCTCATTTGTTAAACAGAATAGGGACAAGGGTAGTTCAACTTTATTTTTTAATTATTTTTATTGTATTTGCATTATGTATGCATTTTTATTTTTAATTTGGATTATATTGCATTAATAGTATTTGTTATTATGGATATTTATGTTTCAAATTGTAAAATATTTTTAAAGTTTTTCTCTTTTTGAAATTTGTTAATAAACACTAAATATCATAGGGATTCAAAATCTCCACAGGAGATGGGAAATAAGGACCTGTAAAAGGATGGGGATAGGGATGAGAGGTAAAATTCTAAACGGAGATAGGAGATAGGAGACATGGGACATGTCCCATTTCTTATGGATACTCATTATCACATCTATAAATGGCTTATGATATAGTAAAATTATCCATTTAGTCTCTTTCTTTATTCAACAATTTCATCTTTCAAAATGTGCAAAATTTTCATAACATATGTTCTTTATTGTAAGTTATAGGTCATTTATTGATATTTTTTCAATCTCATAAACATAATATTTAAAATGAGATATAAAATAAAATGTTACATTTATATTTTATTGTCTTATTTAATTATTTAACTCTTAATCTACTTTTAAGATAAATTTATATACTCAATTTTCTATAAGATATATTTAAATAAATTATCATTTATTTTCTATAATAATCAATAAGTTATTTTTTATTATCTCCCCGTGCATCGCATGAGTCAAACAACTAGTTCTTTGATAAAGCTGGGCTGGATCATGATTGAGCTTCAGAAACCTCACCTAGTAATATGCTGATATAATTTATATCAAGGTTTCTTTGAGCAATGGAAACTACATTTGTATCATTTAAGTTTTTCTCATGACATACTGAAAGGGTTTTTATTATACATATCTTTGAGCATTAATTTCCTTTTAAAAAAGGGGGCATAGGAAAAGAGTGTGCTGAACAAGATTTCTTAATCAAGAAAGAATATCGCAAGTATGACTTGTTTATTTATTCAAGAACACTTGAATGTTAGGAAGTCATTTTATGACAAAAATCAAGCTGATTGGTAGAATTGAACTAAAATGATGACATCTTTAGTATCTTAGTGATAAAATTTAAAGAAGGATTCTGATTTAAAACAAAAAATATCATCACAAACCAAATAGCTCAAATTTGAGTCAACTTAAGACTTTAAAATTTTCTTGAACACATCCAATCATGCCTTAAAAAAAACTTACTAAGATTTAAAAATCATGATGTTTTGAAAGAAAATGTACTTACCATAATATATTCTATATTATTTCTTTCAACATCTCTTCAAAAGATTTTCTTGAAATTGGTTTGTCATCATAAAAAAGGGGGAGATTGTAAGCTCTATAACTCTTCAGAAAGTATTAACTTTATTGTTTTGAATGAAAACAAATCCAATTTAAAGAAAATATTTTGAAAAGCGACTAATGACTATCTTTAGTTTTTTGACTAAGCTTAACAAGTAAAATTCTGAAAAGCATTACATGGACTTAAGCAAGGATAATTTCATTTTGCATGTGTAAATATGTTTTATCGTGAGGGAAGAGAATGAGCTTAATTGAAGTGAATATTATATCATGTAAAGAACATTCATATGCATTAAGGAATGAAGCAGATAAGCACAAGAACAAGAAGCCCAAGGAAATGGTCTTCAGAAAGTAACATGAGACTTCAGAAAGTACACTGAAGAATGAGGAAATCATGCCAACTCTAAAAGTAGCATGTTACTCAGTCGACAATCATCACAATCGTAAATCAATTAGCACCAAAAAGCTAAGATTGAAGACTGGAAGATCGAAGAATGATTAAGAGATTGATTACGCATGTTAGAAAACTTACTTAACTTTGGAGCACAAAACGCTATAGGAAATTGAGTAAAATTTGAAACTCAAATTTCAAATCTCGAATCAAACTTTACAACTTGTATGTCATATCTTCTACCTAATTGGTCAATTATCCTAGCTTCTACTAGAAAGAGGAGTTTAGAAACCACGATTAGAAAGTAAAAAGATAGAGGACATTAGAAGCCTCTACAATACAATGGCTTCAGCAACTGATGTGACAAGTCTGTCAGCCTAACTCTCTAGACTTGTAACATCCTAATTCTTAACCCAATACTCCTAGAACATATTTTGCTTAATTATTAGTTTATTACTTTTTAGTTTCATTCTTTCTTTAAAATACTTAGCGAAAAATACGAATAAATTTTTCTTTTGAAGCTTGAAAATAAAATATGAGTCGCGTGCTAAAATAAAATCTAACGTTTGCCGTAAACATAACATTTAAGAAAGTGAAATCATATCATTCATAGAGACAAAATACAATTGTTATACATAACAACACAACATAGTCATAGCATCATAGATACATCAATTATTACTAACATAGTTTCATTGTCACACCAAAAAGAAATACACACACATAGATATATATATATATATATATATATATATATATATATATATATATATATAAGGTGGCATCTACGTGCTTTCATTGCATTCCTCTAAACTGACCCATAGCTTGTGCCCCATGTCTTAGTAGAAGTCACGAACCATGTCATTATCTTCGTCTGGAGACGATACGGAAGAAAAAAGAGGGATAAGAAACTCATTCAAGGTTCTCAGTAGGGATTTTCGACTCTAACACATGTGTCATCGTCATCGTCCCCAGTCACTTCGGTTGTAATTATGAAAAAGGTGCTCATGCATAAGGTTTAGTTTTAAATTTCTCAAATCTATTTATCCAAAGTGGGTGTCTTTTAGTATGAGTCTTAATGATATAAATGCATCAGATATTTGATGAATGCATGACAATACCATATGCATATTAACATGAAAAGCATAGCAATTGAGCACAACATGAAGAAACATAATCATATAGGTGGCATAAAGGCACAGCATTTTCATATAACCTCTTTCTCATATTTAAACTCTTAAGTTCTCTTTCATAAATACCTCCTTCTTATCGTGTCCAGCAAAATCCAACCAACATGCTGGTCTTGGCAATTTTAGCATAACCACCAAAACTCCACCTCACCTATCGTCTAGGAATGAGCTCAATCCTAACTGGTCATCACTAGATTTAATATGGGGCAAAAGAAGGGGTAACATATCATTTCTAAGGATCACCTAATACACTAATTCCCGGAGTGCGGGTTAGGGTTATTTCCTTCTTTGAAACCCTCTACTGGCACCCAATGCACAGCAAATTGTCCACTTTGGCAAGCTCAATGTCAATACCCTCACGGCTTTGTTCCCGGGCATGCTCGGCTAAATCGGTGTCATGCAGAACGCGTCTCAGTACTGTATCACATTAAAAATCTCATTTTCCTGGGGGTGCTCGGCCGAACCGGTCTCACCCAGGGCTCATCTCACGTGGTTTTCAAAAACATTCTCAAGTCCTCAAATTTGATAGAAATTCGGCAGCATAATGGCTGTAAACCGAATTTCTTTCAAATTTGTTTTATGCCACAAGAATCTATAATGCATATACTTTCACATTCAATTTCCATATTCATGATAAACTTGAAACCACATAAACATACTCATCATAGCACATGCATCATCACATCATACTTAAATTAATAAAGTCATTGCATCATAAACCTATGGTGTTTTATGCTTTGACCCTTACGGTCTTAAACTTGAGATCTAAGTTCTCTAGCATCCGATGTTATCTTCTTATGCACCTATAGGTTCACAAATAATTATTCTCACTCATTACTGTGATCGTAACCAATTCTAAACTTCATTAGTGCGGAATCTATGTTTTACAATTACGGGTACCTACGAGTCACAGCTTTGACCCTTTCTAAGTTCCGGCTTCACCTAAGGTACTAAAATCAATTCCTCAACCAATTATGAGATATTCCTACACATATAACCTAATTATAACCCAATTTTACTATATTTAAACATACTGGAACAGAATCTTTATTTTTGGTTTCTAAGGGTACTAAAAGTCTCCTTTTACATCCTTTCTAGCTACTTGTTGTTCCTAACACTCACCAAATAATTTTTCCTTCACTCAAACCTAATTTTTTACTCATTCAAACAACATCACACAGTGGCCATAAATTCCAGGCAGTGGCCAAGATATATGTGTCATAAAATCACATGAAATCACACTTTTAACTACATATAAGTTGCTAGTTTTCTCTTGGAATGATTTTAGGACCTCAAACTCTTTTAGAAATAATTTATCTCATAAAAATCATGAAATTATACATGAGGGCAGTAGTTATTTCAAAATACTCTCAAGAGGGATTTAAATCATAAAACCATGCTCAAAGTGCCTCTTTGAACTTTTCTATGCTTAAGAAAATCTCGAGACATAGTTTGTTGGTCCTTATGATTAGATAAAACTTGTACTAAATTCATCCCCATCACATGGCCGAAAATACATCCATAAAATACTTCCATTTTACAAACTTCACTTGAGATAAAAAGGCAAGTCTTTGCGCTCTAGGTTCCTTAGGTGATAACATAAACTTAAACATGAAATGCACTTTGTTTTATTCTTCATTATAAATAAAGTGAGGGCATAAAATAAACATGAGATGCAACTCATTATTATCTTAGAGTTTAGTGATGACTTGAAATATAAATATGAGATGCAAAGCTTGAAATTTGAACATGATAGTGCAAGTTCATTTCTTTATTCTTGATATTTAGTGATGACAAGGAAAGTAAACATGATATGCAAAGCATAAACTTAAACATGGATGCAAGTTCATTTTATTCTTTACTAGAGCTCATACAAGACTTTTACAAGGATCAATATTATCCTAAACCCATACTTTATCTAGCAAGACAAAGTGAGCTTTAGAGTTCTTGTACCAAGGCTACAAAGAAGCCTCATGGTTTTGAACATCATCATCAAGCTCAAAGAAAATGAACAAAGAACTCAAAATAAACCACAACACTTCTTGAAACAGTGAAAAAAGAACTACTTTATATTTTTAACAAACATTTTGAAAAGAAATGAAAAGGCCATCAAGAAAGAAAAAGGAAAGAAAAGCCAAAGAGTTTCAAGATCTAGAACAAGTTTTAAGCTTTAGAGGTTTCTCAAATGTAAATCTCAAGATTATTATCTTGAAACCTCATCATCAAGCTCAAGTTTTTCTTTTAAAAACCAGGTTTCAAAATAAAAATAAAACAAAGAGGAAAAAGAGTTTGAACCAAGAGAAAACCAACACTTTTTCATCTTAAACATCAAAACAAAAGAAAAGCTTTTGAAAGCAAGAACCCTTACCAAGTGGAAATTTCTTTGGAAGGAAAAAGGAGCTTGATCTTGTAAAGGAATGAGAAGAGAAACTCCTCTCCAAGTGATGGTGATGATTTTGGCCAAGCACAAAGGAAAAGGAAGGAGTTGTGTTTTATGTGAGCTTTGTGTTTGAGAAAGGAAGCTTTGGTGTTTAGATGATGATCTATAATGGTGGTGTAGTGGTTTGAGGTTGTAAGGAATGGTTCTTTGAAGAAGATGATGAATATGAAGAAGAAGAGAAAATGAGAGAACTTTTGAATTCTTGGAAGAAAAGAAAGAAAACTCAAGACAACTCTTGAAGCTAGCTTGCAAGAATGAACAAAATGGACCAAGTTCTTCTAACACATGTATTTATAGAAATTTGAAACATGAAGGAATGAAATGAGGAGGAGGAGGCCGTGAGTTTCATGGCTCCGAGGAGAGAAAATATCTCTTTGTTGTGGTCATTCAAAGCATGGTTGAAAGCATGGGCAAGTATGGTGCTAAGCATGGCCTAAAGCATGGTCCTTGTGTGTGATTCAATTTAACATGTGAGAAATATGGGGGAGGGCTGGCTGGTTGCTTATCATGCCATGGAAGAGAGATTTGTCTCATCTAATAGTGGTTTAGTGATGTGTTTAGGTGTTTCTTTGATTAGGCTTTTGATTATGAATTTGTAAGAAAGTGTTTAGGTGATTAAGTAGGAAATTAGGGCCATGTGAGACTAGATTAGGAGGTGGTCTCGTTAGATTAATGAAGTCAAACCTCATTAACTTAGAATCCAAAGCCAACATGCTTCCTTGATTTAGGGGAATAGGTAAGAGAAAATACTATTCATAGATTCCATTCTTAAAGAATTAAAACTAGAAAAGGATTTTGAGCTTCCTTAAGCAATGTTAGATTCTAATTAACCTCAAATAATTATTTTGACTCTAGATTAATTATGAAAATTAATTAATCTTCGATTAGAGCCTAATTTTTCTTAAGTTTACTTAATTACATCATTAAGCTTAAAAATACTATTATAGGGGCAAAATCATAATTTTGCACAAAAACTGTCCGGGACCACCGAGACTTAAACAATGTAACAAAACACATAGAAACATCATTTTAAACCTTTTAGAAAGTTTTTGGGCTCAAACGGCATTTATACCCGCATAAAAACGCTGTAGGGGTATTTTGGTCATTTTAACCTGAAACTTTAGAAAATGAGATTCTTCTGCTCTATTAACATGCACTCACATATAATCCCCTTTTTATCATTGAGTTGGCCTTTTGAGGACTGCCGGGTCGGCTATCCTCGAATTCCGGATGGGAAATGACCTCAGGGGCATTTTGGTCATTTTTGCTCAAACAGAAAAATCGGGGCGTTACAAGACTAACATTCCAAGACATAACTGATGATCTACACGTGTCACTTGGAGATGTAATCAAGGGCAATGGTCATGAATAAGGACCAATATAAATGGAGATGATATGCTTGAATACCGATGAGAAAGTTACAGACGTAAGAGTGAAAACTTCGGAAAAATCTCTCCACACTTCCTGTGCTGTTTATCATAATATGTAATCAATCTTCTTGAAGTGTAAAATTCTTTTTTCTATGTTTTGTAATGATCTATATACTCTTCTTAGGAAGACATATTAGAAAGATTTTGCTCATATTTCCCAAGTCTATTTTATTGAATATTTGTAAGGAAACATGGGTTTAGGTTGGTTTAAGTGAGAACCAAAAAATATAACCTTTGTAACCTTGATCCAACAGTGATCAGAGTGAGATATATCTTAGAGAGGCTAAGGTAAAACTACTTGCAATGCAATGGCAAAGGCATCTGCTCATCATGGTTAAGGTTGGAGTGGTTGTGAGTAAACTACTTACAACTTGACAATGGAGGCATTTCAGTCATCACAGTTCAGCTTGAATAGACTATGAGTAAACTACTTGCAACTTGATGATGGAAGCATTCCAATCATCATAGTTTAGCTTGGAGAAGTTGGGAAGAACTACTTACAATGTGGTAGTAGAAGTTGTCTGCAGGTCACGATTCATCTTGGAGAGGCTGGTTCAAGACTACTCGATTCAGCTTAGAGATGCTGGTTCAAGACTACTCACTTTAGCTTGGAGGCGCTACGAATGAACTACTCGGTTTGTGACAGTAGAGTTTGTCTACTGTTCACTGTGAGAGCTTGGGAAGGGTAATGTAAAGACTATCTATTTTATTTTCTCAGGTTGAGAAAGTTGTTGTTAGTGGAATCTCAACATGTGTTGAGTACAGGATGTAAGCAGGTTGGCCAAACCAATATAAAAATATTTGTGTCATTTTTTTCTTCCTTGATCTTTTATTTTTATGTTATACACTTCATGTTAATTACCGCTTAAGTATCATTAAATTGCATTATTATTATTATGCTTCAGAGATCTATTTTCTGAAACTACTAACCATGATTTTGCTGCACTTCAAGCTTTAAGCTTGATAGTATCTTTTCGTTAAATATGTCAGATTAGGAAGAAAGCTTGAAAGCACGATTTAACCCCCCTTCTTGTGCACTCTTTTACTAGCAGGAGGGATTCATAAGTGAAACAACGTCATTTCAGAATTGTGCTAACATTGAGGGTCCTTCCTATAGCGAGTCAACTGAGTACCCCTCATTGCAGCAAGCATGTTTGAAGTAAGGATGGCGGTCTTGTTCTCCCCAGCTCCCTACAGTGATGAATTCTCATTACAATGAGATTATTCTGTATAATTTTGTAGATTTCAGTTGCCGCATGGTTTTTGGCATACTGGGGGTTTCCGGGGGTGCTCTAAGGCTGTTAGGCCAAGCTAGAGACATGTGACCCAAGATATTACAGGGAAATAGCTTATCAAAATAGATAAGTATAGGCTAGTGACAACTAGCTAAGTATGAGCTCATAACCTTGGAATTCTTAAAAGGGAGAGGGTATTAAGGTGGCCCTTATAAGAGATTAAGAAAGTTAAGTACCTAAGAAAGTGAAGTCACTTAAGAAAGTAAAGAGTAAAGTACATGCTAAGATGTTTATATTCTTTATGTTATGTAGTTTGTTATTATATTTGCTATGTTACATAGGGCATTGATATGTATTCATGATGTAAGATGATGCATTCATAACATCAAGACTCATGTTAAAAGACATGAACCTCAACTAATGGCTTTTGAAACTTAGTAAATGAATCTTGCTATGTCCATTACTTCATATGAAACCTAAGGTTCCTAGAAATGAAGATGATGACATATGTTTGGAGGCAAAACCATTACTGAGATTCTTGTATAAGTTTCTTATTCATCATCTCTTTCCTTTCCATCTTGTCTTCAGAGGTTGATGGCGACCTTTGTCCTGTATTTTGACATGCTTACATGGGAGTTGCATTTCGACCTAGGTAACTGGTCATACTACTTCATCGGTCATTGTCTGGTCCACTTGTTTGTGTTCTTGCATCGTCCCTTTGCGCTCGCTGTTACTAGCTTTTGGTTTTCTATAGCGACTCGTTTTGATGATGACTCCATTTTTTAGTGTGTGCGTCCATGCATAGAGGATTTTCCCATCTACTGTGAGAGATTTCACAATATATGTACCTCGATCGCCACCTTGCCCTTCTATCCCATGGTCGGACTTGTCCGAGGAGTCATCCTCTCACCAATCATTCGGTGGTTCTATGCCCACGATCCTAATAGAGATAGGTAATAGTAGCGATGGTGAAGCCATGGTGATGCAGCCACTAAGGGGAGCTAAGCATATTTAAATGGGAGCCACTCGTCCACATAGGGTGCTCATGTTCTTCCTGCTAGTCATTTTGCTATGCTTACTGATCTCGCTCGTGTGTTCGGTTCCCTTCCTCCCTCTTATGAGCAATGTACTAAGGACCTGACAGTTGATTTTGGGAGTGCTTGTGCATATTTTGTAGATAGGATAACCATAATTTTGTTAGTATGCCATGGGGTTATGCATTTTTAGGTGTATTTCAATAGTAGTAGTATTGGAGGAGTTTTTACCAGACTATTTATGTTCTTATTTATATTACTGCTTATGTTTTTCTTTTATCAAATGACTGTATTTAACCCAACCTCTATTGGTGGGCATGATATTTATTTAGTATTATATGTTTGGTGTGTATAATGGGATCGATTGGTATTTGATGCTATTATGGTATGGGTTATGTGGATGTCCGTGTGAGGACTATTTTTCTTTTGTATGAGGCTGGTGAAGGGTTTGATGCAGCATGGATAGCTCACATTTTGTTTTTAAAGTTCAAAACAAGTTTACTCAGATTCTCACTAAATATTTTCAAAGTTACTAAAAGAACTGAAGTAAAAGAGTAATATCTAATAATTAATTTAAATTCATCCTAGATGTGTTAGGTTAAATATTAGGATATTACATTTTGGTATCAGAGTAGTTTGGTTCTCATGGAGCCTGAGGATTGGACCGGTTATGATTCTTAAGCATAATATGATAGCCATGTCATGTGTAGAGCTATATTGACAAGATTAGCTAACTGATAAAGATGCATGACTACTGTATCTGTGTGTGTGTGCCATGGTAACTAGCTCACTTTGCATAAAGTGTTGAAATTGATCTCCTCAGTGTTTGTTGTTCTATGTTCTCAAGGACTGATGACACCACTGTGATAGTATAGGACTCAGGTTAGAGATGAGCGAGGTAATTAGACTACTAGAGCTATCAGGGATATGGCGAGGGCCTGCAGATGATGTTTAAGCAGATGGATCGCCAAGGATATGCCAGTTGTGGCCCCAATACGGTTGATGATAGAAAGCATGTATGGTTTAGAGAGTTTCATAAGGGTAACCCACTATCATTCTGAGGAGTTTTAAATCCTAACCAAGCTAAAGAGTGGAACAAGAGTATGAAGAAGGTCTTTTCAATGATCATCTACAACGAGGAATAGAAGGTGACTTTTGTCACCTACATGCTAAAAGCTTATGCTAAGTTTTGGTAGGTGGGCACCAGGAGATTGTTGGAGGCAGTTGGCACGATGATCAACTTGGACATGTTCAATACTTGCTTCTGTGAGAAATACTTTCTGGCATCAGTGAGCAATGCCAAAGATGTAGAGCTTATGCAGCTGACCCAAGGGGGAATAAGCATTACACCATACACCGCAAAGTTTGAGGAGCTGATTAAGTTCTTAAGGGTTTTCCAAGGACACCCCGATGAATTTTGGAAGTGCATAAAGTATGAAGCTAGGCTAAAGGCAAAGATCAATGTCGCCGTAGCTCATTTGAAGATTAAAGATTTTCCAACCTTAGTCAACAAATGTTGCATCATCGAGGAGAGCCATAAGAAGTTGAATTTGGCCAAGGCTGAGAATTTCAAAAAGATTTGTAAGCCCATAGGTTCAAGTTACAATTCAAGCCACAAGTTCACGAGAAGACTTTCCACCATGGGGGATCAAGCAGCCAAAGGGTAAGGTACCCTAGAAGGCCCCAATTGCACCTTCTAGGCCTGTACCTATTACAGTATGCCCCAGGTGTAGGAAATCGCATAGAGATCAACGTTGCTTGATGGGCTAGAGAGTTTGCTACAAGTGTGGAAGGCTAGGGCAATACGCTAGAGAATGCCCCCTAGAAAAACCTGACGGCCCCTGCCACCACGCTACAGTGTCAAAGGAAGGTATTTGCCTTCAATACTGAAGTCTTGGTGAAGTCTAGTGACCTCATAGAAGGTAAGGATAAAGTGAATGGTAGGACCATACGATATGCTTTTAGCATAACTCATTCATTCATATCACATGAAAATGTAGAGTCATTGTATTTGTATGAGTCAAAACTTCCTTTTGATCTTACTATTTCTATACCCATTGGTAGGCCTATTAGGATATGTCATGTTGTTTAAATTCTAATTTCATCATTAATGATAGATCTTTTGTCATGGATTTGATTAGTTTACCCATGCATGATGTAGACATGATTCTTGGCATGCATTGGCTTTCTACTAATCATGTACTGCTGAATTGTTATGCAAAGTTTGTCATTTTTCCTTCCATTTCTAGTGCACTTATTAAGCCCTTAAGCCTTTACTTAAAAGCCAAAGAAGTTTATTGTTGTGGAAAATAGAGTAGGAGATATGTTCTTTTATCAGCTAGCGAGATAGACTTTGAGTATAGCATTGATAAGGCATCCATAATGAGAGACTCCCAAGGTATTTTTGAATAAGATACCTAAGTTCCCTCTAGTGAGAGAGATAAAGTTCTCTATAGAGTTAGTCCCAGGGACGAGGCCTATCTCCATAGCACCCTATAGGATGTCACCCTTAGAGTGCTAAAGACTCAATTTGAGAAGCTTCTAGAAAAGAAGTTTGTAAGACATAATGCATTGCCATGGGGAGCCCTGGTGCTGTTTGTTAAAAAATAAGGATGGGAGTATGAGAAGAATAAGTGCCTTTTGCCTAAGATCAATGATTTGATAGATCAGTTAAGGGGAGTAGTAGTTATAACACTTTCCCAAGTACAACATCATCCTTAAGCCATGACATTAGACTTAGGAGTTGTTATTTATAATTTAGCAAACTTACTTAAGTATCTAAATCATATTCAATCGAATCATGCAATAACTAATTTTTAATTCTACAAAAACATATAAAAAGTAAACGAAGTATTTATTGAATACAAATCCAATCACTTAATGCACATATATCATAATACTCAAGATCATAGTCGATCATCTTAGGCAAATAACTCAATGTAATATGAGTATGCATATGATAAATGCAATGACTATCTTTAGTGAAATTATCTTTACATGCCCTTGATATGTCGAAGGGGATCTCATATATATCTTTCTCATCTTTACTTGCCTTTGGTAAATCAAATGAGATCTTATTGTTTATGTGCCCTTGATATGTCGAAGGGGATCTCATATATATCTTTCTCATCTTTACTTGCCTTTGGTACATCGAATGAGATCTCATCTTTTACGTGCCCTTGACATATCGAAGGGGATCTCATCTTTACGTGCCATTAACATGTTGAAGGGAATCTCTTCTTTTACGTGCCTTTGACATAAGTGGCCTTGGCCACTACAGGATAATATACTACTTTTTAGGACATAGCTTGCAGCACCCTGAAATTTATTCCATTTTATTTGGACTTTATTAATTAGAATGTCACGATTCTAATAGAATTAGTCATAATAAGAATGGCTTAGAGAAAAAAAAAAGCAAATAGTAACCTGTGGGCCTATAGGGCCCGTCAAGACAGCCAAAGCCCTATAACTTGGATCCGAAGATGTCTAGGACTAAGAAAAGATAGGATAAGAAATTATTAGAAATAGAGTTCTAGACCCAGAATTAAATTTTGGGCAATATCTATTTTCCTGAGTACAATGTTTTACGCGCTCGGTAAAATTTCAATGTGTTATTTCTTACATAGTAGAAACTTACAATGCAAACTTAATACTACACTGGACAAGTGTGTGACTAGAAAGTTGCCATACCATTGTAGCTATCAAGGCTTCATTATAACCACATAAAATTCTAAATTTCATTACAAATATATAATTTTTATGGTAAATATTTTTAACATATTTTCTTATATCAATAACAACAAATCACATTTTTCATCTTCTTCCCTTTAAGAATTTTGACTTTCTTTTTCCCTTTTAGCCATTCCATGTCTCATCTTCACAAAACCTCATGAATTAGCTTAAAAACTCCATTTCCGTTACTTACAAGATCAAATCCTTTACTACAAAGCTTAATTTACTCATTTATACCTCCAATTCTAACCTAAAAGCATCATCATCTCACATCCTTATTAAGAATAAGCCAGTGTCTCCTTTGTTAAAGAAAGGGTATTGCTTAGTTTGGTGAGGTTTTGGTGGAAAAACACTTGGAGAATTTAAGACTAGTGCAAAAAATCTTCTAGCAACAAGTAGGGTTTCTTTTATCCTTTTTCTTTTCAAAATTGGTTTTGAAATTGTTTGAATGATTGATCTAGAAATTTTTACTTTTATTGAATGATATACGTAGATATTGATATGTTTAATTAGGTGGAATGATTTGATGCTGTTAGAAAACTCTTTTTGTCAAAAGAAGTTGTGAGTTGAATTGTTGTAATCTAGGAATTTAAGTACATAAGTCACTTTACCTAATTTTTTTTTCACTTAGTTGGGGACATGTTTTGAGCTAGAATTTGCAAAGTATCTCTAGTATTTTTTTTCTTGAGTTCAATTGAAGCCTTTTGCTATTTTAAAAATTCAAAAGCTGAGCGGGTAAGGATTTCTACTTAAACAACCAATTTTAAAGCACTGGATTTGTCTAATTTTGTTACTATATCAATTAATCAAATTTTGACTTCAAATTTTTACAAGATATTGTGAATATCTTGAAGTCAAACCTTGAATTTTTATAGAATTTAATCTATTCATTTAATATGGTAATAAAATTGGAAATTCTGACTATTGGTTGGAATTAGGTGGTTGTTGACTTATGAAATTGTATAATTTTGTTAAAATAGTTAGAGACCTTATTTTGCTCTGAAAGTTTTATAGAGTCTCATAGATATATTGAATTATCTTTGAAAATTTGTTTTACTCTATTTTGATGATGTTTAGTAGCTTATCCATAATTTTCTTGAAAACTAAAATTTTAAACAACATGCTAATTAGTTGAATCTATGAGAAAATGCTAATGACTTGATGTTTAGTATGCTATGTAAGTGTTTTGATGATGTTATGCATATGTATCTATGAATGCTTATCACATTGCTCCAATATGAAGAGTAGAATAAGAATTATGAATTGTGATTAAGAGAAATAGGTATGCATAGTGCATCATGTAATTTAATTGTTGATGCTATGCATATATGATTGTAATGTTTATGGATATGACATGGAGCATGGAGAATGGATTGATAATGAATAAGATATCCCTTTCAACACTGATTCAGGAAAAGTAAACCTACCTAGGAATAGATTTGTGTTAGAGCCATAGAAAATAAATCCAATGATCATGTATATGAATAAGATCAATCCTGAAAAGCAATCTATTACCTTAGAGTGAAATGAGCCACCGTATGTCAGGGGCACGTAAAATTAGAGATTCCCTTTGATATGTCAAGGACAGGTAAAGATAAGAAAGATATAAGATTTTCTTCGATGTACCAAGGGCACGTAAGAATGAGAAAGACATATATGATATCCCTTTCAACAAATCAAGGGCAAGCAAGGATAATTTCACTTAAGATAGTTATTGCATTTATCATATACATACTCTTATTGCATTGAATTATTTATCTAAGATGATTTACTATGATATCAAACTTTATGATATATGTGTAATAAGTGATTGGACACTAAAAGAAACCCATTTTGGAAGGATGGTTTTGAACTTAAAAATGAATCTTTGGTATGTGTTGCATGATAACATTTTTCTTAATAAATTGAAGTGGCTGAGATGATGACAAAAACATGGATTTTGTTGTGTATTTTGGGGATGCTCTACTGAGAACCTCACAATTCTCACCCTTTATGTTTTTTTGTGTTTTCATGTCATCTCTAGATTGATCAAGAGAACAATGAGCTAGTTACTATGCAAGCTCAATGATTGAAGTCCCTTATCAATTTTATTTTATTATGTATATATGTTTGTAAATGTATAAAGTGAAAGATGTGTATCAAGGCTCATAAAAGAGCTTTTTCTTGTGTTTGGACTTGAATTCCATAAATACTTTATTTCTTCGTTATATATTTTAGTAGAATTACAAATTAGTTATTGCATGATTTGATTGTATTTGCTATAGATACTTAAGTAAGGTTTGCTAATTTATAAGTAACAACTTCCAAGTCTAATGTTACGTTTGAAGGATGATGTTGTACTTAGGAGAGTATTGCATAACTCATTCCTATACTTGATTATCGAATTTACTTTCTTCGACTCTCACACAGATCTATTCCTAGCTAGGTTTACTTTCCCTAACTCAGTGTTGAAGGGGATCTCTTAATTCATATTTCATGCTCCATGTCATATGTACAAGCATCACAACCATATATGCATAACATCAACATCTGAATTACATAGTGTATCATGCATACATATTACTCATGATATCAAGCTATAATCTCAATCTTCTTTTCATATAGGAGTAATTTTCATAAGTAATTACAATTATATATATATATATGCACAACACCATCAATGTAATACCTTAAGTACACGTGTCCATAGGCAAGTCTAGTACCACCCTTGGGGTTCCTCAAGACTCACTCATGTTGTTGGTAGGTCCCACTCATTTATAACCTAAATTTTTTTTTAAAAAAAATTACTTTAGAAAGCGTTGCAACGCTCAAAATGAGTGCTGCAACGGTCACAGAAAGTAAGGTGGCGAGGACAAGAAAAATGAGCACTCTGGAGAGTACTGCACTGATCCAGCGATAAGGCAGTGCTCTTCTAGAATGTTCTCTATGAGTGCTACAATGCTCAAATCAAAGTTTTATATAATCTCCATTTTAGGGTTTCCAAACTCGTTTTGTGCCCTCTCACCCTCTAAAAATGTGAAACCTCGCCTCCTACCCTTTTTATCTCTGTTTCACTCAATCTAACTCCAATCTTTTACTTCCAAGGCTTAAAGGTAAGCGATTTTGACGTTTTCACTCCTTTTCTTCCATTTTTCCTTTGTTCTTGAGATTAGTTTTGCTATTCCTTCACACTACTAGAAAAGCACGAGAAACCGACGCAATTATTGACGGGTAGGATTTATACCAATGGGTGTACCAATAAGGACGTGGGCATCGATTTCTAGGCCTTCGATGAATATTACCGACGGGCAAAAAAAAAATGCGTTGGTTATTTTTTACTTGTTTACCAACGGGTAATAAAATACCTAGCCATCAGTACAATTATGTAAAATACGTCACCATGCCCGTCAAAGGCATAATTATTCTAATGACTATTTAATTTTACCAACAGGCTGTTAAATAAATAAAAATTATTTTTTATTTTTTACCGACAAGTAATTGAAAATAATATTTTTAAAATATTACATATTACTGATGGTTGTACTCGTCAGTAACAATTTAATTTTTCTTTTAAATTTCCCTATTTAATTATGAAGTGATTGGTAATTTATTATTTATTTATTTATTTATTTGTATAATAACTTAATTATCAATTAAAGTGATATTAAATAAGAAAATAATAACATGAATAAAGCAAACTGATTAAATCAAATAGAATATTATGACGATAAAAAATATACAAATTGCAATAAATGTAAAAAAAATCCAAAATGAAGCTAAATAGAAACTAGCTGAACTCCTAGGCGTCGGCATCATCAGCTGCGGCAGCATCATCATCTAAACCATCTTCATCATCTGTGTCATTTGACTGTGAGTGGCCCTCAGAAATGGAAGGGAGTGGGATATGGGGGAATAGGATCTGGGGCGGTGTAGTGCCAGAGCCGAAGGATCCCGAAGCCTGCATACCCTAAAAGAATGTCATCATATTAGCAGTGATCTTGTCCTACATCTTCCTAAACTTAGCCTTTTCTTTCTTTGTTTTCTCCCATTGCTGCCATTCCAAGGAGAGGTTAAGCTCTCAAATCTCTCTCAGCTCCTACTCCACAGCTACTAGCCCAGCCTATTGGTCCTAGACCTACTAAAAGAGCTATGCTTGCTACTCTTGCTACTGCTGGATCAACTGTTCGTACTGTTACAACTCCTGGTTAAAGGCATGGACATGTTCCCTCAGTGCATCATCCCCAATGGCGGAGGATGGTGATCTACTCTTAGGGTAGTACCCAGTCCCATATATGCAACCCTTGTAAGGGCCACCAACCACCTAGGTCTAGACATCCTCCTAGTTTGGAGAAGGAGGAATGTCAGCATCAGGCCTAGCCTCAACCATTTAGCTCTAGTACTAGGTCTGTGCCTACTCCCAGACGTTTGAAAACTCCTGCTGCAAAGGAAAAAAAGATAAAACACATTATAAGTAATAATTATGACATGAATGAAAATAATAATAAAAATTAAGTAAAGATTTGTCTAAATTCAATCTTACAATGGTCGGCTCGAAGCGAGAGTCTACCCAAACATCTCTAGACTCCTACCTCTGTTCACCCTTTCAAGTGCAGGTCTCCCGAAATAGCTTGCCTTATGTGAGAGGGTGGCTTAACTCCCTCGCCTGCACAAATAAGCACAATAAAGTCATAAAAATTTAGTTTCCCATAATTCAAATATAGTAATGTTATTATAAAATGTAAAAGGTTAAAGAATTACTAACCGCTTTTGGGTCCCCTCTTGGGTGCTCTACCCACCCGTGTGCAACGACCCGCTTTTTTGTGAGGCTCAGTTTGTCTTTCCCTTATTCGACCTATCCTTGAAGGTCGAGTCGCTGGCCTAGTGGCATTGCAACTCACTAAAGGTGGCATCATTCAAACATGAGTGGTTCATGTGTCCCTTACGGACATTATGAAACATTCCTACAGTCGCTTGGAGGATCTAATCCTCCAAGCCCTCTTAACTGCGAGCTCATGCTCGGGCTGAATGTAGAAGGTTTTTTGCATATACAAATTCACAGGACATAAGTGATTATATATAAGCATATAATTAAAAATATATACATATATTTTAACAAAAGTAAATAAATCATAGAATTACCTTCCAGTCTTTCCACCATGACTCCTTGACATCTGCTGGGATGTCGGTCCTTGTAGGCCACAAATGGTTACATTGACTATGTATAACCTTCGTGATCCTATGTTGAGCCATCGTAAATGGAAGAAAACTATTACATAGATAAAATAAATAAAAAATACAATCAAACTATTTTAAATATCATAAGCAATGTAAAATTAGAGTGTAATAAAAAACATATTTCAACTTACCTATCTTTACCGTCCGGCATAATCTGGAAAAACGATCTACCATTAAGTCCAAGTGGCTTGCCATCTAGACTGAGGCACCTCTTATCCACATCCCATGCCTATGACCCAGTCGAGGAAAGAGGAATCTGATCATATATGAAATTGGGAGTCGGGGTAGTGGTAGGGCTAGGGGAGGGGTCGCTAATGCTAGTGGGTTGTGAGTGTGAATACGAGGGAGGTGGGGGCCAGCTTACCCAGGAGTGGGTATCATCCTAAACGCTAGGTTGTTGATGGCAAGAACTGATGTGGAGGTAGTAGAGGAGGAGGGGGTGGGAAGGGCGATAGCGAAGGTGGTGGGAGGGGAGATGGCAAAGATGGTGAGAGAGGCGATGGATGAGGTGGTGGGGGCGGTGGATGAGGAGGTGGTGGGTAAACTGACCTTCTGAGGTTGGTCTCTGCCTCTACCAGCCATATTGCAAGAATTAAAAAGCCCACAAAAAAACATTAATTAAATAAGGAAATTTCAAATAATTTCATAATAATAATGCATATAATAGTGAAAACCTTAGTTAATCTAAAAATATAGGGCTATTTTCATCATCACTCTGTTGTTGATCACTAGCTAAATCATTAGCACTACTTTCACTTATTTCATCTTCATGATTTTTGATTGGGAGGTTACTTGTGCATTCAATTATATGAACTTCCCAAATAGTCAACAGAAGAAGGTTTTCAGGATTATTTGCCTCGATTATTGTCCTTAAAGGGGGTGGATCGTCCACTTGATAAGCAACTTCAACAATATCTTCCTCTATTTTAATCCTACCTCTTGGTTTTGTCTTGTTCACAACCCTCCACTATGACCTACTTTTTCTAAGATAAGACATATAATACATTTGTCTAGCATTTGGGGCTATAATAAATGGATCATAACTTCTATATTTTCTGGTGTGATTGACTTCAATGATTTTTTAATTGTTGTGTTATCGTGTCCCAGTAAGGATCATACCATTCACATTTAAACAGGACACATTTATTTACGGGCTTACCTACGTACTCAAACTCAAGGATTTCCTTAAGGACACCATAACAATCACATTCTTCATCTTCGATATCGCCTTTAACATAAACACTAGTCTTGTCTGTTTTTTCCTCGCATCCCAATCAACTATGTGAAACTTGTACTCATTAACATAGTACATTAGCCAACTTACAACTTTATTTTTTGGCCCCTAAGTTAAATTAAACAAATAGGGACATGTTACACCATATTTTTGTTATGAACCTATGTACATGAAGTTTGAAATGTCAAACTGACATATATAAATCAAAATTAACAAATAAAAAAATATTGGGTTACATAATCTTAAATAAGTGGACTTACATGTAATCTAAACCAGTTCAGAAATTGTTGAAGAGAATCTTGACCGTGTAGTTGCTCAAAGTATCTGTTATTGAAAGTATATTTTAGTTTATTTTAAAGATGCATGACATCACACTATCACCTAAAAAAGGGGGATTATTGACTTTCAATCTGAATAGTTGTACCTCATCACAATTTGTCAAAATATGTAAGTGTGCAGAATTCCACTCGTCGAAAGTCAACCATCGAAGCAGGCTCTTTCCAACAGCTCAACCAGGTTGATTGAATACAGACAAAGTTGGTGGAATAGAACTTTCCCCTCCATTATCATTACGACCAACCCGAGTTCTCCTAGATTGAACATGTGGCTGAAAGTAAAATGAGTATAAATTTGAAGTATCTTTAGCTAGATAAGATTGACATATTGATCCTTCCACTTGAGACCTATTCTTCACGGTTCCTTTAAACCCTCCTATTTCCATTTTAAATGGATACATCCACCTGTATTGAACCAGTCCACATACCCATGCTTCATATGCCAAATGCATGGACAAGTGTTCCATTGAGTCAAACAACTTGGGAGGAAAAATGTTATCTAATTTGCAGAGAATTATAGGAATATTTTTTTTTCCATGACAAGTAGATCATCAACCCTAAGAGTATAAGAGCATAAATCCCTGAAATACTAACTCAGCTCGATTAGGGGCTTTTAGAAAACATCAGGTAGCTATCTGAAGGCAATTGTAATCAAACGCTCTGTGAAGACATGGCAATCGTGGCTTTCAATGCCAACAAGCTTACCCTGCAGCGTTGACGCACCTACTTGAGTTAGAAGCATAATCATCAGGCATGCTCAAGCCCTTCAGATATTGACAAACAACTTGTTTCTGATTGGAATTCAGAGCATTTCTGGCCTTTGGTTTATAGAAACGACCATATTTTAATTCTTGTAAACGCAAATCAAGTCACGTACAATATTCAGCCAAATCATGCCTTGCCTTATCATTGTCTTTGGTTCGATATGTATCCAATATGTAGATAAGAAAGCGCACAAGAAGGGGGGATTGAATCGTGCTTCTCTTTTCAAAACCTTTTTGGAACTGAAACTTTGAAACAAAAACTATTAAGTGTGGAGCTTGAAGTGCAGCGGAAACAATGTTAAATTATTCAAAAATTAACTTTCTAAATTAAGAAATTAAAGTAAATAGAATGAAATGATAGATAATAACATAGATGTATTATGCAACGTTAAACACTAAAAGTAGAAAGATAAAGGATAAAAATTATACTAGACAAGGGTTATATACTGGTTTGTCCAACACTTGCATACATCTAATTCTCAGTAACCACTGAGTTTCACTAATCTTTCGCAACCCGAGAAAGCAAAAAACTAGATAGTCTTTACAATAGCCTTCCTAAGCTTTCACCAGTGACAAGTAGACAACACCTACTGTCACACAACAGGTAGTTTTTGTTGGTGAAAAAATGCATGAAAATGGGAGGGGGAGGGTTAAATCATGCATCCTTTTCAAATTTTCAAACTGAAAACTTTTACAATAAAACTCTATCAAGTTTAGAGCTTGAAGTGTAGCAAAAGATAGGCTAGTGTATTCAGAAAGTAACTTTCAGAATTAAGCAGTTTGAGTAAATAGATTAAAAGTAAGGGATAATGATGATGGTATTTATGCAGAATCAAAGCTTGTAAAATAAAAACGTTAAGGACGAGACGATACTGAATCGAGAGTTTTATACTAGTTCAGCAAACACTTGCCTACATCCAGTTCTCAGTAACCACTGAGTTTCACTAAGCTTGCTCAACTCGAGGAAATAACAATATAGGATAGTCTTTACCGTAGCCTTCCCAAGCTCTTACTAGTGTTAATAAACCACACTTACTAACACAACAACAACAAGTAGTTTTGTAGTAGCCTCTTCAAGCTTTCAACTTCCGATCACTACTGGATCGATGATACAATAGATTCAAGATTGATGTTTATTTTTTAACAAACTTTCACTCAAGCTTCTCTTCTAATTAATGTGAGATGATGAATCTGAAACAGCTTGAGTGACATCTTTCAATTGATTCTTCCTCTGAAGAACATATGAACACTGGTATGTAGAAAGAAGATTTTAATATACAAAGAATCTAGCAGATGATTTTTACAGAGAAATTTGGAAATATTTCACAGCGTTTTTGCTCTATGTCTCATCTCTGTTCTTTTGAAGCTCAGTCATCTTGATTTATAGATGATTTTCCTTTGTTACCATTGCCCCTGATCTTTTATCCAACCAGCACATGTCAAGTATCGAATTGAGTATTGGAAACATAAACTAAAAGAGTAGCTCATCTAGTGTCAGAGTTCTTTTTCAGAAGCCTTTGATGGGTTGAGATTTCTAAAGTTTATAAGAAATTACTTTTCTATTTTCTGAACGTGGTTTTTAAACTCCTTAATAAATCTTTCTTTGTTAATCGAGGGTGCTGAAAAGATGATATTCTGGGTAAAAGAGATTGATTTTGAATTTCAAATCTGATTTCCTTTTCTTTTTATGATGCGATTTTTCTGAAGAGAGCTGCTAGTTCCTTGTTAATTCATTTGTCTTCTGATTTTCAATCTTGACTTTTTTATAATGAATACTCCACGATTGTGATGATTAAAGATTGATTAACACATTGCTTCCAGGTTTTGTATATTATCATCGTTGTATCCATTCTTTCTGAAATTCAGCGTTGCTTTCTGACAGCCATATCCTTGATCCCTTGATTCTTTTTCAATGAGCTTGCTTCTTTAATGCACATGATCACATTTTGCTTGATAAATTTCACTTCATCTGAATCTTTCCTCTTCTCATAAAACATGTTTGCACATGTATAGTGAAATTATTTCCACTAAATTCTGATAGTACATCTTGAAGTCATCTGTTAAGCTTTGTCAAGAAGCTCAAGGTAGCTATTCGTCATTCTTCAAAGTATTTTCTTTAAATTGGCTTTGTTGTCATTCAAAACAATGAAGCTCTTACTTTCTAAAGGGTTTTAGAGTTTACAATCCCCACCTTTTTTATGATGACAAACCAATTTAAAGAAAATCTTTTGAAAGAAGGTTGAAAGAAATAAGACAGAATATAAATTGATTAATTGCATCTTCTTTCAACACCACATGATTCTTAAATCTTAGTAAGTCCTTTTCTTAATGCATTATTAGATATGTTTAAGAAACTTTTAAAACCTTAAGTTGACTTATATCAAAGCTATTTGGATCATGATGATTTTTCTGATTTGGTTAGAGAACTTCTTTAATTCGTATCACAAGGATACTTAAGCAGATGTCATCGTTTTAATCCAATTTTTCCAATCAGCTTGATTTTAGTCATAAATGACTTTCTAACATTTAAGTGTGCTAGAATAATATGATATGCATTGTATGCAGACACTTAGAGATCTATTTGGATTATATGATATGCATTGTATACAAACACTTAGGGTCTGTTAGTGAGATAGATTTAGGAGGGGAAAGGAAGGGAAGACTTTAAGGGGTTAGATTGTGTTTATGAGTTTTTTCAATTGAAGAAGGAGGTGTTTGAAGGATTTTTAAAATCCTCCTAAATCCCCCATTCACCCTTATTTTTAATTCCCCCATTTTGGGTTTTTAAGTTAGATATAAATTAAAAGTACCATTTCACCCTTATTAATTTGTTTCAATTTCAAAAATAACCATACATCATGCAACTCTTTCTGGGAAAACTCATTCGCAATCTTCAAACTTAATCCTAAGTCTTCAGATAAGATTTGCAATCTGAAAGCACTCCAATGTCAAGGAACCCTAAATCCCAATTTTTCAAACTTCCCAATCAAGATTGATTCTCGGATCTTCCACCATGAATTCATGATTTTTATACACTTTGTTGTTTCCTAAATATTGTTAGAGGTTCGAATTTTATCATTCTCTTCTCGTTTAACATTTTGATCATCCTTTCATTTGAGTTCTTCATGATGATTTTTCTGGGATTTAGGAAGAACACCATCAGATTCATCGATTTTATTCCATTTCTTTATAGGAAGCTTCATTTCTTTCTCCATTTGTCGCATTTGTTTGCTGTATGTTTTGACTCTCTATCTTTTTGTTTCAATATTTATCACATTTCGTTCCCTTTTAGCATCATTGTTTATCGCTGTTCAATTATCTGGATGAGTTAGCATCTTAAAGATAAGATAATATTGAGTATGAGACTGCCACCTGAACTTGCTTATTGTTCAATAATCTAAAAAAAAAGGTTTAGGCTTCGATTCTTTATTGGAAGCCTAATGATTTATTCCATGTAGATGGATTTCATGGCATTGTTTCTTGATACATTACCTGTTATTAACTATTACTATTCTCAATCTTTATAAATGTACATATAAACATCATTTGATACATCACCTTTTTGCATGTTAAGAGTGCGGAGAGAGAGTTGTTAGTTAACTCAGGCATGTGTGTTGCATACTTAGGAAACAAGAAAAAATGTTGTATACTGATAGTTGATATTCAAAGAACTTTCTAGAGAACTTCTATCTATATTATTCAGAGAACACACCCCAATTTTTTATGCTATCTGTTTTGCTATTGTCCATGGCTTGTTTCTGTTGTGTCTTTATATCAGTTTTTTGCATACTAATGTAAAGTAACAGTTGGGCTATATGTATCTGAAGCAGCTAATACCTTTTTTAAGGTAATTCTAAACTTGCAACTGCATATAAACTAAAATCCAAAACATGCTTGTCAATGCAGGAAATATTTTCAAGTTTCGATGGAATGTACTAAGAATGGATTTCTTAAGAATGTGGTATCATTTAACATCATAACATTCTTGTTCAAACCAAAAAATTACAATATAGTTTCTTTATTAACATAAAATTAAGCTAAGGTTCACTTTAGACTTAGGTCAAGATATGTGCCTTCCAAATTTAAACTCATTGAGTGTTTTAAATACATTATAATGCAATGTAAATGTATGTATAAACTCTAACACTTTGCACAGAACTAACTGTACTACACTGTCATTCTTTGCAGCCAGTAATTCACCATTATAGCATAGTTCAGTCATGTCAAGTTCTTACTATTTTGGGAACCCACCAAACCTAAACTCAGGTGGCCAAGTATTAGGGACTATCCAAGAAATTGGAGGACTTAAATCCTATATAATTGGACAGCTTGTTTCCAACCTGACAATCATTCTAATTTCTAATGTGTTCAGTATATAAAAACAACCATGTCTCTAATTTCTTGTCCTTGAAATTGTTTTACACTGATATAATCTTGTGTTAATCATTCACATTGTTAAAACTTAGTAAACTATATGCTTGCTTACTAGCTCTAAACCTGTTATATGACTTATGAGAGATGGATGCATGTCCCAGCACTATCTGCATTGACTTTATGAGAAAACTTTGTATTTTCACACTTTTCACTTATGCACTTGTGCTCTTCTGGATCAAGGAATGTGCATATATTTTGAGATTGATTGAAAAACATAATTTGAATAAACTTGCAAAGTTACTATATAATCTAATTAAGTTGTTTTGTAATTATTTTACGATATGAAGCACCAGATCTAAGATAAAAGAAATTTTCACTACCATGGCTCCTTTGTAGGTTTTATATTTATATTGAATCCCTTATGGCTATGCTCTTCATGAATGCTCTTTTGTGTAATGTAACAAGCTTCCCGAGTTAGTTATTACTATTTATTAGGCATCATTAACCATTGCTGCATCAAATTTTCTGCTTGTGAAATTATTTATAATTAGCTTTGAGCTTGACATACTGGTCTAATCACAGATGAAGAATTCAATGGTAAACTTAACTTGTGCTTCCTCAATTTTGTACTTCATAGGAACAAATGATCATCATTGCAATTATTGACAAAACTTATTTTATTTATCCTTCAGAGATCAAGATCCCTATTGTTATATTGGGAGCTGAAATTGACCATTGTTACACACTAGAAAAATTTAAACAAATTGATAGAAGAGTGTACCAAAATGTTTATGTTTTGTTTTGTTTTGCCAGTTTGAGAGCTTTGTGAAGGTATAACTAAGGTAAAAGGTCTAGAATGGCTAGGGATGAAATTGAAGCTCAAGGGATAAAGATGATTGTTCAAGATTTTGTTGGAGCTGTTAGGAAGAGCACTGCTACATACGAAAAGCTAAGCAGAAGGCTCCAATTTTAGAAAGTGAAGTCTAGAAGATGCTCAAAGATTTGCAAATTGAGGACCACTTGATCAATCATTTATACTTGTATCTTCTTGGTCATCTCAAGTGCATTAGAGAAGTAATCAGTTGTTCTTAGGACATGTAACGCCCCAATTTTCTATTAGAGTGAGATTGACCAAAATGCCCCTGAGATCATTTTCGGCATGGAATTCGAGGAAAGCCGGTATGGCAGTACTCGAAGGGTAAACTCAATGTTGGAAGGGGATTGGATGACTTGTGTACCTTCCCGGGATCGAAAATCTAGTTTTTCGAGTTTTCGGGTCAAAATGACCAAAACGGCCTTGCGGTGTTTTACCAGTTTGCAAGTGCCGGATGAACCCGAAACTTCTCCAGATGGTTTTAAAAGGTGTTTTTATGTAGACTATGACTTTAGTTTTGGTCCCGGAGGTTCCGGGCGAAATTAGTGCGAAATTACGGTTTTGCCCCTAGTTCTGTGTTTTTACGCTTAATCGTACAATTAAGCAAATCTAAGCAATATTAGGCTCTAATCGAAGGTTAATTAATTTCTTTAATTAATCTTGAGTCAAAATAATTTATTAAAGTTGATTAGAACCTAAAAATGCTTAATTACAACTTAAAATCATATTTTAATTTCAAGACTCCTAGTCATGGAATCTTGAATAGTGTTTTCTCTTTCCAATTCCTTAAATCATGGAATTGTGTTACACATTATTTATTCACAAATGAGTTTTTAATTCTCTAATGATGTATGAGCACTCCTAACCTTGTCATAAAATTCCTAATACTCATACTTAGCTACCTAAACTTAAGCTTAATTATTCCTAACCTTGTACCTAAGCTAATACACATTTAAACCTACCATCAACACCCAATTAGATGATCAAACCTCACCTCCCCTCTGCTGCCCCTGGTCTGGCTGAACACTCCATGCCCCCATTTGCATCACATGTTCAATTTTTCAACACTCCAAGGCCATACCTCAAGTCATATACACTATACCTTATCGTAACTTTCAATCAAGCTTGATTTTCCAAATGAATAAATAATTAAAACAACCCATTTTTCCCATTTATTTGTGGCTGGAAAAGTTCCAGCCATGAATGGTTTCCAGAAGCCTAATTTCATTCAAAATTGATAGGAAATTCACTCACATCAAGCCATACTTTGAATCCTACAGTCCATACCTCAAACCATGCTTGTATGACACAATGTAAAGAGATATTTTATGTTCCTTCCTCCTTCTCATTGCTACGGCCAAGGCCTCCTTTTGGTGAGCCTCAATGTTTTGTTTTTCTATAAATAGGTGCCGTAGATGAACTTGTGTCACTTTTAGTCTTTTGGTAAGTTTCAAGTCTCTAAGCTTTCTTAAGTTTCCTTTCTTTTCTCTCTAAGTTCCAAGAGAGTTCTTTCTTGTTCTTCATCTCCATCTTCATCCTCTCTTCATCTCATAATCATCTCTCAACCTTGAAACAGCACCCCATAGCCTTGAACAAGCATCAAACCCCTCAAACACCTCACCTCAAACACAACCTCACTTGAAACACATCTCCGTTCCTTCTCCCTCTCCAAGGCCGAAACCATCTAGCCCCAAGGAGGAGCTCATCATCTTGTTTTCCTTTTTAAAGAGTTCAAGTTTTTATCTTCACTCTAGGTAGGAGTGTTTTCTAAACTTTGTTTTCTTGAAAATGAATTCTTTCTAGCTTTCCCTTGGATTTTCTTTTTGAAACTTTCTTTGTTCTTCTTCTTGTATTTTCGGCCTCTTGGTCCTGTTGGCCACATGATAGCTCAATGATGAGGACTCCTAGATGACAACCTTGTGTTCTTCTCAAAGGAACCTCTAGAGCTTGAGTTTTTGTTTTCTCTAAGTTTCATCTTTATTATCTAGTTCAAAGGATTTTTGTTCAAAAACACCTTTACTTTCCTTGCTATTTTGGTTTTGGTCTTCTTGTTTCCTTTTTACAATATTTCGGTTTTGATCCTTGATCTTTGAGGTTTTATTTTGATTAGAAAGTTTGTTTTCTTTGAGCTTGATGATGATGTTCAAGAACCTCATAGTTCCTTTGAGAACTTGGTTCAAGAACTCTAGAGCTCTCTTCGTAATGAGATATATGTTGGGTTGTTATTTTGTTAAAGTCATGGATGAGCTCTAGCTAACCATAAAATAAACCTTGCATCATATTTACTTTATGCTATGCACATCATGTTTACTTTCCTTGCTATCACTAAGTATTCAAGATAATAAGTGAACCTTGCATTATCATGTTTATGTTTCAAGCTATGCATTATCATGTTTATATTTCAAGTTCTCACTTAATATCAAGATAATAATGAGTTGCATCTCATGTTTATTTTATGCTATCACTTTACTTTCTAATGCAAGCTAAAACAAGTGCATGAGCATGTTTATTTTTATGCCATCACTTAAATGAACCTAGAGCTCAAAGACTTGCCCATTGTTGTCTCAAACAAAGGTCTAAAATATTTATTTCCTTTGGTTCATATTTCGGCCCTAAAAGGTTTTGATGCTTCTAAGTATTGAAAACTATGTTTTATAAATTTTTCTAAGCTTTTATGAGTACAAGGAATATGTAGAACTAAGTTTTATGAATTTAGGACCTCTTGAGACAAAGTTGATTTAGTCACCGCCCTCTTAAATATTTTTATGATTTTAGATGTTAAAAATGTTTATAAATGAGTTTTGAAAGTTTTAAAAAGGTTCCAAGAGAAACTAGTATTTTATGTGCTTTAGAAATTGTGTTTGATGCCTTTAAATGGAGATGTTTGTTTTGGTTCTGCCTTGCTATGTTTAGCCATTGTATGAGCTGTGTTAATGATGATAATATGCTTATGTTTGAGTATAATTAATGTTAGGACTCATATGTGAAATATAAGAGAAGTTAGAAACTAGAAAAGAATTAATTTGAGAGTTCTAGATCCTTTAATGTTTGAATTTTCTGGATTCTGTCCAGCAAGGTGTAGTAATGCTAATCATGGATTTAAATTAGTTTAAATGTGTAGGAATGACTCATAAATGGTTTAGGACTTGATCTTGATGCCTTAGGAGCAAACCGGACTTAGAAAGGGTCATTGTTGTGACTCCTAGATATCCGTAAAGTTAGGATTATGGATTCCTCATCCTTGAGGTTTAGAGATGTTCTTGACCATAGTGTGAGGTGAGAAAGACTTAGTTATAACCTTATAAGTTCCCGAGAGATTAGGTTTGATGATTTATAACTTAGAATGTGAGTTGAGGACCTTAAGGGTCAATGCATAAGATACTAAAAAGGTTGTTAATGCTATGATGTGTTGTATGATGCAATGATATGATAAGACGTGCTTGATACATGAAAAAAATGATTGATGAAATGTTAAAGTTTATCATAGCATGAGATTTCATGAGAACATGATGTGTGGTTTAGCTTGTGGCAGTTTGAAGGAAATTCGGTTCAACAGCTGTTATGCTGTCAAATTTCCGTCAAACCTTAAAGGGTTGAAAGAAATGTTTATGAGTACCATATGAGTTGAAAACCCTGGGTGACACTGGTTCGGCCGAGCACCCCCAGGAGATTTTTATGTGACAAAGCACTAAGACGTGCTCGCCTGGGTGACACCGGTTCGGCCGAGCACCCCCAGGGGATACAAATCCATAAGGGTATGAGTAGATGCAGCCTACCAAAGCGGACAAATTGCTGTGGCATAATGCCCGCAAAGCATTTCAAAGAGGGTAATCCCAGAGAGAGATGATCCCTGCCCCCTACCCATACTTGCGAGTTGAGATTATTATTTATGTTTCGCTTATTCAAGATAATAAGCAAGAGCTAGTGATGACTAGCTGAGGTATGAGCTCATAACCTAGTTATTTTTAGGGTGGCTTATATGCTAAAGTACCATGATTGATGTCACGAAGTTGAGGAATGATTCACTTGAAAGTTATATGCCCTTATGCCACATGATTTATGTTTATGTGCTTTAATGTGTTGTCCTATATGCTCAAGTATTGACATGCATCCATGATATAACATGTTGCATTCATAACATCAAGATGCATGCTAAAAAGAACAGACCTTGGATAATTAGTTTGAGAAACCCTAAATTGAACCTTATATGCATGATCACTATTTTATAACTAAACCCAAGGTTCCTGAGGATGTGTACGATGTAACCCTAGGATAGGAGACTCCTACTAAGATTCTTTAGCAAGAATTCTCACTCCTCTCTCTTCTTTCTTCTGTTACATCTTCAAAGACCGATGGCGACGTTTGAGCTTTTCATTGACATGCCTACTTGGGAGGTCCACTATGACCCAGACCACGAGTCATATCATTTTGAGGGGCAGTGTACCGTGCGAGTCTTCATGTTCATTGGATGGCCCTTTGCACATCCTGTACAGAGCTACCGTTTCTCCCCGATGTCATCTTACGACAACGCGATGGTTTTTGAGTGTGCCCGGACGCGAGACAAGAGGATTCTGCGGACGTATACTGGTGGTTCGATGCCTCGAGACTTCCAGAACTATGTGCCTCGATCCCCGAGTTCGGAGGATGACCCATCCGAGGACACGCCGACGCACATGTATAGTGAGAGTTCTACTCCTACGCCTCAGTTCATGCGTGATGTGAGCGAGGAGACCGTTACACAGCCAAGGCTAGTGAGGCGAGCCGAGAGGTGCCCCTACCGAGGAGCCCACGCTCAATCTTCACGTGTTGCCACTCCTGCTGCTCTGCATTCATGGATTGGTTACACTCCACCGTTTCCCGGATTCCAGTAGCTAACGTCGTAGGGTAGATTTAGTGCACACACCCATATGTAGAGTGGATAAACCTTCTTTTGTCTCGAGGTTATCCACCATAGGTGCTGTAACGCCCCGATTTTCAGTTAGAATGAAAATGACCAAAATGTCCCTGAGGTCATTTTCGGCCCAAAATTCGAGGAAAGCCGGTTTGGCAGTACTCGAAGGGCAAACTCAATGTTGGAAGGGGATTGGATGACTTGTGTACCTTCTCGGGATCGAAAATCTCGTTTTTCGAGTTTTCAGGTCAAAATGACCAAAACGCCCATGCAGTGTTTTACCCGTTTGCAAGTGCCGGATGAACCCGAAAATTCTCCAGATTATTTTAAAAGGCGTTTTTATGTAGACTGTGACTTTAGTTTTGGTCCCGAAGGTCCTGGGCGAAATTAGTGCAAAATTACAGTTTTGTCCCTAGTTTCGTGTTTTTACGCTTAATCGCATGATTAAGCAAACCTAAGCAATATTAGACTCTAATCGAAGGTTAATTAATTTCCTTAATTAATCTTGAGTCAAAATAATTTATTAAAGTTGATTAGAACCTAAAAGTGCTTAATTACAACTTAAAATCATATTTTAATTTCAAAACTCCTAGTCATAGAATCTTAAATAGTGTTTTCTCTTTCCAATTCCTTAAATCATGGAATTGTGTTACATATTGTTTATTCATAAATGGGTTTTTAATTCTCTAATGATGTATGAGCACTCCTAATCTTGTCATAAAATCCTTAAAACACATTCTTAGTTACCTAAACTTAAGCTTAATTATTCCTAACCTTGTACCTAAGCTAATACACACTTAAACCTATCATTAACACACAATTAGATGATCAAATCTCCCTCCCTCCATGCTGCCCAGGTTTGGCCGTGTACCCTTCTCCCCCATATGCATCACATGTTCAATTTTTCAACACTCCAATGCCATACCTCAAGACACATACACTATACCTTGTCATAACTTTCAATCAAGCTTGATTTTCCAAGTAAATAACTAATTAAAATAGCCCATTTTCTCCATTTATTTGTGGCTGGAAAATTTCCAACCGTGCATTGTTTCTAGAAGCTTAATTTCATCAAAAATTGATAGGAAATTAACTCATATCAAGCCATACTTTGTAGCATAGCTTCCATACTTCAAACCATGCTTGAATGACCTTGTGTAAAAGATATTTTTCTCTCCCTTTTTCCCCTCAAAAGCCATGGCCACTCCCCCCCTTGGTGAGCCTCATTATTTTGTTTTTCTATAAATAGGATGCTTGTGATAGCTTAGTTGCACCTTGAAGCATTTGCTAAGTTTAGAATTCTAGAGTTATCTTGCTAGTCCTTTTCTTTTCTCTCAAAATTCTGAGTTCTTTCTCTTCATCTTCATCCTCTCTTCACATTATCACCTCACCACTTCAATCCACCATATCATAACCTTAGATCATCATCAAATATCTTAAACACTAAACCTCAAACACAAGCTTCCTTAAAACACATCTCCTTTCCTTTTCTTTCTCTTTGGCCGAAGCCATCACACCACCTTAGGAGGAGTTGCTCTTCTCATTTTCCTTTTCAAGTTCAAGCTTTCATCTTCATCACTTGGTAGGGATTTGCTTTTCAAACTTGTTTTGCTCAAGAATGTGTTTTTCTCTAGTTCCTCTTGGATTTCTTTTTTTGAACTTTCATTTGTTTTCCTTTTCTTTTTCATTTCTGCCTCTTGGCCTTGGTTATGAGTATGATAGCTTGATGATGAGAGTTTCTAGATGATGACCTTGTGTTCACCTCAAAGAAACCTCTAAAGCTTGAGCTTTCCTTTTCTTATAACTTCATATATATGATATCTAGCTCACATGGTTTTTCAACTTAAGAAAATTAATCTAAGGATTTCTAAAAGCCCAAGCCTACCCTTGTCAACCTTAAAGTTGGCCGGCACGTTCTAGAGATCTTTCTCTAGATAGGGGTTTTGGGTATTTAATAAAGAACTTGACTTAGTTTCACTTTCTTTTTCTTTTGTAAGGTTTTCGGTTTTGGTATTTTGATCCTTGAGATTTTGTTTGGTTTTGTTTTGGAAGTTTGTTTACTTGAGCTTGATGATGTTGTTCAAGAACCTCCTAGTTCCTTTGAGAACTTGGTTCAAGAACTCTAAAGCTCTCTTTATAATGAGATATGTGTTGGGTTGTTATCTTGTTAAAGTCTTGAATGAGCTCTAGCTAACCATAAAATGAACCTTGCATCATGTTTACTTTTATGCCTTGCACATCATGTTTATTTTCCTTGCTATCACTAAGTACCAAGATAATAAAGGAACTTGCATTATCATGTTTATATTTCAAGCTATGCATTATCATGTTTACATTTCAAGTTCTCACCTAAATATCAAAGATAATAATATGATGCATCTCATATTTATTTTATGCTCTCACTTTACTTTCTAATAAAAGCTAAAACAAGTGCATAAGCATGTTATCTTTATGCCATCACTTTAATGAACCTAGAGCTCAAAGACTTGCCCATGGTTGTCTCAAACAAAGGTCTAAAAATATTTATTTCCTTTGGTTCATATTTCGGCCCTAAGAGGCTTTGATGTTTCTAAATATTGAAAACTATGTTTCATACTTTTTCTAAGCTTTTATGAGTACAAGGAATATGTAGAACTAAGTTTTATGAATTTAGGACCTCTTGAGACAAAGATGAATTGGTCACTGCCCTCTTAAATATTCTTATGATTTTAGATGTTAAAAATGTGTATAAAGGAGTTTTGAAAGTTTTAAAAAGGTTCCAAGAGAAACTAGTATTTTATGTGCTTTAGAAATTGTGCTTTATGCCTTTATGGAGAGTGTTTGTTTCGGTTCTGCCTTGCCATTATTTTGCCACTGTATGAGCTGTGTTAATGATGATAATATGCTTGAGTTTGAGTATAATTAATGGTAAAGCTCATATGTGAAAGATAAGAGAAGTTAGAAACTAGAAAAGAATTAATTTGAGAGTTCTAGATTCTTTAATGTTTGAATTTTCTGGATTCTGTCTAGCAAGGTTTAGTAATGCTAATCATGGATTTAAATTAGTTTAAATGTGTAGGAATGCCTCATAAATGGTTTAGGACTTGATCTTGAAGCTTTAGGAACAAACCGGACTTAGAAAGGGTCACTGTTGTGACTCCTAGGTACCTGTAAAGTCAGGATTATAAATTCTGCATCCTTGAGGTTTAGAGATGTTTTTTATCATAGTGTGAGGTGAAAAATACTTAGTTATAACCCCATAGGTACCCAAGAGATTAGGTTTTGATGATTAATAACTTAGAACGTGAGTTAAGGACCTTGAGGGTTAATGCATAAGACATTAAAAAGCCTTGAGTTTTATGATGCTTAATTTATAATATATGATGCATGAGCTTTATCTATGATAAGTTTGATATGTGCTATGAAGAAGTTTTATATGATGATATACCTCAAAAGATATGTTTGTATGATCTATATGTTTTCATGGCATAAGCAAATTTGAGGAAATTCGGTCTACGGCCGTCATGCTGCCGAATTTCCATCAAATTTGAGGAACTTAGAAAAAGGATCTTTTTGAAAATCATGAGACACAACACTGAGATGCCTTCTTGGGTGACACCAGTTTAGCTTAGCACCCCCAAGAAAACAAATCCGTGAGGGTATTGACATAGCGCTTGCCAAAGCGGACAATACTACTATGCACTAGTTGCTAGTAGAGCGTTTCAAAGAGGAAATGACCCTAAGAGGTGATCCTTAATTTGCCCCCTAGCCCGTACTTTAAGTCGGGATTATGTATGTTACGCTTATCATAGGATAAGTAAGAACTAGTGACGACTAGTTAAGGTATGAGCTCATAACCTAGAGATGTTTTAGGGTAGCCCCATGAGATAAAAGTTAAAGTTTAAAATGTCACATATGCTATGAAAAACTAAGAAAAGTTATTATGAGATTTACACTTGTCACCTTATGCCATTGTTATAATGTTCCTTAGCTAATTCTATTGATTCGTTCACCTTTATTATGCATTCATGTCATTAGTGTATTCCATGCTTAGTCATAAGACGCATTATAAAATATGATGGACCTTGGATAATTAATACTTTAGAAAACTTACTTAAAAGGAGTTTATATGCATACACACCTCTTTAGAAATAAAAACCCAAGGTTCCTGGGGATGTGATGACGTCACTTAGTTAGGGATTGCCCTACTGAGAATTCTTTAGAAGATTCTCATTCCCTCTTTCTTTCCTTCCGTCACATCTTCAGATGGCGACTTTCGTACTCTTCGTCGACACCCTGACGTGGGAGCTGCACCATGACCCAGCACTCGAGTCATACCATTTTGAGGGTCGCTGCACAGTCAGAGTGTTCATGTTTATGGGACGACCCTTCGCACACCCAGTACGGAGCTACCGCTTCACCCCGACTGCTCCCTACCATCATAACACGATTTTTGAGTGAGCTAGACCACACGACGAGCAGATCCTCTGTATGCAGCCCGAGGCGTCAGCCGTACGTGACTTCCCGGAGTACGTGCCCCGGACTCAGTATTCGGAGACGGATCCATCAGAGGACCCGCCCTCGCACATGTACAGTTGGAGCTCCAGCCCCGCTCCCCCACCGATGAGAGCCGAGAGTGAGGAGACGATGGTTCAGCCGAGTTTGGCTCGTAGGCCATCCATGCGCCCTCGCTGCGGTGGACACGCTCCGATGATCCGCGTGACCACTCCCGCCGAGATCCGCAAGTGGATCGATTCCACCCCTCAGTATTCGGACCAGCAGGAGTAGGTGCATAGGATGGGTAGTAGCTAGTGCACACACGCCACATAGTTGAGGACAAACCTTCTTTTGTATATAAGGTTGTCTACTCTAGGTGCACACGGGTATGGGTGTTGCTTTCATGGTTTCCTTGTACTTGCTTTTATGATTTCCTTGTATTTGCTTTTCAGTTGTATTTCATTCTTCTATGTACCGAATAGTCCTGCCGTTTGATAGGCACATTATCTATATATATAATCAGTTGATGTATCCATGTTATTTATGTGTTTTATTATGATTTTCTCATATGACTTGTATGAATTCCCGTTCAAAGAATCATGCGTGGCTCTCACTTTGGTTTTAATTCCAAAAAGAAAAATTTTACCCATATTTTCGCTAAGTATTTTCAAGTAAAGAATGAGACCAAGAGGTAATGTTCTAAGGATTAACCTAAATACATACTAGTAGTATTAGGTTAAGATTTAGGGTGTTACAGGTGCACTTGGGTAGTTACGGTTTACTTCTGCTTTCTTGTCTTATGTTGTATTTTATTTCCGCTGTATTACAAGCTCTGCTCGTTCTTAGGGTATGACTAGCTATGTACTTCAACTATGTTATTATTAATGAAATGTTTCTTTGTTTACCTTGATCTTTGTTTCTTAACTATATGCTTTACTTTATGATTTCTGATAATTGTTACGCGTGCTTTATATTTCTGTCGTTCGACTAGTTAAGTTCGTGGCTCTCACTTTGTTTATGTTTTCAAAAAAAATTTACCCGTAATTTTCGCTAAGTATTTTGTTAAAAAGTTGAGACTAAGAAGTAATAACCTAATGATTAGCCTAATATGTTCTAGAGTATTGGGTTAAAAATTAGGGTGTTACAGGACAAATGTAAAAGGTTGCTATTTGAGTTAATGTTTGCTCCTAGTGGTCCTTCCTGATCTAGTGGATTTTGTTTGTGGACCAATGATCTAGTATTTAGATTAATTTAATACTTGACATTGTTGGATTGTTTCAATTTCAATTAATGGATTTTTTTTTTTTGCTTCTATATTAGTATGAAAAAATTGCCAAGTGTTGGACCAACAATATTTGTTATTTCCATTCTTTTTACAAGTTGCGATTGTGTATCTAATTGATAGTTATTTTCTTTGTCCCTTTTTGTAATTTTTTTTTGTAAATACAAATTTTTTGCATGGTATTATTATTTTTTTATAAATATGAATTTATAAAAAAAAAATTCTTGGTAGAATTTTTAAAATATTGATGAGAAAAGTCATTTTTAGAGATAAAAATAAAGGGATAATTTTCTTAAATGATCTATTATGTAAAATAAATTTGACGGCAAAGCAGTTTTAAATTTTTTTCCAAAATAATTAATTATTTTTAAAATAATTATTTAAAAAATTAAATAATTAAATATATTAGTAAGGGATAAAAGTGTAACAAGATTATAAATTTTTTATTTATTTTTTTATCAGTAGAAATATATATGTATATATAACTAAAATAATTAATTCTATAAAAATAAGATAATTAAATATTGTAAGAAAGGGTAAAATTGTAAAAATAGATCACAAATCCTCCAATTTCCATCCCTCTAGATATCTTGCACTCCCAAACAAATGGAGGATCAATCCTCTAAACTCTTTCCTTCCCTCACCTTTCCTTCCCCTTCAATGTCTTCCCTTTCCTTCCAAACTCCCAAACAAAGCCTTACAGATAGATTCTTAAGCATTTCCTTGAGTAACTCCCCCTATCTTTTTCAGCATAAGATTTTCATTTCTCTTCTCCCCTTTTTGTCATCAACAAAGAGGAGGTGTGCTGGAAATTAGGAGTAATTTTACTAACACCATTGAAGGTGAAGTGTCCATAATCAGCTTTAGTAGTTGAAAAACTTATGAGATTTATAAAGGCTTTAAATTTAACAGACTTTTGAAAGTACAGAAACGTTCTTTAGCTAAAGGTTTAATGAATATGTTAGACACTTAGTCTTCAATGCTTATAAACATTAATTCAACATCTCCTTCTTGAATATGATCTCTAATGAAATGATGTTTTATATCAATATGTTTCGATCTGTAGTGTTGAATATGATTTTTTAGCTAAATTTATAGCACTAGTATTATCACAAAAGATTGAGATTTTAGAATACCTTAAGTAATAGTCTTCTAGCTGGTTCCTGATCCATAGGATTTGAGTACAGCAATTTGTGACTGCTACAAATTCTGATTCTATAGTAGAAAGAGCAATGGTATTCTACTTTTTACATGACCATGTGATCAGGCTATTTCCAAATAAGCAACAATATCAGCTGGTACTTTTTCTTTCTACTATGTCTCCTACAAAATCAGCATCACAATATCCTACAATCTCACAAGATGTACCTTTCTCATACCATAGGCCAAGATTAGTAGTGTTTGATAAATATCTGAAGATTCTTTTAACGACATTTAAGTGTGATTGTTTTGGATTTGATTAGAATCTAGCACACATTCCCACACTTAATTGCATGTCTAGCCTACTAGCTATAAGATACAACAATGACCCAACCATTCCTCTACTTTCTGATACTTTTTCACCATTCTTATCAGCATCAATGAGAGTACTCATTAGTTTTGCTTGATCCATGTGAAACTTTTTCAAAATCTCTTTTGTATATTTTTCTTGATCGATCAGAATTTCATCCTTTTCTTGCTTTATTTACAAACCAAGGAAAAATTTCAGTTCACCTATCATACTCATTTGAAACTCACTCTACTTTAGTTTTGAAAAGCTTTCACAAAGAGAATGATTAGATGCGCCAAATATAATATCATCAACATATATTTGAACTATCAGAAAGTGATCTTTTGACTGAAGAGTAAATAAAGTTGTGTCAACATTATCTCTTTTGAACTCGTTCTTTAGTAGAAAACTGCTTAACCTTTCATACCAAGCTCGAGGAGCTTATTTCAGACCGTAGAGTGCTTTTGTTAACTTCAAGACATGGTTTGGAAAGTCATCCCTCTCAAAGCCCAGAGGTTACTTCACGTATACTTCTTCAGAGAGAAAACCATTTAAAAAGGCAGACTTGACGTCCATATAGTAGAGAGTAAAATCTTTGTAGGTGGCAAAAGCAGGTAACATTCTGATGGCTTCCAATCTTGCAATTGGTGCGAAGGTCTCATCATAATCAATTCTTTCCTGTTAATTATAGCCTTATGCAACTAGTCTTGCTTTATTTTTGATAACTCTGCCAACTTCATCCAATTTATTTCTAAAAACACATTTTACTCTGATGATGGTTTTTCCATTTGGCTTTTCCACAAGAGTCTAGACTTTGCTTTTCTCAAATTGATCCAGCTCTTCTTGCATGGCCTCCACCCATCCTTTGTCACTTAAAGCTTCCTCATGTATGCAGGTTCAATGGTGGATATTAAAGCATAATTTGAAGTATTTATTAGTCTTCACTCCTTTGGAGATGTCTCTTATAACATAGCTCTGACAGACAGTTTTAAGGTCAGAGACTCCTTTGTAGATTCTATGCTTATGATTTCCTTTAGTTTCTTTTTCATCCTCAAGTTGGTCTTCCTCTTGCTTAGAATTGTTGTTTTATGATGGCTCTGGTGTCTTGAGCATACTTTCTAAAGGATTTGAATCCGGGAGTCTACTTTCTGATGTGTTTATCTGCTTGAATTCTAAGTCCTTTCCAAGATTCAATCTTTCAAGAGCTTCCACCAGATCATCTTGTTCATCTTCAAAATCTTTCGTGAGCTCATTGAACTTGATATGAATCGTTTCTTCTACATATAGCATTCTCTTATTATATACCATGTAAGCTTTAGAAATAGACGAATATCCTAGAAAGATACCATCATCAGATTTTAGATCAAACTTGGCAAGTTTGTCCCTATTGTTAAGCATAAAGTATGATGAATCAAATATATGAAAATATGAAATGTTAGGTTACCCTTCCATAACTCATAGGGGTTTTTTTTAGGATTGGTCTTCGAAAGATTCGGTTTTGTATGTAACACGAGGTGTTTACAGCCTCTGCCTAAAATCCTTTAGATAAATCACTTTGTAAAATTAATGTTCTAGCCATCTCTTGTAAGCTTCTGTTTTTCCTTTCAGCAAACCTATTCTGTTAGGGAGTTCTAGGTGCAAAGAACTCATGAAGGATGCCATGTTTTTCACGAAAATCATTAAATATATTATTTTCAAATTCCCTTCCACGATCAGATCTAATAGAAATGATTTGTGAATTATTTTTAGTGCAAACATGTTTTGTAAAATCTTTGAACCTTTCAAACACCTCATCCTCAAAAGCTAGGAAGAATACCTAGCTAAATCTTAACAAGTCATCTATAATAACTAGACAATATCTTTTACTGGCAAGACTAGCCATTTGAGTTGGACCAAAAAGATCCATATGAAGTATTTCAAATGGTTTAGTGGTAGATAACACATGTTTATTTTGGAAAAAAGCTTTAGTTTTCTTGCCTTTTTCACAGAAATCATAGGTTAAATCCTTGTCAAATCTTATCTTTAGCAATCCTTTAACAACTTTTTTCTGAAATAGCTCAGAGATAAGCTTCATGTGAGCATGCCCAAGCTTCTTATGCCATAACCACTTTTCATCCATGAAGGATACCAGACATTTCACGTCTTGATCTTGAAGATGATCTAAGAGCAGCACATAGGTGTTATTATGCCTTTTTCTAGATAGTATAACACGATTAGAGATAGGACTAAATATTTTACAATTATGAGCATTAAAAATAACGTTAAATCCTTGATCATAGAATTGGCTTATGCTAAGTAAATTGTTAGCGAGACCATCAACAAGTAATACATTAGAAATGTGGTGAGAATCATCCTTACCAATGTTTCCATTACCAGTGACTTTTGTTTTACCTCCACCAGCAAATTTTACTGATCCAGAGTTTTTCGGCTTGAGATTTTTGAACCACTTTCTGGATCCACACATGTGTTTGGAACAACCAATGTCCATGTACCATTTGTTGTCAGATTCTATGTGTGTTCTCAAGCACACCTGCAATAAACACATTTTTCAGTTTAGGTACCCAGACTTTCTTGGGTCGTTCTGAGTTAGTATCGTAAAAATAGGGTTTTCCGATACTTCTAACACACTTCCTTCTCATGAAGCATCTGCTAGGAAGATGTCCCTTTTTATAACAAACAGTCCAGAAGACATTGTTTCTAGTTTTATTTAGTTAAAATACACTTCCTTTTCCTTTTTCAACTTCTTTATATCCTAACACAGTTTTCTGAAAGTATAGCCTTTGTCCTCCAAGCATTAGTTCAAGATTTTTTAAGCCATTTACCAATTTTTCTATATCAGACTTCAAAAGAATGACTGTTTTCTCCAATTTAGACATAGTTTTCTGATTTTCCTCACAATATTTTGTTAACTTGATTTTAGAGGTGTTGAGTTTATTGTTTTCCATTTGTAATTCCTTCTTTTCACATTTCAGATTTTCAGCTTCTGTTTTGATCATTTGAAGTTCTAAAATAACTTTTTGATGTTTTTTCTTTAGATTTAAATAATGAGAGGAAATGGTTTGAGTGTTCTCAAGCAATTCTTCATATAAAGCTACTAACTCATCATAGGATAGATTTTGGTCAAAAATATTTACCTCAGATTCGTCCTCTGAGTTATACCCTGCCTTGAAGTATAGGTTGGCTATATCTTCTTGTCCTTCTAGACTTTCTGCTCCCTCATTTTCTTCATCAGAGTCACTCCATATTGCCAGCATTCCCTTTGTCATGTTCACGAGCTTCTTTTGTGAGCCTTTTAGTTTTGGACATTCAAGTTTGAAATGACCCTTTCCTCCATAGTTAAAGCAAATAATATTTTCCGGCTTTATTTTTCCTTTCCTGTCTCTTTTTATGTCTTTTCTTCTTTTGAACTTGTCTTTCCAAGCTCTTGACATCCTTCTTACTAGCATGGAGATCTCATCTCCATCATCATGTTCAATGTCATCATCAGATTCGTCCTCTTCATCAAAGGTTTTAGTGATTTTCATTGCATTTCCTTTGCTTGACTTATGATGGGAAGATTTTAAGGCAATGGACTTGTTTTTCTTCATGGATTCACCATGCATTTCTTCCAAAACTACCTCATGAGTTTTGAGAGATCCAATAAGTGCATCCAGACTCAAAGTTTGAAGATGTTTGGCTTCAGTAATGGCTATTATTTTAGGTAGCCATTTTGCAGGGAGACTTTTTAAGATTTTTCTAATTAGCTCAGAGTTAGAATATCTTTTGCCAAGACCTTTCAATTGATTTATGATATGCATAAATCTTGTGGTCATATCATCAATGCTTTCCTGATCAGTCATTTTAAACATTTCATAGGACCAGCATGCTAATCTTTGTCTCCTTGACTTGATCAGTTCCTTTATGCAACATGAGTAGTCTGTCCTATATTTCTTTTGCTGTGTCACAGGCAATAATTTTATCATATTCAGCATTACATAGTGCATATGTGGGCAGATACTTAGCTTTGGAATTTAGTTGAATCCTTGCTTTATGTTGCTCAGTCCATCTGCTTCTGGGAACTTCTCTTGTTTTGGGAAGTGCTCCATCCATTGTAAGGACCTCTTCAACTGGAATGTAGTCACCTTCTTAGATTATTTCCAACAAGCCAAGACTTGTATACTTTATGAACAACTCTATTCGGTCTCTCCAATAGGCATAGTCTCCATCATCAAAGAATGGTCCTATGTTGATCGAGTGCCCTTCTACTACATGAATTCTTTGAGCCATTTTTCTTTAGATCTTTTTCCTCTACAATCTTTAGAAAGCTCAACCCTTTAGAGGCCAAGCTCTGATGCCAATTGTTAGTGAGAAAATGCACAAAAAAGGGGGATTGAATCATGCTTCCTTTTTAAATCTCCAAACTGAAAACTTTTACAATAAAACTCTATCAAGCTTAAAGCTTGAAGTACAGTGGAAGATAGGTTAGTGTATTTACTTTCTGAATTAAGCAGTTTGAGTAAATAGATTAAAAGTAAGAGATAATGATGAAGGTATTTATGCATAATCAAAGGCTGTAAATTAAAAAGGTTAAGGATGAGAAGATACTGAATCGAGAGTTTTATACTAGTTCGGCCAACACTTGCCTAAATCCACTTCTCAGTAACCACTGAGTTTCACTAAGCTTTCTCAACCCAAGGAAATAACAATACAGGATAGTCTTTATTGTAACCTTCCCAAGCTCTTACTAGTGTTACTAAACCACACTTACTAACACAATAACCACAAGTAGTTTTGCAGTAGCCTCTTCAAGCTTTCAACTTCCGATCACTACTGGATCGATGACACAATAGATTCAAGATTGATGTTTATTTTTTAACAAACTTGAACTCAAGCTTCTCTTCTAATGAATGTGAGATGATGAATATGAAACAGCTTGAGTGACTTCTTTCTACAAATTCTTCCTCAAAAGAACGTATGAACACTCTAGTACGTAGAATGAAGATTTTAATATACAAAGAATCTAACAAATGATTTTTACAAAGAGATTTGAAAAGAATTTCATAGTGTTTTTGTTCTATGTATCGTCTCTATTCTTTTGAAGCTTAGTCATCTCTATTTATAGATGATTTTCCTTTGTTGCCATTACCCCTGATCTTTTATCCAACCAGCACGTGTCAAGCATTGAATTGAGTATTGGAAACATAAACTAGAGGAGTAGCTTGTCTGGTGTCAAAGTTCTTTTTCAGAAGCCATTGATGGGTTGAGGTTTCTAAAGTCTATTAGAAACTGCTTTTCTATTTTCTGAACGTGATTTCTATAAATTCTAGAACCCTTCAGAAACTACTCAGAAAGTACAAAACTTAAAAGGTTTTGAATGACAACAAAGTGAATTTAGAGAAAATGTTTTGAAGAACGACTAATGGCTACCTTGAGTTTCTTGACAAAGTTTAACAGGTAGATTTGGTCTATATTACATGAACCTAAGTAAGATTAATAATTCAGTCTGCATGTGTAAGCATGTTATATCTCGTGAAAACAAATTAAATTCATTAGAAAGTGAATACGAAGTCAAGCAAAGTAAGTGTATATAGATTAAGACATAATACAAACTCAATGCAAGAATAATGTTTCACTATGCATGCGCAAGCATGATATACATCTCATGGGAAGAGAATAAAATAATTAGAAAGTGAATGTTATTTCAAGTAAAGAGCGTATTCATGTTCACAAACCAAAGGCATTGTAGCAAACTTGAATCGGGAATAATTTCATTACACATGAGAAATCATATTTATCTTATAAGAGGAGATCAAGCTTAAAAGGTGAATATTATCTTGAGGATAGAAAGCATAAATGCTGAAGGACTGAAGCTGATCAAGTCAAAAATCAAGAAACCAAGGAAAAGATCTTCAAAAAGTAGCACGGGACATCAGAAAGAACACTCATGATGAAGAAATCAATTCATGTCCAAGAGCAACATGTTACTCAGTCATCAATCACTATAATTGCAGAGAAATCAGCATCAAGAAATCGAGATTGAAGACTGGAAGATTAGATAAAAATCAACGTGATTGACTACAACGTCAGAAAGCTCACCAAAGAATGGAGCAAAGAATGCTGAGGAAAAATGGAGGGAGATTCAAAATTCAAAATTCAAATCTCAAATCAGATCCAGTGTTATAATCGATACGTCATCTCTCCTACCTAAATGAGTCAAAATCCTAGGAAATGGAGTTCAGAAACCACGAGCCAAAAGTAAAAAGAAAAATGAGGACTTTAGAAATCTCTACATTACAACGGCTTTTGCAACGATGGGACAAGTCAGTCTACCTCTCTAGACTAACATTCCAAGGCAGATCTAACGAAATACACATGTCACTTGGAGATCAGATCAAAGAGGCAACGGTCATAAAGATAGACCTGTATAAATAGAGATGCCAAGCTTGAAAGTCAATGAGAGAATTGAAAGCATTAGTGCAGAATCTCTGGAAAAATCTCTCCACACTTCCTGTATTGTTCATCAATTTATGTAATCAATCATGAAGTGTAAAATCCTTCTTTCTCATTTTCAAAATATATTTGTATTTGTATACTTTTCATGTGAAGAGATAGGAGAAAGAAGTCACTCTAAGTTTTCCAGTCTATATTAGCTAGCATCTTTAAGAAAATTTGAGTGTAGGTTAGTTTGAGTGGCAACCCAAACACATAACCATTGTAACCTTGATCTATTAGTGATTAGTGTGAGACATAGCTTGGAGAGGCTAAAGTAAAACTACTTGCAACATGTTAGCAAAGGTATTTGCTTATCACGGTTCAGCTTGGAGAGGCTGTTTGAAAGACTACTTACAACGTGAGTGCAAAGGTATTTGTTCTCCACGGTCCAGCTTGAAGAGGTTGTTTGAAAGACTACTTATAACGTGAGTGCAAACATATTTGTTCTCCACGGTTCAACTTGGAGAGGCTGTTTGAAAGACTACTTACAACATGACAGTAGAAGATGCCTACAGGTCACAATTCAGCTTGGAAAGGCTGGTACAGAACTACTTGGTTAAGTCACAGTTTGGGTTGTCCATTGTGCAAGTTTAGCTTGGAGAGGCTAGTATAGAACTACTCGGTTAAGGTGCAGTTGGGGTTAACCAATGTGCAAGTTAGAGCTTGAGAAGGTTATTGTAAAGACTATCCGTTTACTTTCTCAGGTTGAGAAAGTTGTTGTTACTGAAATCCAAACATGTGTTGAGTACTGGATGTAGATAGGTTTGACCGAACCAGTATAAAAACTCTAGTGTTCATTTTTCTCTCCCCTAAACTTTTATTTCTTTTATCGAACTCTTTAGATAATGCACTGATTATTTTAATGAACCAAGGGTGAATTAAATATGCATCAGAAACTTACTTTTTGAAACTACTAACCATCTTTCCGCTACACTTCAAGCCTCGAGCTTAATAGATTTATTTATTCAAAATTGATTCAGGTCAGAAAGAAGTGTTCAAAAAACACGATTCAACCCCCCCTTCTCGTGCACTCTTTTACCAACAATTTATGAACTCCTTAATAAATATTTCTTTGTTGATCAAGGGTGCTGAAGAGATGATATTACAGGTCAAAGAGATTGATTTGACTTTTGATTTTCAATTTCAAATCTGATTGCTTTCCCTTTCTTTTTATCATGCAAACTTTCTGAAAAGCACTGGTAGTTCCTCATTGATTCATTTGTCTTCTGATCTTCAATCTTGACTTTTTGATAATGAATACCCCACGATTATGATGATTGAAGATTGAGTAACACATTGCTTCTAGCTTTTGTATATTATCATCGTTGTATCCCTTCTTTCTGAAGTTCAGTGTTACTTTTTGATGGCCATATCCTTGATCCCTTGATTCTTTTTCAATGAGCTTACTTCTTTGATGCGCACGATCACCTTTTGCTTGATAAATTTCACTTCATCTGAATCTTTCCTCTTCTCATGAGAAAAACATGTTTGCATATGCATAGTAAAATTATTTCCTCTTAATTCCGATAGTGCATCCTGAAGTCATCTGTTAAGCATTGTCAAGAAACTCAAGGTAACCATTAATCAGTCTTCAAAGTATTTTCTTTAAATTGGCTTTGTTGTCATTCAAAACAATGAAGCTCTTACTTTCTAAAAGATTCTGGAGTTTACAGTTTTGCTATAGCCTCTTCAAGCTATTTCCCGCCGATCACTACTGGATCAAGGATACAAAGGTTTAATGTTTGGTTTGTAACTCAAACTAACTTGCACTCAAGCTTCTTTACAAGTGTATATAAGTGATAATTTTGAGATAACTTGAGTGACTTCTTTCTACTGATTCTTCATAAGAAGAACGTGTAAACAATCTAGGAACTTAGAAAAAAGATTTTAATGAACATAGGAATTTAAAAAAAAATAGACTGCACAGAAAAGTAAAGGAAAAGATTTTTAGCGTTTTGGCTCTTGTATGTCTCTTGTTCTTGAATGCTCAATCATCTCTATTTATAGATGGTCTCCTTTTATGATCGTTGTCGTTGATCTGCTGTCCAAGTGATACGTGTTGATCATCAGCTTGTATCTTGGAAACATAATCTAGAAGAGTAGTTGGTCTGGTGTCAGAGCCCTTTTACAAAAGCCGTTGATGAGTTGAAGTTTCTGAAGTCTATCAGAAACTACTTTTCTACTTTCTAAGCATGGTTTTTGAACTTCCTCTTCTATAAGCTTTGATAGTTGACCAAAAGGGCTGAAGAGATGACGTGTCAATCTAAACACTAGTTTGACTTTTAATTTTGAAATTCAAAATTCAAAATTTTTCCTCCTTTTTTAGTGAAGTGAATTTTCTAAAGAGTGCTGCCAATTCCCTATTAATTTGTTGGTCTTCTAGTCTTCAATTTTGGCTTTAAGATGATGAATGATCTTCAATTGTGATAATTAAAGAATGAGTAACACGTTGATCTCAGTTCTTGTACAATATCTTCATTATCAGTGGTATTTCTGAAGTCTCATGCTACTTTCTAAAGACTATTTTCTTAGTTTCTTGTTTTCTGTTTTAATATGCTTCATTCTTTGATGCATGTGAATGTACTTTGCACGATATAATATTCACTTCATTTAAGCTCATCCTCTTTCGACGAGATAAAATATGTTTGCACATGTAAAGTGAAATTATTCACAATTAAGTTCGTGTAATGCTTTTTGGAAATACTTGTTAGGCTTAGTCAAGAAACTCAAGGTAGCTATTAGTCGTTCTTCAAAATATTTCCCTTAAATTGGCTTTGTTGTTATGCAAAACAATAAAGCTCATACTTTCTGAAGGGTTCTAGAGCTTACAATCTCCCCCTTTTGATGATGACAAACCAATTTGAAGAAAATATTTTGAAGAGATGTTGAAAGAAATATAATGAAATATATCTAAATAAGCACATATTCTTTCAAAACATCTCAGACTCTAAATTTTAGTAAGTCCTTTTCTTAAGGCATGATTGGATGTGTTCAAGAAAGCCTTAAGTTAACTCAAATCAAAGCTGTTTGGTTTATGATGATATTTTTTTTTATTGAAATCAGAATTCTTCTTGAAATTATATCACAATGATACTAAAGCATATGTCATCGTTTGAGTTCAATTGTACCAACAGCTTGATTCTTGTGTTATAAAAGAAGACTTTCTAAAATTTAGATGTGCCTGAATAAATTATAAACAAGTAATTTCTTTGATTAAAGTCCTTATTTAGCACATTCTTTTCCTAAGCCCTTTTTAAAACTAATGCTTGAAGATGTATATATGATAGACCTTTTTGAGCATGTCATGAGAAAACCTAAATGATGCTCATGTAGTTTCTGATACTCAAACATGAATCAGTTTAAAATGAATTAGAGCAGTAAGCATAATATGTTCTAACATGCATCAGTAACAATAAATATATAATATGATATGTAGATGCTTAAAAGAATTTTAAGTATTTAAACTTCTCTTGAGTAGCTCCCCCTCAGTTTACTCCCCATGTCTTTCTCAGCACAAGATTTTCATCTATTTTCTCCTTTTTTTGACATTAACAAAAAGCAAGTGTATTGGAAGTTAGGAACAACATCACTAGCCCCATTATTTTTGAAGAAACATCATTAGAAGTGCCTATTGTCTTCATACCTGAGTTTCAAGCTCGTTAAGACGGATGTTGATACATCATTGCTTTTAGCTATGATCAGAGTTTTAGGGAGCGTCAGCTATGAAACAGATGATGGCTGAGAGGATGAAATAGCATTGATGTGTGCAAGAGTTGATTCCCGAAATTATCTAAGTTGTAAGAGAAGTAGTTTCATTTTCTATTTTGTTCCTTGAAGATGCTTAGAATTTTGATGTTTCTTCTAAGATCATGGAAAAGTAAGAATGTCTTTTCCCATATTTGAAATTTACTTCATATTTCTCACTATCTGTAGAATTATCTTTAGCATCTGTTGTTGTAACTTCAATAGCTGTGTATCTTTCTGATAATGTTACTTTTTGAGCTTTGATATCTTTGCATCTCTTTTGGGTTCAGCTTGGAATTGTGAAGGCAGAATATCTAGAGAAGTTTGTGTATTTGAATGTTTTATGCAGATTAAAAGGACTTTAAGTTGAAAGGATCTTTTAGAGTACAAAAATGATCTTTAGGAAATAGTTTAGTGAATATGTTAGACTTGGTCTTTAGTATTTATAAATATTAATTCAACATCTCCTTTTTGAACGTGATCGCTAATGAAATGATGTTTTATATCAATATGCTTGGATCTAAAGTGCTAAATGGGATTCCTAGCAAGATTATATTTATACCGCTAGTGTTATCACAGAAGATGGGAATTTTGGAATACTTGAAGTAATAATCTTCTAGCTAATTATTGATCCACAACATCTGAGTACAGCAGTTTGCAATTGCTACATATTCTGTTTCTGTAGTAGAAAGAGCAATGGTATTTTTCTTTTTACATGACCAAGTGATCAGGCTATTCCCAAAGAAGTAGCAACAACCACTAGTGCTCTTTCTTTCTACTCTATCTCGTGTGAAGTCAACATCACAATAACCTATAATCTCACAAGATGTATCTTTTTAATACCATAAGCCGAGATTAGTAGTACTTGATAAATATACGAAGATTCTCTTAACAACATTTAAGTGTCATTGCTTTGGGTTTGATTAAAATTTAGCACAAATCCCTACACTTAATTGAATATCTAGTCTACTGGCTGTAAGATACAGCAATGACCTAATCATTCTTCTGTAATTACATTATGAAACTTTTTAACCATTCTCATCAATATCAATTATTTGAGATGGATGCATGAGAGTACTCATTGGTTTTGCTTGATCCATATGAAACTTTTTCAAAAGTTCTATTGTATATTTTTCTTGATGGATTAGGGTTCCATCCTTTTGTTGTTTTATTTGTAAACTAAAAAAAAATTAAGTTCATCCATCATGTTCATTTCAAACTCACTTTGCATTAGTTTTGAAAAATTTTTATAGAGGGAATGATTAGAGGCGCCAAATATAATGTCATTAATATATATTTAAACTATCAAAAAGTGATTGTTTAATTCAAGAGCAAATAGAGTAGTATCAATATTACTTCTCTTGAACCCATTCTTCAACCAAAAAAAACTACTCAATCTTTCATACCAAACTCGAGGAGCTTGTTTCAGGCCGTAGAGAGCCTTTGTTAGCTTGAAGACATAGTTCGGAAGGTCTTCACTTTCAAAACTTGGAGGCTATGTCATATATACTTCCTCGGAGAGGAAACCATTTAGAAAGGCAGACTAAATATCTATCTGGTAAAAAGTGAATCCCTTGAAGGCAGCAAAAGCAAGTAGCATTCTTATGGCTTCCAACCTAGCTACTGGTGCAAAGGTTTCATCATAATCGATTTCTTCTTGTTGATTATAATCTTGTGCAATCAATCTTGCTTTATTCCTGACAACTCTACCTGCTTCAACCAATTTGTTCCTAAACACCCATTTTGTATCGATGATGGTTTTTCCCTTTGGGTTTTTCCACAAAAATCCAAACTTTGCTTTTCTAAAATTGATCCAGTTCTTCTTGCATGGCCTCCACCCAACATTGATCACTCAAAGCTTCTTCAAAGTATGCAGGTTCAATGGTGGAGATGAAAGAATAGTTTGATGTATTTCTTAGGGATGATCGAGTTTTCACTCCCATAGAAATGTCTCCTATAACTTTATTATAAGAAATTGCTCTAAGATCATAAACTCATTTATAGTTTCTATACTTATGATATCCTTCAGCTTCTCTTTCATCTTTAGGTTGCTCTTTTTCATGTTCAGAGTTATTACTTTCTGATGGCTTTGGTATTCTAGGCATACTTTCTAAAGAATTTGAATTCTGGAGTCTACTCTCTGATGATGAAGCTTTCATCTACTTGTTTTCTAAGTCTTCTTTAAGACTCAATCTTTCAAGAAATTCTTCCAGATCATCTAGGTCATCTTCAAAGTCTTTCTTGAGCTCTTTGACCTTGATATGAATTGTCTTTCAACGCATAGTGTTCTTTTGTTGTATACCTTGTAAGCTTTAGAGATAGAAGAATATCTTAGGAAAATGTCATCATCAGATTTAGGATCCAACTTTGCAAGTTTTTCCCTATTGTTAAATATAAAGCATGATAAGCGAAATATGTGAAAATATGAAATGTTGGGTATTGACCCTTCCATAGGTCATAGAGGGTCTTTTTAAGGATTGATTTTAGAAAGATTCAATTTTGTATATAACAAGAGGTGTTCACAACCTCTACCAAAAAACCTTTTGATAAGCCACTTTCTAAAACCATTGCTCTAGCGATCTCTTGTGAGCTTCTATTTTTCCTTTCAGTAACCCCATTTTGTTTGGGAGTTCTAGGTGTAGAAAACTCATGAAAAATGTCATGTTTTTCACTAAACTCTTTAAATATATGATTTTCAAATTCTCTTCCATGATCAGATATGATGGATACAATTTGTGAATTCTTTTCAATACAAATGCATTTTGTAAAAACTTTGAATCTTTCAATCACCTCATCTTTTGAGGCTAGAAAAATCACCCATGTAAATCTGGTGAAGTCATCTACAATGACATGACAATATCTTTTTCCAGCAAGGCTAGTAGTTTGGGTTAGACCAAACAGATCCAAATGTAATGGTTCCAGTGGTTTAGTAGTTAATACCACATGTTTATTATGAAAAGAAACTTTGGTTTGCTTACCTTTATCACAGAAATCACAAGTTGAATCCTTGTCAAATCTGATTTTTGGTAGTCTTTTAGCAAGCTCTTTCTGAGATAGCTCAAAGATAAGCTTCATATAAGCATTCCCAAGCTTCTTATGCCATAACTACTTTTCATCCATGAAGGATACTAGACATTTTACATCTTAATCTTAAAGATCAACCAAAAATAAAACATACGTGTTATCATGCCTTTTGTTGGATAATATAACTTGTCTTGAGATGGGACTAACTATTTTACAAGCATGAGCATTAAAAATAACATTAAAACCTTGATCACAGAACTAGCTTATGCTTAACAGATTGTAAGCCAGACCATCAATAAATAATACATCAGAGATTTGGTGAGAATTATCCTTACCAACATTTCCAATACATGTGAATTTTGCTTTTCTTCTATTAGCAAATTTTACTAATCCTGAATTCTTTGGTCTCAAATTCTTGAACCATTTTCTGGATCTGAACATGTGTCTGGAGCAGCCACTGTCCATGTACCAATATGTGTTCTTAGGCACACCTGCAATAAACATATTTTTTAATTCAGGTACCCAGACTTTCTTGAGTTCCTTTGGGTTAGTGGTGAAAAGAAAAGGTTTTCCAACCTGTTTGACTGACTTCCTTTTCATGAAGCACTTGTCAGGTGGAGTCCGTTCTTATAACAAACAATGCAAGAGACTTTGTCTCTCACTTTTCTTAGCTGAATTGCATTTCCTTTTTCATTTTCCACTTCTTCATATCCCAACCCAATTTTTTGAAAGTATGGCCTTTGTCCACCAAGCATTAGTTCAAGATTTTTTGAGCTATTTACCATTTTTTCTAGGTCAGATTTTATAAGTTTGACAATTTTCTCCAGTTCAGAAATAACTTTCTGATTTTTATCATTCTCTTTGGAGACTTTGATTTTTAAGATGTTGAGTTCATTATTCGAATCTTCATTTTCCTTTCTCAATTCCTCTTTCTTACTTCTTAGTTTTTCAATTTCTGAACTAGCTAATTGAAGTTCTAAAACAACCTTTTGATGCTTTCTCTTTAGATTAAGGTAATGAGAGGAAATTGTTTGAAAATTTTCAAGCAATTCTTCATATAATGCCATTAATTCATCATAAGAAAGATTTGGGCAAGAGTTATTTACCTCAGATTCATCCTCTGAATCATAGCCGGCCATAAAACAAATGTTGGCTATGTCTTCTTGTTCCTCTAGGCTTTCTGTTCCTTCTTTTTCTTCATCAGAGTCACTCTATGTTGCCAACATTCCTTTTGTCTTGTTGGAGAACTTCTTATGTGGACCCTTCAGTTTGGGTCAATTAGGTCTGAAGTGACCTATCTCTCCACAATTAAAGCAAGTAATGCTTTCTAGCTTCACTTTGCCTTTCTTGTCCTTTTTTAGGTTGATGTTTCTTCTTCTTTCAACTTGCCTTTCTAGGCTCTTGACATCTTCCTTTCTAGCATGGAGATCTCATCTCCTTCATCATCTTCAGAGTCATCATCAAATTCATCCTCGTCATCAGAGGTTTCACCAATTTTCATTGATTTCCCTTTACTTGACTTTTGATGGGATGACTTTAGAGCTATGGACTTGTTCTTTTTCATGGATTCACCATGCATTTCTGCCAGTACTGTAACAGGCTAATTTTTATTTAGAAATTAATTTAGACTTTACTAATGTGAATTTCAAAATTCTGACAGACAAAGAAATGATGAGAACAACTCAACGGATCTATAAAAGAAAGTGAATAGTAACCTAATGGGCCCCACGAGCCCGCTGGAACAGCCAAAACCCTAGAACTGGGGCCTAGAGATGCCCAAAAATGAGAAATTATAAGATTAAGATTAGAAATGGTTAAAAATAAAGATTTTATATCTAGAATTAATTTTCGGGCAATGCTTGATTACTCGGGTATGGTATTTCACCTATTCGGTGAAATTTTGGTGTATGATTTCTAATACCGAAAGCTATTTTAATCCTTACAAAATAATGAACCTTATCCTTTATATTAAATGAATGGCTAAGATTCAATCTTGAATTACAAGATTGATCTTAGCCATCCATTTTTCTTTATTAGGTTAAGAAATATCTAACTTTAATATATAATATTGATATATTTATTATAAGATCAACATAAAAACCAATCTTCTCCAAGAAGCTACCCATAATTTCGACCAGCAAAAGAGCAAACTAGAGAGCTCCATTTTTATCTCACAAAAACCTTGAACTTCAACACAAAAATCCTAAGCCAAACGTTGTTGAAATAAAAATCTTCCTTCACAAAGATTGTTCTACACTTCAACCTCTACAAATATAACTGATTAAAATCTTAATCCATCGCCAAATCTCAACCTTGATACCTTATACCTCACTATTTTGAAAAGGTTTTGGGGGTGTTTCGAGAGCTTTGAAGTGGAAAGCATCATCTTGAAGCATACTAGAAACAAAGACACCACTAGCTTCCAAGAATAGGGTTTTCTTTGGTCTTTCTTTTTAAAATTTATTCTAAATATTTTCTTGGTCCAAAATTTTTGGTTGAATTGGTTGATGATATATGGTTATTGACGTATGAATTTTGATGATGTGTTTGGATGATGACAAAAATCATTTTTGTCACAAGAGATTTTGGGTTATGCTGCTGGACTTTTAGTTTGGCTGTAGATAAGGAAATTCCATGAATTTTTAGACATATTTGTGATCATGGTTAGAAACTGGAAAAATTATATGTTAGAGCTAACATCTTGAACTAAATATAAATCTTGATCACTAGTTTTAAGGTATAATACCAAGGAAAAATCAGATATCGAAATGGTACTCATGCTATTTGGATTATTGAAACTGAGGCTGTGAACTTGTCTAATTTTATTACCATAGAAAATGATTGATTCTTACTTTGAAATTTTTACAAGGAGTTAATAACTTATTTAAGTGTGACCTTGATTTTTATTTTGAGTTGAATCCATCATTTGCTAGAGTTAAAAATTATGAGACTTCTTATCTGAGCTATGAACAAGTGGTTTCTGACCACCATACTTGTATAATTTACTTAACAGGGTTAGAGAACTCTGGTTGTTATGAAATTTTTATAGGGACTCTTGGACACATTAAAGTGTCATAGAGAATTTTTGTGGCCCTTTAATTAGCTATTTTATATGGAAATTAAATGTTGTTACCAGAATAGTAAATCTGTCAAGATGCTGGAATGGTGAGGATGTCTTAAATTAATGATAGAATGACATTTAGTCTAAATATATGGCATATGAATGCTTACTAATTGTTTGAAAGGCTTGTTTAAAAGGTATGAATAAGATTCCAATGGAACTAAATGCCTATATATGTGATATAAGCTTGCCTTTGAAAAAGAGAAGTCCATGATGGGGTTATATGACAAAAAGAATATGTGAAATTTAATGGTGCATGTTTTAAGATACGGAGAAAATAGAAACAAGACTTATGTGAGATAAAGAAGGAAGACAAAAATAAGAACTTCCCATGAAATTTTATGAGTCGGTAGACGTATCGGCTAGGAATAGAATCGTGTGTGATTCGAAAATGGAAAAAAAAAATGAAGTCTGATTATCACGAATAGGAATGAGCTCATGTCCTAGTAGTCTATGATCCTCTGTGGAGTTATCCACTACAGATATTACTTGATGTAAAATTAAGCATTCCACATGTTAATGAAAAAAAGATAATGGCACTGAATCGAGTCCATCGTTACAAGAGAAACCGTATAATTATTATTATTAATCCTATACTTTATTTCTGCATATGATTTTGCATGATATTACTTATATAAATGAAATTGCTAGTTATGCCTATCTATGCTTGAGGGAGTGCTCTACTGAGAATTTTATAATATTCTTATCCCTATTTGTGTATATATTGTATTGTCCTCAGACTCTACAATTCTATCAGTGATATTCTTCCTTGACTCACCCCAATGGTAGTGGCACTACGATCTAGACTTGGATTCTCTATATGTAGTAGCGTATTCTCAAATACGAACTTATATATTTTTTAGACGTTCGTTTAGTACCTCTGTTTTTGCAGTTGAGTTCGACCCAGGTTTCCTTTACAATGGTGTGCCCCTTTATATGGCATATCCTGCTGTTTTTGTAGCTCCACCAGCACCACCTATGCCCCCTCTTGGAGATTACCCCTCTTTGTCCTCATCTTCAGACTCCGATCCACTTGCTGGTCCTGATGTCCTTGCTGGAGGCAATGCCATTCCATCGATGGTGAACGGGTTTCTCTAGGAGAGCGTGACATGTTCAGGGACTTGAATATATATATATATATATAGCTGCTGTAGTTTTGTATTAGGAACCCACCAACCTGCAGACTTACTTTGTTAGATATTTTTGGGGTCCATTTCTATGAAAATGAAATTTTGTTGGGCTCTGATATTTGAGCAGGTTAGATTAGACATTGAGGATGCCTTCTTTTATACTAAGTTCCTAAATAGTTCAGTAGTTGACCAGTTTATGTTCCAGTGTGTTGTACATACTGCTAACTTGTTTATTATGTACACACACACAGAGAGAGAGAGAGAGAGAGAGAGAGAGATATATATATATATATGAGTTGTTGCAACACATGAGTTTAATTTTTTATTTTTTCATTTCTCTCGACTAGTAATAAGTATAGAAGAAAGTAACAATTTTCTAATTACTGTATAGACACTCAAGTAATATATGGTAGTTAAAAGAGTGTTACAAGTACTATCTCATGGGTTTTGAAAGACCCAATAAGTGCATCCAAGCCCAAAGTTTGAAGCTTTTTACCTTCAATAATGGCTTTTACTTTGGTTAGCCATTTTGTTGGGAGACTTCTTAAGATTTTTCTAATTAACTCAAAGTTAGAATATCTTTTGCCAAGACTTTTAGTTGGTTTATGATATGTATAAACCTTGTGGTCATATCATCAATACTCTCTTGATTTGTCATTTTAAACATTTTGTATTAATGGACCAGCATGCTGATCTTTATCTCTTTGACTTGATTAGTTCCTTTGTGCAGCATGAGCAATCTATCCCATATTTCCATTGTTGTGTCACAAGCAATAATTTTATCATATCCAGCTTTGCTTAGTGCCCTATGAGCAGATACTTAACTTTGGAATTTAGTTTAAACCTGGCCTTATGTTGCTCTGTCCATTTGCTTCTAAGAACTTCTCTTGATTTGAAGGATGCACTATCTATTCTAGGAACCTTTTCAATTGGAACATAGTCACCTTCTTGGATTATTTCCCATAAATCAAGACTTGTATAGTTTATGAATAGCTCTATACGATCTCTCCAATAGGTATAGTCTCCACCATCAAATAATGATGGTCTGTTGATCGAGTGTCCTTCTGCTATATGAATGTTTTGTGCCACTTTTCTTCGGATCTTTGTCCTCTACAATCGTTAGAATACTCAACCCCTTAAAGACAAGCTCTGATGCCACTTGTAGATAAGAAAGCACATGAGAAGGGGGTTAAATAGTGCTTTTATTTTTGAAACCTTTTTGGAACTAAAACTTTGAAACAAAAACTATCAAGTGTGGAGCTTGAAGTGTAATGGAAACAATGTTAAATTTTCAGAAAGTAACGTTCTGAATTAAGTAATTAGAGTAAATAGACTGAAATGATAGATAATAACAAAGATGTATTATGCAACGTTAAACACTGAAAATAAAATGATCTCGGATAAGAAGATACTGGACAAGGGTTTTATACTAGTTTGGCTAACACTTGCCTACATCAAGTTCTCAGTAACCACTGAGTTTCACTAATCTTTATCAACCCAAGAAAGGGGAAAACTGGACAGTCTTTACAATAGCCTTCCCAAGCTTTCACTAGTGACAAGTATACAACACCTGCTGTCACACAACAAGTAGTTTTGCCATAGCCTCTATTAGATCGAGCATACAGAGGTTTAGTCTTTGATTTGCAGCTCAAACTAACCTGCACTCAAGCTTCTTTACAAGTGTATATAAGTGATAATTCTGAGATAAATTGAGTGACTTATTTCTATTGATTTTTCCTAAGAAGAACGTGTGAACAATCTAGGAACTTAGATTTGGATATAGCACAAGGTGTTTATAGCCTTTAGCCAAGAACCTTTTGATAAACCACTTTCTAAAAGCATGGTTCTGGCTATCTTGTAAGCTTTTGTTCTTCCTTTTAGCAACCCCATTTTGTTGGGAAGTTCTAGGTGCAGAAAACTCATGAGAAATGCCATGATTTTCACAAAACTCTTCAAACACATGATTTTCAAATTCTCTTCCATGATCTAATCTTACAGAGGTGATTTGAGAATCTTTTTTAGTATAAGCCCGTTTTGCAAAAATCTTGAATCTTTTAACCACCTCATCCTTAGAAGCTAGAAAGATCACCCCATGTGATCTAGAGAAATCATCCATTATGGTTAGACAATATTTTTTCCTAGCAAAACTTATAGTCTTGGTTGGTCCAAAAAGATCCATGTGTAACAACTCAAGTGGCTTAGTGATTGAAACCACAATTTTGTTGTGGAAAGAAGCTTTTGTATGCTTGCCTTTCTCATAGAAATCACAAGTTGAATCCTTGTCAAATCTTATCTTTGACAGGCCTTTAACAAGCTCTCTTTGAGATAGCTCAGAAATAAGCTTCATTTGAGCATGTGAAAGCTTCTTATGCTACAACCACTTATCATCCATGAAGGATGCGAGAAATTTTATGTCTTGATCTAGAAGGCCATCCAAGAACAACACATAAGTGTTGTCATTGTTGGTAAAAAAAGTGCACAAGAAGGTGGGTTGAATCGTGCTTTTTAAGTTTTCTTTCAAATATGAAACTTTTAACAAGAAGATTATACTATCAAGCATGAAGCTAGAACTGCATCGAAGTAGTGGTTAGTAGTTTCAAAAACATAATATTACAACTTTAATGAAGCTTAATCAGCGATTAAAATAAAATGCATAACATAAAACTAAGAGACTATGGAAGAGAGAGGACACAAATATTTTTATACTAGTTCGGCCAACCTACCTACATCCAGTATTCAACACATGTTGAGATTTCATTAACAACAACTTTCTCAACCTGAGAAAGTAAAATGGATGGTTTTCATATTATCTTTTCCAAGCTCTCACAGTGAACAGTGGATAACCCCAATTGTCACAAGCTGAACTAAATAGTTTTGAACCAGCCTCTCCAAGCTAAACTGTGACCTGCAGACAACTTCTACTGCCACGTTATAAGTAGTCTTAAATCAGCCTCTCCAAGCTGAACTGTGATGAGTAGATACATCTGCCATCACATTGCAAGAAGTTTTACCTTACCCTCTCCAAGCTATGTCTTACTTTGATCACTAGCGAATCAAGGTTACAAAGGTTATGTGTTTGGGTTGCCACTCAAACTAACCTATACCCATCAAAACAGACCTAGGAAACATGAGCGACTTCTTTCTCACATCTTTTCCTAAGAAGAGTATACAAATCAAGAGGATTGATTATAAAAAGATTTTCTACACTTCAAGAGGATTGATTACATGTTATGATGAACAACACATGAAGTGTAGAGAAATTTTTCCAGAGTTTTTACTTTTATGTCTTAAACTCTCTCGTCAGCTATAACCTTAGGCAGCCATTTAGTAGGGAGGCTTCTTAGAATTTTTCTAACCATTTTAGAGTTAGAATACCTTTTGCCCTGTCCTTTTAGTTGGTTTATGATGTGCATAAACCTTGTGGTCATTTCATCAATACTTTCATGCTCTATCATCTAGAACATCTCGTATTAATGGATCAGCATACTGATCTTTGTCTCTTTGACTTGAATGATTCCTTTATGCAGCAAATAAAGTCCATCCTAGATCTCTTTTGTTGTGTAACAAGCAATAATTTTATCATATTTAGCTTTGCTTAATGCATATGTGAGTAGGTACTTAGCCTTGGAGTTCAACTAAACTCTTGTTTTATGTTGCTCTATCCACCTACTCCAGGGGACGTCTCTGGAGGTTCAATGTGCATCATCAGTTTCAAGAACTTCTTCTATTGGAATATAATCTCCTTCTTGCATGATCTCCCATAAGTAAAGACTTGTGTATTTAGTGAATAGCTCCACTTGGTCTTTCCAATATGCATAGTCTCCTATTAGCTCCAGAATCCATCAAAAAACATTGATATAAAATGTTTGGAGTGATAATATAATCAATTTAGAGAAAATATTTTGAAAAAAGACTAATGTTTTCCTTAAGTTTCTTAAAGAATAAAGCAAGTCCTTACGTTAGCATGACACGATTCTTAAAATGTAAATATTTTCACATGGCATGTACGAACATGTTTTATCTCATTTAAAAGAAGTGAAAATTATATCATGGAATGAACGGATATATGCTCAACACACTAAAGAAATTTATCATATACAAGAGACCAAGACTCAAATCTTCATAAAGTAGCACTTGACTTCAGATAGTAGCACTCGACTTCAGACAGTACACTTCAAGTGAAGATTTCAACCTAACTCTAAAGCAAGTGTTTTCTACAACCTTCACTGATCATGATTGCAATCATATCATCATCTACAAGCTATGATTGAAGACCGAAGGATTGAAGAAATTTTAAAATATTGTTACCACTTTTCAAAAAGCACATTTCATAGTGAAACAGTGCACTTTACAGGAAATTTGAAATTTAAATTTAAAGTCAAATCCAATCATTGACTGACATGACATCTCTTCTACTAACTTGGTTAACTGCCTAAGCTTCTAGAAAGAGAAGTTTAGAAACCTCATTTAGAAAGCAAAAAGTAATTTTTGAAGGTAGCATCAGAAACCTATATTTCATAACGGCTTCTACAATAGCCCTGACAAATGTCAAGCTACTCCTTTAGACTGTATTTTCAAGATACCAACAGATGATCAACACGTGTCACTTAGGCAGCACATCAAGACAACGGTCATAAATGCAGAACATCTATAAATAAAGATACTGTACTTACAACTCAAGAGACTTTTAAAAAGAAGAAGTGTTGTAATGTTGGAGAATTTTCTCTTCATCTTTTCTGTAAAGTTCATTACATCTTGTAATCAGTTTCTTGCTTGTAAAAATTTTCTTTCTATGTTCTTAGTAGATCTTATGTTCTTCCTATGAAGAATCATAAGAAGAAGTCATTCAAGTTTTCTAGGTCTGTCAATATGTATCTTACAAAAACTTGAGTGTTGGTTAGTTTGAGTGAAAAACCCAAACACAAACCTTTGTAATCTCAATCGAGCAGTGACTGCTGCGAGTTAGCTTGGAGAGATTAAGCAAAAACTACTTTTAACGTGATAGTAGGAGTGAACTACTGGTCATGGGGTTAGCTTCAAGAAGCTAGTTAAAAACTACTTTGGTTCTAATAGTAGGAGTAAACTACTATTTGCTATGTTAGCTTGGAGATACTGGTCAAAGACTACATAGATGTGACAATAGAGTGAGCTACTGGTCACAGCTAAAAGATTGGAAAAGCTACTGTAAAGACCATCCAACTTTCTCGGGTTGAGAGGTTTTTAGCGGAACTCAATGATGGTTGAGAACTCTATGTAGGCAGGTTGGCCAAACTAGTATAAAAAAACATGTGCATGATCTTCTTCTCCCTTATATCTCTTTTATTTTGCTGCTTTGTGCATGTTATACTATGTTTTCTCAAAATCTGCTTATACACTTTCCCTTATGTTTGTTATAGTTCAAAAGCTACTTTCTGACACCTCTAATGCTATTTCCACTACACTTTAAGTTTAATACTTGATTGTTCTTGTTTAAGCTTTTCATTAACTAAAAAGGAAAGAAAAGGCGAAGCACGATTCAACCCCTCGTTCTTTTGCATTTTTCTACCTACATCTATACCACCAAAGAATGGCAATCTGTTAATGGAATGTCATTCTGCTATGTGAATATTTGTGTCATTTATCCCTGGGATCTTTGTCCTCTATAGTTATTAGAGTGCTTAACCCTTAGAGGGTTGAGCTCTGATGCCAATTGTAGGTAGAAAAGTGCACAAGAAGGAGGAATGAATCGTGCTTTGCCTTTTTTTCCTTTTCGCATTTCTGAAAACTTGAACAAATACTATCAAGCGTAGACTTGAAATGCAGCGAAAGCATCATTAGCAAGTGTCAAAAAGTAATTTTTTAAACTAAGTCGAATATATAACCAATGCACTAAAAGATAGTTTTTAAAAAACACAATATAAATAACACAAAGCAGAAAATAAAAGGGAGTTAATGATGGAGAAGATATTGCACAGGAATTTTTATATTGATTTGGCCAATCTGCCTACATCCAGTTCTCAACCACTGTTGATTTATAATGAAACCTTTCTCAACCCGAGAAAGTTAGATAGTCTTTACAATAGTCTTCTCAAGCTCTTACTAGTGACCAATAGCTCACTTCACTATCACACTTGAATAGTCTTTGATCAGTCTCTCCAAGCTAACTCTATGACTACTAGCTCACTCTACTATCACCTTACAAATAGTTTTTGTTTAGCCTCTTCAAGTTAACTCACAATGATCGCTACCGGATCGGGGTTACAAAGGTTTGAGTTTGGGTTAGAATACTCAAACTAACCAACACTCAAGTGTTCCTAAGATGAACAATATCAGACTTGAAAAGCTTGAATGACTTCTTTGTATCGATTCTTTCTAGGAAGAACATATGATCTACTAATAATATAGAAAGAAGATTTTTTACATGAAATGAAGATGATTACAAGTAGTGATAACTTTATAGATGATGAAGGGAAATTTCTATAACATTTTAACACAATATTTCGGCAAAATCTCTTTCTTTGTAAGCACATCATCTCCTTTTATACTTGATCTGCATTTATGACTGTTGCCTTTGATCTGTTTTTCAAATGACATGTGTTGATTTTCTTTTTGCGTCTTGGAAATGCATTCTAGAGAAGTAGCTTGGTGTTGTTAGAGTAGTTGCAAACGTCGTTGTGAAATAGAGGTTTCTGAGTCTACCCTCAGAAATTACTTTTTACTTTTTGAATGAGGTTTCTGAACTTTTCCTTCTAGAAATTGGGGCAATTGACCGAATTTCAAATTTCCTTCATTTCCTATAAAGTGCACTATTTACGGTGAAACATGCTTTCTGAAGTTTCATAATAGTTTTTGGGTTTTTCTTCGATATTCTACTCTTCAATTAGAGCTTTTGTTCATGATATGATTACAATCATGGTGATTGAAGACTATAGTATATACTTGCTTCAGAGTTTGATTGAAATCTTCATTTGAAATGCACTTTCCAAAGTCTTGTGTTACTTTATGAAGATCCAAACCTTGGTTTCTTGTATTTAAGAGTTTTCTTTACTATGTTGAGCATATATCTATTCATTCCATGATATATTTTTTCACTTATGTTAAGTCCTAATCTCTTCAAATGAGATTAAATAGGTTTGAACATGCCATTTTAAAAATATTCACGTTTTAAGAACCGTGTATGGCAACATAAAAGATCTAGTTGTTATTTCAAAACATTCAAGAAAAAGATTAGTCCTTTTTAAAAATATTTTCTCGAAATTAGTTATGTTATCACTCAAAACATTTGGCACTTAAGCTTTTTAAAGTATTCTGGAGCTAACAAATCCTAGCCGGTAAACTTTAGACTCCGAAACTTGGGTAAAACTCCATACAATTCCCTTCAATATTGCTCTCTAAAATAGCCAAAGCGAGGCAGAGTTAAAATTCTATAGTTTGCATTAGTTGAACGAGTGTTGCAGTACTCACCAGAAAGCTTGGCTCGAGCATTTTTCCAAGTCATTTTGCAAGGCTATGCAGCGCTAAATGAGTGCTGCAACGCTTAGCTGTGGGGGGCCTTTTATGTTCTCATTCCCTTCATGCAACTCTTAGCTCCAGGCTTGCTCCAAAGAGTTCCCAGCCTTATTTTTGATATTTTGCAGTCAATCTAAAGCTTTTGTATACATAGCCATACTCAAAGAGATGAGTTAAGTCCAACAAGCTTTAATCCAATAATTATTTCAAAATTAGTGTAATAATGATGAGGATCAAATCAAAATCCTAATTATTTACATCAATAACTTAGTTAAACTTATGTTAAAAGCTAATGTTTAGAAGCAAAATAAGTGGCATAACTGCCATGTCCCTTATCAACAAGTGGGAATTATTTCTTTTATTTAATTTAACTTGTTCTTTATTGTTGAAATTTACTTTCATTTGAAAATTTAAAATTTCTTTTACCACTATTTCATCAAAAAACTTTAAACACTTCATATAAACTTGGTCTTAGTTCTTCAAAAGGATGTGATTCCTTTCCCTAAATTAAGATTTTGAATCAAAAGTATTGCATCTGTCATATTTTGATCGAGGTCAGTAAAAACACCACAAACACAAACATTAAGGGAAATTACAGAAGTGAGAGTTACAAACAAAAGTTATAATTAATGCAAAAAGATTAAAATTTCAAAATTATTCAAAATGATAAGTTAAGTTAAGAAGATAAATTGGGTAATTTTGTCCAAAGTAAAATGTTGAACTTTCTAACCTTGGTATTTTCATGCCGAGATTTGCAGGATACACATTTTGTTTTAGACAAAAGTGCCAATAACTATGTTTCAAATTAATAGCTAACTATGGTTGACTTTGTACTTTCATTTTTTTTCCTCTTTCATGAATTATAAGCAAAAAATAATGCTGGTTACGTAAAAGCAATATTTATTTATGAAATTTCTACTATTTTAATTGTTTCCTTGCATTTTCCGAATAAAAATAGTAATTGCACAATAGATAATACTTTTATATTATAAAAAAAAATACTTGTGTGTGCTAAAATATTTTTGTATGCGCTGCAATAAAATGCATTGCAATATGGTTTTTCGCAATAATCCCCCTCCCCATAGCGCTATTATAATCACAAACATACACTAATTTTATTGCAAACACATTTTCCACTTTTAATGCAACGTATATAAATATTTATTTTATTTTATATGTATATAAAATATTGGTTTTATTGTACCACATGCAATTTTTTTCCTAGAAAATACAAGGACGGAACAAAATAACAGAGATGCTATAAATAAATATATTTTTTTAAGTAACCAAGTTATTTTTTGACTTATAATTCATGAAAGAGAAAAAGAATTTTAAGGTGAAAAATTTTAGGACAACAAGTAATGTGGATAAAAAAAGTTATAAAATCATCTACAATTATTATAGATTGAAAAAGAAAAAAAAATTATGGACACTTTTGTCTAGAAACAAAATATGTACTTTGATAATCCTCCCATGAAAGTCTGAAGGGTGCTTAAACCACTAGGAATCTAGAATTGATTTAGTGATGAGTGATTTTAATAGTACACGTGGACCATAAATTTAAATTTCATTGTTATTAATATAATTTTAGGGAAAAAAAAACCACCGCTCAAATCAAATAAATATGACAATAAATTAGGGGTATATATGCCATTTCAGACAGCCAGAGAGCATCAAACCCCTGTCGACCGATTTGTCAAAAGTTTTACCGCTGCATGAAACGCTCGATGTCAAAGGACAATTTTTTTATTCAATTTTAATTTTCTACTATAGCTGCACATATGATATTTCCTTGAAAATAAAAAAATCTCATATAAAGCCCCTTTATTTTCGTCCACCGCCCTGGCTCCGTCGCAGACACCGGCGAAGAGATCATAGTTCCGCCCCCTCCGCCACACAATCCCAAAAAGGAATTAAAGTTATTCTAACTATTATTTTATTGACACGAATTCAACCCAAATCATTCCCTTATCGAAATTCCGACCACATCCAATGTGCGAAGTTAAGCTACGAAGACCCAATTAAATTCTCTGCACTTCTGAGATTTTGCTTTTTCGGACAGTATTTTGCAATTGGATTTCCTTCCTTCCCGTCAACCCTACCATAAAAATTGTGCTCATTTTGAATGCCAATTAATTATTATCCGGTTTTGGTGCCCCTTAAATTTTCGTGTAGTTCGATTCCCTAATGGATTTTGGGTGACTCTGAAGTGCAACCCTACTTCGTAGCTGCTTCTGCATCTTCATCTCTAACCGTTTCACAGGTCTTTCAGTCTTTGCCCAAAACCCACTTTTTGTTTTTGTAATTTTTGCCCTTTGTTATTGTTGTTGTTGTTATGTTAGTTTGTTTTGCTCTGTTTGAACTGTTTCGTTTTGCTTATGTTGGCTGTTCTCTCTGAACTCCTGAGCATCCTTGTGTTGCAACTTGCAAGTTTAATGGTTCTATTTCTTTGGTTGTAGAAACCCTTGCTCAAGCTCTCTGTTAGATTTTGGGACAGTCTATTGATTTCTCTAGGGCTACGCATGTGGAAGAAGAAAAAAAGATGGAAACTTGTTTTGAAATCTAATGGATATGAGATTGAAAATTGATATTGCTGTTATTTTCTAAATTCGAGATGGTTATGCACTGCTGCTGTATGAGACGATGCACACTGTATGATGCAGATGTACTTGGAAAGAATATTGGTTGTGTTACTTAGGTTCAATGTTGTTTTGGTATTTTTGTTTTCAGGATTTGTTGGTTAATCAGTGTTTTGATGAAATGTTAGTTTGTTCTTTTGTTCTAGGCCGTTTGTTGAACATGGATTCGCAGAAGTGCAAACCTTCTGCTGGTGCATCTTCGCAGAGTGTTACACCTTTGAGTGTTTCAAATCAGGTCAATGAGATGGCTCGATCCCTTAAGGACTTGGGAGGCATTGGCCGTGCTGTTCAGACTGATGTAGATATAGACCTCAGAGAAGTTTACTTTTTGATTATGCACTTTTTGTCTGCCGGGCCATGTCAGAAGACTTTGCTGCAGTTCTGTAGTGAACTTTTAGAGCACCAGCTTCTACCTAGAAGATATCATTCTTGGTTTTCAAGAAGTGGTCTACCCAGTGGGGATGATACTGAAGATGATGATGGCATCTCTTTACCTTTAAATTACAACAATTTGGTGGACAGGTAGTTTTGATTTATATATATGTGTGCCTGTGTGTTGATTAGCATATTTTGTGTGTGAAACAACTTATTATCAAAATCTTAATGAGAGAGCTTTTGGAAAAAAAAAATGTCCTTTTCCTGGAATATTAATCAAAAACAGACATCTGAAAATGCTCCTTCAAAATTTTATTTGCTTATATGTCCTTGAAAACTTGACTGCTTGCTTGTGCTCATAGCATGAAAGCAATTCCTTTAAATATTTAGCTGCCTTTTCTTTATTTCAACATGGAGTCACTGTATGGCACTTTATAGTATAGTTGTCTTTAGGTGGTCAATTGTTACACTCAATCAGATGGACTATGAATAAATTGAGGATCAAATATCAATGTCAATTATGACTAACATTTGAAAGAGGGCAGCTGTAGTCTGGATTCAATGCTTGTATGCTTGAGAGGTTCATGTCATTCAAGCATTGACTGGGGAGTCCTTTTTTTGAAAATCCATATCTTTGTAGCATTGGAAATGCTTTCTTTTTCTACTTTCTATATTGTAGAAGAGTGTGAATCATACTGGCAGAGATACCTCCATTTAGATATTACATGGGAATGGGGGATGCTTCATTTTTTAATCCAACTAATTGTATTTATTTTGTTTACGAACATTCTCTTAAGTCAATAATGGCTACTTTTTAGTGTTGCCTGTATGTAAATTAATTATTGGTCATTTCATGTAACTATTAGGTATCCTCACATAGCTAAGGATCACCTGGTAAAGCTTCTGAAGCAATTAATGCTGAGTACGGCTCATCCTTTGCATGGAAAACTTGGGGGAATTAGTCCTAATGCAGCTGATGTGCCTACACTACTTGGACACGGTTCTTTTTCACTTCTGAATAGTACGTGACATTATTTAGTAATCTACTTTCTCCGATTAATCATTCAATCTAAACAGTATGGTTTCTAACTTTGATACATGGACAGATAGGCTGTAATGTTGTGCTATTGTATGAATGCGGTGTGTTGAGATTGTGGATTTTAAATAGAAAAGGAAAAAAAGAGAGAATAAAGACTTTGAATAATGTGAAAATATATTGAAATGATATATCACGATGTTATGTGGTGTGATACAACATATAAAGCACCAATCCTTATTTATAATTATACTACAATCCCAATTCTAATTAAATAAGGAAACAAATCATGAAATACATGGAAAAATTGAAACCAATCCTAAGAGATTATTTAATATTCTAAGATAGATGTGAAATGTTGTATGGTATTGTAAGATATAATAAAGAAATTATTAGATACTTTCTTTATTTCTAACACTTCCCCACAAGTTAAAGCTTGCTACAATTAAATCCTAAACAATAAGAAAATATAATAAGCCAATTTGGGATTGCTGAATGATGGGCTATACTAGAACTGCCACAGATGAAATCAGGCCATAAGGATCGATGGGAAACTTACAGGAAAATTTTCTCTGGGGCCAGTAGACAGTGGCTGACAATGATGGGTGATGATTGGAATTGATGAGAGGCTTTTGGAGTGATGACGTGACAACACTATTGTATTGACCAACCCAAGTGACGACACAGATGGCTGGAAACAAATCAGGGATAGGTGGGACTGCCGAAAATGAATCGAGGCCATGAGACTGCTGAAGAATGCTGGCAGCAGTGGTAATAAGGCTGATAGCAATAGTTGTTGATTGATAGTGATGAGAGGTTGGTGAAGTGATAGCAAGACAACACCATTGACCAACCAAAGTAATGACACAATTGGCAGGAGACAAATCAAGGCAACACGCCAACATGGGACTTCCAGACAACAAATCGGGGATGTACAAGACTGTCTGCAACAAATTCGGGCCCATATGGGACTGCATAAGATGAATTGGTGGCCTTATGAGACTGCCAGAAAATAAAGCAAGGTTGTATGGACTTCTAGAAAACAAATTGAGGTTAGAAAAGAAAAACTGTTGTTTTGGGGGGGGGGGGGGGGTGTCAATGAAAACAAATTGTAAGTGGAGAGTTTGGTAGGTAAACACATGAGAAGTGTTAAAGAAACATGGATGTCAAAGGAAAATAGAAGTGTTCCATAGTTTAGGGAAAACTGCAGCAGAGCAGTGGACATAGGTCAAGGAGGATGGTAGTGCTTTGGTATTGTGTTGATATTGTGGGTTTTAGATCGGAACAGAGGACAAGATAATAAAGAGTGCATAATGTGAAAATATATTGAAATAATATATTATGATGCTTTTGCAATGTGATACAAAATACAAAGCACCAGTCCCTATTTTTAATTATTATTATTGTAATAATAGAATCTTGATCCTAATTAAGTAAAGAAACAAATCATGAAATATAAAAAATATTGAAATCAATCCTAAGAGATCTTCTAAGTTATTCTTTAATATTCTAAGAGATGATGTGTAATATTGTATGATATTCTAAAATATAATTGAGATATCACTAGATACTTTCTAACATGCTGAACTAGTGATTTTTAGATATCTCTTAATGATTTTCTTTTCTTTTGCTGAGGAATATTGAGAAAGGGATGTATAGTATGCAATGGCTAGCTGTATGTTTCTAGGTTTTGGAAAGAGATTCAAACGTTTCCTTTTCTGCTTTGTTAAGAATTGATAATTGAATATATGAACATCTGAAAGTTATGTTTTCTTCTTAGAATACACAGTTTACAGTGATTATCTTTGGCTGAGACCAGTAAGACTGGTTCTGGGGCATGTGTAATGTAATAATTGTGTGACAGGTAGTAGGGAGCATGTATAAATGTTAAAGGCCAATGATGCTAAATGTTTAAATGCTTCATTAAATATTTGTCTTTGGCTTAGAACATTCAGAATGGGTCATACTTGATTAGATCTGTGGAAGAATGGGACATGTTGCTTTATTTTAATCTTTGTGTTTGTACAGTTGACAGACAAACAGAAGGCAGGCAACTTACGCCCCCTCCAGTTTACCTGCGGTGGCCACACATGCAGGCTAGTCAGGTTCAGGGGTTGAGTTTGAGGGAAATTGGAGGTGGTTTTACAAAACACCATCGTGCTCCATCTATTCGCTCTGCATGTTATGCTATTGCCAAACCGTCAACCATGGTGCAAAAGATGCAAAATATTAAAAAGTTAAGGGGGCATCGTGTGGCTGTCTATTGTGGTATGGCTCAATCTTCTTCTGTATTTGTTATTAATATAGTGACTTTATGGGCATGCTATTGAGATCATGCTCAGTTATTCTTGTGGAAGCCATTAATTAGACATGAGTTACATGACATCAATAAAAGTTGATTCCAATGCCTTTTGTGTGATGAGTGCTGCATTCTCCTCTTGGAGTTTTCTTTGGAAGTTAAAATCAATTTGATAATAATTGGCACTTTGATAAATATAGTTAATAATTATAATAACTGAACTCATGTTTGATTAATTAAGAAAACTGGTTTTATTGTGCAGCTATATTCGATCGGTCAGGAAGATATGTTATCAGTGGTTCTGATGATCGTCTCGTCAAGATTTGGTCTATGGAAACTGCATTTTGTATAGCTAGTTGTCGTGGACATGAAGTGAGTCATCAGTATGGTTTATGGAAGTAATTTTGATTAGCTTTTTTTTTTCCTTTTTAATATCATTCAATCTTATCTTGTCACTGTATGGAATGAAGGGTGATATCACTGACTTGGCTGTAAGCTCAAACAATGCGTTGGTAGCGTCTGCTTCAAATGATTTTGTCATTCGAGTTGTAAGTAGTTTGTTTTAAGTTTATGCTCTGCCTTGTATTCCTTGAGAAACTAAAAGTTGATGTTTACGTTGAAACAGTGGCACTTACCAAATGGAATGCCAATATCAGTTTTGCGAGGACATACTGGAGCTGTTAATACTATTGCATTTAGTCCCAGGCCCAATGGTGTATACCAGTTGCTATCGTAAGTCCATTTTAAGAGTTACTGCTTGTTGTTGCCTTTCTATTCTTTATCATTATGATAAGTCTTATTGCTAATTTATTGCATATCCTAAAAATTTTGCAAGTGGCATGTGTCATACCAAAATCTCAAGTCTTTTTTATTTGTAATGCTAAGCTTTGTGTTATTATAAAACTAAGCTTTAACCCTTTACTTGGTAAAGGAAATAGAATGAGAAGAAAGAGAATGAAGAGAGGGAAAAGCAAGAGAAAATTATGTTTTCTCTCCTATTGCGTGGATGAAGAGAAAATAGGGGGAAAGAAATCTTTGTAGTTTTCTTTCTTTTACTTGGTTAAAGAGAAAAATAAGAAGAAAAAAAATGTAATAACATGAAATGTTATTGTTATCCATAATACAATTACAAGGCTGGGAGCAAACAGCAGGAAACAATAATCAGTGCAGTGTAAAACTTCATTTTGCAGAATATTAAAACTGATTTTATACTTTAACCCAATTTGACTGGAAATTGGGGAACTAGGTTAGCACATTCATTGACCAAAGCAACGAAAATTATGCACCCGATAAAAACAAGTAAAATCAAATAAACACGAAAAAGTTCCTGTTTGACAATTCCTCATTGATAACTTCTACTGACAAGGTGGATCAATATTCATCATTTTCATACCAAAAAGAAATAAAAGATCAATCAAAGCCCCAATTTAGATTTATTGTAAACAGTTTGTCTAAAGTTAATAATTTGGTGCTGGACACCTTGCCAACTTCAACCCACCACCACCAAATCACAAAGATAAAAAGATCAATAAATAAAGAAATAAGAGCGATTAAAATCATGAAACATTTCTTTTTATTAAATGGCCTTGAAAGTGACACCCAATTTGGCGAAGAGCTGCTTCACTTTGCAGAAAGGACAATAGGATTTGCTGCAAATCGAATAGCCACCTAGTCAGCTCAACAAAAAATTTCACATGAGAGAGAGGGGGCAAGAGAGAGAGACCTGAAAACGATGACTGGATTGGACGAAATGATCTCCTTGGCTTCGAGAAGCGCCATCTCTCATGTCCTTGTGTTTCTTTCAAACCTGAAAACCTTGAGGAAGTTGTTCATATAAGGGGATATAACAGTAATTTTGGCCCAAAAAACTCTCCTCTAGTCTTGTTTTCTCGCTAGTTGAGGGGAGAAAATATTTTGGTGCGTCCCACCACTTCTTTTTCTTTCTCGTCCATTTTCTCTTCTCATCCAAGTCGTGGAAAACCTCAATAACTGTATATTTTCTTTCTATCTAAGTTCTCCCTTTCCATTTTCTCTTCAAACAAGCAAAGGGTAAGACTATAATAAATTCTCGGATAGGGAAGTGACGTGGGACTGATGATGATGATGATTATGATCATGTGCTAGACTATTCGAGTGCAAAAGTGTTTCATGTTTAGCCTATCTAAGTGCTAAAGCATTTTGCGTCCTTTCATTAAAGAGCTTATTAAAGTAACTCTTCCATCTTCTCTAGATGTCTTGCTTGCTTTGTGACCAAAACTGTGCTATTTCCATACTTGATGCATTTCATTTTGTTTGAATCCCTCGTCTTTCTTTCTTTACCTTTACCAAGCCTTTTAATACTTCTTTCCTCATCGTTAGTGCTTAAGGATTGGTTTAACCAATCAAATGCAGAATTTTACATGAGGATCACGTTTGAAAGCACTCCCTTTTAACCTTAATCATATGTTGCACTTTTTTTTCCCACCGCAAAGCTTCTTATCCCTTTGGTTTTGAAGCCTCTTGGTCCTAAAGTTTCTCTTTTGTTGCCTACTTAATCCTTTAGTGATCTCGTCTCACATTTGTTATTATTTTCTTGTGCTTTTGTGCTCCCATTGTTCTAAAATCCTTCATTGAAGGCTCCCTTGATTTTCACCCTTCATTGCTACCACTTAATCCCTGAACATAAACCCTTATCTTGACCATTTTCTTTTACTTTCTTCGTAACTCAACTTGTACATCCATAACCAAGACTCTACATTGGTACTCAAGTTCTTTCCAAGAATAACCATGAAATCTATGTGAAGTCTTTATAATAAAGAAATTGATTTGAAAGCATGTATCCCACTCTTTACCTGATAATATGCTTTTTCTGCTTCGTATAATAAGTGTTAGCTAGTAAAATCAAAAGCTAAAGAAAAATCTAAAATAGTCTTACCCTTGGTATTTGCTTCGTAGATCGCATCTCCCATTATGCTCTTATATTTCCACTAGCTTCGCTCTCCATGAAACCATTTGAATCCCCTCTCAAGAGAATATTTTCTCATAAGGGTACTCTCTAAACAAAGCCTTCTAAATCCTTTATGTTGAATGAAAAGATTAAACAATTCATCCAACTTTTTGTCTCTTTTATTTTCAAGTTGGTGTATCAGAGTGGGATTCGACCCAGCTCTAGTTCACTCTACAATCACTATGCCCACTGCCCAGTGATAAAATCTCTTAAACGCGAGTCTTACCGGCTGTGTTATTCTCCGCCACACATCCTACCGGCAACCCCCCGTTTTCCACTTTTGTTGCACATCCTACCAGCGATCCACCATCTTTCTCCTTCACCATGCATCCTACTGGCAAATGTTCCTATTTTTCCGGCTATTGGAATCTTTTTCCAAATACTATTTCTATCTTGGCAACTCTTTTGCTGTGCGTCCAGCAATTTAACGACCAGAATCATACTAACCACTTCTAGATCGGTTAGAACCCTAAAGGACCTCTCCGCTGAAGCTGTCATGTGTTGGCAGAATGTCACTACAAGTGTGTGAGGGTCCAGCCACCATTTTCTCCACCACCAGTCTTGTCTAACTCGCCTTTATGGATTTTTTTTTTTTGGGTTCCACGTAGAACTAATTGTTTTTGGTTTTACGCAAGACAAACGTAAAACTTGCTGTTGCACGCTTCATCATCTTCAATCTTATACTCATCTATTCTTCTATTCTTTCTTTTTTCCCCCAATTTAGGTTGAATTAAAACCATAGTTAACATTTGTTAGCAAAGAAAGAAGAGGTTAGGAGTAATCTGGTTTTGCAATTAAATTTAAAAGAATAGAAAAATGAGAGAGAAATAGAAGAGAGATGATAATATTTATGAAGTGAGAGGAAAGTTAACATATTAATATGAATGAAAAAAATTACAAAATTAACTTCAATTATAAATTACTTCATAAAACTTGAAAGTGGGAGTTTTTGTATAAAACAAATGTGGAGCAATATATATATATATATATATATATAGACAACTCTCCTACAAGTTGAAAGTTCATCTTTGTCTTACGTAAAACCAAAAACAATTAGTTCTACGTGGAACCAAAAAAATTAAAATCCATGTGCTTCATAAACCAAAAGAACAACAAAAAATGGCAAATGCTAAAATTAAAAATAAAATAATTTCACGTGTTATATTTTTTTTCCTTTTTGAATGTTTTTTTCTTCATATCTTAGTTTAGTTCATAAAACTAAAATCTCATGGAATTAACATTTCTTAGCAAATAGAGAACAGTTTGGTAAAATCATTTCGGATTAATTTAGTTTTGCATCACCGGAACAAAAAAGGAAGGAAAGAATCATTTAGGATTAATTTAGTTTTGCACTTGAATTTAAATGGATAAAGAAAGATGAGAGGGAAATAGAAGAGAGATAGTATTTATGAAGTGAGAAAATTTAACATAGTAATTAATATGAATGAAAATAAAATTACAAAATTAACCTCAATTATAAGTTACTTCATAAACTTGAAAGTGGGTATTTTTGTACAAAATAAAATGTGGAGTATGTGTGTGCGCGTGCTCGTGCCAATAATGTATCATGATATCATTAATATGATGTTACTCAAATACAATAGCCTAATGTAGCTATTTACAGTTTTACACTACTAATTAGGTCAAGCACTAGTGCATCGCATAACACTAATATCATTGTCATGAACCATATCTTCCAAAAACTTCAGCTGTTAGATAAAGACGCATAAATGTGTCTATATTCTAGCTTGCTTCTTATGCAAGAGCCTCTTTTTGGGCTTAACATGTGAGCAGTGTATGAACTTGCCAACTTGCTTCACCTTGGTGATGAAATTTACCATTGTTTGAAGAATGGGGGGCAACGGAGGATTGAACTTTACCTTTGATGCCATGTCAAGGACCATTTCTCTCAAAAACTTAAGTTGTTGAACATATAGATTCTCATTTTTATTCCCCCAAAAAATGGATACTTACTTTGTTACTTGACTTTTGTGGCTTGTAATGTATGTAGGGCATCAGACGATGGAACTTGTAGAATATGGGATGCAAGACTGTCACAAAAGAATCCACGAATATACCTTCCTCGACCTTCAGATGCTATAACTGGTCAGACCATTGTTTCTAGTTCATTCAATAGGTCAGGCATAGATCTAGATTTGGTCTGACTTTGGCAGTAATGCAATACTAAATTGGATATGGTGATATAATATGTTAAGTTTTGGAGTTGGATTAAATAGACTCTGTTAAAACCTAAATCCAGTATAAAGGTCATTTTACATTAAAATAGTTATTACTTTTTAGAGTAAATTACACTCTCTTCTCCTAAGAGATATCTCTGTTACATGACCCTCCGTTTTATTTTCAAGTTATATAGTCCCCTTCACTTAAAGATGACAATGTGCTACACTTTAATCCATTTTTATATTTTTCTTTAAATATCTGTTCTCTTATGTTGTTTATCATCTTAATTTTTTTACCAAAATTTTATATATATATATATATATATATCTTTTAACAAAGATCTCATAATAACATAAAAACATTGATGCTTATACACACACACACACACACACACACACACATATTTATGTATATACTGTTTTGTTAAATTTTTTAATTATTGTTCTGTTAAGACTTAGCGTAATGGTAAGGTTGCTATCTTGTGATCTGGAGGTCACAGGTTCAAATCTTAGAAACAATCTCTTCGCAAAGTGGATGTAAGGCTGTGTTCATCTGCCTTTCCCAGACCCTAGTAGGCAGAAGCCTCATGCACTGAGCTACCCTTTATTATTACATTAAGAGTACAAATACTTAATGATAATACAAAACGTGATTTTTTTTTTCAAAAGTTAATATATATATATATATAAATTTTTTCAGTGATCTTAGAAACTTATATATTTGACAATAAAAATGCATATATGAATGTCAATGAAATATATTTATATTAATTTATTGTATTATTTATTTTAAAATTCATTAAATAATGATTAAAAAATACTATTTCTAATTAATAAAGTACTTTTATGATGCTAATGAGTCGTTTAGTAAATTCTTATGCACATATTTTAATTAATAAAGTATTTTGAGTAAAGTGCTTATTTTGAAAATAGAAGGGAAGGGAAGAGAAGGGAGAGTTGTGTAATAATGATATCTCTAAGGGAAGGGCATAGTAGTCTACTCTTCTTGTAATGAATTCTACACTTAACAACTACGAATGGAAATATCATATCTGGTTCAAACTGAAATTATGCATGTTTTGACATACAAATTGATGGTTTATTACTTAAACCTGCCATATTAGTAGTCTGATGTGTTGATTGTCAAAATTGCTTTTTTGGTATTAGGTTATTTTTTATTTATTATTGGATTGTTTGAAGAATTATAAATTGTTGCAGGGAGGAGCAATGCTCCAGTGGCTAATTTACCATCCTCAAGTAATGGTCAACAAAGCTATCAGATACTTTGTTGTGCATTTAATGCTAATGGAACTGTTTTTGTTACTGGTAGCTCTGATACTTATGCCAGGGTATGTTTACATATGTACTCTTCAGATATTTCCTACCCTTCTTCCATTAATATCTTTGGCTCTTTTTTAATTATTGCATCCATTCAGTTTTTCATGAAAAATATTGCTATTGGCAGGTGTGGAGTGCTCTTAAGCCCAACTCCGATGACTCAGAGCAACCGATACATGAGATGGATCTATTATCTGGCCATGAGAATGATGTAAATTATGTACAATTTAGGTTAGCTTCTCCTGGTTGTATCTACATTAATTTGCTTTACTTTTTATTTCCTAAAGATTCTTATTATATTTAGTTCTTTATGTCTCCCTTATGCAGTGGTTGCTCTGTGGGTTCAAAATTTTTGACATCTGACCCGTGGAGGGATGACAATACCCTGAAGTTCAGAAACTTCTGGTCAATTAATTTCTTAATTCTTATTTCCTGTAGTTTTATGCACTACCCTAATTAGTGTTTCAGTTTACCTGCTCTCCTTACTAAATATATTGTATACTGATGTAATGAATTGTATATTTTCAGGTATTGTCATAACATAGTTACCTGCTCTCGTGATGGAAGTGCAATTATATGGATTCCTAGATCTCGTAGATCTCATGTGAGCTTCTTTAAAATTAGATTGCCATTCAATTATGGTCTATATTAGTCGTGAAGACATTTTCCTCTATTTGGGCATCTTTTTGGCATGTCCAGTTTCATATTTTTGTCCATGCCAACTATGCATATTACGCTGAAGTTTCCTATGCAATTTCAGGGAAAAGTAGGGCGTTGGACTCGTGCATATCATCTAAAAGTGCCACCACCACCCCTGCCACCTCAGCCCCCACGAGGGGGTCCTAGGCAGAGATTTCTTCCTACTCCTCGAGGGGTCAATATGATTGTATGGAGCCTGGACAATCGCTTTGTACTGGCAGCTATTATGGGTATGTACTACTAGCTAGAAGTAGGAGCTATATTGTGTCGGGAAGTTTATGATAACTTATTACATATTTGGCATACTTATCTTACATATTAAATTGATGGCACCTTGTATTCAAATCAGCCAAAGTGGTAGATGAAAACTCTATTCTGACAGTTAAAATTTGATTATCTCTTCTTTCTCGAATGTTTTATGTTCTGTTCTCCATCCTTTGATGACACCTCTTGTAATAAAGCATCCATTCCTCTGCTGTTTGTTCAGTGATGTGTTGATTACTAAGTCTTCCTTATGATAACTTAATGGGAAGACTTAATGTTGAATGACTTTCAATTGGTTGAATTTGTCTCATGTTGTTTGAAAATCATTTTTCCTGAAGACATTTGTGGTTCATCTATATATTCTGCTGATTTTCTATCTCTAATTACTGCTATTAATTGTATCACAAGCATTATCTTGCTTCAACATGGATTTTTGTTATACAATTGGCGCACTGTATTCCCATTTGGAGTAGATATACATTAGGTAACCTGTGAACTTTATATAGTTTTGATAGTTGTCATGATAATACATCTTTATTCATTTGAATTTGAATGTACACACAACTTTGTGAACTCCCTTGGCTTAATCGTTTTGAAGTTATTTTATTGTGGAGAACAGAGACTTGTATGATTTAACCGGAGAATCGTCTTTCCATCTTGTAGATTGCAGAATATGTGTTTGGAATGCAGTTGATGGCAGCTTAGTGCACTCTTTGACTGGTCATACAGCATCTGTAAGCCCAATCTTCTCTCTCTGTGGTCATCTTCCTTTTTTTTTTTTGTTTTGGGGTCTTTTTTTTTCTGTTTGGGGGGAGGAGGGGGGGGGGGGGGGAGTTACCAACCAACATAAATTTTAATGTGTCCATCCTTTTCTCATTGGGGGTTTGATGTTTTAAAAGTCTCTTCATAGTTTCTATCTTAATTTGAATTTTGTAGTTCATCTTGACTAAATGAATTTTCAATGGTTGGCAGTCTTATGTTTTGGATGTTCATCCTTTCAACCCTCGGATAGCTATGAGTGCTGGGTATGATGGACGAACTATTGTGTGGGATGTAAGGTTATTTGCTTTTGAGTTCTTAATGCTATCATGTTCTATGCAAAACATAAACTAATTTATGCTTTTCTGGTATATTCTTTTTCAAGATATGGGAAGGTGTACCTATTCAGACATATGAAATTGGACGCTTTAAGTTAGTTGATGGGAAGTTCTCTCCGTAAGTGCTTATAGAATAATTGTATGCTGAATTTATTTGGAATTTGTATGCTTATTTATTTTTATACATTAAATTATTTCCATTTTATATCTATGGTTTTTCCTCTGTAAATATTTTAATTTGTTCTTTGGTAATACTTAATGAATCTGTATGGTCTTCTCTCTCATTAGAACTTGCCCATGGCAAGGATAAACTGACCAAAAGAGGTTAAAAAGCTCTAAACTTTAGACCTATGATTTGAGCAATGTCCACTTAAAGCAGGTGTATTTAGTTCTTAGTTATTAGTTAAAGGCTTAATCTTCTATTTCTTTTTCCCCTATTTAATACCATCCCTCATGTAAGAGTCCTTTAGGCTTGAAGTGTGGATAAGATACAAGCCGCCTCTATTGTAGGCTGAAATTAAACATTTTATAAGAGGCATGAAGGTAGTACATTTCAAACTTTTGATCACTCTTCTAAAAGCTCAAGCTGTTAGAAAAGAACTTATGAATGGTTTTATATCTCTTTATTTTGGATAATTTTGAATCTTATCAATCATCATATGCAAATAGGTTACTACTCTACATTTCCATCTTCAATTTGACCAATTGTAGTTGTCTGGATCCATTCCTATGATGAGCGTCCTTTTTCAAGTTTGTGTGACATGATATATTGAAAAATATTATATAAAGCATGAGTATGCCTTCTGCACCATGTATCTTGATGGGAAAACTAGGTTGGTTTTATACCTACCTAGATGATGGTTGTTCCATGTCACAAACACCATGTCTTATAGCATCCCTCTTTGATGAATCTGGATCTCTGTGGTCTGTAATTCTAATCTATCAATATATTGTTGGGTTTGTTATAGGGATGGAACATCAATTGTGCTTTCAGATGATGTGGGCCAAATATATTTTCTGAATACAGGTGAAGGGGAGTCCCAGAAGGATGCAAAATATGATCAGGTTGTCAGATGTGGCAATATTACTTCCCGACTTTTTGTTATCTATATTAGCTCCGTTGCAAGTTAATTTATTGTGATTGGCTCTTTTGATTTTTCTGGCAGTTTTTTCTTGGTGATTACCGACCCCTTATCCAGGATACTCAGGGAAATGTTCTTGATCAGGTTGACATTAACCATTATGCTCTTGTACCATGTTGATGTTCTTTTGTCAAAATGGAATTGATAAATCTAATATATATTTACTTTGGTCTTTTATCTACATTTGCTAACCAGTGTTACACCTTACACAGGAGACCCAACTTCCACCACACCGGAGAAACATGCAGGAACCCCTATGTGATTCTAGTATGTTGTGGTTCTTAGTTCTTAAATTCCTGTGTTGTCTTATTTGGGTACAATTTCTCTTATCATAGATTATTCTGTTACTAGGTATGGTGCCATATCCAGAACCTTATCAGAGTCAATTTCAGCAGCGCCGGCTTGGTATTCTTGGCATTGAATGGCGTCCTTCATTGATAAATTATGCTATTGGTCCAGATTTTAGTGTTGGCCAGGACTACCAGGTGATACCTTTGGCAGATTTGGAAGGAATGGTTGAGCCACAACCAGAGTTCTTAGATGCCATGCTATGGGAGCCAGAATATGACATTGTAAGTGACGATAATGACTCTGAATACAATGCTAATGAGGATAATTCCAGTGCTGCTGAACGAGGGAGCATTAGTGCCATCTCTTCCAGTGATCTAGAAAGCAGTGAAGACTCTGGTAACAGGGATGGGCGTCGTAGATCAAGAAGGAAAAAACACAATGTTGAAGTAAGTGGTTCTTTATCTTTGTTGAATCAATCTTAAATTACAACTTGTAATCTAACCACGGCATTTCAGGTTGAAGTAATGACTTCTTCTGGAAGGCGGGTTAGGAAAAGGAGTTTGAATGAGTGTGATGCAAATCCTTCAGGAAGTAACAGAACTAAGAAATCCAAAGGCAGCTCGAAATCATCAAAGAGGAAATCTTCCAAAGCTAAGACATTGAGACCCCAGAGAACTGCTGCACGCAATGCTCGGAATATGTTCTCACAAATTGGTGAAACATCTACAGATGGGGAAGATGATGATGCTGAAGATGAATCATCAGACAGTTTACAGGATTCAAGCAATCTTAGTGAACCTGAGAGGAAAATGTATATTAAACATGATGAACTCAAAAAACCAGTTTTGGAAGAGATTGTTGATGTGGCCAAGCCTCCTGTATATTCTGAGCCTCAGGTAAATGCCGAAAATAGACGGAGACTGGTTGTTAAGTTTTCGCTTCGTGAGGCAAAGAAGACTGAGCCAGTAGAGGATACTCAATCTAATGTGGTATGTCAGTCACAGTCTTCCAGACCCCAAGAAAACATTCAAAATACTTTACCGGACAGAAGTTCTATTCCGTCATCTTATGCAGATGTAAATAATGCTAGTCTTCCTGAAAGTCACAACAGAAATGAATGTAGTGATAGAACGCTAGCTGAAACGGCTATAGATCATCCGGAGAAAACCATTTGTGCTGAGGGGAACACAGTTCAGTGCAGGCAGATGAAGAGACAGACACATTCAAGATCTGGGGACGCTCTGCTGACTGATACTGAATTTGATAGCCATCTTGAAAACAATGCTAATGGGTATGTGAAGCCTATGATAAATGTGAAAAAACGTTTATAACAGTTTCCTTTTCTATGTTGGGTAATCTTTTATGTTTCAGATTCAAATGCTTTTTCCGTCCATGTTTTGCAGAAGTTCAGAACATATGATTGAGAAGTTAGAGGCTGTGGGTACCATGATAAATCAAGAGCCAGCTGATCTTGATAATGGTAATGGCAAGACATCTGGTTACAATAAGTTGGACGATGGTGATAAAGGCCAGTCTGGATCTGACAAATACACAGAGGACTCACAAGAGAACATTGAAGTTGTTCACCCTAGCCACTCTTGCGATCTCAAAATGAAAGCCCCTATGAAATCAACGAAGATAGTCATTAAAAAGAAACAGATTTCGGCAGACAATGCAGGTCCTTGCATACTGAAAATTGTTAGTTCTAATACAAATTCAAAAGGGGCTAGAAGTGATGTAGTCTCTGGAAGTTCCTCTTCTTTGGGGCCTACTATAGTTACGAAAGTGGCAGAAGGTGAAGATGACAGAAAATTAAGTTCCCCGCAGTTACTGCATTCATATTTTGATAGGAGACATTACAATCATGTCCACGAGAGGAAGGAGTCATATAAAGGTGAAGCCAATACAGATGGTTTTGGTTGTAATTTGGAAGAAAATACTTCAATTTTCAGCAGCCAATATGGTTCAGAGATTGGTCTATCTGATGTTGTGAGTGATACAATACGCCGGACACGATCTATAAGGATGAAGACAACTTTGGAGGAGCCAAATGCTTTGAACACAAGGATTAAGACTCGAGGAAGCCAAAATTCCAGGGGCCTATCCAGTTGGGAAGATTCTTCCCTTAAAGTATCAGATCAACTCCATCGAGGAACACGGTCTAGTAGAAACAGGCGTGAATATATTGACGATGACCGTGGTATTTTAACGCGAAGTATGTCAAATCACCATGACAAAAAATTGTCATGGCTGATGCTGTCAGAGTATGAGGAGAGTTACCGATATATTCCTCAACTTGGTGATGAAGTTGTATACTTCAGACAGGTAGCTTATGTTATGATTATTTTTTCCTTATAGTAGCTCATACCAATATAGTTTGTTATTAAATGTAGGCTTCTGTATCCGTTTCTTATTTTCTATTTTTGATCTTATTCGATTATCCTATATTCTGTTTCTGAAATCATATTCTTGATTGTAAAAAATGTGTCTGGTCGTAAAGAAAGTGAGAAACTAAGAGAAACAGTTTATTGAGAGAAATTCTGAAATAAGGTGTGAGAAACCACAAATGGCAACCAGTAAATAGAAGAAATGTAGTGTATAATTAACAACCCTTGGACTGAAATCAGTGTGAGATCAGGCAAGGTAGAAGAGAAACTAGTATGGATCTGCAGAAAAAGGTAAGTTTCTGAGCACTACAGCAGCTCAGACTCTCCCAAATGCCTAGCCCAATATTTGTTTGCCTCTTCTCTTGTTCCCTCCCGGACAAATAACCCTCACATCCTAACTGTATCACATGGTATCTCCCTCCCTGAAATTCTTACTGCTGACTCAATAAGTAGTTACACAAGTATATCCCCTCATTCTCTCTCATCTCACATACTCTGCAATTATAACTAACGCCAACTTTATAATTGGCCAGGTATCTAATGTAAGTCTAGGTATAGGACCAACACATGGAACCAGATAGCTAGGCTGAGTAAACTTGGTAGCTGTCATGCAACTAACTGTGTTAATAACAGCTAGTTTGTTGCAGCAGCAGAGTTATGCTACTGCATGACACCTTATAAGATCGACCATTAAAACTGTTAAGCCAGCTGGTATTATGATCCAAATTACAAAGCTACTGTATGTTTTAGCAGGTTGTTATAAACTGCAGTTGATTAACACAGCAAATACGTATATCTCTAATATTGACCATATTTGATTGTCAGGGCCATCAAGAGTACATTGAGTCAACGAAGGTGAAAGAACAAGGTCCATGGAAATTATTTAGTGGAGAAGTAAGTGCTTCTGAGATTTGCAAGGTTGAAGAGCTTGTGTACGCAAATCACCCAGGTTCTGGGGATGGCTGTTGTAAACTCAGACTTAAATTTGTGGATTCTTCTTCCTCTGTCCATGGCAAATCATTTAAATTAACTCTACCTGAATTGATTGACTTTGCTGATTTTGTCGTTGAGAAAACATGGTATGAAACTGCTATGAAGAGAAATTGGTCTCCAAGGGATAAATGCATGGTCTGGTGGAGAAATGATGAAGGCGGTGGAAGTTGGTGGGATGGTCGAATTATTGCAGTGCAGGCCAAATCTCATGACTTTCCTGACAGTCCTTGGGAAAGGTATCGGGTCCAGTACAAGACTGATACAACAGAAATCCATCTGCACAGCCCATGGGAACTGTATGATCCTGAGATGCTATGGGAGCATCCCCACATTGACAAAGAGATCAGAGATAAGCTGCTGTCTTTTTTCACTAAATTAGACCGTGGGCACGGGGTGAGTAGACTTGTAGTTTCTTTTATCCTAATCTGCTTGCTCTTTCCCTAAATTAGCTATTGATCCAAGCAAAGTTTCGAACGTTGATTTTAGGATTACTAAATACGAATGGCATGTAAGGATTCAAAATTGACTGTTGTGTTGTGTTGTGTTGTGTGATTGTTATTTTTCCACTCCATGCAGGATAAGTTCGGTATCCAGGCATTGAACGAAGTAGTTGAGAAGAGAGACTTTCTAATCAGGTACTAGTTTGCAACTTAACGGGATCTATCAAACTCAAATTTCTGTCTGAAAATCATAGGACTGATATTCCTGTGTTTCCTATATACCACTGTTTTGGCAATTTCAGTGCCTTATAGTAATTTTGCAATGTGCATAGCATAGAGCTTTCTAATTGAAATTTCAATTTTAAGCAAAAAAACGAAAAAGATTCAAATGCCCCAGAGAGAGAGAGAGAAACAATGATAACAGAGGGAAAACGAGTAGTTATTTCAAGCTTCTAATTATGTCATCTTTGGATTTGCATTACAGGTTTCCCGTTCAATTGCATCCCGGACTGATTCAGTCCAGGTTGAAGAATGACTATTATCGGAGTCTTGAAAGTGTTGAGAATGACATAACGACAATGCTATCGTATGCTGAGGCGTACTATGCAGATAATCTTCAGATGCTGGGCAAGGTCAGGAAACTCTCTGAGTTTTTCAGAAGGAAACTTGAAACGATAGACGAAGCCTAATAGTGATTGTGTAGGTTTCTTCTAATATTTTTTTCCCCATTCTTTAATCTAATTTTGGAGACTTGGTTGGTCTCTGGGAAATGGTCAACATTAAATGGGTTAGACATAGGTTTTGATAGTTGTCATATGTGTACATATATGCAGACTCGTCTTTTAAATGCTGAGTAGCATCTGGATCAGAGATACTCTGGCTTTGGCGTTGCTTTCGAAATTTAATGTTTTAGTAGTTTGCTTAGATCGCCTCTAAAGCTGAGTTTAAGATATGGCATTTCACACAAGTGTGATGTACGGATGATAAAAAATAAAAATAGTAATAATGCATATTAAATCAATTTAATTATAACAATAATTATATAAATTAAGACACAAAGTAAATGATCATATCATATGATTATGATGACAATAAGGAAAATAGTTGTAAAATAAAAAATATTTATATGTGGATATGTAGCACATAAACAAGGAAAAAGGAGGAGGAAACTAACGATACGACATTTAAAATTCTCGTGCAAGATGATTTGAAAATGAGTTATTACTCGTGTCAAGAAGGGTGAATTCTATGATGCGCCGTACTTAGCATTTTTGTTGGAAATGATATTTGCACATCCCAAAGTAGGCCTCTTGGATGTGATGGTGATATCTATTAATTCAACTTTTTCATTTTAAAAGATGATAAAGTTAACTAAATAGGATATCCATTTTTAGATATTTAAATAATATTAAATAACTTTTATTGTGTCCTAGGTTCTCAAAACTCATCAAATTGGACAAGATAAATGATTAAATCTTCATCTAGTTTAATTAGAGGTTAAATCAAAATATAATAAAATATGTATTTATATAAATATATAAAAATATAAAATGAAATATGTTATAAAATAACTAAAAATTAGTTTGTCATAATATAAATAACTAAATTTTTTTTAATAAAAGCCTAATTTTTTATTAATAATCAAAGTTAGAAAAATTGGATTGAACATTGAACTAGATACTGGTTCACATATTTATTGGTTCAAGTAGAATATGTATCTGTGTGTGTGTGTAATATTTGGTGTACAACTAAATTGCACAATAAATGCACACCACACACCTTATCACCATTGGATATAATGTGTTGTCCCTACTCATCCTAGTCATTCATCAAATCCAATGGTAATAAGAAGTATGAGCATTTATTATACAATTTACATATACACCTAATATCACTTATATATCTCCAATTTTTTATCATTAATTTAACTATATTATTTATTATTTATATAGATATACTTTTTTTTTGGGTCATGACGTAGATGCTAAGAAACACAGACACATCGACTTAGTGGTGTGTCTGTGTGTCAGACATGTGTCAGTACCCGACACTCACACGACACCCACACAACACTTGTTGGACACACTTCCATATGCGGCTAATTAAAAAAATAATTTTTTTTTAGCTCGGACACGCACTAAACACAATTGGCCTCTACTCTAATTCACTGTGGATATGACTTGGACACTCAGCGAACACCCTTGAGTTGATTTCTTTATTGTTTTTTCAAATTTTTAATATCAATATAAGTACAAAATCAACCATAGTTATTTGATTAGACCTTTACTATTGGGTCATTTTAGTTTGAAAATTCTTAAGTTGATCACAAAAAAATATATATATAATTAGATAAAATGTATATATATATAAACACGACAAAAAGGAATTCGAACAAAAAAGACAAAAAAAAAAAAACATACAATAATTAGTGTATATATATAGTCATGTCCGTGTCTTGTAATTTTTTGAGTTGGTGTGTTTTTGTGTCCGTGTTAATGTGATGGTGTCAGTGGCTTTGTTTGTGTTTCGCAGCGTATACGTATACTTTTATGATAAGAAATTACCTTTAAAGTACGAGTCCCAAAAGAGAAAAGAGTAAGATCGAACCCAAACATCCCTTCAGAAGTTACAACCCTAAGCATAAAACATTCATTCTTTTTCCTGTTGTATAGAATAGAGCAGCCGCAGACCATCTTCCCCGATTGTTAAGCATGAAGCTTCCATGACAAAAAAAAAAAAGAACTGCCACCCATTTTTTGCATCGGAACAGTAACCTGACAAGCCATGGTGGAGCCAGAACGCAAACTAAAAGCGACTTCCAAGAGCAGTGGCAATAGAAAAGCAGGTGGCTACCATGGCTGCCTCCCTCACAGACCAAAACCAGTAGCTCCTCATCTTCCTTCTTATACCATTTTTCTTATTCAAATTATTGAACTGTCGAACCGTCGAATCGCCTCAGGTTCACCGGTTTTTGGTCTTCTACTTTTCTGGGCGAGTTTTGAATTAACAGTTTTCTGCACAGAACTGAACCCAACAGGGGGTCCGATTCCCAGTTAGACCGATCAGATTGGCCCATCCGGTTTGGTTTGGTTTTCAAAACACTGGTTGCACCTAGTTACAAGGTGCTTCATGCACCGCGTATACATTGACTGCCCACACGAAGAAAGTTACCTTTTAGTCCGGTAATCTCAATATTAAATCAAAGGCGGCTTATAACCTGTGCCGCTAGGCCAAAGGACCACCATGGACCCATCATTTATAACCGTTGGATCGGCATTAAATTTAAGGTTGTGTCAGCCTAAAGAACCTGCTGCCTTTCAAACAAGAAAGAGTGAAATAGTCACGAAATTTCAAAGTTTTTGGAGTTACAACTAGTTAGTGTCATTTTTTGTTTTGCTTTTTTTTTTTTTGTAAGCTTGAATATAACAAGACCAAGACCGCAAGCCCCGAGTACAGTGAAGATAGAGCAAAACCATCGTTGCGTAATTAGACCAGAAGAACTTGACCAAAAATATTGGACAAGAAGGAAAAAAAAGATCGTGGTCACAAGTCCCCATTTGTCTACCTCAAGAAAAATTGAGTAATAAATTACTTAGTTACATAATTGTAATTTTTCGTTGCTGCGTTTGAAATGAACAGAATTAAATATACTGTTTCAATATTTGTAGCAATGGTTCTTCATTTAACTTGATAAAAGGCATATTTATTTTTTGACAGAAGTAACAGTTAACTGTTATTCAAGGCCAGATTCCCAGAACATATTACAAAGCTCCGAGTTCCTCCTCTATATTTTTTTTGAACTTGTTGCCCACATCCCTTTTATGGAAGAAATAGAACAAGCACTGGATTTGGTCCATAAGCTCGTTGTTGGTAGACAGTACTCTCGAAGGACATTAAATAGTGGTTAGCAAAACTCATAAGCCACAAATAATTAATCTTCTTCTGCATCTTCTTGAATTTACTTTTTGCTTTCTTGGCCTTCTGTTGCTGTTGTTGCTCCATGAACATCTTCAATTGTCAAATCTCTTTAAGCTCCTTCTCAATCACTGTTTGGCCCGCTACCTACTCCTAGAGCTACGGGAGAAGTTGTGCTTGCTACTACAACACTTGATTTAGGGCATTCACATGCTCCCACATGGCATCATCCCCAGCAATTGACCCAGTGATGGAGGATGGAGACCTACTATCAGGGTAGTACCCCATCCCATATATGCTACCTTCGTAAAAGCCACCAACCACCTAGGCCTAAATATCCTCCTTATTTGGAGGAGAGATGTGAACATCAGGCCTAGCCTCCACCAACTAAGTTTGGTAGTGAATATATGTCTGCTCACATCGCTCTAATATTCACACTATAGAGAAAAAAAAGATAAAACACATTATAAGTAATAATTATGACATACATAAAGAAGTAATAAAAATTAACTACTAAGCGGTTTGATTTCAAATTTATGTATGTCATCTTGGAGCAAGGGTCATCCCATACTTCTTCTATTAACAATGTATTGGGGCACATATCAAAATGGACTTAGATGTAATCTGAACCAATTCGGAAATTGTTGAAGAAAAATCTTGACCATGCATTTGTTGAAGGTATCTGTTGTTGAAAATATCGTTTAGATTATTTTAAAGATGAATAACATCACAATTTTTCCCATAGTAAAAAATTTTTTGACTTACATTTTGAATGGTTGATAATACTTTATGAAAATATGTAAGTGTGCATAGTTCCACTCCCCGAAAGTCAACTATCGGGGCTTGCTCTTTCCAGCAGCATGACCAGGTTGATTGAAGACAGACAATGTTGATGGAATAAAACATTCCTCTCCATCATTATTACGACTAGATTATCCTTCTAATACGGCAACTCCCAGAAGATACATTGCCTAGTCCAATTATGCCCAATCGCATGGCTTGTAAATCGCACCACCTTTTTTACTTTTGTTATTTTTGGGAAATCCTTAGCTCGATCCCACATTTGGCTATCACTTAGTCTAACTAGAGGCTCATTATATTCAACACAATTACTTTTAAAGCCATATCGACTTTGCCTATATGGATTATCAATATCTAAGAACCTTATGTGACAATCAAACCAATAGTTTTTTCCTCCGTGTTTCAAAGTGCTCCATGCAAATTGGGCATGCTAATTTGTCTTGTGTCATTCATCCAAACAATACTCCATATGATGGAAAGTCATTGATGGTCCATATTAATGCTATCTTCATAATGAAATTATGCTTTGTTAAAATGCTGTAAGTAAGAATATCCTCACACCACAACTCATTTAGAATAGGTAAGAATCAAACTTAGCTTTTAGAATATCAAGGCCAAAGATTATGCATTTTAAGAATAGGTAAGGATCTTTCATGCATATTAGGAAGGAGATCGTATGGTGCAACAACTATGGGCCAACACAAATATGGTTTGTTAAATTGGTTATTCGGGATAAATCCATTTGAACAGAGCTCCAATTTAATATTTTGAGGGTCAGAGGAAAATTGAGGATATGTTTGACCAAAATTTTTCCACACTTCACATACGATGGATAAGTTATCACATCATCTCACCTCTGATTTTCACTATGCTATCTCATATGAGAAGCCGAGTTGATTGATTCATAAAGTCTCGTAAGTCTAAGGATTAACGGAAAATAATACATTCCTTTCTGAGAGACATCCGTATACTTTCCACTTCCACGTCTCTTGAGTTTAAACCTAGGCTTGTGGTCGAAATTACACTTATTCAATGCAATATTATCTTTGTAATAAAGTATTAAACCTTTAAAATAGCAATCAATCTTTATTTTCTTCAACCCAAGTTCAAAACTAATTTTTTAGCTTGATAACAACCTATTGAAATTACTTCGGGAAATCTCCCACCACACAACCTAATCTAAGCCTGAAAATGTGAAATAAACAAACAATTAATTTTACACTGTTATGAAAATTGAAAAATAAAAATACACAATATAAAATAGAATAAAAAAAACCAAACCAAAAGCTTTAACAATCAACATTGTCAGTGTTCTCTCCAATAGAACTCATACATTAATAAAATAGCAACAATAATCACTCTTTAATGCATTAAAAACCAAAATTTGGGTAATAAAACGAACAAAAAAACAAAGCCAAACAAAAAAAACCTAAACTAATTACAATACTCAGAAACATACCTAGGTTTCAATGGTGGCAGGGGGAGAGAGAAGAGAAGAGAAAGAGAGAGAAGTTGCAGAATGAGGAAGAAGATGCATTCTAGAACACCTTATTCGTGGGTTATTGTTGGGAAAACCCATTGGTAATCATTAAATGAAATGATGTGCTTCAAATTTTAGTAATTATGATGAGAAAAGGGAATCCTAAGAGATGTGCGCTAATGTCCCAAACATTCAAAAGAACATCAGTATACCCATTGATAATGTGGTTAAAAAAAATATAATTTAATTTAATATAAACTGTTGGTCTACCACCTATCGATAATTAATAATAATAAAAAAAATTAAAATTTAATTTATTTAAAACTCATAGATTTAATCGTCGGTAATGTGAATTAAAAAATAAAATCTAATTTAGTATTTACCTGTTAGAATGCTAGTTTTAAAAAATAAAAAATATAACCATCAGTATACTCTCGAAATTTATGTGCACCATATAGCGCATGATGGCGCCAAGCACTATCAATAGGTATACCAATGAGTTGTCATCTATTTTTTAAATTTTATGTAAAAATAATATGTCAATCCATCGGTAGTTACTAACGGATTCATACTCGTCGATAACCTTCGTCAGTTTCCCATGGTTTTCTAATAATTGAACCATACAAGGTATTGGTTCAAAAATTTATTAGTTCAATTGTTATTTAACCAGTTCAAGTATAATATAATAAAATACATATTTATACGAATTTATAAATATCAAATTATTTATAAAAGTCTAAATTTTTTTTATAAAGAGATAAGAAAAAGTCTATTGATGATCTTATATAAAATTATTTCTTGGTCAAATATAAAAATTTGTTGGTCTTTATATCAATTTTTTTTTTGGTCAGAAATATCAACAGCCCAAAAATTGACCAAATATTAAGAAAAAGCTTGTTTGCTTTTGTTCTCCCCAAATATCAAAAGCTTTTTTAAAGTTAACAAGCTTTTTTTTCACTAAATTTGTTTTATATTATTTTTTAGTTAGTTTATAATTTAATTTTATGTTTTTCCCTTTACTTCTCATTTCCCTTCTTCATATTTTTGGTGTTTCATCGTTTTTAACCTTTCATATAGGTTTTCTTTTAACAATTATCCAGATTGAAAAGTAATTAATGATAGTAACAACTATTAACAATAAGACTAAATTATTTTTACAAAAATCTAAGAGCAAAGTTATCAAAATATAATTAAGATAGAGTTAAGAATCTAGTTTTTAAAATAATAAAGTTATAGAACAAAAATGATAAAGGTTATTCAAGTCGTGAAAAGACTAATCAACATGCAAAATAAATTATTATTAATTACCTTTTTTCCTTTAACTTATGTTTTTTATAAATGAAATTTGGGTTAAGGTAAAGACTCATCATAGTTCCGAGTGAAAGTATGCCTTTAGATTTCCCAAGCACTTACATGGAAAATTAATTTTGATATGGATATATGAGGTGTGTAATACGCAGATATGTTACTATTGGCATTATTAGCGAGAAGTGGAAGGGGAAACATAATCCACTATAAGCGAATTAAGTCCTATAAGAACAAAAAGAAAAAAAATTCCTACAGAACACAATTTGCTGTCTCCGAAATATGATTTGGCAACCTCCTTGTTTGCTACCAGAGAATTGTGTGACCTCCTATTAAGGCCAGCAAATGTGAAGGTTAGCAAAGTTGGTCAGCAAATTGAGTGCACTTGCTATTCATGCATGGTCTTCAGCTAGGGGGAAGCTTTCTCATTGGTCTTTTCATGCTTCAAGGCCGCGTGCTCTTCATGCTTCAGTGCATCAACTAGGCTTCCTCATTGGTTTGACACGTGCTGGTCATGCATCACTTCATCAGTAAGGCCGGCTACCCCGTCCAACACACGTTCTTCAAGCTTCAGTCAATCAGACCTGCAACACTCCATCACACCTGCTACATGATAGGAAAATAATGGTGACTAAAGCAATCCGTGAATAAACAGAGCAATTCATGATATTATTGCTCTTTATTGCTGATACTATAAAAAGGGAAGTTTGGTAAGAGTTTCATGCATTCGGTTGAGTTGTGAGAGTTATAAGAGTCATTTTGGTTTGAGAACTGCAATATTAGTTGAGAGTATACAAGTATAGTTTCAGTAGTATAAAGAGCAGTGATTTTTTTTTTTTTGAAAAAAAAAACAGAGAGAAATATTTAAAAAATGCCTAGACGACAACGTGATGAAACAATGGATCCTAATGAGCATATTGTAACTTATATTTTCAATGGATATGTAAGTTTAATTTTTCTACTTTTATTATTAATTTAGTTTATTATGTTAATATTATGTTATTTGTATGTATTATTTTATTATAATTAAATACATTTTTTCTACTTTTAATATTTTGTTCTTTTTAATTTTTCTGTTCTTTTAATGTTGTTTATTCTTTTAATTTTTCTACTTTTATTATTAATTTAGTTTATTAAGTTAATATTCTGATCTAATTTTTTGTGTGTATTATTTTATTATAATTAAATAAATTTTTTCTACTTTTAATTTAATTCTGCTCTTTTATTTTTTTTTTGTTCTAATCTTTTAATTTTGCTATTTTAATTTTTCTACTATTATTAGTAATTTAGTTTATAATTAAATTTTTTTATTAATAATTATTTATTTTTTACTTGAAACAGGAAGAAAGAAAGTTCGAGCCCCGTCATATTTTTTTTAATCATTCACCGAAAGGTGCAATTATTGAGCATTTACAGCGTGCTGGTTTTTACCATGTTACGCAGATAGGTCGAGTGGAATTGACAGTGACATTAGAAGATGTTGCCATGCAATTTGGACTCCCTACTAATGGTTCACCAGTTAATGGAGTTACATATAGTAGTATTGAATAAGTGCAGTTGAAATGTTTTACTTTGCTTAATGTTGTGCCTCATCCACATGTATTTAATAGAGGTGCAATCAATTTAAATTGGTTGCAACATCATATAAGAGATCTTGATACTAGAAATGACCCAATATCAATAGAAATTAGTGCACGTGGGTATATGTTGGCCCTCATAGGCACTTCTATATTGCTTGATAAGACCACCAATAAGATCCATGGAAAATATTTGCAATTGTTGGAGGATCTTACCCGTGTTGGGACTTTTAGCCTGGGTTCTATGTGCCTCGCTTGTCTCTATCGTAATTTGGATCGAGCGACACGCATAACTACGAAGCAAATTGGCGGTCCTCTAGTTTTGTTACAAGCATGAGCATGGAGCAGGTTGCCTTACTTGGCTCCTGTGCTAGTACCACCTAATTTTATCCGCTTCCTCTTAACTTCCAGGAAAAAAATTTTCTTGGTTTATTTTGTGTTGATATTGCCATAATTGTAATAAATTTGTATGTTTTATGACAGATGGCTGCACCCAGTCTATCCTCATGGCACGAGTCTTGCAAATCATCTACATTTAAGACGAATGTTAGAGTAGATACAAGCTAATTAGGTATAAGTACCAATTAAAACAATTTTTAATTTCATGTAAAGTTAATATTTTTTTCCATATATCTAATGTAATTTATTTTTGTATTGTAGATTATATGGCAACCATATAGGAGTGCTGAAGTTGAGGCTATGATTCCAGATTCTATTCAGATTGAGTAGGGACAGTGGAGCAATATTGTTCCTCTAATTTGCTTTGAGATCATAGAGTGGCACCCATCTGATAGCGTGAGGTGACAATTTGGGCTTGTCCAATCTGTTCTTGATCCACACCCAAATCTAGGGAGGGCTCATAATAAAGATTTGAGAAGGAAAGAGGACAACCTTGATTTGTTATTAGTGCATCATTAGTGGGTGGAGATGTGGATGCAACGGGGAGACCATTCATTGGTAGGAGAGCCTTTGCAGAGAGACCCCATTGATTACCGCCCCACAAATGCATACTTGTCATGGTATAGGGATAATATTTATGTGCCTCTATGATTGACACCACTAAACTAGGATGATGTAGTACCACCACCTCAACCACCACCACCAGCACCACCATACTCACCATCACCACCACACTCACCACCACCACCACCACCATAGGATAGGTTCACACTTGTCCAGGGGGAGGTAGCTTTGGATGTGCATCAATTACCTTTCGTGAAAGAATAAAATGTGTATCGTCCACATATTCAATTTCCATTTCAGTTTCCCCTGATTCAGCAATGGGGGATAGATCCTGGCACAATGTCAGCAATTTATAGAGGCCAAACTGGGGGGTTTGCAGGTTATATAGGTCAATCTCGGGGGTTTGCAAGTTATGCAAGTCAGTTGGGTAGTGGAAGTCATGCTGAGGGGTCCGCTAGAGTAGGAGATGTAAGTGAGGAAGACCAAGTTGAGGGAGCTGACAGTGTAGAGGAACAAGGTGGGCGAGGTACAAGTAGATATAACTTGTGTGAAGATCCCCCACCAACTAGTAGGTATACCCCACCAACAATTGGAAAACCAAAAGGGAAGTGGAAAACATATAAAGGGGGTTAGTAGTTATTCAAGTGGCCTCAATGAATGATGAATGAGAATGATTGTTAAAATGATCTTCGCAATATATTTTTCTATGTTAAAAAGTGTTAAAACACACCTATTTTCCAAATTTAATTTTTTTCAGAATCAAATTCGTTTTATATTTTTCAAAAAGGATCTTAGTTAAAAGAAACTTTAATTAACTTAACACAACCAAATAAACTTATTAGTAATAAGAACATTAGTAATAAGAACCAGAGTGCATCTATTTGTAGAATTACAACAACACCATTAGTAAGATAAGATAACAAGAAAATAACAAGAAAATGAAATAACACAAAGCAACAACAACTGAAAATGACACAATTACAACTGTGACAAGATGCACCACTACAAACTTGAGCCAGGAGCATTTGGACAACGACTACGACTGTGTCCTTCACCAAGACAAAGACCACAACGCCATGGTCCACGCATCTCACGCATATCCATTTCATTCAAGTAGCGAGTAGATTTGGGTCAGCCCTTTATTGTGAGCTTTAAGGCAAGGTTTGCGCAAATCCAGGGGCCTGTATACAAAGGCCATGTACTTTGGTGGCCCACAACCCCAAACTCATTCTTGTACACCTTGCATATGGAATTCATTCTATAAACATCATCAATATGAGTTTTCCAATCAAGGCAAGAACTGTTACAACAAGCAATCACATGATAATAGGGGTATCGATCTATCTGAAAATCCTCACAATCACAATACCTCTGCCTCAAATCAACTCTGTATTCTTCTGTACCGGAGAACTCTTTAACATGGTAGGTCTGAAGCTATCTATCAAAATGAGTGGTCCTGAAATCTTTAGATGCCTTCTTATTTGCTTCCAACCATCTTGCCACAACTTCTGAGAAAGGCTGACCTGCATTTCTTCATGCGTATGCCACACTGCCTTTTTGAACAAACAACTCAACACTCCAAAAGTACGTTTCTCAAACTAGTGATGTGATGGGAAGATTACAAACCTCTTTTAATACAGAATTGATATACTCGACTAGGTTTGTTGTCATATGCCCCTATTAATATCCACCATCAAATGCTAGAACCCACTTTTCTCGGGGAATTTTATCAAGCCAGTCTGTATATTTCTGACCACGTTTGTGTATCCATTGATAGTGATGATTAAATTCTTGCTCGGTCCTTGAGTATCCTGCAAAAGACAATACAAGTAATTAAAATAATTGAAAATTACTTCTAAAACAAGAATCAACAAAATAAATAAATAAATTGCCTATGCTCACAACAAGTCGGTGCAAGTTGGGTGCCTTGAATCTTCGTAAGAAATTAGCAGAGATGTGCCTGACGCATATATATGGAATGCCTTTGGAGGTTCCCATTGACCATTGCTTCGGGCTACTGCAGCTTTAATGGACTCATGACAATCAGAAATTAGTCCAACTCCATCTCGAGTCACTACATGTCTGCGCACATTGTTAAGGAAAAAAGACCACGTATCCGCAGTCTCACACTCGACAATGATAAAAGCAATTGGCAATATGTTATGATTGCCATCTTGTGTAACTACAACCAGCAGAGCTCCTTTATATTTCCCATATAAATGTGTCCTATCTACCTGAACAAGTGGTTTGCAGTATCTTAATGCTTTAATGCAAGGACCAAAAAGCCCAAAACAACCTGCTAAATATTCGAGTGTTCGGCACCAGCTCACCCCCACAGCTTGCCTCAACAGAATCCAATTGAACAATTGCTCCTTGATCAGCAGCACACATTGCCATACACAATTGTGGGAGGTCTTTAGATGAGCTTTCCCAACCACCGAAAACGTTTTTAATTGCCTTGTGCTTTGCTGCCCATGCTTTTTGATATGTTGTCATGTACCCGAACTGAGAATGAACCTCTGCAATGACAGACTTTATTTTAATAGATGGATCGGAATTTACTAATGGCTCTATTAATTGTGCAGTCATGTCAGAATCTAACTTTGAGTGGTCTTGCGATTGCCTTGATCTTGTACAAGTGTGCGGTCCGTTGTACTTCCTGATTTCCCAATAATCCTTATTCTTCCTTAAACTGACTCTTAGAAGCCATAGACAGTCCTACCCATATTGTACACATTTACAATAAAATGTCTTCGGTTCTGACTCCTCAACTTTGTAATTTGCTCCTTTATCTATGCTATATTTTTTAATTGCCTTAATTACAGCCTCCCTATTGTTAAATTCCATTCCAATAAAGAATTCAGCATTGATAATAGAAGCCCCTACCAAGCACCAATATTAAACAATAAAAAGAATAAGAATAATAAAAAAATAAAAGAAAAAAACTAAATCTATAGCATTTTTTCACACCTTATATAAAAAAATTTGAATTAATTATAGAATTAGCAGTACATGTCCATGTTTTGAAACTATGGAAACTCATGAGCATTCATAGCTTCAAGATCTAATGCACACATGCAAGTTGGCTCATTGTTTAGATATTTCCTAGCCACAATGTTTGGCACGTCCTCTTCACTCGTAGCAGTATTCACATCATCAACGTCGTCGTTGTCACCGCTTTTATATTCTTCTTCATCACTTTTTTCCCATACTACTTCTCTTTCTTCAAATGCGCTCAACTCATAAGCAACATTTCGAGCAACAACTTCTTCGAATTTAACATATAATTCAATGGCACGATTATTTGGCTGGTGTTGTTGATGTATGCGAAACATCTGCTGAATGCTATCATCATTAGTGATTAGAATTACTTGATAATTTATGAAGCTGCCAAAAATCGAGGATGGACATCTATATTTTATAGATGTCACTTTCTTTTGATTGTTTGGATTTATAGATTAACAAAGAGCATTCTCTAGCTCCGCAAATGAAAAAGTATATGGAATAAAAATATTTACTGGACTCTCACATGTAAAAATTATGCCATCATTTGGATTTGTAAATACATGACCATTATAATATACTATTATCATAACAATACTTATTTTTTCCTTACTCAATTTTTTTTTCTCTTTTTGTTATAAGAGGGGAACGGGAAGAGAGAATGTTATAAGGTGGGAGTGGGAAAATAGAAAGAGAGATTAGAAGGAGAAAGAAAATTTTGATGAAAAGTTACTGACTGTAATTGCACAAAAGAGAGGATAGTGGTTTGGCCAAAAGTGAGGATGTTACTGAATTTATATACAGATGAAATAATTTTTAATTATCCACGAGTTACTTGTGGAGATCATTCTCCCATCCCTCTGAAATGACGAGTCAGAGATAGTTTCCTATTAAAAATTTAGCCATTCTATGGTTGACAATTTTCGAGCAGCTTAAACTATGCGAACATAATTCGTTGGTCACGATTCATTTCCTCTAATTTTTTGGTCTGATTTTGTCTTGTCTTAATTCGCTCTAGCGAATTCTTCATCTTTGTTTTTTAATATATGTTTTTTATGTTTCATTATCCACAAACAGCGAATTGTTTGCTCCATACCCCCCCCCCTTGCCCCCCAAATTGCAATTTTGCAAGAAACTCAATATCCGTGTATTTTGTTGACTCAATTTCCATAATCACGAGATTGACCCGCACTTACACATGTATACTTATAAACCACTCATCAATAGTACAATTTAGGAGGCAAACATAAAGCCAATTGGCTTGCCTTTAAATTCCACGTAAAGTCATAAATTTAAGTTGTGCATCTAAATACTGTTATAGAAAATAATCAAAATCAAATGATATAATCATTAAAATTTAAATGAGTGTTCTCATTTTAATTGTAATTTAGAAAATTTAAGACATTCAAATTGATTTATTTTATCTGAGTGTTCTCATTTTAATTGTAATTTAGAAAATTTAAGACATTCAAATTGATTTATTTTATGTGATAAACAGAAATAATTGTCTCCAAGATATCTTAATTATATATTTTCTAGTAATAAACTAATGAGTAAAACCCTATTTTGTCCATAAAAAATATAATGGGGGATTAATGAGACTTTCATATCATGACGGGATAATTTGTCCCCGGTATATTTTTGAGGGATCAAAATTAGTATCTAGCATAAATTAATTTAAAATGCACTAATGTTCTATCAAATAAAACACTCTTAATAATTAATTTATAAATATTAAATTTCAACAACTCGTGACACACATGGTATAGTAACTATATGCTTTAATTAAATTTCAATATTTTTGGAACTATTTATGCTAAATGGACATCAATATGATTAGTAAGCAATGGCATTCCAATCTTCGGAATTCTCTGACACTCTTCAAAGGCATACGTATACCCCTACATTTTGCTTTGACTTGGGTCTCTGTTAATCCTTTATACAGATAATGCACATAAACATATGAAATACTGAAAATTCCATACATTGTTTCACTCTTTACCATGTATGTATCGGATGGCTTCAAGTAAATGTTCTCTCTTAATAGGCTTCTCCAAATGAAAGTCCATTCCAGCTTCTGAGGTCATTTTGTCAGTGTAAGCTGTTAATGCAATAATAGGAATGCGAAAATCGTAGCGCTTCTCCATCTTCCGTATCCGTCTTGTTGCCTCAAACCCATCCATTACTGGCATCTTTTGAATCAATAACATTAGGAACAAGTTAAAGGGCATATTACATGGAGAAATCAATGATTTGGGATTATTTCACTAGTTTTTTCCCCCCCAATAGTTACGGTGAATTGTCAATTATTTACTTATGGTGAATTACATTCAATGAAATTCTAAGCTTATCTTGTGAATCCAATACTTAATCAAAACATCAGCAACTCAATCTCAGTGTGATACCCATCGAGATTCAACGAAGTGAAAAGTCCATATAAGTGAGCTTATCATAATTATGACTGGTGAGAGAAGTTAGCTTATCAATCAACTAGCGAACCGAGTAAAACAAAAAAAAAAAAAAAAACACTGATGAGTAAATCACATATGTATGCATGGTGAAGATGGAAAAGCAATTGGCATACCATGAGATAACATAGAGTTATATTATTAATACACATTGGTATCTCACGTAATAACATTTTCAATAACAAAAAAAATAAGAGGAATAAAAACAGCAGAGTCCGTAATCATTACCTGGCAATCCATTAAGATGTAATCATAAGGAGGATTAGAAATATCCCTAATTAGGCGATCCCCAACTAGCTGCACAGCCTCTTCGCCATTCGAACACTGCTCTATAGTCGCACCGAGCGGAATCAAAGTAGCCAAAGCAAGCTTGCGCAACAATTCAGTGTCCTCAACAACCAATATTTTCTTGCCACTCAAGGGCTTGTTATAGCTCAAGTCCCCACATTCTTGTATCTCTCCTTCATGAGGAGCACATTTTCTTGCTTTGGACTGAGCACAACGTTGATGTACACTTCCACTTTCTGATCTCTCCAGTAAATGCGATTGATATTTTGATAAGCTCGAATCCGTGCAAGTCTTTCCAACTATGTCATGAGTATTTTCTGTGTTTGACTTACTATTAGAACTGCTTTGCCAATCACCACCAAACTCTGGAAGAAGCTTTATGACCTGGAACAAACGACTACCATGAAACGGTTTGGATATGACAAAGTCGTTTGGATCAACCATATCCCTATCAAGGGTCTTGAGGTCAATACTGCGCATAAGTGGCTTGTCTAACCAAACTACCCTACAAGGGTTACAAAGGTCTCTTCTGAAGTTGGATACAATCCTGCAAAGCTCAGAAAACGGTCCCGCATTTGCATCAATGACAATCAAGATGAAACCTGGGGTAGCTCCAATATCTGTCTTCTTGAAGACTGAAGGTATATACTCAATTCCATCCAAAGCACTCAAAGGAACCCCTCTGGTTCTTGCAAGAGAATTTCGAGATGCAGACCCTGAACTCAAATACTCTGACCCTTGAGAACTGTGGCTGCTGGAATGGAGACCCTTCCGTTTGATCTTCTTGAGAGGATGACACAATTGTTCCCACCGCTTCACAACCTTAACTGTGATCCCTAAGCTCTCCATGAACCTCTGTGTAGTCCTTCGCCGCTCTTCGTCTGCAATCAGAAGGACAACTTGGGAAGACTCTGGCCTAGGACTAGAGTTGTAGATACGTAACCTGGGACTCAAGGAACAAATGCTTGAACCAGAACTACAAGTTTGAAGGGTTGATCCCCTAGTTTGGTTTCTGCCACTTGATCCATATTCAGCACCTTCCCTTGTGCTACCAATTTTCATAACTGTCTCACATACAGTCAGGAGCACATTGAACCTAAAGCAAGTACCTTTTTCGCCAATATCCTTGTCTAATACTCCAATATCTCCATGCATCAAACGCACCTAGAGAAAATCGGATAAAATTATCAGGTGAAGATTTAGATAAGATTTTCTTTCCTATATCCTCTATTGATTTTGGATTCAGTCCCTTTAATTAATTTTTTTAAGTCTTTATAGTGTGGTTAGTTTCAATTCTGGCCTTCATAACTGAGTAGAAATTCAACTTAATTTAGTTTTGTTTTCAGAAAATACCAAAACCAAAATTCAATGCAATTTAACTACCAAAATGTTATCTAAAAATTACAGAAAATTATGGCTCAACGAATTAGCAATTCTCAATTACTTGGTAGCAACTGTAACCGGGAATACGTACCAAGGACTGCACAATACCAAGTCCCAAGCCAGTTCCTCCGTGGCCAAGGGCACTTTCTTTGACTTGGACATAATTCTCAAACACAGACTTGTGGTTCTCTTTAGGAATTCCTTTTCCTGTATCATCCACTTCAAATATAAAATCCAGAGAATTTGCATCTTGTTGGATTGAATTCATGGCTTCAAGGTCATCATGTGCTTTGCTTTTTTTGAGAAATAAGAATGATAAACGTTTCATCAAACTATGTTGTTGGGTAGCCATTATTGAGTCCTGTAAGCTTGGCTTCTGAGCCCATGCCCGAACTACTATGTGCCCCTCATCAGTAAATTTAACAGCATTGTTCAGTAAATTACACAAAACTTGTTTGAGTTTTCCCCTGTCTCCTTTCACGTGCGAATATTTGATAACGGAACCATTACAAGGGTCCAATACAAGATCTACACCTTTCTTCATAGCCACAGGATGGTAGAAATCAACTACATCTTCCAAGAGATGGGATACATCAAATTGCTCTTCCTCAAGCTGCATTTTTCCTGCCTCAATTTTGCTTGTGTCAAGTATAGAATTCAACAGTCCTATGCAAGCATGTACAAAATGAAAGAGAAAAAAGTTAGTGACTCCATGAAAATAAATTCATGAAATGAGGTGGCCATGTCCATGGATCAAAGATACTAATCTTATTTATAACAGTTTATATTACAAAGCATTTGGAATTTCGGACCTAATTTTGTTAACTTAAAAAACTATAGAGAAAATTGCTAAAATTATTTTAAGGACTAGAATTGGGATTATCAATCCACATTTTTTCATTTTTAGTATTTTATTAAAATTTAATTTTTTATGTTAAAATTTTGTTTAACTTCATTCATCTTTCCGTAATTTCTCCCAACTTCATTTACATTGTGGGTATTTTAGAAAATAAGAAATTTTGACACCAAAAGGTAATTAAAGGAGACAATATCCTTCATACGCAGTATAGATATATACTTTGACCATATACTATTTTGGTGTGTCGAGACTTTAACACTATAGTTACATGCATTTTGGTGACATAAATCAAAAATGTTACCTAGTAAGTCTTTGGTGCAATCATCCATTTGTTTCAAATTGGTCTTCAATTCTGAACCTGGTTCAACTAACTCATAGGACATCTCTATCAAACCAGTTAAGCCCGCGAGAGAAGCCCGAACATCATGGCTGACACTAGCAAAAGCGAGGCTTTTATTCATATTCTTTCTCTCAGCTTGTTGGGTTGCTTCCATCTGTTTGATGAGTGATGCACACAAATGCATTTCTCGCTTAGAGGCTTTAGCATTTACGAATAGAAAGCTGAAGACAGCGATAAATGGCATGACCATCGTTGCAATCAACAATATCAATCCTTTTTTCTTATGCTTGTGATCAAAGATGACTGGTCCGTTTCTTGGGACGGCCAAAACATACACCTGAAACATAATCATTATATTTAAGAATTCAAAAAACACAAGAAAAACTTGAGATTAGAAAAATGTTCAATCCCAATTTCCCAGTATTTAAATGCTACATTAACGATGAAGCTTCGTTTCTAGGAGAGGTAAAAGAATGTGAGGATCCACATTTACACTAGCATCAAGAGAGTGCAAGCTAAATAACTCAAGTCTAAAGGTTCAAGAATCACATTACTCATGCCTATCATGCATTTGATGGTTGTTGTACTGTGATCTTAGTTCTGTAATTCATGGATCAATTGCTCACCTCATGACAAAAGCACTCTCTACCTTCCTCCGCCCTGCTTGCTGATTCATTTTCATTGTATTTATACTTTTCTTTATTTTCTTGATATGTGAATGTGATGTAGTTATATGTGTAAAATAGCGAAATGTTCAAGCTGTGGAACCAAATTCCTAGAAATTTTCTATCCCTTTTATTTTTCAAAATGGAGGCCTGCACAAGGATTGATTACATATTTTATGATGATGGAAATGTTAATTCAATCCTCTTTGTGTTTTGGTTTTAATTTTCTCTGAAATAAAATTAGAGCAATGATATTTGAATACAACAAAATTGAGAAATCCTCTCCATCATATTTTTTACTGTAAAAAATCACTGTCTTGTATCTCTCTTATCAAATATGCGCATACTAGGTCGCATTGCTACGTACAAATACAGTCTCTCTTAAAATTGTGCAATCCCATGAAAAGAATGGGTCATACTTTGTCTCTAAGGTGGCGTTTGGTTAGTAATACAGAGACAGAAATACAGGGATACTAGAGACAGAAACCTATTTGGTGGTGGAGACAGGTATATAGGACAGAAAAATCTGAGGACAAAGAAACATAAAATTTCTGTATCTTCAAAATTTGAGAATATATAGAGATAGAAATTTAATATATTTTTTTTTTCCAATAATACCCATATACATATTTAATATTTATATTTCTGTCTCCACTATCTCCATTGTCCATGTATTTCTGTCGCTATCCCCTTAACAAATGCTACCTAAAGTGACTTTACATATTTGGAAAGAATCCTTCATTACCATGCAATCCTGATTATGAATTCAAAACCTATACACGTAATGAGAACCTGGAGTCCGTATAAGCTAAGATATATGCTACATTTTTAATTGTACTTTTTTTTTATAAATAATTTTATGCAGGACTATAAAATTTTATTGGGAATAGTATTGAATTGTGATTACTAATATATACAAATATAAAAACGTACCGATTCTATTCCCATTACATCAATGGGGTGGCAGTGAACTAAATATTCGGTATCCTGAATATTCAATCTGGAACCAACGGCCCCATCCTTGCATGATACAGTGCCTTCGTTGCTGGTATGATTGGTATTTGCATCCACTGATTGGAGGGAAACTATATCACTAGAAATTACCAAACGGGTATCTTGAATCCCTTCTAAAATAACTTTCCCATCTTTGGTATTCAAATACAAGCTTGAACCCTGATTGCCAATGCGAGTGAAAAATTCAGTTATTGCTGACGCTGAAAACCCCAGAGAGATCACACCTGTTGATCTTGTGATTCTATTTGAGCTGAGAAACAGAAGATCATCATGGTCACTGCTCCACTTGGTTCCCATTGAGGCATATCCGCCGTAAGAAACATTAACATCTTCCGGAATCCAACTTGGCTTAATTGAGGGATTAGATGTTGTGGCTTCCCCATAGACCTCTCCTGTGTCTCGATTTACACGCTGGATATAGTATAGTGTTGTATTTGAGGCACCCCCACTGGTAGACGAAGATGATGATGAGTTAGAGTACATTGCTAGAACTTGACCGTGATCAGTATAGTATGAAAAGAAGAGACCTTCCATCCCTATGTATGAAATTTGGGCTAAACGAGGAACTGTCTCAAATGCTTGGAATAATAACGGAGCCACCTGAAACCACAAAGAAACAGTTCTTCTATTTGACTTTGAAGAAAAGACAATCTGTAGTGTGTGTGTATATATATATATATATATATATATATAGAAACAAAAAAATGTTATTTCAAAATTTAAAAATGAGTATCCAATTAAAACACTCATTCCATCATTATTGAATATGATAGTAATCCTAATTTTATCTACTCATCCATCACATCTAAAAGTAACGAAATTTGTATCCTAATTAAACATCCACTTTTAAGTATTAGATCAGCAATCCCGGTATGCACTCATATTTACCTTGGTCTCAATATCGAAGAAAGAGATACTAGAAGCATTGAGAGCTGAACTCAGAAATCTTGCTAAATTGGTTGAGGATGATTTCATAGGGAGTAACAGTTCGGCTGAGTACTCAATTTCTGATTGCAAATGGGAGATAAAAAGTTCTGACTTCAAATTGTCACGTTTCTCGATATGTGTGACCATGACATACCAACATGCCGTCAATGCGACAAGAACCGTAAGCGCAGCATATGCCTGCACAACAAATGTTTTGTTTAGCACAAACAGTATGCACCTCAAGCGTAGAAACAACAAAAAAAAACTGAACAATAGGATTAAGAAAATAAAATATACCAGTACGATCACGAAAGATGAAAGCCGAAAAGCCATTGATAAAAGGAGATTCATTGAGTCTCGTGATCAACCTGCTCAGTTGATGTCTGCATTGGAAATCCCATAAAATCATATCGATGTTGTGTAATGCGTTGATATACTAAATGATAGTGAAAATACATAGGCTTTTAAAAATGGTAAATTTACAGCAACCAAAATTGTCCAGAATGGTTTTACTCATACCATTATTATACTCATCATGATATTAGGAGAAACTATCTCTCACGAAGATTTGATATATTCTTAGCACGGTATGTTCTCAATATTGGAAACACAATCTTATTCATTAATTTCAATAACTTGATAAAATTTCATCTCCTTTTAACCTAGCATTTAACCATAGCAATGTTTTAAATATAGAATCTAACAATCAAGATGCGCCAAGTGCCGAAATCAACAAAAGTCTTATTGCTATTTATTTATTTAGATTAGATAAAGGCTGGTTCCATGAGAGAATTTTATAATTTAATTCTTCTTTGTAATATTGCAAATAAGTTCACTAATCTATATCTATAATCTATAGTCTATAATAATCTATCTATATAATACTAATATTCAGGACTCATTTTAAGAAAAGTTTTACCTCTGTTACTTTTAAAGTAATTTAGGGTCCACAATTCTTAAAATCTTAAACATTAATTAATCATTTTTGAAAAATAAAATTCATAACCGGATATATCATTAATTAAAATATCATTGAAGATTATAAATTGATACAAAAACTGATTCTAATTTCTATAAGCTGGTCTAATTTAATACAATAAGGCCTAATTGGATATAATATTTTCACAAATATTGTATAATGTGATTACTTTCACCCCTATTTTTAATATGATCAAATCTGTTTGACAAAACACCTATTTTACTCCCTATAAAATTTTAAGTAGGATAAATTAGTCTCTGTAAAAAATAAATTCCCAAATTAATCCCTGTAAAAAAAAACTCCAAAATTGATCCCTGTAAAATTGAATAATCAAATAAATTGGCTCTATAAAATTGAAAAATTAGACAAGTAGTCCTTCTGTTAAGTTGGAGTAGGGGGACTAATTTGTCTGACAATCAATTTTTGTATAGACTAATTTGAGAGTTTTTTTTATAGGGACCAATTTGTTTGGCTTTTTAATTTTACAGGGATCACTTTGAAAATTTATTTTTTACGGGGCCAATTTGTCTGACTTGAGATTTTAGAGGGACTACAATGAGGGATTTGTCAAAAAAAAATTTCTATAGAAGTTATAATGTCATTGAATCAACTTTTGATTTGTTATTGAAACTAAATTTAAAATTGATATACTAATCATCAAATATTTATAAATCCAATCAGTGATGAGCTTTGTGTATTCCTATTCTGCTTCTCCATGGCTACTCAATGCGATATGTTGGAAAAAAAGAAACTACACGGAATGCTGGAGAGTGAAAGTACTACGAGTCGTTAGACATTAGCATTTGTTGGGTTCAATAACTCAGATATGATCAATTCTATTGAGATGGTATTAATGGACGAGTTGGTAAGTAGCATATTCGTTCTTTTTTTACGTGTTTTATTTGTGTGATGTAATTGTTTCTATTTTATTCAATTGGATTGCCATATTCCTTTGTAATTCTCTTTGTTGAGTATAAATATATAAAAATTCGGTGTTATTTTGAAGGATTTGATTTCACATGCTTGGGGTGACAACAAATTATCAACTATATGTTACTATGATTTATAGCCATTGATTGGTGTGTAACTTCCATACAAATTGTGTCGGTAAGTATCATGTAATACTAGCTATTGGTTGGTGTGTAACTTCAGTACAAATTGTACAGGTAAGTATTATGTAATACTATTTCATTTCATTTTTTTATATTTGTTTATATACTAACTTTTTTCTGTATTTCATTTAATTTTAATTATTGCTAATATCTATAATCTAAAATCTATAATCTATAATCTATAATAGTAATATTCCTGACTCATTCTAGGAAAAGTTTTACAAGTGTCACTCATAGAGCAATTTATGGCCCATAATTTTTATAACCTTTATTAATTATTTTGTTATAAAAATTATCTTCAAATCTATTTAATTGATATAACATAAATATTTCACATTAAATATTGAATATCAAATAATTATAATTCTTAATTTAAATGATATAACTGATAAAAATATGTCAATCTAAATTATTTAACATTAAAATTGGATATTCATGGGATACACATATTTTTCTATTTTCTTTATAATAATTTTTTATTTTTTTCAATTAAAAACGTGCTTTTCTATATTAATTATAAAATTTTAAATTTTAAATTCACCTTGATGTTTGGAATTTTGGATTCAATAGACTATTTAATTTCTATTCTACAACAAACCAGAAGCCAATTAGATTAGTGCAAAAAAATGGAAACAAAAACTATTTCTATCAAAAAATATTCGCTATAATTGAAGTACAAACCCCTTAAATTACTCCTAAAATCAGTAATATAATCATTGTTATGAAAAAATGGCCACTTATATTAATCAAAATAAAAACCATTAACTTCTCTTAGAATCTACAATATTTGTTACTGAGATCTCTACCATCTAAAGTTTTAATATGAAATACTAGCATCTCATTTCATTTCACCTCTGTATTCCACAACTTTCTTTTCTTTTTCATTCTTCCTCTCATATGTTCATATTTCTTCATTTCTCTTTGTTCATTATCTATTAGTTCTCTCAAAATACAATAATTTACTTCATTTTTAATTTTCTTTTTTGTGATTTATATTAAGGATTAAGAATTTGTAGGTTAGAAAATTCAAATGTCCCACGATTATTCTTTGAAGCTCTTTTATTCTTTATGAGATTTTTTTTGTATAACAATTTTTATGTTTGTTTAGTATTTTCAATTTGTATATATATCTTATACATTTAAATGTTTTCTCAATAAAATAAAGATTTGATTTTTTTAATTTCTCTTAAAATTAATAAATTTATTTATCCTTTTCATTTTTTTTATTTATATCCAATTTATTTCTACCTTTCTTCTTTGTGATTTTTTTTGTTTTGTATAGAGATTTTTCAATGTTTATTTAGTCTTTTACTTTGTATATAATATCTTAATGGTCTTTTTCTATGTTTTGTGCAGGAGACAATCACTAAGCTGGAAACTCAACCACATATGGTTCAATCCTCTGTGGCAAAAGTAATTGTATCTTTTATAAATAATTTAATAAATACTTTATTGAATTTGAGATTAATTTTATTATTGTATAAACGATATTAATGATTTTATAACCTTTTCATTTTAGAATTTGAAGCTATAATTAAGTAAAGGAGGTGCTATTGATGGATTGTGTCAACCAGTTATTTAACTAAACTTAAGGTAGTAAAGATTAAATATTAAGAATGATTGAAGATTGTATTTGATTTTACTTCTATGCTTACCTTTGAGTTTGTTTTGCTCATTTATTTGGCAGAACATTTATATGAGAGGGAATTATTGTTGTGTTGAGAACAACATTTTCCTGAGTCAGTTTAGTGCACAACCAAGTTAGATGATGATTCCAATATCAATATTAGACAAAATGCATAAGCTAATCTTCGTTGGAATTTGTTTATACTATTCCACCTTCTTTAATTTATTTTTTCTTCATTATTTTGTAAGGCTTAAGGATTGCTGAATTCAATATATACATAACCATTGAATTATAATTTCAATTCCATTTACAAATACTAATTATGGAGAATGAATAATATCTTGGAACAAAATTATATTTTTTATTTAAAATTTTCATTGTGCATTAACATTGCACAAATTAATTATTAACTATTATTATTATTTTTTTTTTATGTTAATCGAATATATTGATATATGTATAGCTATTGATTGATTTTTCTTCCAATATATGCATTTATTGTCCCTTTTCTTTTCTCACGCTAAAACATTTAATTAATTGATAAAATTTAAAATATTATTTTTGTATGTACATACAATCCATATTTATTTGTGTTTGCATTTTTAACATATAATCATTATTAATATATTATTTTACTTGGAAAATATAATTATTGATAGATTGTTGATTTTTTTTTCCAAATCCCCCCTAACTATTTGAGTGACAAATTTTATTTTCTAATTCATAAAATTTAATATTACACATACACACACACACAAAATAGAAACATAGCAGAAATTAATAATAAATAATATTATTACCTTTTTTATAAGCCTAATATTATAACATTTAATTGATACCTATATTCATATCAATCAATAACATATATATACTAATAGTATTATTATCCTTTCCGTTACCCTTTTTAATTTTTTTAATAAATTCGTGAATACACGTAGAGATTCAAATCTCCACAAGGAATGAGGATTGGGGACCTATGATCTGGATGAGGATGGGATGAGAGCAAAATTCTAAATGAGGACGAGGGTGGGAGAAAAGTTTCTAACTCCAAATCTAAAGCTATATATATATATATATAATTGATATTTAATTTACTAAAAGGATGTATAAGGAAATAATAATGTGTAATTAAAATCACATAAATTAAATATATTCATTTATTTTTTATTAATTAGAAAATATATTTTGATATTTTTATAAATTAAATAATTTAATTTACTGAAATGTTGTAAATGATTAGGGATGATATAAATAAATAAATAAATAAAAGTGGATACATACAGGGATTACCCGTAATAATAGGATGAGAAAAAAGATATATTTTGTCTTTTGGGGATGGCTAATAGGGGAGAAGTTCCCATTTGTTAAATAAGGCAGGGACGAGGATAACACGTACTCATTTTTTCAATTATCTTTATTAGATTTACATCGTGTATGCATTTTAAATTTTAATTTGGATTATGTTACATTAGTAGTATTTGTTCCTATAGTGTTTATATTTTAAATTCCAAAATATTTTTAATTTTTCTCCTTTTGAAAACTTTTAATGAACTATGAATACCTGTAGGGATTCAAATCCCTACAGAAATGGGGAATGGGACCCATGATGGGAGTGTAAGTGAGGATCGAGGCAAAATTTCAAATCAGGACAGGGGCATGAGACATGTCCCGTTTCTCATAGATATCCATTGCCATTTCTATAAGTGACTTATGATATAATTAAATTACCTACTTATTCTTTTTCATTTTTCAACAATTTTAACTTTTAAAATGTGCAGAATATTCATAAAATATAATCTTTATTATTATCTATAGGTCATCTACTGAGATTTTTTTAGTCTTCTAAACATGATATTCGAACTAAGATATAAAATAAAATGACACATTTATAATTTTTTCATTTATTTAATTTTTAACTTATTTTCAAAATAAATTTATATATTCATCAATTTTTTATAAGATATATTTAAATAAATAATTTTTTAAATAGTTAATAAACTATTTTTTTTATTATTACCCCGTGCAATGCATGAGTCAAACGACTAGTTATGATATATTTTAATCTCAGCTGATATGAGCAGGAGTTAGAGAGTAATGGTAAATCGAGGAGTTTATGTTAGATTTGTACTATGCTATTATGTAAACATAATACTAGGCATGATCTGTATTTCCTTTTTATTTTTACCATTTTATATTTTATATTTCTTTCTAAATTGCTTTCATTTTCGTTGTAATATCACTCCTACAATGTATTCATGTTATGAATTCAATAAAAATATTGTCTTTATATTTAGACTACTGTTATTTTGGTTTTTTATTTGTTATCGATTGTCAATCTAAAATATTTGAAAAGTTATCATTCAAAGATCAAGAGTGAAAATAATCAGCAAATTAAAAATAATAATTGTGGCTTTTTTTTTTATCAATTATCAACCTAAAATAAGTGCAATATGATTTGAAGAGTGTTATATCTTTCCAAATGAAAGAAAATAAAAAGTGTTTCAAAAATCTGAATGTTTAAAAATTAAACTATATATATATATATATATATATATATCTCACAATGACAATAAAAAATATAAATATCACATGGTAAATATTTCAAAAAATCTACATTATGTTTACATATTGATTTTGTTTACGGAACCTATTATCACTTCAATAAAATATTTTTATTTATATTTTAATGATTGATAAAATTATCGCTTTAATTAATTTCAATTAAATAAAATATTTATATTTATATTCTTAATGACCTATCAATTTATTGATTTAATTAAATGTCTAAATTTAATTACTTTATTGAATATAGTTAAGATATTAATCTATTTTTTTCGGACAATCTCACATAATAATGTATCATCCTGATTAGAAAAAGTAATATTATTGGTATGAAACGATTAGAAGTAGACTAATTATATAATCACTTGCAGCATTATCTTAATGTTATAATGTTGTTTAACTTAAATTAATTAAAATTATTAAGAAATACTAATTACTTTGAATCAAAGTTTTCAATATTTAAAATGTTAAATAATCAATATATACTAATTTCATAATAAATATCATAAAAATAATATTTAATACTTTTGCTTGTTTTAATAACATTAATTTATGTCAACTTAATTTGATATGCTCAATTTTAGTAAGTATTTATGTAACACATGTCCCTGGACAAGTACAGTATGGCCATAGGGTCCCTCGGGACCCCCATGTAACCAGAAAGGCCCCAAATTTCAAAAACCATGTTGCAGCTATAGGTTCTACAAAATTATGCAGAATAGTCTTGCTGTAGCTGGAATTCATCACTGTAGTGAGCCAGGGGAGCAAGACCGCCATCCTTGCTCCAGACAGCCTCAATGTAGTGAGATATGATCGCTGCAGAAAGTGGGTAGCTCAACAAGGTCTTTGCAACAAGCTTTACTCGTTGCAATGAGCACCCTAAAGACAGCACAATACCTGAAACGATGCAGTTTTGTAAAATGAGTCCCCAACCCTTCAAAACACCCCATGCTCGGGATTTTTCTTTCCTAAATAGAAACCCTTGGTTCCCAAACCCTCTCCAACCCTCTCTCACAATCCCTCTCTATCTTCATCTTCCAAGAATCAAATGGAAGAGTTTTATTAGGTTTTATCATTTCCTTCCTCTCCTTTTTATATTCCATGGTTTCGGCTTTGTTGTTTCACTCATTGTTGTCAAGTGAGGTTGCTCCCCCATTGTTGTTAGAGTTAGATTAGAGCTATCTAGAGATTAATAGAGAGTTATGGTTGTTATGCCAAACGTGGTTCCCAGTCCTCCTCCCCGAAGCCCAATTGGTGTCGACATCATCCTTTCTTCCCCTCCAAGTGAGTGGGTTCGAATCCTGTAGCCTCTACATTGATTACTAGACCCATTTTCATTAGATTTTGGCATAATAGCATGATTTTAGAGAACATTTCAAATATTTTAGAGATTATCTTCAAGTTTATGAAAATTTTAGTTCTTGAAATGGCATGAAATACATGTTTTGAGAAAACTCATGGGACCATCTATTGCTAAATGATTTTTATAAAAAAAGCTAGAGTATGAATATATTTATATTTAGCGATTTCATGATTTACATGATGATTTCGAGAGTAGCATGCCTAAGCTCAAAGTAGAACCCAACTACAAAGATTCAAAGAAAAGAATTGATTTTCATGACAAAAAGACTAGACAATGAGTTAACGATTTTTAGTCATTATAAGTATATATGATGTATGATGATTGTTAAGCGATAAGTTAGATGTAAAAATTATGTATGAAGTACAAAATTAGAATTAACTAGATTATGAATATATGTTAGCATGAGGCATGATTTAGAAATTTAGTCAAAGAATTCTAGAGTATGAATCTTCATATAATTCATGACAGTTGGTGGCTACACACTCTATAGGTTTTGGAAATCACAATGCCTATAAATAGGTGATCCTTGGACATAATTTCATAGTCACGATTATGCTAAGGTTAGATTGTTTGAGTTACATGGATTCAGAGCTCTTAGAGTACTATGAGTTTATTGTTGATGTTATCCCTTTTCAATTAAGTTATATACGATTCATGTTTAGCAAGTTGTTAAAGGAGGTGGTGTACAAAGTGGCCATGGAGGAAGTATTATGAGATGTTAACCTTGGTATATCTAACTGGTAAGGAGACGATATACCAAGTGATCATGGAGACAATCCCTTAAACCTTAATCTTGGCATACCTAACTGCCATGGAGGTGGTATGTCAAGTGGTTATGGAGGCAAACTTTTAGAGACCAGAGAAGTTTAGAACCTAGTGAGGTGCCCATAGAAAACAGAGATAGTTATGGACAACTATGATCATTCTTGTGTGTGTGTGTGTTTATCAAGTTTATAGTACTATTGATTATGACTTAGAGAAGCTTAGGGTTGTTGTCCTATGAAAGGGGTTATGGGTGAGAATTCACTCACTAAGTTTTAGATGAAACTAGCCCCTCTCCCTTTTTCCATTACAGATACATTAGATGTTGCAAGTTCCTCTTAGCCACCTTCTTTCTAGCAATAAGGCTTTTCAGTTGATGATCTTCACTTCGGAGTGAAGTATCTTTGTTGATGATATAGAGTGCTCCAGTATCATTGCGGGTAGGGTCTCGGATCATAGAAATAGTTTTTGAATTTTGCATACCTTGATAATATATTCTAGAATTATAATTAATTATTTAGCATTCATAGTTATTTTGTATTAAAGCAACTCTATATATATGTTTTGTATCATGATTTACAGACTTTAGAGTTGATTTACGCAATATCAGTTATAATTATATTGTAACATCCTAATATTTAACCCAATACGTCAAGGATGCATTTAAGTTAATTTTAGTTATTACTCTTTTGTTTTAGTTCTTAACTTTAAATTATATAAAAATACTTAGTGAAAATATGCATAATTTTTTTTTTTGAACTTAAAACAAAATGTGAGCTGTGCGCACTAAATAAAACACGTTATTCGTCTTGTATGTAAAAGACAGAGATAGAGATGTGTCATGGCAACACAAAACACAAATATTATAATATCATGAACATAATCATCATCATGATATATATGTATGTATAGCATAAGTATCAATCGTTCCTTATCACACACCAAAATAAACATATCTAGTAGTATCATGCCCACCAATAGAGATTGGGCTAAGTACAATCATCCGAAATAAACATAGACAATATGTAGAAAGAAACTAAATAAAACCTAGTAAGAACCTCTCCTTCCACTACTCTTATTGGGATGCGCTTAGAGTAGATAACTTCTAATAAAAAAAATAATGAAAAAAGCTATCCTTTCCACGAGATATGCATAGGCGCTCCAAGGGGTCCACTTTTGGCTCCTACAAATGTCGCTCCCAAGAGGGAGAAAGGTAACCAATCACACGAGCAAGGTCGTCAGGCGTGGTAAGACGGCCAACAGGTCAGACGTGGGAACCTCGACGAGGATGGGTAGCTCATTTACAAACATACTCAACTCTTCTCAGAGGCTGCGTGATAGTAGCCTCTCTATCACTACCACCTCCCACTTCCATGGGGACCATAGGGGTGGAATCGCCTAAAGAGTGCTAGGAAAGTGACTCCTTTGACGAATCCGACCATGGCTTAGAAGGGTTAGGTTGATTAGGGTACATAGACAGGGAAGTCTTGAATGGTTGATGTGACAGGGTGGGCACAAGGGAACTGCTCGGTACGCAGACATGCACGCTCAAATGCAAAGTCATTCGTAAAGGGTGTAGGAGGAGAGAACCAAAAGCTAGTGACTGGATGCGTGAAGAGACGATCCAAGAAAATGAACAAGCAAACAACACAATAACCCACAAAGTGATATGACTGGTTGCCCAGTCGTAGTGCATCTCCCACGTAAAGGTATCAACGTAAATCATGAAGGTGGCCATCGACCTCTGAAGACAAGATAGAAAAGAAAGAGAGAAAATGCGAAACTTGTACAAGAATCTCCGCAGGGCTTTTGCCTCCAAACAAATGTCATCACCATCATCCTCAAGAGCCTTAGGTTTCATTATGAAAGTAGTGGATATAAATAAGGTTCATTTTATTAAAGTTCTAAAAGCCATTACCTAAGGTTTGTGTCTTTTAGCATGATTCTTAATGTCATGAATGCATATCAATACCATATGGAACATATCGTAAGAATCATAATAAATCAATATGGCATAGAGATCATAAACTATCATAACATAATCTTTCCTTTTTACTTTCCTAGATGACTTAACTTTCTTGTTCTCTTCTAAAGGGCCATCCTAATACTCTCTCCTCTTGAGAGTTCTAGGTTATGAGCTCATACCTAACTAGTCGTCACTACTCTGATCCTCTCGATAAGCTAATTCCCAACTCCCAGAGTGCGAGATAGGGGGCATAGGGTCACCTTTCATAACCATTAATTCCTGGAGTCTAAAGGCTCCCTTTACTAGATCACCTCTCATAACCATTAATTCCAGGAGTCTAGAGGATCATTTTCATGTGTCTTATGTCACATTTAATCTTAGCATGCTATTTATAGATGCAAACATGAGCATATAACCATTGCCATCATCATAACTTATCATTTAACATTTCATGCTCATAAACTTCATAATTTCTCTAAGTCTACAAATTTGGCAGAAATCCGGCAGCATAACAGTTGAGAACGGAGCTTTCTCAAATTTGTTTCATGCCATAGAGCTTAACAATCATGAATCATAATTACAACATGCCACCAATCATCATGTAATTGACAACGTAAGCATGCATCACATTCTTTGCATATATCCATAAGCATGTTATCATCAACATCTCATTGAAAAGTAAACATGCTCCTACCCAGTATGCTGAAAATCAAGGACCGGACTCAGTTAATGCATATGCTATGCTCAACAGGATATATGTGTATCATAGGTAGTAATCATCACTTGCATAATTAAAGGATCAAGCATGTATACTCATCAATTCACAATTTCGCATGATCACTTCAAATCATATAATTCCCAAACAACTCATATGAACATAGCTCTCATAACATATCATTCACATTAATATCATCAAGTTAAGGATAATTATACTTAAGCCCCAAAAAGGGTCAAAACTGCAACTTCTAAAAGTTTGTGGGTCAAAGTGTAAATTTCTCATTCATCACATTTTCTCAAACTAATGATTCTCAAAATTAATTTACACTTTTAAGAGACCCATACCACCTAGAAATCACTTAAATTCATCAAAATAACAATTTTGGGCCATTGGCCAAATTTTGTTAGATTTTAGGGATCAAAATGCAAAATTTCACATTTCTGAATAGCAAGTGCTAGTGCTTTTAAAACTTATTCTTAATATCATAAATGGTATTTTGAATACATAGACATATTCAAAATCATTACTAATATAATTAAACCCATTTGGCCAAATTTCCATAATGAAAAAGTTCAAGACACAATTTTTCATCTTGCAAAACTGTCCAACTTAACACTTGTAATTATCTTTTTAGACACCTAAGAGACCAAAAATAATTTTTACAACAATTAAGAATGTGAATAGTGCCAAATTGTATTGTACAGTGCTAGGCAGTGTTAGAAAATTCAGTTTCAAGAGTTTTGGAAAATATGTTTTTGACCCCTCTAGTTACTAGCTTTTCCCAATATGCTAAAATAATTTTTACAACAATTATTTGTAAGCTCCAGAACTTTTTAAAAAATATGATCTTTATTGTTTTGAATGACAACAAAGCCAATTTAAAGAAAATATTTTGAGGAACGACTAATAGCTGCCTTGAGTTTCTTGATTAAACTTAACAAGTATTTTCAAAGTACATTACACGGACTTGAGTGAGAATAATTATCACTTTGCATGTGCAAACATGTTTTATCTCGTGGAAAGAGAATGAGCTTAAACAAAGTGAACATTATATCATGTAAAGAATGCTTACATGCATTGAGGAATGAAGTAAATCCATACAAGAACAAGAAACCAAGGAAATGGTCATTAGAAAGTAACACAGAATGATAAGAAAATACACTGAAGAATGAGGAAATCACGCAAACTCTAAAAGTAACGTGTTACTCAGTCGACAATCATCATAATTGCAAATCATCTATCATTAAAAAGCCAATATTGAAGACTGAAAGACCGAATATTGATCAAGGAACTGATTACGCATGTCAGCCTACCTTTCTAGACTAACGTTCCAAGACACAAAGATGATCTACACATCTAACTTGGAGATCTAATTAAGGGCAATAGTCATTAAGAAGGACCACTATAAATGGAGATGCTAAGCTTAAAAGTTGATGAAAGAATTGAAGATATAAGAGTGGAAACTCTAGAAAAATCTCTTCACACTTCTTGTGATGTTCATCATAATATGTAATTAGTCTCCTTGAAGGGTAAAATCTTCTTTTTATGTTTTGTAATGATTTGTATACTTTTCTTAGGAAGAGATGTTAGAAAGAAGTCACTCTTGTTTCCCAAGTCTGTTTAATTGAATATTTGTAAGGAAACTTAAGTACATGTCAGTTTGAGTGGCAACCCAAACATATAACCTTTGTAATCTTGATCCAATAGTGATTAGAGTGAGACATAGTTTGGAGAGGCTAAGGTAAAACTACTTGCAACATGATGGTAGAGGCATTTTACTAATCTCGATCCAGCTTGAAGAGGCTAGCTGTGTAAGAACTAGTTGCAACTTGATGATAGAGGCATTCCAATCACCATGGTTCAGCTTGGAGAGGCTGGGAAAAACTACTTGCAACATGGAAGTAGGGGTTGCCCACTAGTTATAGTTCAGCTTTGAGAGGCTGGTTCAAGACTACTCGGTTCAGCTTGGAGAAGTTGGTTCAAGACTACTCAGTTCAACTTGGAAAGGCTGGTACAAAACTACTCAGTTTGTGACAGTAGGGGTTGTTTACTGTTCACTGTGAAAGCTTAAGAAGGCTAATGGAGAGACTATCCAGTTTACTTTCTCAGGTTAGGAAAGTTGTTGTTAGTGAAATCTCAACATGTGTTGAGTAGTGGATATATGCAAGTTTGGCCGAACCAGTATAAAAATATTTGTGTCATTTCTTTCTTCCCTAATCTCTTATTTTTATGTTATGCACTTTAATTTAATAACTGTTGAAATACTGTTAAACTTGCATCATTATTAAAATGCTTTAGAGATCTACTTTAATTTAACTAACTAGGATTCTATTGCACTTCAAGCTTAAAGCTTGATAGTATTTTTCATTAAATGTTTCAGATTTGAAGAAAGTATCAAAGCACAATTTAATCCATCTTCTCGTGCAATGTTTTACCTTCAAGTGGTATTAGAGCTAGACCTCTGAAGGGTTGAGCAATCTAATGATTGCAGAGGACAAAGATCAATGAACAAAATGAATCAGAAGATCACTCTATCAACTGGCCATCCTTTCTCTGATGATGCTCCTAGATCTGATTATACTTTCTCAACAATTTGAGGAATCTCAAAGGAGAAAATATTTGACTCTATAAGTCATTATATCAGAAGTAGCAAAAAGCTAAGCAATAGAAGTTTCTAATAGCTCTGGTGAAGAGGAAGAATTTGATGAAAAATCTGAGATTGAAAGTGGAGATGAGATCTCCTTGCTCATGGAGAAAGTGTCAAAAGCCAGATGAGGCTAAGCCAAGAATGGTGGAAGCATCAATCTCAAGAGGAAGACAAAAGGAGCAAAGAAAATCTTAAAAAGAGCAACTCTGAAGATGAAGGGAATGGGTTAGTAAGTCATGATAAGGATGAAAGCGCAAGATTTCTATATCTTATGACATGAATGTGATTTTATAAAAGAATACAAGGTAAGAATATTCAAACTCATCCCTTTATTTTCCTAGCAATCATATGATGAGTTGCTATATAATATGCATATTTCCTCTTCAAAATATCTCAGGTACAATAAGACTAAGTTTGATAAAATAAAATAAAAACTTATAAGGAAAATACAAATTCTGTTTTCAAATTCTAGGCATTAGAAGCTGAAGTCTCATAATTGAATTAGAAAGATCTCAAAAGTTATTTCTGAATTTGAGAAATCTTCATGGCTTCTAAAAATCCGAACTGAACAAATGGCAAAAGGTCCTACAATCTTAAACAAATGCTTGAAGATCAAAGGCCATTATTTCATAAAACAAGTTTGAGAAATGAAGAGGAAATATGAAGTAAAAAGAAATGCAGCCTCATCTAAGAATCATCATCATAGTCTCTTTTACTATCCATCACAAGAAGAAACACATTTGACAAATGATTCTCAAAGAAGAAATCTATTAGGTAAGATGGGAAACTTCTTCCTGAACAACTAACCCGAGTGGACTCAAGAAAGTTGAGTACCAAGATAAAAAAATCTTTTGTTGCAAATACATATGAACATTGTCACTGATCAAGGTGTTTAGAAGCTTAAAAGAATAGCTACTATCTCAAAGCATCTTCCCGGCTCAGAATGAAAATCAGGAGCAAAATGCCTAAGATCTCCAAATTGCTTAAATTCATTGATGAAAAGTATTCAGAAAGATCTTTGCTAAGATGTCACTAAGGATTAGAAGAAAGTCTTGAGAAAACAAATCTCAATGAAACTTTTGTTAGCAAGCTGATGAAAGCCAAACCTTTAGAAAGTAGACTCCAGAACTCAAATGCTTCTAAAAGTATGCTCAGAAATTCAAAGCAAATCAGAAAAATATTTCTAAACAAGAAGAAGAGCAATCTGAAGTAAGAAAATAAGCAGAAGTTTTTCAAAGCATAGAAACTACAAGAATGTTTTTTATCTAAAGACAATTTCATGATACAGAGTTCTTAGGAGAATGTCAAAGGAAGTGAAAATCAAATCACTCCTAAAAATTATCAAGTTGTGCTTCCATCTCCGCCATTGTGTTTGAATGTATTAAAGAAGCTTTGAGCAATCAAAATTAGGTGGATGCTTGCCACAAAAGCTTAATTATATAAAAAAATTGCAAGGCCTAAATACTTGAAGAAAATGGGATTCATCATGAATTTAAACATATAAGCCACATGGAACTAAGAGATCACAAGATACTGTTACTCTTTTGAAAGTCTTAAAACTCTTGAATTTGCAAAGAAAATAACATATTTTTTATGCCTAAGATGAAAATGGAGATTGATGCAATCTAACACACCCAGATGTTGCAGATAAGGAACCAGCCAAAAGATTAGACATTGAGGTATTCCTAAAATCCCTATAATACTACGTGATATTGGTCTTGTTTAGAAAACCATATTTAGCACTATAGATCCATGCTTCTCGTTAACAAAATGATTTAAAATCCAATTTAAAAAGAAATTTCTTATGACAAAATCTTGTGAAGATTAGAAATGTCAAATATGTTCTTTGTTCGTGATGTTTCTAAAAAAAAAAAAACTCTAAAAATTGTAGGAACATTTACACATAACATCTCTGGGTATTCTTCTTTTCATTACTATGACCTGAAGACCACAAAGAGAAATCAGTATGCAAGACTAGCTCACCTCTTAAACCTCTGAAAAATTGATTATACGACTGAGAAGCAGAAGAAATGCCAAAAGTAGAAATAAGGAGGTTCAGAAATGTGGGAATACTTGTTATCATGAGATTCAGAGTGAAAGAATGTTTTGTTAATTAAAATATGGCAACACTTCAAGGGGTCAGAAAGAAAAAAGTAGAGCTCAAAAAGTAAACCCTTTATAAATTAATTCAAAGAGTCACAAATTATTTACTCTAAAGAGGGGGGAAAAAAGGAGTGGGAAAATTCCCTTGAGTTTCTTCGTTTCTCTTTCCCACGTCGTTTCAACTTCAAACAACCACATCTTATCACTTAATAACCGACCACTCATCACACATCACCTTTTATCTCTGTCTTCCTCTACATAATTTCTCAATCATTTTGTCTCTCTGCTCCTTCAAAATCCCTTTACTAAACCTGAATTCACTCTACTTTTCTTTTTGGTTTTCACCATTAACCTTTTCTCTAACTTCAACCTCTCCTCTCATAATCACTTTTTTGCAACATTAGAAATGGTTGAAGGAAAACACTACTCCGGTCGCATTGCTCACATGGGAACACTTCACATGTTCAATGAACCTTATCTTTAGCAACACTATGCTAAAAACATCTCTCAGCGTCCTATATCTCCTAGAAAAACATTACCAAAGGAAGTGGTGATCCAAGTCTTCATCCTATGGGAAATCATCTCATTTCAAGGAAGGGAAGGCTTTGTAAACCTTACTGATAGGGTTTTCATAGGGATGGTGACCGCCTTCTACTCCCGACTAGCACAAATGTTTGACTTTGTGCTAATTTCCTACATCAGAAATACCTACTTAGAACTTAAAATAGTCGATCTTTCCAATGTTGAACAAGCTTTTGACGAGGGACTTATATGCTCATTTGAGATAAATTGGTTCATGACTCTTGGGGTTCCAGTAGAAGACGTGTCAAGATGCCTTACGGACTCTTCCAAACACCATCCTGGCTAGATAACAACTGCAATGCTAAATTCGAAGGCTCATCAAATTCTCACACTTATCCAGTCTACTCTTCTACCCAGACTTGAAAACAATCATCTGCTATTAGGAATGGATTGTATGGTTCTATAATGTTTGTTGACAAAGAGAAAAGTAAGCTTACTTAAACTAATTTTTTATTACATGCTCTAAGTCATCTCTCCAAAAGAAAGGAAAAACGCCTCTGTTCCTTATGGCATTTTTCTCAAAAAGGTATTTGAATATATGAACTACCCTATAGTAAATGAATGGTATGAATACATGGAAGCACTTTGTGTTCTCTCAACTCGTTTTGAACCCTAAGAAGACCAAATATTGCTACTACATTAGGAGCTACAAGCAGAAGCTTGAGAATAAAAGAAGCAGCAATGGAAAAGGCAGTTGAGTTAGATGAAGGTAGAGAAAGAAAAAGAAGAATCATAATGCTTGAGGACAGCTCTGATGAGAGTAAAAATCTTGAGGTCATCATTAGATATGGGGGGTCTCCCTGTAAAACATGCATGGACTCTAATTCTAAAGAAGAAACAAGCTCAGATTTCTTCACCTCTGGATTTGCATCTAAGGAGAAAACATTCCTAAGAAATGAGCCAATAAATGACAAACCTGGATCAAGTTCACAGCCAGCAAAACTCTCATTTTGAACCTAGGCTACCTCTAATCTTGCTATCACTCCAGATGCTAATCTTGGATGTAACATCCCTAATTTTTCTTAATATAGTGTTGCCTTATTATAGCTTTTTATTTAGAAAGTATAAGGATTTTGTTTAGGTAAGAAATATTTATGGATAGTAAAAAAAAATGTCTAATTAAGATATACAAGACTTAGCATCAAAATGTAAAATATTTAATTATTCCCTTGGATTTTATTAAAATTAGAAAAATGCCACTAAATAATAGAAAATAAGCTTCTAACATAATTAGGTATAAAACAAAAGCCAATATAAATTTTAGAAAAGCTTAAAGAGTATCAAAAATCATGATGGAAAATTATAAATACACTTTAAACATAATTTTGATGATAAATATCAATATTAAGTAAATTTGTATAATATTAGTATAATTACATAAAAATAACCTAACCTAGGGTGTAAAATAAACACCGAAAAATCTTAGAAAATAACTCTAGGTCACATTAAATTTTTTTAACTAAGTTATTACATTGAACAAGGAGAATCACGAAATAGGCCTCTCCATTAGACCATGGATAGTGTTAAAAATCATTTTTGATATCTAGATCAGTCACACACACACACACACACACACACACACACACATATATATATTTGAAAAGTAAAAATAAATTGTCAAAATCACATAATTATTCAAAAAAATAAAAACAAGACACCAAATTTGACTAAACATTTCAACAACGGTGAGCTTGTCCCCTTATTTTGTTAGATAGCTCAAAAATTGACATGGACTGCTATAAAAAATATATATATTATTTATAAATAATTAATTATTTTAATTAACTCAAAATAGACCTAATTAAGGTAAAAATATATTAAAAATACTAAAAAATTATAGAAAATTCATAAAAAAAATTTTAGATAACATATAAATGAGATAGAAACATGTTCTTGACAATAGATCAAGGAAATATAATTTTTTATATGAATATTTTATTAATTACCTAGTATATGTAACTTTAAGATAAAATTTTAATATACAAAATTTGTCATTTTCATGTATTAATCATTTAAGATAACTTTCCACCCACAATAACTTTATTACAGATAAGATTCAAACCTAGTGGCTGCCAAAGAAAAGATAATAATAATTTAGAGTTCAAGAATTTACAAGAAGAAGACCAAGGCCTTTCATGACAAGAACAAATTGAGAAAGGAATTCCACATCGGCCAATTAGTACTGCTTTACAACTCCCGCTTGCGTTTGATGTAACGTCCCGATTTTCTGTTAGAGTGAAAATGCCCAAAATACCCCTGAGGTCATTTTTGGCCCGGAACTCGAGGATGGCCGCTCCGACAGTCCTCGAGAGGCAAACTCAATGTTGGAAGGGGATTAGTTGGTTTGCGAACCTTTCCAGGATCGAAAATCTCGTTTTTCGAGTTTTCGGGTCAAAATGACCAAAACACCCCTGTGGTGTTTTACCCGTTTGCAAGTGTCGGATGAACCCGAAACTTCTCCAGATGGTTTTAAAAGGCGTTTTTATGTATTCTATGACTTTAGTTTTAGTCCCGGAGGTCCCGGGCAAAATTTGTGCAAAATTATGATTTTGCCCCTAGCTTTATGTTTTCAAACTTAATCGTATGATTAAGCAAACCTAAGTAATATTAGGCTTTAATCAAAGATTAATTAATTTTCATAATTAATCTAGAGTCAAAATAATTTATTAAAGTTGATTAGAACCTAATAATGCTTAATTTCAACTCAAAATCTTATTTTAAATTCAAGATTCCTAGTCATGGAATCTTGAATAGTAAATTCTCTCTCCAATTCCTTAAATCATGGAATTGTGTTTTCAATTGTTTATTCACAAATGAATTTTAAATTCTCTAATGTTGTATGAGCACTCCTAATCTTGTCATAAAATTCCTAAACCTCATTCTTAGTTACCTAAACTTATGCTTAATGACTCCTAACCTTGTACCTAAACTAATTTACACTTAAACCTATCATTAACACCCAATTACATGAACAAAATCTCTCCCTCCTTGGTTGTACAAATCTGGCCGAAACCCATACCCCTTATTTCCATCACATGTGTGAATTTTTTCACTCAAAGAACCATACTTCCACCTCACCTCAAACCATACTTTGAGTCATAACCTCCATGCTTTCATCTATGCTTCATAGGACAACTTCTAGAAGAATTTTTCTCTCATTTTTGTGGCTCAAAAATAGCCAGCCCTCCTTGCCTTCTAGAAGAGTTATTTTATTTCAAATTTGAAGGAAAATCACCTCAAAACACCATGCTTGAAGCCATACTTTACGCCATGTTTTCCTTACTTCAAACCATGCTTGAATGACATTGTGTAAGAGATATTTTCCTCTGCCCCTTGACTCCCAAAAGCTATGGTCATGACCTCCTTTGAGTGAGCCTTCATTGTTTCATTTTCTGTAAATAGGTGCCTTGGAAGAACTTGTGATACTTTTGTTCATTTGGCAAGTTTGAGTGTTCTTAGCTTTTGTGAATTTCTTTTCTTTTTCTCTCAAGGTTTCAAGAGAGTTTTCCTTTTCTCTTCATCTTCTTCATCCTCTCATCACATAATCATCTCATAATCTCAATCCACCACCTCACAACCTTGAATCATCATCAAATCTCTCAAACACCCAACCTTAAACACTAACCCACCAAGAACACATCTCCTTCCTCTTCATTCTCTCAAGGCCGAAACCATCACCACCATCCTTGGAGGAGTTGCTCATCTCATTTCCTTCCAAAAGTTCAAGTTTTCATCTTCATTCTAGGTAGGAGTGGTTTTCTAAACTTTGTTTTGCTTGAAAATATGATTTTCCTTTAGTTTTCTCTTGGCTTCTTTTTGAACTTTCCTTTGTTTTTCTTTTTCTTTGTTTCGGCCATGAGGCCTTGTTTGGTTCATGATAGCTTAATGATGAGAGCTCCTAGATGATGACCATATATTCATTTCAAAAGAACCTCTAGAGCTTGAGCTTTTCCTTTCTTTAAGCTTCATTTTCATCTTCTAACTCAAATGATTTTAGCTCAAGAAACTTCTTCACCTTTTCTTGCTATTTGGTTTCGGTTTCTTTGTTTCCCTTCCTTAATATTTTCGGCCTTGGTTTCTTTTTCCTTGAGGTTTTGATTTCTTTTAAGAGTTTGTATCTTTTGGGCTTGATGATGATGTTCAAGAACCTTGTAGTTCCTTGAGAACTTGGTTCAAGAATCCTAAAGCTCTCTTTGTGATGAGATAAGTGTTGGGTTGTATCTCTCTAAAAGTCTTGTAAGAGCTCTAGCTAAGATTAAAATGAACCTTGCATTCATATTTATGTTTATGCCTTGCACATCATATTTATTTTCCTTGCTATCACTAAATATCAAGAGTAATAAATGAACTTGCATTATCATATTTAAATTCCAAGCTTTGCATTATCATGTTTATACTTCAAGTCCTCACTTAAATATCAAAGATAAGAATAAGTTGCATCTCATGTTTATTTTATGCTCTTACTTTATTTTCTAATGGAAGCTAAAATAAGGGCATGAGCATGTTTATTTTATGTCATCACTTAAAAGAAGCTAGAGCTCAAAGACTTGCCCATTATCATCTCAAGCAATGACTTAAAAATATGTGTTTTTGGTTCCTTTAAACTCGGCCCTATGATTTTGATATGTTTCAAATACTAAAATTTATGTTCTATAATTTTTCTAAGCTTTTATGAGTTCAACAGATGTCAAGAACCAAGTTTTATGAATTTAGAACCTCTTGAGTTTAATTTAAAATAGCCACTTCCCTTACAAGTAATTTGGTGATTTTAGTTCATAAAAAAGTTTAGTAATGAGTTTTGAAAGTTTTTGAAAGGTTCCAAGAGAAACTAGTATTTTATATGCTTTGGAAATCAAATTTCATGCCTTTTTATGGAGTTGGATTTCGGTTCTGCCTTGCCATGTTATGCTCACTGTGTATGCTGTTTTGATGATGATAATATGAGTATGTTAGTGTATAATTGATGGTAAAATGCATATGTGAAAGATAAGAGAAGCTAGTAACTAGAAAAGAATTAATTTGAGAGTTTTAGATCCCTTAGAAAATGAGTTTTCTGGATTCTGTCCAGCATGGTTTAGAAATGATAATCATGGTTTATAATTATTTTAAATGTGTAGGAATGACTCATAATTGGTTTAGGACTTGATCTTGATTCCTTAGGAGCAAACCGAACTTAAAAAAGGTCATTGTTGTGACTCCTAGGTACTCGTAAAGTTAGAATTTTAGATTCTGCATTCTTGAGGTTTAGAGATGTTTGTGATCATAGCATTGAGTGAGGAATACTTAGATATGAGCCTATAAGTACCCGAGAGCTTAGGTTATGATGATTTATAACTTAGCTTGTGAGTTAAGGACCTTAAGGGTCAATGCATAAGACATTAAGAAATCTTTTAATGCTATGATGTTGTTTATGCAAGTATGATGTTGAGATGTATATGCTTTGATAATGCATGAGGAAATGATTCATTGAGATGTTAGGTTTATCATACGCATGAGAATTGAATGAGAATTATGTTCGTGTTGTGAGCTGGTGGCATAAATGTCGGTTTGAAGGAAATTCGGTTTATCAGCTATTACGCTGCTGAATTTCCGTCAGACCTAAAGGGTTGAGAAATGTTTTTAAAGTACTATATGAGTTTGAAAACCCTGGGTGACACGGTTCTGCCGGGCACCCCTAGAAGACTTTTATGTGACAAGCACTTAGACGTACTTCTCCTGCTATGGTAAGGAGGAGGCAAATCCGTGAGGGTATAGACATGAGCCTTACCAAAGTGGACAATTCGCTGTGCACTCGAGGCCAGTAGAGCGTTTCAAAGAATGAAATATTTATATATATATATATATATATATTACCCCCCTCATTTCCCCATGTTAAATCTAGTGACAACCAGTTAGGTTTGAGCTCGCCGGTTCGAGCTCATTCCTAGGCGATTAGGTGAGACAGAATTAGGGGACCATTATAAAAATTGCTGGGGCGGTATGTCGGATGGAATTAGGTGACCATGTTTAAGAGGGTGGCATTTGAGAAAGAATTTAAGAGTTTAAGTATGAAAAAGAGATATGATGCTTTTAAGTCACATAGTTTTGAGAAAAAGAAGAGTTTTATATGCCCATTATGCCACCTATATGTTTCTTGATTATTATGATTTGCTGATTTATATGCTCAAGTGTTACCATGCATTCATGCTTAAGTATGTCACATTCATGATATTAAGATGCATGCTAAATGAAATGAACCTTGGATAAATAGTTTTATAAACCCTAATAATGAATCTTATATGCATGCACACCTTTTCTAAATAAACCCAAGGTTCCTGAGGATGTGAACGATGTAACCCTAGGATAGGAGATTCCTACTGAGATTCTTTAGTAAGAATTCTCACTCCTTTCTCTTCTTTCTCTCTCTTCTGTTACATCTTCAGAGATCGATGGCGACATTTGTGGTCTTCATTGATACGCCTGTCTGGGAGGTGCATTACGACCCGGATCACCGCTCCTATCACTTCGAGGGTCGTTGTGTTGTTCGTGTTTTTGTGTACATGGGTCGACCTTTTGCTTATCCGGTGTCCAGCTACCAGTTCACTCCTACCGCTCCTTTTGGTGATGACGACCTAATCTTCGAGCTCACCCGGCCTCGCGACGAGCAGATGCATCGTGCTCGTTCGTCTGCCTCAGCCATCCGTGACTACCCGGAGTATGTGCCCCGTTCGAGGAGGTCGGAGGCGGATCCGTCCGAGGATTCACCGATGCATGTCTACTCGGAGAGCTCTACTCCCTTTCCCCCATTCAAGCGAGAGGGGAGCGAGGATACCATGATGCAGTCGCACTTGGCGAGGAGAGCCAAGATGCGTTCGCACCAAGGAGCTCACGTCCAGTCGACACGCGTTCCTTTCCCACTTCATTGGCCCACTTAGGAGGAGATCGAGCGGTTCCCCGGTTACCTACCTCCATCACCCGAGGATCCTTGTCATCATTAGACCTCATCAGAGAGCTATTTGAGTGCCCAAGCAGTCACGAGGATCTCCCTTTTGGCGGTATCTTTTGGGAGGGGGTTTTAGCTTAGTACTCATAGCTTGGTAGGAGGGTAGTGTAGTTGGTTTTTATTTTGCCATCGTACCATGTACTTTACTGCTTTCTTGTTATCTTTTACGTATTGCAAGTTCAGCCCGGTTCTATAAGGGTGTGACTTTATGTACTTCTAAATATGATATTAATGAAAGTGTATCCTTCCATGTTCATTCATTATTTAAGTTAATACTCGTTCTATTACCATGTGTTTATGTTGTATGCTTTGGAATGTGTGTATCGATCATGATTCGATAAGAACGCGGCTCTCACTTTAGTTTTATATTTTTTTAAAAAAATTTACCCATAATTTCCCCTAAGTATTTTAACAAAATGATGAGACTAAGAAGTAATAACTTAATGATTAACCTAATATGTTCTAGAGTATTGGGTTAAAAATTAGGGTGTTACATTTGATGCCAGGTAAATTGCACTTTAGGTGGGAACGACCTTTTCGTGTAACTAATGTCCACCTATTTGGTGCTGTGGAGTTGGAAGGCCTACACTCAAAAGTGAGATTTTGTGTTAATGGACATCACTTAAAGGTCTACCATGAAGGGTCAACCGTGCAAAGGGATGAATCATAAATGATGTTAACTGAAGCCATATATCGTCTATGAGAGTCCAAGATGTCCAACTTAGGGACGTTAAACCCAAGTGCTTGATGGGAGACAATCCACAATTCCTCTTCCTTCTCTTTATAGTTTATCCATCCTTATCATCTTTTTATTTCTTTTATAGTCTTTCAATTTTGTAGCTTTACTTGTTCTTAGGGCAATTCCTTTTGCTTAGAAATAATAGATCAATAGTCCTGGGTGTTTTGAGTAGATCCAGACTCGCTCTAGCGAGTCATGGTCACTCTTGTGAGATATAGCCGCTCCAACAAGACTCCCTTTTTATTAGGTGTTACAATTGCTGCAGCAATTATCTCCCACTCCAGCGAGACAACCCATACCCTTTTTTGTTTCCTTTCTTAGGCTCTGCTTTTTGAAAAAAAAATAAATAATAATAATAATAATAATAAATTTTATAACTAAATAAATAAATAATAAAAGAGTAAGTGTCACTTTTATCCCTGAAATTGCATGGATGAGTCACTTTCGTCCCTGAAATTTAGAAATTAACTCTTTAGTCCCTAAAATTGCATTTTGTAGGTCATGTTAGTCCCTGGTCAAATAATCATCAATCAACTATCAGTCAACCGTTACAATTTGATGACGTGGCATGATGGCTTAGTATGCTGACGTGGCATAATGACCTGGTATGCTGATATGGCATCATATCAAAATAGGTTCAAATTAGTTCCTGAAATTTTTAATGTGTCAAAATAGTCCTTGAAATTTTCTAAAATGTGTGCAAAAAGTGCCAAATCCCAAATTTCTCCTCTTTTGGTTCATAAAATCTAAATCATCAATAATTCTAAAACCCACTTATTTATCTCTCATTTTCATACCTTATTTAAATAATCCAAATTTTGTAATATCCTAAATATAATTAAGAGCTTGATTAGTCCAAATTTGAGACCTTCCATATTTAGCTAACATAATCAATTTATTATGAGACCTTTAATGTTGATGAATAAGGGGCACAATTCTCTACTTGAGCTCATTTAAAACTTTCATATTTGAGATAGTTTACGAGTACATTTGACATAAGGGCAGAGTTTCTTTTTATTGTCATGCGAGATTCTTTTAATACCAAATTCCTTCCCAAATTGCAACTAAGATATTCCAATGAGTGAGTGGAGTTTATCAAGGGGCTCATTGGAATATCTTAGTTGCAATTTGGGAAGGAATTTGGTATTAAAAAAATCTTGTATGACAATAAAAAGAAACTCTGCCCTAATGTCAAATGTACTCGCAAACTATCTCAAATATGAGAGTTTTAATCAAGCTCAAGTACAAAATTGTGTCTCTTATTCATCAACATTGAAGGTCTCATACTAAATTGATTATGTTAGCTAAACATGGAAGGTCTCAAATTTGGACCAATCAAGCTCTTAATTATATGTAGGATATTTGAAAATTTGGATTATTTAAATAAGGTGTGAAAATGAGAGATAAATAAGTGGGTTTAAGAATTATTGAGAATTTAGATTTTATGAACCAAAAGAGGAGAAATTTGGGATTCAAAAATTTTTTGACACATTTTAGAAAATTTGAGGGAATATTTTGACACATTTAAAATTTTAAGGACTAATCTGAACCTATTTTGATATAATGCCACGTCAGCATGCCACATGAAATGCCACGTGTCACTAACGTGCCACGTCATCAAATTGTAACAGTTGATCGACGGTTGTTTGACCAGGGACTAACGTGACCTACGAAATGCAATTTCAGGAACTAAAGAGTTAATTTCCAAATTTCAAGGATGAAAGTGACTCATTTGTGCAATTCCAGGTACGAAAGTGATACTTTACTCAATAATAAAATTTTAAATCAGTCTCGGGCGTGCGCGCGTTAATGAAATGCTGCGTTTCATTTTGCTATTCTTGCTGCAGCGAGAATTGGTCGCTGCAGCGATTAGGAGCTATCGAGGACAATCATAATACCCATTATCTGCAACCTTTCCCCAACACCCCCTCATTCACACATAAACACCCACTCCACACCTCCTCGTTGGCATGCCCACTACCTCCTTGCTTCCACACCACTCCTTCACACACGCGCACTGGCTTCTCTCCTTCTTCCTCTTTATCTTTCGACCGGTATATGTACGCAGCCAACCCTCTCTTATTCTCCTTTAATTTCTATTTTTAGTTCCTTTAATTCCGTTTTCATCTTGTCTTAGGCTAGTTAACTTAGAATAGTTGCTTAATCATTTGCTTATACTTAGGTTTTTGATGATTTAGCCATTTAACCTTCGCTAGACATGTCTGCTTTCCGTTTTTACGTTTGCATGCTGCTATGCACTCACTACAGCGAACTCATGTTCCCGTAGCGATTCTAGTTCTAATGCACTCACTGCAATGAACTCATATCACTGTCACAATCCTGCTCTGTTCTACTCGCTGCAATGAATCAAACTCGCTTTAGTGAGCCTGCTATACATGAAGTCGCTACAGCAACTACAATTCGCTCTAATGACTCTGAACACCCTGTTTTGCATCTGTTCTGTATCTTTTCACTCATCTTTCATGCTTACCTATGAATACTTGTTTTCTTGCAATTTTTTGCAGTCTATGAGCTAACATCTCATGCAATCCTCCTCTTTCTTGCAGGTACATGGCCCCTAAGCGCTAACGCCCTGCCCAAAGCTCTTTCAATGAGGCAACTACCCTACCACCCCCTGCTGACCAGTTCCGCTTTGAGAATATAGTAGTCGAGCTATCTTTTCAGATAGCTATGCACCGGAGACCATGTTTGTTTGAAAACAGGATTCTATATGATGAACCGCAGGAGTAGAAGTTACAGAGGATGTTTCATGACATTGAGACCTGAGGATGGGCTTTCATTATGGATGCAGCTATGCCTCCGGCCAAAATCTGATGGGTTTGCGAGTTCTACTCTAACCTGTGGGATCGATGAGCAGATACAGTATATCTCAGATGGAGGCAGGTTCCCCCTCACTGCTGCCAGCATTCACACTATTCTGGGCTTAACTGAGGACCCAAAGGAAGGCCAGCCAAATAACTATCAGCTTCTTCTATATGACATCCAAAATGTGGACCAGGGGGACATTAAGGACAGATTGACTCGCCCAGGGAGTGAATGGGTCTATAATCAACAGAACCAACCCCATTTACTCCTTGGAGCTCATTTTACATTGGAGGCCCAGGCCTGGATACGTATTCTTTTCTCTCACATCATCCCCTACTCTCATGTTTCTGATCTCGGGCTCGACAATGCCCTTATCCTCTATTACCTGGTGGAAGGCAAGCACTTTGACCTACCATCCATGATTCTAGCCTATATGTGGGAAGCCTCTTCTGCTGCTATTAGAGCAGGGTTGCCATATCCTGTCCTCATTACTAGGATGGCTACAGCATGCGGTGTCCAGCAGCTCCCAGATGACCTCCTCTACACCAGATTCCCCTCTATTACAGTTGTTGGCCTTATGCCAAAGGATGCTTCGGCCATGAAGAATGCTAGTGGAAGTCTTTTAGTTGACAACCCCTATGCAACACTCGTAGCTAGGATGGAAAAGCTGAAGGTGTAGATGAGGGAGCGAGCTCAAGGGCTCAAACAGAGCCTCCATTAGCACATCACAGACACTATTGCTGCCTCCGAGCATAGGATCATGTGGAGGATTGCTAGGCTAGAGGAGCCGCTGGCTAGCGGTCAATAGGAGGATCCTGAGGACTTAGATGCTGATGAGGAGGGCTCAAAGTCAGAGGATGCAGATGCAGCTGATTCTAATGAGGAGACATCCAATGACTGAGCCGAGTTCTCCTTGTACCCTTCTCCTCTTTTACTTAGAAGTTGTTTTGTAGCACTATAGATAGTGCTATGATTTAAGTGTGGGGGGTGGTCTATTGTTGTAGGACTTTTCTTTCCCTTTCATTTATCTTTTATACACTCATTTTATTTTATTTTTTATGCTTTACAGTTACGTTTAATACTTTCGTATTTTTTTATGGATGCTTGTGTACTTTTTTATGTTTATTTTTTTTATACACTTGCATTGCTTGTTACTCTAGAACTTGCCTGATTGTTTTTCAAAACATTTTCATTGCATTTCATGACATGTATGTGATTAAGGCATTTCATTATTCTTCTTCTTTAACCACTTGGCCTAAAAAGCCTACCTTTTTGCATGAACCCTTGCATAACCCTTTTTGAGCCTATAACCCTTTCCTTGTCTAAGCCAATTCTTTTCAACCTTCCTTGTCTAAGCTAATTCTTTTCAACCACAAGTGAAAAACAAAAACACCCAACTTGAGTCTAGGGAGCCTTGGTGAAGTCATTGTGCCAGAAACTAAGTGTGGGGGGAACTTTGTTCAAACAATGTTGCTCTAAAATAAAAATAAAAAAAGGGAAAAAAGAGAGAGAAGCGTTGAATAATTAGAGAATTGGTGATTAGTTTGATTGCTGTGATTCTATTAAAAAAAAAATCAATGTAGAAAACTAATTAATGGTCACCAATTCACCATTATTTTGAATAAAAGTTGCAACTCGTGTTTTGGAGTGCATCATTTTAAGATATCTTTAGTAGAACACCATTGATTTGATTTTGGTTTCCTTTCACAATCCCCTCATGTAGGCACACACTTTTGACTTCCTTGGACTTGAGTTCAGTTCACATATCCAAAATTTTATCCTTTCGTAACTTTAGCCCCGTTACAGCCCTGAATAAGATCTCTTGATGTATGTTCTTTTTTATTGTACTCGAACAGTGGTGATTAAGATGAAGGGCAAGCCTATGGAAAGCATTGCATTGTGAAATGATTAAGTGTTACATTCCCATACACACTTGAGAACATTGAGTATATTACACCCATGTAAGAATCTAATCCACTCAATCACCTTCTGATTTGAGCCATCCTTGCTTGAAGCTCTTTTTGGATAATTGAGGTACCATCTTCTATGTTTACATTTGTGACCAATTGAACCTCATTTACTACCAACCCCAACCTCTTATATATATTCTCTTCTCCAAAAGCTTTCAACAAAGTTTCTCTTTATTTGCTACTTTCCTAGTTTTCCTTTGTAAACTTTGGCACTTGTTGCATGAGGACATGCAATTGCCTAAGCGTGGAGGAGTTGATAAACACTCTTTTTGTAAATATTTTCCCTAATTCACTTGGTGCTTTTGCATTCTTTTTGGATTTAAATTCCTCGAATTTTTTTATTTTTTGAATCTTCTCACCATTTGTGCTCAATTTTGTTTTGTGGCTTTCATATAGTGACTCTAGCATAATTTCAAATTCTACCTCTCATTAAACCTCTATTTTGAATAGTAGATTGTGGTAACTTGAAGAGTCATCCCTAGGAGTGCATGGAGGAGTTGAGCTGGGAACAGGCAGATGATAGAGAGTGCAGCTGGAAGGAAGAACAATTCCAGTCCTTGCTACATCGAACTTAAGAGCCAGAGCAAGTTCACCGTCAAAGATAGAGTCGCTGCAGCGAATATCAGTCACTGTAGTGAACCTGAGACATGGCGCCACTTAGGCCCCTTTTTAGCAAATTTTCGGATGATGTAATACCCTGTAGCTCGAATCCCAAGGTATTCTTAACAAATTAGGAATAGAGCTAGGTTAGAGCTTCACATTCCTCTTCTTCTTCTTCATCTTCCTCCATTCCAAACACCCATTGACACACTTGGTTTGATTCATTTATGCAGATTACTACTTCTTACTGCTCTTTTCTTTTTATTTTTCTTGTTGTAATCTCCTCCATGGAAGAGTAGCTCTCTTACTAGCCAAGGGGATTCAAGAGCTAAGGTTATGTTTTGAAACATTGTCGTTTGCAATGCAAGCCTTGGTGTTGTTCTTTATCTCTTTGTGTTCTCTTTTCTTTTCATGTACATGATTTGTATGTATGTGAGGTTAGGTTCTGTTTTGTGTATATGAGCATGATTTGCAAGCATATATAATTTAGCTTGTTGATTGAGTGTATGCTAGTTGATGGATTAGTGAGCATTTAATTGATTAAGAGACTAGAGACAATTCTTGATTGAGAATTAGACTAAGGCAATTGGTAACTTAATTGGTTTATGCATTTATATGTTGTGATTGCAATAATCTAAATGTGCACTCAACATTATCCTTTGGTTGATTAACCTTGAGGAGAATTGATGCCTAATTGTGTGATTGCATGATTAGTACGTAGTCCTTCGTCAAATGTTTGATACTTTGTGATGTTACTGATTGATATTCCCTAGCATCAAAAATCCCCTAAGCTAGCTCCTTTATTATTGCTAATTTTAATTGATTGTCATTTCTGCTTCTTCTTTTTTAGCAACAAAACCCCCCTTTTTACCCCAACTAACTAGCTCAGTATCCTTGTGAAACGACTCGAGTTGCATACCACTATCTAGTAGCATTTGCAATCTAGTTGGGAATTCAATTTCCTATTTTCTAAACTTGGTGCTGACAACGGCAGGCTACCATGCCACAACAGATCAAAGGGCGATGTTAAGAGAATTCAATGGAATAACAGATGTCCAGCTAAGCTAGATTATTGGCCAGGGCAGAGTCGATGACCATTTTAGAAGAGTATTTATATTATAGGTGTTGTTATATTTCTTATGCCCAACCTTAAAAATGGCGCCTTGTGCAAAGCTATTAGGATCTATCGTTGATATACACAACATAAAAAAGTACAATTGGAGCCTATTTGTTTTCAAGTGGCTTGTAAAGCACTTGGAATCATACAAAGCCAGGCAATACAAGAGCAAGATGGCAGGGATAGGAGGTTTTATCTTCTTGCTCAAGGTATGGTAGCTTATTTGTTATAGTTTAGCAATAGCTTATTGCGTAATTATTTTATAAATACTTAACTCTCATCGGCTAGGTTTCCCTTTCTATTATGATTTAAATTTTAATTTTGGTATTGTTTCATATTTTGTATTTTCATAGCCATCCACTTGGTAGTACCTTATCGAACAAAGAATGTTCGCTGGTTAAATATTAGGACGATGACATGCTAGAAAAGCGGATTCGGGAAGAGAAGAATAATGTGTTGATGAATTGCAATCATCTAATGTGAAGATGCCGATTTGTATTTACAGGCTCAAGTTAACTTTATATATATATATATATATATATATATATATAAAACTTTAAAAATAACTTAATTCAAAAATCCTTTATCTAAATTCTTAATCTATTTGTAATTCATGATAAACAAATTCTTTGATAAGGGCTATTGTACCACACAAAGGATAAAAGTGATCTTGTTGACCCAATATGGTTGACAAAGAATTTTGAAATCGAGGTATAGTACATATTGTTTAGGTTTATGGGATTCTCTATTTCTTTATCAATTGTTTACATTATTGTGTGGCGGTGCTGTTTCATTGTCCAAAAAATTAATGTTTGAGTAAATGTAGTTGTTTCAAAACTTGGTTGCGGAGAGTATTATGATGTATAAGGCATAAGAAAAAGTTGCTCTAGCTGCTAATCATCTTGTGTTGTCTTCAACTTTGGGGATGCCTACTTCCAAAGAAAAGAGAATGACAAATACTGATAAGGAAATTTGAAGCTCAAAAATGGAAATGCCAAGTTTGAAAGCAAGTGAAAGGATGAGATGAGAATAAGAATATAAAAGAAGATGATGGAGGACTTACCTGTGGTCCTATTATCCTCACCGATGAAGGACATGGTCGGACAAAGGCACTCAATGCCTTATACGAGCATGGTGAATAAAAAAGTCCATGTATATATATGTGTGTGTATGTGTGTGTGTGTGTGTGTGTGTGTGTGTGTGTGTGTGTGTAGAGCATCCTGCATAGAGACACATCCATGATTATTAGATTGGAAATATTTAACAAGTTGGTAGATTTCGCAATGACTTTTACTTATCTTACCCATTCAAAAACAAAAGGAAACACAATCTAGCTATCATTAGCCTAACCTATCTGCCATCATATATATTTATGTCATTTAGTTGTCCAAAAAGTCTCTAAATATTGATAATCAATTATGTATTTTGACTATGTTCTAGAACACTATCCTCTTTAGTATCATGGGGTTTGGTTGTATTCATCCCCACCAATAGATCTGTATAAGATAAATTCTATACAACCTAGATAAGAGGACATCATCAATAATCCTATATATAAATAAGTATAAAGAATAAAAAAAATCTTGTGGTTCACATGCCTGCACCCTTGAAACAATTGTTCTACTCAACAGATTCAAGAAAAGAAACAAATCCATTTGGGTGTGAGTTAGATGACTATGACCCCAGTAAATTTTCTTGAAACTTGGGAACTTTAGCACTTTCCTTGATGCAGACACCCCTCAACTGTGACATAATAATAGAATAAAAAAAAGCATACAAATATCTTACAATTAATATTTAAAATTGACTATCAAACAAAGATCATCTAAAGTGTATTTTTATTTTTCACATTGGTCCAATAAATTATGAAATGACATTTTTATCTTATGCTTCAATAAAGAAATAAGCACTATACAATTGTTTTCACAACCCACTATCATCAATCATTGTCATTCACCTTGCATTCACTGGCATATGGTTGGATATTATCCTTTATTATGCAAAGAATGACACATACATATAAGACCACCCTCATCACTTGATCAAACCTCTCACCAACATATATGATGCTAATCAAACAGTTCAACGTTAAATAACCCAACAAAGAAGGACCCCAATTTGGATGAACATAACAATACAAATGGTGCACTGACAATTACACTGATCACATAACGAACAGAGGACATAAATTGTTATAATATGACTCGTGAAGTTTCATTTGCCACATTAACCATTATAAACTTTAGGGTAATCACTCCAATATATGGAGATACAATGATGATGATTAATAATTCAAATGTCCATCATAAGTACAACCCATTAGCACAACCACACAATGGCTGTTTAAAATAGCACAACCTTTACATTCTAGAGATTGTATCATTGATACAAGCTTATTTGATAATTCATGAGCCTTAACTACTATCATGGCAACAAAACTTGTGCCATATCACTCAAAGTGATCAAAGTTACAAATTTAACTTTAACTTGGTGCATACATAGATCACTAAACTATTTTCATTCAAATTTGCACGATTTACAGCCTCCACAGAGGACTTAATGCAGAAGCTGCTTCAATAAGCAAATATAATTAAAAATAAGAGCACTTCGATAAGCAACTTGTCACTTGTTTCGATTCTTTGCTTCCTATACTTTCTCATATTGAGAAATCTTTCCTCTCATTGCTGGGTGACCTTTACTTGATACACTTGTGGGGCTATGAATCTCATTTAATTGAATTGGGCACCCTTCACCCTTGTTCTTCAAAGTGTCTTGATCATTTGAAGGTCTATTCAAATTATGTGATGAAGAAGAGATGGATGGCAACTTTGAAGTGAAATTGTCAAGTGTAATGTGGAGGAGATTGCTTGCTTCCTCAGAATTTGCAACAATTTTAGCCACATCATAGAAATCTCTACACAACTTATCATACCTCTCCTTCATTGGCTTCAACTCAGTTTTATCATAGTTGCTCTTTATGTAGGAATGTCTTCATTTGATCTTCTTGCTCAATCTACTTAGAATATACTTGCAAGGCACTTGCTTAACTATTTCAAGACAGAAAGAGAATGCCTGCACATTATACCTTTGAATTCGAAAAGCAAGCACTGATAGCTAACATCATGACCGTCCCTATTGAAAACAACCTCAAACTTAGCTTCTTTTGATCAATTTCCAAATATAGTATCTACAACCACAATGTAAGAAGCAATTGTTCTGTCCTGACATTTCATTGCGACAGCGTAGTTCATTTTTCCTCTAAATTCTGCTTGAACTTCAGCAAATTTGGAATTAGTATACTGAGCTTGAAATTGCCTCTCAATAAAGGAGATTGACCTACACTTAATTGTGGTGTTCATTGTGTGGAAGCTAGTTTCCACTTCCTTCTCCACCTTGCTCTTTAAAGCATTGTCATATTGCTTGACAAACTACGTTAGGCTTGTCTTCGAGTTCAGATATCCATCAAAAAATGCATGTATGCTATCACTTCTTTGTATAGTAGACAGTCCTGCCCAGAAATCTTTTTTTTTTTCGAAAAGATTGGAACCCATCTATGGCATTGGTTGAACAATCCATGCAGCCATTCATTGTTTTCAACTTCATACTCTTTCAAGAAAGAAAACCATTTCTCTTCAAAGTCCTCCCTTGTAAGAGAATCATAAACAACTTCTTTCACTGCTGATTTGATTTGCTTATATGCACCATATCCCTTAAGTTGTTTAGAGATTTTTTTATAATATGCCATAAATAACATCCATAGCACGTATCAGGCAAGGCTATTACAATAGCATTTTGCATAGCCTTGCATTGGTCAGTCACAATCCCATGGGGCGCTTCCTGGACATGCATTTTACCAAACATTTGAAAAACCAGACAAACATTTCAGTATCTTCTGTTGATACTAAGCCACAATCGAGTAAAATTGATTGACCATGGTGATTTACACCAATAAATGCAGTAAACGACATCTCATACTTGTTTGTTAGATATGTTGTATCGAAACTAATAATATCTCCGGAGGCTTCGTATGCAGCTTGACTTTTAGTACCTGTCCAAAAACTATTTCTGATGCAAAACTCCTCATCAAAATCAATACCATACCAGAAATTAATATTTTGATACTTCATCCTACAAAAATAATCCACCAAAGCTTTGGCATCTCTTTGCTTCACAAAGAAACATCTTTCTTTGTGAATATAGTTTCTGACATCTTTTTCTACAAATTGCAAATTCTCATGCCCACCAACATCATGAATAAGAGTCTGAAAAGTCTTGTTTTTCCTCACCTGTGCCTCATTATGTAATTCAATTGTTCTTCTCACATGCATACTAATATTCTTATTTTTCTTATACATACTTATCTTTGAAGGACTAACTTTATGACAATGGTCAAGAGCAATTGTTTTTATAGACCATGTTCCATATCCCCCCTTCTTTGCCGTAATCTTTGCTTCACATTTGGCAGGTATGGTTGGAAGTATCTTCAAAGTTGTTGGTACCTTTGACAAATTTTTCCTTCTCGTATGTATGCAAGAATCACATAATTCACCTCTCCATTTGGCCCCTTTGTTGAATTTTTAATCTTCTATCCAAAACCCATTTCAGTTGAATACTTCTTGTAGAATGTTTTAATAGCTTTTATTGAATCAAACTCCATTGCAATAGCTGGCTCAACAACATTCTCAAAATCATGGTTAATTGATTCCTCCTCGATAGACCTTTCCATCTCCACATATTTTTAATTAGAAAATTAACCCACTTGCACAAAATAAGAAAAAAGAAGAAAAAAAAAACTCTTACAAAACCACCTTAAGAAAGAGTATGAGAAAATTGGATAATGTTGGTGACAAAATAAATGCAAACATAATACACACACAAACAAATTTTAAAAAAAATTAACCATAAGTAGCTCTATATTGCCTAAGCCTCATAAACTTGCTGTGAATTTTTTAAATTTGCTAGTAATTGTGCTAATTGTTTCAATTATCAATTGTTACCATTCAAATATAATTTGTTTTTTAGGCTGTAAGCCTTCCAAAAGCTCTAGCTTTATTTATTGGGTCAAGTTCTAGTAATTAAAAATCATGCAATTGCTAACATGATTAGAAGTCATAAAAAAAAACAACTATCTGTAGCTAGTAACTTTATAAACTTCCTGGTACATATGCAAGGTTTTAAACTTTTCAATCGTGCACTTACTCAAGATGCACTTTCTCACAAGCACTAGCACTCACTAATCTCACAATGTAAGAGAGCATTATCTCACACATACTCACAGTAGGCACCCACTGTGCACACAAGATTACAAATGAGCTAATACATATATAAGCTTACATATGTCAGTCAAAACCAACCAGCCCCAGTAGCTAGAACTTTCTAGTCTATGAAATATTAAATGTGACTTGATAAAGCAAATAATGAATGATATCCCAAAGTTGGTAACTTTTCCTTCAGCTAGAGCAAACAGGGTGCAAAGACGAACAATCTACATGGGCTAGACCACATATTTTATATTTAACAACATTCACAAAAATTAATTAAAGGATAAAACTTAAAATAAAAAACCTTAAATATGCTTATTGCAAATTAGACTATGACTCTACCAGCATTTACATTAGGTTAAGATGAGGAGAACCCCATTTTGAAAGACAGAGAGAAAGTAGAATTTTTATTTTTGCCAATTGAAGATATGAGAGAACTTCATTATATTAATTTGCACCTGCTGGTGGCGTATAAGGTACTAGTCTTCCCCTACCTCCGTAATAACTTGCCTTAAATGCTCTTTGGCTACCTTGTAAAAGATAAATCCTAAACAATAGCTAAAAAAACCCTAACACAAACATAACTTGATAATAGATCCTAAGAAAAAATAAATATTTCTTACACACTCAAATCACATGGCATATCAAGTTCCTCAAAATATCTTTTGGAAACAATGGCTAGCCCCAAACAACACTAAAGTCAAAGTTATCTTTCAGAATTGGCATTGGCAAAGCATCAAGTTAAGGATAATTATCTTCAAATCAAGCTAGACCATTATTGTTAAAAATATATTAGTTGCACAAGACAAGCACACATAGAACCAAGAGCAACACAAATTTAGCAACAAACCCAGAAATGGCGAACAGAAAGCTTAAAAAAAATAGTGACATGAAAACCCTAATAAAATGAACCACACAGTTTGTCTAAAAAAAACAGAGAGATGGTAAAACACAACCACTCACCAAGAAAAGAACCCACACATAATTTGGGAAGAACAACATGGAACACGACAAACACGGAACCACCGATGACAACACAAAATGGGGCGCCAACAAAGCACGGCTCGAGAGAAGGGTTTGACAGAGGCATCGAGAATGAGCAATTGTGAGGGAGCTTATGGCTATGGCAATGTTGTGAAGGAAATTGAGTTGCACGGAGTGTATGAGCTTAAGAGTGCCGTTGGTGGTTTGCGCTGGTTAAGGATTCCACAAACCCAAGGACGGTGAAAACGGTGGTGAGGGAAGCGGGTTTGGGGTGGAGGAGCTTCGATACTGATAGGGAATGAAAGGAAACAGAGGGTGCTGTGTGTGGAAGTAAAATGAAGAGGAGGGAGACGGTGCTATGCGCTAGAGGGGAGTAAGGTGAAATGAGAATGAAGTTTTCGGCTACACTATAGTGTGCTATTTTTCTTTTCTCCATGTATGCACCTTGCTATAGTTGTATATGGTGTCTATATAGACACCCCAGTGGGGTGTTAAAATAGCATATCTCTCCACCTTTTGCTTTTGCTTTCCATTCATATATGTTATCCTTCCATTGTATTAACCTACCAATTATAGGAAGTGCATTGGCTCCCAACTCCATGTAAGCATCCGTTTCACAACAAAATGTAATCCCTATTTCTTTCTCTGTTGTCCTCTCTTGGTCATCTTCATTGATTCCTCTTCTCTTACCTCTTGTCCTTTGTCTTCGCCATTGGGATCCAAAATTGCCGCCTTCAACTGCCTTTTTTACTGGCTCTTCCTTCGAATGCAGCCACCACCTCTATGGAAGGTTCCACGGTAGGAAAATCCTTCTTTTCCTTCCCTCGAAGCGTGCTTTCCATCGCAATGCTTCTCTCGGGCTATATTTTGTGTCCAATCCCTAGCCCTAACCCTAAATCCTTCTATTGGTAGTCATGAGAATCAGCGGCCAAATCCTTTAATGTGATGACGCTAGTCACCGCCTTCATTCATCCTTCTTCTTCCTTTATGTCTTTCTTCTTTATATTTTGACACTTTTGGTTTGCTCTAAACTCAAGTATGCGTTTATAATTGCTTTCAAAATTTTCAAGTATGTCTTCCTTCTTTATATTACCCAATTTGTGTTTATTATTACTTTTGTTTTTTATCTTGATTTCGTCGATGAAATCTGATTTTGTTTTTCTTTTTTTCCTTGAAATTTTTTTGGGTTTTCTAGAAAAGAACGAAGAAGGATTTTAGCACGATAGGTTGGAGAATATAGCAGGAGAAAGGTTTAGTCTGTACTTCTCTTTTCTATTTTTGGATTTTCTTTGTGTTGTTTATTAAATTTATAGAATATAGTTGTGTTTTTTTAAAAGATGTTTGGGGACTAAGTAGGCCTTTTAACCCATGTATAGGAGAGGAAAGTAAAAGAGAAAGTTTTTTTTATTTGGTTATTATAAAAAATGGGCTAACCCCTACCAACTCGACTCAAACTGATTAACCACGGGTTAATCAAGCCAGGTTATATCAACTCGTTTTTATGTGAGCCTAATTTTTAACAACTCACCATTTTTAACAAGGCGGATTCTCACACGCAGTTGGTGGTCCATGCCCACGCTGCAATTGTCAGATCTGGCCAATAGGAAATTGACACCTGGTGTTATGGGGCCGGGGGTGCACGGATTGCCATGTTAATGAAGCTGGCATAGAAAAGGGCAAAATGGACCAAGCAAAGTTTTGAAAGAAGTGCAAACTGAAATGTGGGACATGTATGTACAAAGAGCACAGACCCGAGGAGAGATTCTTCCTTCCTCCAGGAGGAAAAATTTTGCAGCATCCATAAATCATCTCCACCTTTTATTTGTGTGCATCCCAATGCATAGTACATTTTCCAAGACTTCTCAATGGTACAAGATCCGTGAGAAGGAAGACACATCCTTCCTCCGGGAGGATTTAAGCAATTTTACAGACGAGAGGCCAATTTTGTATGATCGTATTTGCACATGGCATATGACCTCCAACTTCGGGTTTTTGTGTTTTTTGGTTGCAATGATATATAAAAAAATTTAATGGATAATCCATAATTTATAATCCACAGTACTACTACTCGTCCCTTTTACTTGTGCTTCTTTCCACAATTATTATAATTTATCCACAAATTTTTAACTTTAATACTTTTTTTTATTGGGACAATTTTGTATGAAAACCTCATGATGAAGTTAAAACATATCATATTTTGGTTTTTAGTGTATACACTAAAATTAATACCATCTCCGCAATTAATTATATACAAATATTATCAAACCATTTATTTGTATTCTATTGTAGGTATTATTCGATACTGTGGATTATTTGGACAAAAACTTGGTATACGTGTTACATAATTAGCCTGCATGAAATACAACGAGTTTGAAAAAACTTTTGCCAGTTCAATTGTAGGTCAGTTGCGAACTTACCTGTTCTATAATCCCTAGCCAATTATATTTATTAGTAAATTAACATATTTAATTTATAGAAAATATTAAATTTTTTTCTAATTCATAAAAAATAATTAATTAATTTAATTTATATTATTTCAATTACATGTCCTTTCCTTGTATATCTTTTTAATAAATTAAAATATCTATACTAAAATATATGTTATAATTAATGTGTCATGATTAGTAAAAAATCATATATACTTCTTATTCATATAATGTCAATTATTAGAGTAGTATATCAATTATAATATTATTTTCAAAAACAAAAAGTAATATAAATATTAACTTTTTAAATAATTAATAAATATTTTGTATCATTATCAGATAAGTGTAAATTGTGGAATTGATTTGTGTTAAATATTTTACTTTTGAAAATTTGAAGGCTTTTTTTGGTACAAAAAATTAGTATGCAAAAATTATGGAATTAATATATTGCATAACTAAAATATTTTAATAGAATCAATTCCATAAGTTTCACTTCTTTGATAATGCTGCTAATTGTTTAGATATTTAATAAGTAAAATCCAAAATTTTACTATTCCATTAATTAAAATGACATACATTAGGATTATATGTTATTTTACTAATTATAACATTTTAGTTAGAATATATATTTTTAGATTGATATTGGAATGTACTAAAACGATGCATAAGGACATGATGTGTAATTGCAATCATATAAATTTAATATATTCATTATTTTGTATTAATTAAACATATATTTTTCATGTTCTTATACATTAAATAATTAATTTTTATAAAAAGTTGTAACCGTCTATGGATCACAATTGGGCCGAGGAAAGATAAAATAGTAAAAGTGGATACACAAAGGGATTACACTAATAACGAGATGATAATGAAGGCAGATTTTGTATTGTTCGGGATGACTGACAAGGGAGAAGTTCCCACTTGTTAACCGTACCATAGAGGGTGATAACACCCTGCAATTTTTCACTTTTCTTTATTACATTTGTATTATGTATGCAATTTAAATTTTCATTAACAGTATGTTGCATTGCTAATAGTTGTTACTATGGATAGTTATATTGTAAATGGCAAAATATATAATTTTTCTCTTTTTTTAATTTTGTAAAAAAGCTATAAATACCAACTAGGATTGACGTCCCATGACTACCTAAAGTGGGATTGGGGTTGAGACGTCTCCCTTTGTGTTTTCATAAATTAGTCACATAGTTGAACCATAAAAACCACTTTCATATATTGTAGAATGACATGCATAAAAAAAAATTATATACATATTGTACAATGACGAAGTTACTACTTAAGACATTTATAATGTAAAAAATTATTTGTTCAAAGTCACGCACCAAAATAAGTTATAAGCTAATGCTGCGGTATATGATAATATGCTGCAATTGCCGTGTGCACTGGATATAATTAAACGATTTATACCTGAGATCTCATTACTAATGATTAATTACGATTCATGACATTGATAATTATACATTAGGTGGAAATTGTGCCACCCATACCACTCAATAAAGTAACCAAAAAAGAAAAACCCACACATTAAGAGACACCAGTTAAAACGACTGTGACATTTTCGTGACATTGTTTCCCAGTGTGCAATAAGTTATTATGCAAGCTAAACAAGGGGTGCGTTACATGTTTTCGTTTAAAAAAATAAAATAGTATACATATTAAATTTGGTGTATAATAAAAAAAATGAAAAACTTAATTTCTTTACAACCTTCTTTTTTCACCTTATGGAATCAAAACCTGAACAATTATTTATTTTAATTTCTGATTCATTTTCGAAGTTTTTTATAATTGGAAAAGTGGTTTAACATGTGATTATTTTAACAAGAAGTAAATAGGACAACACCCCAGATTTATACAGAAACAGCGGCAAACTGAAAGACCAATTTACCCTCCATTTGTACTTAAACTGCTCACCACACACTGATACATGCTTGCCACGTGGCTTTCTCACCATCTTGCACATGACAACTCCATGAGAGGCATTGACCGCCACCTTCATGGGAGTAGTCACCTTTTAACAACCCTTGACCCTAAACCAATTTTGAGTTTTGACTGCTCTAAAGCCTGTAAGCCAAAAAAAAAAAAAGAGAGAAAACAAAACGACTACAAACCCTAAATCCTTAGTTTCTTGCTGCTAAAGGTTACTCCCGTCTGCTCAGTTTCAACAAATTGAGCGGCCACTAAACCTCTGCCGTCTAACAGCCACATGCTGCGGCCTGCTACTGCTACTGCTTCTGCAAGTGCGTTCTTCATCTTGACAGCGTTCCTCACAGATCTCTGCTGCTATGTTCGCTACCACATCAACTAACACAGTTCTGAGGTTGATTTTTCGCTTTGAAAAAAAAAAATCCCATTTAATCAAATTAATTATTGGGTGTCTTTAATTTTCCTTCAAATGTTATGCTTTTACTTCTGAATTTCATTTTCTTCCAACTTGTTACATCGAATTGTTTTTCTTATCTCTGTTCAGCTAATTAACCTCATCTTCTTACCCCCGAACTCTTAAGTTCTTAACCTTTCGTGTTCTTGGTTCATAATTCTCTCTAATTATACATCAGGTTTTGGTTGTTTCATAAAAATTATACGGTTGCTCTCTTGTAGTTATTTACGATTCTGCATTTGACATTTAGGGTTCAGAAATTTTATATTTTTGTTTTTATCATGATAGTATGGTTCTTTCTTGCACTATATATGCCAGACATGAATTTTCATTTTCATGACTATTTTTGTTTATTTTCACTGAGACAATCTCAACTCAAATGTATAATAATTTTTTTTTGGGGTTTTGTCTCAATGTTTGTTGCCTTGTTGGAAGCTTCATTTTTTAGGTTTTTATGCTTTTAACTTGTTATAAACTAGCTAACTTCCATCTTTTCAATATATATTTCAACAATACAGAAAAAAATGGTTGCTTTTACAGATTGTCTTGTGTCGGTTCAATTTTTTGGAACAGAAAATTAGAACCATGTTATGGTTTCATTCCCAGTATTTGTGAATGAACAATTTCTTATTTTGGATAATTTGGATTTAGTTATTCATTTTTTTTTTTTACACTCAATGCAGTTTGATTTTACTTTTATAGGCTGGTACATAATTGTTTTGTAGCCTTTTTAGGCATATTTGCAGGTTTGGCCCGGTTTCTGGCCTGTATTCAACTCGATAAATCCATCAACTCGGATCTTGGGTCACCTGTACAGTTTTGCTCTACCTCCCCATTGTTTGGGGTTTTGTGGTTCTTCATCTCTCCACACTCACACCTCACTTCACATTGACACTTATACAAGCGCCTCTCTCTGCTTACAGGCTTGAAAAGTGTGCACTTTCACCACTAATACTCCATTATCTCGCCTTTTACAGACACAATCCAACATATCACTGTCATTTGCAGCTTCTTTTCTGCGGCAAGCGAAAAGTTCTTGCTCCTTGAAACTCTTTTTATTTTTGTTTTCTGCTAAATTTATTTCATTTGGATGGCTTATTCTCATGGACGCGATTTCTCATTCTGCCATTTGTGTGGCACGATGCTCACTGTCCCTTCAACTAAGTATGCAGAGTGTCCCCTATGCAAGACTAGGCGAAAAATAAAAGGTATGACTTCTTTTTTTTCTGCTTTTATTCAAATTTATTTACATGCCTGTTTTTTCTTTGCTGATGTGTTACCAACATATGGTTACCACAACTTACTTAGGGTTCTTTGTGTGTGTGTGTGTGTGTGTGTGTGTGTATTTCTTTTAGGTAGGTTTTGGGAAATATTAGTTGCAATTTATTTTGGCTGAATGTGCATAAGATTTAATTTTGCATTGACAAGTTTACGACGTGCTAGTCTTGATACACCAGAAATTGGGTTCAGATAATGCTGCTACCAAATTAAGTCTGCCTCTTTGATTTGGCCCTTAATATGTGCAAAACTGCTCTGTATCTTAAAAGCAGTCGATGTGTTTGTGAATGAATGTTTTCTGTAGCATGATGCTTTGGTTTTTAATGTCACTCAAATTTCTTGTCTGCTCGGTGTTTATGTTATGTGTGGACATGGCAACTGCTATTTCTCTTAAAGCATTATTGAGATGATGTTCATCATATTCTGTGTAAGAGATTTGGTCTACCAGTATGCTTATTACATCTGGTGAGCAGCGGAATATGTTGCTTTTACAAGATGTTTTCTGTTGTGCTTTTACCTTAATAATGTGCATCTGTAATATTATTTAAGTTTTTATATTTGACAAGTATGTCATTGGTCTAGTGGTGTAAGCAGGTAGAGTATTGTAGGAGTATCTCTCTCTTTTGTTTTTTTTTTTTTGGTAGCATCTCTTTCATTTAGATTCATATCCTATTTAAGGCTTCATGACAAAATATGAATTTTATTCTGTGATCATCTGTGGAACTGTGGAAGACGGATTAATTTGCACGGCCAACTTCTGGCGTGACAGTGCACTTGTGTATGTGTTTGTGTGTGTCTTGGTGATCTTGCATATTTAAAGCATATGGTGTATGGGTGCATATTGAGGTCAAGGATTTTTCCCCCCTCCTTTTTGGGTGTAGATGCTCCACTACATAAATATTATTTTCTTCCCTTGACGTTTTATGCATTCTAACTGAATGTTCTGTTTTCAGAAATTCGTGGAAAGGAAATAAGTTACACAATTTCTGCAGAGGTATGCTTTAGATTAGCAGCAGGGCGTATTTTTATTAATTTTGTTAAATAGATCATTTCTATTGTGTAACATACGATGCATTATAAGACTGTGTTGGGCCTAGTAGATCAGTTTGACTGTGTGAGTGGAGGTTTGGGTAGAGGCTATATGTTCAATGCCATCTAGATTTATGTGAATCATAGATCCATGATAAACTGATAGGTTTAGTTTTTCATTGTATGAGAGTGAATGAGGGTTTCAAACAGCTTTATTTGTTTTTGCCATGGTGTTATCATCATTCATAAGCATGGCCTTGTTCTCTGTAAATTATTGCCACCTATTCCTTTGTGCCCATTTTGGTTGTTAGGATATAAGAAGAGAGCTTGGAATCATTATAATCGATGAAGAGAAGGTGCAATTGTCTAAGGTAATGCATCTTGAAATATATAATTAAGTGCATCATTTTAAAGCAGATGTTTTCTTTTTGTTAATAATATCGTCTCTTGTCAGGTCAACAAGAAATGTGAAAAATGTGGTCATGGTGAAGCGACCTTTTATACTAGACAGGTGATTATATTTAATAGTGAAGATTCGCCAATTTAATTTGTAGTTTATACTGTAGGCCATTTTTATGTATGTGAATCTTAATAATTTCAGATGAGATCAGCAGATGAAGGGCAAACCACTTTCTACACGTGTGTGGGCTGTGGTCATCAGTTTCAGGAGAATTAAGTTCATACCAGGTATAAATGCTAATTCTAGTTGAGCCTTGACAGGAAGTGAGCATTGTCTATGAAAGTGCAAGTTATGGAGTTGAATTTTGGATTCTTGGCAAGATGAAGGATGCTTTGAAGATTTGAATTATTGATATACTAGAATGAAATGTAGGAAAAAATGAATTTTGTTCTTCTTTTGAATCTGCAGTAGATCTGTTAGCAAGCCTGTTTTAGTTGCAAAAGGCACTCAATCTCTTTGCTTCTTTAGTCTCAATTGATTTTCTCACAACTAAGTTATGACGGTCCACTAAGCCGTGATGGTCTGCTGTTAGTCTTGTACAAGTTTGTGTTCTGATGGAAATGAATTCGTATTAACTTTTGTTTTATTCTCAGATATTGTTCAGTTTTGACTCTGCATTTGATTTATTTCACTATATTGGCCAATTCCTTGATGATTTTCATGATTAAGATTTTCATATTTCATGTCAATTTGGAGGAACCTCATTGTAGCTTGAGATATGTCTGTTGTGAGTTTGAATATAAAAAAGCTTATGTGTTTATTCCTTTCTGAAACTGATTGCTATTTCACATACTGGCTATTGTCGATTGTCTTTTTATGGCAATGATACCCTAACAGCGTTATTTCCATTATCCTAACTTACCCTCCGGATTGTATCTTTATACCTACTGAGTTATTTATATTTGTCTGTCATGTGGAAAGGCACCGCTTGATTTTTGGAACAATTTTGGAAAGCAAAATGAAAGTGATTTGTTACCCATTTAATTGCCCAATCGACCACCAACCTGACTCGTACCCGCTTAACCCATGGGTTATCCAGGTTAGATTAGATTGACCCGTTTTTGTGTGAGCCTAATTTTTCTCAACCCACCATTTGATGGGTTAAGCTGGGTTGACTCCTGGGACATATCCCATTTGATGGCTCTAAAACCTGTGTGCCAATTAAAAAAAATAACTATAAACCCTAAATCCTTAATTACTTACTACTAAAGGTTACTCATCTTTGTCTAGTTCCAACGAATTGAGCGAGCACTAAAAGCTACATGCTATGGCCTGCTATTGCTTCTACGATTGCGTTCTTCATCTTGACCGTGTTCCTCATATCTCTGCTGCTATTGTTCCCTACCCCATCAGCTTACACAGTTTGAAGTTTGATTTTTTGCTTTTTGAAAAAAAAAAACCCCATTTAATCAAATTAATTATTGGGTGTCTCTAATTTTCCTTTAAATGTTACGCAGTTACTTTTGAATTGTATTTTTTTCCAACTTGTTACATCAAATTGTTTTCTAATCTTTGTTCAACTAATTAACTCTTCTTTCCTCGAACTCAAGTTCTTAACCTTTCTTCTATGTTGTGTAATATCCTAATATTTAACTCAACACGCCTACGATGTATTACAGTTAATTATTAGTCATTACTCTTTTATTTTATCTTTTAATCAAAATACTTAGCGGAAAGTAGGGTAAATTTTTTTTTTAGAACTTAAAACAAAACGTGAGCCGTGCACGCTAGCATAAATCAAGCATTTAAACACAAATAGCGTAACCAGAATATCATGCAACAAAAACATCACATGGGCTCCATAAAATGAATAACCATCGGCATAACATAGTTATATGTATATATACAATAATCTATCCACCATGAAAGGTGAGTTAAGTTTAGTATAACAAGATAATGCAAATACATTAGAAAACATGCCCACCTAGTGCACCTAGAAGTGGATAACCTCTACAACAGAAGGAGGTCATCCTTAGCTAGAAGTGGTGTGTGCACTAAAAACCCTCCACAGAACCTCTACTGCTGTTGGCCAAGAAAAGGTGGGATGAAGCCAATCCATTGGCGAAGCTCGGTAGGAGTGAGCACACGAAGTGGCTGAACATGGGCTGCACGCTCGGGATGCATGGCTAGCCTCCGAGCCAGCATCACCTGCGTGATAGTCTCCTCACTGTCTTCCCGTACGAATGGAGGGGTGGGGGCATAACTCTCGGAGTATATGTGGGTAGGCGGGTCCTCCGATGGATCGGTCTCTGATAACCTCGAGCGAGGGACATAATTCGGAAGGTCACGAACGGCGGACGCGGTGGTATGCGTGTGGACGATCATCTTGTTGTGCGTACGTGCACACTCGAAGACCATATCGTCGCCATACGGGGATGTCGGAGAGAAACGGTAGCTATGTACAGGATGTGCAAACGGGCGTCCTATGAACATGAAGACTCTAACAGCACAGCGCGCCTCAAAATGGTATGATCGAAGCTCTGGGTCATAGTGAACCTTCCATGTGATGGTGTCGATGAACAGAACGAAGGTCGCCATTCGGATCTGAAGACGTGACGGAAAGAGAGAGGGAGTGAGAATCATACTAAAAAATATCAATAGGGAAACCTCCTATCTAAGTGACATCATCAACGTCCTCAGGAACCTTGGGTTTATTATAAAAAGGTGATCATACATAAAGTTCTTTATTAGGTTTTAAACATAATTATCCAAGGTCCGTTCATTTTAGAATGAATCTTAATGTCATGTATGCAACATAGCAAAGCATGAATGCATGGTAATACATTATGCAAGCAATCAATAGAACACATCATCAAGAAACATCATCATATAAGTGGCATAAAATGGCATATGACTTCTCATGTGAAACTCTTTCTTTTATTTCAACTCTTAAGTTCTTTTTCTCAAAGACTACCCTCTTATCATGTCCACTAAAAACCAACCAACATACCGGGCCCGGCAATTTTATCCTGGTCACCAAAACTCTGTCTCACCTATCACCTAGGAATGAGCTCAATCCTAGCTAGTTGTCACTAGATTTCATATGGGGTAATAGAGAGGGTAACTTATCATCTCTAAGGATCACCTAATACACCGACTCCCAAAGTGCGGGTTAGGGTTATTTCCTTCTTTGAAACGCTCTACTGGCACTCAGTGCACAACGAATTGTCCGCTCTGGCAAGGTCAATGTCAATACCCTCACGGATTTGTCTTCTTTCCATCGGAGCGGGAGAAGTGCGTCTCAATGCCATACCACATTCAAAATCTCATGACATTTTCAAAACCTTTTTTAAGTCTTCAAATTTGACGAAAATTCGGCAGCATAACGACTATACACTGAATTTCCTCAAATTTGTTTTATGCCACATAAACTCATGTTCTCAAATATCATCATGGCATTTCATTCAATATTTCATGCTTATCAAACCATGCAAATCACCATGTACACAAATACTCAATTCTTGAGTTTATACATTCATATGCACATAACATCAGCACTGTATCAAAGCAATAAACATGCTCCTACTCAGAAAAAGGGACCGACCTTAACTAGTGCAAATGCTATGCATCAAAACCATATCAATAAACAAATAAACACCTTGAAACACTAATTCTCACATTCCTCTCCTACCCTGCAATTCCTTATATTTTTTATCTTTACAGGTTTTAAACTTCCAATCTAATTAATCTATTACCCGAATTAGGTCTTTTATGCACCTATGGAATCACAACTATTAATTCTCACTATTTATTATGATTATGATCAAAACCAAACAGCATAGGGCAATAAGGGAAGAATCTACATTTCACAATTACGGGTGTCTAGGAGTCACAACTTTGACCCTTTCTAAGTTTTGGTTTCACCTAAGATACTATAATCAATTCCTAAATCAATTATGAGGGATTCCTACACATATATACTAATTATAAACCACTTTTACTATGATTAATCATGCCGGACAGAATCCAAAATCTTAGTCTCTAAGGGATTTAAAACTCACATTTTACATCTTTTTCACTTACTAGATGTTCCTAACACTCACCCAAAAATTTTTGCTTCACTCAAACATAATTTTTACACATTCTAACCTATTCAAACAGCATCATACAGTGGCCATAAGTCCAGGGCAGTGGCCGAAACATATGCTTCATAAAATCACATAAAATTTCATTTCAAGTGCATATAAGTTACTAGTTTTCTCTTGGAATCATTTTAGAACCTCAAAACTCTTTTGGAAACTAATTTATTTTATTAAAATCATAAATTTATATGTAAGGGCAGTAGCTGTTTTAATTTATTCATAATTGTGATTTAAAATATAAAAACATGTTTATATCATTCTTTAAGTCCACCTATGCTTAAGAAAATTCTTAAAACATAGTTTGTTGGTCCTTGTGACTCGATGAGACTTATGCTAAGCTCATCCTCATCACATGGACAAAAATAGCATTCATAAAATGTTTTCATTTTCCAAACTTCTCGAGATAAAAGGGCAAGTCTTTGAGCTCTAGGATCTTTAGGTGATGACATAAACTTAAACATGCTATGCACTTTGTTTTACTCTTTATTATAAAGTGCGAGCATAAAAATAAATATAAGATGCAAGCTCATTATTATCTTTAAAGCTAAGTGACGACTTGAAACATAAACATAAGAATGCAAGTTCATTTCTTTATTCTTGAGATTTTAGTGATAACAAGAAAATAAACATGAGTGCAAGTTCTTTTTGGATTAACTAGAGCTCATACAAGACTTCAAAGGAACAATAATAACCTCAACCCAATACTTATCTAGCAAGGCAAAGTGAGCTTTAGAGTTCTTTGTACTAAGGTTTCAAAGAAACCTCATGGTTTGAACATCATCATTAAGCTCAAGGAAATAGACTAAGAAATCAAAATAAACAACAAACATTTTCTTGAAACAAAGATATAAAGAGAATTACACCATATTCTTTATTTTATGCTCAAGAGCTCCTATCTAGAGTAAACTCTAGAACGTGCCGGCCAACATAAGGTTGACAAGGGTAAGCTTTGAGCTTTTTGAAAAACAAGTGATAATGTTCTTAAGTAAGACTTTTAGTGAGCTACTTCATATTTTATCAAAATTATAACAAGAAAAGGAAATGAGAACCGAAACTATACAAGAAAGAGGAAGGAAAACCAAAACCATAAGAGAAGAAAAAGAAAGAAAAACCAAAATGCTTCAAGATCAAGAACAAGTTTCAAGCTTTAGAGGTTTTTCAAATGAAAATCTCAAGACCATTATCTTGAAACCTCATCATCAAGCTAAAGATCTTCCTATAAAAAATCAAGTCTCATAACCAAAAAATAAAAAGAGAGGAAAAGAGTTTGAACCAAGAGAAAACTAAGGGCCTGTTTGGTTTCTTTGAAAGCAGTTTTGATTTTAGTTTTCAATTTTCGCCGCTTTTGTAAAGGAAAAACTGAAAATTCTGAAAACTGAAAATTGAAAACTGAAAACTGAAAATTGGAAAACCTGAACCAAACAGGCCCTAAAACTTTTCATATCAAGACTTCAACATAAAAGAAAAGCTTTTGAAAACAAAACCTCTACCAAGTGGAAATTTCTTTGGGAGGAAAAGATAGCTTGTTCTTGAAAAGGCAATGAGAAGAAAACTCCTCTCCAAGATGATGATGATGGTTCGGCCAAGCACAAAGAAAAGGAAGGAAATGTGTTTTGTGTGAGCTTTGTGTTTGAGAATGGAAGCTTTAGTGTTTGGATGATAATTTGTGGTGGTTGTGTGGTGGTTTGTAGTTGCAAGAGGATGGCTCTATGAGGAGGATGAAAAAAAATGAAGATGAGAGGAAAAGAGCACTTAGAGTTCTTGAGAGAAAAAGGAAGAAAACAAGCTAAGCTTTCAAGACAACAACTAGCAAAATGTGAAAAATGGAACCAAGTGCTCATAAGACAAGTATTTATAGAGTTTTGGAACATGAAGGAGTGATTTTTTTTTTTGGGGGGGGGTGGCCGTGCACTTCATGGTCCATGGGAAGAGAAAATATATCTTCCAAATAGTCATTCAAAGCATGGTTGGAAGCATGGCTAGGTATGGTTTGAAGTATGGTGAGGTATGGTCTAAGGCATAACTCAAGATATGGTCTTTATGTGCAACAAAATTCAACATATGATGAATGTGGGGAGGAGGAGGTTTCGGCCATTGCAGCCCATGGGGAAGGAATTTGTGTCATCTAATTGTGGTTTAGTGATGTGTTTAGGTGTTTCTTTTATTAAACTTTTGATTAGGAGTTTGTAAGAAAGTGTTTAGGTAAAGTAATGGGTAATTAGGAATATTGAAACATGATTAGGAGTGGTATTGCTTCATTAGCAAAATAAAAACTCATTTTATGATGTAAACAATTGTAGACACAATTCCTTAATTTAAGGAATTGAAGAGAGAAAACACTATTCAAGATTCCATGACTTGGAATATTGATTTTTAAAAAGAGATTTAAGTTTATTCTAAGCAATTTTAGATTCTAATTAACCTTAACAAATTATTTTGACTCTAGATTAATTATCGAAATTAATTAATCTTTGATTAAAGCCTAATATTGCTTAGGGTTGCTTAATCACATCATTAAGCTTAAAAACACTATACTAGGGGCAAAATTATAATTTTGCACAAACACTACCCAGGACCACACAGATCAAAACAAATATTATTCAACACATATAATTAACATTTCGAACTCTCGGGAGACATTCCGGGCTCAAACGACATTGATACCCGCATAAAACGCTATAGGAATATTTTGGTCATTTTGAGCCGAAAGTTAAAAAATGAGATTTTCATCTCTGTTATGAAACATGACATATATAATCCCCTTCAAACGTTGAGTTGACCCTTTGAGGACTGTTGGGTTGGCTATCCTCGAATTCCGGGTGAAAAATGGCCTCAGGAACATTTTGGTCATTTTCGCTCAGACAGAAAAATCGGGGTGTTACATGTTGCATAAATATGGGTACAGTACTTGTATCGAGTACAGATACAGGTATGGGGTATGAAAGTTTTTCAAAAACTACGGTACAAGGACGAGAAAATATATTATATAAAAATATAAAATTATAACTAATAAAATAATTATATCATAAAATAAATTATTTTTTATGATGCTCAAATAAAAATATAAAAAAAAATTATATTTAAAAGGATAAAATAGTAGTTTAATTCATTTGATTGCAAAATTTAATGTTTTATAAGGATTAATTTGTATTTAAGTAACATTTACTTATTGAAATTATTGATTAACAAGTACTCAAAAGTACCCAACAAGTACCGATACCGGGTATGGATACGACAGTCATTTTGGAATATCCATGCTTCAGAGCCTTTCTTGTTCTTGGTTCATCATTTCCTCTAATTATACATCGGGTTTTGCTTGTTTCATAACAATCATATGGTTTTCCCTCTGGTAGTTATTTATGGTTCTGGATTTGATATTTAGGGTTAAAAACTTTTGTTTTTATCATGATAGTATGGGTCTTTCTTGCACTATATATGCCACACATGAATTTTCATTTTCATGACTATTTTTGTTTATTTTCACTAAGATAGACTCAACTCAAACGTATAATAATTTTGTTTGGGGTATGTCTCAATGTTTGTTGCCTTGTTGGAAGCTTCATTTTTTAGGTCTTTATGCTTTTAACTTGTTGTAAACTAGCTAACTTCCATTTTTTCAATATATATTTCAACAATACAGAAAAAAAATGTAGCTTTTACAGGTTGTCTTGTGTTGATTCAATTTTTCGGAATAGAAAATTAGAACCATATGGTCAAGAAACTTCCTTGTTTAGGAATCCTAGGTCCTAATGCTTTCATGATAGTGGAATCTGATGCGTCTGACTTACGATATGAGAATGTCTTAAAACAAAACAAAATAGGATCAGACAAAGAACAGATAGTTAGGTTTCATTCAAAAATTTGGAAAGGACCTTAAGAAAAATATAGTACAATTAAAAAAGAAGTACTTTCAATAGTTTTATGCATTATGAAATTTTAAGATGACTTATTTTCAAAAATATTTTCATTAAAAATTGATTGCAAGGCAGCAAAACTTGTTTTAGAAAAAGATGTTAAAAATCTAGTTTCAAAACACATTTTCGCAAGATGGCAATCTTTGCTTTGATGTTTTGATTTTGATATTCAACACATTGATGGAAAGCACAATGCACTTCCAAACTTTTTTACAAGAGAATTTTTATAGGGGAAAAACCATGAGTAGAAAAATGATCAAAGATCAATACGGGATAACTCTCGTCGACACTGGATCATCAAGTGGATCTAAAAAACTTGTTCAATACTGATCTCCTAATCAAGAATTAATGGTTTAATATCCTCCAATGGGATCAATAAGGCTTGGTATTTGTCCTCATACCCCTCTAAACATAATAAGATGATCTCCTCCTCTTCCCAGTTCTAATAGGTTTCAACCTTTAACCTATTTACAAGCAATAAACACGCGTCCATCTAGTTCAAAAGCAAATAGTCTCAATAATGCCCAATGGCCGAACTGCTTTACCCAACCAGACAAATTCATATAATCCACAAGATATGTAGAAAATCCTAATGTCATAACTGTTTGTTTAATAGAAGACGAATGGTTATCAGCATCTCCCCACCAAACTGCTCAAAACATCTTTCCTCATGACTTTGAATACCTTCCTACTCATCGACTAAAGACCAAAACCTTTTATGAATTCATCTTGGTAGATATTGAATCAATAGAGGTTGTTCATTACCATGATAATGAAGGAATTTCTCACTCAAAAATATTAATCCAAAATGTTCTTTTCCCTTCAGATTGAAAATCGCCTCTTCACCAACCAAAAGAATTTTCTAATACAACCTTTAAGCTTGGAAGTTTTACCTACTTTGACTATATCGAACCTGGTACAACATGCTATATTTAAGACCTTTTACTCAATCTTGGTTCATTTGGTTTGATAGACAAATACCATTAAAATTTTCAAAATGGTTTATTAATTAGTTCCAATTTTATGGTCCTCACCCTGAAATATTTCCAAAAGCCTTAGTACCTATTATCCAAGAATTCAAAGACCTTACTACCTTCCTGGTATGATCCAAAATTTATCTTTTTTGGCAAGCTTTGCAGTAAGTAGACTCCTCAAGAAGCTTTACTCCTTTAAATGAAGATGATTGCTTTGGTATTTTCCAGAATATGAGTAATCTTTCATCAAAAAGAAAATTGCTCATCCTATTCAAGATTCCAACAAACATGTTTGGTTCACTTGTGTTAGCTCCAAAACGCTTTAGGAACACTAAAGATATATGTTTTGAGTGATGACATAATAATTTTGAGAAAATATTTTGAAGAATGTCTAATGTTTTCCCTTGAGTTTCTTAATTTAGTAAATAAGTTCTTCCATATTGCATAACATGTTCTTGAATCAGAAATAATTTCACTTTACATGTGCGAACATGTTTTTATCTCATCTAAAGAGATAGGATCTTAATAGAAGTGAATATTATATCGAGCAAAGTGCGTATACATGCTTAATAAATTGAAGAAAATCAATCATGTATAAGAAACCAAGGCTAGGACATTCAAAAAGTAGAACGTGACTTCAGAAATTGCTCAGAGAATGAAGATATCAAATCAGCTATGAAGAAATGATGTTCTAGAACCTTCAATCATTATCATCGTAATCAATTTTATTATATAAGTGCTATGATTAAAAACTGGAAGATCGCTCTTTCACCATGAAACTCATGCCACACTTCAGAAAGTTCACCTGACTATGAAACAGTGCACTCTACAAGAAAATGAGGGGAATTTGAAATTTAAATTTGAAGTCAAACCTAGTTACAGACTAACATGTCTTTTCTTCTGCCAACTTGGTCAACTACTCCATCTTCTAGAAGGAAGAGTTTAGAAACCATGATTTATAAAGTAAAAAGTAGTTTCTGAAGGGATCTTAGAAACCTCTACTTTATAATGGCTTATGCAACAGATCTAACAAAAAGACAAGCTACTCTTTTAGACTTCATTTCTAAGACACAGACAGATGATCAACACGTGTCACTTGAAAAACTGATTAAGGGCAATGGTCATAAGTAAAGACCATCTACATATAGAGATGTTGTGCTTTCAAAGTGATAAATCTTGACGCTACACAAGTGCTGAAACTCTGGAAAAATTTCTCCTCATCTCTTTAAAGTCAATTACATCTTGTAATCAGTTTCATTGTTTGTAAAAATCTTCTTTCCATGTTCTTAATAGATATATACATTCTTCATAGGAAGAATCATGAGAAATAAGTCATTTAAGTTTTTCCCAGGCCATATATTGTATTTTTTACGGAAACTTGAGTGTAGGTTAGTTTGAGTTGCAGACCTAGACACCGACCTTTGTATCCTTGATCCAGTAATGATTGGTGCGGTTAGCTTAGAGAGACCATTCAAAAACTACTTGCAATGTGACAGTAAAGGTATTTTACTGGTCATGGTTTAGCTTGGAGAGGCTAGTCAAAGATTACTTGCAACGTGACAATTTGTTTTACTGGTCACGGTTTAGCTTGGAGAGCATGGTTAAAGACTACTCGATTTAGTTAGCATAGGCTGGTTAAATTCTATTCGGTTTAGCTTGGAGAAGCTAGTTAAATACTACTCGGTTCAGCTTGAAGAGGTTGGTGAATAACTACTTAGTTTGTGACAGTAGGGGTTGCCTACTGATCACAGGTTAGAGCTTAGGAAGGCTACTACAAAAACTATCCTGTTTTTCTTTCTTGGGTTGAGAAAGGTTTAGTAAACTCAACGATGGTTGAGAATTGGATGTAGGCAGGTTAGCCGAACCACTATAAAAATATATGTGCAATATCTTCTTCTTCTCCATCGCTTTTACATTCATGGCTTAGTGATTATTATTTAATATTTCCTTAAAGTCGATCTTATTTGTTTTTCTATTACTAATGCTATAGTTCAGAAAGTTACTTTCTGACATACCTAACTTTATTTTCACTGCACTGCAAGCTCAATGCTTGATAGTATCATGTTCAAGTTTTCAGAAGCAAAAGAAGAAAAGATAACCGAAGCATGATTCAACCCCCATTCTTGTGCACGTTTTTACCTATAACTTGAAGATAGATGCTCTGTTCTACCAGCTAATACAAGATGACAACAAGGATCAACAAAAATACTTTCGACGTGTCAACACAAGGTTCATGCCAACAGAAAGAGAAAATTCTACCCACTCGATACAATCACTACTTTAATAAAATCTGGCCGACAACTTTAACAAAGAAGCTCCAATAATGCTCACTTTATTAAAGTTTATGCAAGAAATTATTAAAGTAATGACTCAGTTCAAGATGCTCAACAGCTCTGTTAACTCCAGAACCCTTTAGAAAGCTTCATGATAATATGTTTTGAATGACAACAAAGCCAATATAAAGAAAATATTTTGAAGAATGACTAATGTCTACCTTGAGTTTCTTGACATAGCATATAGGTACTTCCGGATTGCATAATATGAATTTGAAGCGAGAATGATTTCACTTTTCATGTGTAAACATGATTTATCTCATATAAAGAGATTGAACTTAATAAAAGTGAACATTATATCATGCAAAGTACGTATACATGCCTTACGAACTGAGGAAATCAAATCAAGAATAAGAAACTAAGGCACTGGTCTTCAGAAAGTAGCACTGGATATCAGAAAGTACGTGTAAAATAAAGATATCAAGCAAACTCTGAAAACAATGTGCTATACAACCTTCAATCACCATGATCGCAATACTTTCATCATCAACAAAGCTTTGATTGAAGACTAGAAGACTAAAGAATTATTAAACAACTGATACCGCACATTAAAAAGCTTACTTCATTGTGGAATGCTGAACTTTACTGGAAAAAGGAGGAAAATTGTAACGCCCCAACTTTTCTTACTTTACAAAAATGACCAAAATGCCCCTAAGTCGTTTTTGTACGAAGGCCGACCAGTCCCAACCACCTCCAAAGGGATATCTTAATATTGGGATAAGGTTAGCCGAGGATTGGATAGCAATCTGTGCGAAAATCGCAATACGTGATTTTTTCGTGTGCAAATGACCAAAATGCCCTTGAGGTCATTTTGCCCGAAATTCGAGGACGACTAACCCGAACCACCCTCAAGGGGTTAGTTTGATGTTTGAAGGGGATTAGATACATTAGAAATAATAACAGAGGTGAAAATCTCACTCTCTGGACTTTCAACACAAAATGACTAAAATACCCATATGGCATTTTTACGCTAGATTAAGTGTCGACTGAGCCTGGAAAGATTTCCCGGGAGTTTGAAATGTTGGTTTTATGTAATGCATGATATCTGGATAGGTCCGGGTGGTCCCGGAGAGTTTTGATGTAAAATGACAATTTTGCCCCTAGTTAATTCAAAATGAGCTTAATTAAGTAATTAAGGAAATATAGGTAATATTAGGTCTTGATTAAAGATAATTTAATTTTAATTACTAATCTTGAGTCAAAATAATTAATTGAGGTTAATTAGAGCTTAAAAGTGCTTAAAGAATTTCAAATTTCATTCTTAGTCAAAGATCATCTATGACAATATGTCATGTTATGCCCAAATAGTATTTTTTCTCACATTTTCCTTAAATTTAGGAAACATGTTGGAGTTTGAATTTCAAACTAAACAAGTTTAATTCAAACTAAGTGTGTCTAACAACTCCTAATCATGCCTTGAAAGCCTTAAACACATGCTTACAACTCCAAACACTTAATTACCAATACCAAAACCTTTGCCTAATTAAATCTTTCTCTAATCCATGTCCTAACCCACATGAAAGATTAATTTTTTCCCCTCCCAAAGGCTGCCAAGGCAATAGCCTTTCCCCCCTAAAACACCATCATATTTATTCATTTTACAACCCAAAATCTCATTTATCACCATTTACTTTTTTGGCAAACTTTTGTGACAAAAAGTGTTCTTAACTTTCTCTCAAACTAAAGTTTCCTTTCTTCTCTTCCACCTACAAGAAACTTCTTCCTCCAACTGAAACCACCACATCACCACCACAAACCACCTCCTAAACACTAAACCTTTCCATTCCTAAGCTCAACAATACAAGAAAAACCCTTCCTCTCATTCTTTTCCTCTTGGCCGAAACTACCTTGCTCCAAAGAGAAGATTTTTTCCTTGAGCTTGATGGTGAGTCCAAGGAATAAGGTTCTTGGAACCATAGTGTTAAAGAACTCTAAAGCTCACTAATGTTTAAGGTCTATTAGGGACAAGAACCTAATCTTGTAAAGTTTTGAGCTTTAATTGAATAAGATGTAAAATGGACTTGCACTCATGTTTAAATTTCAAGCCCTTGCATCTCATGTTTATGTTTCAATGCATTGTATATCATGTTTACTTTGAAGTCATCACCTTAAATCTTGAAGACAAAATAAATGGACTTGCATTCTCATGTTTAAATTTCAAGTCTTTCATTCCATATTTATATTTCAAGTTAAAATGGGCTTGCACCTCATATTTATATTTCAAGTCTTGCACATCATATTTATATTTTCAAGTCATCACTTTATAATGTTAAGGATTAAAATAAGATTGCATAGCATGTTTATTTTAAGCCATCACCTAAGATCTTAAAGCTCAAAACTTGTCCTTGGATCTTAAATAGAAATTTTATTTCATGGCCACCCCATGGGTATGTATTTCGGCCATGACATGATGATGAGGTTAAGATAACTTTTATTTGATTTTATGGCTCAAATCTTGTTTCTTGGAACTTTTATAAGTTGTGCTTTAAAAGTTTTGCAAGTCTTGAAACTCAAAGGATAGTAAAAGTAGCACTTTTATGAGCAAAAAGATTTATTATTGAATCTTGAGATTTACTCACTGTTTGGTGTTAATATTGGGTATCCTAAGTGGTAAAAATAATTTTAAGTGTTTTCTAAGTCTTAAATCAAGTAACAAGGAAAACTAATATCTAGAAATTATTAAAAAATGTGACTTTCAAATGGTCTTGGAACCAAATTTTCGGCCACTGTTTTGGTCATCCCAATTCTGTGAGGTGCTGATTGAGGATGATTTAGTGTGTAAAAATTAGTATTTCTTGTTGCAAAAATTATTTTTGGTGTTATAAGAAAAGCTAGTAACTAGAAAGGATCAAAGATGTAATTTTCTAAGGTTCTAGGAAATGAAAGTTTTGCTACTGCCTTGATATTTCAAATTATGTAAAATGATGTTTGGAATGAGTTAAATATGTATAAATTACTAGTATTTGATGTAAAAACCATTTTTAGTATTTTTGAGAAAGACTAGAAACTAGAAAGAATCGAAAATGTGGTTTTTGATACCTCTAAAAATTGAAATTTATGGCTACTATTTTCATGAAATTATTTCAGTAAATATTCTGTCTGAAAATGTTAAAGAGGTTAAAAGTTAGTGGTAAATGTTGTGTTTGTTCTCTTAGATGCCTAAAAGAATAATTACGGCAATTAGGTTAAGCCGAGTGGTAGTTTTAACTTGTAAGGGCCTATAATGTAACCGCCAATGACTTGAGAATGATTCTTCATGATGAATGCCCTACGATGATCTTAGTTCACTGCCTTTGTGTGTATATATATGTGTATGTGTAACACCCTAATTTTTAACCCAACTCTCTAGAATACACTAGGTCAAACATTAGGCTATTACTTCTTAGTCTCATCATTTTAATAAAATACTTAGCGGAAATTATGGGTAAAATTTTTTTCGAAAACACAAAGCAAAGTGAGAGCCGCGAACTAAACTAATCGAACAACAGAAATGTAAAGCACGCGTAACAATCATTATAAATCATGAAGTAAAGCATATAACCAAAGAATAACAATCATGATAACAAAGGAAACGTTTCATTAATATCATAATTAAGGTACATAAGTAGTCATACCCTCATAGGGACGGGCAGAGCTTGTAATACAGCGAAAAAGGAAATACAATAGAAAACAAGAAAGCAGAAATAAACCATAACTACCCGGGTGCACCTATGGTGAATAACCTCAAAAACAAAAGAGGGTTTATCCACTCTACATGTGGTGTGTGCACTAAGCCTCCCCTACGACGTCCACTACTGGAATCCGGGAAATGGTGGGGTGTAACCAATCCATGGACGCAGAGCAGCAGGAGTGGGAACACGTAAGCTCCTCAGTAGAGGCGCCTCTCAGCTCACCTAGCCAGCCTCGGCTGCGTAACGGTCTCCTCGCTCACATCGCGCATGACCTGAGGCGTAGGAGCAGAACTCTCGCTATACATGTGCGTCGGCGGGTCCTCGGATGGGTCGTCCTCCGAACTCAGGGATCAAGGCACGTAGTCCTGGAAGTCTTGAGGCATCGAACCACCAGTATACGTCCGCAGAATCCTCTCGTCTCGCATCCGAGCGCGCTCAAAGATCATCGCGTCGTCGAAAGGTGACATCGGGGAGAAACTCGCACGGTACACTGCCCCTCAAAATGATATGACCCGTGGTCTGGGTCATAGTGGACCTCCCAAGTAGGTGTGTCAACGAAGACCACGAACGTCGCCATCGCTCTCTGAAGATGTGACGAAAGAAAGGAGAGAGAGAGGAGTGAGAATTCTTACTAAAGAATCTCGGTAGGAGTCTCCTATCCTAGGGTTACATCATTCACATCCTCATGAACCTTGGGTTTAATTCTAAAACAGTGATCATGCATATAAGATTCAATTTAGGGTTTTCCAAAACTAATTATCCAAGGTCCATTCCTTTTAGCATGCATCTTGATGTTATGAATGCAACATGTTATATCACGGATGCGTGTCAATACTTTAGCATATAAACAACACATCAAAGCATATAAACATAAACCATGTGGCATAAGGGCATATAACTTTCAAGTGAATCATTCCTCAACTTCATGACATCAATCATTGTACTTTAGCATAATAAGCCACCCTAAAAATAACTAGGTTATGAGCTCATACCTTAGCTAGTCGTCACTAGCTCTTGCTTATTATCTTGAATAAGCGAAACATAAATAATAATCCCGACTCGCAAGTATGGGTAGGGGGCAGGGATCACCTCTCTCTGGGATATACCCTCTTTGAAACGCTTTGCGGGCTTTAAGCCACAGCAATTTGTCCACTTTGGTAGGCTGCATCTACTCATACCCTCACGGATTTGTCTCCCCTGGGGGTGCTCGGTCGAACGGTGTCACCCAGGGTTTTCAACTCATATGGTACTCATAAACATTTCCTTTAACCTTTTAAGCTTTGACGGAAATTCGGCAACATAACAGCTGTTAAACCGAATTTCCTTCAAACTGCCACAAGCTAAATCACACAACACATTCTCATGAACTCTCATGCTATGATAAACCTTAACATTTCCAACAATCATTTTTCTCATGCATCAAGCACATCTCATCATATCATTGAATCATATAACACATCATAGCATTAACAACTTCTTAGTGTCTTATGCATTGACCCTTAAGATCCTTAACTCACATTCTAAGTTATAAATCATCAAACCTAATCTATCGGGAACCTATAAGGTTATAACTAAGTCTTCCTCACTCCATACTACGATCAAGAACATCTCTAAACCACAAGGATGCAGAATTCATAATCCTAACTTTACGGGAACCTAGGAGTCACAACAATGACCCTTTCTAAGTCCAGTTTGTTCCTAAGGCATTCCTAAACCATTTTATGAGTCGTTCCTACACATTTAAACTAATTTAAATCCATGATTAGCATTACTAAACCTTGCTGGACAGAATCAAGAAAATTCAAACATTAAGGGATCTAAAACTCTCAAATTAATTCTTTTCTAGTTTCTAACTTCTCTTATCTTTCACATATGAGTTTTAACATTAATTATACTCAAACATAAGAATATTATCATCATTAAAACAGCTCATATAGTGGTCATACAAGGCAAGGCAGAACCGAAATAAACATCTCCATTTAAAGGCATCAAACACAATTTTTAAAGCACATAAAATACTAGTTTCTCTTGGAACCTTTTTAAAACTTTCAAAACTCATTTCTAAACATTTTTATCATCTAAAATCATAAAAATATTTATGAGGGCAGTGACTAAATCAACTTTGTCTCAAGGGGTCCTAAATTCATAAAACTTAGTGCTATGCATTCCTTAAACTCATAAAAGCTTAGAAAAATTATAAAACATAGTTTTCAATACTTGTAACCAAACAAACCCTTAGAGGCCGAATGCTCAAGCCAAGGAAATAAATATTTTCAAGCCTTTGTTTGAGACAACAATGGGCAAGTCTTTGAGCTCTAGGTTCATTTAAGTGATGACATAAAGATAAATATGCTTATGCACTTATTTTAGGTTCCATTAGAAAGTAAAGTGATAGCATAAAATAAATATGAGAAGCAACTCATTATTATCTTGATATTAAGTGAGAACTTGAAATATAAACATGATAATGCATAGCTTGAAATATAAATATGATAATGCAAGTTCATTTATTATCTTGATACTTTGCGATAGCAAAGAAAGTAAATATGATGTGCAAAGCATAAAAGTAAACATAGATGCAAGGTTCTTTTTATGATAGTCTAGAGCTCATACAAGACTTTAACATATAACAACCCAGCACTCATCTCATCACAAAGAGAGCTTTAGAGTTCTTGAACCAAGTTCTCAAAGGAACTATGAGGTTCTTGAACATCATCATCAAGCTCAAAGTAAATAAACTTTCAAAACAAAACAAAACCTCAAACACCAAGGAAGTCAAAACCGAAATATTTAAAGGAAAAGGAACATGGAACCTAAATCAAAAGAGCAAGAAAAGTAAAGGTGTTCTTGAACAAAAATCCTTTGGAGCTAGATAATAAGGATGAAACTTAGAGAAAACAAAACTCAAGCTCTAGAGGTTCCTTTGAGATGAACACATAGTCATTATCTAGGAGCTCTCATCATTGAGCTATCATGTGCTCACCAAGGCCAAGAGGTCGAAACATCAAGGAAAGAAACAAAGAAAGTTTCAAAAAGAAAATCCAAGAGAAAGTTAGAAAAACTCATTTTCCAAGAAACAAGGTTTAGAAAAACACTCCTACCTAAAGTGAAGATGAAATCTTTGATCTTTGAAAAAGGAAAACAAGATGATGAGCTCCTCCTTGGGGCTAGATGGCTTCAGCCTTGGAGAGGGAGAAGGAAAGGAGATGTGTTTCAAGTGAGGTTGTGTTTGAGGTGTGGTGTTTGAGAGGTTTGATGATGGTTCAAGGCTATGGGGTGGTGTTTCAAGGTTGAGAGATGATTATGAGATGACGAGAGGATGAATATGGAGATAAAGAATAAGAGAAAACTCTCTTGAAACTTAGAAAGAGAAAGAGAGAATACAAAGAAAGCTTAGAAAACTAAAAGTATGCAAATGAGCTAAAGTGTTTGCATGTGTTTCTAGGCAAGGTATTTATAGAGAATGAAAACAAATGAAGGCTCAAAGGGGAGGACGGGTAACCGTGTGGTTTTGGAGGCAAGGGAGTGAAAAATATCTCTTACACAAGGTCATTCAAGCATGGTTTGAAGTATGGAGTGTATGATACAAAGTATGGCTTGATGTGAGTGAATTTCCTATCAATTTTGAATGAAATTAGGCTTCTAGAAACAATGCATGGCTGGAACTTTTCTAGCCACAAATAAATGAGGGAACTGGGTTATTTTAACTAGTTATTCACTTAGAAAATCAAGTTTGATTGAAAATATGACAAGGCATGGTGTATGTGACTTGAGGTATGGCCTTGGAATGTTGAAAAATTGAACACGTGATGCATATGGAGGGAGAAGGGTGTTCGGCCAGACCAGGGACAGCAGAGAGGAGGTGAGATTTGATCATCTAATTGGGTGTTAATGGTAGGTTTAGATGTGTATTAGCTTAGGTACAATGTTAGGAATGATTAAGCTTGAGTTTAGATAACTAAGAATGTGATTTAAGGATTTTATGATAAGATTAGGAGTGCTCATACATCATTAGAGAATTAAAAACTCATTTGTGAATAAACAATGTGTAACACAATTCCATGATTTAAGGAATTGGAAAGAGAAAACACTATTTAAGATTCAATGACTAGGAGCCTTGAATTTAAAATAAGATTTTAAGTTGTAATTAAGCACTTTTAGGTTCTAATCAACTTAATAAATTATTTTGACTCAAGATTAATTATGAAAATTAATTAACCTTCTATTAGAGCCTAATATTGCTTAGGTTTGCTTAATCACGCAATTAGGCGTAAAAACATGAAACTAGGGGCAAAACCGTAATTTTATACTAATTTTGCCCGGGACCTCCGGGACCAAAACTAAAGTCACAGTCTATATAAAAACACCTTTTAAAACCATCTGGAGAAGTTTCGAGTTCATCCGACACTTGCAAACGGGTAAAACACCACAGGGACATTTTGGTCATTTTGACCCGAAAACTCGAAAAATGAGATTTTCGATCCCGGAAAGATACACAAGTCATCTAATCCCCTTCCAATATTGATTTTGCCCTTCAAGTACTACCGGACCGGCTTTCCTCGAATTCCGGGCGTTACAGTATGCATGATTTCTGATGAGTATACCATGTGCACTAGCTGAGGCCGGTCGTTGATTCCGATATACTAGGTGGGAGCATGTTTACTTTTTCAATGAAATGTTGATGATGGTAATGCTTATGCGAATTATTGTATGATGAATTGCAATTATGAGTGAGATATTTGAGATGCATATTGATGAATTTTATAGCATGTAGCAAATTTGGGAAATTCCGTTTTCAGTTGTTATACTGTCGAATTTTCGCCAAATTTGTGAACTTAGAAAAATTGTGAAATCATGAGCCTGAAATATTAAGTCATGACAATGCGCCTAATTGTATGCTCATGTGCATCTCCATCTTCTCTGCTAAAGATTTAATGTGACATAAAAATACATGGAAATGATGCTCTATACACCAAGAACTAATGGTTATGAGAGGTGATCCAAAGAAATTGTATATTCGTGATAAGAAAGAAAGGAAGTGATGTGTTTCCCCCTCTATTACCCCATATTAAATCTAGCGATATCTAGTTAGGTTGAGCTCATCCTAGGGGATCGGTGAGATGGAGTTTTTGTGGTTATGTTAAAATCACCGGGGAAGGTGAGATGGTTGGATTATGGTGTTCATGAGAGAGGGTGGACATTATGAAAAGAACTTAAGAGTTTAGTTATGAGAAAATAAAGCAAATATGCATATACATATATTATATTATTCTCCCATTGGTGCATCTAATCATATGATATGTGCTAAATGACTTTAGTCCTCTAGCTTTTCCTCCTGTTTATATGTCTGGCATTATGTTGTGTCTTAGACTTATATGTTACTCATGCTCCTGAGGTATTGTCATGCATACATAAGATATCTGTTGCATTCATGACATTAAGACCCATGCTAAAAGATACCCACTTCAGATAAATAGATTTGAGAAGTTTAAAACTGAACCTTATGCATGTACATCTCTTTCACAATGAACACTAAGGTGGCTGGGGACGATGATGATGACACTTGTGTTAGAGTCGGGAAGCCCTACTGAAAATCTTGATAAGTGTCTCATCCTTTTCTTTTCTTCATGTCGTCTCCAGACGAAGATAATGGTGTTGTTCGTGACATTTCCTGAGATATGGACGCGAGAGCTATGCTATTAACCAGATCAGAGGGTCGCAGTGGAAGCACGGAGATAGCTTTCTTTTGGGCATTAGCTTTAGGGATATCACATCTCATACACTCGTGCTTAGCCTAGTCCTTCGATGGCTACGCATCAGGAACTAGTTTTGTTTTGTGGCAAACATGCTTAGCCTTTGATCTACTGTATGTAAACCCCTATTGGTGAACTTATTATTTTTGTATGTCTTTTATGTACATAAGACGTCACTACTATGTTATGGATATGACATGTTAATTTGGTATATGTCACGTTATGCTATGGCTTGTATATATATTATAATGAGGTTTATGTGATTGCTACTATTATGTGCGTATTGACCGATACCTACACACACACGTGGCTCGCATTTTTGTTTTAAAGTTCAAAAAAAAAATTGTTGTATTTGTATTACTCGTATTTTAAAAAAGAATAAGTTAATTTTTGAAACAAAGGCATAACAACTAACAATTAACCGGCATGTGACTCGAGTGTATTAGGTTAAAAGTTTACGGTGTTACAGAAATTTGAATCTTTGAAATTCAAATTTCAAGTCAAACCCAGTTTTAAACTGGCGTATCATCTCTTCTACCAACTTGGTCAACCACTTCAGCTTCTAGAAGGAAGAGCTCAGAAACCATTTTTAGAAAGTAAAAAGTAGTTTCTGAAGGGTCATCACAAACTTCAACTTTACAGTGGCTTTTGCAAAAGCTCTTATACTAGACGAGCTACTCCTCTGGATTATGTTTCCAAGATACAAACAAATGATCAACACATGTCACTTGGAGATTTGATCAAGGGAAATGGTCATAAAGGAAGACCTCTATAAATAGAGATGTGCTCAAAAGATAAATATGATTGACGTTACACAAGAGTGGAAATTTTGTGAAAATCTGTCCTCACATCTTGTAAGGTTCATTACTTCTATAATCAGTTTCCTTGCTTGGAAAAATCTTCTTTCTATGCTTTTGAATGGTTTATACGTTCTTCCATGGAAGAATTATTAGAAATAAGTCATTCAAGTTATCCCAGGTTATTCACTATATATTTTAAGGAAACTTGAGTGTAGGTTAGTTTGAGTGCAACCAATTACAAAACCGCTATATCCTCGATCAAGTAGTCAGTGGTGTGAGATAGCTTGGAAAGGCTAAGGTAAAACTACTTGCAACACGACAACAAGGTGTTATTGCTAGTCACGGTTTAGCTTGGAGAGGCTGGTCAAAAACTACTCGATTTTAGCTTGGAGAGGCTAGTAGATTACTGCTTGCAACGCAATAGTAAAGTGTTTTTGCTAGTTACGGTTTAGTTTGGAGAGATTGGTCAAAGACTACTCAATTTTATCTTGGAGTAGCTAGTACAATACTACATACAACATGACAACAAGGTGTTCTTATTGGTCACGGTTTAGCTTAGAGTGGCTGGTCAAAGACTACTCGGTTTAGCTTGAATAGGCTAGTGAATAACTACTTCATTTGTGACAGTAGGGGTTGTATACTTTTCACAGGTTAAGGCTTGGGAAGGCTACTATAAAGACTATCCATTTTTTCTTTATCGGGTTAAGAAAGGTTTTAGTGAATCTAATGTCAGGGTTCTTTTTCAGAAGTTGTTGATGAGTTAACGTTTCGGACGTCTATCAAAAACTGTTCTTCTATTTTCTGAATGTGATTTCTGAACTTCTTAATAAGTCTTTCTTTGTTGATCGAGGCTATTGAAGAGATGATGTTTCGGATAAGAGAGACTGATTTAACTTTTGAATTTGAATTTCAAATCTGATTGCTTTCCCTCTCTTTTTATGATGCGTACATTTTGAAGAGCGCTCCTAGCTCCTTGTTGATTTATTTGTCTTCTGATATTCAATCTTGAATTTTTAATGATAAATAATTCACGATAATGATGATTGAAGATAGAGTAACACAATGCTTCTGGCTTTTGTATGTTATCTTCATTGTAGCTCTACTTTCTGAAGTTCGATGTTACTTTCTGACGACCATATCCTTGGTTTCTTGATTCTATTTCAAAGGACTTGCTTCCTTGATGCATACAATCACATTTTGTTTGATATAATTTTTACTTTATCTGAATCTGTCCTCCTCCCTTCAACAAAAAATATTTGCACATTCACTGTGAAATAATTTTAACTAAATTCTGATAGTGCATCTCGAAGTGACCTGTTAAGCTTTGTCAAGAAACTCAAGATAGCCATTAGTCATTTTTCAAAGTATTTTCTTTAAATTGGCTTTATCGTCAATCAAAATATTAAATCTCATACTTTTTGAAGGGTTCTAGAGTTTACAATTTCCCCCTTTTTGATAATGACAAACCAATTTGAAGAAAATCTTTTAAAGAGAAGTTAAAAAAAATAAGACAGAATATAAATACAATGACTTATAATTTCTTTCAACACATCATGATTCTTAAATCTTAGTAAGTCTTTTTCTTAATGCATGACTAGATACGTTGAGGAAAATTTTAAAGCCTTAAGTTGACTCAAATCAAAACTATTTGGTTCATGATGATATTTTCTGATTTAATCAGATAACTTCTTTAATTCATATCACAGAGATACTTAAGCAGATGTCATCTTTTTAATCCAATTTTGCCAATCATCCTGATTTTAGTCATGAAATGACTTTCTAATATTTAAGTGTGCTTGAATAACTATCAAGATAAATACTTTTCCTATTTGGCGCTATATGTGACATGCATTGTATGCTGATACTTCGAGATAACTGCTTAAAAAATTCCTTGAGTAACTCCCCCTCAGGTTTTACTCCCCCAGCTTTTTCAACACAAGATTTTTATTTTTCTTCTCCCTCTTTTGTCATCAGCAAAAAGGAGGTGTACTAAAAGTTAGGAGTAATTTGACTAACACAATTGAAGGTAAAGTACCCATAATCATTTGAATAGATGAGAGTCTCAAGAAATTTAAAAAGGTTTTAAGTTTAACAGACTTTTTAAGGTACAAAAATGTTCTTCAGCTAAAGGTTTAGTGAATATGTCAGATACTTGGTCTTCAGTGCTTATAAACATTAATTCAACATCTCAATTCTAAACATAATCTCTAATGAAATGATACTTTATATCAATATGTTTTCGATCTAGAGTGCTGAATAAGATATTTAGCTAAATTTATAGCACTAGTATTGTCACAGAAGATTGGGATTTTGGAATACATTAAGTGATAGTCTTCTAGCTAGTTTCTGATCCATAGCATTTGAGTGCAGCAATTTGCGACTGCTACGTATTCAACTTCTGTAGTAGAAAGAGCAATGGTATTTTGCTTTTTACATGACCATGTAATCAGACTATTTCCAAAAAAGCAACAACATCTGGTGGTGCTTTTTCTTTCTACTCTATCTCCTATAAAATTAGCATCACAATAACCTGTAATCTCACAAGATGTACCTTTCTCATACCATAGACCGAGATTAGTAGTACCTAATAAATATCTGAAGATTCTTTTAATGGCATTTAGGTGTGATTGTTTTGGTCTTGATTGGAATCTAGCACAGATCCCTACACTCAATTGAATGTCTAGCCTACTAGTTGTAAGATACAACAGTGACTCGATCATTCCTTTATAACTACTTTCTGATACTTTTTCACCATTCTGATCAGCATCAATGATTTGTGAAGGATGCATAGGAATACTTATTAGCTTTGCTTGATCCATGTGAAACTTTTTAAAAGCTCTTTTGTATATTTTTCTTGATAGATCAAAGTTCCATCCTTTTCTTGCTTTATTTTTAAACCAAGGAAAAATTTCAGTTCACCCGTCATACTCATTTCAAACTCACTCTGCATTAGTTTTGAAAAACTTTCACAAAGAGCATGATCAGAGGCTCCAAATATTATGTCATCGACATATATTTGTACTATCATAAAGTGATCTTTTGATTGAAGAGTAAATAAGGTTGTGTTAACGTTACCTCTCTTGAACCCATTCTTTAGCAGTAAATTGCTTAACTTTTCATACCAAGCTCGAGAAGCTTGTTTCATACTACAGAGAGCTTTTGTTAATTTATGGACATGGTTTGGGAAGTTATCACTCTCAAAGCTCAGAGGTTGCTTTACATACACTTCTTCAGAGAGAAGACCATTTAAGAAGGCAGACTTGACGTCCATTTGGTAAAAAGTAAAACCTTTGTAGGTAGCAAAGGCAAGTGAAATTCTGATGGCTTCCAATCTAGCAACTGGTTCAAAGGTCTCATCATAATCAATTCCTTCATGTTGCTTGTAGCCTTGTGCAACCAATCTTGCTTTATTTCTTATGACTCTACCTGCTTCATCCAATTTATTTCTAAAAACTCATTTTGATTCGATGATGGTTTTTCCATTTGGTTTTTCCACAAGGGTCCAGACTTTGCTTTTCTCAAACTGCTCCAGCTCTTCTTGCATGGCATCCACCTATCCTTTGTCATTTAAGGCTTCTTCAATGCATGCAGGTTCAATGGTGGATATTAGAGCATAATTTGAAGTATTTCTTAGAGATGATCGAGTTTTCACTCCTTTAGAGATGTCTCCTATAACATAATTCTGAGAGATAGCTTTAAGGTCAAAAACTCCTTTGTAGTTTCTGTGCTTATGATTTCCATCAGTTTCTTATCCATCCTCAGGTTGCTCTTCCTCTTGTTCAAAGTTATTGCTTTGGGACTCTTTGGTGTCTTGAGTGCACTTTCTGAGGGATTTGAACCCTGAAGTCTAATTCCTAATGTTTTTATCTGCTTGAATTCTGAGTCTTTTTCAAGATTCAATCTTCCAAGTGCTTCCTCCAGATCATCTTGGTAATCTTCAAAATCTTTTCTGAGCTCCTTAAACCTAATGTGAATAATTTCTTCCACACATAGTATTCTTTTGTTATATACCCTGTAAGCTTTTGAAACAGATGAATATCCTAGAAAGATACCATCATTAGATTTTGGATCAAACTTGGCAAGTTTGTTCTTGTTGTTAAGAATAAAGCATGATGAACCAAACATATGCAAATATGATATGTTAGGTTTTCTACCTTTCTATAGCTCATAGGAAGTCTTTTTAAGGATTGGTCTTAAAAAGATTCGATTTTGTATATAACACGAGGTATTTACAGCCTCTGCCAAAAATCCTTCTAAAATCAATGTTCTGGCCATCTCTTGTAAGCTTCTGTTTTTCCTTTCGGTAACCCCATTTTGTTAGGGAGTTTTGGGTGCAAAGAACTCATGAAGGATGCCATGTTTTTCACAATACTCATTAAAAACATGATTTTCAAATTCACTTCCATGATCAGATCTGATAAAAATGATTTGTGAATTATTTTCATTGCAAACATGTTTTGCAAAAACTTTGAACCTATCAAACATCTCATCCTTAAAGGCTAGGAAGAAAACCTAAGTAAATCTTAAGAAGTCATCTACAATGACTAGACAATATCTTTTACCAGTAAGACTGGCCGTCTGAGTTGAACCGAAAAGGTCCATATGAAGTAGTTCCAGAGGTTTACACTACAAAAAAAAAGGCAAATTGCAGCGGTTTTTTTTGGTGAATTGCTATAACCACTGCTTTTTTCAAGTAATGGCAGTTCAAGGAACCGCCGTAATTACCAATACCATTCAGTAAGTTATAGTAGTTAATTTTGGCAAATTATGGTGGTTCAAACAGTTGCAATTTTCAATAAATATTTTTAAAAAATATAATTACAGCGGTTTCAAACCGCCACAATTTGTGGTACCTTTTTAAAAAAATTAATTATGGCAGTTTGAAACCGCCACAATTTGTAGTGGAATATTTAGAAAAAAAATTATTTAATATTGTTTGGAGGTTTATTTTCCTCCATGTTCTTCTTACGAGCTCTGCATGTATTTATAGCAGATAGCATTGTTAAGATCAAAGATGGTACAAATAATTGACATGAAAAAAGGCTTAAATTTAAGTAAAAGATGCCCTTAAACAGTGCCAATTTGAAAGTTATGTATTAATAAAGTTGCAACAGATTTGCATGTGTATCAAGTACGAGAGAAACTTTGAGCAAATGCTAACTATAAATGCATCATGTAAGGCTTCTGCTGTATGTAACATTTCATAGTAAGAATCATCCCATGTACTATAAAAAATTTAAAGTCTACAACAATTATGCTAGGACTCCACCATCCAAATCAAACTTCTAGAAAACAAAAACTCAGAACTAGCAATGAAGCAACTTGATGCCCAAGGCCATAAATCTCAACTTCCAAGCTTCTGATATGAAATAACTAAAAAAAAAAACAAATTACCATTTATCCTTCCTTGCAACGTTGCCGGCAATATAATATAATTGAAATAAAAAGGACTAGATCAAATGCGAATAAAAACAAAGAGCCATAATTGGCAATTTTGGATTACAGGGGTATCAACTAGATAATCAAATTCAATTTGGTAATACCATATATGCAGACCAATAAAAGAAAAAAGATGTGTCATACTATCAATTATCATTAACATGCCAATTTACAAAACATTTTCTCCCTTTCAATCTATATTCCTTGAAAGAAAAAATTAAAGTTGATAAGCACATGATGTTTCCAATATTCTAGGACTAAATAATACAAGTGAAATCCTACTTCGGAGGTTTCTTCACCTCTACTATAAAGAACTTAAAATCATTTATAGTATATAAGATCAGACAGATAGAAACAACTACGAAAAATAAGAAATGTAAACAAAAGGAAACTCAGGAGATTTGCAAATGACTAGACAAAAGCATCTAGAGGATCAGCCCTCTAATTAATACTAGAAACAATCCACATATACACATACTTGTATTCCATTCTCCCCATTGTTGGGTCCAATATCATCCAATGCTCGTTCCATTTTCTCAGCTATAAACACAACAAAAATCAATTCACATCAGTTACCTAAACTAAACATCCAAAGTGAAATAGCATTTAATGTTCCAAAGCCGCAAAAAAAAAAAACAAAGGAAAGAAAGAAAACCCATTTCAATGCAAAATATGAAAAATGTAATGAATAGCAAGCAAATACAAATTCCAAGTTAGTGAATCATAGCAGTTCCATATAAACAAAAGCAACACAAGGATGTTGAATAGAAATGAACAAAAGAGAGCAAATGCTTACGGGTACTTGAAGACCAATTTCACTTATGTTATCCATGTGCTCTTGAACTTTGTTAGGATCATTTGCTCTTGTCCTCATCAGAGGCCTTCTGATCTTATGAAGAGGAAGCTGCACTATCACTGACCCCCCACCACCACCGCTGCTACTTCCTGAGTCACCTAGAGGGAAAATGCTGAAAAGAATATTCTTATGAATCTATATTGAGAAAATAGGTCAATCACCGTGAAATCTAAATGACTAAATGACAAGGTCCAGACTTATGATTTGAAACTAAATATGAACCAGAGCATTTGTGACATATGACATGTGATTTATTATGTACTGCATAATAAGATCATAGAACAAAATTGATTGATTACGTAGTACATTTTACTTGCTCTTATTACTTGGTTTTGATTTTTTTTTTATGTTCATCCGTCCTTATATAACGAAGTATACACAAACACACACAATAACCATCTCTTAGCATCAAACATAACTTCACAGCCAGGTACATCATCAATAACCCATTGAAAAAAAATGAACCTCGTCCCAAGTCACAATAAACCAAATCATCACCATCAACCAAACATTGATTTAGCTCATACAACCACCACCACTATGATTTCAACCTACATAAAATTCAATTCCAAATCACAAGCAAGCATAGATTCAGATTTTATTTTTTTTTCAAGACACAAAAAAAGAAAAGGAAGCTGAAATGAAGAAGAGAGCAAGTGAACCTCCAACGCGCCAATGCTCCTCCCTCCTCGTACAGCGAATCCCATTTGGTCCTGCTCTCTGGTAATCAGACCAACAGTTTCCTTCTAAAAGGCAGTCTCCAGAATTTGAAACGATACACCCTATTCAATGAAAGGTTGCATTGCAAGTTAAAATTCGAAAATAATAACAATAATTAAAAAAATAGATGATAAAGAATGAGGTAAAGGAAAAAGGGGATTGATTGAGGTGTCTCACCTAGGAAGTTCTAGAGCCGAATTGGAGGAGACTGAGCGCCATTGAGGAGGCCAGCGATAACCCTTAGGTGCGTTGCTTGGCGAGTCCGATGCTGGAGGCGAGGGGAGTACGAAGCAGAGGCGTCATGAAGCAAAGGCATCACTGAGCAGGGGCGAAGGGGTCTTTGAGCAGGTGCGGCGGCATCGTAGACTAGCAACAGTGGTGTCGCAAAGGCGAACTGATCGCCTAAGTCTAGGAGAGAGGATGAAATGAGAAAAAGCATAAAGGGAAAGCAAGGCTTGATAGCTTAGAGAAGATAACCCCAGTCCCCTTTTTCAGTTTTTAAGTTTTCTTTTTCTAAAGTGTTGAAACGTAGCCTGCCTTTCTATACCATGTGACCGCCATTTTTGGACTAGTATTACAGTGATTTTTTGAAACCGTCATAATTCAATTACCACAATTTACCTATTTTTTTTTTAGTGTTAGTGATAAATATCACATGTTTATTATGGAACGAAGCTTTAGTTTGTTTTCCTTTTTCACAGAATTCATAGGTTGAATCCTTGTCAAACCTTATTTTTGGCAATCCTTTAACAAGCTCTTTCTTAGATATCTCAAAGATAAGCTTCATGTGAGCATGCCCAAGCTTCTTATGCCATAATCACTTTCCATCCATGAAGGATGCTAGACATTTTACGTCTCAATCTTGAAGATCGTCTAAAAGTAGTACATAAATGTTATCATCCCTTTTTCCGGATATTATAACACGACTTGAGATAGGACTAACTATTTTGTAATTATGAGCATTGAAAACAATGTTAAATCCTTGATCACAGAATTGGCTTATGCTGAGTAAATATTGCCATCAATAAGTAATACGTCAGAGATTTGGTGAGAATCATTCTTACTAATGTTTCCAATACTAGTGACTTTCGTTTTACCTCCGTCAGCAAATTTTACTGATCTAGAGTTCTTTGGTTTGAGATTTTTGAACCACTTTCTGGATCCAAACATGTGTCTAGAACAGCCACTATCCATGTACCATTTGTTGTCAGATTCTATATATGTTCTCAGGTACACCTGTAATGAACACAGCTTTCACTTTAGGTTCCTTTTGAGTTAGTATCATAAAGGTAGGGTTTTCCAATTCTTCTAACAGATTGCCTTCTCATGAAGTAACTATTAGGAGGATGACCCTTTTTATAACAAATAGTAAAGGAAACTTTGTTTCTAGTTTTCTCTCGATGAAATCTACTTCCTTTTCTTTTTTCTACTTCTTCATATCCTAGCCCAGTTTTATGAAAATATGGCCTTTGACCTCCAAGCATAAGTTCAAGATTTTTTGAGCCATTTACAAATTTTTCTAGATCAGACTTCAAAAGTATAATCGTTCTTTCTAGTTTAGACAAAGTCTTCTGATTTTCCTCATAGTCATTTGCTAAGTTGATTTTTGAGGTGTTAAGTTCATTATTTTACTTTTATAATCCCTTCTTTTCACATTTTAGATTTTCAACTTCTGTTTTGATCATTTGAAGCCCTGAAACAATTTTTTTATGTTTTTTCTTTAGATTTAGATAATGAGAGCAAATGGTTTGAGCGTTCTCAAGCAATTCTTCATATAAAACTACTAACTCATCATAGGATAGATTTTGGTTGGAAATATTTACCTCAGAGTTGGCCTCGAAGTTATATCCAACCATGAAACATAGGTTGGCTATATCCTCTTGTAGACTTTCTGCTTCCTCATTTTTTTCATCAGAGTCACTCCAAGTTGCCAGCATTCCCTTTGTCTTGTTCACAAGCTTCTTTTGTGGGCCTTTCGGTTTTGGACAATCAGGTCTGAAGTGACCTTTTTTTCTCCACCGTTAAAGCAAATAATGTTGGTTGGCTTTATTGTGCCTTTCTTGTCTCTTTTTATGTCTCTTCTTCTTTTAAATTTGCTTTTCCAGGCTATTGATATCCTTCTTACTAGCATGGAGATTTCATCTCCATTATCATCTTTAGTGTCATTATTAGATTCATCCTCTTCATCAAAGGTTTTAGTGATTTTCATAGCCTTTCCTTTACTTGACTTATGATGAGAAGATTTTAGGGCTATGGACTTGTTTTTCTTCATGGATTTACCATGCATTTCTACCAAAACTACCTCATGAGTTTTGAGAGATCCAATAAGTGCATCCAAACTCAAGGTTTGAAGATCTTTGACTTCAGTAATGGCTATTATTTTAGGCGGCTATTTTGCAGGTAGGCTTCTTAAGATTTTTCTAACTAGCTCAGAGTTAAAATATCTTTTGCCAAGACCTTTTAATTGATTTATGATATGCATAAATCTTGTGGTTATATCATCAATGCTTTCCTGATTAGTCATTTTGAACATTTCATACATGTGGACCAGCATGCTAATCTTTGTCTCTTTGAATTGATCAGTTCCTTCATGCAGCATGAGTAATCTATCCCATATCTCTTTTGTTGTGTCACAAGCAACAATTTTATCATATTCGGCTTTACTTAGTGCACAAATGAGCAGATACTTAGCTTTGGAATTTAGTTGAATCCTGGCTTTATGCTGCTCAATCTATCTGCTTCTAGGAACTTCTCTTGATGTGGGGAGTGCACCATCCATTGCAAGAACTTCTTCAATTGGAATGTAGTCGTCTTCTTGGATTATTTCCCATAAATCAAGACTTGTATACTTTATGAACAACTCCATTCAGTCTCTCCAATAGGCATAGTCTCCACCATCAAGGAATGGTGGTCTATTGATCGAGTGCTCTTTTACTATATGAATACTTTGTGCCATTTATCTTTGGATCTTTTTCCTCTGCAGTCGTTAGAATACTTAACCCCTTTGAGGCCAAGCTCTTATGCCAATTGATATTGAGAAAATGCATGAAAAGGGGGGGGTTAAATCATGCTTTTTTCAAATCTTCAATATGAAAACTTTTCCAATAAAATTCTATCAAGCTTAGAGTTTAAAGTGCTGCGAAAGATCGGTTAGTTTATCGAGAAAGTAACTTTATGAAAACAAGCAGTTTGAGTAAACAGATTGAAAGCAAGAGATGAAAATAAAGGTATTTATGCAAAATCAAAGATTGTAAAATAAAAAGGTTAAGGATGAGAAAATATTGAATCAAGAGATTTATACTGGTTCGGCCAATACTTGCCTATATCCAGTTCTTAGTAACCACTGAGTTTCACTAAACTTCCTCAACCTAAAGAGATAACAATACAGGATAGTCTTTACCATATCCTTCCTAAGCTCTTGCTAGTGTTAGTAAACCACATTTACTAACATAACACCAACAACAATGAGTAGTTTTGCAATAGCCTCTTCAAGCTTTCAACTTCTGATCACTTCTAGATTGATGATACAATGGATTCAAGGTTGATGTTTCTTTATTACAATCTGACACTCAAGATTCTCTTCCTAATGAATACAAGATGATAACTCTGAGGTGTCTTAAGTGACTTCTTTCTATTGATTCTTCCTCAGAAGAACGTATGAACAATCCAGTATGTAGAAAGAAGATTTTAATATACAAAGAATCTAGTAGATGATTTTTATAGAGAGATTTTGGAAAGATTTTCACAACATTTTTGCTCTAAGTTTCATATGACTTTCTTGAAGCTCAATCATCTTTTATTTACAGATGATTTCCCTTTGTTACTGTTGCCCTCGATCTTCTATCCAGCCAGCACGTGTCGAGCATCAAATGAGTATTGGGAACATAATCGGGGGGTAGCTCGTCTGGTGTCAGGGTTCTTTTTTAGAAGCCGTTGATGAGTTGAGGTTTCTGAAGTCTATCAGAAATTGCTTTTCTATATTTTGAATGTGGTTTCTGAACTTCTTAATTAGTCTTTCTTTGTTGATCAAAGGCACTAAAGAGATGATGTTCCGGATAAGAGAGACTGATTTGATTTTTGAATTTGAATTTCAAATCTGATTGCTTTCCCTCTCGTTTTATGATGCATACTTTCTAAAGAGCATTGCCAGTTCCTTATTGATTTATTTGTCTTCTAATCTTTAATCCTGACTTTTTAATGATGAATAATTCACGATTATGATGACTAAAGATTGAGTAACACAATGCTTCCAGATTTTGTATGTTATCCTCATTGTAGCTCTACTTTTTGAAGTTCGGTGTTACTTTCTGATGACCATATCCTTAGTTTCTTGATTCTATTTCAAAGGACTTGCTTCCTTGATGCATACAATCACATTTTGCTTGATATAATTTTCACTTTATCTAAATCTGTCCTCTTCCCATGAACAAAAAATATTTGCACATGCATTGTGAAATAATTTTCACTAAATTCCAATAGTGAATCTCGAAGCCAACTGTTAAGCTTTGTTAAGAAACTCAAGATAGCCATTAGTTATTGCTCAAAGTATTTTCCTGAAATTGGCTTTATTGTCAATCAAAACATTAAAGCTCATACTTTCTGAAAGGTTCTAGAGTTTAAAGGCCGAACTAGTACAAACATTTTTGGCTGTGTCACGAGCAATGATTTTGTCATATTCTACTTTGCTTACTGCTAGAAACTTTTCTTGGTGTAGAAGGTCCACCTTTATTTCCTAGTACATCCTCCATAGGAGTGTACTCACTTTAATTTCTTGAATAATCTCTCATAAGTCAAGACTGATGTATTTTATGAATAACTCTGTTTTATCTCTCTAATAAGCACACTCACCATCATCAAAGAATAGGGATCTGTTTATGGTGTGTCCTCAGCAATGTGTACATTGTGTGCCATCTTTTCTAAAGATCTGTTCCTCTGCAACTGTTTGGATGCACAACCCCTTAGAGGCCTGAGCTCTGATGTCAAATGTAGGTGTAAAGTAGCATGAGAAAAGAGGTTGAATCATGCTTCCAAATTCTTTTCTATTCTAAAAACTTAAACAAAACTATTAAGTGATTTTTACTTGAAAGCAGTAGGAAAAAAAAGTATTAGAAGCTTAGTTACTTTCTGAAGTAAGAAACTATATCAAAGATAAATTTTGAAAACTACACAATAAAATTAATTAAGTACTAAAGGATAAAGAGATGGAGAGAAGAGAGAGAAATGTTACTCAAAGATTTTTTTACTAGTTTGACCAACAATGTCTACATCCAGTTCTCAACAAGTTGTTGAGTTCCACTAATCAACTCCTTTCTCAACCTGGGAAAGCTAGATATTATTTGAATAGCCTTTTCAAGCTATCTCTAGTGACCAATAGTTCCAATTTACAGTCACTAACAAGTAATCTTTGTCCTAGTCTCTTCAAGCTAATCTCACTTGATCACTACTAGATTAAGGTACAAAGATATGATTTGGGTTTATACACTCCCACAAAGAATGCTCAAGTCTTTCTAAAGATAAAGCAGTGTTTAAGTAAAGAACTTGAGAGACTTATTTCTAAATTCTTCCTAAGAAGAAAATGTTAGTGAATAATCACAAGAAAGAAGACTTTCTATACAGAAACTAATTACAAAGAAAATGATGAACTTTAGAAAGTATTAGAAGATAGCAGCACTTGATGTGCAAAAGTTCCTTCACGTTTGAAGGCTTCATTCTTTTATACTTGGATTTTGAATTAGATCGTTGTCCCTTGATTTCATCTCCTCTTGACATATGTTGATATTCTTTTGTGTCCTAGGAGTTGTCCTCTAGGAAAGTAGCTGAGCTATGTCAGACTATCTTTGTTGGTCTAGATACGTTCACATTTAGTTTCTAAATAATCCTTCAAAACAAATTTTTCTTTCTGAATGTGCTTTTTGAACCTTTTCTTCTAGAATACAAGGAATTGTCCAAGCACAAAGATGATGTGTCATTGTCAACACTTTTCTGAACGTTGACTAAATCTAAAATTCAAATTTTCTTTGGTTTCTGTTAACTCAAAGCAATTTCTGAAAACGTGCTTTCTGGAGTGATTTCACACTATTTGAGCTTCATGTTGATCTTCTAAGCTTGCTAATGGTTTTCACAACTCATAGGAATTCTTCAGCAATAATATGCAAAGTGATTGATGATGATGATATACTCATGAGAAATCAATTTCTTTATTGGATATCTCACTTTTTGAGGGTGTAAATCACTTTCTAAAGATCTAGACTTAGTTTCTGATAATGTACAAAGCTTTATCGAGTTTTCGTAAATCTCAGTTCTCCAATTGACTACTTTTATAATCATTATAGCACTCAATCTCTTTGAATAAGACTTTAATCATGTTAAAACATGATATTGTGAAAAATAAGTCACGAGTTTGAACTTACATGTTATGAGAAAAGTCCTGTTAAGTACTACAGAAACTTAACTAAAACATTAGTTCTTTTTTCAAAATATTTTACTAAAATTCCTTTTTTTGTCACTTAAAACATATTCAGCTAATGGTTTCAAAAGGGTTTTGGATCTAACAGGGGATTGTCCAACTATTTCGAGGGGGACAGGTCTAGTTGTCAGGGATCATCCAATTATTACTTTGGTTGTTGTTGCTGTAGATAAGAAAGCGCATGAGAAGGGGGGTTGAATCGTACTTCTCTTTTCCTTACATTTTGGAACTAAAACTTTGAAATAAAAACTATCAAGCGTGGAGCTTGAAGTGCAATGGAAACAATGTTAAATTATTCAGAAAGTAACTTTCTGAATAAAGCAATTAGAGTAAATAGACTAAAATGATAGATAATAACAGAGATGTTTTATGCAATGTTAAACAATGAAAATAAAAAGATGAAGGATAAAAAGATACTGGACAAGACTTTTATATTGGTTCGGCTAACACTTGCCTACATCCAGTTTTTAGTAACCACTGAGTTTCACTAATCTTTCTCAACGTGAGAAAGTAACAAATTAGATAGTCTTTATAATAGCCTTCCCAAGCTCTCACTAGTGACAATAGACAACATCTACTTTTACACAACAAGTAGTTTTACCGTAGTGACTTCAAGTTATTTACGCCAATCACTACTAGATCAAGGATACAAAGGTTTAGTGTTTGGTTTGTAGCTAAACTAACCTACAGTCAACCTTCTTTACAAGTGTATATAAGTGATAATTCTAAGATAACTTGAGTGACTTCTTTCGACTGATTCTTCCTAAGAAGAACATGTAAACAATCTACCAACTTAGAAAAAAGATTTTAATGAATAAAGAAACTGAAAAAATTAGACTTCACAGAAAAATTTAGGAAAATATTTTTCAGCGTTTTGGCAGTTGTATGTCTCTTGTTCTTGAAAACTCAATCATCTCTATTTATAGATTATCTCTCTTTGTGATCGTTGCCTTTGATCTGCTATCCAAGTGACACGTGTTGATTATCAGCTTGTGTCTTGGAAACATAATCTAGAAAGTAGCTCGTTTGGTGTCAGAGCCCTTTTATAGAAGCCGTTGATGAGTTGAGGTTTCTGAAGTCCATCAGAAACTACTTCTCTACTTTCTAAGCATGGTTTCTGAACTTCCTCTTTTATAGGCTTTGATAGTTGACCAAAGAGGCTGAAGAGATTATGTGCCATTATAAAAACTAGTTTGACTTTTAATTTTGGAATTCAAAATTCAAAATTTTCCCTCATTTTTAGTGAAATGAATTTTCTGAAGAGCGTTGCTAGTTCCTTGTTCATTCGTTGGTCTTCTGATCTTCAATCTTGGCTTTAAGATAATGAATGATCTTTGATTGTGATGATTGAAGATTGAGTAACACGTTGATCTCAGTTTTTGTACAATATCTTCATTATCAGTGCTCTTTCTAAAGTCCCATGCTACTTTCTGAAGACCATTTTCTTAGTTTCTTATTTTCTATTTTGATATGCTTCATTCATTGATGCATGTAACGTACTTTGCATAGTATAATATTCATTTCATTTAAGCTCATCCTCTTTCTACAAGATAAAACATGTTTGCACATGTAAAGTGAAATTATTCATGCTCAAGTCCGTGTAATGCATTTTGAACATACCTGTTAAGCTTAGTCAAGAAACTTAAGGCATCAATTAGTCATTCTTCAAAATATTTTCTTTAAATTGGCTTTGTTTTCATTTATAACAATTTCTAAAAGGCTCTGAAGCTTACAGTTGGGTGGAAGACGGGCTTAGTTGTTAGGGTTTGTGCAATTGCGGTTGACATTGATTGCCTCACTAGTGCTCCCTTTGATACAAGTGTTAAACATGTTAATGTTGAAGGATGCACAGCCTTAGGGCTTTTATAATCATTACAATGACCTTTCCTGAATTCATAAAATCATTATGCTAACATCCCCTCTATCATATAATGAATAATGCATCTAGGGAAGGTCAGTATTACCTAGTCAAATAGAGGGGAGCTGGAGTGAATTTTACCAAATATCAGGGAAAGTAAGTGTAATTTGCATAAAAATTTTATAATCAAATAGGTCTTTAAATAGGCTTTCGAGCCAGCCAGATTTTTAAAAAGGTTAGGCTAAGGCCACAAAAAATACCTATGTTGGTAATAAGTTTAGACTCAGGCTACCTTTTAGCAATACAAACTAAGCCTCTTTAAGTCAAAATATAACCTAGCCAATTTCCACCCCCTAATCACTTGCCTTCATTCATCATTTTTATTAACAATCTATTAGCTAACATTATAAAGTTCTTTCACCTTATTAATGTATTACAGTCAAACTCTAAACTAAATTCACAAAACATATTTTAAAATATAATTTTATGAGTTTTATTTCTATGTATTGACAATGTAAATTTTTTTTATATTATCATCTAATCATATATTGTCATATCAACAAAAGTGATTAAGTCTCACACACTACTTGAAAGATCATGTAAATAGAATGATTTGATTTGATAACTGTAACACTCTCCCAACTACCATATATTACTTGAGTGTCTATACAGTAATTAGAAAAATGTTACTTTCTTTTACACCCTATACTAGTCAAAAGAAATGAAAAGATAATAAATTGAATGGACCTATATAACATTTAACAAAGTCAGTCTGTTGGATGGTAGTTTCCTAATTCTAAACTATAACTATATACATAACATGAGTACCTGAATTTCTCATATGCTCCTAAAGAAAACGTTCACCATCGGTGGGATGGCGTTGCCCCCAGCAGGGGCATCAGGTCCAGCGGGTGGATCAGAGTCTGATGATGACGACAAGGACGGATCATCTCCAGGAGGTAGCATAGGTGGTGCCGGTGGGACTACAAATACAGCAGGGTGTGCCATGTGTAAGGGCACACCATCATAAGGGAATCTTGGGTCAAATTCCGCTACAAAAACATAAGTACTAAATGAATGGTTGAAAAATACATAAGCTTATATTTGGGAATATGCTACTACATATAGGGAATCCAAGTTTGGATCGTAGTGCCACTGCCATTGGGGTGAGTCAAGGAAGAAAATCATAGACGACATCTGTAGAGCCTGAGTACAATACAACATATACACAAAAAAGATAAGAATATTATATAATTCTCAGTAGGGTACTCCCTCACATGTGAATAAGATATAACCAGCAAATGCATTCATATAAAAATCATCTTGCTAGATCACATATATCATTATTAATGTGCATAAGTCAGGTAAAATTAAATACAACATGATAGTAATCATATGTGTTTTCTCTTATATTCCATGGAATTTCAATTTAGTGCAGTTATTTCTTTTATTAACATAGGGAAGGCTTAATTTCACATCAAATAATATTTGTAGTGAATAATTCCATAGAGGACCATAGATTGCTAGGACATAAGCTTATTCCTATTCATGATCATCAAACTTCATTTTTCCATTTCCAAATCACACACGGTTCTATTCCTAGCCGATACGTCTATCGACTGATAACATTTTCTGGGAAGTCCTTAGTTTTGCCTTCCTTCTTTATCCTACATAAGCTTTGTTTCTACTTTCCCCATATGTTAAAACATGCACCATTAAATTTCACATATTCTCTTTTGTCATGTAACCGCATCATTTACTTTTTTTTTTCAAAGGCATGCTTACATCACACGTAGGCATTCGGTTACATTTGAGTCTCATTTATGCCTTATAAGTAACTCTTAAAAATAACTAGCATGCATTCATATACCATATATGTGACTAAATGTCATTCTATTATCAATTTAAGACATTCTCACCATTTTCGGCATCTTCGCAGATTTACCACTCTGGTAACAACATTTACTTTCCATATCAAATGGCCAATTCAAGAGCCGTAAAAATTCTCTATGACATGTTAATGTGTCCAATAGTTCTTGTAAAAATTTCATAACAAAGTCCTCTAACCATGTTAAATAAATTTTACAAGTTTGGTCATCAGAGATCACTTATTTACAGCTTAGACCATAATTCTTATAATTTTTAACCCTAGCAAACAATGAAATCAACTCAGAAGAAAAATCCCAGTTACACTTCAAGATGTTATCAACTCCCTGTAAAAATTCCAAATTAAGAATCCATCATTTGCTATGGAAATAAAATCATATAATCTCATAGCCTCAGTTTCAATAATCCAAACAGCATGAGTACCATTTCACTCTTTGATTTTTTTTAAGGCATTAAAACTTAAAAATAGTTCTCAAGAAAATTCATTTATGTAGTTTAAGATGTTAGCTCCAACATATATTTTTCCCAGCTCCTAACCATGACCACAAATATGTCTAAAAATTCATGAGATTTCACTGTTTGTAGCTAAATTGATATTCCAGCAGCATAACCCTAAATCTCTTTTGACAAAAAGGATTTTTATCATCATCCAAACACATCTTAAAAATTCATATATCAATAATCATATATCATCAACCAACTCAATGAAAAATTTTGGACAAAACCAAGCAAGAATGATCATCATAAATTTTGAAAGAAAAGACTAAAGAAAACCCTACTCTTGGAAGCTAATGGTGTCCTTGTCCCAAGTATGCTCCAAGATGATGCTCTTAACTCCAAAACTCTTAACAAACAATCAAACCATCCTTTAATAAGTGATGATTAAGGCAAATAAGATGAGGTTTGGAGATTCCAATTGGTTATACTTGTAAAGGTTAAAGTGTAGAATAATCTTTGTAAAGGAAGATTTTGATTTGAACAAAGTTTAGCTTAGGATTTTTGGGTTAAAATTCAAGGTTTCAAGGTGTTTTGTGAAGAGAACATGAAGGTTTCTGGTTTCTCTCTTGATGACCAAAGGTTAGAGAAAGAATTAATAAAGGTTGATAGGTTAACTTGATCTTAAAAGGTGTGATGTCATTGGTTGATCATAAAGTGTAATTATTTTCATTAAATCAAATTACTACCAATAGCTAGGATTTGATCTTTTATCCAAGAGGAAATATTAGCCATTCATTTGGCTTTCAAAAGGATAGACTTCATCATTTTGTAGAGATTAACTAGCTTTTGGTGTTAGAAATCACACACCGAAATTTCACCGAACGGGTGAAACAGTATACCTGAATAATCAAGCATTGCTCGAAAATTAATTCTAAGTATAAATTTTTTATTCCTAACCAATTCTAATCTTAATTCTATAATTTCTCAATTTCAGACAACTCCGGACCCCAATTATAGGGTTTCGGCTGTCTTGGCGAATCTGTGGCGTCCATAGGTTACTATTTATATTTTTTTTACAGATCCATTGAGTTGTTCTCATTATTTCCACATCTGTCAGAATTTTGAAATTTCTCATTAATAAAGTCTCAATTAATTTCTGAATAAAAATTAGGATGTTACAATAACAATGTAAAAAAAATTATATTGCTAGTGCATAGAAATTCAAATATTTAAAAAGAGCATTGGTAGCGCATTAACAGGGTGTTTGTTTCAGGGTATATTTAATTATTTCTAGAAATAGATAATTGGGAATGATGTGTTTTTATATTTATTACAAATTTTACAAGATTTTTCCTAAGTATTAATTATTCTATGGAATAATATTTTCGTATAATTTAGTGAAATCTCATTCACAATTTGAAAAGTGGGGAAAAATTCCTATGACTTAGGAATCACAATTATTAAGCACAATTACTAAATCATCCCTCAATTATTTAACTTTTTCTCTCTTTATGATTATGTTAAGATTATTTTAGAAATTATGACATATATTTTCAGAAATATAAATTATAAAATATACAAATTTTAAATTTATTTCCTGACTCTTAATAAATAATTTCATAAATATTTAATACTAAATAAATAATTTTTTAAAGATATTGAGAAATAATATTTTTAAGAGTATCATTATCAAAAGTATAATTTTTGGGATCTAATTCCAAAGTTTGAAATAAACGTCCCCCGAGTGTTTTTAAGGGGAAAATGGTAGTTATCTCGTGTATTTATTAATAGAACAATTTAAAATTGAATTTAAAAGGGAAAAAAAAAAAAAGTGAGAGAGAGAAGTGGGAATAGGTGTCACAAAAACCGCGACCCATTCGAATAGTGTCAGTGATCTCCTAAAATACCTGCCTCCTTCTTTTGACCACCCTTAACCCTTTCCTTCACTCCTCAGTTTGTCACCTCTCAAAAATTCTTTTCTCCTACCAAATCACCGTTTTGGTTTCCCACACTCTCCTCTCCTCTCTCTCTCTCTCTCTCTCTCTCTCTCCCCCCCCCCCCCCCATCTTCTCTTCTCTGTCCTTGTGGTTATCTCACACTGCCATAAGCACCCGATAAAACCCTAATTTTACACACTCACTCTTCAGGTGCTTCACTCTGTTCCTCAACTTTGTTCTTTTTTTTTTAATTTTCTTCCCATTACACCCTTCACCTGTTTTGGAATTGATTCTGATTAATGGAATTGTGGTTGTTGTAGCTGTTGTGTGTATGACTGTAATGGATCTACTTGTTTGGTTGCAGGGAATTGAAAGAGGGAAAAAAAATTTCTCTTTTTTTTTTCTTCTTAATTTACTTTTCCCTTTTTTGAAAATTGTGTTTTGAGGAATTAAAGGAGAGGGACATATGTCCTTCAATCAATCAAAGTCCGAAAAGAGCGACGCTGTGTACCGAAAATCAGGGCGATCCGCCAGCTTCAATCAGCAGCGAGGTTCCTCAGGCGCCTACGGCAAGGGCGGTGGCGCTGGCGGCGGGCCCACGCCATCGGTCACCTCGCCTTCATCATTGTCCACTAGCCGGAGGTAAGTTAGGGTTTGCAAATGCTGTTTTATTTTTGTTTGTTTTTTTTTTGTTTGGATTGTTATTGTGTGGAGATTGTGATTTTTGTTTGTTGAATTGTGTTGGTTGTATATATTGGGAATATGGTTTTGTTTGTGTGACACATTGTTTAAAGATATATTATTTGTTTCATATTTTTTAAATTGTTATCAGTATACTATTTTTTATTTTTTTTTGGCTTTCTGTTTTATTGATTCTTCGCGTTGCTTGTTCTAGTTTTAACAAGAAGTCTAATAATGCACAAGGTGGGCAATCTAGGGTAAACCCTACTCCAGGGAATTCAACAGAGTCTAATAATGCTTTTGCTTCCCGGAACATTCAGAATGGTACCCATGTACAGCCTCAATTACATGGTAAGCCTGAGGAAAATTATTTATTTATATTTGAGACAAAAAATTATGGTTTTTCTCTTCGTTAATATTTTAGTGTCTGTTGTTGTGTTCAGTAAAATTTTACTGTGGAAGAACGTGTGGAAGGTCCCTCCCTCTTTATAATGGGAAAATCTGCTAATGTTAGAAGTCATTGGGTGTTTGGTAAATGAAGATTACTTTTTATTAATTAATTAATTCATTCATGTGGTATGATAGGAGCATCTGATGCGCCAGTTACAACCAAGCCAACTGAATCATCAGCTGCACAGAGGATCACTAGAAATGTTCCAAAAGCTCCAACTTCTGTACCGCCCCCCATGAGTTCTGATCCAGCTGCTCCTAAAACCCCTTCTAAGGGTATGCTAGTCTAGTAGGTTTTTGATGTGGTACATAAGATGTGGAATGAGATAAATTTTTTAATGACTTGTACCATTGGTCATAGTAAATTTTGTGTTGCAAAAAGTTTTCCTAAGTGGTTATTAGTTGAGTTCTGAGACTGAAGTAATCTGAATATTTATGTCTTTTGTAGGAGATGCATCCAAGGCGTTTGCTTTCCAATTTGGATCCATTAGTCCTGGCTTTATGAATGGCGTGGCGGTAAGTTTTATTTTTTTGGTATGGATGGTGGTAAGTTTTGTATATATAAATTGTGTAGTGTCTGGTCTGTTGTGTATTTCTTAAGATTTTATGGTCATTAATTAATTAATCATGTTCTAGTTAAAATATGGTTGCAGATTCCTGCTCGTACCAGCTCAGCTCCTCCTAATCTAGATGAGCAGAAGCGTGATCAGGTGTGCACTTATATTCTTCTCTACCTCTCCTTGACATTTGTACTACAGTATTCATGAACTGCCACAGCCTTAGTTCTGTGGGAAATTGGATCTTATTTAAGATGCTAATTTATGAACGGGAAGTGATTTAGAAGTAAGCGTCTTATGAAGGAGTGGCATAAGCATAATGATTATTTACTTTGTTTAGTTGAGGTTGACATTGCTTGATTTATATCTTTATAACAGTTCAAGTTCTGTTTGATGGCTAATTGCTGAACTTTCAGGCTCGTCATGACTCATATAGATCTGTGCCTTCTATGCCAACACCTCCAGTTCCAAAGCAGCAGCAACCATCTAGAAAAGATGCAAGTGTCACTGACCATTCTAATGTTGGGGAGACTCATATAGGGACTAAGGTGAAAAAGGATCCTCAGGTGTCAGCTTCAATGCCAACAATCCAGATGCAGAATCCTTCGGTTGTTCCTGTAACTGGGATATCAATGGCAACACAATTTCACCAGCCGCAGACATCTTTACAGTTTGGTGGTCCTAATCCACAGATTCAATCTCAGAGCATCTCTACCACATCCCTTCAGATGCCTATACCAATGGCTTTACCAATTGGAAATGCTGCACAAGTGCAACCACAGGTTTTTGTTCCAGGTCTTCAACCTCATCCAATGCATCCTCAAGGGCTCATGCATCAAGGTCAAAACATGACTTTCACTCCTCAAATGGGTCATCAGCTGTCCCATCAGTTAGGCAACATGGGTACTGGCATCAGCTCCCAATATCCCCAGCAGCTTGGAGGAAAATTTGCTGGTCCTCGAAAAACTACTCCAGTGAAGATAACTCATCCTGATACTCATGAAGAGTTGAGGCTTGATAAAAGGGCAGATGCATATCCAGATGGGTCATCTGGTGCTAGGTCACATCCTAACATGCCTTCTCAATCCCAACCTGTTCAATCTTTTGCAGCTTCTCATCCTATGAATTATTATCCTCCCACATCCTACAATACCAGTTCTATCTATTACCCACCTCCTAGTTCTCTTCCATTAACAAGCAGCCAAAAGACTCCTAATCCTCAGCCACCGAGATTTAATTATCCAGTGAACCATGGTTCGCAAAATGTGGGATTCTTGAATCCATTGTCACATAGTTCTGTGCATGGTAATAAAACTAGTCTTAGTACTGCTGGCAGTGTTAAACCACCTCTTCCGGAATATTCCCATGACATGCCTGATTTGGTGTTTGCAGGTCCATCAGTAGAAGCTTCTGTGACAATTAAGCCAAGTGGTGCATTGACTATTGTTGACTCATCATTGTCCAATTCTATTATTTCTGGCTTTCAAAATCGAGAATGTACTAGTTCAGAAACATCTTGTGATGCTAGCTCCTCTGTTTCAGAAAAAGGATCTGAATCTGGTCCGGAAATTTCTTCACAACAGTCTAAGTTGTCTAGTAATTCTTCGGCACAGCCAAAACAATATGCTGTATCTGATGCTGTATCTAGTGAGAAGCTTACAGCCACTCACTTGCCACATCCTTCATCATCAATGAGTGAGGATTTTGTCTCAGTTGTGTCTAATAATGAAGGTGGAAAGAAGGAATCTCCTTGCAGGTCGAACTCTTTTAAGGATAATGAGAAGAAACAAGGGAAGAAAGGTCAATCACAGCATCAGGTATCTGGGTGCTTTATTATTTGTGTAAAAATTTTCTAAATTGATCTTGGATTATTTGAGTATATTGTACATTTTTTGTTGTTGTTTGCCACAGGTTTCTGTACAATCTCCTACAGTGGCCAATATGCCTTCTAAAGATGTTGACAGTGGTATATCTGATTCTGGAGTTATCGAACCTGTAGGAACTAAAACAAACCATTCTCCAGCAATTGCTACTGAAGATCATTCAATAACATCTTATGCAATATCAACTACCAGCAGTAACATTCCTAGTGCTGTTGAAGTGAACAATAACATCAATAGCTCCACGGAAGTTTCTGCTTGTATTTCAGCTGAAGGATCTGTTGTTCAAGCTGCTGATAGTTTGAACAATCACAAGGACGATAAGCCAGATGAATCATCAGAAGGTAAACCTTTAAAGTATATTGTTTCTGAAATTGGTGATAAAAATAATGAACTATCTTTCGAACCATACAAACAAAATATTAACTGATAGTCTGTGATGCAACAGAATCTGAACAAATCAAACAAGATGCCGGAGTGGTGAGTACTGAGTTGTTAGCCTGGAAGACAGTACAAGGACAGGATGAGTCTGCAAGTTGTATCACACAATGTGACAGGACAGGTGGTAAATTTAGGCACATCTACCTTGAATGCATTGGATTATAGAGAGCTCTTCTTAAGTATAAATGATAGTGTAGTTACTAATGGTTCTGTTTGTCAAAATTCTGGTACATCAGATCTCCAGTCAGCTGATCTTCCAGAAATTACTTCAAATCACTTCAAGGATAGTTCAGAGAATGCTGGCAGTGACTCAATGCCTCTTTCGGTGTCTGGCATCAAGGATAGACCAAATTTAGAACCAAATAAGGTGAAACCTACTCCTAAAGGGAAGAAGAAAAGAAGAGAGTTTCTTCAGAAAGCAGATGCTGCCGGGTCAACTTCTGATCTGTATAATGCATACAAGGGACCTGAGGAAAAGAAAGAAACTGTTTTAACTTCAGTTAGCATAGAAAGTGCTTCTACATCTCAAAGTTTGAATCAGACCACAGATGCTACACAGCCAGATGCTATAGCAAGCGAGAAATGTGGACAGAGTAAAGCTGAACTCGATGACTGGGAGGATGCTGCTGACATGTCTACACCGAAACTGGAAGTTGATGATAAATCTCAACAGATCAGTGATGGTAGTGGAGGTGCAGTCAAGAAGTACTCTCGAGATTTCCTCTTGAAATTTGCGGAGCAATGCACTGATCTTCCTGAAGACATTGCTGAGGCTTTGATGAGTTCGAATCTTAGTAGTTCTCATGCTATTGAGCACGATTCACATCCCAGCCCTGGTAGAACTGTAGATAGGCAAGGTGGAATGTCTCGGATTGATCGCCGTGGGAGCGGTGTGATTGAGGAAGACAGATGGAGTAAAGTTTCTAGTGCTTTTCATTCCGGACGTGGTTTGGATGGTATTGGAGGTAATGTGGGATTTCGATCTGTCCCAGGAAGCAATTTTGGTGTTATAAGGAACCCTCGTGCACAGGCACCTATGACATATGCTGGAGGGATCCTTTCTGGGCCAATGCAATCCATGGGAAACCAGGGTGGAATGCAAAGAAATAGTCCTGATGGAGAGAGGTGGCAGCGTGCTGCTAGCTTCCAGCAAAGGGGTTTATTTCCTTCACCTACTCCTCAAACTCCTTTACAAATGATGCACAAGGCTGAGAAGAAGTATGAAGTGGGTAAAGTGGCGGATCTAGAACAGGTAAAGCAGAGGCAGTTGAAAGCTATCTTGAACAAACTAACTCCTCAGAATTTTGAGAGACTTTTTGAACAGGTAAAAGCAGTTAATATTGATAATGCTGTCACTCTCACTGGCGTCATCTCACAAATATTCGAGAAGGCTTTGACGGAACCTACCTTCTGTGAAATGTATGCCAACTTCTGTTTACATCTGGCTTCTGAGTTGCCTGATTTCAGTGAGGACAATGAAAAGATAACTTTCAAGAGGTTATTATTAAACAAGTGCCAGGAAGAATTTGAGAGGGGTGTAAGAGAACAAGAAGAAGCAAATAAGGCTGATGAAGGTGAGGTCAAGCAATCTGATGAAGAAAGGGAAGAGAGAAGAGTCAAGGCGAGAAGACGCATGTTGGGTAACATCAGATTGATTGGAGAACTATATAAAAAGAAAATGTTAACAGAGAGGATAATGCATGAGTGCATCAAGAAGTTACTGGGTCAGTGTCAGGATCCTGATGAGGAAGATGTTGAAGCTCTGTGCAAGCTGATGAGTACTATTGGGGAGATGATCGACCATCCCAAAGCCAAGGAACATATGGATGCCTACTTTGAAAGGATGAAGTTATTATCGAACAACATGAATTTATCTTCTAGGGTAAGGTTCATGTTGAAGGATGCCATTGATTTGAGGAAGAATAAATGGCAACAAAGGAGGAAAATTGAAGGTCCAAAGAAGATTGAGGAGGTACACAGAGATGCTGCACAAGAGAGGCAAGCCCAAGCTGGTCGGCTGGGTCGTGGTCCGAGCAACAATCCTTCAGCAAGAAGGAACCCCATGGACTTTGGTCCAAGAGGATCGTCTATGTTGTCTTCTCCTAATGCTCAGATTGGTGGACTGCGTGGGCTGCCTGCTCAAGTTCGTGGGTTTGGTTCTCAAGATGCTCGTTTTGAGGAGAGGCAATCTTATGAGGCCAGGACCTTGTCAGTTCCTTTGCTTCAAAGACCATTGGGTGATGATTCTATAACCTTGGGACCCCAAGGTGGTCTAGCTAGGGGAATGTCCATTAGAGGATCAACAGCAACTTCAAGTTCATTGATTTCCGATGTACTTTCTGGCCCTACTGATTCTCATAGATCGACTAGTGGTCTTAATGGTTATGGCAGTTCATCAGTGTGTGCACCATACATTGCAAGGGAAGATCTTGCATCAAGATACTCGATGGATAGGTTTTCAGGTCCAGCTGCTTATGATCAATCAAGTGCTTCAGAACGCAATATAAGCTATGGTAACAGAGACTCGAGGAATGCAGATCGGAATCTAGACAGACCTGTTGCAACATCACCTCATGCTCAATTGCAAGGGTCCATAGTCTCCCAGATTGCTTCCTCAGAGAAGGCTGAAGAGCGACTGCAGGACATGTCCATGGCTGCAATCAGAGAATACTACAGGTACTGTTTTCTCTCTGTAGTGTTTCTATCTTATTTCTTACAGCTTTGTGGCCAGTTGTACTTGTGCTGCAGGACTTGAACCAAACAGTTCAGTGTTTTTCATCATAAAGTTAAAATCTTCTGTAAATTGAACATGTCCAATTTCTGTGGGTACTGAATCTTGTTTCCCATTCTGTTTTGAATGCCCTCTCTTTGACTAACAAGGCAAATTACTTGCCTTGTGAGATAAAAAGGTTTTTTGTTCATGTTATGTTTTATGGTTCCAGTAGGGCCTATGTTACTTTTCTTTGTGTAGGTGTGGCTTTCACAACTCTGCAGAAAACTTATCTTGAACAGCATTTAAATACCTTTTCTGTTTAAGAATGTTAAATTTATTAAAAGTAAATTGAAAGAAGTGTGGAACAATATGCATGGCAGAATAGCTTAGGTTCTTAGGTTAGTTGCCTTAGATACCCTGCTCCATCATATAATCGTTAGAGAATAATACATGCATTGTTTCAATAAAGCTATTTCCTAAAACACTAGTCACATGATGAAATTCAACTGCCACATACCTTATTTCCTAAGTTTAATTTTGATGCACCGTCAAAATGTTATAGGTTTTTTTTCCCCCCACTATCATACAATTAAATCTAACCATTTACATTACCTTTCAAATAGTGGGTGTGAGAAATAACCATGTTTACTGTTGTAGTACATCTAAAAATTATCTAGACTCTGATTTTTCATTATATATATATATATATATGAATAATTTTTTAAAAAATATAATAAAAATGTTATTATAGTATTATTAAACTACCAAATCATGATTGGTAGAATAGCAAGAAAGTACCAAATCATGCTATGTAAACTACCCACTTTAATAACTTTCAATCATGATTTGGCACTTGAAATTTTATAGGTTGGCAATGTAAAATTGTTTTGCACTATATAGAAATTAAACTCATTATAAAACTGTTGTTGTATTAATATCTCTATTAATTTTAATATTGAATCGCATCTTTGAAGAATAGAATCAGAATTGAATTTAGACTTAAAACTTTCTAATTCTTTAGAAAATCCAAACATAAAATTTAAGATTTTCCACCAATTTCCAATTTTGAAAGAGTTGTATTCAAATTAAAATTAAAATTCTGTATTCTGATCTCATTTCTAATGTCCAAACTCCAATGGTACCGTGACACTATTTTAATGTTTGGCTGAATGTTTATATATCCAAATAGACTTTTTGATTTGTTACGATTGCATGTCAATTATTGCATAAACATTGCTTATCAACAAAGGATTCGAATTGTTGATGACATGAACTTTCTGTTGTTGATTGTCATGAGATGCTCAGTAGTATATGAAGGAAAGCCTTTATCTGAATAAGATACTTTGAAGATAGCAGTATATCATAAAAATGTGTATAAATCTGAATAAGATATATTTTGCTTGTCAATCTATATGATTGCATCTCACATATCTGTGTATATTTATTGCCTTCTCGGATGTAATCCTTGTGCTTTGTCCTTTTGTGATTTAGTGGTATGCATAATTTCCAAGAATTTAGATAGTTGGAAGGGTGCTTTTCTTCAAGTGAAGGCTGGATTACTATTATTTAGTCTTGTCTTTCAGCATGCCTTTGTACTTCCTCTCCCTTATTCACATTATGGTGGCTATTGTCTTAAGAATTGAAGTAGTTATGTAGGATTCCTGTCTTCGGGGATGGGAGGATTCAGAAGAGTCCATCTTGTGAGCTAGGAGGTTGGTTGTAGACCTAAGGAGTGGGGTTGGGTCTCTATCTTGTAGACCAATTCTTGACAAGTGCTACATCATGCTTTTTCTGGGATGTTTTTTTTCTCTGGGTTTGTATTCTTTTACATCTATCCTCTCCTTGGTCTTGAGTGACTATTCGAGCAATAAATTCGGGGAGAATACTTGGGGCAGAAATTTTCCTATTGCCGAGTCTTTTCCAAGCCTTCTTTTTCTGCTTTCTCCTCTTCTTAATGTCCTGTTTGTTAGTTACTCTTCCTCTTATTCGAACTTTTCTTAGAATTTTCATTTTTACTCAAACTAGCTTGATATCAAAGGTAGTCAGAGTCTCTTTCTCTTTCAGTTTAATCTGTTATTGTTAACTCAGATAATTGTAAAATAATTTGGTCCCTTGAATCTTTGGGATGTTTTCTTTTAAATTTGTTTTACTGTTTTAGTACTTGACTATAGTAGAAATAGTTTCTCTTGTACAACCCCATTTTGAAAATGGAGACTACCCCTAAGTTCAATTCTTATGTATGGACTGCTATTCTTAACTGGATTAGCACTGGTGTCATGTTACAAAAGTGTAGGTCTCTGATTGCATTGTCTCCTAATGTCTGTTTGTTCTAGTTTGGAAGTTGGACTCATGTATTTTTGTATTCTACATTTCTACTACAATTTTTTTAAAGAAGAATTTTCTTTAACAAGAAGAGAAGAGTATTATAGAGCGCGAAGAGGACAAGAGATCCCCAGAGCAAAAAGAAAACATCAGAAGATCAAAGTTTTCCAATTTCTTATATTAGAGATGGAAACCCTTACGAAGGTCATGTGCCTTATACCAAGTAGATGCTAGGCATTTATTCTTACTCCACAAAACCTGCTTGTCTGGATGTCTGCTGTGACCTGTGAAAAATGCAAGTTTTGCTCTAACCAAATACACTAAATAATTGCAAAGATAGCACACTAGCATAAGGATTTGGCTTCCTATCTCCTCCCAAAACCAACAAAACTAGTAAGAAGGAATTGATCCATGGTTTTAGGACACCCCAAACATTCACCAAAAAGACCAAACAGAGAGTTCCATAAAGAGGTAACCATCGATCAATGCAGAAGCAAGTGTGGGTGATTCCAAGCTTGCACTACACATAACATACATATCAGGGGAAATTGCCCTTTGTGGTCTTCGAACTTGCTTTAAGATTTTTGGAGGGCACTAGATTTTGCTGCGGACCTGCAACAATTTCTTGTTAAATTCAGTGGCTTTGTGCTTCATAAGATAAGTAATTTGGAACTGTTCAGTTTTTATGGTTTAGGGTTTCTGAGACTTTTGGAGAGCACTAAATTTGCCCCTAAGGTAAGGACCTGCATCAGTTTTTTTCTTTTCTTTTTTTTTTTTTTGTGTTTTGAAATTAAATTCAGAGGTACATGCTAAGGTTATGTGTGCACTCAATTTTTGCTAGTCTCTAGTGTCTTTGGCAGAAAAACAATGTTTAAGTTTTTAAGGTACATTCTCCATCTTTAGACAACATTTGGGTTGAGGTCATCTTTTATAGCTTGTAGGTGGTGTTGTGTTAATGGTCTAATTAGAGGTGGCTCTTTGTTTGATTTGAGGAGAGATTGGGATGCCTTGTTACATGGCTCAATCTTTTAGCACCTACGTGTTTTTTATTTCTTCTTGTGAGGATACCTCATCCTTTCTCTGTGTTTCGTCCCCCCCCCCCCCCCCTTTCCTCTCTCTCTCTTCCTCATTAATAGATTTTTTTTTGTCAAAAAAGAATTTCAAATTTATTTGTTTTGAGGCATCCTCATCCTATATCAATGTTTATATGCTGTTCCAATTATAATTTCTTGTACTTACATGGATCATACTCATATCTTTTAATGATTGTGATGTGGCTACTTTTTATTGTTTGTTTACAAATTATAATTGGTTTTGTTGAATAAATATTTAACTGATTTTTGAAAAAAATATTACTATCTTATTTCTCACTGTAACCCCGAGTTCAAGGGGTAAAAGATAGCTCCTGATGAGGTTAACTTCCTTCATGACTTATTTATCCTGAATCCTAAGTTCCCTAATCTGTGGTTCCAGCATGTAGAATCGTACTTTACGTTTCTGTCAAATGTTAGCAATCCATTTCCTAGCGCCAAGACTCAACACTCCTTGCTGGGACTGTTGGCAAATTGCACATGGGATATTGTTAACTCACCCAGAATTTGCATTTCCAGTGTTTCAGCTATGGGGTTAGTGGGTGGGTTAACTGTGGAAAGTGTTAGAAAATGTTTTTCTGTGATGGCTGTGTGATTTGCTTTAAATGTTCCTGCCATGAGCAATGGCTGTGTTGCATCCACTGAGTTGTGCAACTGAGTAAGGCAATTTGTATTTGAATATTCCTTTGTTCTACTAAAAGTTGTGGTGCCTGACTTTTGCCTCTTAATTGTTTTTAACTTTGATTTGGGTTTGGGTTGTGCTTGTGATACAGCCCCTCAGTTTTTAATTTTAATCCCCCTGGTTGGTCGGGATTCTGCCATCTACTAATTAATATCAGTTATCAAATGGAAATGATAGTTACAAGGATCATGACCATAATGAATTACTCTAATCCAGAAATTTTGACTTTTGTATATTTTCAAAGATTGTGTTTAATGCGGTGAATTGGAAGTTGTAGTTCTAACTTCATTAGAAGCCTTGGTTTTGTTATAAGGATGATTTTTGATAGGTTAGAAGCCTTTGGTATAATAGAAGGCTTGTTTCCGGTAGTTTAGAAGCCTATGTTTTATTGCAGGGCTTGACTTTTGTATGCTAGAAGTTGGGGACCATAGTTGTCAAATTCTGTGGCATGGTGGATCTTGGCCTCCCTGCCATGAGAAGATTTGTTCATTATGGCAGCCATGGTGACGCCATGGTGTTCTTATGGTGGACTTAAATGGTGGATTTTTTATCTATCACCATGAGCAGCCATCCACCATTGACAACTCTGCTGGGGACATGAAGTCCAGCACATAATATGATTTATGAAAGAAAGGGACTTTGGAGTGACCAGGGTCTGTAGCATTTGCCAATTATATTATTAGTGAAATAGTAAACATAACCTCAAGCTAATCATAATTTTGTAATAAGGCAAGCCTTAGAAATGGAATAGTCATTTTCAATGCACCAGGTTCAAAGTGAGCTTTTATTAAAAAGAACAGAATAAAAAAACGTTCAAGCTGAGCTTCATCCAACCATGAGGGTATTGTAGTCAATGATGGATCCAAAAAATTTAAGTGATGGGGGAAAAACTAATACATGTACGTATCAAGAAGTTTGGCAAAATATGTATATGCATCTATACTACTAAAAAAGCTTTTTTATACCTTTATGGGGGCACATGCCCCCAACATCCCCTAAGTAGATTCGCGCCTGATTGTAGTTTTCCCCTACTTATATTTTGTTACCTTGGAGGATTGAACTGTCCTAGCTGGTGGACTTGATCGGTATTATTGTAGCATTTTGGGCTTGCTAGTTACCCATCTATGTTTTTGTGCGATGTAGAAAGGAGATTACTGGGAAGCTGCTGCTTCTGTTATACTGAATGTAGATGTTGGAGATTATCATGTTTAGGTTAAAATGTAATGCTTTTATAGTTTGGTGCTAACTTGAATTCTCTACATGAGTTTTATGTTTTTATTTTTTAGTGTTACACTGATGAATTTATTTCCAAGTTATTTTGTCATGTAATTTTCTGACTCAATATTATGCAATCTGCAGTGCTAGAGATGAGAATGAAGTTGCTTTGTGCGTCAAAGATTTGAACTCTCCAAGCTATCATCCTTCCATGGTTTCTCTATGGGTCAGAGACTCATTTGAGAGGAAGGACACAGAAAGAGATCTTTTGGCCAAACTGCTAGTTAACCTTGTGAAATCACAGGATGGCACCTTGAGTCAAGCCCAGCTTATCCAAGGGTAAAGAATTATTAAGCGGCATGATTGTTAGTATAGAGATTTCTCTTGTTGTAAAGACCCTTGTCATGTTGTTTGTTCCTTTGTATGCTGGCTAGGTTTGAATCTGTTCTCAGTATGTTGGAGGATGCTGTGAATGACGCCCCTAGAGCAGCAGAGTTTCTTGGCCGTTTTTTTGCAAAAGTTATAACGGAGAGTGTAGTCACTTTGAATGAGATTGGGCGATTAATACATGATGGTGGAGAGGAGCCATGCAGTCTCTTACAGGTTGGACTTGCAGCCGATGTTCTTGGAAGCATCTTGGAGGTAATCAAATTGGAGAAGGGGGACACGGTTCTTAGTGATATCCTTGCAAGCTCTAACTTGCAGTTGGCAACTTTTCGGCCACCTAGTCCTGTAATATCAAGAAAGTTAGAGAAATTTATTTAGAGGACAGTGATGCTCATTGTATCCTTTTCGGCTAGAGGGGGAGAAATTATTTTGTCTAGTACTTTGAGGGCACTAAATCTGCATAGATGATTTTCTGCGGGAGATGGACGGGTAGAATGCTGTATAAGATTTCTCTGTCTTATTATTATTTCTCCAAACATCTCTGCAATTGTAAAAGGTTCAATTGAGCATCCGAGTTTGTAGGCTGAGTTTATCAGGTCTGCTTGATGAGGGGCTTACTTTGTAGATATAGAGAAGCTTGAACATGAGAGAATCTTCTCATCTTAGATGTAAATTGGTTCGAACTGACCGTCAAATTCGAAAAACGGAACCAAACTACTTAGTTTGGTTTTCGTTTGTGTTGTGGGTGTAATTGGGTAAAACCAAATTATGATTGGTTAGGTCATTGCTATTTATGATTTCAAAGACCTGACCTTTCCCGTTTTTTGGTTTAAACCCCTCAGCCCAATCCATTTCTTTCTACCCAGCCCAAAGCCCATCTCTTGTTCTCTCCCACAATGCATGCCCAGCTTAATTCCCCATCACCCTCACTTCTCAGAACCTGAAGCTGCGACCATTTCGACCTAAATAAATGAAGCTGCCACCTTGATCTTCGCTCCTGTTTCATTCTCCTCGATCTTGTTGAGCCTCACAAGTACGAGTTGCAGCCGATCATCAATGTGCGCCACATGTTCAGCAGCTACACGATTGGACTTGCCTTGTTGACCATTGGCTTCACTGTATTAAGTCATGCACGGTGGGAATTGTCACGTGATGGGGGCAGAGTTCCTTGCGGCCTCTTGTTAACTTTCATCATGTCAGGATGGAGATGGCGCACCAGATGGCAGGTTGATGTATTGCTCAAGGGTTAGGGCCATGTCGCTAGATTTGCTAATGAAGAACTCGAGGCTGTTCTTTACCGGAATTCTCCCATGGGGTTAGTGTGTGGCACCTTGATCCCTTTGAAATTGTGATTTTGTTTTTCTGCTGTCATTGATGGAGATAAGAGAATGTATGTGTTTCGTTTTCTTGTTTGAATTTCGAACTATTTCTTTCAGTTTTAGTCACGGGAAGGTGTGGTTGTTGAAAAATGATGGAAAAATGTTTCGGATCCAAAGTATTCGAAAGTAAAAAAGTTTGTTGTGTATAACCTGATTATTTGAATCAAATTAATTTCAATTTAATTGATTCGATCTGGTTTAGAATTTGGTCGGAATAAAACTAATCAAATTTAATTCAGCTCGAAACAACTCAACTTGATTATACCCTAGTGCTAATTGTAAAGTCGACGGAAAAGTTGACATTTGATAAACCAGGTATATTTTTTAACGTCATATGAATAATTTTTAAATATAGAGACGTGCATACAATAATGATAATTTTTATAATGCGTCGACTTTTTGTAAGGTAGTTGGGCTTGCAATAAATTAATCCATGGCAAGAAATATATATTTCACATTGCTTCATGTATTTGGCTTCTTTTAAGAGTAAATGAATGAATTTTTTTTTCGGTCGAAAATCAATGAATAACTTAACATTAAAATAAGCTTGCAATAATCCCACGTGAAAAAAATAACTAGCCCAGAAGTAGTGTATATGCAGGATCAAATGCTCCGGTTCACGAGTATCCATTAAGAAAGAACAAAAGGGCCAAAAATTTAGAAAATGATCAAACACGAGAAACACATTGTGCAGATTCTTTTCTTATTTTTTCTTTCTTTCTTCATTTGCGTTAATGGTGTGCACTTAGTGTTGATTCATGGAGGCAGCCGTGGTGCATGGTGCTGGTATAAGGTGGCAACTCTGCTGAAATCTGCTGGCCATAATGCTACAACTCTTGACTTGGCTGCCTCTGGAATCAATCCAAAGCAGGTGCAGGAGATTCGTTCAATTTCTGAATACTATGAACCTTTGTTGGCATTCATGAACTCTCTTCCTCCGGCGAAGGACACTTGTGGGTCACAGTCTTGGTGGCATACCCATGTCTATTGCTATGGAAAGATTCCCCGAGAAAATCTCAGTTGCAGTTTTTGTTACTGCATACGTGATTAGTGAAAACCTTATCCAGCTCTTAATCAAGAGGTGCTGTGCTTTATATGACGATCTAGCATTTTTTTTGTTCTGGCAATCAGAAAATTTTGTTTTAAGGGATTTGAGTCCATTATTATGCAATAGTTGCAGAAGACGGATATGGATTAATTTTAAGGATCAATAAGATATCATTTTGTATCTGTCAATTTAACGGCCTAGAAATGAAAGAAAAGTTATAGGAAAAAGAGAGCAAGGTTTGGGATGTTTAAACGGTGATTAAATTGAAGGCATTTTAACATAATTGTTACGGACAGGAAAATTTAGAAAGGATAGAAGAAATGACGGTAGTAGTAAGGACTTATAGAAGGAGCTTTTTTTTTTTTCCAAAAGAAAAAAAAAATTCATCGTTTTGGAACCATACAAGGGTAGCTATAGGTGTAGTAGTTTAACTTGTCATATTTATTTTCTTTATATTGTATAATTTGTTTCTAAAGTTGACTGCAATATCTATTCAATGAGGCTATCTTCTATAAATTCATAAATTCTCTAAGAGAAAAAAAAATCATTTTACTTGACATATTAATTTTGTGAATCATTATTATCTCTCACTTCTATGTATTTTCAATGCAAATAACCAACGTTTCAATTAGTAAATAGAATAAAACAAATAATTTTTTTTATTATAAGAACATCTAAGAATTTCTTTAGTTGTATTGAGCCACTTGGATGTTTTTTTATTTCATAAACCTGTTGTGGTATCCTTTGCTTTGGATATTTCTTCATTCGTGGCATTTGCCAATACTTAGATTTGCTACTACTTCCAAATTCTCAAGCTCCATGTCTACATAATTCTAGTTTTCATAAAGGTGCTTTCTATTATGAATCTTTTTTTCCCTATTTTTTTAACAATTACGCTGAAGCTTTGAGTTGGCTCGATAAAGAGTTGACAAGTGGAGTTGTAAAAATCTTAGTTTGCATACATCTCTTTGAGTGAATTATCGAAATGTCGCTCTATCTCTTTCCTTCACCATCTTTCATCTGGCCCTCGTAACCTAATTGTAATAGGTGACAATGTTGTGTTCCCAATCTTTCTTTCTCAAACGTTGGCAATTACCCCATCCAAAATTTTCTCTTTGAATTTTTTCTACTTCTTTTTTATTCATCCTTTAAAAAGATAAATGAAAAGAAAGAAAGCACAAAATTTTTCTCTCTTAACCCTTTTCGATTTCACTGTCCATGGTTATAATCAGAGTTGTCAAAATGGATCAAACCCATTAGGCTAACTCACTTACTAGGAAAAAGGTAGATCAAGCCTATAAATTTTAACCTCTTTTAAACCAACCCGTTATCAATTTGACTCATTTAATTTGTGTGCTAAATAGGTCAATCTAGTGGGCAAACTGTGACACCCTAAGTATAATATCATCTTTAAGCCATGACATTAGACTTAGGTGTTGTAACTTATAATTTAGTAGATCTTACTTAAGTATCTATAGCAATTTTGATTAATTCGTATAATAACTAATTCACAATCAACAAAAACATATAAAAAGGAAACAAAGTATTCACTAAATATAGATCCAAATACAAGAAAAAAAAAACTTTTATGAGCTTCAATATACATCTATCTCCTTATTTACAAACATACATATATATATATAACAGAATACAATTGATAAGGGACTTTAAGATATTGAGCTTCTGTAGTAGCCTTCTCATTGTTCTCTTAATCAATCTAGAGACGACACATGAATATAAACAAACATAGGGGTCAAAATTGTGAAATTTTTAGTAGGGCATCCCTAAAAGACATAACAAAATCCATGTTATCGTCATCATCCCAGCCACTTCAGTTTGTTAAGAAAAATGTGATCATACAACACATATCCAATATTATTTTAGAGTTCTAAAATCATCCTTTCAAAGTGGGTTTCTTCCAACATTCAATCACTTAATATACATATTTCTTAATCACTTTATTCAACCAATATCATTTAGAATATATATTGTTTAAATTGCAACTTAAACATATTGGTCTCAACATAGATGATAATATCATTCACTTAGCACAATCTATTCCAAGCTAGGTTTACTTTCCACTCCTGGATAATAGGCTATTCTTCAAGACTGAGTTCATTCCTATACATGATTATTGAATTTACTTTATCAAACTCTCACACAATCTATTCCAAGCTAGGTTTACTTTCCCTGACTCAATTCAAGGGTAGTCAGATTTACTTTCTCAACCTACCAAATTTACTTTTTCCTGCCCAAGAAAACATAATATCATTCTTTCTCTCATGGAGAGGTAATTGTCAAAAGTATTCACAATTATATGGATAATATCATCTTCAAGCTCACATAGTATACATGATATCAATTCATTGGCATCTAATCATCATTTCAGCATAATATCATATTGTCCAGAAACTCCAACCTTAAAGAAAATAATGAATAAATTATTACTAAACATAACCAAAACAAAGCAAAATAATTTTTCAGAGATAATTTCATATGTCTATGAGACCTTGTAAAAATGTTAAAGCAAAATAAGGTCTCTAGCTATATTAACAAAATTATATAAATTTGGAGGTCAGAAATCACCTAATTTCAGTCAACAGTCAAAATTCCTAATTTTATTACCATATCAAATAAAATGATAAAATTCTATAAAAATTCAATGTTGGACTTCAAGATGTCCACAACATACTTTAAAAATTTCAAGTTAAAGTTCGATTATGTGATATAGTAATAAAATTGGACAAAATCAATGCTTCAGAATTGACTATGCAGACTGAAACTCAAACCAGCTCTGTTTTTGAATTTTTAAAAATAGTCAAAGTGTTCAAATGAACTCAAGAAAAATACTTGAGATGCCTCCATATGTTAGCTTTATCATATAAAAATTTTAGCTCAAAATCATATATCTAACTAAGTGAGAAAATTCATGAAATTTTACTTGTCTGCTTAAATATGAGTTTCTAGCAACAAAATTTGCCATTTCTTTTGACAAAAAGAACTTTCTAATAAAACTAAAGCATTCCACCCAACTAAACACTTCAATATCTATATATGAACATTCAATATAACCAAAGATTTTTAGTCAAACCATTTAAATATTTTCAAAACAAATTTTGAGAAGAAATAGGCTCAAAGAAACCTTACTTGTCACTTGTAAGCTTTTGCTTTTGTCTTGGCTTTCTCTAAAAGCTCTTACACTTGACTTTTGACTTTAACCACTCAAACCCTCCTCTAAGGCGGCAAGAAAAACAACCATAATATTGATGGTGAAGTGCAGTGAAGGTTCTCTATAAGAAATTGATATAGCGGTTACAAGAGCTAGTATGTAATTTGTGCTTTGATCTTAGAAATTTGAAGTTGTAACCTAGGGTTCTAGCTAGGTTTTGATGTTGTAACCTGGGGTTCTAGCTAGGTTCCATTGCATCCTTCAGATCAAGCACTCCATTGTCCAGTGTCCTGGGGCCTTATGATAGGTGCAAAACTTGGACTTGTCCACATTCTTTTTTGGCTTCAAGACCCTTGGCTTGGGCAACATCTCCATGTTGCAAATTCCTTTGTATATGTTTGTGAGGGAGACAACCAATGGTGTGTATTTAGTATATTTCGGACCTCGGCCAGATTTCCCTCCTTGCTTACCTCTTTTCTTCGGCTTCCCATTACCATTCTGAGTTTACAGGCCTAGACGTTTTTGTACATTGGTCCTGCCCTGCATGGTTTCCTTCGAGTGTATGTACTTTTCAAGCCAGGTTTGGATTTCTTCTAGGGTCTTAGGTGGTTCTTTAGCCAGGGACTCCACAGACAGCCTGTTTCAGAGTCCATTGATCAGGGTGACCAAGGTTGTCTGGGTACTGAGTTCCTCACAGAGCAAGTATTGAAGTGCTCCAAATAATCTCGAAGGGGCTCGTTTTGCTATTGGAATAAATCGAGTAAGCTCAATGCTAACTTGGGCTTAAAACGCCTGGTCATGAAATCGGCCAAAAACTTCAAGGCCTGCTTAGAAAACTTGTCAGCAAGGAGCTATATTATTGAACCATTCAAGAGCTATTTTCCGCATGGTAATAGGGAAAACATGACACTTCATTACGTGTAAGGTGTTGACCAGGTACATCCTTGACCTAAACAAGTCTAGATGCTCTTGGGGGTCTATGGTGCCATCGTATCCTTTGATCTTTGTTAGGAATTTGAAGTCCCATGGCAATTTCAAACTCATAATGTGATCGGAGAATGGAAAGTTGTCTTCTTCGTCACGCACTACTGCCTTCCCCTTCTTTCTTCCGGAATTACATTTTGCTAGAGTTGAGCTAGATGAATCGATTATGGAAGTCTCGTCAGAAGCTAGTTCATGCTCTCGTGTTTGGCGGGAATTAAAATTTCTCCAATAATACTCTTTTAGGCCCAAAGGTTCATACCAAGGATACGAACTACACGGGCTGCGGTCACCACCACCACGACTAGTCCCACTGCTGTGCCGTCTGAAACTCCTATGTAATGGGCTCAAAGATTGCCTCCATTGAGTGTCCAACATGTATCCGCGTTCTCTATATATAAATCTTCTATAGGCATACTATCGCGCCAATGCAGCTTCTCTTTCCCTTCTTTCTTTAGCATGACGCTCTTCTTCATATCTTCGGCAATCTTCTATTATCACCTTCATAGAATTAACGTCTCGCTGCAAGTATTGAACGGTTTAGGCTTGTTCGCTTATAATTTTCAGCATCTCAGCCATCGTGGGAGAACTAACCTTGCTAGTACCAACATTTCAAATTTCACGAAGGTTGGCTAGACTATTTTCCTCGCCTAGGACTTCGTCCCTATCTGCCACGTGTTTGCCCGTGTGGTGGACTTTGAAGTGGTGTGCACCACCACCTCATGAAGTTATTTTTGGGCACACGATTTCACTGTCGGTGTATCTCGAAGGGAATCCTCCTCGTGGCTGACATTGTTGTTTTGAAGATAGATCAGGAAAAAGGGTTAGAAGGTTTCCCATAAATGATGCCAATGTAACGAGGGAGTGGATTAGAGAGCTACCTCATTAGAGAAGTATTTCGGAAGCCTCCTGATCAAGTCTTTCCTAAGTGTCTCTTGAGAAAAATAGTGGGGGCTCCTTGAAAGGACTCCACCTAGAGAATGAGTAGACATTTAAGCAGAGTGAAGATATGATGAAAAGAATGTGTCAATTGTAACACCCTAATATTTAACCCAACACGCCTAGGTCGCATTTTGAGTTAATTATTAGTTATTACTCTTTTGTTCTAGTTCTTAACCTTGCATTTGTAAAATACTTAGCAAAAATACGGCTAATTTTTTTTTTTTTGAATCTTAAACAAAATAGTGAGCCTCGTATACCGAAAATGAACAGCGTCCTATACATCGCGAGCAAGCATATGATATTTAAACCCATAGTATCACATTCATAGATAATCGTCATGAATTCATGTAATAACAACATCCTTACACACCAAACACGTAGTAATGAATAATGATATCTTCATCCTTAACAGTTAGGATGATACATTAATCCACAAAACAGAAAAGAAACAAAGTGCATAAAGTAGTGCGGAAATTTAAATAGACTAAGGACCACTCTTCACTACTAAGTCTACTGGGGTGCACATAGGTGGGATAACCTCAAGATAGGGGGAAAACGAAGGAAGCTATCCACTAAGTGTGCTAGGGCACTGCGATCACTAATCATCCTCGGCTATCAAAATGTCTCTATGGAGAAGGGGAAGTGCGGCCAATGAAACGGGTCAGCTCCTCAGCATTACCGAGACCGTAGGATGGGACGAACATGGGCACCTCGGCGAGGACGAACAGCCCCACGATAAAGCGAGGTAGCTCCCTCGATGGACCTCTGACCGAAGTTGCTCCTTCACCGTCATCTCCAAGCTCCATGGGAAAAGCAGGGGCGGAACCGCCAGAGGAGTGTTGGGATGGTGACTCCTCTGAGGGGTCTGTCTCAGGCTCAGACGAACTAGGAGAATGAGGAACGTACTCAGGATACCCATGAACAGACGAAGCAGTAGGATGTGTGCAGCCAGCTGCTCTCCTCGCGAACGGGCATGCTCGAAGATCAGCTCATCAGTAAATGGAGTGGCAGGAGAAAATCTATAACTAGTAACTGGGTGTGTAAAAGGACGTGCTAAGAACACGAACAATCGAACAGCACAACGACCCACGAAATGATAAGTCTGGTGAGTGGCGTCAAAGTGCATTTCCCAGGTGGGAGCATCAACGAAGATCACGAACGACGCCATCGGCCTCAAGACGTAGTGGAAAGAATGCAAGAAAGAGGGAGTGAGAAACTTATAAAAGAATCTCAGTGGGGTTTTCACCTCCTAACAATATGTCATCATCTACGTCCTCAGGCACCTTGGGTTTTCATTATGAAAATAGTGGGCACAAGTAAAGTTTCCTTATTAAGTTCGAAAAGTCATTATCCAAGGTCCGTGTCTTTTAGCATGAATCAATGTCATGAATGCATCATACCAATTCATGGAATGCATGTCAATGCCACATGCAAGTACATCATAGAGAATTATACTAAGTCAATCACAAGAAATGCATATCATGATTATAAAGTATGCTTGATAATTTGCAAGATGCACGTGATGATTTCCTTGATGCACATGATGATTTGCATGAACTTTCCTCTTTCATATACTTTTCTATGCGGCCACCCTAATACTCTCTCCTATGAGAGTTCTAGGTTATGAGCTCATACCTAATTAGTCGTCACTAGTTTCCAACTTATCCCAGATAAGTATAAATAAATTTCGACTCCCAGAGTGTGGGTTAGGGGGCTTAAGGATCACCTATCATATTCCGACTCCCAGTGCGGTTAGGATTATCTCCTTCTTGAAACGCATTTACTTACACCGGTGCATAGTAAATTTATCCGCTTTGGCAGTCTGCATCTACCATACCCTCACGGTTTTGTTATCTCCCTCTCAAGCGTGAGAAATGCGTCTCGGTATGCTATGCAAGAATGCAGCATGAATGTACAACCTCAAATACCATCCAGATACAATATGAGCATTCCATTTCGGATATCATCATGATATTTCACTTAGCATTTCATGCTCACCAATGTCATATAAATCATGCATCTCAATCCATTATGATCATAGCATACCACAAATGAGTCGTATAAGTCGGGTTCACAACCTCATTCATAAACACATATTCATGCTTCACATTCATATAATCATATAACACATGTCATCAACACTTTGCGGGATGATAAATATGCTCCTACCCAATATGCCGGAATCAAGGCCCGGACTCAGCTAATGTACATGCTATGTTCATTATAAAATATGCATAGACATGTATATGGGCAGTGAACAACCAATCATCATGAATCACCAATTATGAAATTCAATTCCAAGTTCTCGGTAATTACCCCTTTGTCTTACGGGGGTTAAAACTTAGGCTCGACGTAACCTAATTACCGTAACTATTCTCTTAGGCATCTCAAAGGTCATACTCAATGATTTCCATCTATTTTCAACTTCAAAAACATTTCTAAATGATGCTGGATAGTTTGGGCAAGAACCATAAAATATATCGTTTCGGGGTTCTAGAATTTACGTCTTTGACCCTTTCTAGTTTCCGATTTCTCCTATAGTGCTAACATTAATTCTCACTGCCTCCTATAGGATTTTTCACATCTAATTCCACTTCCAAACAGAATATTTGCCAAATAATTGATCTCAATGCAGTAGCCATATTTTATCAAACTCTACGGGTCTCAAAGCTACATTTTTCGGTTCTTTCTAGATTTGTAGTCTTTCCAAAATACCTAAAATAATTTCTGCATCAACTACTAATGATTTCCTCACATTTATCTCATCCTAAACATCTCTTAACAGTGTTTGTATCATCTAGGCAGTAGCTATATTTTCATTTCATAAAAGCATTAGAGAGTTGCATAATTTACTCGTTTCCATTACTAGCTTACCCTAGGATGTTAGAAATAATTTTTGCAACAAGTAACAACATTTTCTACCAATTAAAACACCTCCAAACAGAATCATACAGAATTTATGAGTTAGAAACAGTGACCAAAAATTTAGTTCCGAAATCATTCAAAAAATTATACTTTTGATAACTTCTAGTTACTAGTTTTCCTCTTCGCTTTGTTGGAGTCATAGGAAATGCCTAAAAATATTTTTATCTCTTGAATACTCATATAAATTTGCTAAAACAGAAACTAAACATCTCAAATCACATTAATAGCTCCCTTGTTCATAAAACACCATTCTTGCTACACTTGAGTCCCAAAACTTGCGAAAAAAAAAAAACTTTAAAACACAACTTGTATAATTTTCAATAACTATCTCAACTTAAAATCAAGTAAACCCATTAAGGATTCCTCATAGTGTCATAGCCGCATGTATATATATATACACAAATGTGTGGCCATGTTCAAATTTACATTTAAGATCCAAGGACAAGTTTTGAGCTTTAGTGTCTTAGGTGATGACTTGAAAATAAATATGCTATGCAAGTCCACTTTTATCTTTAGGAGTTAGAATGATAGCTTGAAAAATAAATATGCTATGCAAACCCATTATTATCTTCAAGGTTTATGGTGATGGCTCAAAATAAACATGCCATGCAAGGGTTTCATTATTATCTCTTAAGATTAAAGTGGTAACTTGAAAGTAAACATGTATGCAAATCCATTTTTACATCTTAATCATTAAAGCTCAAAACTTTTCAAGATTAGATTCTTGTCCTCAACCAATCTTAAACATGGTGAGCTTTAGAGTCCTATTGTTCATAGTTCCAAGAACCTCATTTCTTTGGACTCACCATCAAGCCCAAGTAAAATCATAAAGAGACCGAAAAAGCATACTAAATACACTAATATGTTATCTTGGGGTCAAAACGAAACTCAAGCTCTAGAGGTTCAAAATATAGTAGTTTTCACAACTACCATCAAGAACCATCATCATTGAACTTTGGTTGTGAACAACCAAGAATAGATAACCAAAACTAAACCATCAAAACATTTTATTTCTCATGGCCTTTGTAAAACCGAAAAATACTAAACCTTGAGCTCTAGAGGTTAAACACTTGATGGTGTCAAAACCATCATCAAAACCCTCATCATCAAGCCACGGTTTCAACTTCCCATTGACATCCAAAACCAAAAATGAAGGGAACTCATATGAAGGTTCCAAAACCGAAAATAGATGAAGAAGAGAGGAGTAAAAATTTATTCATTCAACCAACCATAAATCCGAAAATGAACCAAGAAAAGGAATGAAACATCAAAACAAAATCCCTACCACGGTTGTTTCTTGTTTGCAAGAGTGAAAGCTTGATCTTGTATGAAACAAAGAGAAGAAAAATCTTCTCTTGATGGGCAAGATGATTTCTGCCAAGAGGAGTTAAGGTAGTAGGAGGATTTTTCTTGTGTTCTTGTGTTTTGGAGATGGAAAGATTAAGTGTTTAGGAGTTGATCTATGGTGGAGATATGTTGATTAGAGGTGGAGAGCTTGGGTGGAGGTTGAAGATGGTGGCTCTTGGAGGTGGAGGAGAGGAAGAAGATGAAGTGTTTAGGTTAGAGAGAATATGACTACTTTTTGGACAATTAGGTTTACCAAAAACAATAGATAGTAAGAATGAGTGTTTTGTGTGTGTATTGGTGTATTAAATTTGAAAATAATGGGGACAATGACCATGAGGCAACCGTAGCCTCCTTGAGCAATGGGGAGGAAAATTTTATTTTATTTTGAGTGGAAGAATTAGAATTTTAGTTAGCATAAATTAGGGAATTAATTTAGGAAAAGAATTCTTTTTGTTGGAAGTTGTTTGTAGTGGTTTAGGCACTCAAGACAACTTTTTGGAGTGGTCATACAACTTTGTTTGACAAAAATCCCATTTGAAAAACAAGCACTAACATAGTTCCCTAAATTAAGGAAGTAGAGAAAATCCACTAACTCTTAGTTTATTAGGTTTTTTTGTAATCTAGTGAATCATAAAATTTGAAATGGAAATTTAATTTCAAAATAAATTTCAGACCTTAAATAATTTAAAATAAATAATCTGGCCCATAATAAGTAAATAAAATTTAATTATATTTAATTAAAGCCTAATAGTGCCCATGTATCCTTATTTACCCAATTACGCTTAAGTAGCACCAATTAGGGGTAAAATGGTAATTTCACATAAAATTTACCTGAGACTACCCGAACCTTTTCCGAATATCAAACATCCATCAATATTAACATTTCTAACTTTTGGGTAATGGCGGGTTCAATCGGCACTAAATTAGTGCCAAATCGCCATGAGGGGCATTTTGGTCATTTAAGCGCATGAAAGTTCGTAAATTGAAATTTTCACCTCTATCATAATTCATAACACATTTTATCCCCTTCAATCATCAAACTAACCCCCTTGGGATGGCCGAGAATGACCGTCTTCGATTTCCGTGTGAAAATGACATCAGGGGCATTTTGGTCATTTGTACACGGAAAAATCGGGGATTTGCGGTTCTTGCTCGAACCACTCATCAAATCTCATATAATCCTGATCCTATAATTAAAACATGATGTCGAGGATGGCCCAGGCTATCCGGCCTTAAATTTTTATCCAAAATGACCTAGGGGTATTTTGGTCATTTAGCCTTGATAGAGAAAAAATCGGGGCGTTACATTTCCCCCCTCCTAATAAAAATTTCGCCCTCGAAATTTGTTACCTGTGAATAATTCCGGATATTGCGACCTCATCTCTGATTCTAGCTCCCATGTGCACTCCTCCTCTTTTCCCTGTCCCCATGCTACCTTGACCAAGGGTACGGTTTTACTTCTCAATTGCTTGACTCCCTTGTCCAAGATTCTTATGGGCGGCAAATTGAAAGTTAGGTCTTCCCTTAATCTCCTCATCCTCTTGTTGGGCCTGGGTGATTCTCTCTTTGAACTCACTGGTTACGCTGAGGTGACACATCCTTAAGCTTCTGGTTGTTAGAGTCATTCCTAAGTTCATGTCTCTAAACTTCTCAATCAATTCCGCCTCCTTAACCATCATTTGAGACAGATGCAATGACTTCCGACTCAGGGCATCGGCCACCACATTGGCCTTTCCAGGATGATAGTTTAATCCAAAATCATAATCCTTCAGAAATTCCATCCATCTCCTCTGCCTCATATTCAACTCCTTCTGATCGAAAAGGTATTTGAGACTCTTATGATCAGAAAATACCTCAAACTTCACCCCATATAAGTGGTGTCTCCACACCTTCAAGGCAAACACAACTGCGGCCAATTCTAGGTCATGGGTGGGGTAGTTTGCCTCGTGAGGCTTGAGTTGTCGGGATGCATAGGCCACCACTTGCCTATTTTGCATCAGTACACATCCCAAGCCTTTTCCTGACGCATCACAGTAAACTTCGAAGGATGCATTAGGGTCAGGTAAAACTAACCTTTGGGGTTGTGGTTAACCTCACCTTTAGTTCTTGAAAACTTTGCTCACATTCTGTAGTCCATTCAAAAGGGGCACTCTTCCTTGTAAGCTTGGTCAAGGGTAAGGAAATCCGAGAAAATTCTTTAATGAATCTACGGTAATATCTAGCTAATCCTAAGAAGCTTCGTATCTCTGTCACTGTGGTTGGTCTCTCTCCCACTCATTCGCTTCTATCTTACTAGGGTCAACTGCGATACCTCCCTTTGAAACTACATGTCCTAAAAATTTTACTTCTTCCAACCAGAATTCACACTTAGATAACTTTGCATACAACTTCTTCTCTTTCAAAATCTCTAATACTATCCTTAAATGGTGCTCATGCTCTTGAGGTCTTGAGTAGATGAGTATATCATCTATGAAAACAACCACAAATTGATCCAAATAGGGCCTGAAAATCCTATTCATGTAATCCATAAACACAGCAGGAGCGTTGGTCAATCCAAATGACATCACTGTGAATTCAAAGTGGCCATACCGAGTCCTAAAAGCAGTCTTAGGTATGTCCTCATCTCTTACCCTAATTTGGTGATATCCCGATCTTAGGTCAATCTTTGAGAACACTACTGCTCCCCTTAGTTGATCCATCAAGTCATCAATCCTAGGTAGAGGGTACTTGTTCTTCACGGTCACTCGGTTCAACTGCCTATAGTCTATGCAAAGCCTCATGCTTCCATCTTTCTTTTTGACGAATAGGACAGGGGCTCCCCATGGTGATGCACTAGGCCTTACAAACCTCTTTTCCAAAAGCTCCTCTAATTGAGTCTTTAATTCGGTTAATTCTAGGGGCGACATCCTATAGGGTGCAATGGATATGGGTCCTGTTCCTGGCACTAACTCAATCGAAAACTCTACCTCCCTAACTGGAGGGAACTCAGGTATCTCATCCGGAAATACTTCAGGGTATTCTCTTACTACGGGCACATCATCAATATCTTGCTCAAAGTCCACATCGTTCGCGGCTAGGAGAACGTACCCCTTACTCTCATCCCCATAACAGTTAACCTCTACAGCATTCAAATAAAGTTTTAAAGATGCACTAGACACACTAGGGATAGGGAGGAAGATGACAGACCTGGTATAGCAGTTCAACAATACACGGTTAGCATAAAGCCAATCCATGCCGAGGATCATGTCTAAATCATGCATAGGTAAACAAACTAGATCTTGAACAAAAGGTCTACCTTTTACAATGAAACGACAACTTAAGCAACATCTACAAGTCCTAACAGGTTTACCAGTAGGTGTAGAAACAGTAAGATCAAAGGGAAGTTCTGACACATGTAAATGCAAGGAGTTGACACTATCATGTGATATGAAGGAGTGGGTTGCGCCAGAATCAAATAGTACAATTAAGGTCCTACCATTCATTTCGCACTTACCTTCTATGAGGCTTCTGGATTTTGTTGAATCTTTTGCATTGAGGGTAAAGACCCTCCCTTGGTGTTGCGGCCTGGGGTTAGGGGCCCTCAGGTTCCTCTCGGTGCATTCTCTAGCAAAATGACCAGGTTTCCCACATTTGAAGCAAACTCCTTGACCCATCAAGCAAGGACGATCTCCGTGTGGCTTCCCACACTTGGGACATAGAGCAACAGGTGCAGGCCTAGGGGGTGCAGCTGGGGTTCTTTGTGGCGCCTTGCCCTTGGAACCACTAGACCCTCCATGATGAAAATCATTCCTAGGGCCTTGGGGCCTGAACTGCGGCCTAGGGTGTGGCCTGAGCGATGGTTTGGATTGAGGCTTGAACCTCGGAGCTTGAGGTGCCATCTTCTTCTTGAAATTCTCACCCTTGATACATTCAACTTCTTATGCCCCTCCTCGATAATACGACATTTGTTGACCAAGATAGGAATTCCCTAATTTCCATGTGTGCAACATGATATTGATCTCTGCCTTTAATCCTGCTTCATATTTGACACATTTCCAAACTTCATCAGGGTTCCCTTGAAAAACCCTTGAGAACTTGATTAGCTCTTCGAACTTTGCAGTATACTGGGCAACACTCATGCCTCCTTGGGTTAGCTGCATGAATTCTATATCCTTGGCATTCCTCACAGATTCAGGAAAATACTTCTCGTAAAAGTAGGCCTTGAATAATTCCCAATTCATCGCAGTGTCAGATGCTTCTAGCAATCTTCGGTACCATTCCACGAACTCGAGATCCGCCTCTAACATGTAGGCAACAAAAGTTACCTTTTGTTCCTCGGTGCAAGTGATCACAGAAAAGATCTTCTCCATGCTTTTAATCCATTCTTTTGCATGGTTTGGGTTCATGGTCCCTCAAAATGATGGTGGATTAGCCTTGCAGAATTCCCCAAAGCGGGCATGCTCAAGACCTTCAAGCGATCTGAGGGGCCGCGTCCAGCATCTCCCCGTTGATCCATCCGTTCGAACATCATCTGCATAGCCCTAGCCATTTCCCTAAGAGCTTCAGCGATCTCATTACCTGTTCGCCTCCGCTGGAGTCCTATTACGTCGTAGTGTCGTACCATTGATCCCTGAACACACAGAACAACAAACACTGAGTTGATCAGGCTCAATACTCTATGTAAAGTGAGCTAGTTATCATGGTACATTTCCACAAACATTGTCATGTCTCTCTACCCTATAGCTTATCCTATCAATAAAGCAACTACACATGACAAAACTAACGCATTATGCTTAAGAAGCATAGTCAGTCCAATCCTCAGGCTCCATGAGAATCGAACTGCTCTGATACCAAAATGTAACACCCTAATATTTAACCCAACACGCCTAGGTCGCATTTTGAGTTAATTATTAGTTATTACTCTTTTGTTCTAGTTCTTAACCTTGCATTTGTAAAATACTTAGCAAAAATACGGCTAATTTTTTTTTTTTTTGAATCTTAAACAAAATAGTGAGCCTCGTATCTAAAATGAACAATCCTATACATCGCGAGCAAGCATATGATATTTAAACCCATAGTATCACATTCATAGATAATCGTCATGAATTCATGTAATAACAACATCCTTACACACCAAACACGTAGTAATGAATAATGATATCTTCATCCTTATGATTAGGATGATACATTAATCCACAAAACAGAAAAGAAACAAAGTGCATAAAGTAGTGCGGAAATTTAAATAGACTAAGGACCACTCTTCACTACTAAGTCTACTGGGGTGCACATAGGTGGGATAACCTCAAGATAGGGGGAAAACGAAGGAAGCTATCCACTAAGTGTGCTAGGGCACTGCGATCACTAATCATCCTCGGCTATCAAAATGTCTCTATGGAGAAGCGGAAGTGCGGCCAATGAAGCGGGTCAGCTCCTCGGCATTACCGAGACCGTAGGATGGGCGAACATGGGCACCTCGGCGAGGACGAAACCCCACGATAAAGTGAGGTAGCTCCCCTCGATGGACCTCTGACCGAAGTTGCTCCTTCACCGTCATCTCCAAGCTCCATGGGAAAAGCAGGGGCGGAACCGCCAGAGGAGTGTTGGGATGGTGACTCCTCTGAGGGGTCTGTCTCAGGCTCAGACGAACTAGGAGAATGAGGAACGTACTCAGGATACCCATGAACAGACGAAGCAGTAGGATGTGTGCAGCCAGCTGCTCTCCTCGCGGACGGGCATGCTCAAGATCGGCTCATCAAGAAATGGAGTGGCGGGAGAAAATCTATAACTAGTAATCGGGTGTGTAAAAGGCGGTGCTAAGAACACGAACTAGCGAACAGCACAACGACACACGAAATGATAAGTCTGGTGAGTGGCGTCAAAGTGCATTTCAGTGGGAGCATCAACGAAGATCACGAACGTCGCCATCGGCCTCTGAAGACGTAGTGGAAAGAATGCAAGAAAGAGGGAGTGAGAAACTTATAAAAGAATCTCAGTAGGGTTTTCACCTCCTAACAATATGTCATCATCTACGTCCTCAGGCACCTTGGGTTTTCATTATGAAAATAGTGGGCACAAGTAAAGTTTCCTTATTAAGTTCGAAAAGTCATTATCCAAGGTCCGTGTCTTTTAGCATGAATCAATGTCATGAATGCATCATACCAATTCATGGAATGCATGTCAATGCCACATGCAAGTACATCATAGAGAATTATACTAAGTCAATCACAGTAAAATGCATATCATGATTATAAAGTATGCTTGATAATTTGCAAGATGCACGTGATGATTTCCTTGATGCACATGATGATTTGCATGAACTTTCCTCTTTCATATACTTTTCTATGCGGCCACCCTAATACTCTCTCCTATGAGAGTTCTAGGTTATGAGCTCATACCTAATTAGTCGTCACTAGTTTCCAACTTATCCCAGATAAGTATAAATAAATTTCGACTCCCAGAGTGGGTTAGCGGGCTTAAGGATCACCTATCATATTCCGACTCCCAGAGTACGGTTAGGATTATCTCCTTCTTCGAAACGCATTTACTTACACCCGGTGCATAGTAAATTTATCCGCTTTGGCAGGCTGCATCTACCATACCCTCACGGTTTTGTTATCTCCCTACTGAAGCAGGAGAAATGCGTCTCGGTATGCTATGCAAGAATGCAGCATGAATGTACAACCTCAAATACCATCCAGATACAATATGAGCATTCCATTTCGGATATCATCATGATATTTCACTTAGCATTTCATGCTCACCAATGTCATATAAATCATGCATCTCAATCCATTATGATCATAGCATACCACAAATGAGTCGTATAAGTCGGGTTCACAACCTCATTCATAAACACATATTCATGCTTCACATTCATATAATCATATAACACATGTCATCAACACTTTGCGGGATGATAAATATGCTCCTACCCAATATGCCGGAATCAAGGCCCGGACTCAGCTAATGTACATGCTATGTTCATTATAAAATATGCATAGACATGTATATGGGCAGTGAACAACCAATCATCATGAATCACCAATTATGAAATTCAATTCCAAGTTCTCATTAATTACCCCTTTGTCTTACGCGGGTTAAAACTTAGGCTCGACGTAACCTAATTACCGTAACTATTCTCTTAGGCATCTCAAAGGTCATACTCAATGATTTCCATCTATTTTCAACTTCAAAAACATTTCTAAATGATGCTGGATAGTTTGGGCAATAACCATAAAATATACGTTTTCGGGGTTCTAGAATTTACGTCTTTGACCCTTTCTAGTTTCCGATTTCTCCTATAGTGCTAACATTAATTCTCACTGCCTCCTATAGGATTTTTCACATCTAATTCCACTTCCAAACAGAATATTTTCCAAATAATTGATCTCAATGCAGTAGCCATATTTTATCAAACTCTACGGGTCTCAAAGCTACATTTTTCGGTTCTTTCTAGATTTGTAGTCTTTCCAAAATACCTAAAATAATTTCTGCATCAACTACTAATGATTTCCTCACATTTATCTCATCCTAAACATCTCTTAACAGTGTTTGTATCATCTAGGCAGTAGCTATATTTTCATTTCATAAAAGCATTAGAGAGTTGCATAATTTACTCGTTTCCATTACTAGCTTACCCTAGGATGTTAGAAATAATTTTTGCAACAAGTAACAACATTTTCTACCAATTAAAACACCTCCAAACAGAATCATACAGAATTTATGAGTTAGAAACAGTGACCAAAAATTTAGTTCCGAAATCATTCAAAAAATTATACTTTTGATAACTTCTAGTTACTAGTTTTCCTCTTCGCTTTGTTGGAGTCATAGGAAATGCCTAAAAATATTTTTATCTCTTGAATACTCATATAAATTTGCTAAAACAGAAACTAAACATCTCAAATCACATTAATAGCTCCCTTGTTCATAAAACACCATTCTTGCTACACTTGAGTCCCAAAACTTGCGAAAGAAAAAAAAAACTTTAAAACACAACTTGTATAATTTTCAATAACTATCTCAACTTAAAATCAAGTAAACCCATTAAGGATTCCTCATAGTGTCATAGCCGCATGTATATATATATACACAAATGTGTGGCCATGTTCAAATTTACATTTAAGATCCAAGGACAAGTTTTGAGCTTTAGTGTCTTAGGTGATGACTTGAAAATAAATATGCTATGCAAGTCCACTTTTATCTTTAGGAGTTAGAATGATAGCTTGAAAAATAAATATGCTATGCAAACCCATTATTATCTTCAAGGTTTATGGTGATGGCTCAAAATAAACATGCCATGCAAGGGTTTCATTATTATCTCTTAAGATTAAAGTGGTAACTTGAAAGTAAACATGTATGCAAATCCATTTTTACATCTTAATCATTAAAGCTCAAAACTTTTCAAGATTAGATTCTTGTCCTCAACCAATCTTAAACATGGTGAGCTTTAGAGTCCTATTGTTCATAGTTCCAAGAACCTCATTTCTTTGGACTCACCATCAAGCCCAAGTAAAATCATAAAGAGACCGAAAAAGCATACTAAATACACTAATATGTTATCTTGGGGTCAAAACCGAAACTCAAGCTCTAGAGGTTCAAAATATAGTAGTTTTCACAACTACCATCAAGAACCATCATCATTGAACTTTGGTTGTGAACAACCAAGAATAGATAACCAAAACTAAACCATCAAAACATTTTATTTCTCATGGCCTTTGTAAAACCGAAAAATACTAAACCTTGAGCTCTAGAGGTTAAACACTTGATGGTGTCAAAACCATCATCAAAACCCTCATCATCAAGCCACGGTTTCAACTTCCCATTGACATCCAAAAACCAAAAATGAAGGGAACTCATATGAAGGTTCCAAAACCGAAAATAGATGAAGAAGAGAGGAGTAAAAATTTATTCATTCAACCAACCATAAATCCGAAAATGAACCAAGAAAAGGAATGAAACATCAAAACAAAATCCCTACCACGGTTGTTTCTTGTTTGCAAGAGTGAAAGCTTGATCTTGTATGAAACAAAGAGAAGAAAAATCTTCTCTTGATGGGCAAGATGATTTCGGCCAAGAGGAGTTAAGGTAGTAGGAGGATTTTTCTTGTGTTCTTGTGTTTTGGAGATGGAAAGATTAAGTGTTTAGGAGTTGATCTATGGTGGAGATATGTTGATTAGAGGTGGAGAGCTTGGGTGGAGGTTGAAGATGGTGGCTCTTGGAGGTGGAGGAGAGGAAGAAGATGAAGTGTTTAGGTTAGAGAGAATATGACTACTTTTTTGGACAATTAGGTTTACCAAAAACAATAGATAGTAAGAATGAGTGTTTTGTGTGTGTATTGGTGTATTAAATTTGAAAATAATGGGGACAATGACCATGAGGCAACCGTAGCCTCCTTGAGCAATGGGGAGGAAAATTTTATTTTATTTTGAGTGGAAGAATTAGAATTTTAGTTAGCATAAATTAGGGAATTAATTTAGGAAAAGAATTCTTTTTGTTGGAAGTTGTTTGTAGTGGTTTAGGCACTCAAGACAACTTTTTTGGAGTGGTCATACAACTTTGTTTGACAAAAATCCCATTTGAAAAACAAGCACTAACATAGTTCCCTAAATTAAGGAAGTAGAGAAAATCCACTAACTCTTAGTTTATTAGGTTTTTTTGTAATCTAGTGAATCATAAAATTTGAAATGGAAATTTAATTTCAAAATAAATTTCAGACCTTAAATAATTTAAAATAAATAATCTGGCCCATAATAAGTAAATAAAATTTAATTATATTTAATTAAAGCCTAATAGTGCCCATGTATCCTTATTTACCCAATTACGCTTAAGTAGCACCAATTAGGGGTAAAATGGTAATTTCACATAAAATTTACCTGAGACTACCCGAACCTTTTCGAATATCAAACATCCATCAATATTAACATTTCTAACTTTTGGGTAATGGCCGGGTTCAATCGGCACTAAATTAAAGTGCCAAATCGCCATGAGGGCATTTTGGTCATTTAGCGCATGAAAGTTCAGAAATTGAAATTTTCACCTCTATCATAATTCATAACACATTTTATCCCCTTCAATCATCAAACTAACCCCCTTGGGATGGCCGAGAATGACCGTCTTCGATTTCCGTGTGAAAATGACCTCAGGGGCATTTTGGTCATTTGTACACGGAAAAATCGGGGATTTGCGGTTCTTGCTCGAACCACTCATCAAATCTCATATAATCCTGATCCTATAATTAAAACATGATGTCGAGGATGGCCCAGGCTATCCGGCCTTAAATTTTTATCCAAAATGACCTAGGGGTATTTTGGTCATTTGGCGCAGTAGAGAAAAAATCGGGGCGTTACATCAATACCTTGTATCCTTAGTGGTATTTATTTGAGGACTTGTGAGGCGATTTTTAGGGGTTAGGGGTGTCTCCACGTCTAATCCCCATATCCCACATTAGTAGTGGAGGCGAGAATGGGAGAGACAGCCCTAGAAGCTGCAGCCATGTGTCTTGGGTTCTTATACTCAAGCCGAACATGAATTCTTTCACTGGGTTTTGACATATTGGGCCTCCGTAGTGGGCCTTGCAAAATGGGTTGGTCATTGGGTTTCTATGGTTCGTAACAGGTGCCTTAATAATGTCAAAAATAGTTCAAAAAGTGAATTAAAATATGTAAGAGACTTGAGAAAGTAAAACAAAAGCATTAGAAATCAAGTCTGGGTCTTTAGAAAGTGGCTTGTCTTTTCAAAAAGTGACTCATGTCTTTAGAAATTGTTATATCGAAATGAGAAAGTAATTTCTCATGATCATCTCAACCACATAATCATCAATTGCAATTATTGTCATCTCTGAAGAATGTCAATCTTGTCAGACGATCTTTACCAACCTTATAGAATAGTTCAGAAGATAACAAAGGGGCTCAGAAAGTGTAGAAAAGCATCAGAAACTACAGTTAGCCAATAGAAATTGAATGAAAATTTGAATTTCAAAGGAAATCAACTATCATGGACATAATTTCTTTTGCATTTTTGATGTTTTATGTTGTGAACTTCTATGAAATAAAAACCGATTATTCTCTAATCAAGTGTTGTTTTGATTAAAAGTGTATATACTATGATGAACAACATTCAAGATTTTTATCACTATCAATTTCAGCTCTTATATGACTTTATGTTAGTTTTTTATAATAAAGTTTTGGGAATCTTAACAAAATTTTGGCTCACAATAAGACACTTTAAAAAAGTCCTCTTTATGAAAAGGCTAAGTCGTAATGCTACAATTTGATTAAGTTTCTAAAAGGAAGTTTCTTTAAGTTTGTGACCTTAAAGAAAAATTCTTTGAAGTGTTCTCCAAAATTTTTTCTCAAAATCTAGTTTGTCATCATAAAAAAAGGGGAGATTGTTAGCTTCAAAACCCTTTAAAAAGTTATTATTAGCTTATGTTTTTGAGTGACAACAAAACAAATTTATTTAAAATGTTTTAAAGAATGGACTAATAGTTTGCTAGAGTTTGTGTGGTGCTTAATATGATAATTATCATATACATATAACTCAATTCATGACATATTTTTCACAAGATCATGTTTTTACATTATTAAAATCTCATTCAAAGAGATTCAATTTTCTTACAATGTAAAAAATTGTTTAGAATTTGAGTATATAAGAAACTTGAGAAAGCAAGATGGAGCATCAGAAAGCAAGTCTTGGTCTTCAGAAAATGGTTTGTGACTTCAAAAAGCCACTTGTCAATATGAGAGAGTGGTTTCTCATGATCAAATCAAGTGCATCATGAAATCATCATTGAAGAATATCATCAACTTCTTAAGATTACCATCCACCTCAGAGAGAAGTTCTTCAGAAAACTCTACATACATTACAAACGACACTTGGTCAATAGAAGTTGAATGAAGATTTGAATTCAAATAAAGCCAACAATGCATAAAGTAATGAAAGTGACACATCATCCCCGTACTTGGATATTCACCACCTTCTAGAAAATCTTTACATGAAGAGAAGTTTAAAAACTATGTTTAGAATGAAGAATTAGTTTTTGAAGCATTATTCTGAAATCATTGTCAACAAATTCTGTACTAACAAGGATAGTACTGACACAATTCAGCCTGTACTTCTAGAAGATAGATCTTAGGATACAAAAAGAATTATCAACACTTGTCAAAAAGAAGAAAGATCAAAGGGACAATGGTCCATTTCAAAATCTAAGTATAAAAGGAGGAGGCCTTTAAACTTGAAGGAACTTTTGCACTTTCAATGTTTAAGCTTTCTTATACTTTTTGAAGTTCTTAAATTCAATTTTCTAAAAAAGAAAATCTTCTTTCTTTGTAAACACTAGTAAACATTCTTCTTAGGAAGATTATAAAGAAGTCTCTCAAGTTGTTTCCTTAAACATTGTATCATCTTAGGAAACTTGAGTGTTTTTCTTTGAAAACACCAAACCTTATACTTGTTGTATCTTGATCCATTATTGATCAGAGTGAGAATAGCTTGGAAAGGCTAGGACAAAACTACTTGAAAGTTAGAGTTAATTATATCTACTCCTCACTGGAGATAGCTTAATAAAGCTATTAAAAGAATATCTTACTTTTTTGGATCGAGAAAGTGGTTGATGGTGGATGTAGGCAGTATTTGGCTAAACCAGTATAAAACTCTTGACTGATATTGCTTTCTCTATCTCTTGAGTAATATTGTTATTTTGAATTTCAAAAGAAACATCTTTCCTACAAATTAGTGGAAAAGACAAATCAAAAAGCAACTTATCTCTTACTTTTACTTTATTGTCTAATAAAATATTTTTTGTCTTTTTCTCACCAATCTTGATCATGATTAATCATTAACAGGCAATAATTAATAAAAGATAATTAAATTATTTCTTAATTAATTAATCAAGGAAATTAAATCTTAATTATCCTTAATTAACATTAATTAAGCTTAATTATTGCTAATTAAGTGTAAATGTCTTAAGTTTAACCACCATCACACATTAACCAATCATCATATATCCCTGTTAATCAATCATGACAAATTCCTAGGTGATGACTAAGACTGATCATCACTAATCTTGTGCTTAATCACATTAGGGTCATTTTGATAATTTTTTATGAGAGAAAAATTGGAGTGTTTCAATTCATATATCACATCCTATAGGCTGCGTTTGGTACCTGTCTCGGGACAGAAATGACGAAGACCATGAGACAGTAGAGCTAGAGACGATAATGGAGAAGGAGACCAACTATATCCAATAGTGGCATACAAGATGTGATGATTGATAAAAAAAAAAAATAGAGAAGATGATGTTATAATTTGATGAAATATTGAAAAGGTAGAAGAGTAAAGATATAATATGAAATATTTAAAGGGATATTCTTAAAAAAAGTATATTAAATTTGTGTTTTAGAGACATATCTCCAACATTCTTATATTTTGAAGATATGGAAATTGACTAAAAATATTATCATGTTATAGGATAATTTTGGGGTTTCTATATTTCTCCTCTCCTCCAAACATATTTCTGTCCTCAATATCTTCGTATATTTTGTCCAGGAACATTTACCAAATGTTACCATAGTAATAAACTGGATATACCGATGAGACATTCACTTTTGATTGTTAAAATAATACTACTATTTTTTTTTTGTCTCCCACTTAGTATCCGGCTCGAAAGGCTGACTAATTTGGATAAGTATTGCAAGGCCCAAATAGGGGCGACTCTAGGCACAGGTGATGGTCCATTCCCATCCCTCCAGAGATGGAACCTAGTAGGAGATGGCTAAGGAAACAAAGCCCCCTTACTAACTGTGCCACACCATGTCGTTAAAATAACAACTATTTTTTCCCTAACTAGAATGGGTAAATGGGCCGATGAGCCCATGGGAAGATGTTCGGCTTGCTTCCAGACGGTGAATTCGTATTCCCGCCACCAAAATCAAACGCATGAAAGGGGGAAAAAAATTCCCTCGCTTTTCATCAGGCTAACAAATGCAAATACGATCCCCGACCCCACAACACAAAAATAATATGGCAAATACTTACCCAAATAAATAAAACCCTTCGCATTTTCCCTCTCATCGCCATCAGGTTCCAGTTTCAATTTTCAATTCTTTCTCGACAAGTTTTGCTTAGGCCTTCGATATCTTCATTTCTCTGCAGCCGTCAATTGTCATCGGATCCAAAAAAAATCTCATTTCCTCCAAATGCTGCCAACGAGTTACCCGTCGCAGGTGTTTCGCGGCGTTCACTTCGCTCTCTTTGGTTTCACTCCCATCACCGAAAGCAAGGTTTTCTCTCCCTCCCTTCCGTTTCCCAGATCCTTTTTGTATTCCCAATCTGAAAGGCTATTTTGTTCGACGAAACTGTTAATTAAATGCGTTAAATTTTAAAAAAGGTCCGGTTCAAGCTGGTGAACGGCGGTGCAGTCGATGTGGGCCAGTACAATGCGAATTGCACGCACGTCATTGTCGACGAGATTGCATATGTAAGTTCAATTTGCTCTTTCTTTTCCCTTTCCCGTGGCCTTAGCTTGAAAGACGAGAAATATGTTTACATTTTTTCTTTTTTCCTGTGTGTTCAGGATGATCCTGTGTGCGTTGCTGCCAGAAACGACGGGAAGACGCTCGTCACTTCATTGTGGGTTGACCACAGCGCTGATATTGGAATGCCCGTCGCTGCTACCTCGGTTAGTCTGTCATAAGTTTCTTTAAACCTTTAAAACAAATTGTTAATGTTTTACTTTCCCTGTCTTTCCATAAGCTGCAGGGCTTATGGTTCTTGGTTCTGTCTTGCCATGTAAGTGATTGGTCATTGATGGGGTATTGGGATGTAAGGCATGAGATGTGATTCAAGTTGAGGGTAGATGTAAGGCTGGTCTATGATGGTGAATTTTTGGGCATAAGAACTAAATAAAAAGGGTGTTTTGGAGATGGCAATGTTGAATTGGGTAAATATAACAGAGATAAGGTTAGGGATGATGAGTCTAATTGGAAGAAAGGTGAGATTTGAGGAGTAAATGACAGAAGTGCCTATGAGAAGTCCAATAACAGCATACTGGTGGAAATTTATCAAATGGAAGTTGGAACGTAGTCCAATTTGAGGTACAGAAAAACTGAAGAAAATGTCGGGAGAGAAAAAACTTGACTCTGAATGGATTTATAGAAAATATGTGTTGTTGATTTCGGTGAAGCTTGATGGCATTGTTTGGTTCATTTAGCCGACCCACGTAGAGAGACTTGGTCATGAGCCAATCCGTTTTGTTTACTTTACATTCAATGTCTAAAGATTTGTTGAACTCCCACAAGTCGTTTTGTGAACAGGTAACTGATTTTACGCATGTGCTTCTTTGTTGGATCAATTTCTAGTAATTTAACTCTCAAACACGGCGTGGACTCTAAGCAAATTATGTTTTCCATTTTTCAGGTTATGTACAGACCTCTCAAAGATTTAAATGGAATACCAGGTGCGCAAAATTTGATTGTGTGCTTGACCGGTTATCTACGCCAGGATCGGGATGACATTATGGTAGGCATCTCTTACACTTAAGGTATGTTTGGATTGGAAAAGCCTGATGGACTCGAGTGGAATGGAATGGAGTGGAGTGGATTTTAATAATTACTCCACTTCATTGTTTGGATATCTTTATTATGGAATGGAGAAATTAGATCATTAGTCTTTATTCCATTCCAATTCCCCCAATTTGGGGGGAAGAATATTGAAGAGAGGTGGTAGTATTGGGTGGAATGGAGCCTATTAATCTCCACTCCATTCCATCCAAGTTAGTCAAATCCAAACTATGGATCTAATAAAAATCCCACTCCATTCCACTCCACTGCACATGCTCTATCAATCCAAACACACAGTTAGGGTTTGTTTAGTATAGGGACGAAAAGGTGGAAATAGTTTCTCGGATGAGTTTTGTGCATAAAATTACACATAGGAAACATCCATAAATTTTTCTCCCCTAATTTTACCCTTATACTAAACATCCTTATTGTATTGATTTCTGCCGGGGGCATATGCATACCATTGTTATGCAATGATACTTGACTTACACTTCTCCAGACAATGGTTGGCCTCATGGGCGCACAGTTTTCTAAGCCACTGGTAGCAAACAAGGTTACTCATCTTATATGCTACAAATTTGAAGGTTTGTTTCATCTTCCAATGTTCTGAATTTACAATCAAGAGCATGCCTATGCCACTTTCGTTCACACCTTTTCCTTACTATCAAGGATTATTTGTTTGTATGATTTTCGTATGGTTCAATACAAAAGGATTTATTTATTTTTGGCATGTAGGGGAGAAGTATGAGCTTGCCAAGAGATTGGGAACAATAAAGCTAGTTAATCATCGATGGTTGGAAGATTGGTATGTTTACCTTTTTCAATTTCATTTTATGAGATTAATAACTTTACATTACTTTACATAGATATGGATGAAATCTCCATCTATTTAAGCCTTTTCAATTGACTGGCTGAAATTATAAAAATTTGTATTTGTCTATATCTAAAATGCTGTTTATTTCGTCAGCTTGAAGGAGTGGGCGCTACTTCCTGAAGACAACTATAACAAGAGGTCAGGCGTTGTACCATGTGAAAGTGTAGATGTGATTTCAAATTCATTTTTTCCACATCCTAGCATGTACTCAACTTCGGTATTTTACCTATTATGTATATGAAGATCGAATGACGTGGAATATTCTTCTCAGCTTGCATATTTATTATGCACACTCATTTTGTTTTGGGGGATACTTTACAATTTGTCTTTAGCTCCTGGACTGACTTGATTTCGAGAAATAATCTTATGATTATGAATCAACAAATTGTCTTAACCGTATTCAAGTGGATTATTGGAAAACGTTTGGTTCGTCAATGTCCAAGCCCAACATTTCAATGTCAATATGCATAATGCTTGTCTGTTCTTGCATTCATTTGGACTCCAAGGCGATTTATATGCATTTGTTATTTTTCTTGTCCTATCACAATATGGGAGGAATTTACAAAGATGCTGTTACTGATTTGCAAAAAGGTATCTGGATGGATTGCTGTAAAATATGCATACAACATGGAAGTTGAAAATGCAGATTATGTTCTTGTTTAGAAGCTTTATATAAGATGTGAACGTGTACTATGCAATCACTCCTTTTTTCTTTCAAGGATGATACAAATATAGTCATTACATATTTATCTTCTCTTATCTTTCCAAAATTCTTATCCATTTCACCTAATAACGGGACTTTTATTCTTACTCAACCAGCGGTCATGAGCTAGATATCCCGGCAGCAGCGGCTAAGGATTCTGAGGAAGAGGCTGAAGATTCTGAGCTGGGACAATCAGGCGGAAGAAACAGAAGCAAAAGTCCCCTTAGTTCAAAATTCGATATAGGGACATCTCATGGCTCATCAAAATCAGCAAGAGAGGTACCAAATGCCTTCCCTGATTCTACTGGTCCACAGATTTTGCCAGAAGTCAATAAGGGTGAAGAATCTTCAACTATTCAAGGAAATAAGAACAGATCTGATAGAGACTTAAGCTTTAGTTGTGTTGATGACCAGAAGGTAAGCAGTGATGCTCCTGATGTTTCTATGGATGCTATATCTTGTCAGCTGCCTGACACTCATGTTAAGATCAGTGAACCTACGAATGCTGATTTTCCTCTTGAACCTAACTGCCAGGATCTTGACATTCCTGAAAATACAAATTCGAATGTTCTGGTATCTAATCTGCATGCCAGCAATTCAGAGTCTAAAAAGTTTGTCAGTGACTCGAAAACAACTTGTGCAAGTGCTGAAGGAGTTGCACATTCAGATGCTAAGGTTAGTGCTACGAGTTATTCCAGGAAGAAACAAAGGAGATTCACTCTTCCAAGAAACTTAAATGAATCTCTGTGCGATGAAACTGGCCCTTCTGTGTCACCTTTGGCTGATTCAAAATTTGGTAACAACCTTGAAACCTCTTCCAGTAAGTTAAAAAATGGGAGTGAGGAAATCAAATCGACCTGTGTTGCAGGTTCTGGGGATGAGCCAATTAGTATATTGCCTCAAAAAAGGATAAATAAATCTTCTTCTGAAAAATTAAAATCAAAGAATATGACTGCTGATGCAAAATTGTCCATCAAAAGAGCCCCATCAGCAAATGGCAAATCTCAAGGATTAAAAACGGCATCTCTGGTTTATGAACCACCCAAGGCCGAAGGCTATTTGTCCGTTGGAAAAGATGGTTCAAATGACCCAGCGACTAGCTCAATTTCTAAATCTGCAGCTCCTACCGCAATTTCAGTGGCATTTGATGAGTCTTTTTCAAGAAATGCATGCTCAGAATATGCTCAATGTGACAATGCCAATCAGAATTCAGCACAAATGGCTGTTCAGAGCTTAGCCGAGTCTAAAATTAATGGTCAGCCAGATATCACTGGTCATGGAATGGGGCAAGTTGACGGTAATGAATCAGAGCAACATGATGTGACAAAAACTTTTGAGTGTTCATCACCTGGTAACAAGAAGTCTCAGAATGAGGAATCAACAGGCCCTACTAATTTGGATACAAGAAATGAAGAAAGTAATAAGCTGATTAGAAAATCACCCCGCAAGAAATCGATCGCCAAGAGAAGTTTGGGTTCTAGGCCTAAATCAGCTGCTATTGCTAAACAGAAAACATCAGCTTCCTTGAATAAAACTATACCGCAAGGTGAACCTGTAAGTGTTTCCACTGGAATTAAAGACATATCAACCTGTGATGCTGGGAAGCTTCAGGCTTCCCCTCGAATCCCTGATGTTAACAAGTCCAAGGAGCAAGAAACTGTTAGTAAATATGCAGAAGAAGTTGGTGGAAGACCTGAATCTTTGGATGACGAAACTGAGGCTCCAGATGACAAATATGAATTGGAGTTAGGTGTGGCTCTCGATGAAAGCAAGTCTGAATTGGTTCATCTTTCAAATAAAGCTGAGCAAACAACAGAAGAGAAGTCAGAAGCAATTCACCATATGGCAAAATGTGGAGAAGCAATGCTTCCCAAGGATGATGCAAATTTAACTGAAAATCAGAAGCCACCTTCGCGGGTGGACTCAACCTCAAAAATTGAAGCAAAGCATCAAGCACGAAAACGTCCCGCAGGGGCAACCAAGAAGACCACTGTTAACAAGAAGTTACTGAAATCTAAAGAGGCATTGCCTGAGAAGATTCCTAGGGAGAGGAAACATGATACAGAGATGGAAACCCTGGAAGAAGCGTCCCCTGCTGCTGATATAATGGACAACTCAACTGCTCCAAGGAAGACCACAGAAGATTTTATGGCAGAGGATAAGGAGAATAGACCAATTGATGGAGCGCAGGAGATAGTTGAGGGCAAAAGTGTTGGAAATCTAAATATGAAATGGAGCACAAAGCCAGCAAAGAGTAACACTGGAAAAATAGGTCTTGATCCACCTATATCAGAAGCTAACACAAGACTGAAAACTGAAGCCCCATGTTTTATATTAAGCGGGCATCGCTTACAGAGAAAGGAGTTTCAGCATGCAATCAAGCGGTTAAAAGGAAGGGTTTGCCGTGATTCTCATCAGTGGTCATATCAGGCGACACACTTCATAGCCCCAGAGCCTATACGCAGGACAGAGAAATTTTTTGCTGCTGCTGCGTCAGGAAGGTAAGGAATATCGGGCACAAAGTCCCCCGCCTAATGTAGGCTAAACAGGGGTAGGGAAAGTTTCAAATTGTAACCTCTTTTTCTTGTACGAGTTTCCTTCTTACAACGGAGGGAAGTGAAGTCATCAATTAACATCTTGTTTCTTTCACTAATCTTTCGTACCCCTAGGTAGTGGTTTCTCCAGCGTATGCATATATTATTAATATTCTAATTAATCTCAGCTGGAATGCAGGTGGATTCTCAAAACTGATTTCTTAACTGCTAGCATCCAGGCAGGAAAGTTCTTGCCAGAGGAGCCTTATGAGTGGCACAGTGATGGTCTTAGTGAGGATGGTGCCATAAATATGGAGGCTCCGAGAAAGTGGCGGCTGTTAAAAGAGAGAACAGGGCATGGTGCCTTCTATGGAATGCGCATTATTGTATATGGTGACTGCATTACCCCGCCTTTGGTAGGTATCCTGTTGAATTATTTTTTCGCATAACTAATCTTTCCAACCTTTTAACACTGGCATTATCATCTGAAATGATGTTGCCGTTACGGGCAGGTCTTTATAATATAATGCTGCATTTATTAGGAGAATATTAGCATAGAGTCGAGTTTGTGCCCGAGCCAATTATCAACTAATTTTATAACATTTATATAATTACAACTCTAAAACATAGGTTGCCATGTTTAGGATTCACCGCGAATTCAAGAGTGTAGTATCACTAATCCATTTATTAGTTCAAAGTTCATATATATATATACGTTATTATTCATTAATAATAATTTATTGTCGGGTTTGACGTATGGTTCTGATCCGCGACTGAATTGTCTTTACAGGACACTCTGAAGCGTGTGGTCAAAGCTGGGGATGGAACAATATTGGCAACTTCTCCTCCTTATACACGTTTCCTTGGTACCGAGATCGACTATGCTATAATTAGCCCTGGCATGCCACGTGTTGATTTGTGGGTACAAGAGTTCTTAAAACACGAGATACCTTGCGTCGCAGCCGACTACTTGGTGGAGTATGTTTGCAAGCCGGGGTCGTCCCTTGAGAGACACGTGTTATATGGCACTCATGCTTGGGCTGAGAGCTCATATGCTAAACTTGAAAGCAGACCAGAAGAGGCTGAGGAGCTCTTTGCTCCTGAAGGCTGTGATAGCAATGATGCGATTTGCCAAGTATGTGGATCCCGGGATAGAGGAGATGTAATGCTGATTTGTGGCGACGAAAGTGGTTCCGTTGGCTGTGGAGTTGGCACCCATATTGACTGCTGCGATCCACCCCTCACAGATGTTCCCGAGGAGGATTGGTTTTGCCCAAAATGCAGTGGAACCCGAAACTGCTCAAAACCTCTCAAGAAAAGGAAAAAGGGTGCCTTGTCTTTGTCCAAGAGGATGTGATATTCCGTCTCTCCGAGTCAGTGAACGTATAGGAAATTTACCTGAATTTCTGAGTCTGGTGTCACTGGCCACGATGGACTTAAACTGTTAGTTGTCATCAGTATGTACAATCCTTAGTAATTAACTTACTATGTATTTGGAGACACGTCTGGATAAACATTTTTTATGGACACGCCGATACATATACATGGCAAATGAGTTTTAGGGGCGTGCTTGGAAGAGATTTTTTTCCTGAAAACTACATTTTGAAAGGAAAAAAAGAAGCATAACTTTTCATATGTTTAGGGGAGATCTTCAGCTATATTGGGCTTTCATTTTGTATATTATATTATACAATGCATGGATTATGTGATTAATGTATAAAATTATGGTAAATAATATTCAAATGGTTCAATTATTGGTGATTTACATCACTTTGTATCAAATTAAACCAGGAATCTCTGTAAAGTTACAACTCTAGCAAAGTCTCCAAGTTGGTAGGCAACTTCATAGCACATCAGAGTGGCAGGTTGATTGGTTGGAGACTGTACTTCCCCATCTTGTGAACTTCCTCTAGCAATGCTATATACATGATGAGTTGAGTGTGGTGAGTGAGTGTTTTAAATTAGCAAGGAAAGAACTCTAAAAACACAAGAGGGAGTGGGGAAAAGATTGAGTGATGAATAAATAGCATTAAATTAGAATAAGATTAGAGAAATGGAAGCTAATAATCATATTGTAGAGGTGCTTTTTTGAAGTAATGTATGTATTTTTTTTTATTTCATTCTTCTCATATGATTTTGTTTTTCTTCTATAGAATACATGTTAGTAAATATTCTACTTGTTCTTTTTGATGTTATTGTAAAATTTTATTTATTTGTCTTTTTTATTGTTAATTTAATTTTTTTTATTAATGTTATTATGATGTTTAGTATTAGAAATAGATAGAAATTGTGCAATTTAATTTTTAAGTGTTATTATTATCTTATTATTATGACCAAAAATAGTAACAAAAGTGTTATTACTATTTTTATAATACACGATTATTACTGTTTTTAATATTAATATATTGTTTTTCATTATGTATTTTTTTGGTAACAGAAGCTAAAGAAATTTTTATTATGCATTGTTGAAGTTTATAAATAATATATGAAATATTAATTTCTTTTTTATATTTTATTTAATTTTTTTTATTAATTATTATTCTTCTTATAAAAAATAGAAAATGATAATATATATATGTGTATTCTTTATTTATCAAATATACTTTTCTTAATTGTTTTAAAAAGATTTTTCATATACTTTTTTATTACTAAAAAATTGAAGGATATATTATTATAAAAACCTAGGATAAATAAATATGATACTTTTTTTTTTTATTGTTGTTATCATTATTATACAAAAAATAGAAAAACTTATAGTCAATAAGCTGCTAATCTTAGTCATTCTAGGTTCTGTTGTGGTGCCCAAGTTCACCTTACTGAGTGGATCTTGTTATTCAAAAGGGGGTAATATCCATCTGGATAGGTGTGGTGGCAAGGCACCATTATTCTGATTCTTCTTGAACCTTCTCGGCTAAATCTTGCTAAAAAATGCATTCTTCAATGCAATTCTCAATAGAATATAGAATCAACCATTGCAGGACATGCTGAGCTTGTTGCGCATAATTCATCATCTATTATCATTTCATCAAGCTGTGGGGCGACTTTGTATTCAGTTTGGAATCCACGGTTGGTAATGTGGACTTTCTGAATTGGATTGTATTCAATTTGGAATCCATGATTGGTAATGTGGACTTTTTTGTATCGGATCTTGCTAAGTGAACTTCAAAGGAGCAAATTCAGGGTGGTAACAAACTACTTGGATTGCTTTTGCATCAGCTGAAATAGGACTCTAATCAGCCTTTACTACCTCAGTCATTCCTTCATTCTAGAACTTGATTTGCTGGTGTAGAGTAGAAAGGACTGCCTGGTTAGAGTGAATCCAGTCCGTGCCTTGCAACAATGCATACCCTAGTTTTGTATCTATTATGAAGAACATATTGGGTTAGTTTTGGTACCCATTATCAACATAGCAACATAGAAATCCATTGTTTTTGTGCTTTCTCCCATGAAGTTGGCCATTTTAATTTTGGTCTCTTTCAAATCAGTGAGTAATTTTCCCAGCTTCTTCAAAACTCCTACTGCCATTACATTCATAATGGCACTCCCATAAATGAATACTTGAGTGATGGGCTTACCATCTATGGATGCCTTGATGTAGAGTAGTTCCATGTACCTTTTGTTGTGTGGTTTTTCAAACATTATTAGCTTTTAATTAAGTGGTGTAGGCTCCCTATTATCATCGGCTAATGTGGCCCATTATGCTTCCTTAGCTATCACATTGCCTTCTAGCTATTGAAAACCTTGTTCTTCATTAGTCACAAACTCTACAGAGGGAGCCCTATGTTTGCTGTCAGAGTTCCTTTCTCTTGTAGATCATTCTTCTACTCAGCCACCATTTTCATTAGCCATTTCACAAGGATTCAGTGATTGGGCCCTTTCTACCACTATGGCCTCAAAATCATTAGGCGAGAGGTCAAAGGCTGTCATTGCTTTTAGTGGAATGTCCTTAGGCCAATCCACCACTTGATCTTATGAGAGTTTGTGCTTTTGGATTGCAAGGGTATCTTGGAACAATCGTGGATTTGTAGGTACAATCTCCATTTCTACCATATTCCATGGTTAGAGTTCTTGATGAAGAGTTGAGAGAAGACATTACACATTATGAATCCACTCTCTCCAAAGTACGGCAGAATAGGGAGTAAGGTATCTATTACGATGAAAATGGTCATTGTGTATCCAGTTCCCACTCCTAATTTCGTTGTCCATGCTCTTAAGGGTGCTATAGTTTGTCTAGTAAAATTGGTCAAGGTGATATTTATTGCAAGGTTTTGAAAATCGGATCGGACATCGAATCGGTCAGGGCAAGGGTTTAAAGGTTCAGAGGTTCAACCAGTTGGATCGGGAGTTCAACTGAAATATAACCGGTATATAATAAAATATGTATTTATATAAATATATAAAAATACAAAATAAAATATATGTCATAAGTAATTAAAAATTTAAATAGGCATCAACAAAACCCATAGAATATAACATAATTCATCTTTTAATCAAAATAAACATTATCCATATAGATCAAATCTCTCAAGTTACTAATTTTCATATGCGAAAAGGAAAAGAATTAAGAAAAATGAGATTTTAGGATTTTTTTTTTTAAAAAAAACAATTTGACCCGGTCGGGCCGGTTTGCCCAGTTTACCGATTCCCGGCCAGTTCAAATTGTTTCTTTCCTGGCCAGTTTTGAGGGCCAACCGGACCGGACAGCAGACTAGTTTTCGATTCAATCGGTCCGACCGATCGGTCCAATTCTATTTTCTGAACATTGGTTTATTGTGAGCAAAGCCTGTTATTCAAGCGGCCTCAATGAACTCAAGAGGGGGGGTGAATTGAGTTCTCTTAATTTTTAAAGTTTATCCTACTCTAAAACTTTATCCAACAAGATGTAGAGAAGTGTTGTAAATACTCGATTGTAAAAACGAAAATGCAAGTGATTAGGAATTGAAATTTTATAGTTGATGAAGATAACGAAGATTAAACTTGCAATAAAAGTAAAGAGATAAGGAAAAAGAGATTGCAAACTTGGTTTATACTGGTTCGGTCACGTCTTGTGTCCTACAAAGTTCTCTCAAACAACCCGCTTGAGAGTTCCACTAACTTCAATTTCTTTACAATTAAATGAGCACTCCAACACCTTGGGATTCCTCACTCTTGTGTTTGAGTCTCTCAAGAATCAAGAGATACCACACTCTTGTTCATCCAAGGGATACCCCACCCTTGTTCACAACCTTGAGTAAAAGAAAAGTGTACAACAATTCACTCTCTGAATAGAGTAGATGCTACAAATTGAAGTTCTATAAGGTTTCTCAAGAATAAGACAATCTGGCCAAGTATTGATCAAAAGATTGAAAAGTGAGAATGATTGATCAAAATGATCTTTTTAAGTATGTTTTCTGTTGTGTTAAACAATGATAAACAAGGGTATTTATAGAAAACAAATCGTGTGAGCCGTTAAAGATTGACCCCAAGAGATGTGTCTCTTCAAAACACACCTACTAGTGCATTTTGGGGTCTGGTAATCGATTACAATGACTGGTAATCGATTACACAGTTCAAAATTTAAAAACTGGCAACGGTCACTTGCTTTAATTTTGAATTCTGGCACATTTGCATCCTGGTAATCGATTACACTGTGTTGTAATCGATTACACTGGTTTCATAATATGCAAAACATAAATTTTAACACACTTTTTCAAACTCTTGTTCATTCTAAAACATTTTAAACATTATTCAATCATTTCCTTTGTAATCATAATTATATTTTCATAAACCAAAACTAAGTTTTTCATTAAAAAAACAATTGAATTATTCTAAATCAAGTTTTTCTCAAAATCAAACTTATTTCTTAAATTAAAACTTGATTAACTTGAAAGATGGCCAATTAAACTTATCAAAAGAAACCTTTTAACAAAGTGATCTAAATCCTAATTCTAACCATTTAACCTTGATCACTTGAGTGTTCATCTTCAAGAATTGCTATGTCATTTTTGCGTCTCTTCTTGTTGTCATTTGCTTGTTCATTGTCATCATCAAAACCATCATCAAAGCCTACAAAATAGCAATCACAAAGCCTCTCTATCTTGACCAACTTGTTGGACTATGGTAAAAGGCACAAGATTGAACAGTCTTGGATCTGCCAAGACCTAGCCCAAGGTGTGCCCAACCAAAGTTGCTTGGATCTAAAGTGGCCTCAAGGGCTTCGCCTTAGCTCTAGCTATTGCTCTATAGGTGGTGACTTTAAACTCAAGTTCAGTTGGAGCCTATTTTGGGAGAGACCCTCCTTCTAATTTCTATGGACAATTGTCATTGCTGTGGAAGGTCATTGGGCCCATTCCTACCAATGCTAGGGCTGTGAGATCTTCACATAACTCTAGTAACTCATTAGCATTAAGAAGGTCATCCATTAGGTTCTCTGCATACTCTTCTTCTCTTATGAAGGCTATCAGCTGGGCTAACATCTTATTTACATCAATCTTTGGGACTAGAAAGACCACCATCTTATCCAATTGCTTGTATAAGTCAATAGCCTCCACTTTTCTAGGTGAGGTTAAGGGGGATATAACTGGGTCCCTTACTACTTCTTTCACTTGTCCCAACATAGCAACCATTTTTTTTAACTTCTCAATGGATGTCTTGCGCTACAACTTTCTTTTTTGAGAAAGACAATAGGCCGTTGGCTGTGAGGTCCCAACTTTTTTGTTTGGGATGTAGATTAATCGACCATTCTCCATTGTTTATTTTAGCCTTAGGTTTTGACTGTTATACCTCAAGTACATGTGTTTATAGATGTTTTGTATGGCCTTAGGATCCCCTAAGATCCACCCATATTACTGGAAAAACCCCAGATGCGTGAAAGGCTAGAAGATGTAAAAGTTGGGGTTGATGCTGAAATTTGCAGAATAGGCTCACTGCAACGAGTATGGTTTCCTACAGCAAGCATGTGAACTAACTTGTGCCCTTTAGGTCAGTCAGGCTTGTTGCAGCGAGAAATTCTTATTGTAGCAAGAGGGTGTTCAGCAGGCTTGCTATAATGAGGATAGTTAATGCTAGCACAATGTAAAATGGCACAGTTTTGATACATGAACCCCTTAACCCATTAAAACACCCCAGCTTGGGTTCTCACTCTCAGAAATCAAAAGATTTCTCCCCTGAACACCATTTTCTCCTTTTTCACCTTCCTTACTCCCAACCTTATTCTAATATTTGTGAACACCTGATTTTTGTCCGATCTATTAAATAAAATTCCAAATTTCGCATATTTACTTGGCAGACTCATCGTGCATTTCTTTGAAACAAAATTAAAAAAATACATGTCTTGTTATTATTATTATTAATTTAAAAAAAATCAAAAACTCAAAAAAAAAAATTTTAAAAATAATAAAAAATAAAAGATGTTTGTTCTTTTCTAATAAGCTTAGCCCAATTCTCTTTAAAGGTTTTTTGTAGCCCATTCACATTCTATCCATCCAATCCGTCTCAGCCCACTACTTTGCTCGTTTTGTTTATTGGTCCAAAATACAAAACTTAAAATGCTAACCCATCAACCCAATTCAGCCATTTCCTTCAGTTACAAAAAAAAAATAATTTCAAAAGCAGCAGAAACCAACCCGTGACATAACACAAGAAACAAAGCAAAAGGAAAAAGGAAAAAGAAAGTCAAGTAACAGGATGGCAACATCATGATTATGTCCCTCCTCACTCATTGCAAGAAGATAAATTTTCTTTCGGTTGTGATGAGTTGGTAGCCTCATAGCCAACCTGTAAAGGTGGAAGAATCAATGATTTTGAACGGCCATTTATACCCATCAGCAGCCACAAAAGTGAGGAAGGAGGGGAAAAATATTCAAGCCTTACCTTCACCCTTTCATCATTCTTTCTAGCTAAAACACACAATTACCCCACCGTAAACATAACAGCCTAACTAGGATAACAAAAAAGAACCATCCATCTCCATGCATCAAACCCACATACTCTAAAAATCCCCTTCCATAGCCATAAATCACTACAAACAGCCTCCTACATCAACAACCATTCTTTTCTTAACCATCATTGCAAATATAATTAAGCCAAAATCACAAGCTAAAACCATAATAAAAAAAAAAAACAAAGGAAAGGAAAGTCACAACCAACCATCCAACCTTCACTCAAAAATAATAATAATAACATAGTTTCATCATAAACAAAAAACAAAAGGGGAGAAGAGATAAAAAGGATGAGGTTCTGCTTTCATAGCTGCCATACCCTCCACCATCTGCCGCCTATCGGAATCGCGCTACAGCTCCGCTGCGACCCCAGCAGCGACCGTCCATCGCCGCGCCACCTTCACTGCTTGCTCTGCGTCTAACTCGTCAACTGTGTCGCCACACAACATCGCACTTCCGTTCGGCACCCTTCCAGCAGCACCATCGTCGACCCAGCCACCAGCACCCTCATCGCGGACTGCCCCTCCGTTGTCAGCCATCGCAACGCCGTGATCTTTCCTACCCCGCTCTGTGAGTTTCACTGCTGCAAAGCCTCCTCCACGCAAGCAGCATCACCGCGCAGCCCATTCCCGTCGCCTCTCACTGCCAGCCCCGTCGCACCGCCAGCCTCATCGTACATCGCTACCCTGTCACTACCACCTTGCCCGTCGGTGCAGTCCTGCCGCGATCCCCCCTGAAAGTTCTTTGCGGTGACTTTCTCCCTCTTTGCCCCCTCCATTGCGCTGCCTCATTCCCTTTGTTGCTGCGTTGTTTTCCTTTTCCTTTGTATTGGATTGATTGAGAAATTGGGTTTAGGTCTTAGTTAAGTTGTTTTGCTTTTGAGTCAAAACCTTGTTTTGGGTCATTTCTAGTCCACATCATTTTTCTGGTACTAATTCCTTGGGTCCTAGAGTCCATACATATTGGGTTTTATTTTGGCTTTTGATCAAATTCCTTTTAAGTCGTTTTTGGTCTATGTCATTTTGGTGTTAATTTTTTAGTTTTAGAGTTCAAGTCTTTTTGGTTGTTTGGGTCTATTTTTTGGGGTCATTGTAGTTAGTATTTTTTTTTCTTGGTTCATTATGTCTATTAGGACTTTCATGTTTGTTTTATTTTATTTTTTTTAAAAATGCCTAAAAATATATAAAAAGGAGACTTTTATCATTTTAAACCTTTAAGTGAAAATTATTTCTTTTTAAAATCCATGCAACAATTTGTGATGTTGATGTATGAATTATCATCCTCAAGTTTCATAAAATTGTAAAGGTTTATTGTATAGTTCATATTATCCTAAATCCTGTGCAGGAGTGGATTTAAATTCCTTTTATAAAAATGATTTTCAAAAAAATTAAAATCAACCAACCATTTCACTTTCTTTCTTTTTTTTATTAAAATCCATCAAACACATAAGTATTTTCTATAGAACGACGTGGTTTTAAGTTCCTCAATGCACTAGAGGATACGTCGGCGTAGTCATCAACTATCAAACCAAAATTAATTTTTTTTATTAAGTTATGTTCTCTTTTCATTTAATTCTCTTTTTATTTTATTTTATTTAACTTATTTTATATCACTTCACTTTTATATGACTATGTTCTAGTTTTATTTTTGTAAATATAATTACTAATTTTAATTTTATCTTTGTAAATATTTAATTATTGATTTATTTTTATTTTTGTAGATAGATAATTACTAATTTTAGCTTTATTTTACAAATATATAATTACATTTTGGGGAAAAATAAATATCTTAAAGTTATAAATGAATTTGTATAATTAGCTCTAGGCTAACCGTATTTATACGGATGAATTAGAGGTGCAGTGAGATTAAGTTTCTATCATTCTCTAATCATAATCAGACTCCCGGACTCAACTCTTAAAAGACCAGTTTTGCTAAATTCAAAGGTTTTCCAATTTTTTCAGAATTAAAATTGGTAGCGACTCCCAATTCATTTTCAAAACCCATTGTCATTCGTGTTACGGTGCCCTCCGGGGACGTTGTGACAATCTTCATCCTCTAAGTTCAAAAGGTAAGAGATCTTATTGGGTTGTCATCTCCTTGTTCTACATTTCATGTTGCAGGGCATAGGTTGCTTGTATTCTCTTAATGTTATCAAGTGGAGATGCTCCTTCAATGTTGTTAGAGTCAACTAGAGATTATTAGGGATTAGTCTTGAATTTTATGGTAGTTATGGCAGACATTGTTAGAGTCAACCGAATTGGTGTTGATACTATCCGTTCCTCTTTTCAGGTGAGTGGGTTCAATCTTGTCATCTCTATTTTGATCATTAGAGATATTTTCTTTAGATTGCAGCATAAATGCATGATTTTAGAGGCATTCCAAAGAGATTAGAAATTATCGTTGATTTTCAAGAGCATGAAATATATGTTTTTAAGAAACTCATGGGATCATTATTGTTAAAATAATTTTATGAAGAGTTGATTATGAATGTGATTATATTTAGAGATTTTATAACTACCATGATGTTTTCAAGAGTAACATTTATATGATAGAGCCCATTTGTAGAGTTTTAGAGAAATGAGCTAGATTTTTATGGTTTTGAACTAGACGGTAGCTATGAAGAAACATACAATGAGTTAATGGCTGTGAGTACCATTAACTTTGGTGCCAAGTTGTCCCTAAGGACAATTTCACCTCAGAGTAGAGATGGAACTTAGTTATGTGTCCAGTTTGGGTCCTTGAGGAACCCTAGAGATCAGAGAATTTGTTATACCATAGTTGACATATATAACTAGAGAATTTGTTATGTCACTTATTGTGCATAACCGGAGATCCATGTTTCTCTATTAGAATACTATTATTTATGATTTAGAGAATTTATGGTTTTGACTTAATATGTAAGTAAATATGAAATTGTTTTAGAGCTTGTTTTATTGTTATTATGATCATGACTTTATGCATTTTGGTTGTTGTCTCATGAAAGGGGTTATGGGTGAGAATTCATTCACTAAGTTTTAGATGAAACTCACCCCTCTTTTTTTTTCTCCACATATATAGTAGCTATTACAGGTCTTTCTCATCCATCTCCTTTCTGGTAGTAGAGATATCAATTGGTGAGCTTCACTCAGAGCGAAATGCCCTTTTGTTGTTATTAGAGTGCACCAGTGTCATTATGGGTAGGATCCCAAATCATAGAGATATTTTGCATGTTTTTCACAATAATTCAGATTTATTTTGTATTATGACCATAAACTCAAAGTTTGATTATGTAATTATGGCTTATGATTATTGATTTTAGAGAGAAAAAGATTTATGTTAGAGATGATAGTATGTTTTAAGTGGATTTTATGGTTAAAATATGCATATAGAAAGACTCAGTGATCACAAGGCTTACATGTGGATGAGACTCCTCATGCCCCGGTCATGTTCCCAAGTCAGGTTGTGACATTAACATCCTTTTGTCTTGGCCGATGTCTTTTGCTTTGCTGGTTATCTTCATCATGGTCTCTTTTCCTTTGAAGTTCTTTTGCACCATGTGGATGAGACTCCTCATGCCCCATTGCTCTGCTGGTTATCTTTGTCTTGCTCTACATGATTTAGCCGACCCTTGTTCTAGATATTTAAGAAAGGTCCACTAAATTATAAGTAACAACTCTCGAGTATAATGCCATGACTTAAAGATGATGTTGTACTTGAGAGGGTGTTACAATCTCCTTGCTTTTGTCAAGAGTAACCCCTGTTTTGTGGCTGTATTGGCTAAGGATCAGGTCCTAAGTTTCCACTTTGGCAATGAGGATTTGGCTCTGTAGCTCCATAAGGCTGCTATATTAGCAAAGGACGCCGATAGGCAAGTTGAGGAGGTGGTAGTGCATGCTAAGTAGTTTCCACCATCGACTGCCCCATTGATTTGGGATTTCCCCTTTGGTTGTAGCCTAAAGAAGTCATTTCAAAGGGCCCCATACTTTTGATTCTAATAGATGAATTAGGGTAATATGCTTGGGTACCCTCTATACTTGTAAGGGGAGTGTTCACTGGCTGCCTCATGAGGATATGGACATTGCCATAATTCAAAGGAGATTGATGATAAGGGGCATTTATGCCAATTATCTTGCTACCAAACCTTAGCTTTTTACATGAGTTTTACTGAGTTATTGATGATGATTTTGATTTATTCATCTTTGTGTGATTTTAATAGAATTGTTGGCTTTTGCATTGATTTTGGGAATGATTTGTGATTACACCCCGTTGCATTTGACTTGTCTCTTTGAGTATGGTTTTGTGCACAGGAACTTTGGATCAAGTGCAAAGTGTCAAGGACAAGGTGGAAAACTCTCTCCACGGAGCTTATAGCTACAGTCAATTTGGGAGTAAAATAGAACAATTCTTGAGCTCATTCGAGTACATTTGCAAGAAGCATTGTAATGGAAAATCTGTATCTCTCTCTAAAAAGATCCGATTAAGAAAAATAAAGATGTTTTAGAAAGCTCAAGAAGTCCTTTAAAACTTTCATGTTTAGCTCAAAATCCAGTTCTAAAAGCATGTTGATGAAAATTGAGCTGCAAGATTAAAGATTGCTAATGTTCTGATGCTGTCTAACTTGACCTCCATTTAGTATTTTGGCAACATCTGGAGCTACAGATGTCCGATTGAGGTGATTTTGGAGGCGTTGGAAAGCTTATTCAAAAGGTTAGAATCACTATTTAAAGTACCAAGGACAAATTCAGATTTTTAATGGATAAAAACTGACCAAATGCATGAAGATGTCGGTTTTGTCTAGTGTTGCAGAGCTAAATGAGAACCCAAAAAGTTATTTTTATCAACATAGCTCATTGCTGGGTGCCGCAATGCTCATTTAGCATTGTAGTGCTCATGCGATAACATTTTAACAGCAAATTAATCAATTTTTAGGCCCATCTTTAGACCATTTTAGAGAGCATTATTTAAGGGTTTGACACAAACTTTTATCCTAGCTTTTGACTCACTTTTAGATCTATATTTTAGGTTGCTATTATTCTCCCTCTACATTTCTCTTCTCTCTTCTCTCTGTTATTGATTCCGTTGGTGAAGGTATTTTGTCTTGGAGATTGTGGCAAGGATTATTGCTATTATTTTTAGGTTCTCTTTTATCTTCATTGTTGTAATCCTCCAAAGATGAAGGAGTAGATCTTCTTACTAGTATAGAGATTTTCGGATGGATTAGGATGACTTTCGAGACTATTATTTATATTGAATGCATTAGTTTTCTCATTGTTCTTCAGTTTCTGTTCTTATAATTATTGTGGTGATTGTTATAATTTTTTATTGGAATAACCAAATTGATGACTGTTATTTAGGGAAACCCTTTGGGTATAAATCAATAGATCTTATTGCGTTTATGTTTGAGGGAGAACAATATAATTAATCTTCCGATTGACAGTTAGGTTGTAACATTTGATACCTTAAATCACTGTAATTTCCAATTAAATTGAGATATCATTTATTGGTTATTTTCATTGGTTAGATTCTAGAGATCGATTGATCACTAGTAAAATTGCCAGTAATTAACTACTAATAGCTACTAATAGATTCAATATTTGGTCAATAATAGTTAATTCCAATCCTAGGAATACCTTACACTAGTTCTTTATTCACTGTTGCTATTATCTTGTTGCTATTATGTTTTAATTTTGATTACTTTAATATTAATTCTTCAAAACCCCCAATTTTCCTAACCAAGTCTTGAAGCTCCCTTGAGAGACGATGTAACACCTTAAAAATTATTTAAAAAATTAATTTGAGCTTTTCTAGTCATAATTTCAAAATTCGACGGACATAGAAATAATGAGGGCGATTCAATGGATCTGTAAAAAAAATGTGACTAATAACTTGCGGGTCTCGCAGGCCCGCCGAGACAGCTAAAACCCTAGAATTAGGGCATGGAGATGCCCGAAATTGAGCAATTATGGGATTAAGATTAAAAATAGGTAGGAATAAATATTATCTACCTAGAATTAATTTTTGAGGAGCGTTTGATTACCTGGGTATGGTGTTTTACCCGTTCGGTAAAATTTCGATGTGCGATTTGTAACACCGAAAGATAGTTTAATCATTATAAAAGGAAAATGTATATCCATTTTGACTTAGTGAAAGGCTAAGATTTAATCTTGATTTACAAGTTTAAATCCTAGCCATCCATTCATTTTCTTTCTCTAAGAATTATCTGTTTATATCATATAATATCCAAACTTCATTTATAAGATAAATGCAAACCAAAACTTATCAATTAAGCCATCATCATTCTCGGTTCTTCCTCCCATGAGTACAGCCACGATGTTATTTCCTTAAGAGCTCAAAAAACATGATTCAATATTCTTTTTTCCTAGCCTAGACTTGATTAAACTCCAAGATCCTTTCACAAAACTTGTTCCACTCCTCATAATCTTTCAAATTAACCGATTAGAATTTTAATTCATCACTATTTTTCCACTTTGAGCCATCATACATCACTATTTTAGGGAGGTTTAGGTGCTGTTTGGGAGGTTTTGAAGTGAAGGAAATCCATCTTGAATCACTCTTGGAGCCAAGATCACTAAAGTCATCAAAGTAGGGCTTTACTCATCCACTTTTCTTTCCTAATTTACTCTGAGATGTGCTGAATGATTGAGTCCAAAAGTTTTAGTTTTACTTGATGATTATACATGAATATTGATGTATTAATTTTGGTACAGGGTTTGGATGAAGTTAGATAAGCTATTTTCTTAAAACATGTTCTGAGTTTGTTGCTAGAAATCCCATTTTTGAGTCAATAGCTAAAAATTTTTGATTTTTCTCACTAATTTTGAGACATGATTATGAGCTAAAATTTTTATATGATGAATCTAATATATGGAAGGGTTTCCTTTAATTTTCTTGGCTCATATTAAGTAACTTTTCTATTTTTAAAAATTAGAAAACCAAACAGGTCAGGGTTTCTACCTGTATAGTCCAGTTTGTAGTAATGAAATTGACTAATTTTATTGCCCTAGCAAATGGTCGAAAATTTGTATGAAGTTTTGTATGAAGACATCTTGAAGAGGTTGAAGACATCTTGAAGTTGAACCCTAAATTTTTTGTATGAAGTTTTGACCTCATTTGACATGGTAGAAAATTTGAGACTTCTAGTTGTTGGCTGAAACTAAACAATTCTGACCTCCGAACTTGTAAAATTTTATAAATAGAGTTAGAGACCTATCATGCTTTGAAAATTTTATAGGAGCTCATTGATACATTGAATTGTCTCTAAAAATTATTTTTGCTCTGTTCTAATTATGTTTACTAATTTTATCATAATTTTCTTGATGACTGAAATTTTGACAGCATGCTGAATTAGCAAAAAGGGATGATAAGAAATTGATGACTTGATCTCATTCATGTTATGTGAACTCATTGATGAAATAATGGTGCTTGGTACTAGTTTGACATGTGTATATTAATATGAATAATTGAGCATGTGAGCTTATTGATGAGGTTAGGCACACATAGATATGAAAATGTTTCTTACAATTGTATATATGCGAAAGAAAGGCATACGATTGTATTTCTTGGGCTGGAGAAAGTAAATCCGATCTGTCAGGGAAAGTAAACCTGACCACCAAGAAAAGCATGAATTATCTATCTTGGACTGGAGAAAGTAAATCTAGTTTGTCGGGGAAAGTAAACCTGACTACCCTTGAATTGAGTCGGGAAAAGTAAACCTGGTTAGGAATAGGTCTGTGTGAGAATTAGAGAAGGTAAATCTAATTATCATGTATATGAATGAGCTCAGTCCTGAAAAGCAGTCTATTACCCATTATTGCCACGCTGGGGATGGCGATACATAACGCCCAGACGTAACAAGATTAGTCAAGGGCCAATACGAGTTGAGATAGCATTTGTTACAAGTAGTTCTTTATTTTATGTATCAAGTAATGAATTTTAGTATCGGTATTGAAGCTAATATGTTTAAGTTGTGATTTAGCAGTATATGTTTTTACTTGATGTTGAGTAGTATAATATGCGTATATTAAGTGACTGAATGATAAAAGAAACCCACTTTGGAAGAATAGTTTTTGAACTTTAAAATGAACCTTGAAAAATGTTGCATGCTCACATTTTCTTAATAAACCGAAGTGGCTGGGACGATGAAGACGACATTAATTTTAGTTTATGTTTTGGGGAATACCCTACTGAGAATTTTAGAATTCTCACCTCTATATGTGTTTTGTGTTCCCGTGTCGTCTCTAGGTTGAACCAAAGGATGATGAGGCTGCCCCGCAAAAGAACTCAGAACTACAATAGTATATTAGTTAATGCTTTTATTATGCTGTACTTAATAGAATGGATATGTATGTAAATGTAATATAGAACAGATATGTATTAAAGCTCATAGTAGAGCTTCCTTTTGTACTTAGCTATGTATAAAATAAAGATTGTGTTTCTTTGTCATATATTTTAATAGATTGCGCTTAGTTATTACACGTGTTAGTCGAGCCTACCATAGATATTTAAGAAAGGTCTGTTATGTTATAAGTAATAACTCTCGAGTACGATGTCATGACTTAAGGATAACGTTATACTTGGGAGGGTGTTACAGACGACCTAGGTTATGCCCTTTACTGCATTTTTTGTGCAACTTAGCATAAAATAGTTTCCAATTTCAGAAGGTAGGCGACAACCTTCGTTCAAATTTTTTTGTGTCGTTGCTGGGGAGGCAATAGAACTTAGATGTTTATTTTTTTATTGTTTTTATTTTATTTTATTTTATTCCAATTTTATTTATTTATTTAATATTTTTATTTTTTTCTTTTATTTCAGTTTTATTTTATTTTGCTATTTTTTATTTTTTTATTTCAATTTTTTTATTTTTATTTACTGTTTCTGTTTTTATTAAGAAAAATTTATTTTTATTTGTTTACTATTATTCTGCCAAAAAAAAAGGTTGTTCCCTTGTATGAGACGCTCCCTGCTTGCTGAAAATTTGATATCTCTTAACTCTGAGATTGAGAAAACCTTAAGAAAAATCAGACAGGTAAAACATCAACAAGCGGAATCATCTAAGCATTCTGATCCTCTATTTAGTTTTTCAAGTGATACAACAAACATGCAAGATAGGAAAATGACACTTAGGAAGCTCACTGCTCATGATTTTACCCAGCAGCCCTTGGCAATTACATCCCCAGGCTTGACAATGACTTTGAGCTCAAGGGGTACGTAGTTCATGCTCTCCCCAAGTTCCATGGGTTATTTGGAGAAGACACATACTAACACCTAAAGAATCTGCATATAGTGTGTTCTGGCATGAGACCCAATGGGGTGGAGGTGGATGATGTTAAACTGAGAGCATTCCCTTTTTCCCTTGAGGGTGCAGCAGAAAAGTAGTTCTTCAACCTTCCTGATAGGTTTGTAAATAACTGGACTGGGATGAAGAGACTTTATTGGAAAGGTATTTTCTTGCTTCTAGAGTGGCTTCTATCATAAAAGAGATCTATGGAATCTGTAAGATTGATGAGACTCTACATGAATATTGGGAGCATTTCAAGCTCCTTTGTGCAAGCTGCCCCAATCACCAGATTCCAGAGCAACTCCTTCTTCAGTACTTTTATGAAGGGTTGGTACCTGCTAATTGATGTATGATAGATGCTGCTAGTGGAGGGGCATTATTGGATAAAACTCTAGTAGAGGTCCGTGCTTTAATTGATAATATGGTTGCAAATTTTCAGCAATTTGGTTCCAGGGTAGCCACAACTACTATAGGCCTTCATGAATTGAGTCGTCTAGAAAATCCAATGTTGACCCAGACTTTATAGCAACTTTTTGGCCTTATGCAACAGCTGGTGGCTAGCCAAGCAGCAACTCTAGTGGTTCCTAAGATCTGTGGCATATGTACTTCAAATGACCATTACACTAACATGTGCCTAGCTTTGCAAGATGACTCAACCACTAGGGTAGCAACAACATGCCTTTTTCGGAGTCCACCTCAGAATCAGACAGGCCAGTTATCATTTGGGAACACATATAACTCTAGCTAGAAGAATCACCCAAATTTGAAGTGGGGAAATAATTCTCAGTCACAAAGCCAACCTTCACAACAAAAATACTTAGCACCTCATTAGAGGCAACCAGCCCTTCCAACACCTCCATCCTCACATCCTACTATGACTTAGATGATGATGGAGCAAATACAGGAAATAATAAAGGAAAATGCCCAGCTGAGAGAGAAGGAGACCCAAATGGAGCAAAACCAGAGTCAGTAAGACCCAGCCACCCAGTTACCTTATCAGATTTTGCCTAATCCAAAGGGAAATGTGTGTACAATTACCCTAAGGTCTGGAATGAAAATGCAAGAGGAAACAAGGCCTGCAGAGGAAGAAGGACAAGATAAAACTAGGCGAGAAGAGGTCTTTGTTGGGTGTTGCAGCGCTAAAATGGCACTGTCGTGCTCACCTGAGCATACATAAGGTGAATCTAGAATGGAAGACCCGTTGGGTAAGTGCCGCAACACTCAAACAGTGCTATAGTGCTCAAACAGTACTACAGCGCTCAACAGAGAATGAGTAAGTAGCGGCGAAGCATTTTGTTGAGCGCCGCAATGCTCCGTAGAGCCAACTGAAGGTCTAGACCCCATTCCTCCACTACCTTTTCCTCAAAGGATCTATCCTAGAAAAGTAATTGCAACAAATTTGGATCCAAACACACTGAAAACCTTCCAAAAAGTGCAAGCAAATATCCCCCTATAGGATGAATTAAACAGATTCCCAAGTATGCAAAATTTTTAAAGGATTTGTGCACCAATAGGAGAAGAGAAAAGAGCAGTGGGGAGGACAAGGTGACTATGGGGGCCAATGCTTTCTCGATTATTAAGCCAAGTAACCTGCCAACCAAGTGCAAGGACCCGGGCATATTCTATGTTCCTTATACCATTAGGAACTTACATATCACAAGAGCCTTAGCTGACCTTGGTGCTGGCATTAATGTTATGCCTAAATCACTCTACCAATCCTTGCACTTTGGAGAGCTCATGCCAATCGGGTTGCAAATTCAGTTGGCCAACCATAGTATCACAAGACTAGAAGGAGTATTGGAAGATGTTTTGGTACAGGTAAATGATTTAATATTTCCTGCTAATTTCTATGTGCTTGAGATGGAGAATGACTCCAATGCCAGCCATCATACATTGATCTTGGGTAGACCCCTTTTGAAAACTACTAAAACCATAATTGATGTTCATGCTGGCACATTATCCATGGAGTGTGGGGATATGAAAGTCCAATTTAACTTATCTGATGCTATGAAACATCCCCATGAGGAACACTCTATGTTTGGCATTGATGTCATTGATTCTTTAGTTGATGGTGCTTGTAGCAATTTGCTTTTTAAGGATCTGGATCCCCCTTTCTCTACTTTTTCTTCTTTTATAGGATACGATGCACCTGTTGTTTTAGAATGTCCCAAGTTTCCAGATACAGGTACACCATCTAGGTAGCAATCATCAATTTCCAGGTGCTCCAAGACCAGACCATGTTGGGTAGGATGCCTTGTGAAGGATAGAGAATTTTGCCACATGAGTGCCAAGCAACACTGATGACTAGAAGGTCAAGATCTAGATGGAAGAGACCGTTCTTGGTCACTAGTGTGCACCTTGATAGTGTAGTTGAGTTGGAGAACTCCAGGATGATTCGGTGTGACATTGATGGGCATCGACTGATGCACCTTTATGAGACCCCCATGAATCTAGGGGCTCAGATGGCATATTTATGGGTTGAAGCTGCACACCCTCCATAAGGGTCTTGACTGCCCAACTTAGGAATGTTAAAACAAAGTACTGGGTGGGAGACAACCCACCATGAGGTTTTGCTTTACTTTGCTATTTTATTTTTCTACATTTTTTTAATTTTAGTTTTGAGTCTTGCATCATATTTATTTTTTATTTGTGTTCTACACCATTCTTTTTACACCTTAGAGATCACATGCATAAGCTCATACCACATGCACTATATTGACATGCTTGGTGGATTCACTGTTTTTTGCATTGAATACTTGCACTTTTACCTGTGAGATTTTGAGCCTCTTGATTGGACTATCTGTGCCGTGCTTATTTGTTTATGTGTGTTTCCCTCTTTGGTTTTGCATTATAGAGCTTACTCAGGGTCTTGGTTGAAAATATGTTTTTCATGTGCATACTTGAATATGATTGAGGCATTTTTTTTTCTTATTTTAGCCGCTTGCCCATACAGCCACCCTTTGCATGTTAACATTGTTTAAACCGCTTGAGCCTTATTGCCCATTCTTATGTCTTAGCATATCCTTAACCAAAAGTGAAAAACCGTGAAAATTCCCAACCTTTTAGGCTTAGCAAAGAATTTGTGCAAATTCTTATATGTGCTTGAGCATAAGTATGGGGGAGAGTATGAGGACATACTCCAATTTAAGTATGGAGGAAGAATAATGTATACCCAAAATTTAGCAAGTGGCATACCAAGAAAATAAAAAAAAGGAAAAAAGTGCAAGGTTGATTGAAAAAAAAAAGTTTAATTGAATGTGTGCCACATTAAAATTAAAGGCATATAATTGTGATTAAGATGGAAAAAGTTTGCCCTTAAGCATTTGTGTTCTAGGAATATGCATTTTCTCTCCTTTGACTTGAGGTTTAGCCCATTGGCCTACATATTTATCCACATTCACCTAAGCACGATTACAACCAAAGGCAAGTCCTCTTGCTTTAGTATGCATGTGTGTATGACAAAATGGAGAATGAGACTGGGCCCGTAGCAAGTTTATGATAACGCATTTTTATTTGAGGTAATCGTGTGCATCATAATCTAAAACGCTTGAGTGAATGAGTGGCAAACACTAATCTTGGAAGGATTTTTGTACTTTGTCTGTACATCATATGTGGATTCCAGCTTGTGTGCTATATCCTTGTTCATGCCTTGTTTGTTGTACTTCTCTTAATTGTTGATGTGAAAGCTTACTATTATGTCTCTAGGTTCATTGGATTGGTGTATTGTCATTTAATTTCATGCATTATGCATTTTTAGAGTTAGGAGTCTAGTCTAGTCCTTGTACATTGTTTCTCATCCATGCCTCAGTTTGATCTTAGTTTCACATGACATGTGAAAACTTAAGTATGGAGGAGTTTGATAAGGGGCATTTATGCCACTTATCTTGCTACCAAACCTTAGCTTTTTATATGAGTTTTACTAAGTTATTGATACAATTACTAAGGATTTTGATTTATTCCTCATTGTGTGATTTTAATAGAATTATTGGCTTTTGCATTGATTTGGGAAAAATTGTAATTACACCCTGTTGCGTTTGACTTGTCTCTTTGAATATCATTTTGTACACAGGAGCTTTGGATTAAGTGCAAAGTGTTAAGAACAAGGCTAGAAACTCTTTGCATGGAGCTTGTAGCTGTTATCAATTTGGGAGCAAAATAGAAGAGTTCTTGAGCTCAGTCAAGCATATTTGCAAGAAGCATTGTAGTGGAAAATCTGTATCTTTCTCTACAAAGATCAGATTGAGACAAATAAAGATGTTTTGGAAAGATCAAGAAGTTAATGGTCTGATGTTGTCCAACTTGATCTCTAGTTAGTATTTTGGCAATATCTAGAGCTGCAGATGTCCGATTAAGGTGATGTTGGAGGCATTGGAAAGCTTGTTTAAAGGGTTACAATCACTATTTCAAGTGCCAAGAACAAAGTTCAATGTTTAAGGGATAAAAACTGGCCAAATGCATGAAGATGTTGGTTTTGTCCAGTGCTGTAGTGCTAAATGAGAACCCAAAAGATGATTTTTATCAGTATAGCTCACTATTGAGCACCGCAGCGCTCGCTTAGCATTGAAGCGCTCATGTGATGGCATTTTAACAGCAAATTAATCAATTTTTGAGTCCCACTTTAGCCTATTTTAGAGAGTATTATTTAAGGGATTGACACAGACTTTTACTCTAGCTTTTTACTCACTTTTAAATCTACACTTTAGGTTGCTATTATTCTTTCTCTACATTTCTCTTCTCTCTCTTAGGGATTCTATTGGTGAATGTGCTTTGTCTTGGAGATTGTTGCAAGGATTATTGCTATTATTTTCAGGTTCTTTTTTATTTTCATTGTTGTAATCCCCCAGAGATGGAAGAGTAGATCTTCTTACTAGTGTAGGGATTTCTGATGGATTAGGATGACTTTTGATACCCTTTGTTTATATTGAATACATTAGTTTTCTCATTGTTCTTCAATTTTTATTCTTATAATTATTGTGGTGATCCCTATAATTTTTATTGGAATAACCAAATTGGTGATTGTTGTTTGGGGAAACCCTTTGGGCATAAATTAATAGATCTAGTAGTTTATGTTTGAGGGAGAACAATAGAATTAACCTTTCAATTGGCAGTTAGGCTATAACATTTGATTCCTTAAACCACTGTAATTTCTAATTAAATAAATATATCATTTATTGATTATTTTCATTGGTTAGATTTTAGGGATTGATTGATCACTAGTAGAATTGCCAGTAATTAACTACTAGTAGCCACTAATTGATTCAATATTTGGTCAATGATAATTAATTTCAATCCTAGGAATACCTTACACTAGTGTTTGCTTCACTGTTGCTATTATCTTTTGATTTCAATTGCTTTAATCTTAATTCTTTAAAACCTCCAATTTTTCCAACTAAGCGTTGAAACCTCCTTGAGAGACGACCTATGGTATACCCTTTACTACATTTTTTTATGCAACTTAGCATAAAATAGTTTATAATTTGAGGAGCTAGGCGACAGCCTCTGTTCAATAGGCCCCTCATGCTCGCCAGTATATAGCATTCCTCCTATGGTGGAAGTCTTACCATAGTACTGTTTTGGCTAAGGATTATGAAACTATGATGCCTCGGGTACATGTGTCCCTAGGCAAGTCTAGTATGGCCACAGGGTCCCCTGAGACCTGTCTGTATTGCCAGGAAGGCTAGAAGATGTAGAAACCATGTTGCAACCGAAATATGCAGGATTTTGCAAAACAAGCTTGCTGTAGCGATGACCCTTGATCTTAGCATAGTAGAAAATGACATATTTTCATTTACTGACACCTAACCCTATAAATACCCTTCCACTCAGGGAAAACACCTCCATTCTGAACCCTAACCCCCAAAATCTCTCTTCCTCCTTCCCCACTCAAATCCACTTCCTCCAAACTTCAAAGTGAGTTGGGTTGTTGATTTACACTCCCTTTCTCTCCTCCCTTCCATGTTCTATAGATTGGGTGTTATTGTTTCTCATTGTTGTCAAGTGGAGGGTTTTCTTCCAATGTTTTTAGAGTTGTTCTAGAGCTAATATAGATTATTCATGGGTTTCATTACTCTATGGCAGTTGTTGGTGTCATTTCGAGCTTTCAAGATCAAGTTAGTGGTGCCCACATGCTGTTGGCTCCATTATGATTATGTTTGATACGATATGATTGTTAAACATGTAGTTAGAGATGAAAATATGATATAGATATGATTTTACAAATTATGCTAAGCTAGTAAAAATTATGATTTTTTAATATAGCATGAAAGTATGTTTTAGAAAACTATGGAATCATGATTGCTATGTTGCATGTTTTAGAAAACTATGGAATCATGATTGCTATGTTGCCTGTTATGGAAATGTTTTATGTTCTTAAGTTTAAGAGATTTATTGGAAAATATATGATTTAGCAATGTTTACTAAAGTTCTCAAGTACATTTTGTGGTTTTATGTTATTGCCACATTTTCAAGAGATTTCGAAAGCTTTTAAAATATCAAGTTGATTTATTATGGACAAATATAGAGCAGAGTATGATTTAACATTTTGAATACATATGTTATTACTATTTCAGAGTTTTATGATTATGAACCCTATTGGTTTTAAAGTGTGTTATCAAAGTTGTTAAGTTATGAAAATATGCTAACTTGAGATATGAACTTAGAACTTCAGCTTGTCGGCACAAGGAAGTATGGAATTTCAGTATGATTCATAGCAATTGCCAGAAACATACTCTGTGGGCTTGAAATTGAAAAGCCTACAAGCTGACGATCCATTGGGCATGACTTTATAACCATGGTTATGCTAAAGTCAGATTGTTAGAGTTATATGAATCAAAAGCTCTCAAAGTACTAAAAATTTTAAGAGTTTTAACATCTAAATGGTTTTTGTCAAACTAATTTAGCTGGTAGATATAGAGAAATAGACAATTAATTGATGGCTGTGATGAGAACGCTAACCTTGGTATCAAGTTGTTCGCTAGATGACAATATCGCCCTCAGTATATATAGAGAACGGGACCTAGTCAGGTGCCCACAACTTGTCCACGAGAGATACAGTCCATGAGGGACCACAGGACCAAAGAAATTCAGTGACAACTATTATTATTATTATTATTATTATTATTGATCATGTTTAGCATATTGTTTCTTGAGGCTCTATCACACTCTTAGTTAAAATGATTTCATGATTGATTATGAATTTGTAAATGCTTGTTTATGAAACTATGGAATGAAAAGTGTTTTGTTAGATAGCTATGTATGTAAATATCAAATACTGTATGATTGCTGCATGCATATTGTATTATGTATATTTCTTGGTTGTCCCATGTGGGTGATAGGTGAAAATCTATTTATTGAGTCCTTTAACTCACCCCTTTCCTTTTTTTTCATAGTTGCATGTGCAAATACCATTTCATCACCGATCCAATAAATACAGCTATTCCTAGTGGTGAGCCTTATTTTGAAGTAATGCTTAGTTTAGGTTCAAGTTAGTATTAGAGTGCTCCAGTAGATATACATGCAGGATCTGAGCCACACATCTATTTTGAGATATTGTGGTTATTTTCAAAGTTTATATATTTCACTTTATGTTTTCAGAGTTTAAGTATGTATGTGGAATGTAGACTATGGTTAAGAGGTTTATGTAATGAGCTAGATATGTATTTATGACTCAGTTTTCAAGTCTCAAACTAATTTTCAAAGCATGAGTAAAATGTTTTCGAAGTTATATATATGTGAATGCTTTCAGTTTTGTGAATTTAATTATTATGTTTTGAATAGAGAAATGGTTGTTGATTTAGAAGAAAATCATATTTTAAGTACTATATTATGCTATTTTATACATTTAGAGAGACACGTTACTGAAAAAACTTACGTGGGGATGCGATTCCTTACGTGCCGGTCACATTCCCTAATCAAGTCGTGATAGAAATCAACTCTCTTAACTCAATACAGGAGTAGTTTGTAGAATGTTAAGAGCATTGGCCTTACAATGTACCCTAGTTGAGCTGATAATCAATACATCAAGTCGTGTATGCCTTCATTGATTTTCCTTTTGATGAAGGATGTTTCTATCACTATGGCTTTGCATTCACTTTCCTCCTTCGTAAGGAGGGTTGGTGCGGATTAGGAGGTCGTGACTGACCTAGTTGGAGTGACAATCTGACTACTCTATGTTAGGGTAATGTGTTGGGATCTTACCATATTAATTAATTGTGCCGATGCCGCCAATGGCATCAATAGGACTAGAACATATTGACTTGCAACAGTGCACCTTGTACGGGGCTAGCATTTTGTGGTCCTATAGCGCTAGTTGGTTGTATGCATGTTGTCAATGGCGTCAGTGGGACAAAGATAGGCTGAGTCATTGCAGCTACAAACAGTGGTGGGCCTATAGTCACCCTTAGAAGGGAAGTCAGTGCTGCCACATACATCGCAGGCTAACTCATGCCTGTTGGAGCCGTAGCACATAGTTGAGATTGTGGTACATAAGTCATATCAGTTTTCCTTCTTGACCTCAAATTCATACATCAAGTATGATCTAAACTAGGGAATGGGAATTTTTCAGAACTAATCTTGGAAGTCCCGCCGAGCATACCAATGTTTTTGTCCAAGTTGAATCAGCTAAGATTGACTTAATCCAATTAACTTAAACAAATAAAAATCTCGTGAAATAAAGCAATTTTTTTTGCTAAAGTCAAATATTAAGACTTTGGCCTATGGGCTCTTCAAATCCATATAGAAAGGCTTTGGACAAAATCAAATTAAGAGAAGTAAAATGGAAAGCCAAAACAACTTGTATTAATGTAAAAGAGTAGTACAGAAACTGTTAAAAAATGTAAACAAATAGCTAATTGGTTGAAGACTTGTATCCCTTCTTTACACAAATAAGCTCTTATTTATAATCCCTTAGCTAAGCCTTATGCATGATGATAGTTACTCCTATTTTTTAGCAACCACTACTCATGTCCTTATATGCGTTCTCTTATTCATAGCATCACCTTATTTTATTGGAGCAATGCTTCTTCGAACTGCACAAGCTCATTCTTCAACTATTATCTTCTTTTACTTGCTTGCATTTTTCCCATTAAGTCCTATTCTTCTCTCAATCACGGTATCCTCTAGCTTGTTTATTTGAGCCTCCCAATAATTTTGGGTGTTCAACAGTAGCATATTGTTTATAATAATGTAATGATTGCATAAAAAATAATTAATGTAATAATTAATCTTTAATATCAAAATATTAACTAATGATATACAATAATCAAATTAATTATATATTAATAATCCAACAGTAGCAAACTGTTTATAATTATTGTAATGATTGCACAAAAAAATAATTAATGTAATAATTAATCTTTAAAATCGAAATATTAACTAATGATATACAATAATCAAATTAACTATATATTCGTAATTTCCCCGTAAAAAAAAATTATATATTCATAATTTCAAATTTTGTTTTTAATTATTGATATATTGCTATGTATGATTTTTTTTATTTTTATGCACCCAATACTTGATATCATTACCCGTGAAAACAGATCGCAGGAGATAACTCGTCTGCTAAATGGTCTATCTTGGTATCATCGATCAAACATTAATGGTATGATCCACTTAAATTTTATGCTTAAATGCGAATTTTAAACAGACCTTCAATGAAACCAGATCCAAATTCCAGAAGATTTCGAAACTGGCATTCTGTACGTCTAATAGATAATGATATAAGGGGAAAAAAGTAACAAAATTTTCCGGAAGTAGTCTTAAAATTTTTCCATTTGTAGAGTCGGAAACGACCGAAACCAGAGATTCTTTCTGCCGGTAAAAACATACGGGCAAGTTCCCCCAGTTTTTGCACCTTTTTTTGGCTTTTGTTGTTTTTGGAGGTGTCAGCAATCAATTAGCAGCTGAATGCCTCATACTTCATTGGAATCGAACGGTTGAACCCCACTTGGGAAAGCAGGTTCCCAACCACAGCAAGGTCCCGGCAAAACACACCCTGAAACGCCGAAGGATTCGCAGTGGAAGGCGAAGACAATAATGCACACCTATCACCGCCGCTGCTGCTGCTGCTGTTGTTGTCCACTTCACCCTCCATCGTCACTTGAATCGCAACAGCATGCGATGCCCTCTTTCTCTGCTTCTCGGCAGCTTCCTCCTCCACGATATTCGCCATAACGCTCGCGTAACCCTTCTGAATCAGCCTATACAGAATCAACGCCGACATCTTCGCCCTCTCCCTAACGCTGTCAATGTCACGCTCATCCGCAAGCTCGCACCGGTCGATGAAGCTCGTGGCCTTATCATGCTTGTGTTTCAGGCACAACAAAAGATGAGCCCTCTGCAACTCCGAGCGAGAACACCCACGTCTCAAGCCAATCAAGGTGTAGTAATCAACATTATTACCAACGTCCCCAGAGGCCACCCTCTGCTTCAATTCCCGAATCTTATTGGTGAGAGCGCAGAGCCTCCCGGGCATCTCGGCGTACCTGACGTTGTGCTGTTTCCAGGAAGGGCCAGGGAGCTTGCGTTCGCGGAGGATTGAGTTGTAAAGCAGCTTGAGGTGCTCGAGGTCGTGAAGGGAGTCTGGGAAGCAGCGAATGGTTTCGAGGAGGGAGGCTCGGGTGTGGAGGGCTTGGATGCAGGTTGGGTCGAGGGCGAGGGTGCGGTTACAGTCAGCGATGGCGTCTGCAACGCGCCCGGCGCAGCGGTGGGCCGAGGCTCGGTGCATGTAGCACTGGGCGAGGAACCCTTGCGGCGCGCCGCGGCGGGAGTCGATGATCTTCGAGAAGTAGCGGATGGCCTCGGAGTGGAGGCCAGCGTCGAGGGCTGAGAGGGCGGCGGCGCGGCGGCGGAGGAGGAGCTTGATGTGGGCAAGGAGGTGTGTCACGGACTCCAGTCCCGTTAGAAGGGTGTGGGGTTGGGTGGTGGCGTTGGTAGAGGAGGAGGGTGGTGGGTTTGAGGGGTCGGCGGCGGCGGCCGGGTGGGTGGGGGAGAGGGAGAAGCTGTCGTCGGTCCAGCAGATGCTCTCGCGGCGGAATGCGGCGCTCGCTAGGCGCTTGCCGGTTTGGAGGAGAACCATTGCATCCTCCATTAGGCCTAGGTGGCAGCACGCTTTGCCCAACACCAGGTACCTGCAAATTGCAACACAGATGAAAGAGTCATTAAAAAACCACCAATTGAAACAATTTGTTTTACTAAAGAAACTCATTTTAATTTGAACTTGTTTGAATTACTCACTTCCTTTAAAAAATATCTATTCATTTTAAACAATTTCATATTTTAAAATAATTATTAATATTTTATTTTATAAAATATTAATTTTCTTATTCTAATTCTATATCTAATTGATTTTATATTTTTAAAATATTCTATTTAATATTAGTCCTAAACATTTTGTTGTATGAATTAATATATAGATATATACTAATTCATTTATTATATTATATTTTATTATTAATATAATTTATTATCATTCTTAACCTCTATATTTGCCCATAGATATTTTAAACGGAGTAGATGAAAGACAAAATAAATATTTATACTCGTGATATATTAAAATTAATCGTTTGCCTTGTAATGAAAAAAGAGAAGGCTATTTTTATATGAAAAAATGGTGGCTTCTTATATGAAGTTCAGCAAAACACTTCATGAACGAAGCTTTGGTGTGTAACCAATGGAATGAAAACACGTGTATTTAATGGCCCCACAAGCATTGACTTTAATATATGTGCAGCCTGTGTGGATAGGCATGCTTTTGGCGTTGTGGCCAAAAGAATCGAGATAGAAAAAGTAGTGTTTCATTGTAGTGCCAAAATTTTAAGTTTTTATTTTTTCATTTTACATTCATTCTTTTAAAATCACTTTTTAACATTTTTTTTTAAGTATAAATTAATACTTTTAAAATTAATCCCTTCAATATTAATTATTTTCAAAATAATTCTACAAAAATTTAAACTAAACGGGTGGTTAAAAGTGTGATTAAAGTTAAGGAGATGAATATTTTATGAAAAACAAATAAAACTTATTTTGAAGTCCTAGCCAAGTTTGTTGACAATGCTATCTGCTCATCCCGCTCCACTTTCTTCTTCCAACTCTCATGTGTCCGAGAGCGATAAAAGAGAGAATAAAAGTAGAACAATCAAATAAAGGAAAAAAAGGGCATTCATTCGAATCAAACACAAGCAAATACAAATCAATTCAAGGAAACAGGCTAAGCTAGATTCATAGCAATCTTGTTTTCTCATTATTATTTTCTTTTGAGGAATGGATTCTTCTCAATCACAAGGGTCTAAATATAGCTTACCATCGCCAGGTGTGCTATGGAAACGAATCACCAGTTCATGAAACAATTATCATCGCAACAAAATTAGATTTGGGTTACAAATAAAATAAAATGTTGGCATTATATTAATATAGTTAAAGTCCATGAAATTCAGCATTCCCAGTGAGCTCATCGCCATCAATTTCTCCGCCGGGAACTGGTCAAGGTCCTCTACGACCACCATCGATTTGGGCATCGTTCGGAGGAGGAGCAGTTTCAGATATGAATCGCTGGAAACCTTGGAAAGGCCAATTTGTAGACGTCATAGCAGAGGAAATTGGCCATGATGGTGACGAAGCTCGATTTCCCAATGTCAAAAGGATCATAGACGAGAAAGATGAGGGGCTATTCGTGGTGGTGGATTTGGGTTGCCAGTGTTGAATGAAGATGGAGAGGAGGGAGAGAGTGAGTGAGTGAACAGAGATGAAACGTCAGATAGGAAAAAAGAGAGGATGTGGGTGAGATGAGAGAGAGAGACTAATCCCAAGGGATTTTTATTATATTTAATTCAAATTATTACAAATAAAATGGTTGATTAGCAAAGTCTAATCATTAAATTGACATTGACTTTAAAAAGTCCTCACTATCTACGTGTATAGTTCTTGTGGAGCCAGAAAAGAGCTTCATCCATGAAGCTATTTTCACAGCTTTATTAGATTAGTCATCTGAAAAAAAAGAATAATCGAATTCGAAGTCTGAACTTTCGATATAATCTTCGCCGAAAAGGGAAAAATATATACACTCATGATATAAGCTATTTAGGTGAAGTTTTGAACACGTATTTGTCCAACTTCCTTACGTGACAAAATTAATGAATAGGTGTCAGAAAATACTACTCAATAATAATAAGATAATAAAATAAAATATATATAAAGATCTAAAATGGTATAAATCTATGAAAACACTAGTGGGTGATATAAAGGACTACTGAATACTAGAAATTTAAGAACCGAATTTTACACCAACAAATGTTGGATAAGTTTAGATCTATTTTTGAGCCTACAATTTATCTTTGTGAATGGTATGGGAACAAAATATTCATGGAAAGTGAGTAAATGTACTTGGCATTAGAAAATATTTCAATTACAACGGTGCAGTGCTTTATTTGGGACAATCAATATTGGATTATTTTATCCAAAAAAGAAGAGCTGGGAATTTTATCATAGCTGGCACGAGCTCTTACTCGCACCCTATGCATCCAAAATGAAAGAAAGTGCATTTTAAATGAATGAAAATCCAGAGGACAGTGGACAAATTGCAGAACCAATGAAACACAATAACGGCACATAATAAATTTTCTCTCTGTCCTTTTACTTTATTCTATCCTATTATATATATATATATTTTCTTACCTCCAATGCCCTTCCTTCTCGCAACTTTTACAGAGTCCTGCCAGAACCTTCTTCTTCAAGTCTGAGACAGAGAAGCACTTGAAACTCTGATCTCTAACTGGGGAATCAGAGGAAGAAGATGAGAGGAGCTTCACACCCTCCCTCGAAAGCTGCTGAGAGGATCCATCTGAGGAGACAGAACCTGAGTCAGTGTCGTTGGCCATTCTCATGCTGGGAATGTAGTCCTGAAGCATATCGGCCACGTCCTTGAACCTGCGGAGAAATAGCAGAGACCTTGCTCTGAGTTCGAGGGCTTGTTCTAGGCGTGGTGATATTGCCAGAGCAGCATCTAGAAGGTTCAGAGCCGAAGCGATCTTACTCTCCTCTTGTGTCGCAATGAGGCTGCTAGCGTCTTTGACATATTTCTCAACAATCTGCAGAAAATAACATCGTGCCATTCTTAGCGATTGGAGACAGAGAAAAAAAAAAAGGTTAAGCTTTTTAATAATTTTTTATTTTGTTTCTGCAACGTTGCTGGTAAAACTGACGAGGGACAACAACGTAGTCATTTGATGGAGGCCATGGAAGTGACCTTACCTTTCGGTTGGTGAGCCACCAGTGCTTCTTTTCTGTAGCATTGAGGTAGGGAGCGGTGACAGCCATTGTTGGTAGATGATGGTGTTAGCTGTTGCACAAGATTTAATCTTGGACTCGGACCATCAAAATATCAAGCACCCCCTTTTCTCTCTCTTCTTCTCCCTCCCCCTAATTAACACAGGCACATAATTTCTATGCTCTGAAAATAAAAGAAGGGAGAGAAAATATACAGGGGGAAGAGAGAGAGAATGGAGCAAGGGACCGGAGAAGAACAAACGAGGGAATTTATATCAGCTTGCCTTTGTGATATTCATTTATAAAATAAAGTAAATAAATAAATATAATATGAGAGTAAAATAAGAAAATACAAACCTGAAAGATGTATCTACGGCTTTGACCCTCATGTAAAGGGGTGGTAATAATTACACAACACAATTATACAATATTCATATAATATAGATATAAAATAAAGAATGTGGTTTGGCCTTTTATATATATATAGTTTTTGAGTGGTGTGTTTTAATTAATATGTTATTTTGAAAAATTTTTATACAATATGATACTTTTAGTATATAATTTGTCAAAGGCAGATTCAATATATTCAATATAATAATATTAAAATAAAATATTGTCGTCAAAGTTAGACTCAGAATTCACCAAAATAATTTTTTTTATTAAATCTGTCATTGGTAGATTCTAAAACACCATACATAAGTAAATTTACCCATTTTATCATATTAATATAAATCACACATACATCATTTTCCGATTTATTTTTGTATCTATATCATATAAATATTGTACACTTATCAATATTTTATATAAAGCCTCCATCCTTCAACTTCATAGCTGGCAAATAGCGATGCATCCTAGATTCTCTCTTCTCTCACGCTTCCTACACTGTGGCTTTGCTGTAGGTTTATGAACCTGAAATTTTTGCCTACTCTTCTTTTTTCTAATAAAATAAAATGGAAAAACAGAGCATGGTTTGTGATCTGATGCATTGGCAAAGTAGAAGATTATGACCGGATCTAGCCGGTGATCCATCACGGGTCCTCGGAGTCAACCACGGGCAAAGATGAGAACATTATTGCCTGAAACGCAAGCAAAGGGTGTGACAAGATACACTGGTTATTTATTTCTGACCACCTCCAAATTACTGTTTTAGCCTTTGGCACGTTGACTTCTATATTCACACCTCTAATCGCTGATAATGGCTCTTGTTTTCTGTCCTTTTGCATACTTAACAAACCATCATTAACTCAAGTAATTCAACGAGGTTGATAACATAAGAGAAAAGTGAAGAAATATTATCGTCGCATGTGATCTTTGACTTTAACAATTTAAACAAGCCTGGCTAATTTCTACCTCCATTTATTCAAACTAGCCGTGATCATGCGGCTTTGGACTTGCCCAGTGAATAAATAATGACATATCAATGTTTAGCTTTGACGTGAAAATACTCCTTTAATCATTTCTTTTCTCGTTAATGATTATTCTGATTTGTAACTTTTCAAGCTGCAATAATCACTGGGACGTAAGCCGTGCCATAATTTGATAACTAGGTAAATATCAGTGATACACGAGGGAGATAATGAGCAATTAACCAATATGCTGCTTATATTTGGTTTTTCAACTAATACTTAAGTATATATAAGTCGGCAAATATTTGATTTGAGTAAATTATCGCTTCCATTCTTGAAATTAGATAAAGATAGGTTACAATAGCCTTTGACTTTAATAATTTAGTTTCTAAGTTATTTGACTTATATACGAGTGAAATGAATTTATCTGAGTCTTTCATTGAGAAATAAGAGGTTTATACATGCACGAAGAGTTGGCTCATAATTCATATGACAGAATGAGCGTAGAGGCAAATAGTGCCATCTTGAGCTCTATCGCAAGTGAAGTGGCAGTTGATCTCAATATGCTAATTGGATTGCTCATGGAAGCTCGGATCAGAGGCTAGGTGACTGGCTGCATTATTTTCACAGAAGACCATTGATTGTCGAACCAACCTCCACACCAAGTCCTTAATTCGAGAGGGTAGAAATCCATAGAAATCTCACTGGTGAGGCTAGCCAATGCGGGATATTTTGCTTCGGTTGAGGAGCGGAAGACTGCATTTTGTTTCTTGAATTTCCATGAAACCAGTGAATCACCAATAAACACACAGTGGCCAGTCATGGAATGTCAAGTATCGGAGCAATTACCCCAGTCCGCATGGGCATGCACTTTCAAGGATAAAGCGGAAGAAGCAGAGAATAGAATACCTTGTCCTGATGTAGACTGTAAGGAAGAGAATTAATGAGAGGGCGGGGTCAATGCTGAAGTGGATGCAATGCACAATGAGACAAAGGTTGAGTTAGTTAGGAGGAAAGGACAGGTGGCGAACGATCCTAATCCCAAAGAGCAAAGGAAGAGCAGTAGGAGGAGAGCCACAAATAGCTTGCTGTCTCTTAGGCATTCAGTGGTAATTCTTCTCTCTCTGTAACAACTTCTTCCTCCTCTCTATTCTAAATTTCTCACCATTATCTCTTTCTTCTTTCCTAAGGTGTTGAAGCATTTCATGTGGAGGTTACCTTAAGGATTACTATCAACAATTGTTCTCTTATAATTCCTGCACTTCTGTTTCTTGTTTTTACTCTAGAACTATACCCAAAAATATTGTTACTATTACACTCCTTGTTGCTTATATTTGTTCGAACTTTTGTTACTATTTCCATTCCATCAATACCAAAAACGAGTTCAGCCCTTTATCCCAGCATTTCTAGAATTTACACCCTTACATTTGCTGCTTTCATTGGCCATGGCTGACAACACTAGGATGAAGACAATGGAGGCAGAGATCAAGAAATTAAACTCTATCAGCTACTGGAAGCAACTGTAGAAAACCAGCGAGCTGAAATTGCTCGAATCACTGAAGCCAATCAGTGTAGAATGGAATCCATTCAGCAATCCTTGGTGCAGGTTTTGCTCAATCAACATAACAATACCAACCACAATTCTTCATCCCATCAGGAGAACATCCATGGTGCGAACTCCCATTTTGATGCTCAAATTCAGCACAGGCAACCATTTCCCACCAAAAGAATGAACTTCGACTTACCTCAGTTTGATGGCTCTGATGCACTGGGATGGATCTTCAGCATCGATCAATACTTTGATTTCTATTAAATTCCAGAAGAGGAACAGATTGGCATTGCGGGAATGCACATGACAGGACCGGCAATTCCTTGGTTCCAGATGACATAGCGATTGCTTCCACGCTGAAATTGAGTTTGGGCCCTCATTGTTCGAGTTGCCACGGGAATCGCTTTTTAAACTCCAATAGTAAGGTACTGTAGTCGATTACTATGCTGAATTCATTACTTTGGCAAATCGTACAAGTATTGAACCACCTGAAGCTCTTAGAGACTATTTCATCAGTGGTCTATGCATGGAGATTAGGAGAGAAGTGAAGGAGCAGTGACCTACCTTTGTTGATGCGTGTAGTGAGCTTAGCGAAGTTATATGAGGATAAATTTTCATCATCATTCAAAGCAACCCAAGGACCCAATATGTATCATAACCTACCATACCCCCTATATACAAACCCACAACCCAAACCACCCCAAAGACAATCACTACCACCACTCTTACCCACCCCACCTTAGAAAACCATACTGCACCCAAACCATAGCCATGTGCGCAAACTCACAGCAGTTGAAGAACAAGTAAGAAGAGAGAAGGGACTTTGCTTTTGGTGTGATGAAAAAATTCTTGCCAAGTCACAGGTGCCCTAATAGACATTTCATGTTATACCAATTGGAAGAATTTGCAGATGATGAAGAGAACAACACGAGCTCAAATGCTAAATCAGAACAAGGAGTTGATGTAACTCAACAACTCAAACAACAAGTCATGGAACAACACCTCTCACTAAATGCTATGAAAGGAACACCAGGATTGGGCACGATACATTTAAAGGCCTTTATACAAGGATTGGAGGTACAAGTTTTGATCAACGGGGGTAGCTCAGATAGTTTCATTCAGCCAAGAATTGCCAAATTCCTCAAATCATTGGTAGAACCTGCATTGGGTTTCAGAGTAATAGTAGGGAATTTTGACATCTTGACAGTAGAAGATCGCATTCCTTCACTGGATGTGTCTATACAGGGCTATAAAATTCAAGTTCCAAACATCTATGTATTGCAGGTAGCTGGAGGTGATCCATTGATTGGAGCCACTTGGCTGAAAACTCTCAAAGCTCGCATTGCTGACTATGGTGCACTACTAATCATATTTCCCCCAAAGTTGAGGATGCATTCTAGCAACTGAAACAGGTTATCACTTTAGAATCGATGCTAGTTTTGCCTAATTTTGACTTGCCATTTGAAATCGAAACTGATGCTTCTGGCATTGGCATTGGTGCTGTTCTTAGCCAAGGGAAGCATCCAATAGCATATTTCTCTAAGAAGATGTCCTCAACTATGCAAAGGCAATTAGCTTATACAAGAGAACGTTGCCATAACTGAAGCTATAGCTAAATTTAGGCACTGTTTATTAGGGAAAAGATTCATCATAAAGACAGACCAGCAGAGTCTCAAATCCCTGTTAGACCAGAATCTCAATACGCCAGAACAACAAAAGTGGCTGCATAAGTTTCTAGGTATGATTTTGAGATACACTATAAACCAGGAGTGGAGAATGTTGCTATTGATGCCTTTTCCAGATGCTTCCTTGCTGCATGGTCAACACCAACCTTGGACTAGTTACAAACACTAAAGGCTGAATTGACGTAAGATGAACAACTGAGATAAATTTTACAGCAATGTCCCACCAATGGTCAAAGAGAAAGCAGTTATAGTTGCCGAAATGATTTACTATTATGGAGAAACGGGATGGTTATCCCCCAAAATAGTAGCTTAATTCCAATAATTCTCAAGGAGTACCATGATGAGGTGGTGGGAGGACACTCAGGGATTGCTAAGACTATAAAGAAGATATGCTCTCAATTGTATTAGCCCAATATGCAAAAGCAAATAAGAAATTATGTGCTATATTGCACAATTTGTCAGCAAGCCAAAACAGATTCAAAGCTGCCTACAGGATTGCTGCAACCGTTACCTGTACCTTCACAAGTTTGGGAAGAAATTTGCATGGATTTCATCATTGCCTTACCATCAACCAATGGCTACTCGGTTATAATGGTGGTAATTGATAGACTTTCCAAATTTGCACATTTTTTACCATTAAAGCATGATTTGTCTTGCAAATAGGTTGCAGAAATTTTTGTGTAGCAAATCATCAAACTACATGGTTTTCCTAGAGCTATTGTCTCTAATAGGGACAAATTATTTGTAAGCAATTTTTGGAAGCAACTCTTCAAGCTACAAGGAACTAAACTTGCCATGAGTTCAGCATATTATCCATAAATGGATGGACAAAGTTAAGTATTGAACAAGACCTTGGAGATGTATCTTAGATGCTATTGTTTTGACAATCCAAAGAATTGGTTGAAGATTCTACCTTGGGCTCAGTATTTGTATAATACTTCTTATTGTAAAAGTATTAAAATGACTCCTTATAAAACATTGTATGGTAGAGACCCCCCACCATTGGTTAGGTATGGAGTTTCAGAAAGAGATGATTAAACACTACAACAATTGTTGATTGAAATAGATAAGTTGTTAGATCAATTGAAGGCAAATATGACCAAGTCCCAACAATTCATGAAGTACTATGCTGATATGATAGAAGGCATGAAGAATTACAACAAGGTGATTTTGTTTTAGTCAAACTCCAACCATATCGACAACATTCAATGGCTTTAAGGAAACACCAGAAGATTGGTCTCAGATATTTTGGGCCATTCCGGATTTCTCAGAAGTTGAGTATAGTAGCATACAATTAGAATTACCAGCAGAAGCTAGAATCCATAATGTATTCCACATTTCCTTGCTTAAGAAGTTCAGGGGAGATTACCAACATAACTATCTTCCATTACCACTACAGACTTCAGAAGTGGGCCCAATATTGCATCTGAGTGCCATACTTGACAAAAGGCTAATTCTGCAGAATGGAAAAGAAGTGCAGCAACTAAAAGTACAATGTGGAGAAAGGGAAAATTCTTTCACCACTTGGGAATAGCAGCCAGAATTTTACAAGGCATACCCAGAGTTCAACCTTGAGGACAAGGTTGTTTTAAATAGAGAGGGTAATGTAAGGAAGAGAATTAATGAGAAGGCCAAAGAGGTCAATGCTGAAGTGGATGCAATGCACAATGAGACAAAGGTTGAGTTAGTTAGCATGAAAGGACAGGTGGCAAACGATTGTAATCCCAAAAAGCAAAGGAAAAGTAGTAGGAGGAGAGCCACAAATAGCTTGCTGCGGGACTATGTTTGTTAGGCATTGAGTGGTAATTCTTCTCTCTCTATAACAGCTTCTTCCTCCTCTCTATTCTGAATTTCTCACCATTATCTCTTTCTTTTTTCCTTAGGTGCTAAAGCATTTCATGTGGAGGCTACCTTAAGGATCACTATCAACAATTGTTCTTTTATAATTCCTGCACTTCTGTTTCTTTTTTTTACTCCAGAACTATACCCAAAAATTAAAACTGTTATTGTTACACCTATTGTTGCTTATAATTGTTCAAACTTTTGTTACTATTTCCATTCCATCAATACCAAAAATGGGTTTAGCCTTTATCCCAACATTTCTAGAATTTACACCCTTACATAGACTTCAGAGAGCATAGAGAAGATGATGAATGGCATCCAAGTAAGGTGTCCTCGGGGTAGACATATACCGGCTAAGCTTGTTCACGCATAGCAAATGTCAGGCTTTGAGATGGTTAAGTACAACAAGCGTCCAATGAGATGATGGTATTGCCCCTATGTCTTTTAGAGGCTCACCGTCAGTGGCATTCAGTTTGATGTTGGGGTTCTTATGTAGCGAAGCAGGCTTGGAATTATCATAGACTATATCCTCAAGGAGTGATAAGGTGTAGTTCTGTTGAGAAAGACAAATCCCATGCTTCGAGGAGGCAATTTCAAAACCCAAAAATACTTCAACGGCCTCAAATTTTTGAGCTTGAATAGTTGCTGCAAGGAGGTCTGAACATAGGCAATTAATGGTGGAAGGATATTTGCTAGCAATGACGATATCATCAACATATAAGAAGAAAGCCACATAAGAGTCACTTATCCTAGAGTGGAAGAGAGAATAGTTAGATCTTGACTCAATGAATCCCACAACAATAATAGTGGAGGAATATTTCTAAAACCATGGACGAGATACTTGGCATAGTCCATAGATTGATTTCTTCAATTTACAAACTAGATTCTCCTAAGGATATGTTTAGCTGAGGAGTAAAAATTGGGTGTAAATTTTAAAGGATGAGCTCCATGTGCTCATGTAAATTTTTCGTATAAATTCCCATGTGTATTACACATGGAGCTCATCCAAGAAAATTTACACCTGTTTTTTTACCCCATAACCAAACATACCATTTGTTCTTACTTAGAGGGACGTAAGGGTGCAAGTAGCTCCAATGTTAGTGCAAGTAAGGGGTGGGTACTTGTAAAGATACTTTGATACTCAACTTAGTGAATATATGAGGCATAGAGAGTAAAAGAGTAGCATGCAATAAACTTGTGATATTTGGGGGCGTTGAGCTCCTTATATGTGTGAGGTGACCCCATAATAAGTTAGGAGATAATATTTTCTATATAAAGGAGATATTCTTGGGATTTAGCAGATATTAAATATATTCTATATTTGTAGGAGATATGATATAATAATGACAAGAGATAATAAGATATGTAGAGAGGTCCTGTGTATATAGGATTTAGGAGATATCCTCAACTAAATCAAGGGTAAATTCGCGGGAGACCTTGGCGCCATGTGGTCGATCTTTGGGACCCGTGTTCGAGCTCTAGTGGTTTCGACCAAGGTGTTCTAGTCCATATTTCTAGTCTAGTACACCCTTAATGTGATACCTAAGAGGAAGATCCATATAAACTTCCTCTAATAAGTCGTTATTGAGGAAAGCGTTGTTAACATCTAATTGAAGCAAGTTCCACCCTTTGATTGCAACCAATGATAATAAGACCTTTATAGTTGTTAACTTGGCAACCAAAGAAAATGTCCCTTGAAGGTTGATCCTAGCCTATTGTGTATAGCCTTTGGCTACTAAATGAGCATTACAACGATCAATGCTCCCATCTTGTTTGGATTTGGTGTGATAAAACCAACATGACACCCAATGGAATGTTTCCCTGAGGGTAAAGGTACCATTTTCCATGTATTGTTGGACTCCATGGCTTGAAGTTTTCATTCACAGCCAGCTGCCATTCAAGGAACTTTGTACCCTGATGGTAGAATTGAGGTTCAAAGATAGAGGAAACTTGCAAGCAAAAATCCTTGTACGGAATGGGTGATTTTTCATAAGTGTAGAAAGAAGTAATGGGATAAGGCGGAACAACAGCATAATGATAGTCATGAAGGTATGATGGAGGTCTATGACGATGAGCATGCTTATCAAACTCTTGAGTTAACTCTTAAACTCTTATGAGTTTATGAGTTTGGGTCCCCCAAATCAAGTTAACTCGCTTGCCTGAATAAACCTGGATAAACTCTAGTGAACTTAGATAATATAACCTCGGATAAACTCATGATTTTATACTTTTAGTAAAAATTTGGTCTCTTAAGTAACAAAACATGGAATTTCACAATGAGCACTGTACTTGTAATTAGACGTTCTAAAATTGAAATTATGATGTATTGACTTAAGTTATTTTAATTTTTCACATCGTAGAGTCTTGACCTATTGTATTTCTTAAGATTTTAATTTGTATTTCATATTTTATGACTCGTATTTGGTTCGTTATGATATTGCAATTGGATTTCATATATATTTTTGTTTTATCATAAATTTATTTTACTATAATTAGATTATATATATTTTTTAATTTTATTTTAAAAATAAGTAAACTCTTACAAGTTTATGAGTCGACTTTATGATTTGAGTTTATTTTAGCTCCACGAGTTCTCCAGTTTGATAACCTTGAGGATGAGTAGATTTTCTAATAGGATTGTTCATAGCAGGGCCGGAAGACAAAGGTGCTAGAGGAGTAACATAAGGAATGCCATGTCTAGGCAAATGTAATACCATGCCAGAAAGAAATTCAGGTTGCTTAGTAGAGGAAGAGATGCCGTGAAATAGAAAGATATCCTCATCAAATGTCACATTTGTAGAAATAAAATTTTTTATGGTATTGATATTACATAGCCTATACCAGTTGTCCGAAAGGATGACCAACAAACACAATTGGAATAGTTCATTGAGTAAAATAGAACACGTGGACTTCAACTTAATTATACATTTACAACACTAAACTAGAACGAATCATCATTTAAACAAATAATGCCAAGATACTGGTTGCATGGCTTCATGTGACATTTTTTCACATTGTAACATTTGGAAAACAGTTCGAAACAAAAGTGCAAATCATGACAGCATTTAAACTTTGAATTCAATTAATCACCTCAAGTACAATAACAGAAAGCCAATCCTAATAGTGTAACATAAAAATGATTGCAACTTTAATTTATTCCAACATTTCCAAAGCATAACCAACTAAAACTATGCTTATCCCATAGTGCACCTTACACAATTAAATTGTTTCATCATACCAAATCTATCCTACATATTTCATAAAGAGTGTTAGTAGAAAACTTTCATGAGAGATCTTTTCATCTAATTAATCATGTAAAACTTTTACCAAAAACTCAAGCATTGACAAACTTCTCAAAAGAGGTGGAAAAACATAGCCATTACTTATACCTGATACCCATAGAACATAATAGCATTAAGGGAATTTTGAAACTAATAAACATGAGTTTCAAGATCATGAATGCATTAAGGAAAGCCATTCTACTTATCATTCCAAAGGACATGACAAAATAAGCATTTACATGCACAAAACCACGTGCGTAAAAAATATGGACATGTTAATCACACCCTCAAATTCGTTCAAGCTAACAAAGAGATGATAGGCCTCTATAAGAACACATAAAATATAAATACCAAGGCTATATATGTCACATAACACATGTATTCTTCGGTTCAATTCTTCATACATGAGATTTTAATGCTAATTGTTTACATGCTTATTTCAATTCAATAGCATACATTGTAGTGCAAACCAAGCATGAGGAATTGTTACATTACAATTGAAACATTTTCCCAACACAATATCTCTTTAGCCTATTAATACATGCACATACATTTGAGAATTTCATTATTTCAAACTTTCAGACCTAGAGATCATAACTTGTCCTTGGTATGGCCAAGTAAACCACAACAAGCACGAGTGTAATGTTCCAGGTCTAAGTACCCTTATGAAGGCCATTCTAGGCCAAGAAGGCCTCCTCTATGTAGAATCAGCTAAAAAAACACGTAGATTGGCATATTTATTAGACAGACACACATTTCTTATGTTTGGACACGCAGTTTTGGTGCCCTCTTTTCTCTGAAGTTCTACAAAGCCCTTAATTTTGAGCCTATGCAAGTAAGGGAATTTTTAATGCATGGATGCAGATTGTCAAAACCTATTGAAGAGCATTTGTTCACGTGGACACATTTTTTCGCACATAAGAATTCTTCTAAACTGATGTGGTTTCATTAAAATACTCTCATAATATATAGATCCATACCCAAGCTCGAGAAACACACCCTAACTACTGCCCAGCACTCTCTCCACTTCCTTTCACATTTCTCCTCTATTCTTTCTCCCTTCCAAGCTTTTGGTAACTGATTTTCATGGTTTTTGTTAGAATTTATTCCCTCTCTATCAAGTTTAAGGGTTAGGGCACTGTTCGACATAGTTTTCTCATAATATTCTTCCTCTTTATCATTCCGGTTTGATTCCTAGTAAATTTTATTTGTTGTTTATGGTTTCTATATGCTCTTTGGCACTTACTGATGTTATTCCTCCTCCCTCGAATCAAGTTGACATTGGAAGTGCACTCCTAACTATGAACGATGAATATGTTTAAACTCATGGATATACTTTTGGTCATTATCAGTACTTTCCCAGCATTATGTGAATTATTTATGAAATTTTAGAATGATATGGCCTTGATATAGTTGTTTCATGAATTATGCTAATTTTAGAAAATTGTTGTTTTTATAGTCATCATTGAAAATATTATGTTGAAAGCTCATAAGACCATATTTGTTGCCTATATGTTTTGGAATTATTTTTCTCAGTTTACAAAATGCATGAAACCTCAGTTTAGTAAGAACAACATAAATATTTGGTTATTTGTATATTAGTTTTAGCCAATAATTAGTGAGAAATAGAATAGTGAATTAATAGTTGCAAGATTGTTAACCTTGGTACTAAGTGATTTGCTAGAGAACTAGTTCAACCCTAGTTATAATTATGGAACCCAATGAGGTGTTCATCTAATAGGACTGAGTTAGGCACCTTTCAATTACAATTATTTATTCAGCTAATTCAGTTTAGTTTATTGCAGTTCAATTTCCTATTTCTCCATTAGTTACTGTTTATGAATTCAGTTAAAATATTTTTAGTACAACTATATACATTTAAATGTTAAAATATTTTATGCCAGCTGTATATGTATATTTTATGTATTATTTGTTGTTGTCCCATGTGGATTGTAGATGGAGACCCGCTTATTGAGTTTTGATGAACTCATCTATCTATTTCCTCCCTTACAGGTACAACTACGTTCAGTTGCATCACAAGATCCACCGCAGTAAAGCTGTAGCTTCTTTTTGGTGAGTTTTACTTTGAAGTGAAGCTTAATACAGGTTCATGTTAGCTATAGTAGTGCTCTAGTAATCGTGTAGAGAAGATCCTGGACATGCATGTCTTATGATTATTTATTTATGATTTACATCTATTTTATTTGATTATGTTTTGTTTTGTTTGGCTACAACCTAGACTAGCTTTACCTAGTTTGATATTCAGATTTTATGTTTGGAAACATTTCAAATTCATGAAATTACATTTTATTGATGTATTAGTATTGAGAATTTATGTTGAACTCAGTAATTTGAATACAATTATATTTTATTATTCATACTAATCAATCAAGTTATTACCAAAGACTTTTGTAGGGATCCAGCCCCCCATGTGGGGGTCTCGTTCTCAAATTGGGTCTTAACTGTTGGAAATTTAAATTAAAATAATATAAATGAAACAACAATGAATATGAAAATGAAAATGATTATTTACAACAATACAAATTAAAATGGAAAATAAATAGCATTGATAATAATTTGAAATAGAGTAGCTTATCAATGTTGTTGGCTGAGGCATGCTAGGCACTACGCTTAAGAGTACTTCGCGACCACGAGTCAATCACTTGATGCAAATGGTCTTCACAGCTAATACTCCCCAGGATACAACAGTCACTTCTCACTAACTCTGCACTTGAACTAGTGAGGCTATACAAGAACAACTTGTTGGATTGAGCAAAGGAACAACAAGAACTCTATTTTTCATATGTTGTGTGTGAAGTAAAAAAAACACAATTAGTATTCTTCTAAGAGCGTGACTTTTTCTCCTGTGTTTCACAAAGATCATTACCTTACTATTTATAATACAAGAAAGACTTCTTTTCCTGTTGCACAACGTTCACAATAGAAATGTTGCAATTGAAAGACGTTGAAATTCATGAATGTCTTTAATTAAAATTTAATCAATTTTCCTGATTAAAAGTAGCATTCATTTTACCATTTAATGCAAAAGCAACGTTCTGAAACAAGATGCAAACGTGGTGATATTTGATAATAATAATAATAATAATAATAATAATAATAATAATACTAACTTTGAAAAATAATAAATAAAATATAACACTAACAACAAGTTAGTCAATCCATCTTGCTAGATTTTACTTTGGTCCCATACACATATCTCTTTACAACAAAGGCCAATTCAGAGTTAGGAGACTGAATTGGAATAACAACTGATGTTTTGGTGGCTTATCAAGGAGAAAACCCCATAAATTGAAAGGAGCGGCTTCATGAAAAAGAGCTGACTTTGAACTTGCTTATAAGAATCATTCAATCCCAAAAGGAAGACAAGGACATACTTATGACTAGCATGTTCAACCAAAGCTTGAGCTATCCAATGCAGGCCTGAATAAATTCAATTTTTTGTCCAAATGCACTTCAATTTGGTGAAATATTGATTCATAGACAAAAAACCTTATGGAAGATTTACCAAATCCTTTCTCAATTGATAGATCCGAAGTCCATAATTTTGTTGAAATTGAGAATTGAGATAATTCCAAAGAGCAAAAGCAGATCCAACAAAAGCGATACTAGATGTAATTTCTGTCAAAACATAATTTAAGATCCAAAAACTTTCGATGTTGTTAATGCATTTCCAACCAGCATGAATAACATCATCTACATTTGGGAAGGGAGTGCCATCCACGAATCCAAGTATGTTCTTATCGATGTTCTATCATCTGTCATTTTGTTAACTAATTTTGATTTATATTTATTTTAAACATTACTAACGTTGAATAAGTCAATTATTTGTTATAGAATAATATTATGGGAACAACAAAATTATACAACAAAATGCACACTACATACCTTATCACCACAGTGCCTGTCAAGTTGCCTTTTTTGTTTATTAGTGTTGGTTGGAGAAGATGAAGAGAAAAATATGGAGATAACTGTCGAGTCACATTTTTTATTTTTTTGAAAATTATTATAATTAGCGCTAAATATTACATATGACAATATACCTCAATAAAATAAATATTTAAATATAACGTAATATGTCTAAGTATCAAACAAAAAAAGAGCAAAAGAAATACGTATTAATTTCACCCAGTCAAATAATGTATTTTCCAAAGTTACGTAACATGCTTTCTTCAAATGTCATTCCAATTATACTTGATGGTCTTAAGATTTAATTGGGAGGCTAAAAAGTGATTGAATATATGAAACGTTCTTCATTTTACTGCAATATGTGGAAATAAAATATGTTTAATATTTTTTATTGTAAGTTTAATTGAAATTAATTAAAGTTCACATATCTAATACTTTTCACTTTGTAAAGATTCTGGTCAACTCTTTATACATCTCATCATCTATAAATTGTTATGTTTTGCAAAAATGCAAAATAAATTTCGTATTAGAAATAATAAATGAATTAGCAATAATAAACGAAATACATAGACTTTATTATAGGTAGAAAAGCATACAGAAGGGGGGTTGAATCATGTTTTTCTTTTCTAAACCTTTTAGCAACTAAAACTTAAAACAAAGGCTATCAAGTGTCAAGCTTGTAGTGCAGTGGAAACAAAGTTAAAAGAATCAGAAAAATGACTTTTTGAATTTTAACATTAGCAGCAAATAAACTGAAATGGTAAACTTTAATAGATATAGATTTTGTGAAGTTGAACAATGAAAGTAAAAAGATAAAGGATAAAAAAATACTGCACAGGAATTTTATATTGGTTCGACCTACACCTACCTACATCTAGTTCTCAACAACCGCTATGTTCCACTAACCTTTGACAACCCGAGAAAGAAAAAAACTGGGTAGTCTTTACAATAACCTTTCCAAACTCTAACCTGTGATCAGTAGATAACCCCTACTATCATAAACGAAGTAGTTCTTCACCAACTTCTTCAAGATGAACTAAGTAGTCTTTGACTAGCCTCTCCAAGTTAAACCAAATAGTCTTTGACCAGCATATCCAAGCTAAGCCGTGAGCAGCACAAACCCTTAACTGTCACATTGCAAGTAGTTTTGCAGTAGCCTCTTTAAGCAATTTCACACCGATCACTATTGGATTGAGGATATATAGGTTTAGTGTTTGGGTTGCCATTCAAACTAAATCACACTCAAGTTTCCTTACAAATATACAATGAATAAGCCTAGGATAACTTGAATGATTTCTTTCTAATGATTCTTCTTAAGAAGAATGTATAAACAATCTAAGAACTTAGAAAGAAGAATTTTATAGACAAAGGAATTGATTACAAGAAGTAATAAACTTCACAGAACAGATAAGGGAAAGATTTTGCAGTGTTTTAGCTCTTATGATAATGTCAATCTTATATCTTGAAAACTCAGCATCTCTATTTATAGATGGTCTCCTTTTGTGACTGTTGCCTTTGATCAGTTGTCCAAGTGATACATGTTGATTATCTGTTTGTATCTTGGAAACGTAATCTAGAGGAGTAGCTACTTTGGTGTCAGAGCTTTTTACAGAAGCTGTTGAAAGGTTGAGGTTTTTGATGTCCTTTAAAAACTACATTTTTACTTTATGAGCATGGTTTCTGAACTCTTCCTTCTAGAAGCTAGAGTGGCTGATCAAAAAGGCTGAAGAGATGACATGCTAGTTTGAAACTGCGTTTGACTTGAAATATAAATTCAAAAATTCAAAATTTCCCTCCTTTTCAGTGAGGTGACTTTCTGATGTTCGTTATCAGTTCCTTGATAGAAATTTGATCTTCTAGTCTTCAATCCAAATATTATGATGATGAAAATATTACAATCATGACAATTGAAGTATATAAAACACGTTATGCTCAGATTTTGCATGATATCTTCATATTAAGCATAGTTTCTGATGTCCCATGCTACTTTTTGAAGACTCGTGCTTTGGTTTCTTGTTCTTGACTTGATTTGCTTCAATCTGTAATGCATGTATATGTACTTTACATGATATAATGTTCTCTTCTATTTGGCTCAATCTCTTAATACGAGATAAATAATGTTTGCAGATGTAAAGTGAAATTATTTTTGCTTCAAGTTCGTTTTATGCAATTTGGAAATTTCTTGTTATACTTTGTCAAGAAACTCAAGGTAGACATTAGTCGTTCTTCAAAGTGTTTTCTTTAAATTGGTTTCATTGTCATTCAAAACATATGGCTCTAATGCTTTCTAAAAGGTTATGGAGCTTACATTTACATGTTAACATAGTAGATACCACAGAATAAACTATTCACCTATAAAATACAAATATCCTATTGTGCATGAAATCCTTTGTTTAGTTCCATTTTAAATTGTCACAGAGAAAAAAGACCAATAATAATAATAGAAGCTGCTTAATAAAAAATGATCCTTCACAAAAAACAATATTCTTGATTTTCATCAACAGAGTTAACACTAAATATTGAACAAAATGAAAATAACAACATGAAATTAAAATCAACAAAAGTAAGAACGAAGCCACCTATAAAAAGCAAGAACCTTCTAAGGTGATAATAGTCAATATGCTTCACCGAAAAAAAAAAAGATCGCTTCCCCCTGTCCCTCTTCGTTGCTCACTGTTGCTCACCACGACCATAGCCCCATCTCAACGCACCTACATATGTTAGCATCTTATACACCAATAACATCAACATGTCTCAAAGCAATAATGGATCAAGGTCAAGTCTAGAAATTTGGCACCTCAAAAGTAAGGAGATCAATAAAGTACAAAAGTGAGAGGTTAACCACCCTCAGGTCATTTAATGAGATTTACATATGATGAAAGTTATTAATTTAATGAAGATTAACCCCTCACTTTTACACTTTACAAGCATCTTCACTTTAGAGGAGTCAAATCCCAAGTCTAGAATTTCAGATGTCGAATATAACATCTTTACTAATTTTTATGGATGAGGATCTGTTTATAATACTAATACTAGTACTAGTATAAAATTTTGGATATCAAATATAACATCTTCACCCATATATATATATATATATATTAGGTGGCGATCTATTTATATTAGGTGTAAGTCTTGTACATTTACACCATTTAATAACTCTCTATAGAAATTGAATTTAATTAATCTGATTATTGAATTATGTGATATTATATTGATAATCAAGCATATCAAATTTTAGGAAAATTAGATAACAATAGGCTTATATTTTAATTATTGATATTTACTAGTAATTTCAAAAACATATTATCCGTTAAAATAAAGTGGCATGATGAAATATCAAATAATTTTCAAATTGTATGTAATTTGATATATTTGGTCTACTAGGTAAGAAATTTGAATTCAAACAGTTGGATTAATGAAATTTTGTATCCATTAAAGGTTATAGAAAAAGTGTAAGTGTACCAAGACTTAAACCTGGTGTAAACGATCCATATATATATAAAATTCTAAAATTGCATTTTTCAAAAAAGGAAATGGTTGATGTGTCATTCAACCAAACTATTTGGTTTCCTACCCATGAAAAGACATTAATTGCATTAGTTTTATCGAAATAGGATTTAAATTTTCTAATAAAAAATACAAACTAAATATTTAATTTAATAGGAATCTAATTTTCAAATGAATCAGTTTTTTTTTATAGAAATATGATTCAAATATTATTTTCTCAAAAGACATTAATTACGTTAGTTTTTATAGCAAAAAGATTAAGATTTTTAATGAAAAAATCACATACTAAATATTTAATTCAATAGGAGTCTAATATTCAAATGAATCTAATTTTTTTTTTATAGAAATAGAATTTAGAATTTTTCAAAGGTATGATTCAAATTTTATTTTTTCAATGAAGTGTAATTTTGATTCAAATTCAAATGTTAATAAAAATATGCAATATTTTTAAAATCTAATTTTCAAAAATAAATGTTTTTTTAACTAGAAAATAGGATTCAAATATTAGTAAAAATTTGAAATATTGTTAATAAAATTATTTGATGGTAAAAATATTGTTTTTGATTTATAGGAATAGGATACAAATGATTTGCATTACAATATTTTTAATAAAATCATATTTTAAAATGTAAATGATTAGTCTTAGTACTAGTATTTGATTTTCTAGTGTAAACAATAAGGTCAATATTTGATTTTAATATCAATGCTAGTTTAACGGCTTTTTTACCAAAATAAAATAAAAAAAATATTATTTACAGAAGTAAACGAAAAAATGATTTGGTACCGAAGTGGGCTGAAATAAAGGGATCGAATACGCCTGGGGCTCCTGCGTATTCAATATGGTCATGAATACGCTAGGGGCTCCTGCGTATTCATGTTTAAATAGAATACGCATGAGCCCCTAGCGTATTCATGACTATATTGAATACGCAGGAGCCCCATGCGTATTCAAGTTCAAATAGAATACGCAGAAGCCACATGCGTATTCATTCATGAATTGTGTACGCCCCAGTTCCATGCGTATTCTTTGCTTTTTGTTTTCGCCTCAGTCCCTTACGTATTCAAAAACCGTTTGTACATATAACCGATACTGGACATCATTGTAATCATGTGAATTGTAAATTTGAGAGAAAATGGAAGATTGTTTTATACTTGTTCACTGTGATGGAAAAATTGAAGATACTACAAATGAGGGTGTGAGATTTTGTAGTCAGAGAGCAATAGGGGTCATTGTTAATCAGTGTGTGACTTTTGTGGAGTTACAAAGCAAAATACTTGAGCAAGTAGGTCCTCACAAACGAATCAGTAAGATGTTTTACAGAGTGCCTATAGCGTTTGGCGGTGGTGTGGTAAAGTATAACTGTTTTCCCATCTATAGCGACAATGAAACAAGCATGATGTTTAGATTTCAAGCTCGATTTCCAGAGGTCCGAGTGATGGAAATGTTGGTTATGCTTGAAGATTGTGATGGGAGCTCTGCTGGGTCTGCACCTCATACATCAGTAAATGAAAACCCGGAGGAGCATGTGTCCACATACCCTGAGGCAGCGATTGATCGAGCAGTTCGTAGTCCAAGCTTTGCAGATATGGCGTTGCAAGATGGAGGGCCATCAAATAGACATTTGACATTCTTTGGTTTTGAATTTCAAATAGATCACAGGGATGAAGAAGAAGATGCAGAAGAAGAAGAAGAAGAGTTGGGGTTGTATCGAGAGGGAGGAAATGGTGATAGTGATGAGGAAACACGTGATACGAATTCTCAATTTATGAGATCACAGAATCAATCTCAGTCCGTATCACAAGAAAATCCAAGTCACTATTCTTCAATAAATTTGGATGTGCAACCTGAAAATAGCTTTGCAGGACCCAGTGCGAGAGTGGTTGGAGGTGAAGGGGAGTTTGAGGTTGGACAACAATTTCAAGATAAAGAAGCTGTGTTGTATGCAATAAAGAATTACAGTATTAGAAGAAAAGTGCAATTCAAGGTATACGAGTCCGGGCAGACAAAATATCAGTGCAAGTGTGTGAAGTTTGGCAATGGATGTAATTGGAGCATACGTGTTACATTTCGGCAGAAGAGGCAAATATGGGAAGTCCGAAAGTATAATGGAAGGCACACGTGTGAGTATGATTCCGTTCTTGAACAACATCGGCAATTGGATAGTAATATTGTTTGTACTAGTATATTTCCCATGGTTGAGGCGAATCCAACAGTCTCCATCAGAGAGTTGCAGGGACACGTGGAGTCGGTTTTCAAGTTCAATATTTCATATAGGAAGGTTTGGATTGCAAAACAGAAAGCGATTGCTAAGATTTATGGGAACTGGGAGGAATCATACACTGATTTGCCTAGGTGGTTATTAGGTGTGCAACACTACATGCCAGGTAACTCTTATAAACTAAACCTTTGTTGTAAATTATACGCCTTTCGATGATTATTAATTAGTAAGTGCACTGTGAATGAAATAAATATGTTTTTACCGTAGGCTACTCAATAACTTCAATTGTTAGGATGCTGGAACTGTAACTGCTATTGCTACCTAAAATGAATTGCATTTATTACATAGACATTTATTTATTGTTAATTGTTGATGGACATTGTAGGTACACCGGTCCACTTATTGACAAAGCCATATCGTATTGGGGATATTGTTAATCAGAGTTGTTCAATGTTTCATCGTGTATTCTGGTCCTTTCCACCGTGTATTGAGGCATTCAAATGGTGTAAACCGTTTATCTCAATTGATGGGACTCATCTGTATGGGAAATATGGAGGTACATTGTTGATGGCTATTGCGCAGGATGGTAACTCAAATATTTTGCCTATAGCATTTGCTGTGGTTGAGGGAGAGACAAAAGAAGCATGGTCATTCTTCCTTACCAATCTTCGACAACATGTGACGCCCCAAGAAGGTATTCTCATTGTTTAAACAGGCATGTGTCTATTATATCTGCTATAGAGGCCGAGGGTAGTGGGTGGCATCCTCCTATGGCCTATCATGTATATTGCATTCGACACATTGCGTCAAACTTTGCCAGACAGTTTAAGAATAAGGATGCGAAAAGAATTCTGATAAATGCAGCATATTCAAGGACCCATTCGGATTTTGTGTATTATTATGGACTGCTGAGGGATGAAAAACATGAAATGGTTGAATGGGCCGATCAAATTCCACGGAAAAATGGGCTCGATATCTTTGATGAGGGTCGACGGTTTGGTCATATGACCACCAACCTTTACGAGTGTATTAATCTTTGTCATGAAGGGTACCCGCAATCTTCCCATCAACGCCATAGTCAAATCCACATACTTTCGCCTTGCTCGATTATTTGTTGAGAAGGGGGGTCAGGCACGGGCCCAACTTGCAGGGGGACAAAGATGGTCACAGCATGTGTTGCGAGCGATTGATGAGAACAAGCAATACTTGGACAAGATGTCTGTTACCCCTTTCACACGAGATTTGATCTCATGTTTGGTTACAGAAAGGGGAGAACATGTAACAAAAGATTACAGAGTGCATTTGGGAGAGCGACGCCAGCTGCGTGGGTCTTTCCAGGCATTACATTACCCATGCCGGCATGCTATTGCTGTCTGTCATGCTGCACGAGTTGAGTGGGGGTCTTTCACGCATCCTGTATACAGTATGGAATGGGTTGACAATGTCTATAAGTTGGAGTTCACACCCATTGCAGATGAGCATCTATGCCCTCTATACACTGGGCTCCCAATACGCCCGTGATCCAAAGACTCAAGATCTAATGAGGGTCGTCCAGTTTCGACAAGAATTCGTAATGAAATAGATGAAGTGGAGAGCAATCAACCGAAGCGATGTGGGTTATGTAGACATGAAGGTCATACCAGAAGAACGTGTCCAACCTTGCTACCTTCATCCTCATCCCAGCACGGCTAAATCTGACAGTGCTTATGTTTGTTCATGTGTTCAGATTGTAGTTTGATGACTATGTTTTTTATTCCGTTATTGTGTTAGTTTTATATGTCTTTGACTTAACAATGTTTATGTTTGTTTCTGCAATCTCAATTTCATGGTCCTTTATTACGAATTAGTTGTATTCGCATGCATATCAGTCAATGATGGATATATGTGTTCATCGATAACATGCAACATCTTTTACCCAACTGAATAACATTACATACAAAAAATGGACAAATTTCATAATAATAAAATTTACACAGAATGAATACAATATATATATAAGTAAAAATAAACTACAAAAATCCTAGCTATGGCCCTCATCCCTATCTCTCCTGGGGGCCGGGAGCTCGCATCCGGAATGACAATGCCTGGGCTGAACCTGTCGTGCAAGTCTACGCCTCGGGACAATATGCGGCTGCTCCTCCAGTGCATCATCATCCGGATGTGGGATCGGGAGTACGGGAGTGGTCGGTGCTGAAGTCTGGCTAGGCTGCTGTGATGGCTCGACAATCTCTGGAGGCTCAGATCCAGGTAGAGGCTCATCCCTGAATAGATCGTAACTAGGCATGTTCAAATCCATGTCCTGTCGAGGCCCCGAACCTGAACCAGGTGCGACGATCAAGTGGGGGGCGTGGGAGCATCTAGGAAAGGCGCATGTCATCAAACTCCTGGCGACTAATGCACCGCCCGAACAAGTCGTCCATGGTGGGGGTGTAGCAATAGGAGCCCCCACCATCACCAGCAGGGACATACACTCCTCTCCCGGTATCCCCACCCTCCCCTCCTCCTGTACTCTGTCTATCACCTCCGCCATCACTCCCTCCAGCACCTCCGCCATCACTCCCTCCAGCACCTCCACCACCTCCGCCCCCACCTCCACCTGAACTCCCTCCACCACCTCCAGGACCTCCGCCTCCTCCAGCCCCACCACCACCTCCACCATCTCCATCTCCGCCCTCATCACCACCTCCAGCATCATGCGGGATGTGTCGCTGGGAAGAGCGGGTACCTGCTCGTGCTCGACGCCACGCTCGTCGGCGATCAGGAGCATCTGCGGCTCGGGGGACAAATGGTGCTGGGCCTGCATCGGGTGGGAGATCCCGTGGCACCTGTGATAGCCTAGGGTCCTGCAGCTCCGTGTCAGGGGATAAAAACCTCCGTGCTATCCCTGAGTACCAGCTGAGATACTCGGCAGATGGAAGCATATGCTCAGTGTGAGCCCCAGCAACAACGCGCTGCTCCCGAGCCATCCAATGGCCGTGGTACTCCGCATGTCTGTCTGGCCACCAAACCTTGTCATTGCCGCGACCATCCATAGCATGCAATCTGTCAATGTTCAATGGAGCATATGGAACAGACTGCATACACTGGAACTGTCGCATGACACGGTCTGGCTGGTGCCACTCCACAATCTCGAAACATATGAGTGCGATGGCAAAGCCCACACACCAAAGACCGGCATACACATGTGCGGTATGATATAGCAACGATGCTCGCATCCTCATATGGAAGCCACTGGAACTGCAAAATTTAATAATTTAAGTTAAACTTCCGTGTAACCATATAATATACATTTGAAATAATTAATTTACTTAGTATCACTTACTCCATCGATGGGAATGGCATCAAGTCGTGCTCGAAAGGCCACCACCTACCAAAGATCCCCTGCCTGATGTAAGCCTCAATCCACGCCACCTAATATACAAAAATTATTCGTTAGTAATAAACCATAAACATAAACACACCAAACAAGACAAACATGTAACTTATGGGGTGGAAGAAACTATATACCTCGAGGCTAGTGGAAATGTAGCATACAGTCGTACCACTGGAGTGCGATGAGGGGATCCTAATAAGCCCATGACAGCGATGGCTGCACACCTGCAATGTCAAGACCTTTCGAGCATTCACGGCCCGACACACAGGCGCGATATAAACATGCTAACACTGCTGATCCCCAACTGTACCGACCAGTAACTCCGAAATCACGGAGTAGGGGCAACCACTTCAGATGAACTCGTGAGGATGACTTGTCCGACACAAGAATCCTCCAATCAGCTCTAGTAGGTATGCCCTCGTCCACCTCAAAGACAACTACATCATCTGCATCGGCAGGAAATGAATCAGATCTGAAGGTCTTCTTCAGCCAGCTCAGCTTCACGTAAGACCCATGGCGATCTGTCTGCTCGGGGACCACACCTAATAGATCCCAACAGATATCCCAAATGCTCTGCTGGTGCCATCTCTCCCATGCCCCAATCGCCACTAACGGCATCGCCATCCACCCTCAATCCTAGCTGGATGGCAACGTCCTGCAGTGTAATAGTCGCCTCTCCGTACGGAAGGTGGAAAGTATGAGTCTCCGGACGCCACCTCTCTACTAACGCACTAATCAAAGCTGCGTCATAATGGAAGTTGCCAAAGTTGGCAACCTCCCAGAAACCGCCCTTTCGTAAAAAGTACTCCATACGTGGATGAGGAGTCGGTGCTCCACAGCGTCTCGGCTGTAGAACTCGATGTGACTGCAAAAATGAATTGCAAATGTTTAGATATCTGAAACCATAACCAAAAAACTTTAAATTATTTAAATAACTTTAATAAAATAAACTAAACTAAAATAACTTCAAATTTATAAACTAAATTATACTAAACTAAACTAAAGTAACTTTCAATAAATTAAATTAATCTAGGTTTAAATAACTAAACTAATCAAATAAACTACACTAATTACTGAAGTTAACTAAATTAATGAAATAAACTTAACTACTTAATCTATACTAACTTGAATACAAAAATAACAAAGTTTAATTACTTAAATAAACTAAACTTAAACTACTTTAAAAATTAAAATATTTGATTAATTAAGTGACCTAGTTAATAGCCTACACTAATTTAAAAAACTTTGCTAAATTAATTAAATAAACTTAACTAATTCAATTATACTAACTTAAACAAAACATAACAAAACTAACTAAATTAATCAACTAATCTCAACTAAAATTACTTTAAAATAATTAAATTCTACAAGCTTTAACTAACTTAATTAATCAGATAAACGTAACTAATTAATCTATACTAACTTATACATAAATAAAACTACATTAATGAAATAAATTAACTAAAATAACTTTAAATAAATTAAATCTAGGTTTAGATAACTAAACTAATCTCACTCATTAAATAAACTTACGTAAATTAATGAAATAAATTAACTAAATTAACTTTATATAAATTAAATTAATCTAGGTTTAGATAACTAAACTAATAAAATAAACTTAACTAAATTAATGCAATAAACTAAATCACATCAACTTTAAATAAATTAAATAAAACAAGCTTTACATAACTTAAGCAAATAAACTACACTATTTAAATAAAATAACCTAAATTAATACAATAAACTTAACTAATTTATACTTACTTAAACCAAAATAAATAATTACATTACTGAAATAAACTAAATTAAAATTACTTTAAATATTAAATAAAACTAGCCTTATAAATAACTATATTAATCAAAAAAGCTACACTAATTAAATACCAACAAACCAAACTATATTAATTACCTAAGATAAAATAAACTTAACATTTAAATATTTTAAAGTCTACTAACTTTCAATATTTTTAAACTAACCATATTTCTATTTTTCAAACTAAACTAACCTAATTTAAAATATATATCACTAATTACAATAATACCTAACAATTATTAAATTCATAACCTAAACTAAACTATTTTTGCATTCTAAAACTTAAATAATAAATACCTGGTTATCTAGTTTTGCAGATATGTGAACATCATCCAAGCGGTAAAGATTATTCGCCATGATAACAGAAAAATAGTGAGAAACTGAGAAAATGAATAGTGAATGCGCTTCAGGCCGAAGCGTATTCAATATATATAGTGTCTAGAATACGCATGGGCTTCATGCGTATTCATTAACAACATGAATACGCATGGACTTCATGCGTATTCATTATAAACATGAATACGTTTGAGACCTATGCGTATTCATGTTTTTAATGAATACGCATGAAGCCCATGCGTATTCATGACTACCCACAACGGTTCATTTTGGTAATTAATTTCTTTTCCGTTTATTCGCGTAATTATTGTTTTTTTTTATTTTATTCGGGTAAAAATTCCCTAGTTTAACAGGTACACGATCATTATTTGGTTTTGGTAATTGATGAATTTAATTTTTTGCTGCTAAAAAAATTAATTTAATTTAATTTAATAGGAAACTGATTTTTAAATAAATCAAGTTTTTATATAGAAGTTGGATTCAATTTTTTAATAAAAATCTCACGCACTAAATATTTTAATAAAAATAAATCATATGTCAAAGGCATGATAAATCATAATCTCACGTACTAATCATCATTCCTATTCATACTTATATTCGTATTTACAGAATAATGAGCGATCAACTTTGGCATATTGTCTAGACCCTTACTAATCTTTCTTTTAAATCACCTTATCTATAATCATCAAGGTATGATTTACTAAAAATGAGCTTTTTATATGTCAAAGGTAAATGTATGCTTTGTTTGAATTCTTTATTGGACAATATGCTAAATATTATGTCGTTGATAGTGGTCCAGGGTGATGATAAGAATTGGCTTCTAGAGGAGATAGATTTATTCAAGGAGACAATGTTCCTTTTTAAGATTTCCTTCAAAATTGGGAATTTGAATTCTTTCTAGCCATGCATTATCACAGTGATGAATCTGTGTTTGGATAAATAAATTATATAAACTTTTATTGCCAAGTACAAGATTGATGATGATGTAGTATACTCCTTTAATAGCCTTTCTTTATTCTTGAATATATGCAATTATAAAAATTCGTATGAATTGATATATCATTTTTTTTCTATTAGGTTTCATTCATACTTGATAATTCAGGATTTTTATGAGCATTTTTCATGATATTGACTTGCATAAGATAACAATAATTTGATTACTTAGTTATATTTAAATTCTTTAAATTTATATTATGGTTTAGAATAAATTATGTTAATTAAAATTAATTATGTTAGAATAAATTATCTCTTAATTAAAATTAATACCATTTGGATTCCCATTTGTGTGTATATGAAGTACAGGATCATGCTCGCTATCAGCTAAAACTTCAACTAATCCCGAAGAAGTCACTCCACTGTCAATCGAAGATTAGATGCAAAGCCATATAATTGATTGATTTAGAATATTATTCTTCCTTTAGTTTGAATAAAATTAAATATGCATAGTGTAAGAAGACTTAACTAATTAGATAATAGTTGTTTTATTTTTAACAAATCCTATTTCAAGTATAATCAATTTGATTTTATAATTAGTATATTCCTCAAAACAATAACTTGAACAAAAAAATTATATTATCTTAATTGAATTCAATATAATTGAAGTTAAATTGAAGTCAAATAATGTGAAAGTATGATGTGATTTTTCTGAAAAAAACTGATTTGATTTTTTCAAATTGTATTTCTAATATTACAAACAAGGAAACAATATGATTGATAAAATACAAACAAAAATATGGTTCTTTAATATTCAAACTATTTGATATAAGACAATGAATCAATTTTAGACTAAATCTTGTTACATGATACATATTTCTATTCTAATTCAATCAATGTGGCTTTATATTTTAGTGTATAAAATTATCATTAATCAAGTAACTTATCTCATTTGAATGTCGATCTTTAAATTAAATATATAATTTACTGAAAGTTATACCTCATTATTATTAATTGGTTCCTCACCTTTTATTAATAAAATCCTTTAAATAAGAAATCACCTTTTATACATCAATCATTATGTAATTTTTCAAATTTTTTTCAAATTAAATTCAACTTAATATGCCACATATATGTTCTTTAATGCTGAATATCTATATAGCCTTGAGTGTCGAATTTGAATGATTTTCTTACAAATATTAGTAACACAATTAAAGTCATAACAAAATCAATACATTGTATGAGTGATAGATTATATTACATGGGTAATAATTTATTTACCACTTCATTGCTATTAATTTATATCAAATTGAAATTCATAAAAGACAAAACCTCCTATTTGCCCCTTCTAAGATTTTAGGTCTGACAAATTGGTCTTTGTAAAAAAAAAAAACTCTCAAATTAGTCCTTGAAAAATTGAATAGTGGGACAAGTTAGTTCCTACAAAAAAAAAAAAATCTCTCAAAGTAGTCCCTGCAAAAGTGGATTGTCAAACAAGTTAGTCCTTCTTCCTTAATTTATCGGAGGGACTAATTTAGCCAATTTTCTAGGGACCAATTTGTCTAGCTTGAAATTTTGCAGGAACCAATTTGATTGTTTTATTTTTCAGGGACCAATTTGAGAGACTTTTTTTTCAGAGGAACCAATTTGCTCAATTTAAAATTTTAGAAGGAAAAAATGAGTGTTTTGTCTTCATAAAAACTATAAATATATCATGATCAAAAGTAATTTTGTAACTTTGATTTGGATTACTTATTTGTGATAGCTTAGGTTCACGTATCCCTAGGCAAGTCTAGTATAACTTTATGGTCTCTCGGGGCCCACTCATATTGCCTGGAAGGCTCAAAACCATAAAATCATGAAAGTGAAGAAAAGGCATATCTGAGATCACTATAATGGTTGAAGACCGCGATAGCGGTCAAGCTTTTCGTCAGGTGGTGAGGCGGTCCTAGACCACTATACCATTCTTGTGTTATGCGCTAACTGTAACATCCCCTGCTGCTTTATGGATTGACAACTGTCCCCACAAACCAACACGGGTCTTTTCAGCATGCTTTGTCCTCACTCACACACTTCCTAGGAAAACTTCCCAGGAGGTCACCCATCCCAAAATTACCCCAAGTCAAGCACGCTTAACTGTGGAGTTCTTTCAGTTTAGGCTACCGAAAAGAAGATGCATCTTGTTGATATAGGTAGTACGAATCAATTCATATGAGCCCTCCTCAACTGTATAGTCCCATACCTATACAGTCTCAGGATCCCTCTCATTCGGGTGTGTAATCGGTTCATTCATGTACCCCTCCGCTTAGAGGACCTTGCGAGGAGCCGCTCCTTGTCCGTGCCCTCTTTGCACCGGCGATCACTACTCGTCCTCGTCCCCGGGCATTACATGCCCACCCGGCTTCCTTTGGTTCGTCCCCGAACCACACCGTACTGGGAGAGGTGCAGGCTCTGATACCATTTGTAACATCCCCTGCTGCTTTATGGATTGACAACTGTCCCCACAAACCAACACGGGTCTTTTCAGCATGCTTTGTCCTCACTCACACACTTCCTAGGAAAACTTCCCAGGAGGTCACCCATCCCAAAATTACCCCAAGTCAAGCACGCTTAACTGTGGAGTTCTTTCAGTTTAGGCTACCGAAAAGAAGATGCATCTTGTTGATATAGGTAGTACGAATCAATTCATATGAGCCCTCCTCAACTGTATAGTCCCATACCTATACAGTCTCAGGATCCCTCTCATTCGGGTGTGTAATCGGTTCATTCATGTACCCCTCCGCTTAGAGGACCTTGCGAGGAGCCGCTCCTTGTCCGTGCCCTCTTTGCACCGGCGATCACTACTCGTCCTCGTCCCCGGGCATTACAGTTATCAAAACTACCTTCCCCTGATTGTGAGAGTGATGATGTTGAAGCTAATAGCCATCCCCCCCCTTTTTTTGTTCCCCCCTCTCTCTTTGTCCTTCCCTTTTGCTTTTGTAAACAAAGTTTTGATTTTGTACCGCTCTGGATGAAGGAAAACTAATAATTTAATAATTAATTTTTTTTCATGCTTCTGCAGTTTGCCCATCACGTTTTGCTCGAGTGTTTTAGTAGAGTGGAGTTCAGGAGATGGGCAATGCAAGGAATGGGGGGAAAGTACCATGTCTGCCACTTTACTTTTCATTATTATATGTTTTGTCAAACAAGTGGAAATGGGCTGATACAATATAAAAAATGAATCCACTATTCCTTGTCTAAAAACCAATTAGACACAAACTCAGGACAAGCACGATGTCAACAAGACCCGGACTGGCATTTTTCAATTTTTGCGTTTGTTTATTTATTTATATTTTTTTGGTTCAAAGAAATAAGGAAAATGAAATATGCAGGTTTTTTGGTTTTTTTTTGTTTTATGTGTCGAACAAAAATCGAGTGTTCACAGTTGCCCCTCTTTGCTCATTTCTTATAAGAGAATACTAAAAACATAAGTTTTTCATATTGTCCTTATAAGGAATGAGTAAAGACATGAACATTGATTTTGTTCGGCAATGCATGAAATTGAGAATAGCGAGAAGGACTGAATTTAAATGGCAAAAGAAATTAAATGCTCATGAGAGGTATATGTAATGCAATGATGTAATTCAGAAACCATGATGTATGAATGACATGAACTGTGAAACTCATGTGGGACAGACAAAGAGATAAAAATCAACAGAGGTTGATTGGAAATTCAAAAGTCAACAGGGGTTGCCAGGTAAATAAAAACTCTTGTGACCAACTGGATATGGGTCAATAAGCAACATGAAATCAAAAAGTTTTGCAACCAACTGGATATGGGTCAACGACAACAGGAAATTAAAAAGCAGTGGCAATTTGAGGTTGACTGGAAAAATAAATGGCAATCTAAGGCCGACATGAAAGTAAATTGGCAATCTGAGGTCGACATGAAAGTAAATTGGGAATCTGAGGCCGACTGGAAATGTAAATTGGCAATCTGAGGCCGACATGAAAATAAATTGGCAACCTGAGGCCGACTGGAATGTAAATTGGCAATCTGAGGCCGACATGAAAGTAAATGGGCAATCTGAGGCCGATTGGAAATGTAAATTGGCAATCTGAGGCCGACATGAAAGTAAATTGGCAACCTGAGGCCGACTGGAATGTAAATTGGCAATCTGAGGCCGACATGAAATGTAAATTGCAAGCTGATGCCGATTGGAAAATAAATTGGCAATCTAAGGCTGACTTGAAATGTAAATTGGCAATCTGAGGCCGACTGGAAATGTAAATTGGCAATCTGAGGCCGACTGGAAAATAAATTGGCAATCGTGGAAAACAACGATTTTCACATTATCTCTTTTTTTTTTAGGTTGTATGCACAAGTTATCAATTTTTAGTTTATTTCAGAAAAACTAACCGTAACCAGATCAAGCAAACCTCAAAGAAGACTATAACCGATTAAACTCGTAATTCACGCACTGAACTTTCTGGCATAAACTTTCTTTTTTTCTGTAACTTTGATTATTTCTTTCTCTTTTCCCTTTTTAAGATGATGATTGCTTTTCTGCCAAGTTCGACTGAAACGTCTGAATTTTCTTGGTGTGATGCTAGCCATGGATGAATTGCTGTAAGAATTATTAGGCTGTATAACTTTAAACTTAAATTTATGCTTACTCGAGACATCATAAATAAACATGCATTTAAAGAGGAAGCAAAAAGATTGGATGAATAAACATTTTTATTGCTTGATGTATTGGATGGTAAAATGTTTGAAAGGTGGGAACAACATAAAAATGAAAGACAAGATTGTGAAAGACATGAAATTTTGCCCCAGTGTAAGTTCTTTGTGGTTCAATCAATCCACTTCTTGCAGCAAGTTGAACACCATAGCCATGATCTTTGATGATGTCTTCAAACCATTTCTTTTTTCAAAAAATTGCCCCGGTTTCAGTCTTGCTTGATTCATTGGACAAATTCAACAACCAAAATTTCCCCAGTGTAAGTTTCCTGAGCTTATGCTTAACTTTTTGCTCTAACTTTTGTCTAGGCCGCTCTTTCGAGTTTTCGACCTAGTGAGCTTTTCTTTTCTTCTCTTTTCTATTTTTTTTCTTTTCATTTTACCCTAACTTTTGCTTAGGTCGCTCTTTCGAGTTTTCAACCTAACGGGCCTTTTTTTCAGCATCTTTTCAAGCATAGAACCTTTTGACTGCATCAGCATTGATTGGTTTAGGCAATTCTTGTCCATCCATGTTTTGCAAAATCAACGCCCCTCCTGAGAATGGTTGCTTGACAATGTAAGGACCTTCATAACTTGGAGCCCACTTGCCCCGTGCATCTTCTTGATTAAGGAGAAATTTCTTCAAAACCAAATCTCCTGGACAAAAATCCCTAGGACGGACTTTCTTGTTAAAAGCCTTAGCCATTACCTTTGGTATAGCGGCCATGACAGATAGCTGCTAGTCTTTTCTCTTCTATCATGTTCAACTGTTCATATCGAACCTTCACCCATTCAGATTCTTCTAACTCAGCCTCCATTAGAACCCTTAATGATGGGATTTCCACTTCGATAGGAGATACAACCTCCATTCTATACACCAGTGAGAAGGGAGTTGTCCCTGTACTTGACCGTATGTTGGTTCGATATGCATGCAAATCATATGGCAGCATTTCATGCCAGTCTTTGTAATTCACCACCATCTTGGCGATGATTTTCTTGATATTCTTATTTGCAGCTTCAACCGCACCATTCATTTGAGGCCTATAAGGAGCTGAGTTGTGATGCTTGATCTTGAAAGTTTCAAAGAACTTTTGAACTTCAGCACCATTGAGGTTTGGAGCATTATCGGTGATAATTATTTCTGGAATCCCGTACCGACAAATAATGTCTTTTTTGATGAATCTGATAAACACTTTCTGTGTGATATTGGCGTATGAAACTGCTTCCACCCATTTAGTGAAATAGTCTATCGCCACCAAGATGAAACGATGACCATTGGATGCTTTGGGATTAATTGAGCCGATGACATCCATGCCCCACATTGAGAAAGGCCAAGGAGATACCATGTTGTGTAAGGGAATTGGAGGAGCATTGACTCGATCTGCATATGTTTGACATTTGTGACACTTTCGAACATAACCGATGCAATCGTTCTCCATGGTAGACCAATAATATCCACTCCTTAGGATCTTGCGTGCCATCATATGCCCATTAGCGTGGGTTCCACAGATTCCTTCGTGGATCTCAGTCATAATCATTCGAGCTTCATGAGCATCTACACATCTGAGGAGAGTAGTGTCATGATTCCGCTTGTAAAGGACTTCACCATTTAGGAAAAAGGCCATGACCAATCGTCGAATTGTTTTTCTTTGTACTTCATTTGCTTCAATCGGATATTCTCCTTTTTGAATGTACTGTTTGATGTCATGATACCATGGTCGGCCATCTGGCTCAATCTCCACGCTGTCACAATACACCGGTTCATCTTGCATCTCTACATGAATAGGTTGTACATTTGCTTGGACCTCCAATTTAGTCATCACAGCCAAGGTCGCCAAAGCATCTGCAAATTGATTTTTGTCTCGAGTCAAATGGGCGAATGATATATCGTCAAAGTGCTCAATTAATCGAGACAAGTACTTCTGATACGGTATCAATTTCGGATCCTTTGTACGCCATTCCCCATTAACTTGGTAGATTATGAGTGCAGAGTCTCCAAAGACTTTTAATTCTTTGATTCCCAAGTCAATTGCCACTTGCAAACCATTTGCACATGCTTCATATTCTGCAATGTTGTTGGTGCATTCAAAGTCTAGTTTGATGGAGACTGGGTACTGCTTCCCAGCTGGTGATACCACTACAGCTCCTATTCCACATCCATTCATGTTGACAGCCCCGTCAAAGTACATTTTCCATACATTCTCCTCTTCTATCTCATCTTTTTCCACTGTTAATACCTCACCATCGGGGAATTCAGGCATGATAGGTTGTATATCCTCAAGAGGATTTTCAGCTAGATGATCAGCAATTGCACTTCCCTTGATGGACTTCTAAGTCACATATATGATATCAAATTTAGACAGCATCACTTGCCATTTTGACATTCTTAACGAAACATGAGGACTATCAAATATGTATTTCAATGGATCCATTCGAGAGATTAACCAGGTAGTGTAGTATAACATGTACTGCCTCAACCTCTTGGATACCCACACTAATGCACAACAAGTCTTTTCAATCGCCAGATAACGGGATTCACAGTCATTAAACTTCTTGCTCAGATAATAAATTGCCTGTTCTTTCTTTCCGGACTCATCATATTGACCCAACATTGCCCCCAGTGACGTGGGCAACACTGTGAGGTACAATAGACGGCCCGGTACAGATGGGGCTAGAATTGGAGGCTTCATCAAATAGGTTTTTATTTTATCAAAAGCTTCTTGGCATTCTTCATTCCACTCCCCAGGTTGATGTTTTCGCAGCAGCTTGAATATAGGCTCACAAGTACTAGTCAAATTGGCAATAAATCTAGCAATGTAATTGAGCCTTCCAAGAAAACTTCTCACTTCTCGTTCGATTAGAGCAGACATTTCTTGTATCGCCTTTACTTTGTCAGGGTCCACTTTGATTCCTTCTCTGCTAACAATGAATCCCAGTAACTTCCCTGTAGAAGCTCCAAAAATGCATTTATTCGGGTTCAACCGCAACTTATATTTTCTGAGCCTTTCAAATAGCTTTCGCAGAACTGTCACATGACTTTCTCCCATCTTAGATTTGGTGACCATATCATCTACATACACTTCAATCTCTTTATGCATCATGTCATGGAACAATGTGACCATAGCACGCTGGTAGGTAGCACCGGCATTCTTCAATCCAAACGGCATGACTGTATAGCAAAATGTTCCCCACGGTGTTATGAAAGTAGCTTTTTCTTTATCATGATTATCCATGGGAATCTGATTATACCCAGAATATCCATCCATAAAGGAAAATCGGTGATTTCCAGCAGTATTATCAACAAGGACATCAATATGGGGTAGAGGAAAATCATCTTTCGGGCTAGCCTTATTCAAATCCCGATAGTCTACACACATCCTGACCTTCCCATCCTTTTTAGGTACAGGTACAATATTAGCCACCCAATCAGTGTGTCTTGACACCTCTAAAAACCCAGCCTCCAGCTGTTTAGTCACTTCCTCTTTAATCTTTAATGACATGTCCGGTCGCATTCTTCTCAACTTTTGCTTCTTCGGCTCAGCTTCGGGATACAAAGGGATCTTGTGTGAAGCAATCTCCGGGTCTAACCCTGGCATATCATGATAGGACCATGCAAACACATCCAGGAATTCCTTAAACAACGCAACCATTTCTGTGCGTTCAGGATTTTCCACTATTTTCAGCTCCTTTTTGTCTTCTTTGGTGCCCATGTTAATCACCTCGACCACCTCATTGTCTAAGTCAAATCCTTTTTCTGAATAATCCAGGAGGTTTGAAAACTGTTCAATAGCTCCTTCATCATCCTCAAATTCATGGTTATCGTAATCAAGTGCAGCAAGAGAATCAATTGATAAACTCGCAAATTCCTCTTCATGTGGCAAAATTTCTATGACATTCAAATTCCTGGAAAGTAATTGTGGTGGATTGGAATGCTAAACCAAATGGTGGATTATAAAACAGCGTGGAAAACGCAAATTAACGAGCTAAGAGTGGTAAGGGAAGAACATAACAGAAAAAGAAAAAGCAAAGGGAATAGAAACAGAAACGAGGCAAAATGAAAACACATAGAAAGATTATTGAAAATCATGCAAATTCCTTCAAATGATGTCTCAGAGTAGCATAAACAAAAACATAAATAATACAACCCAACTAATTACTTTTCAGCAATGACATCAAGTATTGGTTCAGCTGTCCAGTTCATCAGCATTTCATCATTGCTAGCAGCATGAATCTTGTTGTTTTCCTCAATTTTCTCAATGTCCAAGGTGTTGATGGTGGAGAAATAACAAGGGGAGCGAACTTCACCGGCCATAATCACTTCAGCTGGACCAGGGAATGTCTCTTTCAAGTGAGGAATTAGCTTCATTTCCCCTTTTTGTTTATTCTGTTCCAGAGCCAAAGCACTCATCTTGTCATCCAGAGAGGTCTCATACCCTAAACCAAATCGGTTAGACTTCTTTGGCACCGATACGGGAGTTTGGGTGCCTTGCAACTGTGGTCCTAATCCTTTTCCTTCCAGATATCCACTCTTAGCCATGATATGAGCCACTACTTGATTTTGCATTGGGGCCTTATCCTACTCTTGTCTCAGCCCTACTGCCTCCAGGTTGTGCCATGAACTGCTCTCCACTAGCTCCACATTTTCAACATATGGCAATGTTACTGGTTTGGATACCAGGATCTCTTTTTCTCCATGGATTGTGATGACTGAACCATTCTCAACGTATTTGACCTTTTGATGCAAGGTTGAAGGGACAGCACTGACATTATTAACCCATGGTCTTCCCAACAGCATATTATAGTCAGATTCAATTTCCATCACCTGGAATAACACTTCAAATTTGCTCGGGCCGATCTCCAGTAACAACACCATCTCTCCGAGGATGCTCTTCTTTGCTCCGTCGAAAGCTTTCACTACCATGATCTGTGGCAATATATCATCCTTACTTATTGACAAGTAGTTTAGAGTCGATACTGGTAAGACGTTCAATCCTGATCCTCCATCAATGAGAACTCTGGGTACTATATAACCTTTACATTTGAGGGTTATATACAGTGCTCGTGGGTTGGATTGTGACACAATTTCTTCATCTGAGAACGTGATCATGTGAGCACGTTTCACTGGATCCACCATATTCACCATGTTCTCTAACGAAGTATCTGGTTTAACATAAGCTTCCTTCAAAACCTTTACTACTGCCTTTCGATGAGGTTCGGATGATAAGATTAATGACAAAAGAGATATTCTGGCGGGAGTTTTCTCCAGTTGCTCTAGAATATCGTATTCACTTTGTTTCATGATCTTTAAAAATTCCTCATCTTCTTCTTCTTCTTTTTCCTTCTTTCCAAGATTTAGGTCTTTTCCAACATTCCTTTCATCAAGAAACTTCCCCTTTTTCAGCTCTCCAGGCCCATAAACTCTTCCGCTTCTTGTTATTCCTTTCACCTCCATGACACCAGTCATTTCTTCATTTTCTTGAGCCTTTGAGGTTTCCCCTATGTCTCCACTTGTCTTGACCTGAGTCTCATAATTCCAAGGAACAGCACGTGTGTCCTCATAACTAAAAGGTGTTGGTTTCTCTTCAACAGAATTCTGCTTCTTTTTTGCCTGTATCACACCTAAAGTGAGTAGTTCTTGTACACGCACTTTGAAATCCCAACAATTCTCAATATCATGTCCAAGACTTCCACAATGGTATGCACATCTTGATTCCATATCATATTTCTCCTCTTCTTTCATCATAGAAGCAGGTGCTGTGATGTTATAATTAGCTTCCTTCAAAGTAACAAACACTTTCTCCATGGGTGTTCGGAGACAAAAAACCTTTTTGATCGATTGTTTCTGCACTTCCAAGGCATTCACACGACTTCCTCCTTCATGATTCGGGATCGGGTTATTAACAATATCGGGCTTTGGATCTTCCGGGAGATCCAGTCTCCCGCAAGCAATTAGTCTTCTCACTGCCGTCTTAAAACCTTCACAATCTTCAATCGAATGTCCAGCAACATCCATATGGTATTTGCAAGTCAGATTTGGATTGTACCAAGTTGGAAACGGAGGTTGTAATAGGTGCACGGGGTATGGTGAAATCAAATGAGCATCAAACAACCGTTGATAAAGGTCAGCATTGGAAATGGCTAACTTTGGAAAAGGTGGTAGGTTTGGGAAATGATTGCGATTTTGGTTTTGAGAAATAGTTCGAGGTGCTGTGTTTAGGAAGTTCTAAGGATGTATGGTTGGATATGTTGGACGGGCGGGTCGGTATGGCCGTATGTGGATGTTGTTGACTTGAGGCTGGTGGTATGGGGTGGGATTTGTGGTTTGGTAGTTTGGGTAAGGAGGGATGGATGACATTTGGGGTCCTGAATATGTGGATGCATGTCTTGGGGTGAACGGCTGCTGACCTTGCACATAATTTACCTCCGTCTCTCTCTTTCTGGGCGGGAATCCTCTCTTGGTGTCTTCACTGCTCACCGGGAGCTTGCCAGCTTTAGTCAATCTTTCAATTCTTTCTCCAGCGGTTATTAACTCAGAAAATCTCTGTATGCTGCTCCCGCCATTGCCCCGATGTAAGGAGACCCTAGAGTTGCTAGGAAGTATGAACACATCTCGGATGATATGAGTGGTGGTTGCACTTGAGCTGCCAAAGCTCTCCATCTCTGAGCATATTGTTTAAAGGGTTCATCTTTCTTCTTTTGCATTGTACTCAGCTGTTCACGGCTGGGTGCTATTTCCAAGTTAAACTTATACTGGTTCATGAATTGGTCAGCCAGCTCTCCCCAACAGGAAATCTTTGTATGATCTAACTGGATGTACCATTCTAGAGCCGGTCCGGTCAAACTCTCGTGGAAAAAGCTAATGAGAAATTTTTCATCTTTGGACCAGATTGACATCTTGGTACAATAACTCTTTAAATGGAAGAGTGGGTTACCAGTTCCATCATATTTCGAAAAATCAGGAATTTTAAAATCTTTAGGGACAACTGCGCTAATAGGAGGGCAAAGTTGCTCAATCTCCATGTAGCCATAATTGTTTGGCCTCTAGATTGCCTTAATTTGTTCCTGAATTTTTTCCATCCATTCTTCTTTCAACTTGTCCTTCCCTGTTTCTGCACGATTATTTCCCGAGGAAGAGAGTTGTCTTGGGATGACATTTGGAGGCTGCTCCCAAATGTGGGTAGCGTGCCCATGCCCTTCAACATGTGTATTCTCTACCGCGTGATATCCTTCTCCAATGGGAATAGTAATAGGCATTGTCGGTGGTGGTTGTTCGCGGGGATTATCATTCACCCCTTGTGTGACATTTAGAGCTGCATCCGATACCACAGGTATGGTTATCGTCGTAGCACTTGGTTGTACACCTCCTGAGTTTTGGTGGGCTCTCAATAAGTTGAGTGACTCCATCATAGCCCGCATCATCTCCTCCATTCTTCCCTGGTTACTTGACAACTCATTCAGTCTTCCTCTCACCGCATCAACTTCCATGCTTAAGTTTCTTCCGGGTTCAGAAGTAATTATAGCCGAGGTGGTTACAGCTGGAATAGCTCTTCCCTATTCAGAAGTAATTGCAGACGGGATGGTCCTTCCTGGTTCTGTGTTTCCGCCGGCCATCTTGGTTCGAGCTCTAGTGTTATGAACACGAGTTAGATCGGTATCTTCTTTCCTTGGGCGCCCAATGGTTGCGATGTTTCACCTTTATTAAAAAAATAATAATAATAATTTAAATAAAAAAAGATAAAGATATTGCAATTTGTTAGAGACTGTCAATCGTGCTGAGTCTTGATGTGAGTATCTTCAGGTACAACTTTTCCCAGAACGTCTCGTTCAAAGGTACCAAGTTATCTTTAATGGTTATTTCCATAAGACCAAAACAATGAAACAACCATTCATTCATCAGAGGAGTAGATTACAATCATCATTTTTTTTGTTACATCCATTCCCAGAAATGATAAAAGAAGTACATCATAAAGCCATATATCGATCCCTAAAAACATCATCACCAAAAAGGTAATGCCTCTTCAGCTTCTTTCGGCAATTATTTGTTTCATCCTTCTAACCAAATCCTTGCGATGGTGACAAAGTTGTGCATCAGCTTGGGGTCTTGAAAGGAATAATTTCTTGCTCGGCTATTTCCAGGTATCTTGGAACGTCTTCTATTGTTGTGTTAGCTAGCCCTGCCAGCTTTGAAAAACGAATCTTCAACTCATGAATGACATGACTTTGGTGTTGCACCTCAAATTCCAAATCTGTAACTCTTTTCTTTTCTTCTCCTAAGGCAGCCTGAAATTTTGTGGTCTCATTTTTCATGTGTTGTTTTAGTTCCCCAATCTTCCTCTGGTATTCCTTGCTTATCTCTCTTATTTCCTGTTTCATTTGTTCCCCTCCTGTTAGTGTGGCTTCCTCAGCGATTTTGGCATTCTGAAGCAGCTTCTTTAATTGTTGGTTTTCAGCTAATGCTCGATCACGCTCTTGCCTTCGAAGGCCTAGCTCTTTATTAGCAACTTGGAGGCATTCCTTGGTCTTCATTATGTGGTCGTGCCCAATCTTCAACTTCTTACTTGTTCCTTCCAAAATTTGATCTCTTTCGGCACTTTCTCGTTTCAGAACTGCATAATTGTGGTGAACACCTTTCAATTCGACCTCAATTTGCGTCTTTTCTTGCCTGATCTTTTCTAGCATTTCCTTCATTTCTCTGATCCCTTTATTTTCACCAAAATATGGGGATGATTCTTTGTCGGGAGGAGTGGTTGCCAAAACTCTGAATGGCAGCTTAACCTCTTGAGCCCTGTTTTTCACCCATTGACGGTAGCTTTCTTTTACTGTGCAGCTTCTAACTCCCAATTCTTTTCCTTTCCTGACAACATTGTTCCAAGCAGATCAAACTTTCTGTAGTAGGCCAATATCATCAGAGTCCAAGTAATATAAGGCAAATGGAGTGATTGCAGCTTCCAAAGGTTGTCCCATCATGGGGTAACCAAGTTGATGCAATACCAATCCTGGATTGTAATTTATGCATCCTCGAGTGCCCATGAGGGGAACATTTGAGAAGCTTCCACACTGATAGATCAAAGTCTGCCCATCCTCCCACCAAGGGTACCATCGGATCATCTTTTCATTTAATTTGGCCAGGTCTTGAGCCCATTCTTGTCTGCTTTTCTTCTTAATACAATGCATTTTTAGATCTTCAATCGGACAGGGCGCCTTGTAATTTCTCTGGAATATATGTGCAGTGGCCCATACATACAACATTGGCAGACAACATAAAATTCTTTTGTCATTCCTCTCATAGCAAAAATTTAAGGTACAATAAACATCTGCCAAGAGGGCTGGAATAGGATTATGACCATGAAATTTTCGAGCCAGAAATACATCAATAGCCGCGAAGTCCACAAAGCCTTCAATTTTTGGAAACAAGACAGTGCCATAAACAGTGAGGGCTAGTATATCTGAAAAAGTATCCCAATCCTCAGCTTCAGCCAAGCGGTGCATATGTCATTCCAAGTAATCCTTTGAGAATCCATTGGTCCCATTTCTACACTTTTGAGCTTCCTGCAAATCCCTTACATTGACCTTTAAGACAGCTGCTACTGTATGTAAGGACGGATAATGACCTTGGTAGTGATAAGGTTTTTCCCCTTCTAGTGGTAACCCCAAGATTCGCTCAAATTCTTCAAGAGTTGGTGCCAACTGGAAGTCTTGAAAAGTAAAACATCGGAGAGGAGGATCATAGTCTTGTGCCAATCTTTGTGATTGCCTCTACCTGTTCTTCCACCTCTAACAGATTCAAAATTTTTCCATACTTCCTTGCGAGAGAAAAACGTTGTGGCATGCTCAATAGTTGACCTAGGGATCTCAGAACTTCTATGTCAGGCTTCTTAGCTTTAAGATGTAAAGTCTTTTTCAATTTTTCTCCCTCATGATTGTTTGATCTCATGTTTGTTTCCATTTTCCAAAGATACTCACAAAAAGCTTCAATATGATTCTCTAATAAATCTGGTAAAACAAAGAAAAAAAGAATGATGATTTTTTTTTTTTTACTTAAAAGGAAAAGGAAATAACAAAAACTTTGAGCATGTTAAAGAATTTATGTACAAAGAAATAAATTAAAGAAAGAGTATGCTCTCTTTGTGTCCTATTTGAGTTAAGCTCTGGAGGTCAATCTATAGCTCTATGGTTATTCTACTTTGTGAACACTTGCAATAGGTGGATCTATATACTCAGGATTCTACGGCCTCTAGAGTTAAGGCTCATTTCGGAATATTATCCACAACAGCAGGTAAACCGCTAGGTGTGGAATATTCACAAAAGAGTTACACTCTAGACAAGATTTTCGCGATAACCAAACAGGATGAACATCCAAAATGGCTACCACTACACAATCCCTTACCTATCTCAAGTTGCACTCAGACCCGGGTATAGGGCCCCACTAGTGTGTGATTAAAGTGTGAGTGTTGTGTGTGAAGAGAGCATACAAACCTGGAATCCTAAAACTACCCATGACAACACCTGCAAAATACACAATATAAAACAACAGTCTTATATCCTATAGTGTAAAGAAACCAAAATAAATATATACAAACAGAATAAAAGTCTTCTATCCTAGGGTGGTCACAAAGAAACAAAGATAAACAAATTTGTGCAAATAGAACGAAGAGTCCTCTATCCTAAGGTTCTCATAAAGAACAAAATAAATATATACAAATAGAACAAAAGTCTACTATCATAGGTAGTTACAAAGAGACAAATATATAAAAATATGTACAAAGACAGTGATAAAAATAAATCCAAAACATAATGATGACAAAATTCTATATACAAAATAAAATGGAATAAAAGGAAAAAGTGAGGTTAAAATAATATGCACAATCAATTATATCAGGCCTGACTCTCGCATTCCCCAGTGGAGTCGCCATCTGTCGCAACCGGGATCGCGACGGGACGGCGAGAAATGAATTTTTTGTTTAAAAATGGAGTCGCCACCAAATTTTTATTTAATTGGAAAAATTATGAAAAAAACCATTTAATTTAAAGAAAATGATCTTTGAAACCATATCTGAATTCGGGAGTCGGTTATGCTTAGGTAAGGGTAGGAACTTAATCCTACAGCACCCCTAATACACCCGTCCTTAAACGGTACCTTAATTAATTGTGCAAATTATTAATAACCTTTCAAAATATTTATTCACACTTTTATTTTAAGAAAATTATAAAAGAAAATCTTTCTTAAAATAAGAAAATTTCGGAGTACCAAACTGTCACAGCTCAGGTATCCGTAATATTGAGTTAATAAGCCGTCACGGCTAAATTAACATTTTATTCAAAATAAATATTTAACAAATAATTGATTAATTTAAAATTTAAAGAATAAAAAGGTATTAAAGAAAATATTTACAAGTAATACAAATTATGAAAATCTAATTTTTGTTTGAAAATTTAAAACATCAAGTATCACAAATGATGTTTAACTGAGTTAATAAGCCGTCTCGGCTAAATTAACTTCTTTATTTGAAATAAAATATTTAATAAACAAATGACTAACTTAAATTTTAAAGAATAAAAAGGTATTAAAGAAAATATTTACAAGTAATACGAATTATGAAAATCTAATTTTTGCTTGAAAATTTAAAACATCAAGTCATCACATGACTCGGATATTTAAGCGAGTTAATAAGTAAATCACGGCTAAATTAACATCCACATTTAAAACAATTTGATTATTAGTTGAAATTGAAAATAATACTAATAATAATAGACAATAAATATTTATAAATAAACAAAAATAATAATTAATATTTACAAATCAAAATGGAAATAACATAAAATGACTTAATAAAATCTAATTTTGACTTGACAGGAATCACCTGCTCCTACGTATCCTCTAGTGCGATGAGGAATTCAAAGTCACGTAGTTCTTTATTAAAATGGGTGTCGTTAATTGATTTTATTCATGACAACTGATTTTCAGAATATCAAACTGTCGCAATTTAAAATATTCTTCAATCATGGAATTAATAAGCCGTCACGGCTTAATTAATCCAATTTTCAAAGTGTAGTATGCTATCTTCGTAAAAAAAAATAGCAAAATACTCCATAATTTTTTAAAACTCACATTAAATAGCATCTTAAACTTATTTAAAATTTAAACTAATATCAAGCTGTCACAGCTAAAATACTCAGAAAGATAGAATTAATAAACCGTCACGGTTAAATTAATTCTATTCTCAAAAGAGAAATATTGATTAATCACAAAATTAATTCTTTTTATTAAAACAAAAATTTCATCATCTAGCTTCCCTTTTATTGAACTAGCCCAAATACTTACACTCACTCTCACACCATTTTTTTTAGACTAAACAACCCAATGTTTTTTTTTTTTTTTTTTGAGACACAGACCCATATTTCTTTTCAAATAAGAAGGAAAACCTTAAAGCCCAGTCCTATACTCCACTTAACAACCATAACCCACAATCTCTCTGAAGGCCCACAGTTCCCTTCCCCACTATCCTAAATAACAAACTTGACCCAAAAAGGAAAAGGAAACCAAACTCCCCCTTTATTCATGCCACGATCCAAAAGCGGTTTTTAAATCACATAAGACAAATACATATAGCTCAAATAATTAAAATGAAACCTCTCCCCACTTACCAACAAAACCACATGACCCATGTTGAACATAAAGTAAAACATAGTGCAATAAAATATGATATAAAGTTAGCAAGACTTCACGAGCAGCATCTGGAACAATTGGGCATTTTGGGTTCATCACTCATACAAACACACTCACACGTGCAGGAGAAATTTAGAGAGAGAAAGGATAGCATGCAGAGGGGGAAGGACCGCGGCTTGAAGGTTGGCTTCGTGCGGATCTGAGCAGAGGTGTAGAGGAGATGCGGACTTCGCGTCTGGTGTTGCTCGTGAGCTTGGTGGCGCGGAGGTAAGGATGGACCAATGAGTGGCAGAGAGATGGAAGCAACTGAGAGGACCACCGCGGGTTACATGTGAGCTTCGCGGTTTGGGTGGCCACGGCGTTGCTGTCAAAGTGGAGGGCGGTTTGAGCTACGGTGGCCTACACAGCGACGTGGAGGCTAGCTGGAATCGCGAAGAGGAGGGAGTGGAGGAGCGCGAAACCACGGAGGTGAGGGGTTGCTGTTTTCTTTCTTTCTCTTCTCTTCTCTGATTGTTATTGCTTGATGATGCTGGGTTTTGTTTTTGGTTAAAATGATAGTGGTAGAGATTGTGTGATGATGGTGGTCCGAGGATGAGATGGCTGGGATGGTTTTTCTCATGGACGTGGGGGAGTCATGGTTATCAAAACTACCTTCCCCTGATTGTGAGAGTGATGATGTTGAAGGTAATAGCCATCCCCCCTTTTTTTGTTCCCCCCTCTCTTTGTCCTTCCCTTTTGCTTTTGTAAACAAAGTTTGATTTTGTACCGCTCTGGATGAAGGAAAACTAATAATTTAATAATTAATTTTTTTTCATGCTTCTGCAGTTTGCCCATCACGTTTTGCTCGAGTGTTTTAGTAGAGTGGAGTTCAGGAGATGGGCAATGCAGGGAATGGGGGGAAAGTACCATGTCTGCCACTTTACTTTTCATTATTATATGTTTTGTCAAACAAGTGGAAATGGGCTGATACAATATAAAAAATGAATCCACTATTCCTTGTCTAAAAACCAATTAGACACAAACTCAGGACAAGCACGATGTCAACAAGACCCGGACTGGCATTTTTCAATTTTTGCGTTTGTTTATTTATTTATATTTTTTTGGTTCAAAGAAATAAGGAAAATGAAATATGCAGGTTTTTTGGTTTTTTTTTTGTTTTATGTGTCGAACAAAAATCGAGTGTTCACATATACATAATTTCTTTTTGACTGAAAATAAAAACATTCATTGATGGAAAAAGCCTATTGACACTGATAAATTGAAATCGATACATTAGATTCAAATTGAAAAAGAAACAAATAAATTTCACACTCTGAATTCTAATCAGTAACTTTACTCCTTACCCAAAAACTATTAATGTTTAAACATCTTTCAGATAGGATCGGAGATCAACACAACAAGTGTTGCAACTTAAAGGATGTATTATGTCTCTTTACAATATAGATCTGAATTACTCCATAGCTGTAAGGCATTAAATAGAAAAGTACTCATAAGGAGAAGCCAAAGCACTCACAAAAGGAATAAAAAGTATATGCATCTTCTTTTTGATAGCCTATCACTAAAAAACTCCACGATTAAGTATGCTTGACTTGGAGAAATTTTGGGATGGGTGACCTCATAGAAATTTTTCCCAGGAAGCATGCGAGTAAGGACAAAACATACTGAAAAGATCCCTATTAGTTTGTGAGGATAATCATCAATCCATAAAGCAGCCTAGCCTATTACAAAGGGTATCAAAGCAGCACTTCTTCTAGTATGGTGTGGTTCAGGAACAAACCAAGCAAAAGCTGGTGAGCATGTAACACTCGAGCTAACGAGGGCAGAGAGTGATCATCGGTGCAAAAAGGCACAAACAAGGAGTGGCTCCTGACAGACTTTTAAGTGGAGGGGTACATGAATAAACCGATTAAACACCAAAATGAGATAGATCCTAAGACTGTGTAGGTATAAGACTATATAGTTAAAGATGGCTTATATGAATTGATTGGTACTACCTATACTAGCAATATGCATCTTCTTTTCGGTAGCCCATCAATAAAGAACTCTATGGTTAAGTGTGCTAGACTTGGACTAATTTTGAGATGGGTAACCTCCTACGAGGTTTTCCCAAGAACCGTGTAAATGAGGACAATGCATGCCGAAAAGACCTGTGTTGGTTTGTGGAGACAGTTGTTAATCCATAAGGCAAACTGGCCTGTTATAGTAGCACCTGCACACACTCTCGGCTCCAAATGATGAATGGGTTCAAACTTATGATCTTATTTCCAATCATTATAAGTATGCTTTATGCATGATTATTGTTAAGCATGAAGTTAGAGATAAAAATATATATGAATATGATTTGGACATGTTATGGCAAGTTACCAAAGATCATGATTTTGACTTAGCATGAAAAATATGTTTAAGAAAAACCATGGGACCATAATTGATATGTTGTGTGTGATGAAAGTGTTTTATGTGCTCAATAAGAGATTTATTGGCAATTATGTGATTTAGTGAAGTTTACTAGAGTTGTCAACGCATTTTTCGTTTTATGATATTAGCATGTTTTCAAAAGATTTTAGAAAGTTTGTAGAGTATCATCAAGTCGAGTTATTATGGATAGAAATAGAGCAGAGTATGATTTAGTTTTTAAATACACATGTTATTATGATTTCAGAGTTTTCAAGATATGAAATATGATGTTTGAAGTATGATATTAGAGTTAACTAGTTATGAAAATATATTAGTTTGAGATACGACTTAGAAATTCAGTTTTCATGATACTCAAAAAGATGGAGTTCATTATGATTCATAGCAACTACCAGCTACATATTCTATGAGCTTTTGAAATCACAATGCCTACAAGATGGTGATCCCTTGGGCATGATTTCATATCCACAGTTATACTAAAGTCAGATTATTAAAGTTGTATGAGTATAGAGTTTTCTGAGCATTGAGAAATTTCAAGAGTTTTCAAATTATATGAATTAAGTACAAACTAGTTTAAACGGTAGCTATAGAGAAACAGAGAGTGAGTTAATGGCTGTGAGTGATCATTAATCATGGTGCCAAGTTGTCCTTAGGGGCAATATCACAGAGCAAAGATAGAACCTAATTATGTGTGCAATTTAGATCTTGAAGGATCACAGAGATCATAGAATTTGTTATGCCATGGTTGACATGCATAACCAGAGAAATGTTAGAGACTATTATTATTATATATATAGCCAGAGATTACTATTTCTTGAGGATTTACTGCGCCACAAGCTTAAATGATTTCAAACAGGAAGAAAAATGCATTAAGGAATGCCTTATGAATTTACGGAATGAAAAGTGTATTTCCCATAATAGCTATGTTATGTAAATATTGAAAATGTTTTCTCCAGGTAAATGTATATTTTATGTATATTTGTTGTTGTCCCATGCAGGTGATGGGTGAGAATTCACTCGCTGAGCCCGTTGACTCACTTCTATCCCTTCCTCCTTTTAGTTGCAGGTCCAGTTGTTGCACATTTATCGTTCCAATAGCAGCTATCATTTGGCGAGCTTTACATTGCTGTAAGACTTAGATTAGGCTTATGTTAGAGTAAGTGGTATAGTATTTTTGCAGACAGGATTCGAGCCATGCATTTATTTTGAGATTATGTGTCTAATTTTAGAGTTATGAATATCCATGTATATGTTTACAGACTTCATGTGTGGATTTAAGAATGTGGATTGTAACTAGAAATGTATGTAAGAACTAGAGAAGAATTTATGATTAGGTTTTCAAGTATTAAACAGATTTTTAAAGCATGAAAAGAAAATGTTTTCGGTGCTTTGTATATTAAAGTATTTCAATCTTATGATTTTCGATATCGGATTAGATGGAATTATGTTTTCAGAATGAAAATTTTGCATTTAGAGAGATACATTACCCAGAAGACTTACATAGGGATGAAATTCCTCACGTGTCAGTCATGTTTTCAAGTTGGGTTGTGACACTTCATTTTAAAATTTACTATGCTTTTTCCAATAGAAAATTAAGCATTTTTTATATATGCTAAGATATAAATATAATATTGAGTTTGTATAAATTTAAGTTCACAAAAGAAGTTTATAATTTTGTTACATATAATAACACAATTAAAAAGAGAACTTTTATATAGTCATCCGAAAAATAGTTTAATTAAATTATATTTAAATTTTTCAAAATTTAATATATTTTTAATCTCTTTCAATACATTTTATTTAATTATATTTTGTGTAAAATTTTTAATTTGATAAACTATAATATAAAATTTTTTAAGTATTACAAGTTATAATAAATAATCTATAAAGGAAAATATTTGAAAATATTAAATAAAATAAGTTAATTTCACAATCAAACTTTAATTATCTCTGTATAAATACTTTTCATCACTACTTTTCCATTTATATTTCATCTCTATTTCATGTCCGCATCCACCTAAGATGTCAAGTTGCCACTTAACAGCACAAATTAAGGGAACACTAATTGTGAGATCAAGCAAAAATCAAAATAATTTTTCTGGGACTAAATGAAACCTTTTTGAAAACACCAAATGAATGAAAAAGGGATAATTTAAAGCATAAAAATATGAAGAAAAAATATAGAATTAATTAATTATCTTTTTGGTCTCCAAAATATATTTGTTTCCCTTTGTTCCCTCCTCTTTAAAAAATAATGCTCTCATTTAGACCCTTAACTAGTTTATTACTCGTACGATGCATGAGAGTGAGAAATTAATTAAATAAAAAATATATTGAAAATTGAATTGAATCAAAATTTATTAATTTTATATAATTTTATTATTCAAATAATTTATTAAAATAAATGTCTAGTGTAGTTACTTGTGCAATATATGTGAAGTATCATGACATATATTAAAAATATATTAAATGACTGAAAAATAATTATAATATCATGGAGTGATCCATTATATATTATGTTAATTGCTTGATATGTTTAAAAACAATTTTAATATGATTTTGTAGCATACGTTATAAAAATTCTATTCCCTTATCTTGTAAGCTCATTAATTTATGGTAACTTTATTAACTAAAAGATAAATAATATTCTTATTGGAACTTAAGATAGCTAATCTAATAAAGATAATTTTGAGCTATATATATATATATATATATATATATATATATATATATATATATGATTAAAATACTTATAAATATAAATTATTATTATTTAAATTTGTTAATTAATTGCCAATATTCACAAGGTAGATAAATCAGTATCTTCCAATGTAAACTTTAGTATAATTATTCATTGTTTATATTTAGTATACACATTCAAGATATAAACATTAATAAGAAAATTTCTATTAATTTTATTTGTCATGTAAACATGATTGTATTAAATAAGATTTTAATATATGAACTCATAGCATAAGTTGAACGGCCTTATAAAATTTGACATTCCAAAGTTCTTCTAGCTATTAAATCCATAGTATATGATTATTTATTAAAAATTAAATAATAATTTCTACTAAAATTTAAAATATTTAATCTAATGGACGTAAATATACAATAGGAATATTGTAAGATTCAAAAAATAATTTATAAAAATATAAAATAGTAATAAGTAATCCAAATCAAAGTTACAAAATTACTTTTGATCATGATATATTTATAGTTTTTATGAATTTCAATTTGATATAAATTAATGGTAATTATGTGGTAGATAAATCATTACCCCTATAATATAATGTACATATTAGTTATCACTCATACAATTTATTAATTTGGCTATTATTTAATTGAGTTTTTTGTAAGAAAATCATTTAAATGTGATACTCGAGGCTACGTAGATATTCAACGTTAAGGAGCATGTATTTGACATATAAGGAACTAATTAATTTATCACACAAAATCTTATTTAAGTTGAATTTACTTTGAAAAAAAATTGAAAAATTACAGAATGATTGATTTATAAAAGGTAATTTTCTTATTTAAAGGATTTTATTAATCAAATGTAAGGAAGACACTCAAAGCACTATCTTGAACAACTTGGAGTCAGACCTTCTTTTCCCATGATCAATAACAATGAGATATAACTTTCAGTAAATTATATATTTAGTTTAAAGATTGAAATTAAAATGAGATAACTTGATCAATTAATGATAATTTTATACACTAAAATATAAAGTCACATTGATTGAATTAGAAAAGTATTACACATTGTGTAGTTAGATTTAGCCCCAAATTGATTGATTAATCTTATATAAATTTTTTTTGAACATTACATAACCATTTATTGATTTAATTTTATCAATCACATTGTTTCTTTATTTGTGATTAATATATATAATTGTTCGAATGGTACAAAGCCATTAATTTATTAAAATAAATTAATATTATAATTAATGTAAGAAAATCATTATTCGCTAATGTATATGTACATGTTTCATATTAACAAAATGTATGTATTTGATATCATCATTTGAGATATTAATATATGTAACAATAATTTTTAGACAAAGTTCTTTAGTCATTTGACTATTAAAGTAAAGATAGATTTGATATCATAATTTTAGATATTAATGTTTGTAACAATAATTTGTAGACAAAGTTCTTCTAACTATTAAATCCATATCATACCTACTAAAATTTAAAGTATTTAATCTAATAGACATAAATATACAATAGGAATATTGTAAGATTCAAAGATAATTTATAAAAATGTGAAATATTAATAATGTCACAACCTGATTTTGGAATGTAACCGGCACGTAAGGAATCCCACTTCTGACGTATTCTTGATGGTTATTGAGTCATACAATATGCATAATTTTAACATAAAACCCATTTTCGACTATAAATTAAGGTACGTCTTTTAAAATGTAATGATCACATATAATCCAAATTTGAATCTATAATCATAATTTAAAATATACAGAGTTACTCTTTATACAAGGCCATGAAAATTATGCAACTATAAATAATCGTGTACTACTCCGATATTTGTGGGTACCTCATAAGGTGGTTTTGTATAGGACACCTAACTAGATTCCATCTTTGATTTCTCTGAACAGGTAAGATCATCATTTGATGGACAACTTGGTACATACCAAAGTTGATGAGCTCTCATAGCTACTGTCAAATGTTAAAATGATGAAAACTAGAGGTAGCAAAGCAGGTTGAGCTTGTTGGGTTGGCTTTTGAAAAGGATGGGTTTAGTTTTTCAACCTACTAAAGTTTTTCAATCCGAGCCGCCACACCTTATTTTATGGCCAACCCACGGTGAGTCAGGGCGGGTTGAAAAAAATAGCTAAAATCTAACCAAAATTGGGTTAGCCCACCAACCGACCATTTTTTGACGAGATGGGTTGAAATTTTTAACCCAAATAACTAAAATGAGCCAACTTGTCCCCCCCCCCCCAATTTTATGGTTACCCTGTGGTAGGTCAAGGCGGGTTGACCCGCCCCATTTGCCACCTTTAATGAAACTACAAAATATACCTCTAGAACTTCACAATTAGGTTCTAACTCTAATCTTGTAAGTACAATATAAAAAATAAACTATTTTTGAAAACATTGGGCTAATCGTGTCATCTCTAAATATTCATACTCGTAATCAACTATTCTTATGATATAATTTTCATGCTCACTTGAAAACATATGCTCAGGGAGTGGCTATTGGCCTGGAGGCTAGCTTGGTAGAGAGGAGAGCAATTTTTTATGCTAGCAAGAACGCGCATGGTTCTTTTTCTAGGGGAGTTGGTTTGAGTAGAGGGCTTAGCCAGTAAGGCTATCTATAACATCCTCCCAAGTACAACATCATCCTTAAGTCATGACGTTATACTCGAGAGCTGTTACTTATAAATTAGTGGACCTTTCTTAAATATCTAGAATAAGGGTCGATAGAATCATATACTGATTAACTCATGGTTATATATATATATATATATATATATATATATATAAGAAACGATGTACTTATTTAATACAAGTTAAGTATAAAAGAAAGCTCTTCTATGAGCTATAGTATACATCTGTTATTCTCTATATTTACAGGCACATATATTTAGCTACGTACAACATAAACAAGTTTTCATTACTAAACTATAGAAATTTTAGTTTAGTCTTTCTTATAGCTACTTCACTGTTCTTTAGAATCAACCTGGAGACGACACGGAAACAAACACATAGGAGTGAGAATTCTAAAATTATCAATAGGGCATTCCTCAAAACATACACTGAAATTAATGTCATCATCATTGTCCCAGCCACTTCGATTTATTAAGAAAATGTGAGCATGCAACATATTTCAAGGTTCATTTTAAAGTTCAAAAACTATTCTTCCAAAGTGGGTTTCTTTTATCATTCAGCCACTTAATATACGCATATCATACTACTCAACATCAGATAAAAGCATATATTGCTAAATCACAACTTAAACATATTAGCTTCAATATCGATACTAAAATTCATTACTTGATACATAAGATGAAGAACTACTTGTAATAATTGCTATCTCAACTCGTCTTAGCCCTTAACTAATCTTGTCACAATTGGGCGTTACATATCACCATCCCCAGCGTGGCAATTATGGGTAATAGACTACTTTTCAGGACTGAACTCATTCCTATACATGATAATTGGATTTACTTTCTCCAATTCTCACACAGACCTATTCCTAGCCATGTTTACTTTCCCCGACTCAATTCATGGGTAGTTAGGTTTACTTTCCCTAACAGATTGGATTTGCTTTCTCCAGCCTAAGATAAATAATCTCATGCTTTTCATGGTGGTCAGGTTTACTTTTCTTGACAGACCGAATTTACTTTCTCCAGCCTAAGAAATACAGTCTTATGCTTTTCTTTCGCGTATATACAATTGTAAGAAACATTTTCATATCTATGTGTGCCTAAACTCATCAATAAGCTCACATGCTCAATTATTGATATTCATATACTCATGTCAAACTAGTACCAAGTACCATTATTTCATTAATGAGTTCACATAACATGAATGAAATCAAATCATCAATTTCTCATCATCCTTTTTGCTATTTTAGCATGCTGCTAGAATTCCAGTCATCAAGAAAATTATGATTAAATTAGTAAACATCATTAAAACAAAGCAAATATAATTTTCAGAGACAATTCAATGTATTAATGAGCTCCTGTAAAATTTTCAAAGCATGATAAGGTCTCTAACTATATTTACAAAATTTCACAAATTTGGAGGTCAGAATTACTCAGTTTCAGCCAATAGCCAGAAGTCTCAAATTTTCTCCCCTATCAAATGAGCTCAAAACTTCATACAAAAATTTAGGGTTCAACTTCAAGATGTCTTCAACCTCCTATAAAAAATTTAGCTCAAAACTCGATCATTTGTTAGGGTAATAAAATTAGACAATTTCCAGAAAACCCAATATGAAAGGCACAAAGTAGTAAATAAAAGAGATTCAAGGAAAGAGAAGATACTACATAGGGATTTTTATATTGGCTCAGCCAACTTGCCTATATCCAGTTCTTAACCACCATTGTGCTCCACTAAAACCTTTCTCAACCAAGAAAGTCAGATAGTCTTATAGTAGTTTTCTCAAGCTCTTACCAATGACTAGTAGCTCACTCTACTGTCACCTTACAAGTAGTTTTTGCTTAGCCTCTTCAAGCTAACTCATAGCGATCATGATCGGATCAGGGTTACAAAGGTTGCATTACTCAACAAACTAGCACTCAAGTTTTCATATGATAAACAATAACAGAGCTAGAAAACTTGAATAACTTATTTCTATCTATGCTTCCTATGAAGAATGTATAACCTACTAAGAACATAGAAAGAAGATTTCTACAAGGAAAAAATTGATTACAAGCTGTAATAACTTTATAGATGATAAAGAGAGGAAATTTCTTTAGAGTTCCAGCACTTTTATGACCAAAAGTCTCTATGTTGTAAGCATACCATCTCCTTTTATGCTTGATATGCATTTATGGCTATTGCCCTTGATCTGTTTTCCCAGTGACACATGTTGTCGGAGCAATTACAGAAGCTAATGTGTTGTCAGAGCAGTTACAGAAGCCAATGTGTAACAGAGGTTTCTGAGTCCACCTTCAAAAACTACTTTTTACTTTCTGAATGAGGTTTTTGAACTTTTCTTTCTAAAAGCTAAGCAGTTGACCAAGTTGATCCTTGATTGGGTTTGACTTTAAATTTGAATTTCAAAATTCCTTCATGTTCTTGTAAAGTGCATCATTTACAATGAAACATGCTTTCTGAAGTGTCGTCTCAGTTTTTGGGTTTTTCTTTGATCTTCTATTCTTCAATTAGAGCTTGTTGTTGATGATATGATAATGATCATGATGATTGAAGATGGTAGTACACACTTGTTTCAGAGTTGGATTGAAATCTTCACTTGAATTACACTTTCTGAACCCACATGCTACTTTCTGAAGATTTGAGCCTCAATTTCTTATATTTGAGAGTTTTCTTTAATCCGTTGAGCATATATACATTCATTTCATGATATATTTTTCACTTTCATTAAGTCCCAATCTCTTCAAATGATATTAAATATGTTTGCACATGTTATTGTGAAAATATTCTCATTTTATAAGACATGTATGCTAACAAAAAAACCTATTTGTTGCTTCAAGAAACTCAAGGAAAGGATTAGTCCTTCTTCAAAATATTTTCTTAAAATTAGTTATGTTATCACTCAAAACATTTAGCACTAAAGCTTCTAAAGGGTTCTGGGGCTAACAAGTTTCATCTCATGTGATGGTGGATTGTCACAGCAAGGCAGTGAGGTTTGATGTTCCTAAAAGCGAGCTCCAAGAGTTCAAGTGTAGTAGCTGTTCAGTTCCAGCCAATTTGAACTTGGCTATATGAGCCCCTTGCAGCTTATGGATAGGGGAATTATTGGTTTCTTACTTCAATAAAGGATATGGGCACAAAAGTGCCAAGTTTGGATTCGTTTCTAGTTGTTAGTGAGTTCCCATATGTGTTTCTTAAGGACCTACCAGGGATGCCATTGAAAAAGCAGACTGAGTTTGGAATAGAGCTTGAGTTGAGAGTGAAGTCTATCTTATAGCCCCCTCCCATATTGGATGGCTCCATCAAAGTTAAAGAAGTTAAAGGAGCAATTGCAATAGTTTCTTGATAAAGTATTTATTCGGCTAAGTACTCACCTTAGGATGCTCCCATTTTTTTTTTTTGTGAAGAAGAATAATGGACATATAAGGATATGCATAGACTACAGGCAGTTGAATTAGGTGACAGTTAAGAACCAATACCCCTTCCCATCCATAGATGACCTATGTGATCAACTCCAGGGGGCAAGGTGTTTCTCCAAGATCGACCTTCGATTAAGTTACCATCAATTAAAGATCAAGCATGAAGACGTTGGCCTTTAGGACTCGCTATGGACACTACGATTCCTAATGATGTCCTTTGGGTTAACCAATGCCCTTGTTGCTTTGATGGACCTAATGAGCAGGGTATTCACCCCATTCCTTAGTCACTTTATACTTGTCTTCATTGATGATATCCTAGGGTACTATAAAAGCCAAGAAGAATATGAACATCACCTAAGGATTGTCTTGTAGATGCTAAGAGAGAATCAGTTGTATGCCAAATTCTCCAAGTGTGAATTTTGGCTTGACCAAGTGGTATTCCTTGGGCATATAGTGGCTAAGGATAGTATCCTAGGAAACCCGAATAAATTTAAAGTGGTTCAGCAATGGCCAAGGCCTTCTATAGTTTTCGAGATCCATAATTTCCTAAACTTGGTAGGATACTACAGGAGGTTTGAAAAGGACTTCTCTAAGATAGTAGTGCCATTTACTAGATTAACCTAGAAAAATGTCAAGTTCTCATGGTTGAAGGCATGTAAGGAGAGTTTGTAGAAGCTCAAGACCTATTTGACCATGGCCCTAGTACTGGTGTTACCCTCAAGCACGGGCGGCTTTTCGATATTCTGTAATTCCTCAAAAGATGGACTTGGTTGTGCCGTTATATAGCATGGCTTGGTTGTAGCATAAGCATTTAAGCAACTCAAGAGGCATGAGTAGAACTACCCAATGCATGAACTAGAGATGGTGGTAATGGTCTTTGCCGTGAAGATCTGGAGACATTACCTGTACGAAGAGACTTGTGAGATCTTTACGGATCACAAGAGCTTGAATTATATCTTCCAATAGAAGGATTTGAGTCTCAGGCAACCCCAATGACTAGAGTTGCTTAAAGATTATGACTGCACAATTTCCTATCATCCAAGCTAAGCAAATATAGTGCCAAGCACGCTCACCATAAATTCCATGGGCAGTTTAGCCCATATAGCACCTTTCATGAAACGATTGATATGAGATATTCATAAGTTGGAGGCCGAGGGAGTCCAATTCGGTCTTGATGATTCAAAAGTTTTTCTTGATCACATTAAAGCCCAGTCAACCTTAGTGAAGCAAATCAAGACACAGTCCATGGAAGATCCCAAGTTAGCTAAGCTTATGGAGAATGTGTGAAAATTAGAGAATGTAGAGTTCTTGGTTGATGCAAAAGGTGTTTTATTCTTTGGTGACTACTTATGTGTACCCGATGTGGATGAGTTGAAGAGAAAGGTAATGGAAAAGTCCTATAATGCAACATACTCTGTTCACTTGGGTTCATGCAAGATATATCAAGACTTCATATAGCTATACTACTGGGAAGGTATAAAGAGAGATATTGGTGACTTTGTGGCATGGTTTGGTGTGTCAGTAGGTCAAGGATAAACACCAAAGGCCTATAGGTATACTTCAGTAGATAGGGATCCCATAATACAAGTGGGAGATGATAATCATGCACTTTATGGTTAGGTTACTTTGAACTGCTAAGGCCTAGTATTCCATATGGGTGATCATGGACAAAATGACCAAATCAGCTCATTTCTTGCTAGAGAAGACTAATTTTAGTGTGGCTCAGTATGCCCATCTTTATGTTGGTGAAATCGTTAGACTTCATGGCGTGCCAGTGTCTATCTTATCAAGTAAAAGGTTCCAGTTCACTTTACAATTCTAAAGAACATTTCAAGAAACTCTTAGGATGCATGTGGACTTGACCATAACTTTTCATCCATAAATAGATGGCCAATCAGAGAGGACAATTCAGACTTTAGAGGACATACTTACAGCTTGTGTCTTGGACTTCAGTGGGAGTCAGTGTAACCACTTGTTGTTGATAGAGTTCTCGTACAATAACAATTACCAGGAAAGTATCCAGATGGAACCACTTTAGGCATTGTATGTGAGACACTGCAAATCTCTTATTGGATGGTTTAAGCTTAAGGAAGCTAAGGCCCTAGGCATAGACTTGGTTCAAGAGACTCTAGTGAAGATTCAGTTGATCAGAGAATGGTTATTGGCAGCTAAGTCTAGATAAAAATCCTATGCTAATAATTGGCGTCGAAACTTAGAGTTTGCGGTGGATGATCATGTGCTTTTGCAGGTATTTCCCATGAAAGGAGTAGTAAGGTTTAGCAAGTGGGGAAATTTGAATTTGTGCTATATCAGTCCATTTGAGATTCTAAAGACAGTTGGAGCAATAGCCTACAAATTGGCACTGCCTCCTAGCCTGTTAGCTATTCACCTAGTTTTCCATGTTAGTATGCCTAAGAAGTACATGCTCGATCAGTCTCATGTGCTCACTCTGCAAGCAGTTCAAGTTGATGAGGGCTTGTCATATGAAGAAGAACTGGTTGTCATTATGAATAAGAAAATCAAAAAGCTTCACTCAAAGGAGCTAGCCTCAGTGAAAGTTATTTGGAAAAACCACTCTGGCAAGGAAGTCACTTAGAAAGTTGAATAAGCTATGAACACTAAATATCCATATCTCTTTCCTCTATAAGGTATGTTTGTTTAGATTTGGAGACCAATTCTCTTTTAAAGGGAGAGTATGTGATGTATTAGGTCCATGTGTCCCTAGGTAGGTCTAAGGTAGCCTTTAGGTACCCAAAAAACCCCAATACGATGAAAACCATGTTGATGTTGAAGTCTACAATATTATGCATAACAGTCTCACCGCAGTGAAAAATGCTTGTTGCAACGAGAAGGAGGTTAGTCAGGTTCGCTTAGTGAGTAATACTCGCTGCAGTGAGTAGGTGGTTCAGTAGGCTCACTGTAGCGAGGGTTTGATGCTAACAGACATTGAAAATGACATTGTTTTCATTTAAGCGACCTAACCCTATTTAAACCCCCTTCCACGCATTTTTGAAAAGAAATATGAAACCCTGTCATTTCCTACCCTTTCTTCCACCTTTTCACTTTCTTCCCCACTTAATCATACTTCCTCTAGACTCCAAGGTAAGAATTTAGCTATGGTTCATGATGGATGTAGGAAAATTTAATTAAAATAATACAAATAAAACAAACAATAAATCTGGAAAAAAAAATTTCACAACAGTACAAAAATGAACAGAAAAATAAATAATGCAATAAGAATAAATTAAAATAGAGTGATATGTCCATATTATTGGCTAAGGTGTCCTAGGCACTGAGTTTTATAGTATTTCACCACCATGAGGAAGTTACTCGGTGCAGATGATTTTCACGGTTAATACTCCTCATGATACAATAGCCACTTCTCACTAACCCTGCACATGAACTAATGAGGCTACACAGGATTAACTAGACTGGATTGTTCAAGGAACTAAAGATATATCGTGAATAACAATTTTGTGCTTATCCCCTTTTTTGTGTCCCATATCTTTTTATAAAATAAAACAATACCATGTTTACGTTCCAAACAGTCATAGAGAAATGTACATTAAAACTCATTGAATTAGTCAACCATTATAGTTGTTCAAAATCATGTATTATTGACATTCAAGATATGAATGTTGTCCAGCATTAAACTATTACTTGATTTAGTTAAATATTATTTAAAATATTAACTTTGAAATATTATGATAACAATAACTTTAAAATATTAAGTTAAATATAGTTATTTTTATAGTTAAATATAGTTCCATGAGCATGAGAATTCAATGCATAAGTACTAGTGTCTTTTGGACTATGAACTAATACTTAGAGCAAATGAAATTTGAATCCTAGGAATGCCAGTGCGATTAGAACCTCTATGAATCTTTACCCCATACGTGACTTAGTGATCTCATTACTCACATTATCTTCTCATTCAAAGTTATTCAATGTGATGTCGTGCATTTTGGCCTTGCACCATTACCTGGATTTCATGAGTGGTTCTAGAGAGTTTGTCTAAGCTCCCATAAAGGCAACCTCACCTTAACCACTCATATAGATGAATCTATCAAATGCACACTATAGTCAAGCACACCACTCCTTCATGAGCTATAGATTCATTAAGAGCACAAGCTCACCCTTTGTTTTGCTGTAGTAACACATTATCCCTCATACATTATTATACACCATTTGAATGGACTATATTGGATAGTGTTTTAGTGATTGACAAGTGACTTGTTTTTACTCATATGAACCTATACTTTGAGGAACACTCAAATTTAGGTTGGGTTATCATCACTTTCAATCTCTAAATTGGGCTTCAGTCCCATCCTTTTCAATGTATAACTCACTAGCTTTCTGCTTAGTGGCTTTCCCAGACAATCCAGCAAATTCATCCCTGACCTCACATAACTTATGGAAATGATTCCATCATTTAGCAGCTGCTTCACAAAATGATGACGTATATGTATATGCCTCTGTTTTCCATTATAAACTTTGTTGTTTGCTCTTGTTATTGTTGCTTGGCAATCACAATGTATATATATGGAAGATAAGGGTTTCTTCCACAAAGGAATGTCAGCTAAGGGATTTCTTAGCCATTCAGCCCCAGATCTTATTAAGTTAAGAGCAATAAACTCAGCCTCCATAGTGGATCTCACTGTACAGGTCGCTTGGATAATTTCCAAATGATAGCACCACCAGCAAAGGTAAAAATGAATCCACTCATGGATTTAGTCTCATATAAATTAGAGATCCAGTTAACATTAGGGGACCTTTCAAGTACCTCTGGATATCCCCATAACATAAATTATAGTCTATGGTACCCTGAAGGTATTTCATGACTCTACACAAAGCAGTCCAATGATCCTTATTAGGATTTTGTGTATATCTACTTAATCTATTCACAGCATAAGCAATGTTAGGCGTTAAACTATTCATCAAATACATAAGGCTACCAATTATTTGTGCATATTGAGCCTGTGATATAGCATTCCCATTATTCTTTTTCAAATGTAAACTACCATCATATGGAGTGCTTATAGGTTTAAAGTCGTAAAAATCAAATTTTTTCAATATTTTCTCAACAAAATGTTCTTGAGATATTTTGAAACCATTTTTTAATTTCTTTATCTTAATCCCCAAAATCAAGCTAGCTTCTCCTAAATCTTTCATGTCAACTTTTGATGATAAAAATTGTTTAGCATCAGTAATCACATCAATTTTAATTCCCAAAATAAGCATATCATCCATATATACACAAACAATAACACTATTTAAATTATCATCAAATTTACTGTAAATACACTTATCAAAATCATTTATATTATAGCCAGCTAGCGCCATCACTTTATCAAATTTTTCATGCCATTGCTTAGGCGCTTGTTTAAGACCATGTAAAGATTTAATTAATCTACATACTTTATTCTCACTACTAGGAATCACAAAACCTTCAGGTTGATACACATATATTTCTTTTTCTAAATCCCCATTCAGAAAAGTAGTTTTAACGTCCATTTGATGCATTAATAAATTATGAATAGATGCCAAAACAATCAAAATTCTTATAGAAGAAGTTCTATCCACTAGTGAATATGTATAAAAATAATCTAAGTTTTCCTTTCGTGTATAGCCTTTAGCCATCAACCTAGCTTTATATGTTTCAATTGAACCATAGGCTCTTAATTTCTTTTTAAAAATTGATTTACATCCAATTGGTTTTACTCCATTAGGTAAATCTACTATCTCCCTCGTATGGTTACTCATTATTGACTCAATTTCACTATTAATAGCTTCTTTCTGTAAAAGGCCATTTGGAGATAATATTGCCTCATGATATGTTAAAAGGTCTCATTCCATTAAAAAGGTGTAAAAATCATCACCAAAATTAGTTTCTTTTCTTTCTCTTTTACGCCTTCTAAGTTCCATTTTTTTTTACTTTTAGAGCTACTAGGTTCACAAGCATTTCCAAATAAAAGGTTTCCTTATAGGAGTTTTAAAAGGAAATACATTTTCAAAGAACTCAGCATTTTTTTATTTAACATTTACATATAAAACATCACTTCTTAATACTAAAAATCTACAAGAAGCACTATTTCCAGCATATCCAATAAACATACAATCACAAGTTTTAGATCCAATTTTTCTTTTCTTTGATTTAGGTAATACCACTTTTACTAAACACCCCCACACTTTAAGATATTTTAAATTAGGCACTGGTTCTTTCCATAACCCAAAAGGTGTTTTTCCTATTTTATTAAATATTACCCTATTTTGAATGTGGCATGCAAAAAGAATAGTTTCCCCGTACAAATTTGGAGGTGCATAGGCACTTATTAGCATAACATTCATAATTTCTTTTAGTATTCTATTTTTTCTTTCAGCTACTCCATTGGATTATGGTGAATAAAGTGGTGTTACCTTATGAATTATTCCACATTGTTCAAAAACGTTATTAAGAGAAATTGACTCATATTATTCTCTTTTGTCAGATCTTAGTCTTTTAATTTTCTTATTTAATTTATTCTCCACTTCAGCCTTATAAATTTTAAATCTTTCTTCAGCTTCATCTTTGCTTCTTAACAGATATACATATGTGTATCTTGAAAAATCATCTATAAAGGTTATATAATATCTTTTACCTCCTATAGTCATTGTAGATTTTAAATCACCTATATCTGAATGTATTAAGTCTAATAAACTTGTCTCATGGAATTCTATAGGCTTAGAGGTTTTCTTTGTACTTTTGGCTTCTACACATATTGGATATTTATCATTATTATTTATTGTCATATCATTTATAATCCCTAGTTCTTTCATTTTCTTTAGGTAAGAAAAACTAACATGTCCTAATCTACCATGCCATAAATCAAAAGAATAAGAATTAGAACATGCATTTTTATTTGTGACATGTGAAACATTTAACAAACATAAACCATTACTAAAACATCCTTTTCCTATGAATTGTTCCTTTTTAGTTAATATAACTTCATCATTTTCACAAATAACTTTAACACCAACATTAGCCAACATAGACACATAAATTAAATTATAAGACATCTCCTATACATAGAGGACATTTTTTTAGTGAAAGGGTTTTCCTAGAAGAGAGTTTTAAATTCACAATTCCTTTACCAATTACTGCAACTCTTGTAGAGTCACCAACATATATATCTTCCTCTCCTTCCCTTACATCACTGTAGGAGGTAAAAGCATTTCTATTTACACAGATATGGCTGGTAGCCCTAGAGTCTACTACCCAATAATTTTCCTCTATCATAGAATTTATTTTAGTGATAATTGCACAATATCTAAATGGCTTGCAAGTATGGTACTTACCTATTGTGTTGTCAAAATGAAGTTGAGCTTTGTTATCCTCAGCTGCAACACGACTGACACCTTAGAGTTGTTCACGAACCTTTGACATTTTTTTTTCTAAATGAAATTGAAGTTGAGAGACACGCTAGCCAATACTTGCTAATGCTAGTGCTGGAAATTATCTTTCTTCCTTTCTTGAATTACTCACTTTGAAACATATAATGACTTAATATGTGAAAAGTCATCGTGGTGAACTCATGCTTTGTTCCTCCTCTGCCAATATCTTTTCGGTGCTAGAAACTACTCTTAAGATTGTAGGAAAATTTAATTAAAATAATACAAATAAAACAAACAATAAATCTGAAGAAAAAAATAAGTGTTCACAAAAGTACAAAAATGAACAGAAAAATAAATAACACAATAAGAATAAATTGAAATAGAGTGGTCTATCAATATTATTGGCTGAGGCGTGCTAAGCACTAAGCTTAAGAGTATTTCACCATCACGAGGAAGTTACTCGGTGTAGATGGTCTTCATGATTAATACTCCCCAAGATACAACAGTCATTTCTCACTAACTTTGCACATGAACTAATGAGGCTACATAGGATCAACTAGATTGGATTACTCAAGGAACTAAAGATATATCATGAATAACAATTTTGTGCTTACCCCCTTTTTTGTGTCCTATATCTTCTAATAAAATAAAACAATACCATGTTTACGTTACCAAACAGTCACGGAGAAATGTGCATTAAAACTCATTGAATTAGTCAACCATTACAGGTTGTTCAAAATCATGTATTATTGACATTCAAGATATGAACATTGCTCAACGTTAAACTATTACTTGACTTAGTTAAATATTATTTAAAATATTAACTTTGAAATGTTAAAATAATAATAATAACTTTAAAATATAAAATACATCAGTGGATTCCTCTATTCTCTTCCTCATCTATATTGTGGGTGTTATAGTTTCTCATTATAATCCAGTTTGGGTACTCTCCCAAGTTTATAGGGTTAATTTAGAGATGTTCTAGAGTTGTTATAGATTAATCATTGGTTTTGTTACTTCCACGGTAGACATTGGTGCCACCCCCGCTCCACGAAACTCCTTTGGTGTTGACACCACTTGTTCCTCCCTTCTAGGTAAGTAGGTTCAATCATGTGGCCAATATTTTGGCTATTATCAATATTTTCTTAGCTTGATGGTATAAATCCATGATTTTAGAGACTATTTCAGAGTAAGTATAGATTATTGTTAATTTTGTTAAAGACTATGAGTTGTACCAATAATTGACCTTTTATGTTTATCATCTATTCATGAAAATATAATAGAAAACCCATGAGACCATGCTTGCTTATAAATTGATTTTATGAATAGCTTGATTATGAATATTTAGAGACAACAAGATTACCCTATGTATTTAAGAGCTAGATATATAATTATGCGAATCTTGCTTACAAATTGAAAATTAGAGCACAGCTATGAACTTTCAAATTAAAATTACCTTTTTTTTATTATTTTAAAAGTGGACGGTAGTTATAAAGAAATAAACAGTGACTTAACAGCTGTGAGAGATCGTTAACCTTGGTACCAAGTTGTCCACCAGAGAAAAATGTCACCCTTTCAGAGAAAATTAGAGATGTAATCTACTTAGATGTCCAATTTGAGACTTCATGAGGAACCTATAGATATCAGAGAAATTTCAGAGATTTTTATTGTTATGCTATATATGTATTTTTATACATATATAAAAATCATGCATTTATAACCAGAGATTGATGTTTCTTTATTATATTACTTTTAATTATGATTTACATAGATTACTGATTTTAAGTTTATTATGTATATAACTATTACAATATTTTTATAGATATTACATTTTATTGTTATGATTATGTATTCTTGTTGGTTGTCCCATGAGGGGATTATGAGCTAGAATTTACTCATTGAGTTTTAGATGAAACTCACTATTCTCCTTTCCTTCCCTTTATAGATACAGCAGCTGATCCAAGTTCTTCTCAGTCTTCTCTCTAGTAGCATTAGAGTTCCCAGCTTAATGAGCTTCACTTTGCAGTGAAGTTTTTGTGGTGGTGTCATAGAGTGCTCTAGTGGTTGTGTGGGCAAGGTCCCAGACCTTACATGATTTTTTTTTTTTTTGTATTTTAATTACCATGATTTTGATTTATGTTTTTAAAATGATATGGTTTTCATGGTTCTTGAGCAACTCAATGTATTTTGTCTTATGATTACAAAGTCAGACATGATTTATGATATGGATTAAACTTGTTTATTATGCTTCAAAAGTGCAAGTTGTTTCATATTTAAAAATGGAGATTTTATTTAAATTATGCATATAGTGTAACTCAACAACCATAAGGCTTACGTTGAGACGGGATTTCTTTGGTCACATTTGTAAATCGGGTCGTGACAATAAGATTGAGAGAAGATGAGAGTGAGAAGGTAGAAGAATTCTTGGGGCTTTGGGTTTTTGGATTTCTCCTAAAAAAATGCAATGAAATGGGGTTTAAATAGGCATGGGGTTTCACTAAATGAAACCGCATCATTTTGCACTATTCAAGTATCAAGGATACCGCTAAAGTAGTTAGTGTAACGCCCCGATTTTTCTGTTAGAGTGAAAATGACCAAAATGCCCCTGAGGTCATTTTCAGCCCGGAATTCGAGGAAAGCCAAGGTCATGCAAGACTCGAAGGGCAAACTCAATGTTGGAAGGGGATTAGAAAACTTATGTACCTTCCCGGATCGAAAATCTCGTTTTGAAGTTTCAGTCAAAATGACCAAAACGCCCCTGTGGTGTTTTACCCGTTTGCAAGTGCCGGATGAACCCGAAACTTCTCCAGATGGTTTTAAAAGGCGTTTTTATGTATTCTATGACCTCAGTTTTAATTTGTGAAGTCCCGGGCAAAATTAGTGCAAAATTACGGTTTTGCCCTAGTTTCAGACTTTTACGCTTAATCACGCGATTAAGCAAACCTAAGCAATATTAGGCTCTAATCGAAGGTTAATTAATTTCCTTAATTAATCTTGAGTCAAAATAATTTATTAAAGTTGATTAGAACCAAAAGTACTTAATTACAACCTAAAATCATATTTTAATTTTATGACACCTAGTCATAGAATCTTGAATAGTGTTTTCTCTTTCCAATTCCTTAAATCATGGAATTGTGTTACACATTGTTTATTCATAAATGAGTTTTAAATTCTTTAATGATGTATGAGCACTCCTAAACTTGTCATAAACTCCCTAAATCACATTCTTAGTTACCTAAACTTAAGCTTAATCATTCCTAACCTTGTACCTAAGCTAATACACATCTAAACCTACCATTAACACACAATTAAATGGTCAAACTCACCTCCTCCCTTGCTGTCCCAAGCTGGCCGTGAACCTCCTTCCCCATTATGCATCACATGTTCAATTTTTCAACACTCCAAAGCCATACCTCAAGTCACATACACTATACCTTGTCATAACTTTCAATCAAGCTTGAATTTCCACATGAATAAATAATTAAAACAACCCATTTTCCCCATTTATTTGTGGCTGGAAAAGTTCCAGCCATGTTAAGGTTCTAGAAGCCTAATTTCATAAAAATGTGATAGGAAATTAACTCACATCAAGCCATACTTTGTAGCATAGCTTCCATACTTCAAACCATGCTTGAATGACCTTGTGTAAGAGATATTTTCTCTCCCTTTGCCCTTCAAAGCTACGGCCAGCACCCTCCCCATTCACTCCTCCATGGTTTTGATTTTCTATAAATAGGATGCTTGTGTTAGCCTTGTTACACTTTGAAGCATTTGCAAAGTTTAGAGTTTTAGAGTTGTCTTGCTAGTCTTTCCTTTTTCTCTCAAAGTTCCAAGAGTGTTCTTCCTTTCTTTTCATCTTTATCTTCTTCATCTCTTCATCTCATCATCACCTCTCAACCATCAAACACCACCCCAAAACCTTGAACCATCATCAAACCTCTCAAAAACCACACCTCAAACACAACTCCACTTGAAACACATTCTCTTCCTTTTTCTCTCATCAAGGCCGAATCATCATCACCATCCTAGGAGGTGTTGCTCATCTCATTTCCATCTTCAAGTTCAAGCTTTTATCTTCATCAAAAGGTAGGGATTTGTTTTCAAACTTTATTTTGTTCAAGAAAGTGTTTTTCTCTAGTTTTCTCTTGGATTCTTTTTGAACTTTCCTTTGTCTTTCCTTTCCTTTTCATTTTCGGCCATGAGGCCTTGATTTGAGCATGATAGCTTGATGATGAGAGTTTCTAGATGATGACATTGTGTTCATCTCAAAGAAACCTCTAAAGCTTGAGTTTTCCTTTTCTTACAACTTCATCTATATGTTATCTAGCTCACATGGTTTTCCAACTTAAGAAAATTAATCTAAGGATTTCTAAAAGCCCAAGCCTACCCTTGTCAACCTTAAAGTTGGCCGGCACGTTCTAGAGACTTGTCTCTAGATAGGGTTTTGGGTACTTAATAAAGAACTTGATATAGTTTCACTTTCTTTCTCTTTTATGTGACTTTCGGTTTTTGTATTGTGATCTTTGAGATATTGTAATGGGTTTCTATCTTGTTAAAGTCTTGAATGAGCTCTAGTTAACTATAAAATGAATCTTGCATCATGTTTATTTTATGCTATGCATATCATGTTTACTTCCTTGCTATCACTAAATCCCAAGATAATGAATGAACTTGCATTATCATGTTTATGTTTCAAGCTTTGCATTATCATATTTATATTTCAAGTCCTCACCTAAATATCTAAGATAATAATATGTTGCACCACATATTTATTTTATGCTCTCACTTTACTTTCTAGCAATAACTAAAATAAGTGCATGAGCATGTTTATTTTTATGTCATCACTTTAATGATTCTAGAGCTCAAGGACTTGCCCAATGATATCTCAAACAAAGGTCTAAAACATTTATTTCCTATGGTCCATATTTCGGCCCTATGAGGCCTTAATGTCTTCAAGTATTGAAAACTATGTTTTATACTTTTTCTAAACTTATATGAGTATAAGGAATGTGTAGAACTAAGTATTATGAATTTAGGACCTCTTGAGATGAAAATAATATAGCCACTGCCCTATTAAGTATTTTCATGAGTTTAGATGATGAAAGTGTTCATAAAAGAGTTTTGAAGGTTTTAATAAGGTTCCAAGAGAAACTAGTATTTTATGTGCTTTAGAAACTATGACTCAATGCCTTTAAATGGAGTTTCTGTTTGGTTCTGCCTTGCTATGTTTGGCCACTGCATGAGCTGTGTTAATGATGTTAATATGCTTATGTTTGGGTAATAATTATGTTAAGACTCATATGTGAAAGATAGGATAAGTTAGGAACTAGAAAAGAATTAATTTGAGAGTTCTAGATCCCTTAAAGATTTATTTTTCTGGATTCTGTCCAGCAAGGTTTAGATTCAATAATCATGGTTTTAAATTAGTTTATATGTGTAGGAATGACTCATAATTGGTTTAGGACTTAATCTTGAAACCTTAGGAGCAAACCGAACTTAGAAAGGGTCAATATTGTGACTTCTAGGTACCGTAAAGTTAGTATTTTGATTTCTGCACTCTTGAGGTTTAGAGATGTTCTTGACCATATGGTGAGGTGAGAAATACTTAGTTATAACCTTATAGGTTCCCAAGAGACTAGGTGTTGATGATCAATAACTTAGAATGTGAGATAAAGATCTAAACCGTAATTTCTAGAACTCCGTAATCACATAAACATAAAGCTGTCCAAATTCTACTTAGTGCTATTTGGATTAGTTCTTGAGCATAAAACTTGTATAAACTCATTAATTGTCAAACTATAGGTGTATAAAGAAGTTAAGGATAATTAATTTGCAAGTTTAAGACTCATAAGAATCGAAGTTTAAAACACTATGAGTTATAACATAACATGTCTATGAGCTTATGGGGATGATTGTTAAATATGACTATGTGATGATGTTTGTGTGAAAGTTTTATGTGACGAATGTTATGAGAAAGTTTCATGTGATGATATATATGTTATGAAAAAGCTACATGAGAATGCATGATAAAAATGAATATGATAAATGATGAGGTAATTGTGATTTAATACTTATGAGAATATAAATGTGACGCAACACTGAGACGCGCTTCTCCTGGGTGACACCGGTTCGGCCGAGCACCCCCAGGAGGAGACAAATCCGTGAGGGTATGTGTAGATGCAGCCTGCCAAAGCGGACAAATTGCGAGGCCCACGTGGCTAGCAAAGCGTTTCAAAGAGGAAATGATCCTAGAAAGGAGATCCTTAATTTGCCCCCTAGCCCGTACTTTAAGTCGGGATTATGTTACGCTTATCATAGGATAAGTAAGAGCTAGTGACGACTAGTTAAGGTATGAGCTCATAACCTAGAGAAGTTTTAGGGCGGCCCCATGAGATGAAAGTTAAGGTTGACAATGTCACATAAACTATACTTATGCCAATGTTATAATGTTTCCTAGTGATTCTATTGTTTGGTTTACCTTATGATGCATTCATATCATTAGTATATTTCTGCTTAAGTTATAAAGGCGCATTATAAAATATGATGGACCTTGGATAAAATACCTCTTTGGGAAACCCACTTAAAAGGAACTTATATGCATGCACACCTTTTAGAAATAAACCCAAGGTTCCTGAGGATGTGACGATGACACCTAGGTAGGGATAACCCTCTTGAGAATTCTTTTAGAAAGATTCTCATTCCCTCTCTCTTTTCTTCCGTCATATCTTCAGATGGCGACGTTTGTACTCTTCATCGACACCCCGGTATGGGAGCTGCACCATGACCCGGCACTCGGGTCATACCATTTTGAGGGTCGCTGCACTGTCAGAGTATACATGTTCATGGGACGACCCTTCAGCGTGCCGTCCCGAGCTACCGCTTCACCCCGACTGCTCCTTACCGCCATAACGGGATTTTTGAGCGGCGAGACCACCACGATGAGCGGATCCTCCGCATGGAGCCCGAGACATCAGCGATGCGAGTACCAGTATGTGCGCGTCCCCAAAGACTGAGACGGACCCATCCGAGGACCCGCCATCCCACATGTACGGTTGGAGCTCGGTCCGCTCCTCCACCGATGAGGGTGGGAGTGAGGAGACGGTGGTCCAACCGAGGTTGGCTCGACGGCCATCTATGCCCTACGCGCGGTGGACATGCCCCGATGATGCACTCGACCACTCCCGCCGAGATTCGCCAGTGGATCGACTCGACCCCGCAGTACTCGGACCCACAAGAGTAGTCATAGGAGGGGTAGTAGTTAGTGCACACACACGCCACATAGTAGAGGACAAACCTTCTTTTGTATATGAGGTTGTCTCCTTTAGGTGCACATGGGTATGGGGGTAGTTTCTCTTGTATTCGCTTTTTATGATTTCCTTGTATTGCATTTCAGTTGTATTTCGCTTCATGATGTATCAAATAGTCCTGCCTCTTTGGGTAGGCACGTTATATATATATATATATCTATGATTCAGTTGATGCTTCCATGACATGATGTGTTTCTTATGCTTTGCTTATATGTTTCGCTATGTTGCCCCTTAAAGTTTCGCGCGTGGCTCTCACTTTGATTTTAAATTCCAAAAAGAAAAATTTTACCCATATTTCCGCTAAGTATTTTCTAAAAGACGAGACCAAGAGGTAATATTCTAAAGATTAACCTAAGTACATACTAGTAGTCTTGGGTTAAGATTTAGGGTGTTACATTATGGTATCAGAGCCGTTCGATTCTCATGGAGCCTGAGGATTGGACTGACTATGCTTTGTAAGCATAATACGATAGTTATGTCATGTATAGTGCTTGATAGAGATAAGCTGTAGGACTAGAGATGCATGACTTCTGTTGGTTGCAAGTGCCATGGTAACTAGCTCATTTTGCATGGATATTGAGCACGATCAACTTGATGTTCATTGTTTCATGTGTATAGGGACCAATGGCACCGCGACGACGGCCTAGGACTACACCCGATGTTGAACAAGATGATACAACTGCTGCTGCTGTCCGTCGCATGGCGCAAGCCATGGAACGGATGTTCGACCGAATGGATCAACAAGCGAATGCTGCTCCTGTTCCCCCTCCTCCCCCTGCTGCTCTGATGGTGGGACAAGTCCGCTTGGCGAGTTCCGCAAGGCGAACCCGCCAGATGTTCGAGGGGAAAAGGAGCCCGACAAGGCTGATGAGTGGATCAAAGACATGGAGAAGAGCTACTCTGTTGTTACCTGCTCGGAGGAGCAGAAGGTCACATTCTTTGCTTTCATCTTTGAAGTCCGACGCTGAGTTCTGGTGGAACGGCACGAGGCATCTGCTAGAAGCCTCTGGAACTCCCATCGACTGGGAGCTGTTCAAGACTTACTTCTATGAGAAGTACTTTCCGGAGTCCGTAAGGAGCGAAGGGCGTTGAGTTCATGCGCATTAACCCAAGGGGGTCTCATCAGCCCAATACACTGCAAAGTTTGAGGAGCTAATCAAGTTCTCTCGAGTATTCCAGGGGAACCCCGATGAAGTTTGGAAGTGCGTGAAGTATGAGGCCGGTCTGAAGGCAGAGATGAACTACGCTGTGGCCCATATGGAGATCAGAGACTTCCCGACCCTGGTCAACAAGTGCCGGATACTTGAAGAAGGACAGAGAAAGATTCAAATCACAAGGCGGAGCGAGCTAAGGGCTCGGACCTCAAGCCCCGGTTCAAACCGCAGTACCCATCGAGGAATCACTACAACCCCTACCAATCCAACCAATTCCGACAACAACAACAACAACCGCCAAGAGCTCCTGCTCACCAACAATCCAAACAACACCAAAGGCCGCCATTTCAACATCAAGGCCCGAGGAATTTCAATAATCAACCCGTGGACCGGGTGGACCCGAAACCACAATGGAGGACCAAGTGGAGCCAAGAACAAGGCGCCACAAACCCCTGCCGCTACTCCCGAGCAACGATCATGCGGATGTTTGCCCACAATGCGGAAAGAACCACGCGAATCGCCCATGCAGAGCCGGTCAGACAGCGTGCTTCAAGTGTGGCAAGCCTGGTCACTATGCAAAGGACTGCACCGGACAAGGGACATCGAACCAAAACCCCCGACCACAATACCGAGGAAGGGTCTTTACCCTTAACGCAGAAGACGCCAAGAAGTCCAAAGATCTCATCGAAGGTATGTGCGAAGTAAACGGTAAAGCCTTAAGCGTACTATATGACTCTGGTGCTACTCATTCTTTCATTTCACTTGCTAGTGTCGAGTCCTTAAATCTAAAAGTCTCCAAACTCCCCTTTGATCTCATTGTTTCTACTCCCACAAATCGCCCTGTTAATACTTGCCGTTGTTGTTTAAATTGTCATCTTGTTGTAGAAAATAGGTCTTTTATCATAGATTTAATTTGTTTACCCTTGAAAGACATAGGCATTATCTTAGGCATGAACTGGCTTCACCCCAATCGTGTGATGTTAGATTGTGGAACCCAAACCGTAGTTTTCCCTTCTCCTCCCGAAAACATCACTCAACCCATTAGGTGTACCTAAATTCCGTAGAGGTCTTACGTAGTGGGAAGAAAACTAAGGGATATGTTCTCCTAGCCACTTTGTGATGTAGACTTGGAGCAAAACCTAGGTGAGATACCTATGGTGAGAGACTATCCCGAGGTGTTTCGGATGAAATACCCGAGTTCCCTCCCGAAAGAGAAGTGGAGTTCTCCATAGAGTTGGTTCTGGGACAGGACCAATCTCTATAGCCCGTATAGGATGTCACCCTCGGAGTTAGCAGAGTTGAAAACCCGATTAGAGGAGCTGTTAGAAAAGAGTTTTATAAGGCCGAGTGCTTCACCTTGGGGCGCTCAGGTCTTATTTGTGAAGAAAAAGGACGGAAGCATGAGGATGTGTATAGACTATAGGCGGTTGAACCAAGTAACCATAAAGAATAAATACCCATTGCCTAGGATTGATGATCTTATGGACCAATTGAAAGGAGCAAGAGTGTTTTCTAAGATTGATTTAAGGTCCGGTTACCATCAGTTAGGGTGAGAGATTCGGATATTCCTAAAACCGCCTTCGAACTCGGTATGGACACTTTGAGTTCAATGTAATGTCGTTTGGTTTGACGAATGCTCCTTGATATTTATGGATTACATGAATAGGATCTTTAGACCCTATTTAGATCGATTCGTGGTTGTGTTCATAGATGATATTCTCATCTATTCGAAAACCCACGAGGAGCATGAGCGTCATTTAAGGTTGGTTTTAGAGGTATTAAAGGAGAAGAAGTTATACGCTAAGTTGTCTAAGTGTGAATTTTGGTTAGAGGAGGTAAAGTTCTTAGGACATGTTGTGTCAAAAGGTGGCATAGCTGTCGACCCAAGTAAGATAGAGGCTGTGATGAATTGGGATAGACCAACCTCTGTAACTGAGATTAGAAGCTTTTTGGGTTTAGCTGGATATTACCGTAGGTTCATTAAAGGATTTTCCCAGTTAGCCCTACCCTTAACCAAGCTCACTAGGAAGAATGCCCCGCTTGAGTGGAGCCCGGAGTGTGAAAGGAGTTTCCTAGAGCTTAAGGAAAAGCTCACCTCAACCCCGCTTTAGTTTTACTGACCCCAATGTACCCTTCGAGGTATATTGCGATGCTTCTGGCAAGGGTTTAGGTTGTGTGTTGATGCAAAATAGGCAAGTGGTAGCCTATGCGTCCAGACAACTCAAGCCTCATGAGGTAACCTACCCCACACATGACCTAGAACTAGCAGCCATCGTGTTCGCTCTAAAGATGTGGAGACACCATTTGTATGGTGTGAGGTTTGAAGTTTTCTCCGATCATAAGAGTCTCAAGCATCTCTTTGATCAAAAGGAGTTGAATATGAGGCAAAGAAGATGGATGGAATTCCTCAAGGACTACGATTTTGGTTTAAGTTACCACCAGGCAAGGCTAATGTAGTAGCCGACGCCTTGAGCCGAAACTTCGTTACGTCTGTCAAGTATGATGGTTAATGAAGTTGGGTTAATAGAGCAATTTAGGAATATGAATCTTGGAATGTCTATAACGGAGAATGGCATCGTGATGAGTCATCTCACGGTGACCAGTGGGTTTAAGCAAAGGATTATGCTTGCCCAAAGAGAAAATGAGGACTTTATGGAGACAATCGAGGCGATTAAAGGCCGGGAAGTTGAAAGGTTTTGTCACGAGGCCCCGACCGTTATGGAGGTTCGAGGGGCGAATCTGTGTGCCACAAGATGGTGACCTCCGAGAGAAGATCTTGGAGGAGGCGCACAAGAGCCATTTTGCCATCCATCCCGGTACTACGAAGATGTATCAGGACTTGAAGAGGATGTTTTGGTGGCCCGGATTAAAGAAGGATGTGGTCGCCTGGGTTAGTAAGTGTTTGGTCTGCCAAAAGGTCAAGATCGAACACCAAAAACCTTCTGGCATGCTGCAACCCCTGTCGATCCCTGAGTGGAAGTGGGAAGGTATATCAATGGACTTCGTGACAGATTGCCAAAGACCCAAGTAGCCCACGATGCCGTATGGGTAATCGTGGATCGACTGACTAAGTCGGCTCACTTTCTACCTATTCGAGTCACGTACTCGTTGGATAAGTTGGCCCAGCTTTACATCCAAGAAATAGTAAGGTTGCATGGAGTACCATCGACGATAATCTCGGATCGAGATCCGCGGTTTACGTCACGTTTTTGGGGAGCCTTTCAAAGGCGTTTGGTTCCAAGTTGTGCCTAAGCACCGCTACCACCCACAAGCGGATGGTCGATCCGAGAGGACAATCCAAACCCTAGAGGATATGCTTTGAGAGCTTGTGTCTTAGACCAAAAGGAAGTTGGGATAAGTACATGCCTTTGATCGAAGTTTGCGTATAACAACGCGGTTATCACGCAAGCATCGGTATGGCACCGTACGAGGCATTATACGGAAGGAAGTGCCAATCACCCTTGTGTTGGTACGAGCCCGGAGAGCAAAGTGTCTTAGGACCTGAGGTAGTGAGGGAAACGACGGAACAAATCAAGAAGATCAAGGATAGAATCTTAACCGCTCAAAGTCGACAGGAGAAGCTACGCGGACAAAAGGCGCAAGCCCTTGGAGTTCCAAGAGGGAGAACATGTATTTCTAAGAATCACCCCCACTACAGGAATAGGGAGAGCCATGAAAGTTAAAAAGTTGAGTCCCCGATTTCTCGGTCCTTTTGAAATTCTTCAAAGAGTCGGATCCGTAGCTTACAAAATAGCCTTACCACCCAATCTGTCAAACCTTCATGATGTCTTTCACGTCTCCCAGTTACGTAAATATGAGTCCGACCCTAGTCATGTCCTAGAACCAGAGCATGTACAGTTAAGGGAGGACCTCACTTTCAATGTACCGCCTACGAGAATAGTGGATCACGGAGTCAAGCAGTTAAGGAGCAAGTCTGTTCCTTTGGTAAAAGTGGCGTGGGGACAAGGCAAGTCGGAAGAATACACGTGGGAACTAGAGTCAGAGATGATGTCCAAATATCCAGAGCTTTTCTAAGGTACGAATTTCGAGGGCGAAATTCTTTTTAAGGAGGGGAGTAATGTAACGCCCCGATTTTTCTGTTAGAGTGAAAATGACCAAAATGCCCCTGAGGTCATTTTGACCGAGTCGAGGAAAGCCAGTCTTGGCAAGACTCGAAGGGCAAACTCAATGTTGGAAGGGGATTAGAAAACTTATGTACCTTCCCGGGATCGAAAATCTCGTTTTGAAGTTTTAGTCAAAATGACCAAAACGCCCTGTGGTGTTTTACCCGTTTGCAAGTGCCGGATGAACCCGAAACTTCTCCAGATGGTTTTAAAAGGCGTTTTTATGTATTCTATGACCTCAGTTTTAATTTGTGAAGTCCCGGGCAAAATTAGTGCAAAATTACGGTTTTGCCCCTAGTTTCATACTTTTTACGCTTAATCACGCGATTAAGCAAACCTAAGCAATATTAGGCTCTAATCGAAGGTTAATTAATTTCCTTAATTAATCTTGAGTCAAAATAATTTATTAAAGTTGATTAGAACCAAAAAGTACTTAATTACAACCTAAAATCATATTTTAATTTTATGACACCTAGTCATAGAATCTTGAATAGTGTTTTCTCTTTCCAATTCCTTAAATCATGGAATTGTGTTACACATTGTTTATTCATAAATGAGTTTTAAATTCTTTAATGATGTATGAGCACTCCTAAACTTGTCATAAACTCCCTAAATCACATTCTTAGTTACCTAAACTTAAGCTTAATCATTCCTAACCTTGTACCTAAGCTAATACACATCTAAACCTACCATTAACACACAATTAAATGGTCAAACTCACCTCCTCCCTTGCTGTCCCAAGCTGGCCGTGAACCTCCTTCCCCATTATGCATCACATGTTCAATTTTTCAACACTCCAAAGCCATACCTCAAGTCACATACACTATACCTTGTCATAACTTTCAATCAAGCTTGAATTTCCACATGAATAAATAATTAAAACAACCCATTTTCCCCATTTATTTGTGGCTGGAAAAGTTCCAGCCATGTTAAGGTTCTAGAAGCCTAATTTCATAAAAATGTGATAGGAAATTAACTCACATCAAGCCATACTTTGTAGCATAGCTTCCATACTTCAAACCATGCTTGAATGACCTTGTGTAAGAGATATTTTTCTCTCCCTTTGCCCTTCAAAGCTAAGGCCAGCACCCTCCCCATTCACTCCTCCATGGTTTTGATTTTCTATAAATAGGATGCTTGTGTTAGCCTTGTTACACTTTGAAGCATTTGCAAAGTTTAGAGTTTTAGAGTTGTCTTGCTAGTCTTTCCTTTTTCTCTCAAAGTTCCAAGAGTGTTCTTCCTTTCTTTTCATCTTTATCTTCTTCATCTCTTCATCTCATCATCACCTCTCAACCATCAAACACCACCCCAAAACCTTGAACCATCATCAAACCTCTCAAAAACCACACCTCAAACACAACTCCACTTGAAACACATTCTCTTCCTTTTTCTCTCATCAAGGCCGAATCATCATCACCATCCTAGGAGGTGTTGCTCATCTCATTTCCATCTTCAAGTTCAAGCTTTTATCTTCATCAAAAGGTAGGGATTTGTTTTCAAACTTTATTTTGTTTAAGAAAGTGTTTTTCTCTAGTTTTCTCTTGGATTCTTTTTGAACTTTCCTTTGTCTTTCCTTTCCTTTTCATTTTCGGCCATGAGGCCTTGATTTGAGCATGATAGCTTGATGATGAGAGTTTCTAGATGATGACATTGTGTTCATCTCAAAGAAACCTCTAAAGCTTGAGTTTTCCTTTTCTTACAACTTCATCTATATGTTATCTAGCTCACATGGTTTTCCAACTTAAGAAAATTAATCTAAGGATTTCTAAAAGCCCAAGCCTACCCTTGTCAACCTTAAAGTTGGCCGGCACGTTCTAGAGACTTGTCTCTAGATCTGGGTTTTGGGTACTTAATAAAGAACTTGATATAGTTTCACTTTCTTTCTCTTTTATGTGACTTTCGGTTTTTGTATTGTGATCTTTGAGATATTGTAATGGGTTTCTATCTTGTTAAAGTCTTGAATGAGCTCTAGTTAACTATAAAATGAATCTTGCATCATGTTTATTTTATGCTATGCATATCATGTTTACTTCCTTGCTATCACTAAATCCCAAGATAATGAATGAACTTGCATTATCATGTTTATGTTTCAAGCTTTGCATTATCATATTTATATTTCAAGTCCTCACCTAAATATCTAAGATAATAATATGTTGCACCACATATTTATTTTATGCTCTCACTTTACTTTCTAGCAATAACTAAAATAAGTGCATGAGCATGTTTATTTTTATGTCATCACTTTAATGATTCTAGAGCTCAAGGACTTGCCCAATGATATCTCAAACAAAGGTCTAAAACATTTATTTCCTATGGTCCATATTTCGGCCCTATGAGGCCTTAATGTCTTCAAGTATTGAAAACTATGTTTTATACTTTTTCTAAACTTATATGAGTATAAGGAATGTGTAGAACTAAGTATTATGAATTTAGGACCTCTTGAGATGAAAATAATATAGCCACTGCCCTATTAAGTATTTTCATGAGTTTAGATGATGAAAGTGTTCATAAAAGAGTTTTGAAGGTTTTAATAAGGTTCCAAGAGAAACTAGTATTTTATGTGCTTTAGAAACTATGACTCAATGCCTTTAAATGGAGTTTCTGTTTCGGTTCTGCCTTGCTATGTTTGGCCACTGCATGAGCTGTGTTAATGATGTTAATATGCTTATGTTTGGGTAATAATTATGTTAAGACTCATATGTGAAAGATAGGATAAGTTAGGAACTAGAAAAGAATTAATTTGAGAGTTCTAGATCCCTTAAAGATTTATTTTTCTGGATTCTGTCCAGCAAGGTTTAGATTCAATAATCATGGTTTTAAATTAGTTTATATGTGTAGGAATGACTCATAATTGGTTTAGGACTTAATCTTGAAACCTTAGGAGCAAACCGAACTTAGAAAGGGTCAATATTGTGACTTCTAGGTACCGTAAAGTTAGTATTTTGATTTCTGCACTCTTGAGGTTTAGAGATGTTCTTGACCATATGGTGAGGTGAGAAATACTTAGTTATAACCTTATAGGTTCCCAAGAGACTAGGTGTTGATGATCAATAACTTAGAATGTGAGATAAAGATCTAAACCGTAATTTCTAGAACTCCGTAATCACATAAACATAAAGCTGTCCAAATTCTACTTAGTGCTATTTGGATTAGTTCTTGAGCATAAAACTTGTATAAACTCATTAATTGTCAAACTATAGGTGTATAAAGAAGTTAAGGATAATTAATTTTCAAGTTTAAGACTCATAAGAATCGAAGTTTAAAACACTATGAGTTATAACATAACATGTCTATGAGCTTATGGGGATGATTGTTAAATATGACTATGTGATGATGTTTGTGTGAAAGTTTTATGTGACGAATGTTATGAGAAAGTTTCATGTGATGATATATATGTTATGAAAAAGCTACATGAGAATGCATGATAAAAATGAATATGATAAATGATGAGGTAATTGTGATTTAATACTTATGAGAATATAAATGTGACGCAACACTGAGACGCGCTTCTCCTGGGTGACACCGGTTCGGCCGAGCACCCCCAGGAGGAGACAAATCCGTGAGGGTATGTGTAGATGCAGCCTGCCAAAGCGGACAAATTGCGAGGCCCACGTGGCTAGCAAAGCGTTTCAAAGAGGAAATGATCCTAGAAAGGAGATCCTTAATTTGCCCCCTAGCCCGTACTTTAAGTCGGGATTATGTTACGCTTATCATAGGATAAGTAAGAGCTAGTGACGACTAGTTAAGGTATGAGCTCATAACCTAGAGAAGTTTTAGGCGGCCCCATGAGATGAAAGTTAAGGTTGACAATGTCACATAAACTATACTTATGCCAATGTTATAATGTTTCCTAGTGATTCTATTGTTTGGTTTACCTTATGATGCATTCATATCATTAGTATATTTATGCTTAAGTTATAAAGCGCATTATAAAATATGATGGACCTTGGATAAAATACCTCTTTGGGAAACCCACTTAAAAGGAACTTATATGCATGCACACCTTTTAGAAATAAACCCAAGGTTCCTGAGGATGTGACGATGACACCTAGGTAGGGATAACCCTCTGAGAATTCTTTTAGAAAGATTCTCATTCCCTCTCTCTTTTCTTCCGTCATATCTTGAGATGGCGGCGTTTGTACTCTTCATCGACACCCGGTATGGGAGCTGCACCATGACGCGGCACTCGGGTCATACCATTTTGAGGGTCGCCAGACCGTCAGAGTATACATGTTCATGGGGCGACCCTTCGTACCCGTCCCGAGCTACCGCTTCACCCGATTGCTCCTTACCGCCATAACGGGATTTTTGAGCGGCGAGACCACACGATGAGCAGATCCTCCGCATGGAGCCCGAGACATCAGCGATGCGAGTACCAGAGTATGTGCCAAGGCCCCCAAAGATTTCTGAGACGGACTCCATCCGAGGACCCGCCATCCCACATGTACAGTTGGAGCTCGGTCCGCTCCTCCACCGATGAGGGCTGGGAGTGAGGAGACGGTGGTCCAGCCGAGGTTGGCTCGACGGCCATCTATGCGCCCTCGCCGCGGTGGACATGCCCCGATGATGCACTCGACCACTCCCGCCGAGATTCGCCAGTGGATCGACTCGACCCCGCAGTACTCGGACCCACAAGAGTAGTCATAGGAGGGGTAGTAGTTAGTGCACACACACGCCACATAGTAGAGGACAAACCTTCTTTTGTATATGAGGTTGTCTCCTTTAGGTGCACATGGGTATGGGGTAGTTTCTCTTGTATTCGCTTTTTATGATTTCCTTGTATTGCATTTCAGTTGTATTTCGCTTCATGATGTATCAAATAGTCCTGCCTCTTTGGGTAGGCACGTTATATATATATATATATCTATGATTCAGTTGATGCTTCCATGACATGATGTGTTTCTTATGCTTTGCTTATATGTTTCGCTATGTTGCCCCTTAAAGTTTCGCGCGTGGCTCTCACTTTGATTTTAAATTCCAAAAAGAAAAATTTTACCCATATTTCCGCTAAGTATTTTCTAAAAGACGAGACCAAGAGGTAATATTCTAAAGATTAACCTAAGTACATACTAGTAGTCTTGGGTTAAGATTTAGGGTGTTACAATAACCATGACTCCCCCACGTCCATGAGAAAAACCATCCCAGCCATCTCATCCTCGGACCACCATCATCACACAATCTCTACCACTATCATTTTAACCAAAAACAAAACCCAGCATCATTAAGCAATAACAATCAGAGAAGAGAAGAGAAAGAAAGAAAACAGCAACCCCTCACCTCCGTGGTTTTGCGCTCCTCCACTCCCTCCTCCTCGCGATTCCAGCCAGCCTCCATGTCGCTGTGCAGGCCGCCGTAGCTCAAACCGCCCTCCACTTTGACAGCAACGCCGTGGCCACCCAAACCGCGAAGCTCACGTGTAACCCGCGGTGGTCCTCTCCGTTGCTTCCATCTCTCTGCCACTCATTGGTCCATCCTTACCTCCGCGCCACCAAGCTCACGAGCAACACCAGACGCGAAGTCCGCATCTCCTCTACACCTCTGCTCAGATCCGCACGAAGCCAACCTTCAAGCCGTGGTCCTTCCCCCTCTGCATGCTATCCTTTCTCTCTCTAAATTTCTCCTGCACGTGTGAGTGTGTTTGTGTGAGTGATGAACCCAAAATGCCCAATTGTTCCAGATGCTGCTCGTGAAGTCTTGCTAACTTTATATCATATTTTATTGCACTATGTTTTACTTTATGTTCAACATGGGTCATGTGGTTTTGTTGGTAAGTGGGGAGAGGTTTCATTTTAATTATTTGAGCTATATGTATTTGTCTTATGTGATTTAAAAACCCGCTTTTGGACCGTGGCATGAATAAAGGGGGAGTTTTGGTTTCCTTTTCCTTTTTGGGTCAAGTTTGTTATTTAGGATAGTGGGGAAGGGAACCGTGGGCCTTCAGAGAGATTGTGGGTTATGGTTGTTAAGTGGAGTATAGGACTGGGCTTTAAGGTTTTCCTTCTTATTTGAAAAGAAATATGGGTCTGTGTCTCAAAAAAAAAAAAAAAACGTTGGGTTGTTTATTCTAAAAAAAATGGTGAGAGTGAGTGTAAGTATTTGGGCTAGTTCAATAAAAGGGAAGCTAGATGATGAAAATTTTGTTTTAATAAAAAGAATTAATTTTGTGATTAATCAATATTTCTCTTTTGAGAATAGAATTAATTTAACCGTGACGGTTTATTAATTCTATCTTTCTGAGTATTTTAGCTGTGACAGCTTGATATTTGTTTAAATTTTAAATAAGTTTAAGATGCTATTTAATGTGAGTTTTAAAAAATTATGGAGTATTTTGCTATTTTTTTTTACGAAGATAGCATACTACACTTTGAAAATTGGATTAATTAAGCCATGACGGCTTATTAATTCTATGATTGAAGAATATTTTAAACTGCGACAGTTTGATATTCTGAAAATCAGTTGTCATGAATAAAATCAATTAACGACACCCATTTTAATAAAGAACTACGTGACTTTGAATTCCTCATCGCACCAGAGGATACGTAGGAGCAGGTGATTCTTGTCAAGTCAAAATTAGATTTTATTAAGTCATTTTATGTTATTTCATTTTTTATTTGTAAATATTAATTATTATTTTTGTTTATTTATAAATATTTATTGTCTATTATTATTAGTATTATTTTCAATTTCAGCTAATAATCAAATTGTTTTAAATGTGGATGTTAATTTAGCCGTGACGGCTTATTAACTCAGTTAAACATCTGAGCTGTGACAGCTTGATATTTTAAATTTTCAAGCAAAAATTAGATTTTCATAATTCGTATTACTTGTAAATATTTTCTTTAATACCTTTTTATTCTTTAAAATTTAAGTTAGTCATTTATTTATTAAATATTTTATTTCAAATAAAGAAGTTAATTTAGCCGAGACGGCTTATTAACTCAGTTAAACATCTGAGCTGTGACAGCTTAATGTTTTAAATTTTCAAACAAAAATTAGATTTTCATAATTTGTATTACTTGTAAATATTTTCTTTAATACCTTTTTATTCTTTAAATTTTAAATTAATCAATTATTTGTTAAATATTTATTTTGAATAAAATGTTAATTTAGCCGTGACGGCTTATTAACTCAATATTACGGATACCTGAGCTGTGACAGTTTGGTACTCCGAAATTTTCTTATTTTAAGAAAGATTTTCTTTTATAATTTTCTTAAAATAAAAGTGTGAATAAATATTTTGAAAGGTTATTAATAATTTGCACAATTAATTAAGGTGCCGTTTGGGGCGAGTGTATTAGGGTCTTTGTAGGATTAAGTTCCTACCCTTCCCTAAGCATAACCGACTCCCGAATTCAGATTTGGTTTCAAAGATCATTTTCTTTAAATTAAATGGTTTTTTCCATAATTTTTCCAATTAAATAAAAATTTGGTGGCGACTCCATTTTTAAACAAAAAATTCATTTCTCATTCCGTCATGATCCCTGCCATGATAAAGATATATCACATGTTACCTTTTTTTTTTTTTTGCCACTGAAATTAACAAATGAGTATCTATACTGAAAGTTGGTATAATTTCAATGAACCTCAGGATATTTTAATGATAATTTTATAAAATAAAAGAATACTTAGTATAATTACACTAGATCTTTTGGGAGATCAGCATAATTTTCTCTACTATTTTCATCAACAACTACTTAAGTGAAAGAAATCCTATATTGTAATTTTGTGTCTCATTTCCTGTTCACCAACAAATAAAAGCAGCATGTATGTATTAAAGGTAGTTATCCAAAGTTGATTTTGAAAAAATTCTGAAGTCATACTTTATAATATATAGTACACTTGTCAATACATGAATAGTGAAAGAGAGAAAGAGGCAAGAAATTGGGAGATACAAGATCTCAATCCTGCTTAAGATGCTACATCGGAACTTAATTAATGACAAATAGAACACTAACGGAAAGAGCAAACCGGAATAACAGTAGCTTTTGAGAGATTAAACGAAAACACTTTTAAGATGGAGATAACGAACTAGTGAAAGGCCATATTCGGGGTGGGAGAGAACATAATTATGCTTATCTTCTCTTTTTACACTCGGGCTCTAGTTTGCAGTAGCAAAGTACACTTCAGCAACTCAACCAAAGAAAAGTATACAATAGCAGTCTTCTGTAGGCGAAATAGCCACAGGTTTGGGACCGTTTGGGGTCATAGGTACAAGGACAAACCTGGGTCTACAATGTTTGTTATCTTCCATGGCTACTACTCTGCCACGCTAGAACAGCTAAGGTTATCCGTATCCAGGATGTGAGGAATTTGGGCCCATCACCGTGATGAGATGACCCGTTCTATTGGTGGAGATCATCTACGGAGGAAAGCAATCAAGGCATGGCTGATGTGGTGGTCCACCTGTTTAATGTGATACTTGTTGCCTGTCCGATACCCAAAAATTCAATTTATTTTAGTACATACAGCTCCCTCCTCTTTGAATCCTTTATTTCAATGTCCCTCGCTACTCTGTAAGCTAACAATAGGTATTTCCAAAACGAAATTACTTTGCTTCCTCCTTTTCTCTGTACCCTTTAGGAGGGAAGACGGGGGAAGTGGGGACATATTCATAAGAGGGATATTTGTAATTTCCTGGGTGGGTCTGTTATGAAGTCTGTTTGTTTGTTTGTACGAAAATTGGGGCCAAGAATAATTTAGAGGACCATTTTAGATTAAAAGCTAGCTAACGATATCAAGTACCCATTTAAGTTTAGCTCTCCTTCTGCATATCACACATGCTGTGTCTCATCTTCCTTTTATTAATGAAATGACAAGTTTTACAGAGTGGCCTTTTGATCACTACCCCTCCCAGAGTCTATGTTTCTGCTTGGGTACTGTTTGATGGATGCAGCCATTATTGGTACCTTTTATTTCCTTTAATTTTGGATCTACCCTTATTTCGTTTTCATTCTCCATCTATTATTGCCAATTATTGTTTTTATCCGCAATTCAATAGCTAAGGTCGATTGCCCTGCTGATGCAACTGTCTGAATACCTATTACCTATCAATTGGTTTTGGAATCCTCATTCACTCCCCCCTCCCCTTTTTTTCGTTTATTAGAATTGTGTTATATGTACTCATTTTGCAATGGATACTGTATCAACTGATACTTCATCTATCATTAGATGGAGCGTGGAACCCATTCAAGTAGGGTCCACACTTTATTCAATGATAAATAAGATGAGAATCAGTTTCGCATACATTATGAGTACAAATATTTTTTTTTTTTCAAAAGTGCCTATCATGTGCTTATAAAAGTCTTGTTACGTAAATGCACAAAAATATGCCGACAATGACCCACTATGTTAGTGTGTGTTCCTATATAATACATGATTGTTGGGTTCCAGCAAGCAAGGAGCGTGAAAAATTGAGGTTCATAGATGTTGCTGGAAATTTAGTTCTTCACAGCTACTCTCATTCACATTCCAATATGTGTAATTGAAGTAGTTGACAGTTAAATTAAATATACTTCACCTACCTACCTAGAAAACTTTCATATATCAGATTATTAATATTCAAGGATTGATGAACCCAAATTGATCCATCTCAAAATTTATATCGGATAAACTGGACTATCTGAAAAAAAAATTATGGCAAATTAATCTCTGCAGAAAAAACAAACTTACAATATCACCATCAATTAAAAATATTGAATAAATTAATTCCTTTATATAGGGACTAATTTGATATTTTTCATATTTTTTGAGAGATTAATTTGTGTTTTTCTTTTTTTTAGAATGGGCAATTTGTTCGGTGTTTTAAATTGACAAAGACTTCTTTGGATTTTTTTTTTTTTTTTCCTAAAGGGATCAATTTGTTTGACATAAAATTTAAGAGAGGTCAATTTCGTAGTTTTATATTAAGGTATTAGTTTTTCCATGTATAAATATTGGAAGAAATGGGTTGTAATTGTGTTGAGGTAAAGGGGACCATTTTCTGTGATTGATCGGTACGCTACGTCAATACAGTTGCATTATGCACCTAACTGCATTGCATTTCAAGTATGAAAAATGCTTGTATTGGCGCAATGAAAGACAGATGTATGTATTTGAAACTTACAATCGCCAAACATTCGTCTTGTTTATTAGCGAAAATAGCACAAAACTGAACTACTTACTTATTGCATAACTATACCACGAGACGGCCCAATAGCTGAAACGCAATCAATATTTTAGAAAACATATACAATGTTAAAACCTTATTCATCATATGGTTGAGGACACTGCTTCATAAAATCACAGTTGGCTTGAACTCCATCCCTTTTCAGATTCCGCAAATATCCCTCTCCAAAAAAAAAAAAGGGGGGGGGGGGGGGCATTTACACATGGGCCATAGAGGAAACCTTAATTGCCTTATACCATGAGATTTCAGAGTTTAAATTTTGAAGAAGAATGATAGGATAAGAAGGATTTGTAGAACCAAATTTGTTTTAATTTTACACTTTAAACCATTGGTTCTTATTAGCACATTGACCAGAGTCTGATGCATCTGTGTGATCTTATCCTACTCTTTAATGTTTGTTTAGATTATTTTGATTTAATTATATCGCAGGTCTCTATAATTTCATTTAATTTTCAATTAGATTCCTATGATTTAAAAGTTTCTAAGTAGGTCTATATAGTGTATAAGATTATTCAATAAAGTCCTTGTCATTATAAAAAAGCACAATATTCTATATAATATAGAATATTCCATTTTCATCTCTCTCTTCACATCATAATTGAAAATTCTTATACACTATAGGGGCTTGATACCTCAATTTCAAAAGAGGGGCAATTTTAGTTTCTTGGTAGAGTACAAAATTTTTATTGTATATTTTACAGTACATTTGGTATTGGATTTATTTATCCCTTTAGAATTATGCTTTTTGGTTTATTATATTTGTTTAATTTTAGTAAATGCACAATCTCATTCTAATTATTACCTTTGCAAATTTGAGTTGCATTATGCTAGATTCCATATCACCCAATCTATTCCTTGTGTGTCTACTGTCTTCCCCTTAGTATTAAATTAAAATTGGGTAAGGTTTATATCATTAAATTTTAGTCATCTTCATTACTTCCTTGCAACCTAGTCCTTCTTTGTAGTGATAAGTTGTGCCATTTATTTATTGTGTATATTGTGTAGGATTTCTTCAAGAACTTGATGCATGATAAAAACTATGTTATTTGAAGTTACTATCTTTTCTATTATTAACCCCTTTTGAAATTTAGATTTTGAAGGTACCATCTTTTCCTTGAGTAAGCCCTTGTGGAATTTATCTGTATTAGCTCCAGAATCCTTCAGAAGCACTAATGTAATATGTTTTGAGTGGTGACATGTCACGACCCACCTATGGAGTGTGACCGGCACGTGAGGATTTGGGTCTCCACGGAAGCCTCTGGTAACGTAACTGACTAATATAAATAATCCAAATTTATTCAAAATGTCTCAAGTTCAACTAAAACTTCAATAATATGAAATTGTTCTCAAAACATAAATTTGCATAAAATCCATATTCTAGGCCAAAGCCAAACATAACAAAACAATTAACAGAAATTCTGAAAATATATCATGCATGTCCGAGGATCCTGCCTACACAATTTATTGGAGCACTACTAGACTGACATAATTGACAATAAGCTCCACTCCAAAGCGAAGCTCACCAAGGAAGCTGTAGCACAACTACTGAGGATCCTGTGGTACAACCAAATCAGTAGTCAGATCTGTAAGGAAAGGAAAAGAGAGGGGTGAGTTCATCAAAACTCAGTGAGCGAGCCTCCACTCACAACCCACACGGGACAATAACAAAATACATAACATATACATGCAACTGATGTGAAATATATTACATATATAATTTCATATAAATTAACTGAATCTATGGCAATAACTAATAGAGAAATATGAATTATTCTGTACATAATTATCTGACCTGAATAGCTAAATCTGAGCCAATGGCTAATCTGATGGGCACCTAACTAGGTCCCATAAATGGACACCTCACTAGGTTCTTTATTGTGGGTGAGCTAGTCCTCTAGCGGACCACTTGGTACCAAGGTTAACGATCAATCCTGCAGCCGTTAACTCGCTGATCTATTTCTCACTAATTAATATAAAATAATTTGTTTATAAACCAAATAAATATAAAAGCTCTGAATTCATATAATTCTAACAATTTGACTGTAGCATAACTGAGATTCTAAAATCATGCCCAAGGGATCACCAGCTTGTAGACATAATGATTTCAGTAATCAATAGAATATGTATCTGACAATTGTTATGAATTATACTTTATTCAATACTTTCAATAAATTATATCTAATATTCTAAAATCTTCATAGGAAATACATAGTTTGAAAACATGATAATTAATATATCTACTGTAAACATTAAACTAAGGTCTCACAATTTCATAAACTAGGAAAAAGATATTCTATAACATGCAAGGTATTAATTATGGTCCCATGAGTTTTGCTAAAATGATTAATTTTCATGATAACTGTAAAAGTAATAATATTTCTAAAACAGGCATAATTATAACAATATATTCTCTTGACATAAATCATTCTAAAATTTCATAAATAATTTATATAATATGGAAAAATATTAATAATGACCAAAAGTATGATTATGAGCTTAATCCCACTCACCGTTGGTAGTCGTGAGTGTGCTTCTACTAATAACTTTACTCTGAAGTATTGGAATGGTACAAATAACCAATCTCACAGATTAAAAGAAATGAGCATCACAACATCCTAAGAGAGGATTAGCTAGGCTCACTGAAGCTCGACCATGAAGATCATGAGCTTGACAAGAGATGAGTTCGGCTAAGAAGAGGTTTGGTTTAGAGGAGGTTTGACTTAGAGGAGGTGGAAGCAAAACTTAGCAAAATGAAACTAAACATTTCTTACACATACACACTCCTACACTCATATATTTATACACAAATATAATAATCATGAATAATATTAGTGCTATTTGTCTACACTTAATAATAATAATAAATATTATTAATGCTTACTACACTTAGTAATTATAATGTTAAATAATAATAATGCTAACTACACTTAGTAATAATAATTATATTGCTAGCTACACTTAGTAATTATAATGTTAAATAATAATAATGGTAGGTACACTTAATAATAATAATGCTAATGCTAGCTATTCTTAGTAATTATAATGTTAAATAATAATAATGCTAGGTACACTTAATAATAATAATGCTAATGCTAGCTACACTTAGTAATATTAATTATTATTAATATTAGTGGCATATATCTAGACTTAATAATAGTAACAACTAATATTAATGCTAACCACACTTAGTTATTATAATGTTAAATAATATTAGTGTTAGGTGCACTTGATAATAATAATAATAAATAATAATAATAATAATAATAATAATAATTCATAATAATTATAATTTCTTTATTTTGGGATATCACATGACATAACAAATTTTAAGAAAATATTTTGAAGAATAACTAATGGTTTCCTTGAGTTGCTTGATATAGCAAACAGGGCAACTCCATATGCATAATATGTTCTTAAAGCATAAATAAATTCACTTTACATTTGTAAACATGTTGTATCTCATGAAAAAATATAAGAGAAAGTGAAATTTATATCATGCAAAGTGTGTTTATATTATCAACGGATCAAATCATAAACATAGGATGGATCTTCAGAAAGTAGAGTGAGACTTCAAAAAGTACACATGGAATGAAGATATTAAGCTAACTCTGAAGCAAGGCTATTATACAACCTTCAATCATCATCATTGCAAATATTTTAATCATACACTTGCTCTGATTGAAGACTGGAAGATCATTCGCTCATCAAGGAACCGATACTGCACTTCAGAAAATGCAATTCACTATAAACCATTGTACTTGACTGGAAAAAGGAGGGAAGTTTGAAATTCAAATTTGAAGTCAAAACCAACCACTCCAACTTCTAGAAGGAAGAGTTCTGAAACCATGTTTAGAAAGTAAAAAGTAGTTTCTAAAAGGTCATCAAAAAGTTCAACCTTGCAACGGCTTCTGCAAAAGCTCTAACACCAGATGAGCTACTCCTCTATATTACATTTCCAAAACACAAACAGATGATCAGCATGTGTCACTTGGACAACAGATCATGGGCAACAGTCACAAAAGGAGAGCATCTATATGTAGAGATGCTGAGCTTTCAAATAAAAGAACTTGACAATTGCTTAAGTGTTGATATGCTTCAAAATTTTCTCTTCATCTTTTTTTGTGAAGTTTATTACTTCTTGCAACCAGTTTCCTTGCTTGTAAAAATCTTCTTTCTACATTATTGAATAGTTTATACGTCCTCCAAGGAAGAATCATTAGAAAAAAGTCATTCAAGTTATCCCAAGCTATTCACTATATATTTTAAAGAAACTTGAGTGTAGGTTAATTTGAGTTGCAAAACCAAACATTAACCTTTGTATCCTCGATCTAGTAGTGATCGGTGTGAGATAGCTTAGAAAGGCTAAGGTAAAAATACTTGCAACACGATAGTAAAGTGTTCTTGCTAGTCACAGTTTAGGTTGGAGAGGCTAGTACAAGACTACTTTGGTTAGCTTGGAGAGGCTAGTACAAGACTACTCAAGGTTCATCTTGGAGAGGCTGGTAAATAACTACTTGGTTTGTGACTGTAGAGGTTGTCTACTAGTCACAGGTTATAGCTTGGGAAGGCTACTGTAAAGACTATCCGGTTTACTTATTTCTCGGGTTGAGAAAGGTGGTTTAGTGGAACTCAGTGATTCTTGAGAACCGAGATCTGAGTGAGTTTGGCCGAACCAGTATAAAACATCTGTGCAATATTTCTCTTTCTATTCATCCGCTTTATTTTTCTTTTACTGCCTTGTGACAACTATTTTGTGTTTTATTCCTTTGCATCTTATATAAGGTTTAACAATTTCTGAGAAGTTTAAAATTAAGTTTTTTGAAGTTACTAATGTTTCTTTTTCATTGCACTTCAAGCCTAAAGCTTGATAGTAACTTGTTTAAGTTTTCAAAAATAAAAGAAAGGAAAGAAAGAGATAAGCACGCTTCAAGCCCCTTTTCTCGTACTCATTTCTACGTACAATTTGTTCTATAGTTAATGAAGGAAAATGTAGTGTAATGATATTATAAACTTAGAGAATGATAGAATAATGATTTTTAAAACACAATGCATAGAAGGACAAACAGATCCAATACTAAAAGTAATGTAAAATATATAATAAAAAATTTGTACTCCACTAAGAAACCAAAATTGCACCTCTTTTGAAACTGAGGCATTAGTTGAAAGATAAATGCATATTTTGAAGGTTTAATTATTCATCGCATCCCCATAGTTTCATTCAATTTTCAATTATATCCCTATAGTGTATAAAAATTTTCAATTAGGTTCCTATCGTTATGTAAAAAGGGAGATGGAAATGGAATATTCCATATTCCATAGAATATTCTATTTTTTTTAACGATAGGTACTTGATTGAAAATTCTCATACACTATAGGGATCTACTTAGAAACTTTTAAACTATAGGGACTTAATTGAAAATTGAGTAAAACTATAGGGACCTGCAGTATAATTAAACCATTTATTTTTAAATTCAAATGTTCACATGTTCTATTAGTTAAATGTAAATTGCTATCTAATCTTATGCTAATAAATGAGAAAGTCTTGCTACCTTTATACACTTGCTATTATATATGGCATCAGAAGTCCTTGTCTTCAACGAATCTCTACCCATAGCCACTTCTACTGACTCAACCGCTACTGTCACTAAAATCAACAACCTATAACTCTGCCTCCATCCAAATCTCCAACTCAATACCATAACTTACATTAAAGCTCTTAGCACAAAACTACCTTACTTGGAGATGTCAAGCCACTCAACTATGTTGATGGCACTATTCCTCCCCAGCCAATTGAGATCACTCAAGCTAATGGCATTACGGTCTCTAATCTTGATCATGAAACATGGCTTTGTAATGATTAGCTCATCTTCACTTTATTATATTGGCTTCTCTCACTAAACGGGACCATATCACCTTTGCTGTTTGTGACATTGCACATCAACTATGGACTATTATTATAGTAAAATATGCAAATCCTTTGCACTGTCATGTGGTGTCACTTAAAAATCGCCTTAACAATCTCAAAAAGGATCTCAATATATTTCTAACTACCTATTTTCTATCAAGCTCACTGTTGATGAACTTTCCATTATTGATCATGCAGTTTCAGATAAGAGTAAACCCCCAAAGTGGTCCCTGACAATTTCAGCATCGAACAAGCTGGTCCCTGACAACTAGAAAGTGTCAACTTGGTCCCTGGCAATGCCAAAAGTTGGACAATCATTAGTCCCTGGATGGAAAACAGTGACGATGTTAATGACAATTTCATTATTGGACAAATTAGTCCCTAACGTCCTTTATCCCTCCATCCATTTCCTTCCCTCATCTTCTTCACCACCACCACTATCAAATCTAAGTGACTGCAACCACCATCACCACGGCAACCATCATCCTTCATACAACCCTATATCACTCTCTATCCCTTTCCTTCCTTCATTCTCTTTACCACCATCACCACTACTCCCATCACCACCAAGAGCAAACCAAGGAGGATCATTATGCTTACGTGGGCTTTGATGCCATCCCAACAATGGCTGAAGAGACCAAGAACCCTGCTAAGGACATTTTTATTGGTCTCGTGGGCTCAATGGTGATTATCACATTGGCATATAGCTTGCTAGCAGTGACATTATGCCTTATGCAACCTTATAATACAATTAATGCTGATGCACCTTTTTCGGTTGCATTTAGTGTTATAAGGTGGGATTGGACTAAGTACATTGTTGCATTGGGAGCACTGAAGGGAATGACTACAGTGTTGTTGGTGAATGTAGTGGGACAAGCTCGTTATTTTACCCACATTGCTCGTACACATATGATGCTAATTGGCCAAGATGCTAATAATCACTTTTATGTGATTGGATATGTACTGGTTGACAGTGAAACCAAGGATAATTGGAAATGGTTCTTGACTATCCTCCATGAAGATTTAGGTGACTACTAGAGGCATGGGTGGAACTTTGTCTCTGATCAACAAAAGGTTTACTCTTCTGATAAATCCAGTGGCCTTATTTTCTTATATGCCTTTCACCACATCAGCCCCCGACAATTTAAAACTAAACCATAGTCATCCCTAACAATTGATAAATAACTCACATTGATCCCTGACAATTTGTATATCTAGGGACATATTGGTCCCTGCTAATGCATTGCTCTTTTGTGTTACTTGTGACATGGTTTGCTTCTAGCTTTGCAAGAGGTCATGCCTGGGGCAATAATTCATAGAAACTGTTATACATACATGGAAGAACTTCATAATAGATGGAAGAATCAAGAGACAAGAGGAACTGTTTGGGAATGTGCCAAATCATTGACTGAACTCGAGTTCAAGGCAAATATGGAGAAGTTGAATAGGCTAAATGTTAATGCATGATCATACTTGGACAAGCTTGACCCCAAAGCATGAGTGAAAGCCTATTACAGTCCTTGGCCTAAAGTTGATAGCATCACCAACAACAACTGTGAAGTCTAGAATGCAAATATTCTGAAGTATAGGAACTAGCAATATTATTGATGAGAAGACAGGGACACCAATGAATGCCATAATTACAATGTTTGCAGCCACATCAATGATTGCTTTCTTCATAAATCTTAAGATTCTCTCTAACCTCTTGTCAATCTCTACTTTTTTCATCTTCATACTTGTGGAAGTTGGGCTCATAGTGAGGAGGTACTATTCTAGTGGGGTCACAACAGGGGGTAACCAAGTCAAGCTCATTGTGTTCCTTATATTGATCCTTGGTTACTCCTGTGGCATTTCTGGTTACTGGGCAACTAGTGATGGTTGGATTAGGTTTGCACTACTTGTGCCAATTTGGGCATTAGCTACTACAGGACTTTGCCTTTTTATTCCACAAGCAAAGAAATTGAAACTTTGGGGGGTGCCTTTAGTTCCATGGCTTCCATTGCTATTAACATATTCCTTCTTGGATCTATAGATAAAGTGGTTTCATGACAATAATGAAGAGTGATAATGCAAATTTCACTTAATTGATATTGTTTATATTGGTATTTTATTTGATTTTGCATATATTTTGGCTTGTTTGTAGGATTCTAGGAAAGAGAATGGTGGTGGTGGTAATAGAGAATATGAAGGAAGAAAAGAAATGGGGGATGAAGATTTTTTTTTATTTTTTTATAAATGACATCAGCGACTAATTTGTCAGATAATGAAATTGTCATTAACATCTTACTGTTTTCCGTCTAGGGACTAACGATTGTATGACTTTTGGCATTGTCAGGGACCAAGTTGACACTTTCCAGTTGTCAGGGATCAGCTTATCCGACACTGAAATTGTCAGGGACCACTTTGGGGATTTACTCTTCAGATAATGTTTTACTCTTTATATCTTGAATAGCTTAGGGCTAGAATATACGGACATTGCATCCTCAATTAGATCTAGAGATAAGCCTTTATTTTTTGAAGAACTTCATAGTCATCATGTAGCATATGAAGAATAACTCAAGAGAGATGATCCACCTATTGAAGTTCATGTTCCCACTACTAATTTTCATCACCATAATTCTACTAGGAGTTCATGACATACTTCTGATAACTCACGAGGGAATAATGGCTTTCATTCATATTAGTGTTCTAATTTTAGGTTAAAGTCACGAGAAGGGGGTTGATGTAGGTATAAATGAGCACGAGAATGAGGGTTGATGTAGGTAGAAATGAGCACGACAAGGGGAGTTGAATCGTGCTTGTCTATTTCTTCCTTCCTTTTATTTCCGAAAGCTTAAACAAGTTACTATCAAGCTTTAGGCTTGAAGTGTAGTGGAAAAGACATTAGTAGCTTCAGAAACCTACTTTTGAATTTCTCAAAAATTGTTAAACTTTGTATATAAGGATAAAGCATAAAAACACAAAATAGTAGTCACAAGGTAGTAAAGAAAAAGAAGGAGATGAAGAGAAAAAGGAAATACTACATAGATGATTTATTCTAGTTTAGCCAATCTTGCCTACATCTAGTGCTCAACAATAGTTGAGTTCTACTAAACCTTTCTCAACCAGAGAAAGAACCAGGATAGTGTTTACAGTAGCCTTTCCAAGCTCTTAGCAATGACCAGTAGCAACCTCTACCATCACAAAACAAGTAGTTATTCACCAGCCTCTCCAAGCTGAACCTTGAGTACTCTTTGTAGGTAAAAGAGTGCACGATAAGGGGGTTTAACCGTGCTTTACTACTTTCTTCGAATCTGAAATATTTAACAAAAATACTATCAAGCTTTTAGCTTGAAGTGTAGTGGAATCATGGTTAGTTGTTTCAAAAAGTGAATCTCCGAATTATTTTACTAATGGCGGGACTTTAACAATATTTCAGTAATAATTAAAATAAAGTGTGCAATATAAAAATAACAGATCAGGGAGAATAAAGGATAACATAAGTATTTTTATACTGGCTCGGCCAAACCTACCTACACCCAGTACTCAACACATGTTGAGATTCCACTAACAACAACTTTCTCAACCTGAGAAAGTAAACTGGATAGTTTTTACATTACCCTTCCTAAGCTCTCAACAGTGAACAATAGACAACCTCTACTATCACAAACTAAATAGTTCTGTACCAGCATCTCCAACCTGAACCAAGTAGCCTTGAATTGGCTTTTCCAAGTTGAACCATGATAGCTAGAATGCCTCCATCATCAAGTTGCAAGTAGTTCTTCCATAGCTTCTTCAAGCTAGACCGAGATGAATAGAACGCCTCTACCATCGTGTTGCAAGTAGTTTTATCTTAGTCTCTCCAAGCTATGTCTTACTCTGATCACTATTGGATCAAGGTTACAAAGGCTATGTATTTGGATTGCCACTCAAATTAACCTACACTCTCAAGTTTTCTTACAAATATTCAATAAAACAAACTTGCGAAACATGAGGAACTTCTTTCCTACATCTCTTACAAAGAAGAGCATACACCATGCTAAGCATTTTGAAAGAAGATTTTTATACTTCAAGGAAATTGATTACATATTATGATGAACATCACAAGAAGTGTGAAAATATTTTTCCAAAGTTTCTACTCTTATGTCTTCAATTCTCTCATTGGCTTTCAAGCATAGCATCTCCTTTTATAGTGGTCCTTTTTCATGACCATTGGTCTTCATCAGATCTCCAAGTGACACGTGTAGATCATCTATTGTGTCTTGAAATGTTAGTCTAGAAACGTAGGCTAATAGACTTGTCACATTGGTTGCAGAAGCCATTGTATTGTAGAGGCTTCTGATGTCCCTCTTTCTTTTTACTTTATGATCGTTGTTTCTGAACTTCTCCTTTTAAAAGCTAGGATAGTTGACCAATCAAGCAGAAGAGATGACATACTAGTTATAAAACTAGGTTTGACTTGAGATTTGAAATTTAAATTTCAAATTTCCCTCCATTTCTTGTAGCGTTTAATGCTCCATAGTTAAGTGAGCTTTCTAACATGTGTAATTAGTCCCTTGATCATTCTTCAGTTTTCCAGTCTTTAATCTCCACTTTTTAATGATGAATGATTTATGATTATGATGATTGTCGACTGAGTAATACGTTACTTTCAGAGTTTGCACGATTTCCTCATTCTTCAGTGTACTTTTTGATGTCCTGTGTTACTTTCTAAAGACACTTTCCTTGGTTTCTTGTTCTTGTGTTGATCTGCTTCATTCCTTGATGCATGTAAGCGTTATTTTCATGATATAATATTCACTTCATTTAGGCTTATTCTCTTTCCATGAGATAAACATGTTTGCACATGTAAAGTGAAATTATTCTCACTCAAATCCATGTAATGCACTTTGAAAATACCTATTAAGCTTAGTCAAAAAACTCAAGATAGCCATTAGTCACTGCTCTTTAAATTGACTTTATTGTCATTCAAAATAATAAAGCTCATACTTTCTAAAGGATTCTGGAGCTTACAATATCCCCCTTTTTTTATAATGACAAACCAATTTGGAGAAAATATTTTGAAGAGATGTTGAAAGAAATACAATGAAATATATCTAGATAAGCACATATTCTTTCAAAACATAACGAACTCTAAATTTTAGTAAGTCCTTTTCTTAAGGCATGATTGGATGTGTTCAAGAAAATTTTGAAGCCTTAAGTTAACTCAAATCAAAGCTGTTTGGTTTATGATCATATTTTCTTATTTAAATCAGAATGCTTCTTAAAATTGTATCACAAATATACTAAAGCAAATGTTATCGTTTAAGTTCAATTGTACTAACTGCTTGATTCTTGTCATAAAATGACTTTCTTAAATTTAAGTGTGCTTGAATAAATGATAAACAAGTAATTGTGATATTCTTTCTTGATTGAAATCCTTATTCAGCACATTATTTTCCTAAGCCCTTTTGTAAAAAACTAATGCATATATATATATATATATATATATATATATCTGACACATGTAGTTTTTGACACTCAGAGAAACCTTGATATAAATGATATCAACACACTATAAGATGTAAAGTTTCTGAAGCTTAATCAGGTTTTCACAGAGTTATCAAAGTGTCAAGCACAAATGAGCTTATTGTTATGAGCTAGGAAACTCTTTACATAAGTATCAGAGTGTGAAAATACTTTTTGAAGATTTTTCTTTCAAAACTTATATGTGTTTAAGCAAACTGTGAATTTTTGCTCACTGATAGACATATGATTCATAATATAATGCATTACATAATCATATAAGCACAACACACTCAAGATGGTTTTGAAGCTAACAAATTGATCTCACTTTGATTAGAAGCATATAGAAATAGGTTTTTGAATGGATCTCAGAAACTATCCACAACTATGTTCGATCAAATTGAACAGAGCATCTCATACTGCGTCAAAGAGAATGTGTTTTATAAAGATAGGCATTTTAAGCAAGATATACATATCTAAGCATATCAATAGAGTTCAAGTATTTAGGAAATAGTAGAAATAATTTGTGCTTCTTAAGGATACTTGCTAAAGCTAATCATGGATACATAAGTGTGTTAATATCTCTAGCATCTTTATAAGTAATCAATTCAGAGCAAATGCTTATAAGAAGCATATACCAATCAAGCATGATATATTATTAGCTAAGCATAATGGATAGACATCAATATGTATCAGAGCTTAAAAGAAACATATATGTATCAGAGCATAAATAAGAAATAAGCATGAACACGATAGATGAGCAGTTATAATAGATTGTATAACTAGCAAAAGGAATTGTTAAATTGTGAGAAAAAAGTGTTAGATTATAAACAAGTTGCAGAAAAGAAAAAAAATATGCATGCTAAAAAATTCTAGGCTCCCCCTCAGCATAATCTCCTCCTGAGTTCCATATCCTCCCCCTAAGTTCCTCAGCATAAGATTTGTACCGCCCCGATTTTTCTGTTAGAGTGAAATTGACCAAAATGCCCTCGAGGTCATTTTCAGCCCGGAAGTCGAGGAAAGCCGGATCGGCAGTACTTGAAGGGCAAACTCAATGTTGGAAGGGGATTAGATGGCTTGTGTACCTTCCAGGGATCGAAAATCTCGTTTTTCGAGTTTTCGGGTCAAAATGACCAAAACGCCCCTGCAGTGTTTTACCCGTTTGCAAGTGCCGGATGAACCCGAAACTTCTCCAGATGATTTTAAAAGGTGTTTTTATGTAGACTATGACTTTAGTTTTGGACCCGGAGGTCCCGGGCAAAATTAGTGCAAAATTACGGTTTTGCCCCTAGTTTCGTGTTTTTACGCTTAATCACGTGATTAAGCAAACCTAAGCAATATTAGGCTCTAATCGAAGGTTAATTAATTTCCTTAATTAATCTTGAGTCAAAATAATTTATTAAAGTTAATTAGAACCTAAAAGTGCTTAATTACAACTTAAAAACATATTTTAATTTCAAGACTCCTAGTCATGGAATCTTGAATAGTGTTTTCTCTTTCCAATTCCTTAAATCATGGAATTGTGTTACATATTGTTTATTCATAAATGAGTTTAAAATTCTTTAATGATGTATGAGCACTCCTAATCTTGTCATAAAATCCTTAAATCACATTCTTAGTCACCTAAACTTAAGCTTAATTATTCCTAACCTTGTACCTAAACTAATACACACTTAAACCTATCATTAACACACAATTACATGGATCAAACCTCACTCCCCCCATGCTGCCAGGTCTGGCCGTGAGCCCTCCCTCCCCATATGCATCACATGTTCAATTTTTCAACACTTCAAGGCCATACCTCAAGTCACATGCACTATACCTTGTCATAACTTTCAATCAAGCTTGAATTTCCACATGAATAAATAATTAAAACAACCCATTTTTCCCATTTATTTGTGGCTGGAAAAGTTCCAGCCATGTCAAGTTTCTAGAAGCCTAATTTCACCAAAAATTGATAGGAAATTAACTCACATCAAGCCATACTTTGTAGCATAGCTTCCATACTTCAAACCATGCTTCTATGACACAATCAAAGAGATATTTTCCTCTCCCTTTTCCCTCCAAGACCACACGGCCACTCCCTCCCTTGGTGAGCCCATGGTTTTGTTTTTCTATAAATAGGATGCTTGTGATAGCTTAGTGGCACTTTGAAGCATTTGCTAAGTTTAGAATTTTAGAGTTGTCTTGCTAGTTCTTTCTTTTTCTCTCAAGTTTCAAGAGAGTTCTTCCTTTCTTTTCATCTTCATCTTCATCCTCTCTTCATCTCTTCATCATCTCTCAATCTTGAAACACCACCCCATAGCCTTGAATCATCTCCTAACCTCTCAAACACCTCACCTCAAATACAACCTCACTCAAACACATTTTCCTCTCCATTGTTCTCACAAGGTCGAAGCCATATCCACCTCAAGGAGGAGCTCATCATCTTGTTTTCCTTTTTAAAGTTCAAGCTTTGTGTCCTCACTCTAGGTAGGGATTTGCTTTTCAAACTTGTTTTGCTCAAGAATATGTTTTTCTCTAGTTTCCTCTTGGATTCTTTTGAACTTTCCTTTGTTTTCTTTTTTTCTTGCATTTCGGCCATGAGGCCTTGAGGAGCACATGATAGCTCAATGATGAGGACTCCTAGAGAATGACTATGTGCTCATCTCAAAGGAACCTCTAGAGCTTGAGTTTTTCTTTTCCTTTAACTTCATCTATACTATACTTAGCTCACATGGTTTTTCAACTTAAGAAAATTAATCTAAGGATTTCTAAAAGCCCAAGCCTACCCTTGGTCGGCACGTTCTAGAGATTTTTCTCTAGATAAGGGTTTTGGGTATTTAATAAAGAACTTGACTTAGTTTCACTTTCTTTTTCTTTTGTAAGACTTTCGGTTTTGGTATTTTGATCTTTGAGATATTGTATTAAGGTTGTTATCTTGTTAAAGTCTTGAATGAGCTCTAGCTAACCATAAAAGGAAACTTGCATCATGTTTACTTTTATGCTATGCACATCATGTCTACTTTCCTTGCTATCACTAAGTATTAAGATAATAAGTGAACCTTGCATTATCATGTTTATATTTCAAGCTATGCATTATCATGTTTATATTTCAAGTTCTCACTTAATACCAAGATAATAATGAGTTGCATTCATATTTACTTTGTGTTATCACTTTACTTTCTAATGGAACCTAAAATAAGTGCATGAGCATGTTTATTTTTATGTCATCACCTAAATAAACCTAGAGCTCAAAGACTTGCCCATTGTTGTCTCAACAAGGTCTAAAAATATTTATTTCCTTTGGTTCATATTTCGGCCCCAAGGGGTCTTGAAGTTTCTAAGTATTTAAGACTATGTTATATAATTTTTCCAAGCTTATATGAGTTTAAGGAATGCATAGAACTAAGTTTTATGAATTTAGGACCTCTTGAGACAAAGATAAATTGGTCACTGTCCTCTTAAACATTCTTATGATTTTGGATGTTAAAAATGTTTATGAATGAGTTTTGGAAAGTTTTAAAAAGGTTCCAAGAGAAACTAGTATTTTATGTGCCTTAGAAATTGTGTTTTATGCCATTATGGAGAATGTATGTTTCGGTTCTACCTTGCTACCTATTTTTCACTGTATGTGCTATTTTAATGATGATAATATGCTTATGTTTGAGTAAAAATAATGTTAAAACTCTTATGTGGAAGATAAGATAAGTTAGAGACTAGAAAAGAATTAATTTGAGAGTTCTAGATCCTTTAATGTTTGAATTTTCTGGATTCTGTCCAGCAAGGTTTAGTAATGTTAATCATGGATTTAAATTAGTTTAAATGTGTAGGAATGACTCATAAATGGTTTAGGACTTGATCTTGATGCCTTAGGAGCAAACCGGACTTAGAAAGGGTCATTGTTGTGACTCCTAAGTACCCGTAAAGTTAGGATTATAAATTCTGCATCCTTGAGGTTTAGAGATGTTCTTGGTCATAGTGTGAGGTGAGAAATACTTAGTTATAACCTCATAGGTACCCAAGAGATTAGGTTTGATGATTAATAACTTAGAACGTGAGCTAAGGACCCTAAGGGTCAATGCATAAGACATTAAAACGTCTTGAGCTTTTATGATGCTTAATTTATAATATATGATGCATGAGTATTGTCTATGATAAGTTGATATGTGCTATAACGAAGTTTTACATGATGATATGCTATACCCCATAAGAAATGTTTGTGTATGTCCTATATGTTTTCATGGCATAAGCAAATTTGAGGAAATTGCCCACAAACCGTCATGTCACGAATTTCCATCAAATTTGAGGAACTTAGAAAATGGTCTTTTTGAAAATCATGAGAACTTAAATGTGACACAACACTGAGACGCCTTCTTGGGTGACACCGGTTTAGCCGAGCACCCCCAAGAAAACAAATCCGTGAGGGTATTGACATAGAGCTTGCCAAAGCGGACAATGCTACGATGCATTAGTTGATAGTAGAGCGTTTCAAAGAGGAAATGACCCTAAGAGGTGATCCTTAAATTGCCCCCTAGCCCGTACTTTATGTTGGGATTATGTTATGCTTATCATAGGATAAGTAAGAGCTAGTGACGACTAGTTAAGGTATGAGCTCATAACCTAGAGATGTTTTAGGGTGGCCCTATGAGATGAAAGTTAAAGTTTAAAATGTCACATGTGCTATAACTATCACCTTATGCTAATGTTATAATGTCTTTTAGTTATTCTATTGATTGGCTTACTTTTATTATGCATTCATGTCATTAGTATGTTCCATTCTTAGTCATAAGACGCATTGTAAAATATAACGGACCTTGGATAATTAATACTTTAGAAAATTAAAAGAAGTTTAAATGCATGCACACTTTTTAGAAATAAAACCCAAGGTTCCTGAGGATGTGATGACGTCACTTAGTTAGGGATTGCCCTACTGAGAATTCTTTTAGAAGATTCTCATTCCCTTTCTCTTTTCTTCCGTCACATCTTCAGATGGTGACTTTCGTACTCTTCATCGACACCCTGACATGGGAGCTGCACCATGACCCAGCACTTGGGTCATATCATTTTGAGGGTCGCTGCACTGTTAGAGTATTTATGTTTATGAGACGACCCTTCGTGCACCCAGTACAGAGCTACCGTTTCACCCCGACTGCCCCCTACCATCATAACACGATTTTTGAGCGAGCCAGACCACGCGACGAGCAGATCCTTCGTATGCAGCCCGAGGCGTCAGCCGTACGCGACTACCCGGAGTACGTGCCTCGGACTCAGTACTCGGAGACGGATCCATCAGAGGACCCGCCCTCGCACATGTACAGTTGGAGCTCCAGCCCCGCTCCCCCACCGATGAGAGCCGAGAGTGAGGAGACAGTAGTTCAGCCGAGGTTGGCTCGTCGGCCATCCATGTGCCCTCGCCGCGGTGGACACGCTCCGATGATCCGCACAACCACTCCCACTGAGATCCGCCAGTGGATCGATTCCACCCCTCAGTACTCGGACCAGCAGGAGTAGGTGCATAGGATGGGTAGTAGCTAGTTCACACACGCCACATAGTTGAGGACAAACCTTCTTTTGTATATGAGGTTGTCTACTCTAGGTGCACATGGGTATGGGTGTTGCTTTCATGGTTTCCTTGTACTTTCTTTTATGATTTACTTATATTCGCATTTCAGTTGTATTTCGTTTTACTATGTACTGAATAGTCCTGCCCTTTTTGGTAGGCACATTATCTATATATATAATCAGTTGATGTGTCCATGTTATTTATGTGTTTTGTTATGAATGCTCATATGACTTGTATGAATTTCCGTTCAAAAATCATACGCGGCTCTCACTTTGGTTTTAATTCCAAAAAGAAAAATTTTACCCATATTTCCGCTAAGTATTTTCAAGTAAAGAATTAGACCAAGAGGTAATATTCTAAAGATTAACCTAAATACATACTAGTAGTATTAGGTTAAGAATTAGGGTGTTACAGGATTTTCTTCATCTCTTATCTTCTCCCCCTTTTGGCATCGTCAAAAGAAGGTGTGTAGGGAATCAAGAGCCATATTGTTAACCTCAATGCCTTACTTCTTGATGAATTTCCAATAGAAGAGCTTCATGTTTTCATGACTGGGCCTCTAATTGATCCAACCGATTATTGATGATGTGTTGCCCTTGCAGTAATACTTGAGTGTATGAATTGCTTCATTATTCTGCTAGCAGAGGTTGACTAGATGAAGGATCAACATTTTGAACAGGAGATTGTTTAAAGGTAGTTTTAGCTAGAAAAAGGAGTAGTGTTGTTGTCCTGTGTATCCATAGAAGATGTTCTTTTTGGGTTCAGAGACTCAGAAGAGGAATATTTTTCTTTCCTTGGCACAAACCTGATGACGTGTACATTCTCAAGGGTCTCTGATTTTGATTCTTCCTTTAAGTTTGTGGATGAGTGAGATGGGCTTTTTTCGTGTTTGAGAATTACTTCATTTTTCTCACTGTTCTTAGAATCATCTTCAATGATGATTAATTTTCTTTTTCCTCTCTTTCCTTTAGCTTCTGCTACTGCCTTTTCAAGGGCTACTGCCTTTTCAAGGGCTACTGCCTTTCCAAGGGCTGCATCTCTTATCCTTATACTCTGTCTGCTAGTTATCGATATGACAGCACCCATAGGTCTTCTTGGGGTTCGAAACAAGATAAAGGTGTATAGGGTGCCTTCCATGCTTTCACACTACTTGTTTACAGGAGGATAGTTCATATATTCAAAAACCATTATCAGTAAGATACCATAGGGAATAGAGGCGTTTCTTCTCTTTTCTGGTGAGATGACATTCAGCATGTAGTAAAAAATAAGTCTAGGCAAGGTAACTTTTTTCTTTGCTAGCAGACAATACAGCAACATGCAGTCCATTCCCACTAGTGGGTGTGTGCTTCCTAGTCTTGATAGGATAGAGAACTGGATAAGGGTGAAGACTTAGCAAGCCTTTGAGTTCAGCAACACAGTGGTTGTCTGGCCAGGGTGATGTTTAGGAGAGTCTTTGAGACATCTTGACATATCCTGTAACACCCTAAATCTTAACCCAAGACTACTAGTATGTACTTAGGTTAATCTTTAGAATATTACCTCTTGGTCTCATCTTTTACTTAGAAAATACTTAGCGGAAATATGGGTAAAATTTTTCTTTTTGGGAATTAAAATCGAAGTAAGAGCCACGCACGAATCTTTAAGAGGAAGCATAGCGAAGCATATAAGCAAAGCATAAGAAACACATCATATCATGGGAACATCAACTGAATCATAGATATATATATATAATGTGCCTACCCAAAGGGGTAGGACTATTTGATACATCATGAAACAGAATACAACTGAAATGCAATACAAGAAAATCATAAAAAGCAAATACAAGGGAAACTACACCCATACCCATGTGCACCTAAAGTAGACAACCTCATAAACAAAAGAAAGTTTGTCCTCAACCATGTGGCGTGTGTGCACTAGCTACTACCCCTCCTATGACTACTCCTGCTGGTCCGAGTACTGTGGGGTCGAGTCGATCCACTGACAAATCTCGGCGGGAGTGGTCGAGCCCATCATCGGGGCATGTCCACCGCGGCGAGGACGCATAGATGGCCGACGAGCCAACCTCGGCTGGACTACCGTCTCCTCACTCCCAGCCCTCATCGGTGGGGGAGCGGGACTAGAGCTCCAACTGTACATGTGGAATGGCGGGTCCTCGGATGGGTCCGTCTCTGAGTACTGGGGACGCGGCACATACTCGGGGTACTCGCGTACTGCTAATGTCTCGGGCTCCATGCGGAGGATTTGCTCATCACGTGGTCTTGCTTGCTCGAAAATCCCGTTATGATGGTAAGGAGCAGTCGGGGTGAAGCGGTAGCTCGGGACGGGGTGCGCCAAGGGTCGTCCCATGAACATGAATACTCTGACAGTGCAGCGACACTCAAAATGGTATGACCCGAGAGCCGGGTCATGGTACAGCTCCCATACTGGGGTGTCGATGAAGAGTACAAATGTCGCCATCTGAAGATATGATGGAAGAAAAGAGAGAGGGAATGAGAATCTTTCTAAAAGAATTCTCAGTAGGGTTATCCCTACCTAGGTGTCATCATCATATCCTCAGGAACCTTGGGTTTATTTCTAAAAAGGTGTGCATGCATATAAATTCCTTTTAAGTTAGTTTTCTAAAGAGGTATTTTATCCAAGGTCCGTCATATTTTATAATGCGTCTTATAACTTGAGCAGAAATATACTAATGATATGAATACATCATAAAGGTAAACCAAACAATAGAAAATCTAAGAAACATTATAACGTTGGCATAAGTATAGTATATGTGACATTGTTAACTTTAACTTTCACCTCATGGGGCCGCCCTAAAACATTTCTAGGTTATGAGCTCATACCTTAACTAGTCGTCACTAGTTCTTACTTATCCTATGATAAGTTTAAACATAAACATAATCCCGACTTTAAAGTACGGGCTAGGGGGCAAACTAAGGATCTCCTCTCTAGGATCATTTCCTCTTTGAAATGCTTTGCTAGCCACGCGGGCCTCGCAATTTGTCCGCTTTGGCAGGCTGCATCTACACATACCCTCACGGATTTGTCTCCTCCTGGGGGTGCCCGGCCGAATCGGTGTCACCCAGGAGAAGCGCGTCTCAGTGTTGTGTCACATTTAAGTTCTCATAAATATTAAATCATAAATACCTCATCATTTATCATATTCATTTTTATCATGCATTCTCATATAGCTTTTATATATCATCACATGAAACTTTCTCATAACATATGCATCGTCACATAAAACTTTCACATAACATAAACATCATCACATAGTCATATCTAACGATTATCCCCATAAGCTCATAGACTTGATATGTTATAACCCATAGTGTTTTAAACTTCGATTCTTATGAGTCTTAAACTTGCAAATTAATTGTTCTAACATTATCCTTAACTTCTTATACACCTATAGTTTCACAACTAATGAGTTATACAAATTTTTATGCTCAAGAACTAATCCAAACAGCACTAAGCAGAATTTGGACAGCTTTATGTTTATGTGATTACGGAGTTCTAGAAATTACGGTTTAGATCTTTATCTCACATTCTAAGTTATTGATCATCAACACCTAGTCTCTTGGGAACCTATAAGGTTATAACTAAGTATTTCTCACCTCACACTATGGTCAAGAACATCTCTAAACCTCAAGAGTGCAGAAATCAAAATCCTAACTTTACGGGTACCTAGAAGTCACAATAATGACCCTTTCTAAGTTCGGTTTGCTCCTAAGGTTTCAAGATTAAGTCCTAAACCAATTATGAGTCATTTCTACACATATAAACTAATTTAAAACCATGATTATTGAATCTAAACCTTGCTGGACAGAATCCAGAAAAATAAATCTTTAAGGGATCTAGAACTCTCAAATTAATTCTTTTCTAGTTCCTAACTTATCCTATCTTTCACATATGAGTCTTAACATAATTATTTCTCAAACATAAGCATATTAACATCATTAACACAGCTCATACAGTGGCCAAACATAGCAAGGCAGAACCGAAACAGAAACTCCATTTAAAGGCATTGAACATAGTTTCTAAAGCACATAAAATACTAGTTTCTCTTGGGACCTTGTTAAAACTTTCAAAACTCTTTTATGAACACTTTTATCATCTAAACTTATGAAAATACTTAAGAGGGCAGTGGCTATATTATTTTCATCTCAAGAGGTCCTAAATTCATAAAACTTAGTTCTACATATTCCTTATACTCATATAAGTTTAGAAAAATTATAAAACATAGTTTTCAATACTTGGAAACACTAAGGCCTCATAGGGCCGAAATATGAACCAAAGGAAATAAATGTTTTAGACCTTTGTTTGAGATATCAATGGGCAAGTCTTTGAGCTCTAGAATCATTAAAGTGATGACATAAAAGTAAACATGCTCATGCACTTATTTTAGTTATTGCTAGAAAGTAAAGTGAGAGCATAAAATAAATATGTGGTGCAATATATTATTATCTTTGATATTTAGGTGAGGACTTGAAATATAAATAATATAATGTAAAGCTTGAAATATAAACGTGATAATGCAAGTTCATTCATTATCTTGATATTTAGTGATAGCAAGGAAGTAAACATGATATGCATAGCATAAAATAAACATGATGCAAGATTCATTTTATGGTTAACTAGAGCTCATTCAAGACTTTAACAAGATAGCAACCCAATACAATATCTCAAAGATTCTCAACACAAAAACCGAAAGTCATATAAAAAGAAAGAAAGTGAAACTACATCAAGTTCTTTATTAAATACCCAAAACCCCTATCTAGAGAAAAATCTCTAGAACGTGCCGGCCAACTTTAAGGTTGACAAGGGTAGGCTTGGGCTTTTAGAAATCCTTAGATTAATTTTCTTAAGTTGAAAAACCATGTGAGTTAGATATCATATAGATGAAGTCATAAGAAAAGGAAAACTCAAGCTTTAGAGGTTTCTTTGAGATGAACACAATGTCATCATCTAGAAACTCTCATCATCAAGCTATCATGCTCAAAATCAAGGCCTCATGGCCGAAAATGAAAAGAAAGGAAAGACAAAGGAAAGTTCAAAAAGGATCCAAGAGGAAACTAGAGAAAAACACTTTCTTGAGCAAAATAAAGTTTGAAAATGAATCCCTACCTATTGATGAAGATAAAAGCTTGGTCTTGAAGATGAAGATGAGATGAGTAACACCTCCTAGGATGGTGGTGATGATTCGGCCTTGATGAGAGAAAAAGAAAGGAAATGTGTTTCAAGTGAAGTTGTGTTTGAGGTGTGGTGTTTGAGAGGTTTGATGATGGTTCAAGGCTTTGGGGTGGTGTTTGATGGTTGAGAGATGATGATGAGATGAAGAGAAGAAGAAGATAAAGATGAAAAGAAAGGAAGAACACTCTTGGAAATTTTGAGAGAAAAAGAAAGAACTAGCAAGATAACTCTAAAACTCTAAACTTAGCAAATGCTTCAAGGTGCAACAAGGCTATCACAAGTATCCTATTTATAGAAAAACAAAGCCATGGAGCTTGCAAATGGAGGGAGTGGCCGTGTGGTTTGGAGGGAAAAGGAAGAGAAAATATCTCTTACACAAGGTCATTCAAGCATGGTTTGAAGTGTGGAAGCTATGCTACAAAGTATGGCTTGATGTGAGTTAATTTCCTATCAAATTTTTATGAAATTAGTCTTCTAGAAACAATGCATGGCTGGAACTTTTCCAGCCACAAATAAATGGGAGAAATGGGTTGTTTTAATTATTTATTCATGTGGAAATTCAAGCTTGATTGAAAGTTATGACAAGGTATAGTGTATGTGACTTGAGGTATGGCCTTGGAGTGTTGAAGAATTGAACATGTGATGCATAATAGGGGAGGAGGCTCACGGCCTGGTCTGGTTCAGCAAGGGAGGAGTTGAGTTTGACCATTTAATTGTGTGTTAATGGTAGGTTTAGATGTGTATTAGCTTAGGTACAAGGTTAGGAATGATTAAGCTTAAGTTTAGGTAACTAAGAATGTGATTTAGGGAGTTTATGACAAGTTTAGGAGTGCTCATACATCATTAAAGAATTTAAAACTCATTTGTGAATAAACAATGTGTAACACAATTCCATGATTTAAGGAATTGGAAAGAGAAAACACTATTCAAGATTCTATGACTAGGTATCTTAAAATTAAAATATGATTTTAGGTTGTAATTAAGTACTTTTTGGTTCTAATCAACTTTAATAAATTATTTTGACTCAAGATTAATTAAGGAAATTAATTAACCTTCTATTAGAGCCTAATATTGCTTAGGTTTGCTTAATCGCGTGATTAAGCGTAAACATACGAAATTAGGGGCAAAACCGTAATTTTGCACTAATTTTTCCCGGGACTTCTAAAATTAAAACTGAGGTCATAGAATACATAAAAATGCCTTTTAAAACCATCTGGAGAAGTTTCGGGTTCATCCGGCACTTGCAAACGGGTAAAACACCGCAGGGGCGTTTTGGTCATTTTGACCCGAAAACTCGAAAAACGAGATTTTCGATCCCGGGAAGGTACATAAGTTTTCTAATCCCCTTCCAACATTGAGTTTGCCCTTCGAGTACCGCCAAGACTTGGCTTTCCTCGGTCGGTGAAAATGACCTCAGGGGCATTTTGGTCATTTTCACTCTAACAGAAAAATCGGGGCGTTACATATCCTCTGCTGGGACACCAAGAGTCATGAACCAGTTGTCCTTTAAAAAACATCTGATACCTTCGTTAGGAGCCTGAACAATGTTTGAGAGATTGTTTATCCATAGCTCCATTTGAGTTCCTCTTATGTGAGAGGTCAGCATAGAGTTAGACACTTGTTTTAACTGAGAGTAGAAGACTGTGACCATCCCAGTGAACACTTTACTAGAGAAGTTTAGAAAACCTACCCAACCTTGGAAAGAGATTTCCTCATTCAGATTAGCACTTGCATCACAACTCCCTACTCAATCTTTTTCCAGGAGCTATGGGTCGTTATGAGAAAATTTTAGCATAGTGCTACTGATGCACCTGTTCATCATACATGAGAAGGGTTCTCATGTTGGCAGTACGTCTATTGAAGTATTTCCCTTCAGCCATTAGTATGTGAAATAGGTGCAAAGGTTGAGACTTAAAGGAAAGTTGAAACGGATTTGTGGAATGTAATGAGGGATAGGAGGATAGTTTGAGTCGATGATAAACCTTTTCTAGAGGAAGATAAAGTTAGAAGAGTGACATTTGAGGAGTTGGGTGGTTATTTAATTGATGAGGCATGGCTGACTAAAGGTGAAATGACGTAGGAGAAAGAAATGAAGAGACTCGAGGGAAAATTTCCCGCTATTTTGTCTTCCTTGAGAAGGAGTGATTTCTGACTCTTCGGATCACTTTTTGAAAGGCTTACTTTCTGAACTTCACATCTCACTTTTTGATCCGTTAGAATGTTATGATATTTCAGCTAATGAGTTATCTTTACATTCTGAATCTCATAAACCAAATATTCCCAAATTTTGAACCTACTCTTCTTTATTCTTCTTGTTTCTTCTACTTCTCAAGGTTATGATAAATTCTTCTTATGCTTAAGAGGTGAGTTGGTTTTGAACTTTGAAATTTTATATGGTCCTTGGGTCAGAGCAATGAAGAGGAAAGTATCCAGAGATGTTGCGCATGAACGCTTATGCATTTGAAACAACAAAAACAATTTTCAACAAAAGACTTTCGAATATAATTAACATTTCTCATCTTCAGCATTCTCAAGCATTTGACATAATGGTCCTTTTTCAATCACAACTTGAAACAAGATTTATCAACAAAGGAGCATGGATCTAAAAGGGCTTTTCAAATAGAAATTAATATCATTGGCATTACTGAAGAGGATAGGGATTTTGGAATACCTCTTGTGATGATCTTCTAGATGGTTTTTTAATCCATAGCATCTCAGTGTAGTAGTTTGCAACAATCTCCATTTTCACCTTAGGCACCAGAAATATGTTCTTTTCTTTGCATAGTCAGGAGTCTTAAGACTTTCAAGAGAATGATAACATTATGGAATCTCTTAGTTCCATATGGCTTGTCATTTTAAGCTCATGATGACTTCCTTTTTCTTCAAGTATTGAGGCATTGCATTTTCTTGATCTGGTTTAACTTTTGTGGCAAAGTTTCCACCTAACTTTGATGGTTCAAAACTTCTTCAATACATTCAGGTACAATGGTGGAGAAGAAAGCACAACTTGACAAATTTTAGGAGTGATTTGATTTTCACTTCCTTCGACATTCTCCTAAGAACTCCATATCTTGAAACTGTCTTTAGATCAGAAACATTCTTGTAGTTTTTGTGCTTTGAAAATCTTTGGCTTCTTTTCTTACTTTGAATTGCTTTTCTTCTTAATCAGAAATATTCCTCTGATTTGCTTTAGAGTTCTTAGCATACTTTCTAAAGTATCTTAGTTCTGGAGTTTACTTTCTAAAGGTCTGGCTTCCATTTATTTGCTATCAGAAGTTTCCTTGAGACTCTTTTCCTCAAGGCTTTCTTCCAATCCTAAGTGACAGCTAGCAAGATTTTTCTTGAACACTTTTCATCAGTGAATTCAAGCCATTTGGAGATCTTGAGTATCTTTCTCCTTTTTTCCTTCTAAGCTGTGGAAGGTTCTTGAGATAGTTGTTGTCCTTTAGGCATGTAGGAACCTTGGTCAATGGAAATATTCAAATATACCTGCGATAAAGGAGTTTTAATTTCGGTACTTAAGCTTTCTTGAGTCCTCCTGGGTTAGTTGTCCAGGAAGACACTTTCAATCTTTTCTAATAGATTTCTTCTTTAAGAATTCTTTGTCAGATGGATATTCCTTCTTGATAAAGAGTAATAGAGACTATGATTGTAAGTCTTAGATGAGGCTGCATTTCTTTTTTACTTCCTATTTCCTCTTCATTTCTCATACCTGTTTTCTAAAAAATGGCCCTTGATTTTCAAGCATAAGTTTAAGATTTTTGGACCTTTTGCCATTTGTTCAGTTTAGATTTTTAGAAGCTATGAAGATCTCTCAAATTCATAAACAACTTTATGAGATCTTTCTAATTCAGTTTTGAGACTTCAACTTCTAAGGCCTAGATTTCGAAAATAGAATTTGTATTTTTCTTATGATTTCTTTATCAAACTTAGGCTTACTATGCCTGATATATTTTGAAGAGGAAGTATGCATACTCATCATATCATGCAAGAAATAAGGTGTATGAAAGAATGGATTTAGATATTCTTACCTTGTATATTTTTGTCAAGCCATATTCATGTCATGAATCATAACTTTTCAACATCTTCAAATTTATCATGACTTACTGACCCATTCTTTTCATCTTCAGAGTTACTCCAGATGGCCATTTTGTTTTTTCAGAATTTTTTTTGTCCTTTTGGCTCTTCTAAGATTGATGCTTCTACAATTCTTGGCTTAGCCTCATAAGACTTTTTGACATTTTCTACACAAGCACAGAGATCTCATCTCCTATTTCAATCTCAGTTCTTTGATCATATTTTCTTTCCTTATAAGAGGTATTAGTAACTTCCATTACTTTAGTCTTTTACTACTTCTTATGTGATGACTTCTAGGATCAAAGATTTTCTCCTTTGAGATTTCTCAGGTTGTTGAGAGAGCATTATCAGATTCTAGAGCCCCATCAGAGAAAGGGTGGTTAGTTGACAGAGTGATCTTCTTTTGTGTGTATGATCTATTCCATTCTATTGCTTTGATCATTGTCGTCTACAGCCGTTGGATTGCTCAACCTCTCAGAGGCCTAGCTTTAATACTACTTATAGGTAAAAGAGTGCAAGAGAAGGGGGAGTTGAATCGTGCTTTACTACTTTCTTCAAATCTGAAACATTTAACAAAAATACTATTGAGATTTTAGCTTGAAGTGATGGTTAGTTATTTTAGAAAGCAAATCTCTGAATTATTTTACTCATGATGCAACATTAACAGTATTTCAGTAATAATTAAAATGAAGCATGCAACATAAAAATAAGAGATCAAGGACAAGAAAGGATGACACAAGTACTTTTATACTAGTTCGGCTAAATCTGCTTATATCCAGTACTCAGCACACGTTGAGATTCCACTAACAACAACTTTCTCAACCTGAGAAAGTAAACTGGATAGTCTTTACATTAGCCTTCCTAAGCTCTAAATAGTGAACAGTAGATAACCCTACTGTCACAAATAGAATAGTTTTGTACTAGCCTCTCCAAGCTGAACTGAGTAGTTGTACTTTAGTGTACAACTAAAGTTTCAGAATTTGCATGATTTGCTTATTCTTTAGTGTACTTTCTGACGTCTCATGTTACTTTCTAGAGACCATTTCCTTGGTTTCTTGTTCTTGTATTGATCTACTTCATTCCTTGTTGCATGTAAGCATTCTTTACATGGTATAAGATTCACTTCATTGAAGTTCATTCTCTTTCCACGAGATAAAACATGTTTGCTCATGTAAAGTGAAATTATTCTTGCTCAAGTCGGTGTAATGCACTTTGGAAATGCCTGTTAATCTTAGTCACGAAACTAAAGGTAGCCATTAGTTGTTCTTCAAAATATTTTTCTTTAAATTGGCATTGTTGTCATTCAAAACAATATAGCTCATACTTTCTGAAGGGCTTTGGAGCCTATAGTCTTGTAGTAGCCTTTCCAAGCTAACCCGAGTAGTATTGTACTAGCCTTTTCAACCAAAACCATGACTAGAAAGAACATCTTACTATCGTATTGAAAGTAGTTTTACCTTAGCCTTTCCAAGCTGTCTCACACAAATTATTATTGGATCGAGCTTATAAGAGGTTTGTGCTTGGGTTTGCAACTCAAACTAACCTATACTCAAATTTCCTTGAAATATACAGTTAATAGCCTAGGATAACTTGAATAACTTCTTTCTAACAATTCTTCCTTGGAAGCACATATAAACTATTCAAGAATGTAGAAAGAAGATTTTTACAAGCAAAGAAACTAATTACAAGAAGAAAAGATCTTCGTAGAAAAGGTAAGGAGAAAATATTACAACTTATCAATACTTATACAATTGTCAAGGAGATCTCTTTTGAAAGCTCAACATCTCTATTTATATATGGTCTTCCTTTGTGACTGTTGCCCTTAATCTGTTGTCCTAGTGACACTTGTTGATAATTTGTTTGTGTCTTGAAAATGCAATCTAGAAGAGTAGCTCATCTAGTGTCAGAGTTATTGTAGAAGCCATTATGAAACAGTGGTTTCTAAGACTACCTTCAGAAACTACATTTTACTTTCTAAACAAGGTTTCTGAACACTTCCTTCTAGAAGTTGGAGTGGTTGAACAAGTTAGCAAAAGAGATAACGTGCCAGTCTGTAATTAGTTTTGACTTAAAATTTGAATTTCAAATTTTCCCTCCTTTTTTAGTGGAGTGCAATATCTTATTGTGAAGTGCACTTTCTGAAGTGCGTATCAATTCCATGATATGTTTTTAGTCTTGTGATCATCAATCAGAGCTTGTTAATGAAAAACTAATTACGATCATGATGATTGAAGGATACAAAACACATAGGCTTTAGGGATGAATAGATATATTCAAATTTTAGTCTACTTTATGAAGTCCAGTGCTTCTTTCTAAACACTCATGCCTTGATTTCTTGTACTTTTTGATTTTCTTTAACCTATTAGGCCTACAATTATTTCACAATATAGTTATCACTTCCATTTAGTTTTCATCTCCTAAAACAAGATAAATTATGTTTGCACATGTAAAGTAAAATTATGTTCGCTATAGAGGTCGTATTATGCTAACGATATAACCTGTTTGCTATTTCAAGAAACTCAAGATAGGCATTAATCATTCTTCAAAATATTTTCTTTAAATTGGTTCTGTTGTCATTCTGAAGGGTTCTGGAGCTTACAATCTCCCTCTTTCTGATAATTACAAAGAATTTGAAGAGAATCTTTTGAAGAGATATTGAAAGAAATATAATGGAATATATCATGATAACAAATATTCTTTCAAAACATCATAACATATGCTTTTTAGGAAGTCCTTTTCTTAAGGCATGATATGAAATAGTCAAAAACTTTTTAGCCTTAAGTGACTGAAATCAATGTTGTTTTGGTTTTCCATGAGATTTCTGAAGTTGCTCAGAGGATTTTTCTGATTGGTTATTAGAGAAAAAGAAAAGCTAGAGACAAGGTTGTGCTCGTATAGGCTTTCTAGATGCAGCTTGATTTTTATTAATTGTGATCTATCTAAAAATACATGAGCATGAATAAGAAATAAGTAATATTATGTGATATTTTCTTTTGATTAGATTTCTTATTCAGCACAATATACCCAAGTGTATTTTCAAAACGTGATGCAATTTTGTGCATGAAAACATATGTAACATATAAGCGCAGCATACTCGAGAGATTTCTGAGGCTAATAAACTGATCTCGGTTGTATCAAGGCATGTAGAAACAAGTTTCTGGAGATCATCATAAACTATACACAACTATATTTTGATAAAGTTATACAGAGCTCATGAAAACATTTCATATGTGTGTTAGAAAATGCAAAACATTTTAAGTGTGAAAACATGACATGTAATCAAAGCACAACAAATAGATACAAGTATTAGACCAGCAATAGAGACTGTGCTTTAATAAATACTTGCCAGTGCTAATCACAGATACACATATGAGCAAAATATAATAAGCAGGCATCAATATGTATCAGAGCTTAAAATAGATATGTATCAGAACAAAAAAGAAAGCATAGCCATGATATCTTGAACAAATATGACGAATTAGATATATGTATATACTATACGCATAAAGAAATAGTTCAAAAGCAAACAAAATATCTGTCAAAGCATAGAAAACACAGATAGTTCAAAACAAAAAAAAATGCATGCTGAAAAATTGAAAAAAAAATCTCTGAGCTCCCCCCAGCATAGGCTCTCCTAGAGTTCCATAACATTGGATTTTCTTCATGTCTTTTCTTCTCTACCTTTTATCATGAGCAAAAAGGAGGTGTGTAGGAAACCAGGAACACCATCGTCAACCTCGACTCCTTATTTCTTGAAAAAGCTCTTAAGAGGTCTGAAGAATTTGAAGCTACAATTCTTCATGACGTCTGAGTTGGGCGCCATCTATGATTATCTCCTCAAGCCTGTCCTATCTAGAGGCAATCTCTCTCATATGCCACAAGATAGGATGATTGAATTGATAGGTTGGTGAAGGCTCAATTAAGGGCGGAAGAGGTAAATTAATAGGTACTAATGTTGATGGAGCAACTTTTAGAGAAGGCTCAAGTATGTCTAGGGGTACAGTCTCTCCTGACTTTGTCGATTCCACCACAATTTCAGTGTGTGTAGTAGTAGGAGATAGAAAGGATGACATGTAAATAGCAAAAGCAGCAGGATCAGAAGCACGCTCAAAGATAGGAGCAATAATAGCTTCAAGTATTTGAGTCGAGGCAGAAGCAGCTTCTTTTACAGTAAAAGGAGTATCAGCTTCTGAGGTCTTGTCATCTTCCTCTCTTGCTAGAGTTATACAAATGGAAGGAGGAGGTTTAGGAACTATCAAATAGCAACAAATTATGGTTCATCGTCTTCTTCGGCTGGCTCTTTAATCAAAGGTTCCATTGATGATTTTTCAACAACGGGTTTTGGCCTGAACATCTCATTTAACCTAGCCCTCTAACTTTTGAACAAGTTTTCCTCTTCATCAAATGAGGATGCTTCTACATGTTCTTTTTCTTCTATATTTTCATCCTCTACTTTAGAATCAATGAAGATGACCGTGTAACTAGCCTGTTGATATCATGTGACTTCTTTCAAAAGCATAGAGAACCTAGTCTCATATGTAGGAATATCTTTGAGCTTAGACTCAGTATCCCTTCTTTTTACGGTTCTAAAACATTTGCTTGGCATCTTTTTTTATTTTTCTAGTGGCCTTTTATTTGAGAGAAGGGAAATATTGATAGTTTCTGAAGAAGGTGGTTGCATTGGAGGTTCTTCCTATTGTCTTTTCTCCTACCTTATCTTAGTTTTCCTTTCTCAATTTAGAGGAACCTTTTCTTTCTTTGAGTTCTCAATATCACTTTCAAGGAGGATCAACTTCCTTTTGCTTTTTGCTTTTGTCTCTTTAAGCTCAGCTTTCTTGGAGGTTCTCCTGGCTTGCTCTCATCTTTTTCTAGGACTTTGCCTTGTAGCTTTAGGCCCTAAGGTAATAGCCTTTTTCTTTAATGTTCTGAAGGAGGCAGATGAGTAAACAGTACTTTCCATGAACTCATACCATTCTTCAGTGAGGGGAAGGCGTATGTGCTAGAACAGCTTTGTCAGCAACATTTCATATGGTACACTAGCTGTCCTTCTTTTGTCTTTGGTGATTGCGCTGAGATTGTAGTCCATTAGGAGTCTTGGCAAGTTCATATTTCTCTCTTTCATAAGACAGTACAAGAACATGCAATCCATGCTAACTAATGCATCTATGCTACCAATCTTAGGTAGGAGGGAGAATTGTACTACCATATATACTTTTTTAGCCTTAGCACTGAGCCTGGCAGTAGTGATCTTGCTAGGTTTGTAGAGAATAGAGTCAGTTAAATTCCTTGACACATTTTCTTCATTTATCCCTAGGGAGCGAGTCCAGGTGAATGAGGAGGAGCATACAATGCCTTCACAAGGTGCCTTGACCATTCTTGACAGACCGATAGGTCTTACTTCAACAGCAAACTCTCAGATTATGGTTTTCAGCAGAGAGTTTGCAGAGCCTGTCAGATATGAGTAGAAGGTCGTTACTAGTCTTGGAAAAACCCTGTCATTTATCTCCAAAAATTCTCCCCAACCTTGAAAAGAAAAGACCTCATCAAGGATAGATATACTCTCATAAAGATACCTTTTTAACATCTATCTTAGAGCCATCTTTCTTAGCGAGAAGTTCTTTTCATAGAACTCTTGCATATCTAGATTACTGTACATATGGAAGGTTGGTGCTTGAGAGGGTTTGACAGTGAGGATTAAAAAAAAGAGAGAGAAGAAAGAAAGGTTGGTGCTTGAGAGGGTTTAACAGTGAGGGTTTGAGAGAAGGAGAGAACAATTATAGGGAGCATTTGTGAGTGAAAAAAATTAACCCCTTACAGAGATGATGGCTTTTTGAGCAAGAAAGGAGAATATGAAATGGTTGAGGCTTGAGAAATAAGGTTGAAGATGATAGTAAAAGTATTGACATGTGAGGAGAGGGGGTTTATTTAAGTAATGGAACATGAATGACTGAATGTGAACAACATGGAAGAGAGAAATTCATAAGAGAGGGACTTATCTCGCCTATTTCACCCTTCTTTAGATAGAGTGGTTTCTGACTCTTGGGATGACTTTCTGAAGATGTTACTTTTCAGCTTCACTTTTCACTTTCTGACCCATCGGAGTAACACCACGTTTTTGCCATAGGCTCATCATCTTTATATTCTAAACTTCATGAGACCGTCTATACCCTATTTTCTGACCCTTCTACTCTTCTTTCTGATCACTTAATCTACTTACAAACTGACCTTCTGATCTTCAAGTAGTATACTAGTCTTGCAAATTGATGTCTTTGTGTAGGCTTTAGTTTAAAGCAATGAAGAGGATGCCCAGAGATATTCATGCATGAATGCTAATGCATATTCAAAAACTTTTAAGTTTAAAAGCTTTTTCAAAACATAGAAACGATCTTTTGCTAATGGTTCTATGAATATATCAGACGCTTGGTCCTTAGTATTCACAAACATTAACTCAACATCTCCTTTCTGAACATGATCCCAAATAAAATGATGTTTTACATCGATGTGCTTGGATCAAGAGTGCTAGATAGGATTCTTAGCAAAATTAATAGCACTAGTATTATCATAGAAGATAGGGATTTTGGAATACCTCTAATGATAATCTTCCAGTTGGTTCCTTTTCCATAGCATCAAGGTGCATCGGTTTGCAGCAGCTATAGTGGTCAAAGCCACAAACGTCGAGGGCCAAGACAAGTTAAAGTAGCAATTGTTCTAAGTAGTCATTTATCTTATGTGCTAAGTGAAAAGTTTTAGTATCTATATTGAGGCCACTATGTTTAAGCTATAATTTAATAGTATATACTTTATATGATATGTATGAGATCCCCTTCGATGTACCAAGGGCACGTAAAGTTGAGAATAAATTCCTATGATTATCATGACTCGCCTAGGGAATATGACTGACATGTGGGGGATTGGGTCCCCACAGAAGTCTTTAGTAACGTGACTGATTAATATGAATATCTCAAATATAGCTCAATTCCATAATTTTGAAAATATTCCAAAACTTAAATCTTGAATGTAAAACTGCATAATAATCATAATCTGGGCCGAAACCAAACATAATTAGATAGAATAACTATTATCTATAAAATAAATAAAACCATATTATACATGTCCGGGATCCTACCTACGTAACTATTGGAGCACTACTAAACTAACATAACCTACAATAAGCTTGACTCCAAAGCAAAGCTCACCAAAGATGATGTAACACTATTGAAGTGGATCCTGTGATGCAACTGAACCTGTAGTTGTATCTGTGAGGGAGGAAAAGAGAAGGGTGAGTTCATCAAAACTCATTGAATAGATAGCCACCCACGACTCACATGGGATAACAAAGAACTACGTAGTAGTAATACATACAACATGGATATGCAGATAATTATATAATAATAATATTTGCAGGTGTTCAAATCGACCCTCATCTTAACTTAGTAAAATCCAACTTAAAGGAAATTAACTTAAAATTGAATTTATATTCAATACGTATTCACTTGTATCATAAACATTTACTTATGGGTTTGTCCTCCTAAGGACCATATCCTGTGGTATATTTGAATCATAAATAACAGTACTCTAAACATGATGAATATATATACATAAAAATGATAATAGATGTCTGTAAATAACTCTGTTCTATTTGGGCACCTCAGTAGGTCCTGAATTTCTCTGGTTTTTAAAAAGCCTACATCCATGCCTGCTTGACATACCACCTCCATGGCAGCCATGTATGCCTAGGTTAAAGTCTTATTGGATTGCCTCCATGGCTGCTTGGTATACCGCCTCCTTGGCAGGTAGGTATACCAAGGTTAAAATCTCATAAGACTACCTCAATGGTCGCTTGGTGCACCGCCTCCTTGGCAGCCAGGTATACCAAGGTTGACGATATTCCAAGACATGCTATAATTTTACTATACTAAACTCAACATACATAAACTAACTGAATCAACAATAAATTCAAACACTGCAACTTATTCCTTGTATTCTACTTGCTACTAACGAAATAACAATTTCATCATAGAAACTATTCCACTTACAACAATAATAGCAATACTAATAATAACAACAAGGATTTAATTGCAAACTTTTAATTATTATTTGTCCATTTTATTATTGCTAGAAAAAAATTGGATTATCTCATACTATATAAATAAATTAATTTTAAGAACTGACAATAGATAAATACTACCTATAAAACTGAAACTAATCTTGCTATAATGAACACTTATTATACTTTAATAATTAATTCATAATTTAATCGTAGAGGCTACAAAAGCTATTGATTAATTTATATTAATTAACTGAGTTATGCCATGGATAATTATTAATTAAAATTTTAACTATTACTTAGACATTCTTATTATTTTGGATGTCATTCATATAATAAATTATATGTATATATATTAATTATTTGTATAATTAGCTATTAATTACTCTCTGTCAACTGGCTAAATTTTATCATGCTAAACATTATCATTTCTTAATTTAATTGGGCATTGTACTAATTGTTCAATTGCATTCTAATATCAGGTTGTGCTCTCTCTCTCTATATATAATTAAGATTTACACAACATCATATATACTCTTGCTACTCTAACTACTATTCATATGGTAATTAGCTGAGTTATATTATACTAATAGACAATAATAATATTTTCTAATATTCATATAAATTATTCTATGATGTCTGGCCTACTGTTCATATCTGATAATTAAACTGTCAACTTATTTTCTGGTGATAACATTCTCAACATGCCAAATAAAACCATATATTTCTAAAATACAATATATCTAGAACTAGTGACATCTTTTGAAGGCCATGCATCAAACAATAGTCCCCATGAGTTTTCTAAAATAGGATTTTCATGATAACAACAATAATAATCAATTTATAAAATACTTTTAATGATTAAAATATAGCCATGAGCAACTACACACTCATCATTGGTAGCTGGGAGTGCACTTCCACTAACAACTTGACCTTGGAGAGCAGGAATGACACTGGTACCTGCCAAACAATATAATGAAAACATAAGCAATTTGATTCTATCTCCCAAACTAAGTTTGGGATAGTAGGGAGGAAGAAAGTTGTGAGAAAACCATGCATGATCACACCCTAACTCATAACTAGATTAAAAGAGGAAGAAATTGACTAAATTTCATGAAGATCACTTACCTGGAGATATTAATTAGAGAAAATTGGGAGGAATCACACTTTTTCTCTAGAGAAAAATTCTTAGGTAGTTAGGTTTCTTAGAAAAATATTTGGGAGTATGATGATGTGCCAAATATATATTAGGGGTGTAAAATATAACCCCAAAACCAAAAGCTTTTACGGCAAGAAGCAAGTCGCAAAAATGCCACTTCCCTAATTCAACACTTCATAATTTTTTAAAGTCAATTAACCTACATATCTTTGACCACCAAGATTTCATCATATTATTATCTTTATTTTTCAAAAAAACAAACCAAAACCAACCAAAGTTAACGTGAAGCCAAAAATAATAATAATAATAGTATTAGATATGGTCGGTAAATTTTGCACTCAAATTGTAATCATTAACATGTTCCTAAATAATATTTAAATAATATCTAATATCTTCCTAAGCTTAGGGATGACCTTCCTAAAGGCATCCACTTTTGAGACATCACAATGATGTTGAGTAGTATAACATGTGTACATTAAGATATTGGATAATAAAATGAAACCACTTCGGAAAAATGATTTTAGAACCTTAAAATGAACCTTTAATGTGTATTTCATGATCACATTTTTGTTTAATAAACTCAAGTGGCTAGGGCAATGACGATGACATGGATTTTAGTTGTTTTGGGGATATCCTATTGAGAATTTTAGAATTCTTACCCCTATGTGTTTATGTTCCTGTGTCATTTCCAGGTTGATATAGAGAACAAGGAGGCTGCCGCATGAAAGGAATTAGATTTGTAGTAGTTTAGTAATGGAAACTTGTATCTTTTGTACTTAGTTTTATATATATATATATATATATATATATGTGTCTACACATGTAAGAGATAACAGCTGTACTGTAAAGCTTTTATAAGAGCTTCCTTTTATATTTGACATTTTATTAAGTAAATACTTTGTTTCTTTGTTATATATTTTTATAGAACCATGAATTGGTTACTATACGATTTGATTGATTCATGCTATATATATTTAAGAAAAGTCTATAAATTTATAAGTAATAACTCTCAAGTCTGATGTCATAACTTAAGGATGAGGTTATACTTATGAGGATGTTACATAGTGGTATCGGAGCAGTTCATCTTTGTCAGACCTTGAGGAATGGACTGGCTATGTTTCCTTAGTAAGTGTCATGCATTACAATTTTAAATATGTGTATGACTACTGGTTGGGAATATTGTGGGCTGCTAGCACACTTAGCTTGGTATTAAGCCTAATTAACTCAATAATTCTTGTTTAGTGTGTAGGAGTCGATGACTTCAAATTAGTGTACAAGGAATGGTGCTAGAGATTAAGCAAGTTTGATGGAAACCTTCCATGAGATGGCGGCTGCCATGAGATAACAAGCTGCAGTAGCCAACAGAATGATAGAAAGGTTGGATCGATATGCCAAAGGGAATCTAGTTGGGAACCCTGGAGCAGCAAAAGTGACATAAAATACCAAAAATTCACAGAGTCCAGGAAAGCAAACCCTCCGCCTTTCCAAGGAGCTTTCAATCCAAATAAAGCCAAAGGATGGATTAAAGTCATGGAGAAGATTTTCTCGGTTCTTCTTTGCACCGACACCTAAAAAGTGGCTTTTGCTACTTACATGTTGGAATATGATGCAGAATTCTAGTGGGTTAGAACCAATGGATTGTTCGAAACCTTTCAGAATGAAGTTACTGGGAAGTTTTTGAGGGAGCTTTTTATCACAAGTATTTTCCTACTTCTGTGAGGAATGCAAAAGAGTTGGAGTTCATAACACTCAAGTAAAGGTCCATGAGTGTGGTAGAGTACATATCAAAGTTCAAAGAGCTTTGAAAATTTTCCACTATCTATTAGCATAATCTTAATGAAGTTTGGATGCGCATGAAGTATAAAGGAGGCTTATGTGAAGACATTCAAGCTGCTGTGGGACTATTAGAGATCAAAGATTATGCAACGTTGGTAAACAAATGCTGTCATGCAGAGGACTCTAATAAAAGGCTAGCAATCGCCCAATCTACTAAGGATACTTCTAATTAAAAACTAGAACTTGAAGACTAAGACTATGAGGATGATCCACTCTTAAAGAAACGGTTTCAACCAAGCCAACATAAGGATAAATGACAACAGTAGTCGAGGCCATGCCCAAAATGTGGAAGAGATCACGAAAATAAAATTTTCTTAGCTACACAAAATGTGTACTATCGTTGCGAAAAACTAGGACACAAGATTTGGGAGTGTCTAGATAGATATTCGAAACCAACTACAAAGCCATAACACTAGAGTAGGGTTTTCACAATAAGTGATGAAGGGAAGTCACCACCCAAGAATTCGATCTAAGATAGGATTTAATTGAATTCTTTGGACTATGTGTGAGTGGCTTGTTTGATTTATGACAACTGTCTTTTGAAAATTGATTTCAAATGAATTTTCAGGGCAAAATTCTTTTAAGGTGGGTGGTAATGTGACATGTTAAAAAATTATTTAAAAATTAATTTGAGCTTTATTTATGAGAATTTCAAAAATCTAACAGTTTTAGCAATGATTAGGACAGTTTAAGGAATATGTAAAAAAAAAAGTGAATAATGATTTACGGACCTCACAAGCCCTCAGGACAGCTAAAACCCTAGAATTGGGGCCCGAAGATGCTTGAAAATGAGAAATCATGATATTAAGGTTAGAAATTGTTATGAATGAGAATTTTATACTTCTGGGCATTAGCATCAGTGGCATCAGCATCATCATCTGGACCATCATTGTCATCCACCCTGTCTGACGGTGAGTGGCCCTCAACAATGGAGGGAAGTGGGATATGGGGGAATGGAGTCTGGGGGAGCATCTTGCTAATGGTAGGAATGGAGGTGGAGGTAGTGGAGGTGGTCCAAGGGGTGGTGGCTAAGGTGGGAGGAGGGGCGGTGGCTGAGGTGGTAGTAGGGGTTGTGGCTAAGGTGGGGGGTGGGTAAACCGATCTTCGAGGTCGACTTCTACCTCTACCAGCCATACTGAAACAATTAAAAAGTAAAAATAGTAAAAGTCTAATTCAAAGCCTTAATTAGTAAAGAAAAATAAGTGTTGAATTACTTAAACTACTTTAGTTTTTTTTTTTTGAGAAATTTAATTCTCTCATAATAAAAAGAGCTTAGATAAGCCACAAATTTAATGTAGGGTATTTTTGGTTAATTTTTATCAGTACACACCTTGGTGCAATTGGTTAACTGAAGAGACCAATTTAATTTCATTTTCAAAAGTTACAGCACCCCAAGTTGGTTGGATCCAGAGAACTATTATAAATAAATTATATTACTAAATTTATACATAAACTTATATGTTATTGATATTAAGTTTTTAATTATTAATTCATAAATTTAACTATTAATAATTGTATTATTATAAATTAATCCCCCAATAATTTTAAATATTGAATTAAATAAAATTATAGTTTTTATTCCAAAAATTATTAGCTAAATATCCTAATATACTTAAAAATTTAATGTCTTTATTTACATTAGATTAAACTCGCTTCACTGAACAAAATTTCGACAGCATCTCCCCTTAAATTAGGAGGTTCTATTGTCAAATATTTATTATATTTGGTCTTTACAACATATGCAATTGGTCTTTAAGTTTTATTTAAATTATTTTTTTAAAACAAATTCAATTGCATATTAAGTTTTTCTTAATATAGTTACTTTGATTAAATATACTATTCCTAAAAAAAATTAATAAAATTTTGACAGCATCTCCCCTTAAATTAGGAGCTTCCATCATTAGATACATCAGTCAATTTAACAATTGTAGACATTATTATAAAGATCAACAATGAAATAGATATAGTCAAATAGTTACATGTTAATAATCACATGCAATTCACATAATCCTAAAAACCGTTGTATTGCACATCCCTTTATAACTCCACAATATGCATCTTGTAATCTCCACAAACACAAATTATTCCACAGCAAACAAATCAAACAAGTCAAGAAAGGACCTCTACGTCCTTCCCCCCAGTCATGCAATCCCTATTTCCTACAACTCTATCCTAGAAAATATAAGTCTTTATATATCCTACATATATATTAAACGATATAAATAAAAATGATTGAGTTACTAACTTTTATAACAGTAAAAAAAAATATAAAATGCAGTAAAACTCTCGATGTCCAACCAAATCCAATCCTGAAAATCAAATATTATAAATTTAAATCAATACAATTATATACTTGACAAAACATAAAATAATATAAACAATAATAATTACTCCCTAATGCAACAAAACACAATATTATGGTCACCCATAAATGAGCAGAAAAAGTAAACCACATCAAAAAAACTAAATTAGCTAAAATGCTCACCAAAGCCCCACGATCGTAATGGTGGCCTTTGTTTCTTGAACAGAGCTCCAAAGGTGGTGAACAGCGGCAAAAATGGCGGTGGTGGCAGGAGCTTAGAGAGAGAGAGGGGGAGGTTTTAGAGAGAGTGTGTGTGCAGCGAGTAAGGAGGAAGAAAGGTCATGGTGGGGATAAATCCGTGCATTACTGACGGGTTTATTGATGGAAACGTGTTTAGTGAAACAATGCGTTTCACAAACGATTAATTACCGATGGTTTTATCGATGGTAAACACATAACAGTAATCATTTGTGTGGCAACTTATGAATTTTCAAAAACCCATCGGTGCAACTGTCAGTAATTAATAAAAAAATAACAATTAAAAAATACATATCCATCGATTATACCATCGGTAAAGCAACTAATAAATATATTTATAAAAAATAATATACTGATAAATATAATTGTAAGTAAATTAATCAATAAATATAATTATAATAAAGATCCATCGGTTAAATCGTCGGTTTGTATAACAAAATATAAAATATTCATAATATTAAATTAACCCCTTAGTAATGTCATCGGTAAATTCATAAATAAAACAAATTATCGAATTCACCCATCGGTTTAGCCCTCGGACACTATGTGCGCCAAGCCGTGGGATTAGGTGTCATTATTTACTGACGGGTATGCGTAACAAAAATAATAGTATCCCAATTTTCGTTAACCCATCGGAAATATCGTCGGCATTTATGAACGGTTTTGTCACCCGTTGGTAGTATATGTTGGTATTTTGTATTTTTCTGGTAATGTAATAAAATTGGGAACTATGGTCGTTGGCTGTAAATAAGGGGTTTCTAACCTCCAAATTTGTCTAATTTTGCTAACATAGTTAGAAAATTATTCTTGCCCTAAAATTTTTACAAAACCTTGGGGATGCATTGAAGTATCTTGCATAATTTTGTAGCCTTGGAATTGGTTGTTTGATATATGATCAAACTTTTGCTAGATAAGTGTAAAATCTGCCATTGTTCTGAAAATGAACTAAAGCCTTGAATTGATGATATAATGGCATTTGGTACTATTATGACATGAGTACTTGAATATGGATACTTGAGCATGTGAACTTATTAATGATGTTATGCATCGATAGATATGAATACTTATTACAATTGCTTATATGCGAAAGAAAAGCATAAGATTATGTCGAAGAAAGTATACCTGACTACCAATAAAAGCATGAGATTATATGTCTTGAGCTAGAGAAAATAAATTCAGTTTATTGGAGAAAGTAAACCTGACTACCCTTAAATTGAGTCAGGGAAAGTAAACCTGGTTAGGCATATGTCTGTGTGAGAATTGGAGAAAGTAAATTCAATAATCATGTATCGAAATGAGCTTAGTTCTGAAAAATAATCTATTACTCTATGATGGTCTAAGCCAAAAAGTCAAGGGTCAAGACAAGTTGAAGTAGCAATTGTTCTAAGTAGTCATTTATCTTATGTGCTAAGTGAAGAGTTTTAGACCTTTATCTTATGTGCTAAGTGAAGAGTTTTAGTATCAATATTGAGGCCAATATGTTTAAGTTGTAATTTAACAGTATATGCTTTATATGATGTGTGTGAGATCTCTTTCGATGTATCAAAAGCATGTAAAGTTGAGAATAAATTCCTTTGATGTTCAGTAGTATGACATGTGTATATTAAAAGATTGGATAATAAAATGAATCCACTTAAGAAGAATGATTTTTGAACTTTAAAATGAACTTTTAATGTGTATTGCATGATCACATTTTTTTTTAATAAAACGAAGTGGCTGGGGTGATGACGTTTTAGAATTCTCATCTTTATGTGTTTGTGTTTTCAAGTCATTTCTAGGTTGATCCAAAGAACAGGGAGGCTGCCGTATGAAAGGAATCAGATTTGCAATAATTTAGTAGTGGAGATTTGTATCTTATATATATATATACAAGAGATAACATATGAACCATAAAGCTCTTAAAAGAGCTTCCTTTTGTATTTGACCATGTATCAAATAAATACTTTATTTCTTTGCTATATATTTTGATAGAACCACAAATTAGTTACTATACGATTCGACCTATTCTTGCTATAGATATTTAAGAAAGGTCTGTAAATTTATAAATAACAACTCTCAAGTCTGATGTTATGACTTTAGGATGATGTTATACTTGAAAGGATATTACACAGCTTATCTCCTATAGCATCAATGAACTCCACAATGTTCAAATATCGTTCCTTTGAAAGCCTATTTGCAAGAATTATACAATGAACATATGTCTATTAATCATGGCAAGTAGAATCGTAATTGTGTGAGACCAATGTTACAGCAACACAACAATGAAAAGTAATGTACGTGGATCCATGAATAAAGAGTGACTGATCCTTGGTCATCTTGCTAGACTTCATTGCTCCAATGCAAGCTGCCTCTAACTTTTAAGTAAAATCCAAGAGTTTAGCATTTTCATCTAGTCTTGCCTTGTCATATTCAAACATTTTTAATTCTCCAATCTCATCAAATTTTATATGCAAGGTTTATAACATATTAGGGAAAAGCATAGCGGTTGACTGCACAAATTAAATGGTTATTTACTATGGGCTAGCGTTATCATTCTCTCATTCTTTCTTCTCCTCTCCTTCACCTCCTTAACCATCTTCCTTCTTTTCCTCATCCTCACCATTAATGATCCTCAGTTTCTCGAGCATGCGCACCCCAGCGACCTAATCCACATGCGATTCTTTAGTGTAGACTTGTCATTGTCATCGTCTTCTTCATCTTTTCTTCCCTCTGCCATATTAAAAACAAATCATGAATGAGAATTAAAAAAAAAAAGATGAAAGTAGTAATAACAACAGATCATGTCTAAGACGTTCAACCTATACCCTGCTTTCCTTAGCCATTGTAATGCTTAATGTCGGTGCTACCGCGTCCTCACTATTGTGTTGCTAGCGGGGCTCTGTTGCATCTCCGCGTCTTCCTTTCAACCTCGACTACCATCCATCTTCACCACGCAAGTTCATGCTTCAAAACATGCAACCACCAGCATTGTCAACCTTTCCTTTTGTATTCATTAGATCCATGGCTATCTCCTTACAACACATGTTCCCTCGTGGCGGCAAAGGTGAGGGAGATGAGTGCTTTCTAGAGAGAGGATCAAGGTCAGACCCCGATTCAATCATTCAGCCTCAACATTGTCTCCACTAACGCAATCACGTTGTTCCTCGGCAAGAATTGCTCCATCTGGAATTTGCATACTCATCGCTGCACTCCTGCGTGGCTTCCTCCGTCTTTGATGGCTTCGTCGAATCCTATCCTCAGTCTCCGTTGTCGATGATGTCGTTGATTCCCCTATGTCGCAACCGAGATCGCGACGGGACGGCGAAAAATGATTTTTTTTTTAAATTGGAGTCGCCACCAAGTTTTATTTAAATTGGTAAAAAAGAGGAAAACCATTTTTTATTTACAAAGAAATGGTCTTTGAAACCATATTTGAATTCGGAAGTCGGTTATGCTTAGGGAAGGGTATGAACTTAATCCTACAGCACCTCAAGATACCCGTCATTAGACGGTACCTTTAACTGATTTGTGCAAATTATTAATACTATTTCAAAATATTTATTTACATTTTTTTTATTTCAAGAAAATTATAAAAAGAAATCTTTCTTAAAAGAACGAAATTTCGGAGTACCAAACTGTCACAACTCAGGTATCCAAAATACTGAGTTAACAAGCCGTCACGGCTAATTAACTTCTTTATTTGAAATAAAATATTTACATTTCATTGATTAACTCTAATTAATATATTAAAGAAAAAGAATAATAAGAATAAGAATAATAATAGTAATAAAAATAAATAAATAAATATTTATAATAATAATAATAATATTTACATAAAAATAATACCATAATATAAATTTTGATTTGAAAATTTGAAAAAACATCAAGTTGTCACAACTCAGATGTTCAAGGTACTGAGTTAATAAGCCGTCTCGGCTAAATTAACATCTTATTCAAAATAAAATAAAATATTTAATAGGTAGATAACTGACTTGAATTTTTGAAGAATAAAAATATATTAGAAAGAAAGATATTTACAAGTAATACATATTATGAAAATTTAATTTTTTAGTTTGAAAATTTAAACATCAAGCTGTCACAGCTCAGGTGTTTAATTGTGTTAATAAACCGTCACGACTAAATTAACATCCTTATTTAAAACAACTTGATTATTAGCCGAAGTTAAAAATAATACTAATAATAATAGAAGACAACAAATATTTACAAATAGTAATAATAATAAATATTTACAAGCTAAAACAAAATAAAGTAATATAATAAAATTTAATTTTGAACTTGACAGGGATCACCTGCTCCTACATATCCTCTGGTGCAATGAGGAATTCAAAGTCACGTAGTTCTATAGAAATTTATACGTTGATTGATTTTTTTTTTAAATGTAATTTTAAAATATCAAGCTGTCACAGCTAAGATATTCAGAATCAATAAGCCGTCGCAGCTAAATTAATTCTATTATCAGAAAGGAAGATTATGGATCAATTGAATTTTAATTTTTTTTTTAAACACACGTAATCAAATATTTTTCAGAAGATATACATATGTTCAAAAAGTAAACAAATAAATAAATAACTAACCCAAGACGAATTAAAAAAAAAATTGCACGGGCCCAACAAAAACATTTCACACAAAAAAGATTACTCAAACCAAACAAAAACAAGTAAGTCACACACACATAATACATACTAATCGAAAAAGGAAAAGCCCAAACACCCTCAACATTCACTTTTATATCTGAGACCAAACCTAAATGAAGAAAAAAAACATAAGCCAAATAAGCCTTACAATGACAACTAAAACAAAAAAAGAAATAATAATAGAAAAGGATAAAGTAACATAGTCCTGACACTACAACGTGCAGAACGAAACAAATTAATAAACAACAAAAAATAAATAAATAAATAAATAAAAAACAATAAAGAAAAGGACATCCTGTGCCTAATGCTGAAAGTTGAGCTTGTGGTTTCACTTTTTCTGTTTAGTACTGGAACAAAGTGTGGGTTAGGATTTTTCAAGCATAGAGAGAGAAAGTAAAGTGTATGTGAGAGGGGCACTAGAGGAGTTTGGAACAACAGGGGTATGGGTTTCATTACTCACCATAATTGCAAGCTCACACACACACACACACACACACACACACACATGCACAGAGAGATGGAGGCAGTGAGTGATAGAGATCGGTGGTTTAGCATGCAATGGCGCGGCGGTGTGGCACGAAGAATGAGGCCATAGTGGACAGTAGTGGACGATCTAGCGGCGATAGTAGCTGCAATCTCCCCTTTTTTCTTTCATTTGTTATTTCTGGTTTTGCTTTCAATCCTCATTCTTTTTCATTTGCTCATGGTTTAGTGAGTATTATGGATTATTGTTGATGGTACTTGAATGATTGTGCTGGTTCTTGATTGTGGATATTGTACTTGTTTTGTGTGAGGGAATGCAGTTAGGATTGAAAATGTTAAGAACTATTCACTTATTCATAGAGATGAGGATTATCAACAATTTTGAGACATACATGATAGATAAATTTATGATAGTGAAGCATTTATTCCAAAGTCTGCTGAGTATCTTACCTGTGTCGGCTTCCTCTTAATCTCTACCTCTGATACTCCCTTCTAATGCTACTAAATAATCCAATCAAAGAACTCTCTCTGCTTGCTTTAGAAAAATATGAAAATTTTTGTCCAAAACTTCCCTCCATGGACACAAGTACTGATGATGATGGTTAATGTCTATTCTTGCACCCAAAAAATTTTTTTTTTCTTTTTTTTCCCCCATTTTGGTATTGTTGCTGATGGGTTTTTAAACGGTTTAAGGAATGAAAATTTTTTGTTATCTTCTGCTTTACAGGTTGCACAGCATGATCAAAAGCATGGCGCCCATTCCGTTCCTCATTTGATGCAGAAGATGGAGATGACAGGCCAGCGACGCATCACACTTATTGCTACTTTGGAGCATCCTTTTTTATTTTTTATTTTATTTTTTCTTTCTCAATGGAAACTGACATGCCACTGGTTGCCTGTTGCATTGTGATGCACATCATTGAATGTATAGTGCCATGACTTCTTTTTGTATCCTTTTTTTATTTTTTATTTTTAAATTTTTTTTTACTCAAAGAAAACAAAATGGGCTAACTTGAAAAGGACGGGCTGCCATAAAACTTTGGAAATGGGTTGAATTTTTTTTTATTTTTTTTTAATGGGCTGAACACACATTTTTTTTCTTAATTTTTTTTCATTTAATTCAAAGCAAATGCAGAAATGATGCAAAAATTGTGGGATAAACATGATAATGTACATTCCTCACAAATTATAATAGTATCAATTTTTGGGTTTTTGTTTTTATGGACCGAACAAAATCGAGTGTTCACATCCTATTTTCTTATTGTGTGTCACTATATATGTCATTCGATTCCTTTAAATGGTTTTTGGTTACTCCACACACTGTCTTGGTCAGATTTGGGAGCCTTCTTCACCGTGAAAATTTTGAATTAAGATCACTGATGAGTGACTGAAAAGTAGAGCTCACATGACCTTGTTATCAATGTGAGGTTTCATTCGCCAATGAGAAATTTCAATTTTCCATGAACAAAATTACTTTAAAATAATTAAGAAAAGAAATGATTGCTGTACGACAGCCAAAGAAGCATTTATTGGGGGATGAATATGTAAAGGATATCATGCTATACCAAATCATTCGCTCCTTGATGAGCTACACAATTTATTTTTTATCCAATCAATGCGTTGAGCCACTCAAAAGGAGTTGTTGCATTCATATATGGTGTGCTTGCAGTGTCCCATACGAAAAAGTAATTAAACTTATCAGTGACTGATCAGTTCAGCTAATTATAGGGTGACTATATCAATGAGCGGATCAACACTTATCAATGGACATTTAGCAAAATAATTTGACTGGGAAAAACTGAGCTGATTTTTTTTTTTGGTTGAAAATTGAAGTGATTGAGTGACAATTGTTAAGGCCCTAGCGTGAATAAATAGATATCTATATTTTAAAATTTTCCAACCACTTTTATTTCTTTTGTTTAACCACTTCTTGTCTGCTCACCATTGCAAAGGAAGAGTTTTGGTGTTGTATCTTACACACAGGGAGACAATCCTCTTTTCACAACTCTCACCGTAACAAGGTCCCCTTTTTTATTACTATTTTATAGTTATATTATATTCTTTTTTTTTTGTATTACCGTCTGTTCATTTAGAATCATGTTTTTCATTAATGTTGCCAGTAACTAATCCAATAAGTTTTGAATATAATGTTGTGTTTGTTGTTTTTGTTTTTACCTTTTGGTAATTAATGATTATATTTGATTTAAATATAGAAATTCAAATGTATTTGATGATTATTTGAGAGTAATTATCTTTTAATGTCAAAATATCAACTCAAAATATACTAAATTGTCTTAAAATTATATTATACCCATTTTGATAAATGTCTTTAAAATTGATTTTGCTTTATTCCTTCAAAACAAAAATAATTTCATTGAACTTAGTTTTGAAATATCTAAACCAAACACAGATAAATTATTTTCAACTTCAATTATTCTAAAAGAAATTCTTTCAACTTAATTCTTTCAAAAATTATTCTACAAAAAGTTAAACCAAATGGGCCCTGACTCCTCTTGACTTAATCGTTGATCATCAATTAAGATTCTGTTTAATTTTAGCTATTGCTTATTTTAGTGTTGATAGAGGGTAATGAAATATAAGCTCTTCTCATGAAGGGAAAATATAATAATTTATTCCTCAACAATATATTGTGGACCAAAGTGTCGCTAATAACTAAATTAGCGAAGGGTTTGTAACAATAAAATCTAAACAAGTATCATTCTTGCTGTGAAGCCCATTCTTATTATCAATCTTGCAATAATGATGAAATAAAGTAAGGATTACAATCAGTATACAGACAACACAGATGAAAAGAAACGAAAAACATATATAGAAAGAAATTGGGGGAGGAGAGAGCAACACATTTCCCTGATCTCTTCTCCAAAACTTGCAATAAACCCCATTTCTTTATTTTTCTATGATTAATGAATCAACATATTCTGTCTTCATAGCTGTAACATATCGACAACTTGTGGCTTTAATTGATAACCAAAATCCAATGTTGGTGTAGAAAGTTTAAACTTCAAGTCTCCCTATATTATTATACACTTAGCTCTTGTAGAGATTGTTCAGCAAGTGATGTAGATTTTGCTGCAAAAGATATTGGTGCCAAGAACTTGAGTAACTGGAACATAGGTATTCTTGATCTTACCTTGAAAATTCAGGACTTGATAATCCCAAATGTTTTTGCTTGAAGTGACAGAGAGTGTTTAACATCACCAATGTGAAGATCGTGTACCCCCATTGGAATTCTCCTTGTCCCAGATCTGTCAACCACACTTAAGAGCTTGCATACATGAATATTGATTTGAACCCGCTGTTGAGCCTTAGCAGGAACATGGACTTTCTCAAATGCCACTAATTGCTTATGTGGTGCCCAATGGCCATTACCTGCAGGTGGTGCTGAGAAAACTAGCAATGTGTGAGTGCCGTCTCTAGATCCAACATTTTGCACGTCAACGTGGAGGTTAACAGAGAGCTTGCCACATCGTGCATGTGTCACTCTAATTGCCTTGTTTGAGATGTTCGTGCTATTGCCATGGCGGTGTCCATCCACAGGAACTAAGAGCACTTTGGGGGCACTAGCTAATCGATGAACAAAGTGGGTGTATGATAATCCGTATCCAAATGGATACACCATTGGACCATTGTAAAATCGATAAGTCCTTCCGGGGTACCCTCTGGTTCGACTTGGACGCATTGCCATATTTGTCATTGGCAAATTTTTAAGGTACTCTTGAGGGTACCATGTCATTGGAAGCTTGGCTCCTGAATTAAAATATTCTTCAATTTAGCATGCTACAGTAATGGATGCATTCACACTTGAATTTATTTTCCACACTCATTATAAACCTCCAATGAGGGAGAAAGATACAAGGTGGTGAACGTTAGAAAAAGGGAAAAAAAATGTGATGCACCTGCCACCTTATGTCTTTTCCTTCCATTGTGAGTCTACAATGAGTATAAATAACGTCAATCTTTACATTTTTATGGCAATGGTGCCAACAATGAAAATGGGAGGATTTCTTGGGTTTTGTTTTCCACAAACCTGGGTTGGCAGTTCCAAACAAGATATCTGCAATGGCTGCACCACCAGCTTGGCCCGGATAACCAACCCACAAGATTCCCACAACTTTCGGATCATTCTTTGCAAAAGTTATATCCACGGGCCCGCCAGACATCAAGACCAAAATTGTTGGGCCTCTCGAAGCTACGGCAACCTTTGATACAAGGTCTTGTTGATGCCCAGGAAGAAGCAACCCAGCCCGATCCACGGTTTCGGCCTCAATTGACTGGTCCAGTCCCATCACTAGAATCGTCGCATCTGCTTGACGGGCCGCATCTAGAGCCGTCCCAAATTGCTTATCATCAGAACAAGCCACATTTGCACAACCGAGCTGGTGAATAGTCTTAGCGTATCTTCCTATCCCTAGCAAGGGGCTCGTGTACTCACAAGCAATACCTAATAACAGGCAGGTGAAGATACAGTTAAAGTTGCTTAAAGCATACAATTTATTTGCACTTATCCCTCATTAGTTTTTTTTTAAAAATTATTTAACTGATATGGGTTTAGAAGGATGAAAATCCTCTGCCTCAAATCATGTCTCATATCCTATTTCATCCATAATTTATTATCAAGTGAAAGTGGAGAATCTTAAAAGATTTAAAATATCAAAACAGTTAATAATATTTATCTTTCATAAGTCAAAATGTGATTGGGGCAATAGGGGACAACCTTTAGACTTTAGAGATAGGTGATCTGTGTCAGGCTTAGAAATAGTACTCGAAATTTCAAGGGAATGAGAACATGGGCTTACCAGCATAGTTGCCAATCATTGTGACAGTGACATTAGAATTGGGCCCAATGACAGCCACGGTGCGGTGACGCCGTTGGGAGAGGGGCAAGGAGGGACCACTGTTCTTAAGGAGCACAATCCCTTGCCTGGCAGCTTCAAGGGCGAGCTCTTGGTGAGCTGGGGTGCACACATCTCTTGGACCCAAGTTGCCATATGGCTGCGCTGATGGCTCACCATCGAACATCCCTAACCTCATTTGCACTGTCAGCGTGTTCACCAAAGCTCCATTCACGTCAGCTTCACTTACCAAGCCTTTTTGGACCGCAGTCTGTGTATGCACTGCTAGAAAAGGCCCACAATCTAAATCCAAACCTGCAACATTGAGACAATCCATCTAAGTTTTTGTCTTCCTATTTATTTACTGGGCTACATTTTAGTAATGACGTATTAACTAGGAAACTATCCAAATTAATTCAATTTTAAAGACTAGCCTGCTTTGATGGCATCGGCTGCAGCTTCTTCCGGTGTGGATGTATAATGCTGGCTAGTATAGAACACCCCAACAGAGTCACAATCTGATACAATGTACCTAAACCAAAACGAAGCAAAAACATGAGATTCTTGAGATGATTCGGTTTGATAAAAGTATAACCACCAATAAGCCTTTGGCAGTGTATTTATAAGCTTACCCATCTAGACGCCATTGGCCACGAACTGTTCTCTTTAGAAGGTTGGGATCTGCACAGGTAGGAACACCATTCACCTGATTGTAAGAACACATAACACTCGCCACTTTGCCTTCCTTCACGCACATCCGGAATGGCACATCGAAGGTGTCCTCTATGTCCTGCTTGCTAACCTGCGCAGGGGGGCACATACAACAAAGTAAGGTTCCACACAAAATAATATTACTATATTATGTGGTCCAGTGGTCCAATTGCAATCATTGTTCTAGATAAGGGCTCCGGAAAGTAGTAGACAAAATTACAAAAAGCATCCATGACTCGACAACACGATTAGTCCTCAAGAATATAGCGCAGAAACAACTCAAACAAGCAAAGCCTTGTTCAATTTAATAGTAAATATCATTGGATTGTTATAATTTTCACCTTGGCGTGTGCATTTGATATGCAAGCTTACGAACTGAAGCTTAGATCCTAACACGCTACTGACAAATTAATGTGGCTAGAGTTGATTTCAACAAAAACAAGTGGAAAAATAATTGATTATATTCATTAATTATTACTATGCATGATTGCTTATCGAGTTATTTCAACTCACAGTAGCAGGAAAAAAGAAACAACATTATTTGACGACCACTCGTTTGAGTCATTCCCTATCTGCAAAACAAATGGAACAGGAAAAAAGGAAAAATTGCAGACGTTCTAACAAGAATATACATATATATATATATATATATATATATGGATATGCTATTCTACTTTTTCCTATATAAGCTATGTGAGTGTTTATAATTTTTTATTTTATTAATACTTCTAATAGTGTAATTAGAATCTTAAGTATTCCATTACCAAGGATCAAAAAAGAATTTTAAGCATTGAATGACATAAAACACAGATAATTTTTTTAGTAGTAGTATCTTAAAATTTTTATTTAAGAAACTTTATAAAGGACCCACTTCTACAATCATATTGGACTGGCAAAAGTGCTAAACCGGACAAGGTTCCATTTAACCTGGGGCTCGTAGTTAGAGGCCCATCATAGACTATCCATCCCAAATCGTTGGATCGGCTCTAGTGCTGAGGTTTTGCAGTGTAGAAGAGTAAATACCAAGGGAGAGAAAACTGGACCGGATATCGAACTGATCAAGGTACTGGTTCAAAGGTTTAGAGGTCCGACTGGTTTAATCGGGGTTCAACCGGAATATAATAAAATATATATTTAAATATAGACATATGATTAATTAGAATATAAAAATATATTAAATCATTAATATTAACATAATCAACAAAAAAAAAATATTTATAGGTTTATAATCCAACAATTTTTGTTAGTGTCATTCTTTAGTTCCATTTTTTTCATTTTTGCTCTATGACTGTCACAAAATATCAGTATTTAAGTTTCGAAACAAAAAAAAAATAATCAAATAATCTTTGTTAATACCATTTTTTTATTCCATTTTCTTCATTTTTGCTTTATGACTGTCACAAAATATCAGTATTTAAGTTTCAAAACAAAAAAAAAAATTCAAAGTTTCCGGACCAGTTTGACCGGTCCGGTTTGCCTGGTCCGGTTCGCCGATTTTCCCGATTTTTTCCAATTCTGACCGGTTTTGACCGGTTCTTGACTGGTTTTGACTTTCTCCGGTTTTGGGGGGTTAATCGGACCGGCCAGGGGGACCGGTTCCCAGTCGAACTGGTCGGACCGGCCGGTCCGATCCGATTTTCTCTTCCCTGATAAATACCTATTGTGCCAGTAAAAGTGGAACTCTTTGCGTGTGTTTATTTCTTGTTATTTTTTTCGTTGACATTGGCTTCCATCTAGGAGAGCATTTTAGAGCCATCATTGGAGTTAACGTTAAAAAATTAAAAATCATTTTATGTTTACTAATTATGCTCAAGGGGAAAAATTGTGGGGGATAGTTGGTTTTAATTCTTTTTGTTTTGTTTTAGTACTTTTCAATATGTTTGTGGATTGAAAATTGCTTCTAGACGAAGATATTTATTCATAAATAAGATAGATATATTTTTATTAATATTATAAAATTATAAAAAAATTAATTGATAATATAAATTAATTAAAACCAATTAATATAAATTCTCACCTTCAGTTGTGGAATGGAAGATATTATTCAATAAATGAGAATGAGAGAAAATATTATTTTAAATGTTAGAGATTACTTTAAAATACTTTTGTGATGATGTATTGGAAAAAGATATTACTTTAAAATTATATAATTTAATAAAATTTTAAGTTAATATTTAAATGGAAAAGCTAGTAAATAATTTTTTACATCAATTTAGTCATTGAAAAATACACACAATATCTGTTTAGTCCCTAAGAAATTTTTTATGTCAATTAATTACTAAAACATACATGTAATATTACCTTGAGTCTTAAAAGATACATGTGACATTTATTTGATTTGCCAATTCTATAAATTAATGAACTTATTGAATATTACATGCATTTTTCAAATACCAAAGTGATATTACATATATCTTTCAGTTACTAAATTGATGCCAAAAATCTTTTAGGGCCAAAGTTAATATTACGTGTATATTTTAGATACTAAATTAATGTCAAAAGTCTTTTAGGAACTAATTAACATCATATATATCTTCAGGGGTATCAACGAGTTTAATTTATTTAAATTTATATAGGTAAATAATTTGTTAAATATATTCATTGCAGGTAAGAAAAAAAAATGATGAAGCAATACATTTGGATCTAGGGTTTAAGGTTTAGGATTTAAGTTTGATTAGATTCTTTTAAGCAAAGGAAAAAGAAAGTAATTACTTAACAAAGAAGCAATATTAAAATTCCCTCCTAGTAATATCAAATCTAATCAAACCTAGATCTTGAGAGACTAATTTATTTATACAATATTAGTCAAGTTAGAATACGGGGTTTCAATATATTATTTATTAATGGATATTATTGATTTAGTATCAATTATTTGTTGAAGTTATTTATAGAATAAATATGTCATGGAATAAATAGTTATTGCATAAGTAGAATAGTTATTGCATATATTTAGTATCAATTATTTGTTCTTCAAAGTTCAAAGCCTACTCCCAACCAGTAACAGCCTATGTCGTGCCCAGGGGTGCAAAATCAAATTTTAGAAGCTCATGGGGTAGAAACAAGAACCTTAGAAGTCACTATGCAACGGTTAAAAACATGGAGGTTCCCTATGGCCCAAAACATTCAGGGCCCACCTTAAAAGCCACCAACCAGACAATGTGGCGTACACAAAAGTACTTGTCCGACCGAGAAAAAAACGTACTTGCAAGTTGCAACCTCTGCAATGGATAATGTCAAGACGAGCTGTCCACACCCCAAAATCCCAATCGTAATTTATTTTATTAATCTATATATTATTTATTATTAAATAGGATATAAATTTTATTGAAGTAGGACATGTTTTATCTAATAATAAATAAAAAATAAATCAATACTACCTCCTTTACTGCTATGAGTATAATTGCCGTCACATAGCATTAAGGCGTACCTTAGCATTAAAGTGAAAGCGATCCACACCATTCCAATTATCTATGTCATAAGCCGTAAAGTGTTTGCAGGATGCAGCCACCTTCAACCGGATACCATCCGTTCCCTGTAGCCCCCTCACGTAATTGGCAGCATATCTACCGGCTAGCAATGGGTCCTCACCGGGAGTCTCCTGTCCACGGCCCCACCTTGGGTCTCTGAAGATGTTCACGTTTGGGCTCCAATATGTCAGCCCCGCCATCCCTCCATTGTACATCGCTCTTGCTTCATCTGAGACGACCTGTCAGACCAAAAGAGAGAGAGAGAGAATTGCTTATGTCCTATATTCATTTCGATCAATTTTTATTTCAATCAGTTTTCAAATCAAATTATGATATGTGGTCGTTATTTTTAAAATGAATAATTTAAAAATTGAAAACATACACTCTATTTAAAAAAGTTGTTCACTTCTCATTATTTTGATTTGAGTGTTAGATGTAATGAATATAAGAAACTCGATCTAAATTATAAATAAAAATAATTGAGATGACTTGTGTACATCATTATAAACGAACGCAGGTTTGGATCTCATAAATTTTTTTTGGTTGGTTTTAATTCAAACATACATGTATGAACCTATAGGTTTTAGTCTTTATTGCATATAATTGTTGACTGTCATTATGGATTAAATGACTTGACATGTCGTGCTAGCTTGTTTAACATAAACAGTCCATCATTAAAAACTGGAGCTAAACGGTTAAAAATGTTTAGATTGAAATAAAACAAAACTAAATTCAATTCAAGGACAAAAACCAAAGTTCTTATTTTACAAGACACAAACGCATTTAAGCTTAGAATATTTAGTTATTCTAAAACTATAAGAATAATATAAATTATATAGATAAATAATTATTTTAATACACCATTGATATGAAAAATATAGTATCACCAATCACATATCACTATATGTGACTTATATTTGTGAAAATTAGATATTTTTATCGATGTGATAATATATAATTAAATTAATTTATAGATAAAAGTTAACTATATTTATTAATATGAAAATATATGATTAAATAATTATATAAAAAAATTTTTATATTGTTAATACATCGAAATTAAATATTACTACTTGAATTTAATACTCATATCAATGCAGTGAAGCAGACTTAAGGTGCGTTTGTTTCTTTTTTGTTTTAAGTTATTGTGAAACTTAGATATTATATATAATTGAAATTTCAAATTAATACTTATTTAATTTAAATAGAATTTTATGATAAATATTTTGATATGAGATGAACTCAAAAAATGAATATTATATTTTCTCTGTGTATGCAACCATGCGTCGACTAAGAAGTTCAAAGGATAAGAAAAATATTATCATTAATTATTAAATTTTTTTATATATTTTCTTTATAAAATTTTTAATAATGTCATTTAATTTATAGTCGTAAATCATATAAACTATTTAGTTTTTATAACAATTATCTCAAAAATGATTAAACAAATTATTTATATATAAATAATTGAAAATGTAAAATACGTTACACTCAATATCAAACTCCTAATAATTATATATTTGAAAAAGACAAGTATTGTGTAAGTCCTGATTGCTGCGTGGTTTATGTTTCGACTTAATTGCACGCAAAAGTAATTAATACAAATACTCACCTGACCAATTGCTTCCCACAATGATGCATTGAATGAAGCAGCAGTGGTGATGACTTGCGGGAAACTAGTGGCACCAGGGAATGGGCCACCGAACTTTGTTCCAGGGCCCACATTTGACACCCCATGGAGTGCCTCAGACCACCATTCGTATCCTTTGATCCCAAGCCTTGGAACTGCAGCGGCATTGTTCACTAGGAGCCTAACCTTCTCTTGCAGTGTCAGCCTCCCAATGAGGTCCTTCACCCTCGCCCCAGTCGGCAGTGACACCCTGCAAAAGGGCAAGCTCTTTGTGGCTGCGTCCTTAGGGTCACAGGCGAAGGGGTCACGTGCCTCGCCACCCAATAGGAGGAGGAGGAATAAGATAGGGATGAGGGGTGATGAGAAGATGGAAGCCATTTGAGAAGAAAAATAATAAAAATAAAGATATTGTGTGTAAATGTAAAGCGTTGGTGGTTTGTGTAGTTATGGAGTGGAGGGAACGAACAATAATATATATACATAGGTGAGGGGACGACATATCCAAATGTCACTGTTCATTGTAGTTGACTTGCGTTGTAATAGAATGAGCTAGCTAATTAGCGGGCCATTTTGATGATTGGATTTTTCATTATGCGAAAAAAAAAAAAACAGAAAAGCAGTTTTCAGGAAAGTAAGCAACTTGGCTGGTGAGACTTCAATAAAAGTTGGTCACTAGCAAAGAAGATCGGTAAGACAATTTAACAAATTAACAACCAAGAGAATCTACCTTCTGCCTGCAGCCATTTTTTAAATTTGTTTTTGCTTGTTTAATTAGTGCATGTATCACCAAGTGTGTGTTTGGACGGAGGGGGAATGTAATAATTTTGGCAAATTCAGAACCGTGGGGTCTTCTTGTAATAATTGTTTTACAGCATTTTAATTTTGTTACTTTTGACATAATTTTTCTACATTAATTGAATCTTGTGCACGACTCACTCACTTATTTAGGGATGTGTTTAAAAGATTAAATCGTGGCGTTAAATTAATATTGGTATCATAGGCAGTATTAGTCTAACCCTTTGATTGGATGGGCTTTGGTGATCATGTTACGGGGTACGGTTGGCCCTATTTTAGACATTAATAATTACGGCATATGGATTGTGTTAGATTGACTCTACTTATTTTCGGGTAATAATTTCTATCGTTTTATCTGGCAGGCATTACTTATTTTGGCCTGAAAAATATGTTCAGATTTTTTGACAAATATTATGATAATTGCTGGATGAAAATTCATCTAAAAAGCTAATAATTATAACATATAATTTTGAATATAAAATTCTAGTAAAATTTTGTATTTTCTAGTATTTTTCTTTGTGATATTTCCTAGTTTAGAAAATATATCTACAAATAAGCGAGTGAGTCCTGCACAAGATTCCTTTGTGATAGTTCCCAGTTTGAAGGTCCCCTCGTTTTGAGCTTTTATGTTTATTAAAAAAAAAAAAAATAAAGTTTAGAAGTCTAAATAAGTTATGGCCGAAACAAAAGAGAAAGAAGCAGGAGGAATTAGCAGCATTTATTACCTACTTTCTAATGCTCATGGAAATTGACAGGTGTTGTTTACTATGTTTTTTCCTCGACCAAAATGTGCATGCAGTATTCTATCAAATGTATGACTTGACTTTGATATAAATTATTGTTGGTAGATGATTTGTAATTTCACCATTAATTTTTGTTGAGATTGATTTAATTTAAAATCTTACTTCACTTTGATTACAATCTTCACTATTTTATTAGTAAATAAAACCGCTGTTGAGCTATATATATTTAACTATTCATAAGTTACTTAGTTTTCACTGTTATGGTTGAGCTGTTAACTTTCTGAAATGGACTAAAACTGAAATAGGTTGAGTATATCACACATTATTCAAAGGGAGCTGATTAAAAAACAATATAATAGCAAGAAAAGTGGAGTCAGGTCCAACGGAAATTAGAGACGAAGAAAGCTTGGCCAATTATTGTCCCTTGCACCAATTTTAATTTGGATATCTGCAAAAGTGCTCGTTGGTGGAGAGTAGCTTCGCTTACAAGTGAGGTGAGGATCAAAGCAGTACTTCTGCTTGCTCAGATAAATCAATCGTTTCAAACCCAAAGCCAACCATGGTGGTGGATATGTCATCTGGACTGAGATAGCTGCGCTACCGAGAGACAGGGAATAAAAAAACAAAGGAAAAAGGGTATTACACTTTACGAAACAAGCAGCATAAGTGTTTGATCCAAATTGAATCCACTAGGATCAACTTTAAGCTAATTAACTTAATCAAGTATATAAGAAATCTCGAGTTATGGAGATTTGTGCTAAAAGAAAAGATTAATCCTTTAGCATATAAGCTCTTCAAATCAATATATAAAGTCATTGGACAAGATCAAATTAAGAGGAGTCAAATGGAAAAAAAAGAATTACATTAATGACTGAAAGTTATTACAACGAAATTGAAAAACGAAATGTAAATGATAAACAAAAGGCTAATTTATGGAGACTTGGAATCGTATCCCCATTTACACAAACCATTTATAGCCTACTAGCAACATTAATACACAATAATGGTTGTCCCTATTTTTTAGCAACTACTACTCCTTCGTCATCCTGCATGCACATTCACTAGCCTTAAACTTATGGAGCCGCCATTTTCCCTTTGTTGGGCCACTATCTCTTTGTGATCATACAAACCCCAACCATTCACCTTAGTCGTCCGAAGCTTTCCTTTGTCATGGGCTTGTGTTTTCATTGAGCCCAGCTTAATTTCCCAACCATAGCCATCTTCCAGTTTTTATATTTGGCCTCTGTTAACCCTTTGTGTTTTTTTTTTTTTGGGGTCTCCAACACGTGCCTCCTACACGTCTTAGTTCAATAGCCATTATGAGCTATGAGATGTCAATAAATGTTCCAGGCCAAACTTTCTAGCCATTACCGCTGTCCTTCTTCTTCAACTTCTTTGCATGATTGTTGGAACCTCCATTTACCTTGAATTTTTGTTATGATCTTCTTCTTCTTTGAATATTTCCACTTCCTTGCTTCTTTTTCCTCATCTGTATCATTAATTATGTCTTCATCTCAAAGCTCTAATTCTTAAAACCCTGATTCTTCTCCACCCTTGGATAACTGATCTCCCTCATTCAGCTTGCTTCATGACCAATCAAGCTAAAGATTCAGACATAGTTATGGCCACTCTTGAATCTTTGTAAAAATCAATGACAACAGCCAAAGAGTCTTCATCCTTTAAGAAGGACAAGATTGTAGCCGTTTTGATTCCCTGTCATAATGAAGGTACCAATTACATACTTGGTCCTATTGTCTCTGAATTGTCCCTTTTGAAACCCTTGGTAGAAACTTACATAATCCTCAACAACTTTGAACTCCCCATCTATTATAGCTAGTTTTCTATTCTCAAACGCCCTTATAAAATTCGAGGCTGGCCTCGCCCTAGTGAGCTAAAAACTTCCACTACTTCCAAGGCCTTCATGGGTCTCCTCTACTTTTTATATCTTTGGGTGAATGAGTGTTTCCTTTTTCTCTTCTATAATAGTGGAATAGTCGCAGTTCCTGTTATAGGTGCCTCTGTTGTAGCCAACAAGTTCAGGGGCGTCCTTATTCTTTCCCAAACAGCCTTTCAAATCATGGATCAATTGTTCAGAATAAATCAGAGGACTTTCATCGATGCTTTCCCCTTCATGTATCATGAGGTTAGGCCATCCTAGGTTTGTGTAGATCAACTCCAATCTTCTTCTAAAGAATTGGCTATCGTGGCTCCCAATTGGGCCAGCAGTGTCACGGTTAGAGATCTATTCAATGGAGTTGATCCCATCTCTCAATATAGCAAGGTTTCTATGGAGCCTTAATGTGTCAATCTTTTTGTGATTCATTTGGGTTTTGTCTAAGGCTTTGTTTGGGAGTTTGGAGGGAAAGGGAAGGAAAGACATTGGAAGGGAAGGAAAGATGAGGGAAGGAAGGAGTTTAGGGGATTAACCCTCCATTTGTTTGAGAGTGTAAGATATATAGAGGGGAGGAATTGGGGGATTTGTGGTCTATTTTTACAATTTTACCCTTTATTATAATATTTAATTGTTTTATTTTTATATAATTAATTATTTTAGTTAAAAATACATATTTCTATTCATAAAAAACATGAAACAGAAAACTTATTTTTTTTACACTTTTATCCAATAATAATATATTTATTATTTTATTTTAAATAATTAATTATTCTAAAAATAATTATTTATTTTGGAAAAAATTTAAAAACTACTTCTCCCTCAAATTTTTTACTCTACATAATAGATCATTTAAGAAAAATATCTCTTTATTTTTTGTCTCTAAAAATGACTTTTCTCATCAATATTTTTAAGAAATCTATCAATTTTTTTAATAAATTATTTTAAAAATTCATATTTATAAAAAAATAAATATACCATGCAAAAAATTTGTATTTACAAAAAATTACAAAAAGGACAAAAAAAATGTAATTATCAATTGAATACACAATCACAACTTGCAAAAAGAACAAAAACAGCAAATATTGTTGGTCCAACAGTTGGTAATTTTTTCATAATAATATACGAGTTAAAAAAAATTCATTAATTGAAACTCAAGTAGTCTAACAATGTCATATTAAATTAATCTAAATACTAAATAATTGGTTCACAAACAAAATCATTTAAAAGCAACATAAAGAAGGACCACCATCTCAAACACCAAACACGTGTATATTTTAGCTCACATCATCAAAATCAACCAGATGTTCTCATATAACAAGGGATGTACTCTACCATCCTTTTTCAAAATTTTCCAATTTATTGGAACTTAATCATTGAAGTTAATGAAAATGAATAATTCTATGTACAAGGGACAAATAAAAACATGTTGCTATTGCTGACAACCTCTCCTTCGATCTAATGTACATATATTCATACATTATAATACATGAGAGCAAAAATGTTGATTTATACAATCCAAGTCAGCTATGGCTCTGCAAGTGCTTAAAATTAGCCTCCACATCAGATCAGTAGAAACTCAATTTAAGTAATGGAAATCACCAACATTAAAATTTCATGGAGAATTCCTTCACTATTTATTGATCATAAATTTTGGGGGTGGTGATTAGAGTGAATATTTTCAGTTGTTGCTTGTGGAGAAATGGTCAATTGAAGAAGTATCGAGACTTGAGTATGTTTGACGAGTCAAAATCGCCCCTCTTTGGCAGTGATGAGCCCTTCAAAGTTGAATGGGAGCCTATGATCTGAAATTGCTCTAATAGTATTGATGTTATCCGTCCCATTAATTTTGTACATGTACGGGTTGGAGCCAAAATCGCCAACTCATGAGATCTAAGAAAAGAAACACAAGTTAGCACAATGAACCTATGATTCACGGGGAAAACCAAGACACATTAAATATAATCCTGTGTCCTCACTCCTAGGCAACAATTCAGGTATAATAGGTGAGTGAGTAAACCATGATTACTACAATTCTTTTTGACCCGCAATTATCTCCCAGGTGATCACTGTGAGAATTATTTGAAATGTGAGCTATAACGGTGAAAAATAGAATTATTCGCATGTTTTGTACTTGAAAATATAATGGTTGGCACTAAAGCACTAAATAACTATGAGCTATACTGTTATGAAAAACTTGATCAAAGCAGAGGGATTCTCACTAAACAGATTGGGAAAAACCAAAAGCAACAACATGTGATTGCAAAAGAAACAGACAAATCACGATTTGACCCCTGTAACCAAGAATACAACAATCAAGGCCATGCTCCATATATCATAAACATCAAGGCCATGCTCAACACTTAAACTCCTAAAAAAAGTGTAGCATTCCAAAAAGTTGGATCAATACCTTTTAGCTAATCTAAAATGGAAGGATCAAAACAAAATAATCTGGTTCAAACTAAATTTAAACCTCCCTTTTAACCTCAAATATAAAATGGACGATTTCTAAATCAAAATTATAAAAAAAAAATAGAGGTTTGAGTAAGTGGGAACCACCAACCTGCTTAGAAATTTAAAATATGAAGTTTGTTGAAACAATTACATAGAATGAAACTATGAAAAATAAAATTATGGAAGTTTGCAAACAATATGAACAAATCTAGACAAAGGATTCTAAAATAACTTTAAGAATATGATACAAAGACCAATACCAACGCCAATAGGGGATTACCAATACAAACAATAAAAAAGGAAAGAAGATTATGAAAATTCAATTAAATGATCAAATCAAATGAAAAAATTGAATTAATACTCGTGAAAAATTCAGGACGTATTTTGAATCTTGCTAACTTTCTAAGAGTGGATTTTCACCCTAAGAAATCCTGATGGAAATAACTTTGAAACATAAAAAACATAGTTAGATTTAGTGATTCAACTGCCCTGAATTTAAAATTTGTTCACATGAACTATTAAAGTAGAATTTACATGAGATTTTTAGAGCATCCATAGATATGTTAACATTGCATCTCTCTGTCATTTTATACTATTGTTAGCAAGTTTACAATTTAGATAGTATTTTACAACATCATAAATCAAATGGAGACAACATGACAATAAGGCACTATAGAGAAGTTTATTCTCTACTGCGTACCTGAAATTATGATGTTTATGATATATGGAGCATGTCTAGGCTTAAATTTAGACTCCCAGATCATGCTTCAAAGGGGTGCAAACTAAGTTTTTATCTCATTTCAGACATGCTTGGCAAAATCAAGTTATGGCTAATAGAGTTTTGACATCAAATATGCAAGTGAAAATTTAAAGCTTTTCTATTGCGTTGATATCATTCACAAAACAAAATCAAATCTTCAACTACCTTTTAGAAGAAGAACAACAAATCCTTTTCCTCCTAAATGGGATCAACTACATGTATCAAGTGAACCCATTATGTCCTAGAATAAACTATATCTATACCCAAATCATTTAAATTTAAGCTTCTCTTAACAGTTTCATCTCTGTCCATAGTTATCTTTTACAAGAACTCTATTAAAAGTTGACACCATGGTCACCATGGTCAATTCCTTGAACTGGCACCTAACTTACAATAGTCATTGAAGTGTCATTAATTCTAGTAAACCAAACACGTGCTTTTACACATAACCTTTTCCCCAATGTAATGAAACCTAAACTCCAAAAACCAAATTCAAGACGTCCTCTACATATTAATCTTATTATGTATCATCAAATCCACTCAATCCCACTTCAAACACTAGACACAAACAGAAACCAAAGAGTAATGAACTGAATTGCAAAATAATTAATTAAATAAATAATTATTAAATGAAGAAGATAGATCCATAGAGAGAAAGAGTGAGGTAGAACCTGCGTAGTTGTTGGTGACGTGGACGGTGCCCTTGAAGGTGGAGCCGAGGAAAACACCAACAACGTCAACGGCAGCAGCATGGCGATGCAACACTGTGATCCTCCCTTTCTTCACTTCCCAGCTTCAATACGAAAATGAAAACACGATCTAAAAATGTATAAGCTGAAGCCGTAAGCGAAATCCACAGCACATAAGAAGGTGGTCATCCTCATCAATTTGTCCTTCTCAATGTAACAGATTGAATCGAATGCAAGAAGATTGGGATTAGGGTTTAAGGAAATTGGGATTAGGGTTTGAGTATCATTCACAAATGAAGGTTACAGAGATATGTGATTCTTGTGTGTGTCTATGTTTGAGAGAGATGTATGGGGTGGATATTTTTGAAATTGATTAATATGAATGGGGATAAAATAGTATTTTCAGTTCATATTTAAGTAAAAACCCCCCAAAATGGAGGAACTCAAAATGGGAGTGAATGGAGGTTTAGGGAGGGTTTTAAAAATTCTGCAAACTCCTCTTTCTTCAATTAACAAAACTCAAAAACACAATCTAATCCTCTAAAACCTTTCCCTTCCTTTCCTTTCCCCCCTAAATTCATCTTGCAAACAGACCCTAAGGGGTACTTGCATTATTTCATCCCAAGGTAGACGGGGATGAACCTTTGCTAGCCCTTCTTCAAAAAGCAATTTATGTGGTTGAAACGCCATCAATCATTGTCGACTAGACCAATTTGAGCTGAAGCCATTTACAATTTGTCCTCCTCCTACTCCTAATATCACGGCATGGTAGCACATGATTTTTTTTACCATGCATCCTTCTAACCCATTCCCTCTTCTAGACAAGCTTTCCGCAAAATTCCTAGCCTCTTCCTTTAGGCCAAAGGCTGCTAGACAAGAAGCTCCTCGAGCTCCCTTAAGTGTCTTTTTGTTTCATCCTGATTTCATTTTTATATTTCCTTTCCTTTTATTTCCCTAACTACTCCTTTTTATTGTTACTATAATAAGCACTGTCATTGTAGATGTGGAGGCTCATGTTCCTCCTACTTATAAGCCTACTCTAGCTAGGAGGAGTGCTTATCAAAACTCTAGTGTTATTCACATTAATGTAGCTACTCCAAGTGCTCTAGTATCTATTCTAGACTCTTCCCTTAGGGTACTCTTGAATTTGTAAATTTTCCTTTGAACTCACTGACAGGGGATGTCACTACCTCCTCAAATTAGAAAATTGGAAAATTGGGGGTTTGGAGAATTAAATTAAGATAATTAAAATTAACTAAGAAAATTCAATAATTAAAGGCACTAGTGCAAGGTATTCCTAGGATTGGAACTAGTTATCATATATCAAATATTGAATACATTAGTGGAAATTAGTAATAAATTACTAGCAATTATACAAAAAACTAACAACCCAAGGATTGGCATAACCTCTAGAATTCGACCAGTGCAAATAACTAACAAACGGAATCCCAATTTAATTAGAAATTATATTGATTTAAAGTACCAATTGCTATAGCCTAACTGCCAATCGGAAAGTTAATTCTAATGTTTTCTTTTAAACATGAACCAATGGATCCATCAATTTATGCCCAAAGGGTTTCCTTAAACAACCATTGCCAATTTAGTTATTTCAATAAAAATTGTAACAATTGAAACAATAATTATAAGAATAGAAATTGAAGAACATTGAGAAAACTAATGCATTCAATATAAAAAAGGATCTTAAACATCATTGCAATCCATCCGAAAATCCTTATACTAGTAGGAAAATCTACTCCATCTCTGAAGGATTACAATAATGAATTAAAAATGGTATTTGAAAATCATAGCAATAATATTTGCCACAATTTCTAAGAACAAAGTCAAGTCACCAATGGAATCCCTTCAAGGAAAAGAATAGAGAAAATGATGTAGAGAGATGTAGAGAGAGAGAATCCTAGTTGCAAAAAGTCTGAGTCAAAAACTAGGGTAAAAGTCTATGTTAATCCCTTAAATACTGCTATCTAAGATAGCCCAAAGTGAGGCCTAAAAATATATTAATTATCTGTAATCCCATCATTGCAAGGTGAGCACAAGCTTTAGTTTTGTTGCTTTTATCGAGCACTGTAACGCTCACCCAAGAGTGAACTTTCGCAGTTTTCCTCCTTTTCAGCTCCAAGCTCTTTCCTAAAAGTTTTCAGCCTTGTTCTTGGCACTTTGCACTTAATCCCGAAGCTTTTGTATACAAAACCATACTCAAAGATACATGTTAAAGGCAACAGCCTATAATCCAATAATTATTCCAAAATTAGTGCAATAGTCAATAATTCTATAAAAAATATACAATGAGGACTAAGTCAATAATCTTAATTATTTACATCAATAACTAAGTGAAACATATGCAAAAAGCTAAGGTTTAGAAATAAGATAAGTGGCATGAATGCCCTTATCAAACTCCCCCATACTTAAGCTTTCATATGTCCTCATGTGAAAATAAGATTAGGTCAAGGCATGGATGAGAAGGAGTAGACAAGGAATTAAGATGCACAGCATAAAAACTAGACTTATATTCTACTATAACTCTAAAAATGCATGATACATGATAAGAAATGACAATACACTAATTCAGTGAACCTAGAGGCACAACAGTAAGCTTTCACACCAACAATCAAGGGAATCTCAATAAGCAAGGCATGAATAAGAACATAGCACACAAGGTAGAATCCACATATATGATGCATGGACCATGTACAAAAATCTTCCCTAGGTCAGTGTTTGCTATTCATTCACTCAAGTGTTTTTGGTTATGATGTACACTCAATCACCTTAAGTGAAAATGCACTACCATAGGTTTGCCACAGGTCTCATTCTCTATTTGTCACACATACATGCATACTGAATCAAGAGGACTTGTTTTGTGTTGTAATGAGGCTTAGGTGAATGTGGGAAAATATATAGGCCAATAAGCTAAACCTCTAGTCAAAGAAGAGCAAATGTATAAACCATGAGCATAGATGCTTAAGGGTACACTTTTTCCAATTCAACATAATTACAAACCTTTAATTTGCAATATAGCACACCTTCAACCCTACTATTTTAGATTTTTTTTTCAATTAACTTTGCTTTTTTTCTTCCTTTGTGTGCCAGTTGCTAAATTTGTTTTTGGCCACTCATGGTTACACATTGTCCCTCCTTCTAAATTTGGACATTTCCTCATGCTCTCCCCCAAACTTATGCTCAAGCACATATAGAAATGCACAAATGTTCTCATAAGCCTAAAAGGTTGGGAATTTTCATGGTTTTTCACTTTTGGCTAAGAATGTGCTAAATCAAAAGAATATGCTATAAGACTTAAAGGGGTTAGACAATGGTAACATGCAAAAGTTGGCTATATGGATAAGTGGCTAAAATCAAGAAAAGTGCCTCAATCATATTCAAGCATGCACATGGAAACATATTTTCAAACAAGACCCTAAGCAAGTTCTAGAATGCAAATCCAAACAAGGATACACACATGAACAAATAAGGATGGCACATGATAGTCCAATCAAAGAGGCTCAAAATCTCAAAGGTAAATATCATTACTCAATCCACAGTGAATCGCCAAGCATGTAATACAAAACAAAGTCAATGCCAACTAAGTCAATATAGTGCATGTGGTGTGAGCCTGTGCATGTAACCTCTAAGATGTCAAAAAGATGGTGTAAAACACAAATAAATGCAAGAATCAAAACTAAAAATAACAAGAAATGAAATGCAGAAATATAAAAGAGAAAAGTAAAGAACTCCCTCATGGTGGGTTGTTTCCTACCCAGTACTTTGCTTTAATGTTCTAAAGTTGGATGGTCAGGACCTTCTTGGAGAGTGTGCCACTTCAACCCATAGAAATGCCATATGAGCCCTTAGATACATAGGGGCTTTGTGGAGGTGCTATAGCCGGTGCCCATCAATTGCACAACAAATCATGAACTTTGGGTTCTCTAACTTAATTGCACCATTAGGGTGCACCTAGGTGACCAAGAATGGTCATTTCCACCTAGACTTCAGCCTTCTAGTCATAAATTTTGCTCGAGGTTTATGCAGTAAGATTCTTTACTCACTCACAGAGCTTTTTTCCTAATATGGCTTGATTATGAAGCACCCTTAATACTAATGACTGCTAGTTGGGTGGTGTACCTATATCTACAAGCTCAAAGTATTCTAACACATCAAGATCATCATATCCTATGGAAGAAGAAAAAGTAGGAATTGGGGGATGTGTATCCTTACTAAGGAAACTACCACATGCATATTCCACTAAGGAGTCAATGACATCGATGTCAAACACAGAGTATTTATCATGGGGAAATTTCATAGCATCAGATAAGCAAAATTAGACTATCAAGTCCCCATACTCCATGGATAATCTGCCAGCATAAACATCAATCATGGTTTTAGTAGTTTTCAAAAAAGGTCTTCTCAAGATTAACGTATGCTAGGTAGTATCAATGTCATTCTACATAGAAATCAGTAGGGAATATTAGGAATATTAAATTATTTACCTATACTAGGACATCCTCCAATACTTCCTCTGGCCTAGTGATGTTACAATTAGCTAGATTTGTATCCTGGTGGGCTTGAGCTTTCCAAAATGCAAGGACTAGTAAAGTGATTTTGGTATAACCTTGATACTAACCCCAAGATCAATCATAGCTTGCCTTATGTACAAGATCCCAATGGTGTAAGGAACATAGAATGTGCTTGGATCTTTGTACTTGGTTGGTAGATGCTTGACTTGATAATGGAGGAAGAATTTACCCCTATAGTCATCTTCTCCTTCTCACTGCCCTTTATTCTCCTCCTATTAGTGCAGAGATCTTTTAAAAATTTTGCATACTTTAGGATTTATTTGATTGCATTCAATAGAGGTATATTCACTGTAACGCTTCGATTTTTCTTGCTGTGCAAAATAACCAAAATACCCCTGAGGTAATTTTTGCACAAGAATTGAGGACGACCAGTCCAGCCTATCCTCAATAGGGTATTTTAATATAAGAATGAAACTATATGTGGTTTAGATAGCAATATGTGTGAAAGTCACAATCCCTGATTTTTCGTATGTGTAAAATGACCAAAATGTCTCTAAGGTTACTTTTGCATGGAAATCTAGGATAACTGGTCCTGGCTATCCTCAAGGGGTTAGTTTGATGTTTTAAGGGAACTAGATGTGTTTTGGATAGCAACAAATATGAAAATCTCAATTCATGATTTTTTCAGTGTGCAAAATTACCAAAATACCCATGAGGTAATTTAAAGTGGGATTAAGTGATGACTGGTCCCAGTCAACGCCCAGGAGTTGGTTATGTTAATTAGAAGGGATATATGATGTCTGGATGAGTCCTGGAGAGTTTCCCTATAAAATTAATATTTTGCCCCATAGTTAGTGCTAATTAAGCTTAATTAAAGTAATTAAGGACCTATAGGTAATATTAGGCTTTAATCAAATATTAATTATTTTTATTAATTTTTTTTAGTCCAAATAATAATTTTGAGTTAATTAAGGCCCAATAATGGTTAAAGAAACTTAATTTTACTCTTAGTGGAAGATTAATGAGAAAGAGACAAAAAGTGCTTTATGAGAAGCAAAAGTAAAACTAGGGGACAAATGATACATTTTCTCTCTTTCTTTTCCTAAGAATTAGGGATATGTTGGTGTTTGAATTTTGAATTAATTGAGTTTAGCCTCATTAATCATGCAAGACAACTCTCTAACCTTGTCTTGAAAGCTTTCCCCTCATTAAACCTACCCTTAATGCCAACCTTAACACTCATGAAACACAAAATATCTCACCCACTCTCCCCCTCATTGCCATGATAACTCCTCCCTTTCTTACTCTCATATTTTGATCTTTTTCAAACCCATACACACACATACTCTCTCATTCCTTACCATCCACTTTTTTTTGCCAAAACATGTGCATTAAGTTGTGCAAAAAAAAAAAAAAAATACTCTTACTCTCTCCATCTTGAGCTCTCTTCTTTCTCTTATTCTTCACCTTCAAGAATCCCCATTTTTGTTCTCTAACCAAGCTTCAAACCTCAAACAAACACACCATCACCATAGATCGACCCCAAAACACTTAAGCTTTTAACCCCACACACAAAAACACAACAAAAATGCTTCCCTTATTTTCTTTCCTCTTGGCCGAAACCATAGACCTTCTCTAAAAGAAGATTTTTCTTCTCTTTTATTCACAAGAGATTAGACATTTTCATTTTCAACCAAGAGGCACACTTGGTAGGGATTTTTCTCTTATGTTTTCTTTTCTTTTCTACTCTTTCTTTTGATTTGGTTGTGATCAAGGCCATAGCCTGATGATGAGTGCTCTTGATGATGGTTGTAATACTATCATCTGTATGACCTTTAGAGCTTAAGGCTTGATCTTTGGTTTCGAAAAAAAAGAGAGAGAAAGAATGTTCATTTGTTTTCTTTGGTTGTTTCTTTGAGCTTGATGATGAATCCAAGAGAATGAGGTTCTTAGAACCATGAAGTTGAGGGACTCTAAAGCTCACTTTTATTTTGTTAAGATTAATGGAGTTGAGAGTTTCATTCTTTGATTTCTTAGGTTCTTGAGCTCTAAAGATATGTAAAAAATAATGTTTTGAGAACTAGTTTGGACCGGTCGGTTCAACCGGTTTAATCGAGAACCGGTCATCCATCCAGTCTGATCATGCCACGAGACCTGAATTGTCAAATATCTGATTTAAATAGTAAGAACTGGTCAAAAATTGGTGAACCGGATAAATTGCTTTTATTATTACAGTTGGCCAGTTTTTGTCTTTTTCTAGTAAAAAAATGCAAAACAAGAAAAGAAAATAAGAAGGAAAGGGAGGCTATTTGCAATAGAGAGGTGCTGATGCATTGATGCCCGAGCCAAATGATAGAGAGGTTGCAATTTGTAACATATCCTCATCCTTTCAATCTCTTTGCAAACATTGGGGTGTTGATGCACTAGAGGCCAGTGCTAGGTGTCATGACCCCGTGACTATAGAACTCATGAGAGTGGGGGTTTCCTTCTCCCTATTTTGGTTTATATCCCCAATCTTTTTTTCAGCAAAATCTTCTTGCTTCTTTGTGCGATACTATTGCATAAGCACAGAGTTAAAAATGGAAGAAACTCTACTAAGTGGCTGTGCACAAGAGATGATGAGAGATGTAGTTTGCTGGGTTGAAAATATGTGGTTGAAGGTGAGGCACATTAGTTGAGGCAATGTGTGATACATTGTTACCCAGCCCATTTTGTGTGCCAAGAGGGGAGTCCACTTGCTAACAACTCATTTCCTTTCTTGACCCAAAAATAAAAGCTTATGTCCTCTTTTTTTTTTAAAAAAAAAATTGAATAATAAAAGTTGGTTAACCAAAAAATATTGAAAACTAAAAAAACTAAAAGGATATTAAACTACTAATAATGAAATAAGGCTATAGTATCTAATAATTTTTATTTATTATATATTATATAATTCCATAGTATATATAATTAATACATATTTATATTATAAAAAAATATTTTTTTTTATTAAACTTTAGTTAAATCCCGATTAAACCTTTGAACCTTTGAACCACTGCCTAGTCCGATTCAATGCCCGATCCGATTTTTAGAACTTTGGTAAGAATGGATTTGCATTCATGTTTATATTTAAAGTGCACAAAGAAAATTTGAAAGAGTTAGAAATCCAAAAGGGGCAAAAATGTGATGTTTAAGTAAATAGAATCTTATTAATGAAATTTTAAGTTTTGCCACTATTTGAATGGTGATAATTAATTTCTCAAAGCGATAAAATCATTTCAAGTATTTTAAATGTCTTAGAATAGATTTTGAGAAAAACTAGTAACTAGAAAGTGTTAAAGATGTAATTTTTAAAGCTTTTCATATTTTTAATTTTGCCATTGTTACTCACTATTTGGTAATGTTCACGTGGCTAAAAAAATGTTAATAATTTTTTAAAATGATTTCAAGTGTTTTGAATGTCTTACAATAGCTTTTGGGAAAAACTAGTAACTAGAAATGGTTAAAAATATAATTTTCAAAGCTTTTTATATTTTCAATTTTGCCATTGTTACTCACCATTTGACACTATTTGGTACTGTTTTCAACTATTCATGAGGTTTGAAAATGTAAATAATTATTGTAAAAATTATTTTCGACATCCTAGATGCTTAAAAGGATAATTACAAGTGTTAGATTGCATAACTTTGCAAAATGTGGAAAATTGTACCTTAAACTTCTCAAAATAGGAATTTTGGCCAAATGAGTTTAATTAGAGTTAACGATGATTTTGAATGTGTCCATGTGTTCAAAATACTATTTATGATGTTAAGAATAAATTTTAGAAGTGTTGACATTTACTAAGTGTCAAAATGTGAAACTTTGCACTTTAATACCTAAAATCTAACAAAATTGGCCAATAGCCCAAATGGATTTTACAATGATTTCTAAAGTAGTGTGGGTCTTTTAAAAGTGTAAATTAAGATTGAGTCATTAGTTTTGAGAAAAAGTAATAAATGGGGAATTTACACTTTGACCCAAAATTTTTTAGAAATTTTAGTTTTGACCCCTTTTGAGGCAAAAGTGTAAATATCAATTACTTGATGATATTGGTACGAATGATATGTTATGAGGACTATGTTTATATGAATTGTTTGGGAATTATATGATTTAAAGTGATTATGGGGAAATATGTATTGATAATTATGTATGCTTAATTTTTGAATTATGCAAGTGATGATTACTGTCTGTATTGTATGTATCCTGTTGAGCTTAGCTTATGCATTAACTGAGTCCACTCCTTGATTTCTAGCATGCTAGGTAGGAGTATGTTTGTAACAGCCTTTACTACTTAATGGATTGACGACTGTCCCTACAAACCAACATGACTTTTTTCAGCATGCTTTGTCCTTACTCACACGCTTCTTGGGAAAACTTCCCAGGAGATCCCCCATTCCAAAATTGCTCCGGGTCAAGCACGCTTAACCATGGAGTTCTTTAGTGATGGGCTACTGAAAAGAAGATGTATCTTGTTAGTATAGGTTGTACAAATTAATTTATATAAATCATCCTCAACTGTGTAGTCCCATACCTATACAGTCGTAGAATCCCTCTCATTTGAGTGTTTAATTGGTTCATTCATGTACTATTCGCTTGGAAGGCCTTGTGAGGAGCTGCTCCTTGTATGTGCCTTCTTTGCATCGACGATCACTCCTCGCCCACATCCCTGGGCGTTACATGCCCATCAGCTTTTGCTTAGTTCGTTCCTGAACCACACTGTACTGGGAGAGGCAAGGCTCTGATACCATTTGTAACAGCCCATGCTGGTTTATGGATTGACGATTGTCTCCACAAACAAACACCGGTCTTTTCAGCATGCTTTGTCCTCACTCACACACTTCCGGGGAAGACGTCCCATGAGGTCACCCATCCCAAAATTGCTTCAAGTCAAGCACGCTTAACCATGGAGTTCTTTAGTGACGGGCTACCGAAAAGAAGATGCATATTGTTGGTATAGGTTGTACAAATCAATTCATATAAACCATCCTCACTTGTATAGTCTCATACCTATACAGCCTTAGGATCCTTCCCATTTAGGTGTGTAATCAGTTCATTCATGTATCTCTCCGCTTAGAAGGTCTTGTGAGGAGCCGCTCCTTGTCTATGCCTTCTTTGTACCGACAATCACTCATCGTCCTTGTCCCTAGGCATTACATGTAAAATGTAACACCCTAAAAAATTGTTAAAAATTAATTTGAGCTTTATTAGTCATAATTTCAAAAATCTGATAGGCATAACAATGATGAGGACAATCCAAGGGATCTATTAAAAAAAAATGAATAGTAACTTTGTGGACCCTACAGGCCTATCGGGACAGCTGAAACCTTAGAATTGAGACTTGGAGATGCCTGAAATTGAGAAATTATAGGATTAAGATTAGAAATATGTTGGAATAAAGATTTTATACCTATAATTAATTTTTAAGCAAAATCTAATTACCTGAGTAGGATATTTTACCCATTTGGTTAAATTACGATGTGTAGTTTTTACATCGCTTTCGTCTTGCAGTATAAACTTGCCACCTAAGGTGACAAGTGTGTGGTTTAGAAATATGCCACACCATTTCACTTTATGACTAACCAATGAGAACAATACAAAATTTTACCACTTTATCTTCAAAGAAAACATTTTCATAATACATTAATGTGATAAGTAGGGCTTTATTCATCCACTTTTCTTTTAAATTTTAATTTGAAATTTCTTGATTGATTGAGCTCGAAATTTTTATACATGAATATTGATGTGTTAATTTTGGTAGAGTTTGGATGATGTTAGATAAGCCATTTTCTCAAGACATGTTCTGATCCTTGATGTTGGAAATCCCATTTTTGAGTAAGCAAGTGAAAAATATTGATTTTATCATTGATTTAGAAATATGATCTCGAGCTCAAAATTTTATATGATGAATTTAGAATATGGAAGAGTTTCTAGTAATTTTCTTGGCTTATCTTAATCACTTTGCTAGTTTTAAAAAATGGGAAACCAAGTAAGTCAATGTTTCTGCCCAGCCAGTCCAACTTGTAGCATTGTATTTTTCTAATTTTATTACCCTAGCAAATGATCGAATTATTTATCGAAATTTTTATGAGATGTTAAGGACATATTGAGGTCCAACTCTAATTTTTAATACAAAGTTCATAGTTCATTTGATAGGGCAGAAAAATTGAAACTTTTGGCTGTTTACTGAAACTGTGTAGTTCCTAACCTTTGAAATTTTGAAATTTTATTAATATAGTTAGAGACCTTTTCATGGCTTGAAATTTTTACAGGGACTCCTTGATACATTGAATCATCTTTGAAAAATAGTTTTGCTTTATTCTAATGATGTTGGGTAATTTAGCTATAATTTCTCTTAGAACTGAAATTCTAGCAGCAAGCAAGGTTGGTGCGCTGAAGAAATGATAAAACATTTATGACTTGATCTCATTATGATTTATGAACTTATTGATGATGCTAGGCACATATAGATGTGAATAGTTATTTCAATTGCTTATATGTGTGAGAAAAGCATGATATTATTTCTTATTGAGCCTAGGAGTAAATCCAATTAGTTAGGGAGTAAACCTGGCTACTCTTGAATTGAGTCGGGGAGCAAACCTGGCTAGGATTAGATCTATGTGAATTGGAGAGAAAATCCAATATCATGTATAGGAATGAACCTAGAAGATCCGAGTGTGAATTGGAGAGAAAATCCAAGGTTTGCATATAGGAATGTACTCAGTCCTAAAAAGCAGTCTATTACCATAGAGTGGTCAAAAGCCACAATGATCGAGGGCTAGACAAGTTGAAGTAGGAATTGTCCTAAGTAGTCCTTATGTGCTAAGTGAATGATTTTAGCATATATGTTCTAAGTGAATGATTTTAGCATATATGTTAAGGCCACTATGTTTAAGTTGAAACTTGCAGTGTATGTTGTATATGATGATGCGTGTGTATTAAGAGATTGAACAATAAAAGGAATCCACTTCAGAAGGATGATTTTAGAACTTCGAAATGAACCTTTAATATAAGTTACATGATCAGATTTTTCTTAATAAATCGAAGTGGCTAGAACAATAATGATGACGATGACATAGATCTTAATTATGTATTTTGGGGATGCCTTATTGAAAATTTTAGAATTTTCACCCCTATGCTTTTTGTTCCCGTGTCGTCTCCAAATTGCTCGGGAAAGATATGAAACTGTCGCCATAGAAGAACCTGAAGTATAGTAGCTCGATAGTTGAAGTCTCTTATCAATTTTATCTTTTTATGTGTACATATTTGTAATTATATAAATAGAGAGATGTATATGAAAGCTCATAGAAGAGTTTTTCTTATATTTGAACTTGTACTTAATAAATATTACGTTATCTTTCTAAATATTTTAGTAGAATTACAACTCAGACATTACACTAATCAAACGAATTTGTTATAGATATCTAAGAAATGTTCACTAATGTATAAGTAACAACTCTTGAGTCTAATACCATGGCTTAAAGACGATGTTGTACTTAGGAGGATATTACAATGTTTACCTTTAAATGAGATGTTGATGATAACATGCTTGTGGGTATATTCAAAATGAGATGCATGCTTATGTGACCAATGATATGATGATTTATGGCATGTTGTGATTATGAATGATTGATTGAGATGCATGATTGACATATTATATGACAGGAAGCAAATTTGGGAAACTCCATTCCTAGCCATTATGCTACTGAATTTCCACCAAATTTGTTGACTTAAAAAATTATGATGTTGTGTGCATGAAATGTTGAATGTTAACTTATGATGATGGCCATGAATATATGCTCATGTTTGCATCTCTAAATGACATGCTAAGATTAAAAGTGACATAAGACATATAGAAATGATCTTTCAGACTCCAGTTATTAATGTTTATGGAAGGTGATCCAAGGAGGTGATCCTTTAGACTCTAGGGATTAATAGTTATGGGAGGTGATCCTTTAGACTCCAGAGATTAATGGTTATGAAAGGTGATCCAAGGAGGTGATCATTTAGACTCTAGGGATTAATGGTTATGAAAGGTGATCCTATGCCCCCTAACCCTGCACTTTGGGAGTTGAGAATTAGCTTATTGAGAGGATAAGTGTATAGAAGTGATGACTAGTTAGGTATGAGCTCATAACCTAGAACTCTCAAGAGGAGAGAGTATTAGGGTGGCCCTTTAGAAGAGAATAAGAATGTTAAGTCACCTAAGAGGATAAGAAGGAAAGATTATGCTATGGTGTTTCATGTTCCTTATGCTATGTTAGTTTATTATGATTCTTGCAATATGTTGCACAAGGCATTGCCATGCATTCATAATGAGGTATGATGCGCTCATGATATTAAGAATCATGCTAAAAGACACGAACCTTAACTAATGGCTTTTGAACTTAAAATAAACAGACCTTACTATGTCCACTATTTTTCATAATAAAACCCGAGGTTCCTGAGCACAAAGATGATGACACATGTTTAGAGGTGAAGGCCTTATTGTGACTCTTGTTTAAGTTTCTTATTCCTTTTGTAACACCCTAATTTTTAACCCAATACTCTAGAACATATTAGGCTAATCATTAGGTTATTACTTCTTAGTCTCAACTTTTTAATAAAATACTTAGCGGAAATTATGGGTAAATTTTTCTTTTTGAAAACATAAACAAAGTGAGAGCCACGAACTTAACTAGTCGAACGACAGAAACATAAAGCACGCGTAACAATTATCAGAAATCATAAAGTGAAGCATACAACCAAAGAACAACAATCATGATAGCAAAGGAAACACTTCATTAATATCATAATTAAGGTATATAAGTAGTCATACCCTCATGGAAACGGGCAGAGCTTGTAATACAACGGAAACAAAATACAAGGAAATGTAAAGTACATGGTTCAACATGAAGATAGAAAAACCCAAAACGCTACCCTCCTACTAGACTACGAGTACAAACTACAAACCCCTCCCAAAAGGTACTACCGAAGGGAAGATCTCCATAAAATCTCGAGTACTCGCAAAGCTCTCCATCGGGAACTAGTGAACGGGGATCCTCGGGTGATGGAGGCAGGTAACCGGGGAAATGCTCTATCTCCTCCTGTGTGGGCCAATGGAGTGTGAAGGGAACTCGCGGCGGCCGAACGTGAGCTCCTCGATGCGGGTGCATCTTGGCTCTCCTTGCCAAGCGTGGCTGCCTCACGGTCTCCTCACTCCCCTCGCGCCGGAACTGGGGAAAGGGAGCGGAGCCTTCCGAAGGGACATGCATCGGTGAATCCTCAGATGGATTAGTCTCGGACCTCCTCGAGCGAGGCACGTACTCCGGGTAGTCTTGGACAGTCGAGGCAGAGGTACGGGCATGGTGTAGCTGCTCGTCACGCGGGCGAGTGTGCTCGAAGATCATGTCATCACCACCAAAAGGTGCAGTAGGAGTGAACTGGTAGCTCGAAATCGGGTAAGTGAAAGGTCGTCCCATGTACACAAAAATGCGGATGGCACAACGACCCTCGAAATGATATGAACGGTGGTCCGGGTCGTAGTGCACCTCCCAAACAGGCGTGTCAATGAAAAGCACGAACGTCGCCATCGGTCTCTGAAGATGTGACGGAAGAAAGAAGATAGAGGAGTGAGAATTCTTGCTAAAGAATCTTAGTAAGAGTCTCCTAGCCTAGGGTTACGTCATACACATCCTCAGGAACCTTGGGTTAATTATAAAATGGTGATCATGCATATAAGGTTCAATTTAGGGTTTCTCAAACTAATTATCCAAGGTCCATTCCTTTTAGCATGCATCTTGATGTTATGAATGCAACATATTATATCATGGATGCATGTCAATACTTGAGCATATAAAACAACACATCAAAGCATATAAACATAAACCATGTGGCATAAGGGCATATAACTTTCGAGTGAATCATTCCTCAACTTCGTGGCATCAATCATAGTACTTTAGCATATAAGCCACCCTAAAAATAACTAGGTTATGAGCTCATACCTCAGTTAGTCATCACTAGCTCTTGCTTATTATCTGAATAAGTGAAACATAAATAATAATCCCGACTCGCAAGTACAGGTAGGGGACAGGGATCATCTCTCTCTAGGATTACCCTCTTTGAAATGCTTTGCGGGCATTAAGCCACAGCAATTTTTGTCCGCTTTGGTAGGCTGCATCTACTCATACCTTCACGGATTTGTCTCCACTGGGGGTGCTTGGCCAAACTGGTGTCACCTAAGCCAGCACGTCTCAGTGCTTTGTCACATAAAAAAAATCTCCAAGGGGTGCTCGCTAGAACTGGTGTCACTCAGGGTTTTCAATTCATATGGTACTCATAAACATTTCTTTCAACCCTTTAAGGTTTGATGGAAATTCAGCAGCATAACAGTTGTTAAACCGAATTTCCTTCAAACTGCCACAAGCTAATCCACACATCATGTTCTCATGAAATCTCATACTATGATAAACTTTAACATTTCATCAATCATTTTCTCATGCATCAAGCACATCTTATCATATCATTGCATCATACAACACATCATAGTATTAACAACTTCTTAGTGTCTTATGCATTGACCCTTAAGGTCCTTAACTCATATTCTAAGTTATAAATCATCAAACCTAATCTCTCGGTATAAGGTTATAACTAAGTCTTTCTCACCTCACACTATGGTCAAGAACATCTCTAAACCTCAAGGATGCAGAATTCATAATCCTAACTTTACGGGTACCTAGGGGTCACAACAATGACCCTTTCTAAGTCTGGTTTGCTCCTAAGGCATCAAGATCAAGTCCTAAACCATTTATGAGTCATTCCTACACATTTAAACTAATTTAAATCCATGATTAGCATTACTAAACCTTGCTGGACAGAATCCAGAAAATTCAAACATTAAAGGATCTAGAACTCTCAAATTAATTCTTTTCTAGTTTCTAACTTCTCTTATCTTTCACATATGAGCTTTACCATTAATTATACTTAAACATAGGCATATTATCACCATTAAAACAGCTCATACAGTGGCAAATAATAGCAAGGCAGAACCGAAACAACCATTCTCTATAAAGGCATAAAACACAATTTCTAGAGCACATAAAATACTAGTTTCCCTTGGAACCTTTTTAATACTTTCAAAACTCATTTATAAACATTTTTAATATCTAAAATCATCCAAATACTTGAGAGGGTAGTAGCTAAATAAAACTTGTCTCAAGAGGTCCTAAATTCATAAAACTTAGTTCTACATATTCCTTGTACTCATAAAGGCTTAGAAAATTTATAAAACATAGTTTTCAATACTTAGAAACATCAAAACCTCTTAGGGCCGAAATATGAACCAAAGGAAATAAATATTTTTAGACCTTTGTTTGAGACAACAATGGGCAAGTCTTTGAGCTCTAGGTTCATTTAAGTGATGACATAAAAATAAACATGCTCATGCACTCATTTTAGGTTCCTTTAGAAAGTAAAGTGATAGCATAAAATAAATATGAGGTGCAACCTATTATTATCTTTGATATTTAGTGAGAACTTGAAATATAAACATGATAATGCATAGCTTGAAATATAAATATGATAATGCAAGTTCATTCATCATCTTGGTACTTAGTGATAGCAAGGAAGTAAACATGATGTGCAAAACATAAAATAAACATGATGCAAGGTTCATTTTATGGTTAGCTAGAGCTCATCCAAGACTTTAACAAAATAGCAACCCAACATATATCTCATTACAAAGAGAGCTCTAGAGTTCTTGAACCAAGTTCTCAAAGGAACTATGAGGTTCTTGAACATCATCATCAAGCTCAAAGAAAACAATCTTTCTAAACAAACAAAACCTCAAAGATAAAAAAGGAAATGGAAACCGAAATGTTAAAGAAAAGGAAACAAAGAAACCAAACTCCAAAATAGCAAGAAAAGAAAAGGTGTTCTTGAGTAAAAATCATGTTTGAGTTAGAAAATGAAGTTGAAACTTAAGCAAAGTAAAACCTCAAGCTCTAGAGGTTCCTTTGAGATGAATACATAGTCATCATCTAGGAGTCCTCATCATTGAGCTATCATGTGCTCATCAAGTCCTCATGGCCGAAATCTCAAGAAAGAACAACAAAGGAAGTTCCAAAAAGAAAATCCAAGAGAAAGCTAGAAAGAACTCATTTTCAAGAAAACAAAGTTTAGAAAACACTCCTACCTAGAGTGAAGATAAAAACTTGAACTCTTTGAAAAGGAAAACAAGATGATGAGATCCTCCTTGGGGCTAGATGGCTTCGGCCTTGTGGGGAGGAAAAGAAAGGAAATGCGTTCTTGGTGGGCTTGTGCTTGAGAATGAAAGTTTAGGTGTTTGTATGATGATCTAAGGTGGTAGGGTGGTGTTTCAAGGTTGAGAGATGATTATGAGATGAAGAGAGGATGAAGATGGAGATGAAGAACAAGAGGAAACTCTCTTGAAACTTAGAGAGAAAAAGAGAGAATACTAAGAAAGCTTAGAAAACTAAAAGTATGCAAATGAGCTAAAGTGTTTGCATATGTTTCTAGGCAAGATATTTATAGAGAATGAAAACAAATGAAGGCTCAAAGAGGAGGAGGGCTGGCCATGTGGTTTTAGGAGGGAAAGGAAGAGAAAATATCTCTTACACATTATCATTCAAGCATGGTTTGGAGTATGGAAGCTATGATACAAAGTATGACTTGATGTGAGTGAATTTCCTATCAATTTTGAATGAAATTAGGCTTCTAGAAACAATGCATGGCTGGAACTTTTCCAGCCACAAATAAATGGAGAAAATGGGCTATTTTAATTAGTTATTCACTTGGAAAATCAAGCTTGATTGAAAGTATGACAAGGTATGGTGTATAGGACTTGAGGTATGGCCTTGGAGTGTTGAAAAATTGAACATGTGATGCATATGGAGGGAGGGAAGTGCACGGCCAGGCCAGGGACAACAGAGAGGAGGTGAGGTTTGATCATCTAATTGGGTGTTAATGGTAGGTTTAAATGTGTATTAGCTTAGGTACAAGGTTAGGAACAATTAAGCTTAAGTTTAGGTAACTAAGTATGAGTATTAGGAATTTTATGACAAGGTTAGGAGTGCTCATACATTATTAGAGAATTAAAAACTCATTTGTGAATAAACAATGTGTAACACAATTCCATGATTTAAGGAATTGGAAAGAGAAAACACTATTCAAAATTCCATGACTAGGAGTCTTGAAATTAAAATATGATTTTAAGTTGTAATTAAGCACTTTTAGGTTCTAATCAACTTCAATAAATTATTTTGACTCAAGATTAATTATGAAAATTAATTAACCTTCGATTAGCGCCTAATATTGCTTAGGTTTTCTTAATCACGTGATTAAGCGTAAAAACATGAAACTAGGGGCAAAACCGTAATTTCGCACTAATTTCGCCCGGGACCTCCGGGACCTCCGGGACCAAAACTAAAGTCATAGTCTACATAAAAACGCCTTTTAAAACCATCTGGAGAAGTTTCGGGTTCATCTGGCACTTGCAAACGGGTAAAACACCGCAGGGGCATTTTGGTCATTTTGACCCGAAAACTGGAAAAATGAGATTTTTGATCCTGGAATGAGACACAAGTCATCTAATCCCCTTCCAACATTGAGTTTGCCTTTCGAGTACTGCCGGACCGGCTTTCCTCGAATTTCGAGTCGAAAATGACCTCAGGGGCATTTTGGTCATTTTCACTCTAACAGAAAATCGGGGCATTACACCTTTTCTTTTTCTTTTCCTATCTCATCTTCAAAGACACATGGCAACATTCATAACCAGCATTGATGCTCCTACTTGGAAAATGCGCTTCAATCCGGGTAACCAGTCGTATTACTTTGTGGCTTGTTGTACAATTTGCATATTTGTGTTTCTAGAATGTTTATTCACGCACCCATTACTAGCTTTTGGTTTTCTACTATTACCTCTTTTACCGATCATTTTGCCTTCGCTCATGGAGCAGTTTCCCCATGCCTGCCTTGCTATTTCAACTATTAGAAAAATGCTTGTGTACATGCTCTGGTCGCTACCTTGCCCTTTTGTACCATGGTTAAACCTATCGGAGGAGTCACCTTCTTAGCATTCCTCGAGCAATTCTATACCCACTATCCCCACGAAGGTAGGAAGTAGTAGTGATGGGGAGGCTATGGTGATGTAAATGAATGCTTTGTTAGCATAGAAAATTGAGATTAATTCTTGATTGAGGTTAGACTAATGTAACTAGTGCTCAAATTAGCGTATGCATTTAGGGACCGAGATCTCAATTACTTAGGTGTTGTATGCTAGCCAAATGCTGTAAGCTCTAGAACCCTTCAAAAAGCACTAGAGCCATATATTTTGAATGACAAAAAAATCAATTTAAAGAAAATGCTTTGAAGAATAACTAATGTCTACCTTGAGCTTCTTGGCAAAGCATAACAGATATTTTCGAAGTGCATAACACGAACTTGAACGATAATAATTTCACTATTACATGTGCAAACATGATTTATCTCATGTTAAGAGATTAAGCCTAATAGAAGTGAATATTATATCATGCAAAGATCATTAACATACATTATGGATTGAAGAAAATCAAGTCAAGAACAATAAACCAAGGCACGGGTATTCAGAAAGTAACACGAGACATCAAAAAAGTATGCTTAAAATGAAGATTCATGCAAAATTTGAGAACAATGTGTTACACATACTTTAATCATCATGATCGTAAATCATTCATCATCATAAAGCTTAGATTGAAGATTAGAAGACTAAAGAAATGTCAAGGGACTAATAGTGCATGTCAGAAAGCATACTTCACTGTGGAGTGCTAAATGTTACAGGAAAATGAAGGAAATTTGAATTTTTTTAAATTCAAATTTCAAGTTAAACGCAGTTTCAAATTGGTAGGCCATCTCTTCTGTCTATTTGGTCAACCACCCTAGCTCCTAAAAGGAAGAGTTCAGAAACTATGATTAGAAAGTGAAAAAATAGTTTTTGAAGGAACATCAAAAACCTCAATTATACAACAACTTTTGAAACAAATATGATAGACTGTCAACCTACTCTTCTAGACTGACTTTCCAAGGCATAAATAGAAGATGTACATGTGTCACTTGGAGAAATAATCAAGGGCAATGGTTATAAAGGAAGACCTCTATAAATGGAGATGCTATGTTCAAAAGCCTTTGAAAGGATTGGCGAAAAAAGAATAGAAACTACACAAAAGTCCCTCCACATATCCTGTAACGCTCAATATATCATGTAACCAATTTCCTTGATGTGTAAAAATCTTCTTTCTATATTCCTCAATGATTTATATGTTCTTCCATGGAAGAATCATTAGAAAGGAGTCGCTCAAGTTATCCTAGGTATATTCATTGTATATTTGTAAGGAAACTTGAGTGTAGGTTAGTTTGAGTGACAACCCAAACATAAAACCTTTGTATCCTTGATCCAGTAGTGATCAGTGTAAGATAACTTGGAGAGGCTAAGGTAAAACACTTGCAATGTGATGGTAGGGTTGATCTACTTATCACGCTTCAGCTTGGAATGCCTGGTGAATAACTTGGAAATTATATGACTTGAAGTGATTATGTGAAATCATATATTGATAGCTATGCATGCTTGGTTCTTGAATTACGCAAGTGATGATTATTGTCTGTATTGTATATATGCTGTTGAGCATAGCATATACATTAGCTGAATCAGGTCCATGATTTTCGGCATACTGGTAGGAGTATGTATACCTTTTAATGAGATGTTGATGATAACGTGCTTGTAAATATATGTGAAATAAGATGCATGCTTATGTGGCTAATGATATGATGATTTATGGCATGTTGTGATTATGAATGATTGATTGAGATGCATGATTGATATGACAGGAAGTAAATTTGGGGAAACTCTATTCCTAGCCATTATGCTGCCGGATATGTTGATGTTTCCATCTCTAAATGACATGTTGAGATTAGAGATGACATGAGACACGTGAAAATGATCTTTTAGATTCCAGGGATTAATGGTTATGGGAGGTGATCCAAAGAGTTTGATCCTTTAGACTCATAATTAATGGTTATGAAAGATGATCCTATGCCCCCTATGCCACACCCTAGGAGTCGAAAATTAGCTTATCGAGAGAATAAGTATAGACTAGTGATGAGTAGTTAGGTATGAGCTAATAACCTAGAACTCTCAAGAGGAGAGAGTGTTATGGTGGCCTTTTAGAAGAGAATAAGAAACTTAAGTCACTTAAGAGGATAAGAAGGAAAGATTATGCTATGATGTTTCATGTTCCTTATGCTATTTTAATTTCTTATGATTCTTGCAATATGTTGCACAAGGCATTGGAAAGCACTCATAATGAAGCATGATGCATTCATGACATTAAGAATCATGCTAAAAGACACAAACCTTAGCTAATGGCTTTTGAACTTAAAATAAACTGACCTTAGTACGTCCACTTTTTTTCATAATGAAACCCGAGGTTCCTAAGGACGAAGATAATGACACATGTTTAAAGGCAAAAATCCTATACAGATTCTTGTTTAAGTTTCTCATTTCCTTTCCTTTCTTTTTCCCATATCGTCTTCAGAGACACATGATGACGTTTGTGATCTACATTAATCCTCCTACATAGGAGATGCACTTCAATCTGGGCAACTAGTCATCTCAGTTTCTGGGTTGCAGTGTAGTTCCCCTATTCATGTTTCTAGACCGGCAATTCACGCACCTTGTCACTAGCTTTTATTTTTCTACTGCTACACTCTTTACTGATGATTTTGGATTTGAGCGTGCATGTCCGTGTGCAAAGTACTTTCCCAATGCCTGCCCCATTGTTTCAGCATCAGAGATTTTTTTATGTACATGCCCTAGTCAACACCTCACCCATTTTGTACCATGGTCAGACCCGTCAAAGGAGTCACCTTCCCAATATTCCTCAGGTGATTCTGTACCCACTGTCCCATAAAGGTGGAGAATAGTAGTGATGAGGAGGCTACAATGACACAGCCCCTGAGAAGAGTCCAGTATGCTCGTAGGGGAGTCACTCATCCATGCCGAGTAGCTCATGTTCATCCTATGGGTTGTCTTGCTATGCCTATCTATCTTGCCCGTGTGCTCGATTACCTTCCTCTCTCGGGCGCGCCATTATTAGGAGCTGATGGTGGACCTCTTGGAGCACTTGTGCATATCTCTTGGAGAGGATAACCTTCTTTTATTAGTATGTTAGCAGTTATCTACTCTAGCTGTATCCTAGTAGGCATTGTAGGAAGGGAGATTTCTAATTGGCTGTTTATATTCTTTATCTATGCATTGTTTATGTTCTCTGTTGGATGACTGTACTTAGCCCAACCTCTATTATGGGCATGATACTATTTTAGTAGTTGTTTTGGTGCTTGTTATGGAATGGTCAATACTTATAATTATCTATATATATACATATGATGGTGTATTTATATTCATGATGTTGTTATGCTATGGATTTCATGTAGGCTCATAAAGTGATTATTTGTTCCTATTGTATGAGGCGAATGATAAGTTTTATTCTATTACACATAGCTCACATTTTGTTTTTAAGGTTCAAAAAAAAAAAATTTACCCATATTTTCACTAAAGTATTTACAAGAGTTAAAGTTAAGAATTGAAACAAAGAGTAATCTCTAATAATTAATTTAGATGTGTCAAATATTAGGGTTTTACATTCACCTCTACCTTTTGGAAGGTTTCTGGAGCTTCTGTATCCAATTCTACAGTAGTTACTCTCATGGGTTTCTTTTGATGGAATGGCAGTGGAGGAGTGGGGTCTGGATTATTCACTAGTTCAATGGAGCACTATGGCACTCAAAAAAATGCTTTCTTGGTCCCTATTCTGCCTCTGCTAAGCACTTCAGTGCTCATTCGAGAGGTCCTCTAATGCTGAATATTTTTCTTGACCTTCTATAGAGCACTGCGGCACTCACTGAGCACTACGGTGCTCAACAAAAACCTTTCTGGGCTCATTCTTCCCTTGCTTTTCTTTCTTTGTGGCTCTTGTCACCTTTGGAATTTTTGTACCAAAATTTAAGGTGATTGCATTGACATCTCCCCTGGGATTTGGCATGGTTTGATAGGGAAACTAGGAAGCTAAGCCCTACTGACTCTGATTATTTTCATTTGAGTCACCTCCACTCTCAGCTGGATATTCTTTTTCCTTATTTGCTACATTTGTTCCATTATCATCTTCATTATCTCAATCATAGTGATCTGAGAAGAAAGATGTTGGAGGGGCCTGTTGCCTCTGATAAGGTGCTTAATACTTTTACTATGAAGGTTGGTCCTGTTTCAAAGAATTGTTTCCCCCCTTCAAGTTAGGGTTATTTTTCCAGTTCGGGTTGTATGTGTTCCCAAATGGAAACTAGCTTAGCTAGTTCTGAGGTTGACTATAGAAGGGGTTTGCTGCAGCACCAGTGGTTGACTCATCTTGTGGTGTTGGGCATATATTTGTGTAATGGTCATTGGAAGTGCAAATGCCACTGATCTTAGGAACCACTAGTGTTGCTACCTAGTTAACCATCAATTGCTTCATGAGCCTAAAAAGTGCCTATAAAGTCTGGGTCAACACTGGATTCTCTACTTAGTATACCTCATGAAGGCGTTTTGTATTGGCAGCCATCCTAGAATCAAACTGCTAGAAATTTGCAATCGTATTTTCAATCAAAACACGACCCTCTGCCAGTGTCATATCCAAGAGTGCCCCCCACTAATAGCATCAATCATGCATCTATCAACAGGTACAAGAACTTCATAAAAGTACTAGAGAAGGAGTTGCTTCAGGAACTGATGGTTGGGCCAGCTTGCATAAAGTAGCTTGAAGTGCTCCCAATACTTATTTAGAGTTACATCGATCAAGTCAATTTTGGAGATGTCCTTTCTGATGGATGCCGATTGAGAGGCGGGAAAGTACATCTTAAGGAAAAGTCTTTCATCCTTATATAGTTGTTCATAATCCTATCTGGCTAGTTAAAGAACTAATTTTTGATAACACCCTCTAGGGAAAAGGGGAATGCTTTGAGTTTGACATCATCCACCTCCACCCCATTGGGTCCTAACCCTATCTTTTGAAAATATGGCATTTGACTACCAAGCATCAGCTTAAGATTCTTTGAGCCATTAACCATATTTTCCATATTAGATTTGAGAAGTTTTGAAGTCTTTTCAAATTCAAAAATTACTTTATGAGTTTTCTAATTTTCTTCAGTGACTTCAACTTCTAAGGCTTTGAACTTAACATTTAAAAACTGGTTTTCTTTTTTGATCCCTTCCTTCTTAAGCCTTAGATTCTCAATATCTGTCTTGGCCATTTCAAGTTCTAGAACCACTTTTTGATGGTTCTTTTTGAGACTGAGATAGTGAGAGGATAGAGTCTAAGAATTTTCAAGCAATTCATCATATAATGCAAGTAATTCATCATAAGAAATGTCATGCTCAGAAGATGTCATTACCTTAGGTTCTCCTTCTAAAGTGTAACTAGCCATAAAACATAAGTTTGCTACATCTTCTAGCTTATCCTAGATTTCTAAACCTTTTTTTTCTTCCTCTAAATACTCCAAGTGGCCAACATTCTTTTCTTCTTTGAGGGAAATTTTTCTATGGACCCTTGAGCTTAGGACAATCAGTCTTGAAGTTTCACTTCTCTCTACAATTGTAACAGGTCACGCTGTCCAGCTTTCCCTTGCCCATCCTATCCTTTCTGAAGTTGATGTCTTTTCTTTTCTTTTTTCTACTCTTCCAAGCTCTAGACATTTTTCTCACAAGCATGAGGATCTCATCTCCATCTTCTTCTTCAGATCATCTTCTGATTCTTTTTCTTCATCTGAGGTTTTAGCAACTTTCATTACTTTACCTTTGAGCTACTTTTTGTGTGAGGACTTCAAGGCCATCGATTTACTTTTCTTGATGATTTCACTATGAACTTCAGATAGCACAATTTCATGGCTTTTTAGAGACCCAATTAGAGTATCCAGGCTAAGAGTTTGAAAGTCCTTAGCCTCAATAATGGCAGTGACCTTGGGAAGCCATTTTGCAGGAAGACTTCTCAAGATCTTCCTTTCCATTTTAGGGTTTGAGTACCTTTTACCTAAACCTTTGAGTTGATTTACTATGTGCAAGAACTTGGTGGTCATGTCATCAATACTCTTTTGTTTAGTCATTTTAGACATTTTGTATTGATGGACCAATATACTAATCTTTGTCTCCTTTACATTTTTAGTTCCTTCATGTAGCATATAAAGTATGTCCCAGATTTTTTTAGCTGTGTCACGAGTAATGATCTTATCATACTCAGCTTTGCTTAAATTAGTGCACATGCCAGTAGGTATTTTGCCTTTGAGTTTAACTAAACTCTTGCCTTATGTTGCTCTGTCCACCTACTTCTAGGAACTTCTCTTGAGGTGGAAATTGCATCTTCGATTCAAGGAATTTCTTCCATTGGAACATAATTTCCTACTTGGATGATCTCCTACATGTCAAGACTTGCATATTTTATGAATAGCTCCATTTTTTCTCTATAGTAAGCGTAATCTCCACTATCAAAGAATAGTGGTCTGTTTATAAAGTGTCTTTTTGCAATATGGATACTTTGTACCAGTTATCTCAAGGATCTTTAACCTTGGTAGTCCTTAGAATGCTCAAACCCTTAGAGGCCTAAGCTCTGATGCTAAATGTAGATTGAAAAGTGTATGAGAAGGGAAGTTGAATCGTGTTTTGACTTTTCTTTCCTTTTAGTTTATGAAGAACTTAAGCAAATACTATCAAGTGTGAACTTGAGTACAGTGGAAATAACGTCAATATATATCAGAAAGTGACTTTTTGAACTAGAAAAGGGATATGGAAAACAAGTTTGAATAATATTTTCAGGAGAACAAATATTATAAGCACAAAACAAAATATAAAGGAAATTAAAGGAGAAAGAAGATAGTACACAAGAGTTTTTATACTGGTTCAAACAACTTGCTTACATCCAGTTCTCAACAATTGTTGAGTTCCACTAATCAACCCCTAGCAAGTTAGATAGTCTTTTAATACCTTTCGTAAGGTGTCTCACATGACTAGTAGCTCACTCTACTGTCACTTTCAAATAATCTTTGACTAGCCTCTTGAAGCTACCTTACAACGATCACTACTAGATTGGGTTACAAAGAATATGTTTGGGTTGATTCACTCAAATGGAAAAACACTTAAGTTTTCTCTAGATGAATCAGTGTATGAGCTTAAAATTTGGGTGACTTCTTTCTTACTGTTCTTCCTAGGAAGAAAGTGTAATCTAATAAGAACGTAGAAAGAATATCTTTTATAGGAATGAAACGGATTACAAGTAGTAATAGTTTTACAGAAAATGAAAGAGAATTTCTTCAGTGTTTTAGTACAAAGCAATAATCGAAAGTCTTTTAGTTGTAAGCACACCATCTTTTTTTATACTTAATCTTTATTTATGACCATTGCTCCTTATCTGTTTTCCCAGTGACACGTATTGAGCTTCTTTTTGTGTCTTGGAAATAAATTCTAGAAGAGCAGCTCTATGTGTCAGAGTTATTTTTGCAGTTGCAGAAGCCATTGTCTAATAGAGGTTTCTGAGTCCACCTTAAAAAATGTAACTGCTTGGATACCATCTATAACATCTATCATATCTGGGTGCACTAAGTATTGTAGTCCCTAGTATGACTGTAACACCCAACAAGTAAATATTGTCTGCTTAAGGACCTAACTGGGCCCGCCTCATGGATTTGCTCTTCCCCACTCTAAAGTGGAAAACACATCTAAATAGGGAGGTATCCATACCCTTATAAGGCATACTCTGTTCCCCTCCCCAATCAATGTGAGACTAGTTCCATTCCTCCTAGTAAAGGCCCAGTGTCCTCGTTGGCTAGCACCCTAATCCCAGGATTGGCTTTGATACCATCTGTAACATCTATCACATCTAGAGGCGCTACGTATCGCTGTCCCCAATGTGACCGTAACACTTGGCATGTAGATATTGTCCGCTTTGGGGCCTAACTGGGTGCCCTTCATGGATTTGCTCTTCCCCCTCTCATGGGAAAATGCATGGGCAGACATGGATAGCTCCCAGATTGGTTAGGAAGAGAAACAAAGCATGTCTTATAAGGGTGTGGATACCTCCTCCATACAAACGCGTTTTCCTCTTAAAAGGGGGAAGTGTAAATCCGTCAGGGGCACCTAGTTAGGCCCCAAACCAAACAATATCTGCATGTCAGATCTTACACTTATATTAGGGATGCCGATATGTAGTGTGCCTAGATGTGACGATTGTATTAGAGATAGTCCTAGGATCGGTGTACCAACGAGGATGCTGGCCCCCCACTAGGAAAGGTGGAACTTGTCCCATATTGATTAAGAAGGGGAACAAAGCATGCCTTAAAATGGTGTAAATACCCCCCCATGTAGACAAATTTTCCTCTTGAGAAGGGAAAGAGCAAATCTGTTAGGGGCACCAAGCTAGGCCCTAAGAGGACAATATCTGCATACCAGGTGTTATGCTCACACTGGTGATGGCAATACATAGTTTGCTCATATGTGACAGATGTTACAGATAGTATCAAAATCAGTCCCGAGATCGATGTGCTAGCTAGTGAGGATGATGGGCACCCACTAGGAGGAGGTGAAATTAGTCCCACATCGGTTGGGGATGAGAATAAAGCATGAGTTATAAGAGTATGGATACTTCCCCTATGCAAACCCATTTTCCTCTTTAGAGTGAGAAAAGAAAATTCGTGAGAGGGTGCCCAGTTAGGCCCCAAAGCAGATAATATTAGCATGCTGGGTGTTACACTCATACTGGGGATAACGGGTGTTACACTTACACTGGCAATATGTAGTGTGCCCAGATGTTACTGGTAGTCTGCCGTTGCCAACACCAAGTTTAGAAAATAGGAAATTGAATTCCCAACCAGATTGCAAGTACTATTAGATGGTGGTATGCAACTCAGGTCGTCTCACAAGGATATTGAACTAGCTAATTGGAATAAAATGGGGGTTTTGTTGCCAAAAAAATGAAATATTAAGAGAATGAAATGAATGATAATAAAGAAGCTAGCCTAGGGAATTCTCAAGCTAGATAGTGCTAATCATCAACATAAACCAAAAATAGTTTCAACATAACTTTTCAAAACTTTAGTATGGCTATCCAAGCATGAGTCAAAAGAGGAACCAAAAATAATAAAATCATCCATGAAGACCTCCATGTAGTTTTCTAAGAATCAGAGAAGATACTTACCATACATTGTTGAAAAGTACCTGGAATGTTACACAACCCAAATGGCACGCATCTGGAAGTGAAGGTACCAAAAGGGCAGGTGAAAGTGGTCTTCTCTAGGTCTTCAGGAACAATATGGATCTAAAAGTATCCTAAGAAACCATCTAGGAAGTAGTAATGGGATTGACCTACTAGGCATTCCAGCATCTGATCTATGAATAGAAGTGGAAAGTGATCCTTCCTTATGGCTTGGTTTAGCTTTCTGTAATCAATGCAGACTCTACAACTATTCTGAACCTTTGTAGGCACTAGCTCATTTTCATCATTCTTCACCACTGTGATGCCAGATCTCTTAGGGACAAACTAGACTGGGCTGACCCATTGGCTATCAGAAATTGGGTATGTGATACCTATAGCCAACAATTTGGTGACCTTCTTTTTGCAACATCCAGGATGAGAAGATTTAAATGTCACTAAGATTGCTGCATAGGTTTAGCACATTCCTCCAAGAAAATGCAATGAACACATGTAAATGGTCTAATACCAGTAATGTCAGCTAGAGACCACCCAATGGCTCTTTTATGGCTCTTGAGAGCCTCAAGCAATCTGTCTTCTTGATTTTCCTAGAGGTTGTTTACGATGATCACAGGAAAATTTTCACCCTTCTCCAAATAAACATACTTCAAGTGGTCGGGGAGGGGTTTCAGCTCAAGATCGGATGATGATGGTGATGGGGGAGTTGCTGTACCTAAAATCTCATTCAAACTTGAAACAAGAGCATCATCATATCTAATAGAAGAAGCAATGGTAGAAAAATAAGGATTGGTGTTGGTAAAGGGGATGAAGAGAAGAGTTTTGTATCCCAAAGTCAGAGCCCAAGTTAAAAGTACTCAAACAACTTGGAGCTTTCCAACTGTGCAATTTTGTAGAATCCTAGGTTGATATACTCACTAGAGCGAGACATTCTCGCTGCAATGAATGATTTTCATTGCAGTGAGTTTGTGACAGACTTTGATTCTGCATAATTCTCAGAAATAGTCAAGGGTGTGTTAAAGTTGTGCCTTTCACATAATAACTCAGCAGTGTTTTCCACAACATTTTCAATCAAAGAGGCATCAACTTAAACACACTTCTTACACAAGTTGGATATTCCATCACAATTTAAGCATTCAAAATCATTTTCAAATTCCAACATCCCAAAAGATTTTCCTACTAGATCACCACATGCATTTTCTATTAAAGAATCAATCAAATCAATTGCAAATGCATAATGGATTTCATGGGGAAACTTCATGGCCTCATGCAGATTAAATTGTGCCTTCAAATCACCATATTCTAAGGAAAGTGTGCCAGCATACACATCAACCTTGGCCTTTGCTGTTTTCAAAAATGGCCTTCCTAGGATCAATGTATGTTGGTGCACTTCCTCATCATCAGCCATCTCTAAAACATAAAAGTCAACAGGAAATATAAGATCATTTACCCTCACAAGGACATCCTCTAAGAGTCTATCTAGCTACTAAATACTCCGGTTTGCAAAGTGCAAAATTACCCCAGTAGGCTTCAGATTTCCCACAAGAAGAGCTCGGTATATGGAGCAAGGCATGACATTGATTTCAGCCCACAAGTCAGCTAGAGCTTCCCCAAACTTCATATTCACAATAGTATAGGGAATGGTAAATATGCCTGGATCCTTGCATTTCTATGGAAAGTTTGGGTTGATAAGGGTGGACACATGCACTCCCAAACTTACCTTCTCACTGCCCTTAAGCTTTCGCTTGTTTGTGCACAACTCCTTAAAAAACTTGGCATATTTTGGAATTTGCTTTGTTGTATCTAAGAGAGGTATGTTCACCTCAACCTTCTTAAATGTCTCCAAATCCTTATCCAGCTTAACTTCAGTTAGCTTCATGGATGAAATGGCCTTTTAAGGGAAAGGTAATGCTATAGGGGTTGTCTCTTCAGTAGGTGGGGTTGCCACTAGTTGCTTCTTCTCATTGATAATGGGCATCTCCTCATCAACCACTTCCTCTAACTCTTTCTATTTCTCCTCTTTATACGGGTTCTCAACTGCTAGTAAAACCTTCCCAGACCTTAAAGTGAGAGAACTAATGTAACACCCTAATTTTTAACCCAATATTCTAGAACATATTAGGCTAATCATTAGGTTATTACTTCTTAGTCTCAACTTTTTAATAAAATACTTAGCGGAAATTACGGGTAAATTTTTCTTTTTGAAAACATAGACAAAGTGAGAGCCGCGAACTTAACTAGTCGAATAACAAAAACATAAAGCACGCGTAACAATTATCAGAGATCATAGAGTAAAGCATATAACCAAGGGAGCATTCCATTAATAACATAATTTAAGTACATAAGTAGTCATACTCTCATGGAGATGGGCAGAGCTTGTAATACAATGGAAAAGAAAATACAACAGAAAATGTAAAGTACATGGTTCAACATGAAGATAGAAAAACCCAAAATACTACCCTCCTACTAGACTACGAGTACAAACTACAACCCCTCCCAAAAGGTACTACCGAAGGGAAGATCTCCATAAAAGCTTGGGTACTCGCAAAGCTCTCCATCGGGAACTAGTGACGATGGGGATCCTCGGGCGATGGAGGCAGGTAACCGGGGAAACGCTCTATCTCCTCCTGTGTGGGCCAATGGAGCGTGAAGGGAACTCTCAGCGGCTGAACGTAAGCTCCTCAATGCGGACGCCTCTCGGCTCTCCTTGCCAAGCGTGGCTGCCTTACGGTCTCCTCGCTCCCCTCAAGCCGGAACTAGGGGAAGGGAGCGGAGCCCTTCGAAGGGATATGCGTCGGCGAATCCTCGGATGGATCAGTCTCGGAGCTCCTCGAGCGAGGTACATACTCCGGGTAGTCGCGGACAGCCGAGGCAGAGGTACGGGCACGACGTAGCTACTCGTTACGCGGGCGAGTGCGGCCGAAGATCATGTCATCACCACCAAAAGGTGCAGTAGGAGTGAACTGGTAGCTCGAAACCTGGTAAGCGAAAGGTCGACCCATGTACACAAAAACATGGATGGCACAGCGACCCACGAAATGATACGAATGGTGGTCCGAGTCGTAGTGCACTTCCCAAACAGGCGTGTCAATGGAAAGCACAAACGTCGCCATCGGTCTCTGAAGATGTGACGAAAGAAAGAAGAGAGATGAGTGAGAATTCTTGCTAAAGAATCTCAGTAGGAGTCTCCTATCCTAGGGTTACATCGTACACATCCTCAGGAACCTTGGGTTTAATTACAAAATAGTGATCATGCATATAGGGTTCAATTTAGGGTTTTCCAAACTAATTATCCAAGGTCCATTCTTTTTAGCATGCATCTTGATGTTATGAATGCAACATGTTATACCATGGATGCATATCAATACTTGAGCATATAAACAGCACATCAAAGTACACAAACATAAATCATGTGGCATTTGGGCATATAACTTTCCAATGGGATTCATTCCTCAACCTTGTGACATCAATCATTGTACTCTAGCATATAAGCCACCCTAAAATAACTAGGTTATGAGCTCATACCTCAGCTAGTCATCACTAGCTCTTACTTATTATCTGAATAAGCGAAACATAAATAATAATCCCAACTCACAAGTACGGGTAGGGGGCAGGGATCATCTCTCTCTGGGATTACCCTCTTTGAAATGCTTTGCGGGCACTAGGCCACAACAATTTGTCCGCTTTGGTAGGCTGCATCTACTCATACCCTCACGGATTTGTCTCCTCTGGGGGTTCTCAGCCGAACCGGTGTCACCCAGGTGAGCGCGTCTCAGTGCTTTGTCACATTAAAATCTCCTGGGGGTGCTCGGCCGAACCGGTGTCACCCAGGGTTTTCAACTTATATGGTACTCATAAAATATTTCTTTCAACCCTTTAAGGTTTGACGGAAATTCGGCAGCATAACAGCTGTTAAACCGAATTTCCTTCAAACTGCCACAAGCTAATCCACACATCATGTTCTCATGAAATCTCATGCTATGATAAACTTTAACATTTCATCAATCATTTTCTCATGCATCAAGCACATCTTATCATATCATTGCATCATACAACACATCATAGCATTAACGACTTCTTAGTGTCTTATGCATTGACCCTTAAGGTCCTCAACTCACATTCTAAGTTATAGATCATCAAACCTAATCTCTCGGGAAATTATAAGGTCTTAACTAAGTATTTCTCACCTCACGCTATGATCAAGAACATCTCTAAACCTCAAGAATGCAGAATTTATAATCCTAATTTTACGGGTACCTAGGGGTCACAACAATGACCCTTTCTAAGTCCGGTTTGCTCCTAAGGCATCAAGATCAAGTCCTAAACCTTTTATGAGTCATTCCTACACATTTAAACTAATTTAAATCCATGATTAGCATTACTAAACCTTGCTGGACAGAATCCAGAAAATTCAAACATTAAAGGATCTAGAACTCTCAAATCAATTCTTTTCTAGTTTCTAACTTCTCTTATCTTTCACTATGAGTTTTAACATTAATTATACTTAAACTTAGGCATATTATCACCATTAAAATAGCTCATACAGTGGCAAATACTAGCAAGGCAGAACCGAAACAAACATTCTTCATAAAGGCATAAAACACAATTTCTAAAGTACATAAGATACTAGTTTCTCTTGGAACCTTTTTAAAACTTTCAAAACTCATTTATAAACATTTTTAACATCTAAAATCATAAGAATATTTAAGAAGGCAGTGACTAAATCAACTTTATCTCAAAGGTCCTAAATTCATAAAGTTTAGTTCTACATATTCCTTGTACTCACAAAAGCTTAGAAAAAATATGAAACATAGTTCTCAATACTTAGAAACATCAAAACCCCTTAGGGCTGAAATCTCAACTATGGAAAATAATTATTTTAGACCTTTGTTTGAGACAACAATGGGCAAGTCCTTGAGCTCTAGGTTCATTAAAGTGATGGTATAAAGATAAACATGCTTATGCACTTGTTTTAGCTTTTATTAGAAAGTAAAGTGAGAGCATAAAATAAATATGAGATGCATCATATTATTATCTTTGATATTTAGGTGAGAACTTGAAATGTAAACATGATAATGCATAGCTTGAAATATAAACATGATAATGCAAGGTTCACTTATTATCTTGATACTTAGTGATAGCAAGGAAGTAAACATGATATGCATAGCATAAAAGTAAACATGATGCAAGGTTCATTTTATAGTTAGCTAGAGCCCATCCAAGACTTTTACAAAATAACAACCCAACACATATCTCATTACAAAGAGTTGGAATGGGGAGGAGTGGCTTCGGCCAGACCAGAGGCAGCAGAGAGGGAGAGAAATTTGATCATCTAATTGTGTGCTAATGATAGGTTTAAGTATGTATTAGCTTAGGTACAAGGTTAGGAATAATTAAGCTTGAGTTTAGGTGACTAAGAATGAGGTTTAGTGATTTTATGACAAGATTAGAAGTGCTCATACATCATTAGAGAGTTTCAAACTCATTTAGGAATAAACAATTGAAAACACAATTCCATGATTTAAGGAATTGGAGAGAGAAAACACTATTCAAGATTCCATGACTAGGAATCTTGAATTTAAAATAGGATTTCAAGTTGTAATTAAGCACTTTTAGGTTGTAATCAACTTTAATAAATTATTTTGTCTCAAGATTAATTATGGAAATTAATTAACCTTCGATTAGAGCCTAATATGGCTTAGTTTTATATAATCACGCGATTAAGCGTAAAAACACGAAACTAGGGGCAAAATCGTAATTTTGCACTAATTTTGCCCGGGACCTCCGGGACCAAAACTAAAGTCACAGAATACATAAAGATGCCTTTTAAAACCATCTGGAGAAGTTTCAGGTTCATCTGGCACTTGCAAATGGGTAAAACATCGCAGGGGCATTTTGGTCATTTTGACCCGAAAACTCGAAAAACGAGATTTTTCGATCTCAAAAAGGTACACAAGCCATCTAATCCCCTTCCAACATTGAGTTTACCCTTCGAGTCGCTTGGTCGACTTTCCTCGACCGGCCGAAAATGACCTCAGGGGCATTTTGGTCATTTTCACTCTAACAGAAAATCGGGGCGTTACAAAATATCTCATTTGGTGGTCATTCCAACGTATGGTTTAAGGCATGGTGAGGTATGGTCCAAGTATGGTGCAAAGTATGGGCTAAAGCATGACATTTGTGTGCAACAATTTTAACATGTGAAGAATATGGAGGAGTGGTGGCTGGTTGCTTATCATGTCATGGGAGAGAGATTTGTCTTATCTAATTATGGTTTAGGGGTGTGTTTAGGTGTATCTTTGATTAGGCTTTTGATTAGGAAGTTGTAAGTAAGTGTTTAGGAAATTAAACAGGTGATTAGGGCCATGTGAGACTAAATTAGGAGATGGTATTGATAGATTAATGAAGTCAATCCTCATTAATTTAGAATCCAATGCCAACATGCTTCCTTGATTTAGGGGAATAAGTAAGAGAAAACACTATTCCTAGATACTTTTCTTAAAGAATTAAGACTAGAAAAGAATTTTGAGTTTCTTTAAGCAATTTTAGATTGTAATTAACTTTAATAAATTATTTTGATTCTAGATTAATTATGAAAATTAATTAATATTCAATTAGAGCCTAATATTGCTTAGGTTCGCTTAATTACATCATTAAGCTTAAAAATACTATGCTTAGGGGCAAAATTGTAATTTTGCTCAAAAACCGCCCAGGACCACCGAGACTTAAACAGATGTTATGAAACACATAAAAACATTATTTAAAACCATCTGGAGAAGTTTCGGGCTCAAACGGCACTTATACCCGCATAAAACGCTATAGGGGTATTTTGGTTATTTTAACCTGAAACCTCAGAAAACAAGATTTTCATTTTTGAAACCATTCAAAAGCCATCTAGTCCCCTTCAAACAATGATTTGGCCCTTCGAGGATCACCGGTCGGCTATCCTCGAATTCCTGTCAGAAAATGACCTAAGAGGCATTTTGGTCATTTTCCCTTAGACAGAAAAATCGAGGTATTACAAGTCCAGCTGGGATCGAGTCGTGCATACGAAATAGGAAATTGGTAGCTTGTCATTGTCAGCACCAAGTTTAGAAAATAGGAAATTGAATTCCCAACCGGATTACAAATACTACTAGACGGTGGTATGCAACTCGGGTCGTCTCACAAGGATATTGAACTAGCTAGTTGGAATAAAAAGGGGGTTTTGGTGCAAAAAAAAAAATGAAATAGCAAAAGAATGAAATGAATAATAATAAAGAAGCTAGCCTAAGGAATTCTCAAGCTAGGGAGTGCTAATCATCAACATAAACAAATGATCAAACACTTGGTGAGGAGCTATGTGTTAACCATGCAATCACACAATCAACTAGCAATTGTCCTTAATTTAAGGATAAAGTAAGCACATACATTAGATAATTGCAATCACAATACTATATTAAAATGCCAATTGCCGTAGCCCAATTCTCAATCAAGAATTAACTCTATTCTCTTAATCAATAAAATGCTTACCAATCAATCAATTAGCTTGCATATTAATCAATAACATGAAAGGAGATAGAAACAAAAGAGAAAGAGAACAACACCAAGAGATTGCATAAAGATCACACTATTTCAAAACACAACCCTAACTCTTGAATCCTCTTAGCTAGTAGGAGAGCTACTCCTCCATGGAGCAGATTACAATAAGAAAAACAAGGAGAAAAGAACAATAAACAGTGATAATATGCATAAATAAAGCAAAGCTTGTGTATCAATGAGTTTGGGAATGGAGGAAGAGGTAAAAGAAAAAGAAGAAGAAGAAGGAGCTCCAACTTAACTCTGTTCCTAATTTTGCCAAGAATGTCTTGGAACTTGAGCTCTAGGGTATTACATCATCCTAAAATTTGCTAAACAAGAGGCCTAAGTGGGTCAGAATTACAAAATTCAACTTTCAGGCTCGGGCTCGCAACAGTTGCTGCAGCTATTTAAGTTCGCTGCAGCGACTCTCCCTGAACTCCGGCACTAGCACTAACCTTCAGGTTCGCTACAGCGACTGATGCTCATTGCAGCAACTCTGCCTCTGATGATGAACTTGCTCTGGCTCTTAGGCTCGCTACACCGACTAATGCTTGCTGCAGCGACTCTGCCTAGACATTGCTCTTCCTTTCAGCTACACTACCTATCTTCTGTATGCTCCCAGCTCACATGCATCATGCACTCTCAGGGGTGACTTTTCCAATGACCACAATCCACTCTATAAAACAGAGGTCTACTGAGAAATAGAAATCGAGTTTGTGCTAAAATCAATGAATGTAAACAACAAAACAAAATTGAGTACAAATGGTGAGACGATCCAAAAACTAACAAAATTCAAGGAATTTAAATTAAAAAAGAATGCAAAAACACCAAGTGAATAGGGGGAAATATTTACAAAAAGAGTGTTTATCAGTGACAAATGTTACAGATGGAATTAGAGCTGGTCCTAGGATCAGTATGCCAGCCAACGAGGATGCTAGGCCCCCACTAGAAGGGTGAAACTAGTCCCACATTATTTGGGAAGGGGAACAAAGCACGCCTTATAAGGGTGTGGATACCTCCCCCATATAGACGTGTTTTCCCTTTAAGAGGAGGAAAATGCAAATCCATGAGGGATGCCTAGTTAGGGCCTAAACCAGACAATATATGCACGCCGGGTGTTACCCTCACAATGGGGATGATGATATGTAGCGTGCCCAAATGTTACAGATGTCGCAAGAAACTATATTTTGCTTTCTGAATAAGATTTTTGAACTTTTTCTTTTTTAAGCTAGGATAGTTGACTAAATTGAAAAGCAATGTCACTATCAGTCCATAATAGAGTTTCACTTTAAATTTGAATTTCGAACTTCCCTTCCATTTTTGTAAAATGCACCGTTTACAATAAATATGTTTTCTGAAGTGCTATTTCAATTTCTGGACTTCCCTTTTGACCTTCTATGCTTCAATCAGAGCTTGTTGTAATTGATATATCACGATCATGATGATTGAAGATGGTAACCACACTTTGGTTCAGAGTTGGATTGAAAATTTCACTTGAATGACACTTTCTAAATATCTGAGCCTTGGTTTTTTGTTCTTGATAATTTCTTTTCTTGCTCTTACCTTACTAACGTCCATTTCAAGGATTATTTTTCACTTCGTTTAAGTTCTAAATCTCTTTGAATGAGATTCAACATGATTTCATGAAGATAACATGTGTTCATGAAGTTGTATGATAATGAGAATAATGGTTAGTTCTTCTACAAAGTATTTTCATGAAATTGGTTTTATTATCACTCAAAACATTAAGCGTTGATACGTTTTGAAGGGTTTTGGAGCTAACAATTGTTTATATTGCCTCATCTTAATAAATAAATATTAAATGACATATCGTTAATTGTTTTGTTGTTATGATTTTATTTTTACTTAATTTTTATTTATTTTCTCTTTAATTTTTATTTCATATTGTGTTTAGTAGGTGTCCCTATTAATAATGGTGAATTGTGTATTGGAATGCAATTTAGTGATAAAGAAGTTGTTATATGAGTAATTAAGAAGTACAATATATCTAAAGAAGTGGATTAAAATCATAACCAAATACATTTATTGCTAAATGCACTTGCTATATGGCAAATTGTCAATGGCTTAATTACTACGCTCTAGAAAGAATAAGTACTTTTGAGAAACCATGAAATATAATGGCCCATACTTACATTGGTGAAAGATTTACTGATGATTACACAAAATTAGATTTGGATACAATTGTGGAATTTATAAAGCCCATGGTAGAATTTGACCAATCTTTCAAGATTAAATCTATTATTATAGAGATTGAATCTCAATACGGTTAAACATTGACATGCTGGAAAGCATGGATGGCAAAACCAAAGGCAATTGAAAAAGTTTTTGGTCAATGGGAAGCCCCCTATAAAGCTTTGCCACAATAGTGTATAGCAATGTGTGATGTTGTTCAAGGATCAATGGTTCAACGGATACTGTGGAGGCCGTTCACAGCAATAAGCTAGTTCCTGACGTTCAAATTTTTCATCGTATGTTTTGGAGTTTCAGTTCTTGCATCAAAGCATTCAAATACTACAAACCACTTATTTAGATTGATGGGACACATTTGTACGGAAAGTACAAAGGGACTTTATTGGTGGCAGTTGCACAAGACGACAATCAGAACATGTTGTCAATTGCTTTTACTATTGTCGAGGGCAAGACTGCAAATCAATAATTTACACAGAAATATTGTGATGCGAGACGGAGTTGGCATTATTTCTTATCATCATGTGTCAATTAATGCGATAGTAAGGAGAAGTAATGGTTAATGGGTACCTCTGAGAACATTTCACATGTATTGCATAAGGCACATTGGTGCAAAATTCTTGCAAAGATTCAAGGCACTTTACATGCACAAATTGGTCATGAACATGGGTAATTTACATTTTAGTTTTAATATTGAATTAATGGATTTTTTAATGTGATTTTAAAAAATAATAATAATACATTGAACATATTGTATCTTGGAAGGTGCTCGAGGACTAAGCATCAATTCAATATTAATTATGAGTATGTGTAGGAACATAGAGAAATATATATTGCCTGGCTTGCTGAAATCCCACAAGAAAAAATGGGTTTTGGCAAATGACGGTGGGCATCAGTAGGGTCACATGACGCAAACTCAATTGAGTGCGTGTACTCAATATTGAAAGCGGCTCGCAATCTTCCCATTATGACTTTGGTTGGAGCAACCTACTTTTGATTGATTGAGTAATTTATAAGGAAAAGTGAGGAGACATGTGCTTGGGGATTAGTTGGTGATAGGCGATTCACTACTGCTGCATTTGAGACCATAACCAATTTGTTGCATACTGTGTATACTAGTCTCGATATTCCACTACAAGGAAAAAGTAACATAGCGGCGGTTTGAACCGCCGCTAAAGTCCAACAGCGACAGTTTGCAACTCACAGCAATGTCAACAGTCGCCAACCCCTATTGCGGCGGTCCAAGCCAATCGCTGGAATAACTGCCGCAAAAGCCCTTTTTCCTTTAGTGGCGGTTGAGAACCGCCCCAAAATGTGAAATCAAAGCGGGATGCTTAACGATTGCGGTGGTTCAAACCGCCACAAAAATAGAAAAAAAAAATATTCAAGGGACATTGCGGCGATTTCAACCGCCACTAGAACAAAAAATATAATATTATGAATAACATTGCGGCAGTTCTGACCGCCGCTAAAAAAACAAAAAATAATTTACGTTAAACATATTGCGGCGGTTCATAACCGCCGCCTAAACAACAAAAAAACTTATACTGATAATATTGTTGCGGTTCTTAACCGCCGCCAAAATGCGAAAAGGAATAATATGCTGAAAACATTGTGGCGGTTCTAACCGCCGCTAAGTTCGAAAATAACATTTCTTCCCCTTCTGTATTCTTTCTCAAACCTGGTCATAATATCTAGCAATAATTGAAAGTGTCTCATACTTTCAAATATCCATAAAATTCAAGCATAAAGCAAATTTGAAAATTACAAACACTCATTACTTATAATAGAAAATGTCTCATAATTGATGATATATCATAATCTCTTGTATGTCTAAAATATTTAAACTTATAAAATTATAAAACAAAACAGGTGCTTATAATCTTGCAACATCATAGAAATTGAAGTTCCATAATTCTAAGATTGCTTAATAAAGACAATCAATAATATGCTAATTGTTGGACGGCCCCCTCATTTGCTGGGTCATGGCTAGCAGAAGAGGAGGGTCGTCTTCTTTAATCTGGTGATTCCAAGTCTTCAACCTGAAATTGAAAAAAAAATAACATAATCTTGTAAAATAAGAAATTAGAAGATATAGAAAGAACAAGTAAAATGACTACAAGCAAAAATAACATGAGAGAGAACTTCAGTATTTAGAGAAATATTGGAAAAGCACTCTTTTTTTTTCATGTTTAACATTTCTCTAATATCTGCAAGTAGAAAACATCGAAGATAGCTTCGGTATAATCAAATCAAAGCCAGAAAACATGTAGTGGTTCTCTTCCTAACATAAATTTTTTATATCCTATTTCTTTGTAAATCTATTGTTCTGTAAAAGTGGTCCATCAGTTGTCACAAAAGAGAAAATTATGTTCTATTTGTTTGTTTGCTTGATTTGATTCATTTCTATTGTTTACCAGTAACCATTTTTTTAACCTTTTGAAGTTATAATATATCAAAACTAAACTTCTATGTGTTGTACGATGGATACAAAACCAAACTAGTTGCAGCCAGTTCAACTAAAGGCCAAGATTTAGGTAGTCTATAACATTCATTTATTTATTCTAAACCACTAGTATTCAAAGCCTATTAAACTTCAAAAAATTTAGCTAAAGCCAAATTAATCAATGGGAATAAAACAAGAGTTAAAACAAGACTAGCAATAATTGCCTCTCATCAAAATAAAGTTAAAACAAGAGTCAAGTATGTGGCGATAATTAGAGAAGACATATCAAGCCATAATGTGAAAAGGAAAGTAATGATAAGCACCAATCCATCCCTTTTTCTCACTAAATTTTGTACAACTTATTGTGAAGAAATTTCAGAAAGAAAACATCATATAAAAATGTCCAGCTCATACAGTAGAGAAATTTATAGATTTGCTTATGTTTGTCAAACATATCACAGTATCGTAGTGTCATGCAGTAATATGCATATTATTCATCCCATCCCTAACATTTCAGGTAAAACTCATCTAAGGTCACAGTCCATTTCCAATATGACTAACTATCTTTGATTCTAGAGGCATAATAAGATATAATGGATCCGATCAAGATGAGAATTACAATATTTTACTACCTACTCTACATGAAACTCCTGAAACTCAAAAACTCAAATAATAGTTATATTTGGAAATTAAACTAATATTTAGTATGAAAGAATGTAGACAAACACAATGAAGAAAAAAGTACAATATATAATTCCTCCTACTGAATATATGGAGTTGAAAATAACATAAGCATAGCTTGATATAGCTACACAGGAAGAAATTACTGCATCTATAGTCTCAATGTTTAGAAAATCAAAGAATAAGCAAAGAGAACATAACCATGACTAAAATACTAGTAAAATCCCATGACTAAAATACTAGTAAAATCACCCTAGCCAAATAAATCTACAACTTACATATGTTCTAATAAACAATAATAATGATCCTGACAGGGGACTAGCAATATTCATGAGTAAACAATATGTTTATGTAACCATTCCAGAAAAACCTAAAGGCAAAACCAAGGCATGTAAGTGTGATAAGGATGTTCTCAAAGAACCTGGCAGCATACCATACAATTATGTATAATTAAAAAGTTCATCTCATAGGATAGATAGATTTAGCTACCCTGTTCTCTCCGATGGTGGGAAAATCAGATGGCACTGTACCACCCAAGTAGTGTGTGATAAAGTAACTCAATTGGGCTTGAAGCACTGAAACTACTGCTTTATTCTCTTTCAATTCTGCTTCCATTTGTTAAATTTTAACTGAATCTGAACCATGACTGCATGAAGACGTCCCTCCACAATGGCTCATAGTAGGACGGAACACTTGAGTTGGGCACACCCCGAATCCCATACCTCGAACACGACCAGGGTGCTCCTTCCCAAATAACTTACTGAAGGCATCGTCATGTGAAGAATGTTGGGAAGAAGCCCCTTCCCTCTCAAGGCTAGCTAATTGCTCCTACATATAGAAATTGATGATTGTTAATATTTGTGTACAATACATGTTAGAATTGATACTTTACAACATTAAAAAGATAACATTTCTTACACTTTTTTCTCTAGCCTCATCATTAACATAAGACCCATCCTTCTTTTTGTGACTAATCGGGTATATCTGACTCTTGGTGTAGGTCCGCTTATTTGTAACTTCCTACAACATTTCGTAAGGCTAATAATATGTCCAAATCAGTTTAGTATTAAAAATCAATAAAGATCACTCAATGTTAATTACATACTAGCTCATGTTGCTTCCTAGCCATTGACTTAGACCAAGGGTATGAGGAACCACTTGTTTTTTTCGATTGGCAGCATTTTTATCACATATCGCCTGTAGCATTAAAAAAAGAGAGAGATCATGTTAACAATAGGCAAAATAAGTGCTACTAAGCATTTTAACATATGATCAATTACCAAAGTTTTATCTTTCATTCGATAATCTATAAAAGATGCCCAATGGTCCAATGGGATTCCTTCTGGACATGACTCAAGGTTTTGACTCCTACTCTTGTCAAAATCATAATACTTGTTGAACAATTTGCACCGGTCATCTTTCCATTTCTTGCCAATGTTTTTAAGTATGTACTCCTTATGCTTCCCATCATTAACATTAAAATTTTTCTTCAAAGAAAGAAAGATAAAAAAAGGGAGCAAGTGTTAATAATACCAAACAATAAATGCAAAATAAATTTATAAAAGTGATTGTATTGCAAACCTGAATGGGTTCCCTATAGACATTATCCTTGTAGGTATCCAGAACTAGTGGCCATCTCTCATAACAAATAGGAAAGTTCCTAAAGTTTGCAGTAACTGCTCCTAAAAAAGATCCTAAAAGACCACCTGATTGGCCAACTGGTTGGTTTGATTGATTCCATTCTACCATAACCTTGGTCCCAGGTTCTAGCACCCAAACATCTCCAAGCTTTAATTTTCTTTTTTGCACCACATTGTTCTCATCTGACATGTAAAAATAAACCAAAATATTAGAGTAAAAAAATAACACTTCCACACAAAATAAATGAGGACAAATAAATCACGTACCAATCACATCAACAGACCAATATTTAGATGGCTTGGTTACACATTCATTTTGGGATTCAGGCTCAGTAGATGGAGAAGGTTCAGGCTCAGTGGATGGAGGGTCTTCAGGCTCAGTGGATGGAGGGGCTTCAGGCTCAATGAATGGAGGAGATTCAGCTTGTTGATCAGATGTATTTGCATGGCCTACATGCTGAGAGAATCTTCCAATTTCATCTAAAGGCTCACTATGAGGTTGACCATGTAGTGCATTTTTACTTGCACCCAACGACTTAGCTGAAACAGGTACAGATTTAGCCTTAGAAGAAAAAGACCTCTTTCTCTTGTGCATATTTATTATCTGTAAAGGGAAAAAGAAAAATAAGCATGAGTATTTCAATGCAAAAATAAATAAGCATTGTGATACTTAAGAAGGATAGATTATCGCTATGCTATGTAGGATAGGTATAAATTAGTTAATAGCATTTTCACAACATGCAATACAAAAAAGAGAATTTACCCTTATTTATTACAACACCATGTCTTCATTATCATCATCAATATTTTCATTAACAACTGAACTTAGATGGTCATCATCTATACTATTTCTTGCTAACTGTATATGCAATGCATTATTTGAAAAAAGTTGCTCCAAGTTTTGGGATGGATAGCCCTCATTATCATAGATAATATCTTCATCTTCTTCACCCATGTCATACTCATCTCTTGGACTTATATGAACTGGTAGGCTCCATCCTTTTTCTTTCTCATCATCAACATAAAAAACCATGTGAGCTTCAGAAACCTTTATATATGGCTCATCGTCTTCATGTTCACCCGTATGTATCAATCTACCATAATTAATAGCAGTGAACCCCAACTTGTCTTTTTTTATGCCTCTTGGATTAGTGGTGTTAGCCCATTCACATTTAAAAAGTAAAACATTGAATGAGCCATTATAGTTAAGTTCAATAATGTCTACTAACTTTCCATAATAAGGCACTTCTCCAAATCTCATTTGAGAATCACTACTACTTGAGTAACTTCTTGTTCCAAAAACTCCACTATTTTGAGTTTTTAATCCTTTGTCACGTTCGATAGTTCGAAACTTGAATCCATTGACATTATATGCAGAGAACCTTCTTGCTTGGTTGATAGGACCTTTGGCCAAACTAAGAAACACACCTCTCTGATAGTCTTCAAGATTATCGAGTTTGTTGGCAATCTAAAAAAGCATGTTAAGTGTTAATCACAAATTTTAGAATGTAGATGTAATATATGGAACTATGATTTTATGCACCTGATTGTAGAACCAACCAACAAACTCTCTATGAACCTTCTTGTCTATCTCTGACATATTTCTTGTATGACTCCTTAGTCTCCTACGTATAATATTTCTAAATTCCCTATATAGATTTAGAAATGTTAGACATAAAACTGAATTAAGTTTTAACTATGGATACTAAACGCTTATGAATTACTCACTGGAGATAAGGGTCAACAATAGGACAATTGATTAATACATGTCTATGAGCTTGCAGCTTCTCTATAGTTGTTAAATTGAAATATGATGAACCACCAATTGGCCTTCCTACTTGCGGAAACAATTCAGCCACCCACGAATTAGGTTGAACACAATTGGGCTCATCATCAACGCGATTAGGATGATTCCACCTTGTCTCAATGTTATCCAAGTACCTTGAACAAAATGTCAAAACTTCTTCGACTAGGTAACCTTCTGCTATAGAGCCTTCTGGTTGAGACTTATTACGCACATAAGACTTCAAATGTCCTAAATATCTAATCCATCACAATGAGTGAAGTTATATATTGTCCTATACATTAATAAATTAAGAAAGACATGACTACGCAAGTTTTACCTCTCTATAGGATACATCCATCGATAATGGACAAGTCCTCCAAGCTTAGCCTCTTCAACAAGGTGAACCACCAAGTGAACCATAATTGTGAAAAATGAAGGAGGAAATAACATTTCCATGTGGCATAAGGTGAGGACAATTTGATCTTGCAATTTGTCTAAAGATGTAGTACTTAAAACCTTGCCACATAATTGTCTAAAGAATGAACACAACTCGATTAATATTGCAGACACCTCATCAGGCAATGCCACCCGCATGGCCAAAGGTAGCAATTGCTCCATAAGTACATGGCAATCATGGCTTTTCAACATCCCATTCAACTTAAGATTCTCCAAATCAATACACCTTGAAATGTTGCTTGAATAACCATCAGGCACAGTGATGTTTTTCAAAGTGGTCAAGAACGACTTCTTGCCGGAATTAGTAAGTGTGAAGATAGCCGAAGGATACTTTCCACTTTCATTTGGCCAAAGATCGCGTTTGATACCTAATGCTTGAAGGTCTCTTCGAGCATTGACATGATCCTTTGACTTTGCACTATCATTTAGCAAGGTGTAAATGACATTGTCACACACATTCTTCTCAATATGCATAACATCAAGATTGTGACGCAACAAATTACATTGCCAATATGGAAGCTCAAAAAAAATGCTTTTCTTTTTCCATTGTTGAGTGCTTTCAACACGTCCACCAGAACGCAATCTTTTTCCCCTTTTTTCTGTTTCTACCCTTCGCCCAAATGTGACATTAACATTCTCAACCTGTGAAAGAATTTCAACACCAGATAATATTTTTGGTGCAGACCTTGTCTCTTGCTCTCCATTGAATCGAACCTTATTTAATCTAAACTTATGTCTCTGATCAAGAAAATGACGATGACCTATAAAACAAAATTTTTTACTATGACTAAGACGACAAGGGACAGCATCAAAATTACAAGATGGACAAGCTAGTCCTGTGTACGTGTTCCACCCAGAAAGAGTCCCTAAACCAAGAAAATCACTGATCGTCCACATCAAAACTGTATGCAACCTGAACATTTCTCGTGCAGAAGCATCATATGCATCAACACCATCATACCATAACTCCTTTAACTCTTTGATTAGAGGCTGCAAATAGACATCTATGTCATTTCTTGGCATTTTTTTGCCCGGAATTATCATTGAAATAATGAATGATGTCTGCTTCATACACACCCATGGAGGGGTGTTGCAAGGAATAAGAATGACGGGCCAAATACTATAACTTGCACTTAACGTTCCAAATGGATTAAAACCATCAGTAGCTAATCCAAGGTGAACATTTCGTGGGTCAGATGCAAACAAAGGATTTCTTGAATCAAAATTTTTCCAAGCTTCAGAGTCTCTCGGATGCCTCATCAAGCCATCCTTATTACTCTCTACAGCATGCCACTTCATATCCTCTACAGTCTTTGAAGATAAAAATAATCTTTGTAATCTCGGTTTTAGAGGAAAGTAGCGAAGGACTTTTGCAGGCACATTTTTCTTATTGCTACCACTAATATTGGAAGCTTTATCCTGACCATCTTTTGAACTTGCTTTCCATCTAGACTTGTTACAAACTTTGCATGTCACCCTATTCTCGTCCTCACCCCAATACAACGTGCAATTATTTGGACATGCATGTATCTTGTTATAATTCAAACCAAGTTTGGTGATGGTCTTCTTTGCCTCGTAGAACGAACTTGGAATCTTTGCATGTTCAAACATATCATTCAATAGTTCTAGTATCACCGTCATTGACTTGTCACTCAACTTGCATAGGCATTTGATGTGATACAACTTCACCATGAAAGATAGTTTCGAATACCTTGTACACCCTTCATATAATGGTTGCTCTCCTTCTCTAACTAATTCATAGAACTCTTTTTCTTCAAGCCTTTCTTGACTTGCATGTGGCATCGCTTCTTCACCTTCGATTACTTCTTTATTTGTTGTCAAAGGTTCTTCATTCATATGATTCCCATCAACTCCAAAAGCTTCATTGATCATGTTTCGAATCTGATCTACCTCAACCACAGGGTCTTGTACTTCATGTAAAACTCTGGCACTTGATACATTGCTAGTTTCGGCCATGGAAGACTCCCCATGATAAAACCAGAATGTATATCCTTTGGGAAACTGTTTATAGATCAAGTGCTCAAACACCGTGTCCCTTGTTTGCCATTTTTTAAACGTGCATGAAGAACAAGGGCATATTATTTTATTATTAACAGAGCGATGCACAAAGGCAAAATCAAGAAATCTTGAAACCCCTTATTCATACTCAGGAGAATTTCGTGGTTTTGTGATCCACGACTTGTCCATATCTAGTCTTTGATCTGAATTTAAAACAAAATGCAACATTTAAGAACTGTTAGAACACAAACATTAAGCCATACACATGCATATTAGAATGATAAATGTTAATTGTTCATATCTAAAGCTGTTCATACTTTTGGTCTATAGATTGCTATTTGGTATTTCTTTTCTTGTGCTTACTAATGATCAAACAATTAGAACCTATCTTTCCAAAAAAATATATATATAGAACCTATTCTCCCTATGAGCAATGGAATTCCATTTATGACAACAATAGAGTTTGAGGGGAAAAAATATGAAAAACAAGGAGAGCATCTGTTATCCACTATGAAAAAAGAAAAGCAAATGGGCAAAACGATTACTAATATCACATGGTAGCTATATTTTGTAAGTCAAGCAGTTAATGAGCCAAATCGCTAAATAAGAGTGATCTCGATCAAGTATAATAAAATAGGATTTACTTATCCATCCAAGAACATACATGTTACATTATTTGAGCAAATAACTTTGGATAAATATTTTCATCTTGTAGCACTTTCCAACTCTAAATAGCCATTCAAATATGTCTTCCTTCTCTCCTAACTTATTGCCTATTATTTATTATTGGCCAACTATTCAAAAACATAGGTGAGAGAGTAAATTTATCAAATAATAGTGGACATGATATTTCTTTTAGCGAAGATTTAAAAGATTTTAACACAAGTATACTCAATGTTCAAGCTTCTAGTCATACTCATGCACTTGGTAACTTTAATCCCTTTGTTATTCTCAGCCAAATGGAACATAAAAAGGTATCTTAAAACAGACAAAAGATCCTGCACCATTGATAATATTATATGCTCAAAATAAGACATTTCACTAATATGTCTACTCATTTGCTGATCTGAAATTTGTAGCAAACTCTTCTTTTTTTTTTGCCAGCAAAATGTTACATTACATGTGATTCCATTCTTCTATAACTAAATTAACAAAAAAAAAATGCCAAGACCCAAAAACCAAAAAACAAAAGGAAGAAGAACAAAAAGAAAAAGATAAGATTGATGAGGGCTACTATGTTTATTTAACTGTTTGGTCTTATTAAGTTGCATTAGTGAAGTGCCAATGTACATTTGGTTACATCAGAAAGAATTAATATCAAAATTGGAATTGAAGGAAGATTTTCAATCTCGTCAAATGCGACAAATATTTCAACTACAACTAGAAAATGGTTCCATATATGAGACAATGTCAAGTAACGAATAACTCTAATTAAATAGCAACATAGTATTGATAGGCTATTACAATAAAAAAGGCTAATCGTTCTAACACAAAAGGGATAGCAATCTGATCAAAGGGAAAAAAAAAGAGAGGAAAAACTCTAAGCTGTGATGCAAAATTCCTTATCAAGTCCCATTACAATCTCAACCTGCTCAAAATTTTATCTAAATACTTGAGCAAGATGTCACAAAAGAAAAATGACATACATGGAATAAAAAATATTTACAGAAATAACTGAAAAATTCTTTCTAACAAAATAAATAAAAAATAAAGCACGGATCTGTATGTTTTCAAAAAAAAAAAATGGCAATACATAGGTAATGAATATTTCTATAACATTTGTACGCCAAAACAATAGTTAATACATAATTATTTTGAAGAAAAAAAAGATGGGAATACCGTATCAAGAGAATCAGCTCCAAGTTCAGCAATCTTGGACTATCCAGTAAGACTAGACTCCTCAGATAGTGCCAACTATTTCTTTACTATATCCACACCTTGATCACTATTTCTAGTTTGGCCTGCTCACAATATCAAAGTTCAAATTGCTTATTATATCCTTATCACCATAAATATGACAAAAAGTTCAAGCCATAGTCCACAGAGAATCAAGATTTATAAATACACGAAACAACTGATATTTTCAAGCAAACATATATTCTTCAATAATTAATAATAATAAACTAGCAACTATTTATTTTCATGGAGATTGTTAATTGTATAAACTTTTATTAGCAAAAATTCTATGTGAGACATTAACTATGTGACGAGTATATAAATAAAAATATATGGTAGTTTATGGCCAAAAACTTACTGCACATGTAACTTGAAACCAAGGTAGCAATGGATGGTCAATTTCTGCCCTTAATTTAAAAGGAATTAGGATTTGGGTTATAGATCCTTCAACAAGGTACCTGTTATTGCATCCAATAATAAGGAGAGCTAAATGAGCTTAGGAAGTTAATACAATTAGGTGTAACCATGAAATATCATAGGGCCAGTTCAATTTTATTTAATTTCTTTGACCAAAGCACAAAGTTAATCATGAAATTACATTGGTGTATAAGTAAAACTCAAAAGCAATAAACTAGATTATTTCTAATGGCATATTATGGCAGCAAAATGGTCTAATTAGAAAGAACTTGCGATAAACTATCAAAACTACAAGATGCTTGCATAGCTAGCTTCAGGATATCAAAATATTATAGTAGCATCACAATATAGTCCTAAATTAAGAATAAATAGTGATATTCCATTAACAATTCAGATTCAGGAATTTAATTGAATCCAATTGTTGTGTCAGAGGCACCAAAAATTGGGAAATAAGAAACAATTCAGTGCAAAAATATTTTGATAGTCAAATCAAATGCACAAGGATTGAGTGGAAGAGTATCAACAATTTGGGTGGAAGCCCTTGAAAAACAAACTTCATCTTACACACACAAAAACAACTTAGTCCAACCTTACACAAGCACGTGCACACGCACGCACACACATACACACACAGACAATACACAAATAGAGAGTAACTTTATAAAGTCCAAAGTAAGAAACAACATCATAATCATAGTCATTTAATCATACCATCAAAATAAAAAAAATAAAAATAAGCCTTTTTGGTTTTTTTTTTCTTTCTTCTCTTTCTCAATCATGCTTAATTGAAACAGAAATACTACATTGGCAACTTTTAAATTGAGACGATAACAATAATGCGGTGGGAGAACACAGTGGGGGAAATATCACATAAATGAGAATAAAGAGATCACACCTAATATTCCAATACACATCCATAATACAATATGCGAAATCTCACATGAAAAATGTTAAATTGAAAGCAGAAAACTTGAAATAGAGGAAAAGGGGTCGAGGAATTACAAGAAATAGGTTGCAAAGGTGTAAACTTTGCAGCAAGGAGCAAAGAACATCAACAGCCAAAAAAAAAAAAAAAAGATTGATCTTAATTCCTAACATTAAAACATCCATAAATCGAAAAAGAGCGAAAGGAATAGCCATCAACAAATAATTCGGATACACCAAATTGCATACCCTTCTTTTTCGGTAAAATGCCAAAACAATAGAAAAACAACCCAAAAACTGACAAAGATTCTAATAATGTTACGATAATCACTTCTTTGCTGAGATCTAATTTGGTCCATAAGCAACATTGTGCTCTTAGAAAACCATCACATAAAGAACACACCCTTAATAAGCCTTCAATTAAAGAAGTTTAACTACTATTATTCATCCAAAACCATTAGCCTAGCACGTGACAGCATAATTCTATACCATCTTATTGCAAAAACCACATAAATGACTCAAGCAAGTTTTGTTTAAAGATTCCCAAAAGCAAATACTATAAATGCATATGTTTTAGCAAATAGGCATCTCCCTTCAAAAGGAGAACAGAAAAAAGGTATCTTGTTATCAATCAAATAAGCACTTGCAATCACACAACTAACCTCTTTCAGTGAGTTAATAAAGCTCCATTTCATGCTGTCTTCACCTTCACATGGAAGCAATAAATTACTTGGATATCCTCTAAAGTGTACCTACAAATTAGAGGGAACAGAGATTGAATATAGCTATATAGCTTAGTTCATGTAGGACAAGGGTGTCCATAAGGGACATGAAAATATTTGTTGTAAAGCAGTCTCAATCTTCACACTAGTGCCCTTAGGAATCTTAACAGTAATTTTTAGGTAATCTTACCTTTAAAATTTGACTTGCCTTTGTAGAATTTAAGCATTTTCATTATAATAGTTAAAAAAAATATTTCTGATCAGGAAAGCATGATATCAGGTAAATAAAGACTAGGTGGGAAGAAATTCAAATAGTGGCCTTAATAGTATATACTCATATAAAACTATAAGATATTCATGTCATGGAACAGAATCTTTAAGTTATACATGTAATATATCAACTTTAAAGCTAGTTCATGCTGTTGATAAGTTGATATATAAATAGTTTATGGTCAATAAAGCAAAGCGAAGAAGCAACAGCACAAACAAGGTGAAAAATTCACTCATTTTTTCCTTACGCCTTGATTTTCATTGAAGACTTCATTTTAAAACATAATGCTCATCAAAATTAATTAAATAGGAAACCTAGATAAATTTTAAAGTTCCTATCGTTAAATTCCATGGCCTCGCTGGCTCCTCCACACACAGAAGATCGAAAAGAACATGAAAAACATATTACCACATTTCAATAACATGATTTCCAATAACTTTACAAAGTTAGGCACTTCTACGTATCCAAAAACTAAGGAGGATTCTAAAGCAACACAACCAAATCACCATGTGCTGGTTGGTGAATTTGATATCAAAACATTTTTCCTAGCATCATAAAAAATAAGGAATCGTCGACAGGGGCAAAGAGCATGTGGATGAAATGCACTTGTTTTATCATTTTTATTTTCATTTTAGGAAAAAAAATAAATGAAAAAATGGAAGCTAAGAGATGAGGAGTGTGGTACTTGATGGATGGAGCAAGAAACTACAGCTTTTGGTTCGAACTTGGCTCAGTGGAACCTTCTGGAGCGTAGTACAGTGGGGTTGAGAAACAGAGACAAGAGGCACAATGAGGGTTGCTATAGTTTTGTCATCGTTGAGCTGAGAGCTGAGAAAGGCGGCAGCTTTTAGTGGCGTTGAGTGACCTTGATATCAAAAGATTTTTCCTAGCATCATAAAAAATAAGGAATTGTCGACGGGGGCAAAGAGCATGTGGATGAAATGTACTTGTTTTATCATTTTTATTTTCATTTTAGGAAAAAAAAATAAATGAAAAAATGGAAGCTAAGAGATGAGGAGCGTCGTACCTGATGGATGGAGCAAGAAACTACACCTTTTGGTTCGAACTTGGCTCAATGGAACCTTCCGGAACGTGGTACAGTGGGGTTGAGAAACAGAGACAAGAGGCACAGTGAGGGTTGCTACAGTTCTGTTGCCGTTGAGCTGGGAGCTGAGAAAGGCTGCAACTTTTAGTGGCATTGAGTGACCTTGACGCTGCTGAGGTGGGGGTCGATGAAGGCGTCGACCTTTAGCAAGAAGAAGAACACCAATTGAGTGATTGGGGAAATGGGAAACAGAAATCAAAGGAAAAAGGAACAGAGATAATCCTTTCCATTTTCTTTTTATTCCCCCTGAAATCAAAGGTATACAAGAAGCTTTTATGTGTTCCCTTTATTGTTTGTGAGCCCACAATTGGAAGACAGAAATCAAAGGAAAAAGAAATGGGGGACATGCAAGATAGAGAGAGAGAGAGAATGGTGAGCAGCAAAAATTCACTGAAAGGACTTACGCGCGTGAGGGAAAGAGCTTTGGCGCCAGATTACACAAGGGCTGAGGGCAAGCAAGCGACGGCGGTTATTCCAATCGCAGGGAAATGCTCCCACTAATGGTCAGCGACGACCCTTGCCTAGAACCGCCGCCAGATGAGTGTCGTGTAATTCCTAATTTGTAGTAGTGTTCATTTGAGGGAATATAATGATCAGTTGATTGTCTTGCAATAAATGCTCATAACAATCCCCTACAATGCCATGCCCACACTTGCAACAGTGCCATGCAACCAGCGACTTCTCGTATACTGTTATAAGTAGCACAATCTAACCCTTGGTAAAGCACAGTGTGGCATGCTAAGCCCAAACTCTACCATCTAATTTCATCCAAGTTTGCAAGAAGTTGCAAGAACTTTCTATAAACCATGCAAGTGATCTAATTTGGCATTACAAAATGCCCTAATAGTGCTAGTATATAATTGTGAACATTAAATGCTATCAGCTCCTTAGAATTTGTGCCAGGTTTATTTATATGAAATGTAAACCATTCAAATTTTATTTCTCTAGCCATGACATCAGTCACATTTGGCTGGCCACCAAGTAGTTGTTCGAACATATTTTGAAGAACTAAGGTCATGCCATTAGTAAATCCAATGACCAGTAAACCTTCTATGCGAAGTCCAAGTAAAATGGCAACATCTTTCAGTGTCACAAAGCACTCCCTAACTGGAAGATGAAATGTGTGAGTTTTTTGTCTCCACTTTTCCACTAAAGCACTTTTTAGAGATCTATCTATCTTTGTTTCAGAATTCTGGAAAATACGGTATAAACCAGCTTATTGTAAGTGCTCATGCATAGAGATCTACTTTTGGTAACTTTATATATTGTTGATAAGGCTGCAATAACTCTCTTTCCTATTACAAATAATAAATTCTACATTAATTAATAATAAATAGTATTTATATTATTTATTAATTTTATTTGTTTTACACCCTTCCTATTAGAAGAAAAGTAAAATATAAATAATGTTAAATCTAAGACTTTTAATTTTAAAAAATAACAGATCTATAATAGAAATTGCAAATAAAACAAATTAAAATTAAAAATTATTTTAATAAAATCTTAAGTATAAAATACTGACAATATTTTGATGAATTTGCTCACATTTATGTTCATCCAAAATTACTGTTCTATTAAATGCCATTTTTTTAGCATTATAAATAGACGAAACTCCCTTCTCACTCACAACATAAACTATCAAAAACTCACATACAAAAGCTCTCAAACACTCGCATACAAAAACTTTCAGACACCACAAGCTTTACAGCGCTCCCCTCTTCTTATCTTCTCATTTTATATATGCAAGTGTAATGCTGCTATAGAGATTTCCATCAGCTTGAAATCTCACCTGTGGCAAGATTCCTTTCTGAAATCTTGGCTAATGTTAGCTTCTCGTGTAGCTGACAGACCCAAAAAGTTGTTACTTCCCCGTATGCCACTTGTCCCGCGTGCTTTGCTTATCCACCAGGCTAGCTATATATATATCCAATGTGCTCTGCGTGCTTCTGCTGTGCGCATTTGAAATCTCACCTATGTCGAGATCCTTCTACTTCTCTGTATTCTTGCACCACCCGAGACTTGCCAACGGTCAGCTACGCATGATGCGTTCTTCAGATGTTTACTTTCGACTTGTAAATCACATCCAAAGCATGATTTTAATCCCACATGATAGTAATTTATGCCTCAAAGTCATATTAGTGATAATAATTCCCCCATTAATTAGTTAAATAAGAGAAAAAGTAATTCTACAAATGTATTAATCACACAAAAGTTGTGCAAAGTTGAAAAGTTAATTACTTAAAAAAAATAAAAAAAATTTTCATGTGTGTGGTATCTTATCATCTCATCTTTCATAGTCTCTAGGTCAATATCACATTTTCTTCTTGTTTCCATCCTGTGTGAACCCCATATGCATCTAGCTATCATCTTCCTTTTGGGTACTCAATGGACCATTAGAGAGCTTGATCTATGAAGCCATCTCCACAGCTTCATCATATCAGCGGCCTTTTAATTAATGGTCACTTCACGTCATTTTTTTAACAACACATTTTGATTTATCTGAGTATTCATCGCCAATAGTATTGATTAATTCCTTTGAGGCGGTAGCTCCCAAGGGTGTCATTTCTTTAACAATACTTTATTGATACTTTTTACGATTAAATTCATATGAGAATTGTGTTTTCTAACATTTAAGAATACATTTTTTCGAACATATATATGATCATGATGATACACTATTTTCTTATGGTTTGTTTATATTGGTACCAAGAACAATAGACAACTCAGATGGATACTCTCTTACAAGTTTTTAGAAATTTACAAAAAATAAACAATTCATTTTTATTTTATTATTTTGTTTTTACATTTTTTTTAACCATGCATGTTCTTGCCACTGTAACCCAAACAAGTATGATTTCTCTATTCTTACAGGATGCCAAATGCTAAGAGCAGGCGTTGCTCTAATCCCAAAGCTTTCGACTTTCTTAAATTCAATCAAATCAAAGAACGAACGGAAAGGATTTGGGATTTTCATTTGGCTGGGCATCTTGACCTGCTGTCACATAATTGATATCCAAAAACAAGGAACTAGATCACCTAAGATAAACATATGCAGACACTACGCATGCCCTCCACTCTCCTTTTACATTCTTACATATATATTCAGTACCACTAGTATACTCACTTAAAACCACAACATTATTTTCAATAACCAACATAAATTACCACTAGCTAGACACTCTTAAGGAACAACCAGTGAGAAACTTTCCTCTCAACCTTCTTCTCCTTAATGGTGTCCAAGCTAGGCTTCCACCCTTTCCCTGATGATGACAACTGCCTACTCAAATATTCCGGCCTAATCCCTTCCAACATTTCTGGCAAAAACTCAGGAAATTCGCACCCCTCTTCCTTCTTCTCCATTTCTTCCTCTTTTCTCTGAATCCCTCCAGTGGGTACAGCCCCCTCAATCACAGTGGTCTGGCATATACGTGCCAGCCACGGAAGAAACCTTGAGGAACACTCGAGGTCCTTCGAGTTCAGCACAGAGTCGACAATCAAGAGAATGCGGCGACTCTCCTGGCTGCTCAAGCCGACCGGCTTCCCTCGTTTCATGGGAAGCATAAGATACACTTTGTTCATCTCTAGCTTCTTGTCAGCTGGCAATGGAGTTGGCCTTTTTTGGTTCAAAGCCGAATGGAACTCAACAACTGCTTGTTGTGGGTGCTCCAGCATGAGCTCTGCCACTGTTAGCGTTTGGTCATATTCGCTAACCGAGCCATCCCAGAAGACGATTTTGGCTCTTGCATCTGAGGGACGAAGTGAGACTTGATTTCCCATATCACAGGGGTCAGGTTCAGAACAAGGTGAAGACTGAAGACTATAGTTGGTGGAGTACTTCTAACATGTGATGACAGAGAATATAATGTGATATGATTGTGGAATTGGGTTATAAATTGGTTAAATGGAAAAAGAAGCTTCGAGTTTGAGTTGCGTTATATTGGGGCTTGGGAAATGTACGTAGCGGGAATGATGTTTGTTAAACCGCTCCATCTCGTGAGGCACATAATGGTGGACTTGGTGGTTTGTTTGATTAGGCTGGGTCGTTGGCTTTGATGTCAGTTACAACGTTACTTCACAAACCTTGACATGGGACGTGTCCCAACTTTTCTTCATTCCTTCAATGAAATCCTCACGGTTAATTTGATGTTTCGTCGTCTTTGTTTCTTGCCAGGATGGTAATTCAGCTTAAAGTTAAAAAGAGTTTTGTGGTATGAAAAAAAAAAAGAAATAAAATGAACTTTTTGCCATATTTGAGATTTGTTGTCTTTTATTAGATGACCTATCCAAAAACCTTCCCATCATTTTGCCAAAAAATTTGGAGTGTGATTGGTTTGTGAAAATATTTTCTATATTTATTTTCTAAATTTATTTTTTAAAAAGTATTTTCATTTTATGAATTTTATAATAAGAAAATCTGTTTGATTTACAAAAAGCAGATTCTATTTTTAGAGGATAAAAATAATGAAAATATATGTAATTTATCTGTTTTCATGATATATTTTCCATAAATAATATATATGTGTGTGTGCGCACCCACGTGCGCATATGGGTGATTTTTATTAATTCATTTACTAAAAGAATTTACAAAAATCTAAAATAACTTCATAAAATATTAAAACTACTAATAAAATAAATTTCTTGCTTTTGAGTTATTTTTATTATAATGATCAATTATTATATATGTTGTGATTTGTATATGGATAAATATTTAAACACCATAGTGAGTATTATTTCATTGCTTGTTTAAGAAGTTGCTAGAAATTATTGCGGTTAAACCATAAATCATTTATTGATGATGATGATAATAATAATAATAATAATAATAAAAAATCACATATATATATATATATATATATATATATATATATATATATATATATATATATATATTACACATTTGTTTTATTCATCAAAATTATTTATTGAAGTAATAATTAGTTTTTTAAACACGTGATTTTGGACAAATTTGTTCTGTATATATTTGAATTTTAGATTAATAATAATAATAACAATCGCTTGAAACATACAAAAATAATAATAATAAACAATCAATAAAGATTTAAATATGATAATGCATTGGCAGTTGAATAGCTATCTGTGTCGTACAGTGGCATTTTGCTAGGGGTGGCAAACTGTCGGTTCAACCCGTCCCAATACCCTCCGAGTTGATCATAAAACAGATTGGATGAGTTGATTCGTTTTGATTATTTAGGTTGAAAGTATCAATTCATTCCATAAAAAAATGGCAAGATGGGATGTCAATTGCCAATTGCCAATTGCCAACCCATTTTTTATTACATTTTTAGCTACGTTTAATAACCCACTATAGATTAGCCTTAAAATAAGACGGCATTGATTGACCCATTTCAATTATTTGGGTTGAAAATACCAACCTACCTTATCTAAAAAATGACACATTGATAGGTTAATATGGTGTTCCCAATTTTGTCAGCCATGCATTTTGCGGCGTAAGTGGATAGACTTGGAAATTGGGATCTATCCTTGAACTAATCACTTGGGAACCCTTTATGCTGTGAGTTAAAAAAAAAAATCTGGAGTTAAGTTGGTTAAGTCTCCCGGATTCGACACTAAGTCTTTGAGGCGAAAAGAGAGAAACTTGCTTATATTTACTATGGTGCCACCGTATTTTTAATTGATAACGCAAGTGCAATAGAAAACATTGGAAACATGAAATTAGCGTTTCCAAATTCATGGACTTTTAGGAAATGCTTTCAAAAAAAAAAAAAATCTTGAAAACTCAACCAAACATATTTTCACCTGTGTTTTCTATTTTTACTAAAAATGAAAACAAAAAAAAAGGGTAAAACAAACACGCTGTACTTATATTCTTGTGATTGTGAAATATTTCTCTTTACACGGGTGTTGTAACAAGAAAATATTTTTGAGAGGAAAAAGCTTTTTGGCTTGATTCATTTTTCCTTCTTTTATGACAAACACTAATAAGAAGGATTTGTTTTATTGCTCAATTTTCTGTTTCATATATGACTGTTCTACTCTTGCTATTCGTACTGAATATAGCAATGCTATTTTTAATATCATTTTAGATGTAAAAAACTGTTATTTGGTTCCCAAATTTTTCTACGAAAACTTGACGAGTGCAGATGTCAAAGTTTTACTGAAAATAGAATAAAAGTTAGTTACAGAAGAAAATAGGAAAGAGTGCAACAAAAGGAAAATAGTGCGCAGTATGTCGTTCTTGCACAAAAGCACAAATGAAAATTAGTATTCATCAATTTTTTATGAGAAGTGATATTCTATCCATAGTTTTCAAACTCGACCCATTACTCAACTTGATCAAGACACTGTGTCATTTAATCACTAGTTTAACCGGTTGAATCAATAGTAAAGATTGCAAAGAATATGCAAGGTTCAGTAGCCGAGATGAAGGAAGTTAAAAAAATGAAAAGAACAATAACTGGGAATTTTTGTACATATATTGTTAATTCGAAAGCCCAGCCAAAAACAAAGTTAGGCTAGAGAAAGTATAACATACATTCACAAAGCACCGCACCTTTTGCAAGAAAATACACGAAAGTAACAAATTGAAACACCAAATCGCTATTCCTACAATGCTTCCATGCATAACATAATCTGAATCAAAATTTACAAGTCCTTAAAGAAGTGTCCCTAAATGGTAACATGGAGAGATATCAAAATCCCATCACACTGCCAAAAGTCGTCCACCTCATTTTTGTCCATCACCCGCCATCGATTCATGAGGAGTAGTCATAATAATTTTGAAACTCTAGGTGCTAGTACTATATGTATGATATATGGAAAAATAAAAGTTAAATGTTCTGATTTTGAAATAGCAAAAATATACGGAAGGATTTGTATTGAATTTACCTTTGTTATCGAGAAACAAGGTGGTGAAGACATCTCTTTTACAGTCTATTTGAAGTCCTACATGGATAAAACGTTGCTGCTTTCTTTGGAATGTGGAAAAGCCCATTAAGTGGGTAAAAAGTTAAAATTTTTTAGTTTATATGTTTACGTGACCCAGCCGGTTTAATAAAATTTAGCCAAGTCGTTGGGTTTTGCAAAAGCTGGCCAAGTATGATTGGTTGATCTTGCTCGTTTTAATGCATATATGACTCATTAGATTACTCGGACCGGATAGTCCAATGGACGGATCCGAGTTAGTTTTTAAAACACCAATTTTAATACTCAAGAAGTGAGTATCCCAATGTTTAACCATTGAATTCAATAGTAGATGATTTTGGCTTATTTCTTTTAAGTAGGATGCCGACTTCAATTTTTGTGAGTAGGACAAAGAAATAAGGATTGAAAGCACATGATTATTAAACTATCGAGTTAATTGTTAAACTTTTATAAGCTTGCAATCTTACCAAAAAAAAATGAGTTAACTTGTACACAAACTCTATGTTATCAAATTTGTACGAGTTTTAAATATACTCTAACAAGATCGGTAATTACTATTGAGTTTGAGTTTAGACTACGAGACTTTTTTTTTTTTTTGTGAAAGTCACTTTTATTACCCAATTTTTTTTTTTTGTATATTTAGATAATTTTTTAAAAATAATTAGAATCTAAAAAAAGAGTAACTAAAAAATAAAAAAAGTAGTTTTTAGTTTGTTCAAATATATATAAAATTTAAGTTTCAACAATTACTTTTTTGTATTAAAATAAGAAACAAATACACCCTTACTTGATCTTGCTACCCCAATGATATTTTTCTTTTGTCACTTTTGTCAGGTAAATTAGCTTAATTATTTCTTTATGTTGTGGAACATTTTGTATATTTTATTTAGTTTATTTGTTATTATTTGATTATATGTTGCTAACTGCAAAAATACATGTATAAAATAAAGTATGGTATACAAATCAAGGCATGTATTGGACTATATTATTTGATATTTCCTATTTTCGTGATGTATAGGATTGAACTTCTTCAATATTAATCATAAAAATTCATTTAATTATGTTTAATTACTAAGATATAATTTTTAAGTAATATTTTTAAAATATATACATGTATAAACTCTTACAAGTCTAAGAATTGAGTTTAAGATTTAAGTTTGCTATAACTTCATGATTTTATCTAAATTACTCTCAAGTTTGGTAACCTTGACTGACAGAGTTTTACCTCTATAGTGAGCCAAGTTAAATAGCTCATGTGAGATTAGTTGAAGTCTAGTAAATTTCGAATTCTCGTAGTTTAGATAAAAAAAAAATGTTCTAACAAATATTATATTAATGCAATATGCTATTAATATCTTTTACTTTTTAACAAACTTTTAGTGTTCTAGTTAAAGCGACACATCTTGAATGTAATCTAATTTGAATATACCTTTAGTTTAAAATTTTTATTTAACTATGCTTTTAGTCTATGAATCGTTTTGGTTTAGCTCCTTTTGAAATTTTTTTTATTTTGTTTTTAGTCCCTCTTTTTTCTATTATTATGTTTTTGGTCCTTTTCACATTAATTTAATTTTAAGTGATGATATTTATAAGGATTGAGAGAATATTCTTAAAATAATTATAAGGGCAAAAGTAATATTTTTAATATTTGTAATGACTAAATGCGTATTTAAAAATATTTATAGAAACCAAAATTTAGAATGACAAGGTACCAAAACCAAAGAAAAAAAATTTAGAGGGGCCACAATCAAATTGACCAATATTTATAAGGAGTAAAATATATTTAAACTTGAAATTTTTATATATTTAACTAGTTATACAGTATCATTCGTATAAATTTTAGAATAATTATTATAAGAATAAAATATTTTTAATAATAATTAAATATATAATTAATATGATTAAATACTAATATAAAATTTCACAAAAGAATACTAATATAAAAATTTACAGTTACAATGTATTAAAATTATCTTTTAAAACGTTAGAACTTAGTAGTAAAAATTTTGTTATTTTAATGACATTTAAAATTTTCTTCAAGTGAAAAATTAGGGGTGGGCCATTAGACTGTTCAGCCAACTCCATTCACCTAACAGGAAAATGAAATGAAAGTAACGGTTCAGCCATAACTCATTAACTGATTCTTTATTACTAGAGTATTATTATGGGTGGCATGTGTACTCCAATTTCTCTTTCTGTTTTACACTTACTTCTGTTGCTAATGACGTCCAGCGTGATTAAAATGAAGTTTTTGTCGCTTGATGGTCGAATTGTTTGAGCGAAAATGTAGGATGCATAGTCGTACGTTAATTAGCAAATATTTCCCTTGACTTTAGGGGCTATAAATTTGTGAAGGAGGATGAGGGGAGCAACAAGATACATGATTTAAATTGTGAGGTTTCTTTATGCATTATTTTTGTATCGATGACACTATCCATAATTTTAACCTCAACCATTTCATGTCGGTAGTAGCCAACAAAAGAAGTACCAGCACGAATGTGCATAGCTTGGATTACCCTCTATTGCACGCTATCGTTGATCTGATCTACGTTTCGGCGTGAACTGGAATTCATTTTATCACCTTGACCTCGTGGGAGGAAGTACGAGAGTCGAGACCACGTGTTATATATAGTACAATTGAAGGATAAATGATTTTTGTTCAATCTTAAGTTGTAAGTCATAAAAATGGATATTTGTAAGCCTGGCCTATGTCGATGGCTCTACATGCAAACAACTGATAGCAAATTCAACCCACCACTGAATAAAAATAAACTTGGTAACAAACACAGAAGACTAAACATGACCACACCTCCAGTTTTCTCTTGGTCCTCACGTAACACATTAAAATCTTTTTAATTAGCCTTCATACTTGATAAACAATGAACAAGGAAGTCAGATAGGAACCCAACGACCAAAAATTGCTACTTGATCGCTGGGCATAAAATATAATTGATTAAGAAAGAAAAAGCCTCACAAATATTAACATTCTAAAAAATTATAGAGAAATGCAAAACCTCGACAAGTAAAATGTTTACATTCTATAATAATTTTAAGAAAATACAAATTTTGTTTTACATATTATTTAAATTATTTAATAACTTGTATTTTTTTCATAGCATATAATTAACCATAGCATATATGCTTATTTATTTTTAATTTTTCATATTTTTATTTAATCATCTATGTTTCAGCTAGTTCAACCACTGACCCATTAGTTGAATAAGTGACCAAGTGCCATAAATGAGTCGAGTACCGGGTTGAGTTTGAAAATTATGGTGTAGATCCAAAATAACTAACTGTTTATGGCAAATTTTGGCACTCATTTATCAACAACAAATAATTGACAAACTCATTGTGCAGGAGGTCAAACCGCTCTAAACCAGGCGTAAATCGACAAATTTCAAGAGTTTGGATGACGACTGTTTATTGCAGATTTTGGCACTTATATTGTCAATAACAAATAATTGACAATTTCCTTGTGTAGGAGGCCAAATTGCGCTAAACCAGGCGTATATCGACAAACTTCAAGAGTTTGGATGACAGCCTTTACTTTTCAAGATCTCGATTCGGGGAGCGAAAAGCTACTCATCTTGAGTTCTTCACCAAAAGAAGAATCGAGTGTCAAACTTGTTTTTTGTTGTGAATGAGGGTAAAATGTAAAATAATTGTAACGTGATTTGTGTAGTGATAGTGTAAATGAGATATTTGAACATATTAAGGAAGAAAAAGAAGAAGAATGCAAACTGGAAATTTATTGACAAACTAGAAATAAAGTACATAAAATATAAAGAAACTGAAAGGAAATCTAATCCTAGGAAAGCAAAAGAGGGTTGAGAACAATACTCAGTGAACTCTAGACTCTGTGTAGTCATTGAAGACATTTCTTAGAGTGAGTGTGTGAGTGAAAATTTCAACCCTTTACAATTTGTACAGAACGAGTATTTATAGACAGATTAAGACTCTAGGATTTTGATACTTGTCTTCTGGCTGCCCTTGGATGTTGTCCACGTGGCTTTGACAGTTATTTTCTTTGTCATTTGCCCTCTGCCACTACTTTGTCACGTTCTTGTCAAGTTTCAGTCAGTAACTGCTAGTAACCGTCAATAACCGCTATTTGACGAACACATGCGAAGCAATTATCTTGATAGTATCTTCAACATCTTCAAAATTTTCTAAGTCTTCAAGTGACAAACTCCCACTTCGACTTGTCGAACCTCGGGCATGAGAACTACTTTGCCATGCACCTTTGTTGTCAGACAGTTACCACTTCGTCGCGTCTTTATAAGGCCTTAATCAGTAACTACTGGAAACCGCTGTTAACTGTCACACGACCAACATCTGTCTTTTACTGATCACTGTGATGATCTTCTTAAGATCTTCAAAAAATTCTAAGTGTTGAATGACAAACTCTGACTTCGACCTGTCGAACTTCAACTTCGACTGACAAACTCCCACTTTAACTGACAAACTCCCACTTTGACTTGTCAAACATTAGTCTTGACTTTGTCATTATTGGCTTGCGTGCTCGGATATTCAGCTTCATCCTAATGACAAATATCAACTTCAACCTGTCGACTATCAAATTTGTCATTTTGTCAACATCAATGTGCCTTGAGAATCATACTTTGTCAATGTTAACTAACTTTGACATGTTAATTGTTTGTCATAATTTGTTATTATCAAAGGTCCTCATGCTTTGACAACTAAACTTTTTTCATTACTGCCTTTGTCTCACCAAAATCGAATATCAATTTGACTTTTGGACACTTAGTAAAATTTGGTGCCAACATGATGCCCCCCACAACTCTCATTTCAAAGTGCAGCTTCTGTCGATGAGAAATTGAAGAGTTGTGATTTGAATTTTAAATTGCTTGTTTAGAGATATTCCACCCCTTAACTTATGCATCTCTATGCATATTTCTATGCACATAATCATTTATCTATCTTAACCTGATGCATTGTTGGTTTATATGCCTTTAGATATTTACCATTAATCAACGTTGTTCTTTGCCCACTATCAACTTCTTGTGACAACACATTTCCAATGATCGCTTCAAGCAACAACATAGAGTTTGATAGGTTTGTCAAGCTTTGGCAATGTCATCACTGAAGTTTTTGTCAAACATTACTTGATTGTGTCACATGCCTTTTAAAGGTCATATGTCCAGAAAAAGTCTTTTTCTCTTTTGAGCTTGACCAATGTGCAAATATTTTTGTTTTGCCAAACAAATAAGCAATGAAAAGTCGAATGAAATTCACTTTCCCCAAAAAAGATTGCAACTGCTTCTTGTTCCTTGGGGATGACACTTTATAATTGTCTTTTCCTTATTGTGGTCAATGGCAATTCCCTTTTTCTTTTTCCTTTTTTTTTTTGGGCCAAAACACCTAAAATGTTTCTTGGCTATTCCAATAAACTTTGCCTTAAACAGCCTCTTGATTTCTTCCTTAATCTTGACTGTTACTTCTGGAGCAAACTGTCGAGTTACTTATTCAATAGGTCGAATATTGGGCTCTAACGGCAACCTGTGCTCCACGAGTTGACGACTAAGTCCTGACATTTTGTCATACTCCCATACGAAATAGTCATTGTATTCTCTGAGTAGCTTGACCAACTCCTCTTTGAAATCTTTTGGCAGTAATTGGCTAATATAGGGTGGTATTGTCTTGTCACCATCGCCTAAATTGATTTCTTCAAGAAGATCTTGCAAATCTAATAATGCACCATCAGTAGTGCATGTAAATTGTTCAACCATATAGGCCAACAATTGAGCCATTTGGCTCGACAAATCCATAGCTTAATATGAACATGAGACCGTTTTGATCTCGGCCCTGGGTATTAGATTCAAGCCTTCATTGCTAAGGATGCATTTGTCAATTTTCTCTAGGTTGAACTCCTCTTTAACCTCCAAAGGCTTGATCTTTTTGTTGTAAATTTTGAAATCCACATGAAGTTGTTCAACATAGCAGAAACTGTTGTCAGCCCCAACTTCTTCGATGCCTCCTTCTGGATTCCAAAGTATGAGCCTATGATGTAGCGTCGATGGAACAGTTCTTACCCTATGAATCCAGTTGCGTCCGAGTATAACATTGTAACTTGCTCTGGATGGGACAACGACAAATATTATTTTTTGACTGACGCTTCCCACTTTGACATCTAGCATTACAACGCCTTTAGCAGTAGAAGACTTCCCATTATAATAAGTTACAGCCACGTTGGTTTTCACCAGATCTTTGACATTTTTGCCAAATTTGACCAGCATACATTCTAGCATCAAACTAATAGTTGCTCCTCCATCAATCAACACTCGATTGATCATTTTTCCTTCGATTGTCGCCTTAATGGGCAAAGGCCTTAAGTGAGCTTTAGTCATTTCATCAGGCTTTTCAAAAACTCCATCACTGCAGAAGTTTTCACAGACAAAGAGACAGTCATATCCTGCAATAACATCCTCATAATCATCTTCCATTCTGATGTATGCTCCCTCAACAACATACTTTGCAGGCAAAATAGAAAAGACTCCAACCAAATTTGTGTTAAAAATGGTATGTAAGTCATCATCAAAACCAGTTTGAAAATTATTTGTTAACAAGTGTTCCTCAGTAAGTGGGTGGTATTCTAGCACCACTCTACCACTTTGATCAGCCTTTGACAAAGGATGACACATTGGGATCATCTTATCATTTTGACCAGTCTCAGAATGTGCAGTTGATATTTCTTGTGTCAAATGCTTCTCATTGACTTTGGACATTTGATTTAGAAGATTTGATGGTTTCGTCTTTTGATCTTGAACCACATCTTTCAAGGGAACAAAACATTTGCACTTAGGGGACTTTGGTTTGTTTGCTTGAGAATTGGTTCAACTTTCACTTTTCCTCTTGTCAACTCTCCTCCAAACATAAGGATTTGAATTTATCCTTTATCCTTGATTGTACCTTTTTCTTGGTTTTCTCCTTTTTCTCGAAGATGAAGCTTCATCGTCATGTTGGACGTTCTTAACCCATTGATTTAGAACAAACATAGCTGGAGGAACACAAGTTCGACTCGACATGATGTTGGGGTTTCCATCCATCATTATGACAGTCTTCATCTTTTGGTTAACTTGTCCTGTTCTAAGTTTCAAAAACTTAGGATCAAAAGGACCGAAATCGAATTTAGACTTACCTGCCACTTTTCTTTTCATTTCCAGGTTCTCTTTTCTCTTTGCAGCAATCATCTTTTCAATCTTTTGTTTCTCATATGTCGCAGCTGCAGTAGGGTCGAATACAACACTGCACCTTGGACAGAGAGAAACGTCTCGACTGCTATTCTTTTGCTTAATTAGAAATGTTAGAAGATCTTCCCCTACCTTTGGGTAGATTATTTGTTCGATGGCTTCGAAAAAATCAAGCTCATAGTCGTGTCGAAACTTCTTTTCAGCTTCGAGGTTTGACATCCCTAATCCACCAACATTGATATCCATGAAGGTTGGTTCAACAAAACTTGAATTAACTTGGAAGAGATCAGTGTCCACTTTCACAGGCTTTTCCTTTCCTTCGAATGTCAAACGCCCCTCATCGATTGCCTTCTGAATTAGTTCCCTAAAATGAACACAACTACTATTAGCATGTCCAATAGATTAATGAAATTTACAAAACTTTTATCCCTTCAACTCTGAAATTGAAGGAATTTTCTTTCCTTTAGGAAGCATAATTTTTTTATCTTTTAAAAGTACGTCAAATATCCGTTCAGCCTTAGCAATGTCAAAAGAATAAATTTTTGATGTTGGTATTTTTCCTTTATTTCTTGCTGGCCTTAAGGATTGACAAACATAAGTTGGTCCTGGTTTCAATTTGGCCACATTGACTTTGTCATTACTACTATTGACTTCATCATTTGACTGGTCGACTTTGACGTTAGCAACTTTTCCATGATGAAGCATTTTCTCTTTTATTCTTTCCTTCTCTTTTTTTAGTTGTTCTATTTAATGCACTTTATCTACCAATTGGGTAAGATCTACGAGTTGCAAATTAAGAAGTTTTTTTCTCATGTCATAGTCTAAACCGTTAATGGCCATTTTGACAACTTTAGACTTTGGCATAGGAGTAAAACAACGATTTCTCGTATTCCTTAATCTAGCCAAATAGTCGTCAACAGTTTCCCCGAGGAAATGTCGAATAGTGAACAAATTAGTCAGGCTAATCTTGATTTCACCTTGAAAAAATTGATTATGAAAATTGCTTTCTAATTGATCCTATGTTAAAATGGAATTAGGTCTTATATGTTAAAACTAATTGAAAGCATTTTTCGTAAGGGAAGATAGAAAAAAACGCATCTTTAAATGCTCATTTGATGTCATTTCCCCTATCTCCATTATATATCGAGTGATATGCTCGACTGTCGATTCCCCATTCTCACTAGAGAATTTTGTCAAGGATTTGGGGACTTTCCAACCCCTAGGCACTTCAACCTATTGAATATAGTCTGGGAATACATACACAAAAAGGGGTTGGTTAGCAAAGCCAGCGTTGAAGCCGAATATGTTCAGAACATTTTCGACTACATGCATAATGTTTTGATTTTGCTGAAATACATTTTGTTGTCGAACCCTTTGAATTTTGTTGTCAGCATTTTGTCCTTGACATACAAGGTTGACAGTTGGGTCGGCATTATCATTTTCATATGGAAGTGGGTTATTAATTTCATCATAGGGGTCATTTGGATTGTCATCCAAAGTAATGGCCTGAGCCACTTGCCTTATTTGTTGAGCAAGTTGCTCGAATCTTGTATTATTTGTTTCGATCAAAGGTGTTAGTATTGTCGCCATTTGTTGTGTTAACATATTGACGAGATCATGATGACTTTCATCAATTTGTTGTCGAAACATGGCCATTGAATCGATCGTATATATAGGAGTTCTTATCACACCTATTCTAGGTATGTCAGGGAAAATTAGGCCTGTGTTTGTTTGTCTTATGGTAGTTGGGTTTGTCGATGACATGTTCCCTATTCCAACCATAGAAGGGCCCATTAATTGAGGGCTGACAAAACCAAACTGTGGCAAATGTGTACCAGATTGAGGCACATTTGACATAAAGGGCATTCTCTGACTCTGAAATAGAGGATTATGTGGATACATGTTAAACACGCCACTATTCCCAACATTTGATGGATTCCCCAAATTTGGCGGATTCTCTATGTTTGGCGACGAAGGTGGCACGTACCCTGGGGGTACATAGCCTAGAGGAAAACCATATGGAGGCCATGTCGTTGTGACAGTAGTGTTCACATTTGCTTGTGACACATCGTCATTCCTCTGAATAACAGGAGTCAAGATAGGCTCCAAAGTACGAGAAGGATTATTTCCTGCCTCAATTCGTTTATCCTCTGACGAAGATGATGCTCTTGACATGTTTAACACAATGGTGTCACTACGCAATCGCATACACTTTGTTTTTTAGTGGTTCGACACGATTTTGTTTCCTTTCAACCAGTGAATCCCACTAGGAGTGCCAATTTGTTTATTGCAGATTTTGGCACTTATATTGTCAACAACAAATAATTGACAATTTCCTTGTGCAGGAGGCCAAATTGCGCTAAACCAGGCGTATATCAACAAACTTCAAGAGTTTGGATGACAGTCTTTGCTTTTCAAGATCTCGATTTGGGAAGCGAAAAGCTACTCTTCTTGAGTTCTTCACCAAAAGAAGAATCGACTGTCAAACTTGTTTTTTGTTATGAATGAGGGTAAAATGTAAAATAATTGTAACGTGATTTGTGTAGTGATAGTGTAAATGAGATATTTGAATAGATTAAGGAAGAAAAAGAAGAAGAATGCAAACTGGAAATTGATTGACAAACTAGAAATAAAATACATAAAATATAAAGAAATTGAAAGGAAATCTAATCCTAGGAAAGCAAAAGAGAGGGTTGAGAACAATAATCAGTGAACTCTCGTGTAACACCCTAATTTTTAACCCAATACTCTAGAACATATTAGGCTAATCATTAGGTTATTACTTCTTAGTCTCATCTTTTTAATAAAATACTTAGCAGAAATTAAGGGTAAATTTTTCTTTTTGAAAACATAAAGCAAAGTGAGAGCCTTGAACTTAACTAGTTGAACAACAGAAACATAAAGCACACGTAACAATTATTAGAAATCATAAAGTAAAGCATATAATCAAGGAACAACAATCATGATAACAAGGAAACATTTCATTAATAACTTAATTAGAGTACATAAGTAGTCATACCCTCTTAGAGATGGGCAGAGCTTGTAGTACAACAGAAATAAAATACAAGGAAATATAAAGTACATGGTTCAACATGAAGATAAAAACCCAAAACGCTACCCTCCTACTAGACTACGAGTACAAACTACAACCCCCCCCCCAAAAAGGCACTACCGAAGGGAAGATCTCCATAATAGCTCAGGTACTCGCAAAGCTCTCCATCGGAATCTAGTGACGACGGGGATCCTCGGGTGATGGAGGCAGGTAACCGGGGAACCGCTCTAACTCCTCCTGTGTGGGCCAATGGAGTGTGAAGGGAACTCGCAGCGGCTGAACGTGAGCTCCTCAACGCGGGCGCATCTCCGCCCTCCTAGCCAAGCATGGCTGCCTCATGGTCTCCTCGCTCCCCTCGCGCTGGAACTAGGGAAAGGGAGCGGAGCCCTCCGAAGGGACATGCATCGGCGAATCCTCAGAAGGATCAATCTCGGACCTCCTCGAGCGAGGCACGTACTCCGGGTGGTCACGGACAGCTGAGGCAAAGGTACGGGCATGGCGTAGCTGTTCGTTACGCGGTCGAGTGCGCTCGAAGATCATGTCATCACCACCAAAAGTTGCAGTAGGAGTGAACTGGTAGCTCAAAACCGGGTAAGCGAAGGGTCGTCCCATGTATACAAAAATGCGGATAGCACAACGACCCTCGAAGTGATACAAACGGTGGTCCGGGTCATAGTGCACCTCCCAAACAGGCGTGTCAATGAAAACCATGAACGTCGCCATCGGTATTTGAAGATGTGACGGAAGAAAGAAGAGAGAGAGGAGTGAGAATTCTTGCTAAAGAATCTCAGTAGGAGTCTCCTATCCTAGGGTTACGTCGTACACATCCTCAAGAACCTTGGGTTTAATTATAAAATAGTGATCATGGATACAAGGTTCAATTTAGGGTTTTCCAAACTAATTATCCAAGGTCCGTTCCTTTTAGCATGTATCTTGATGTTATGAGTGCAACATATTATATCATGGATGCATGTCAATACTTGGGCATATAAAACAACACATCAAAGCACATAAACATAAATCATGTGGCATAAGGGCATATAACTTTCAAATAAGATCATTCCTCAACCTCGTGACATCAATCATGGTACTTTAGCATATAAGCCACCCTAAAAATAACTAGGTTATGAGCTCATACCTCAGCTAGTCGTCACTGGCTCTTACTTATTATCTTGAATAAGCGAAACATAAATAATAATCCCGACTCGCAAGTACGGGTAGGGGGCAGGGATCATCTCTCTCTGGGATTACCCTCTTTGAAACGCTTTATGGACATTAAGCCACAACAATTTGTCCGCTTTGGTAGGCTGCATCTACTCATACCCTCACGGATTTGTCTCCCTTGGGGGTGCTCGGCCGAACCGGTGTCACCCAGTCGAGTGCGTCTCAGTACTTTGTCACGTAAAAATCTCCTGGGGGTACTTGGCCGAACCGGTGTCACCCAGGGTTTTCAACTCATATGGTACTCATAAACATTTCTTTAACCCTTTAAAGTTTGACAGAAATTCGGCAGCATAACTACTGTTAAACCGAATTTCCTTCAAACTGCCACAAGCAAAATCACATAACAAGTTCTCATGAAATCTCATGCTATGATAAACTTTAACATTTTCATCAATCATTTTCTCATGCATCAAACACATCTCATCATATCATTGCATCATACAACACATCATAGTATTAACAACTTCTTAGTGTCTTATGCATTGACCCTTAAGGTCCTCAACTCACATTCTAAGTTATAAATCATCAAACCTAATCTCTCAGGAACTTAGAAGGTCATAACTAAGTATTTCTCACCTCACACTATGGTCAAGAACATCTCTAAACCTCAAGGATGCAGAATTCATAATCCTAACTTTACGGGTACCTAGGAGTCACAACAATGACCCTTTCTAAGTCCGGTTTGCTCCTAAGGCATCAAGATCAAGTCCTAAACCATTTATGAGTCATTCCTACACATTTAAACTAATTTAAATCCATGATTAGCATTACTAACCCTTGCTGGACAGAATCCAGAAAATTCAAACATCAAAGGATCTAGAACTCTCAATTTAATTCTTTTCTAGTTTCTAACTTCTCTTATCTTTCACATATGAGCTTTACCATTAATTATACTTAAACATAGGCATATTATCACCATTAAAACAGTTCATACAGTGGCAAATAATAGCAAGACAGAACCGAAACAACCATTCTCCATAAAGGCACAAAACACAATTTCTAAAGCACATAAAATACTAGTTTCTCTTGGAACCTTTTTAAAACTCTCAAAACTCATTTATAAACATTTTTAACATCTAAAATCATCCAAATATTTGAGAGGGCAGTAGCTAAAGAAAACTTGTCTCAAGAGGTCCTAAATTCATAAAACTTAGTTCTACATATTCGTTGTACTCATAAAAGCTTAGAAAATTTATAAAACATAGTTTTCAATACTTAGAAACATCAAAACCTCTTAGGGCCGAAATATGAACCAAAGGAAATAAATATTTTTAGACCTTTGTTTGAGACAACAATGGGCAAGTCTTTGAGCTCTAGGTTCATTTAAGTGATGACATAAAAATAAACATGCTCATGCACTCATTTTAGGTTCCATTAGAAAGTAAAGTGATAGCATAAAATAAATATGAGATGCACATTATTATTATCTTTAAGATTTAAGTGAGGACTTGAAATATAAACATGATAATGCAAAGCTTGAAATATAAACATGATAATGCAAGTTCCTTTATTATCTTGGTACTTAGTGATAGCAAAGGAAGTAAACATGATGTGCAAAGCATAAAATAAACATGATGCAAGGTTCATTTTATGGTTAGCTAGAGCTCATCCAAGACTTTAACAAAATAACAACCCAACATATATCTCATTACAAAGAGAGCTCTAGAGTTCTTGAACCAAGTGCTCAAAGGAACTATGAGGTTCTTGAACATCATCATCAAGCTCAAAGAAAACAAACTTTCTAAACAAACAAAACCTCAAAGATCAAAAAGAAAATGGAAAGCCGAAATGTTAAAGAAAAGGAAACAAAGAAACCAAACTCCAAAATAGCAAGAAAAGAAAAGGTGTTCTTGAGTAAAAATCATGTTTGAGTTAGAAAATGAAGTTGAAACTCAAGGAAGGTAAAACCTCAAGCTCTAGAGGTTCCATTGAGATGAACACATAGTCATCATCTAGGAGTCCTCATCATTGAGCTATCATGTGCTCATCAAGGCCTCATGGCCGAAATCTCAAAGAAAGAACAACAAAGGAAGTTCCAAAAAGAAAATCCAAGAGAGAGCTAGAAAGAACTCATTTTTAAGAAAACAAAGTTTAGAAAACACTCCTTCCTAAAGTGAAGATAAAAACTTGAACTCTTTGAAAAGGAAAACAAGATGATAAGCTCCTCCGTGGGGCTAGATGGCTTCGACCAAGAGAGGATGAGAAGGTTGGAGTTGTGTTTCAAGTGAGGTGGTGTTTGAGGTGTGGTGTTTGAGAGGTTTGATGATGGTTCAAGGCTATGGGGTGGTGTTTGAAGGTGATGAGATGAAGAGATGAAGAAAATGAAGATGAAGAACAAGAGGAAACTCTCTTGAAACTTGAGAGAAAAGAAAAGAACTCAAGAAAGCTTAGGAAAACTAAAAGTGTGCAAATGAACTAAAGCGTTTACATGTGTTTCTAGGTAAGGTATTTATAGAGAATAAAAACAAATGAAGGCTCAAAGGGGAGGAGGGGTAACCGTGTGGTTTTGGAGGCAAGGAAGAGAAAAATATCTCTTACACAAGGTCATTCAAGCATGGTTTGAAGTATGGAGTATATGATACAAAGTATGGCTTGATGTGAGTGAATTTCCTATCAATTTTTGAATGAAACACTACAAGAAAATTGGTCTGAGGCAACGCTTGAAAAGTGTTGCCAAAAGACACAAAAAGTGTTGCCTTTAACCAAAGGCAACGTTTTTCTATCTAAGGCAACGCTTTTCTAGGCGTTGGCTATACTACCGTTGCCTTTTTTCAAAGGCAACGCTTTTTTGATAAAAGGCAACGCTTTTTTGATAAAAAGCAACAGTTGATACAAAAAGCGTTGCCTATAAGGGTACAAAAGGCAACACTTTTACTGATCATCAAAGGCAACGCTTTGGCAAATTTTGAGGCGTTGCCATTTCTTCATTTAAGGCAACGCTTTCTAAGCGTTGCATTTTAGATTTATAAAATGCAACTTCTTTTAACCGTTGCCTTTTGTGTAAGGCATAAGAACTCTTTATTGATTAACAGCAACGCTTTGAAGGAGTTGCCTTTACCTCTACAAAAGACAACACTTTTAAGGTGTTGTTTTACTTTAGTAAGAGGCAACACTTTTACACGTTGGCTTTACTTTTGCTTAAAAACAACATTTTTTTAACATAAAAGCGTTGCCTTTTTTGCAAATCCAACTCTATTTATTTCCAAAAGAGCAACTCTTTTTCTTTCCTTTTTTTGGTTCCAAATTTTATGATTCTTAAAAGTATTATCTTTTCTATTAACTATAAACAACATATTTTCAAACAAAAAATTCACATTTATTGCAACATTAGCTTTTCAATTTCAAATTTATAACTATTCAACTAAATTCATAAATAAAATAAACCACTAGTAATCAATTATGTAAAAGATAAGACATTAATATATACATAATAGTTTGTAATATTGGCTAATACATTGTTATAAGCGATGGAAACAAGTCATCCATTCAAACCAAAATATAAACAAGTAAATATATATATTTCCCAAAAGCACACTAGTGATAAGAAGTTTACGCAAAATAAATCTCCAGATGTATAGTCCAACATAAATCACGTCAACTGCAAGTCCTTAGATTTTTGTTTCAACTCTCTGTTATTTGCTTGAGTACTTGCACATGCATTAAGTTTGATCTGCAGCATAAACCCACCAATTAAAAATTAAAATATTATTAAGCTAAATTTAATTAATAGCTATATTTACAAAACATAAAAAAGAAAGCAAAAGAAACTATATATCAAACACATAACTCAAAAGTTTCTACACCTGTTACAACAAAAAAAATTAGATGAAGAGAAGACTTCACTTGAAATACATTACATTATGAATTCAATTAATTATTTTATATACAATTTCACATTTTCATCCTGCCAAGTAAGATTATGATATTTTTTATTTAAAATTTCCACAGCCAATCACACATATAAGCCTAATCAATGTGATACTTTGTTTTATTCTTTAAGATATCAAGGAATGATTTTATTGAAATCAATACATCTACCTACAAGTTATAGCTGGTGCTTTTTATATGGGTGAATAGTTTAACCGTATTATATGGTGTGTATGTATAAACACTCACATGGGTGTTTATACTTTTCAAACTCTCTGTAAAAGACATTGAATTGATGATGCACAGGTGAGAGGATACTTTCCAAACACTCACATGGTTTTTCTTCCTCCAACACTTTCATACTAGCTAAAATGCATGATACTGACATAGAAAACTGAAGTGCAAGGCTTTGTAATTTGCATATTACAATTTTACCTATTTCTCCAAAAGCTCATTTTCATTTCTCATAACATGCTCCTGTTTGAAGTAGCCAAAGAAGAGGACAAAAGGTTTAACAAACCATGAATACAATCTTCCAAAAACACTTGGATTTTGAACAAATAAAATTAGTAAAACAATGAATACAATCTTCAACTTCAATATTAGAATAATTTCCTATATAGTAATTAAGGACAGTCAGTACTCAAGCCTACTAGTTTCATAAGCTTCTTGAAATTTCATAATAATAGGCAAGTCAAAGTTCTCTAGTGTGGCATTTTCTATGCCTTCCTCCCAAAAAATCTATCATGTTAAGAATTCAAGTTTTAAGTTGGAAGTTCCTACATAATTTATCAGATGAACCCAATCAAATTATTCAATTTAACACCTTAACTTTGCATTAATTTTCAGTTTAGATGAGGAAGGGGGAGGTGATCCATCAATTTAAATGGTTATGAAACCTATGAACAAAGGATTCCATACCATTTTCTTCAGGTTCTTTACAGACCTAGGAAGGGGGAGGTGATCCATAAATTTTAAAAGTTGTGTATGTTAGTGAGACAAGTACTTCAATCCACTCTTTTGAGAGACTAATGAATAAAAATCGCATACAAAACAACACCAATATGAAGCCAAAATGCAATAGGGCATAGTACATATAATGACCACACACAAAAAGGAAGAAAATAGAAATTTCTTACATAGTCATGATGCTATTTGCAAGCCGCAACTACACTTAATGCCCGCAAAGTTTCTAACAAGTTCTAGATGAATGTCCTTCAAAAAAGATAATAAGGATGTTGTTAGTACAATTTGATAATTATTTGAATCCATACCCTATTATACCATCTATAGCAAGCAATTTTGATCAATATTCAAAAAAAAAAAAAACCAAAACAAATTTATAGAAAATACAACTAGTCCAAGATATAGATTAATATAAGGTAAGAAACTGAAATGGAAATCGAGTAAAAAGGAACATGAAAAGGATCTCTAATTGTAATCCATTTCTAATTCTTATTCTTTTCCCTTTCTTCTTTTGACATACCATTGCTAACATAAGAAGTACTGTTGCAGCACAAGTATTGTCAAGAATAATAAGAAAAAGTTTGTGTATTAATTTTGTTTAGTGCCAAAACATTTTTCCTGGCTTATTTCCAACTACTCTAGAAACAATTGAAATTTGAGTTAAATGTTATGAGTTATGAGATCAGGTCAGTAACCATACCCACCAACAAGAATCAAGTTCTTTAAAAGTTAGCGGGTACATGATAGCTTACTCCATGGTAGGTTCTTACAGCCCATAGTTAAACCAGTTCTTGGCAAGCCAAATTTGGCTTAAAAGGACAGAAAAGAAGTATATACTTCTAAAGTCTGTGGTTTAGGAGCTTCTGATTACCCATAAATCAATGCAGGGCATGAAAAGGAATCCCACTTACACTTCAACTTATTTACATCTACTCATAGGAGCTATATCGCTAACATTTTCAGCACACAACATAGCGCATGCACCACTGCTTCGCTAGTAAAAGAAACACATGTTTAAACACATCACAAAAAATTAAAATGATCACAAAATCTCACATTTGATTTCAACCAAAAGCAATGACAGAAACTTCACAAGCAAACGAGAAAAAAAAATGGAGTTGTTTTGAGGATACATGATGAATCTTCTATTTAGCGTGAATAGTGTTAAAAAGATTTGGGCTAAATTAATTAAACAAGCTATATGAAGAGCACATAGACGCACCCCTCGCTGAGCAAGCCATGTTGAACCACTAGGAGTCTAATTAGCATGCTATAGGTACTTTTGCTTCTTACCCTAACTTTTCTTGAAGAAAAGTTAAAGGAGAGCATATGTAGGTTAACATTGTTAAGGTTTTATAACCATCAAGACATAAGAGTAAAACTGCAGGTGATTCATGGCCAGTGAATTAATTTCAGTGTTAAGCAATTTCGTGTAGTTTTACGTAACTAACTAACAGATGTAGTACAAGTAAGCAATTAAAATTTTCTTTTTCCTGTAGACTACTACACACTAATGCAAGATAAATTGCAGAAAATCAAAGGGAGTTTCATGGGCTGGTAAAATATATTTGAAAAACTCTCACATCAAGAAGGAACTGCACTATAAAGAAACTAAACAATAAATTTAAGTATGAAATCATTTGGTAAGCAAGCATCACAAAAGGACGGTAGTGGAATGAATTGAAGAGGCCCTTTCAGTCCAAGATGTGACAGTCACAACTGAATTACAGCTCCTGCATCGTTGGATCAGAAGCACACCATTGTCATGACAACCTTTAATGGTCTGTTCTTTTTATTTTTGCAAATTAAAACAAACACATTAAAATAATAATTGCAGATGAAGCTTAATTTATAAGCTTTAAACTAAACTTCACATGAGACATAGTTTCCCATATATTTAGCAAGATGGTCCATTCTTCCGAACCTCACATATGAGGAGGATTCCAAAAATGCAGCAAAAAACACCAAAAAACAACCAAATGCTGCTCAGCGCAAAGCTTACAGAAAATTGAGTGTCTTTTTACTTGGGCCTTAGAGAATGTTGAGTCCTTAGAGATGTCAAAAGCTATTGGGTCTAATTTAACCCACCATCAACCTACAACAGTCAAGACCAGTTCGAATAAGGAAAGGCCACAAGACCAAAAGAAAATAATTAAAAAAAAAATAAGGAAACTTCACTCATCAAAGTCTTCCACCACTCTACTTCTACACAATCAACACAGTAAACATAACAATCAACAAATAATGATCTTCTTTTTGCTGATGGACATAGACCCTAATGCTTGTAGCATAACCTAATCAAATATTCACATTATTCCAGAATACCACCAATGACCCTTCGCCCAATCCATAACAAAAATTCAAAATTCGGGAAGCAACAACACATAACACCAGAATTTTGTAAGGAAGAGAATTATTGAGAAGGATAAAGAGGTCAATGTTGAAGTGGATGCAAGGCACAAGGAGAGAAAAGCTGAGTTAGTTATGAGGAAGGGACAGGTGGCAAATGATACTGATATCATGGAGCAAAGAAAGAGCAGCAGGAGGAGAGTAACAAATAGCCCGCTACATGACTTTGTCTGTTAGGCATTTGGTGGTAATTCTCATCTCTCTCTGTGACAGCTTCTTCTTCCTTTTTATTCTGAGACTCTCATCCTTACCTTCTTCTTTTCTTATCCTCTAGATGTTGAAGCATTTCATGTGGAGGCTACCTTAGGACTACTATCAGCAATTGTTCTTCATCATTTTTATATTTTCGTCCAACTATATTACTTCAGAAAATTACCAAAAACATTGTTGCTATTATATTCCTTGTTGTTTTACTGTCGAACTTTGTTATCATTCCATTTCCTTAATACAAGCACGGGTACAGCCCTTTCTACTAGTATTGTCTAGATTTTTCCCCAAATTTCATATATATATATATATATATTGTGTGCCCAAACAACCTAAATTTCCACTTTCTGGCTTATTATGGCAAAATCACTCAAAAGAACCCAAGACAGTAGAAAAAACAATACATCCTTCATTAAACAATAAATTTATTTCAATTTGTCAACTACTTCAACTCAGCGCCTCTAATTTGTAGGTATCTCTTTTTAAAGAGAGAGACAGAGACAGAGAGAGATCAGTTAAGTTGGCAAGAGATACCGTGGCGGAGAAGGAGGTACGTGGCAAAGCTCTATAACCGCAAAGAAAGGCGCACGCGATGGAGCTTTGCAAGGCACGCGACGGAGCTCTGCAAGGCACGCGGTGGAGCTTTCGGCACCTTGAAGAAGGAGGCCACGCGACGGAGCTTCTAAAGTAGAAAGGAAAAGGACAACCAGCAGAGCTTCTGGATCCGTGAAGAAGAGGCCACGCGACACAGCTCTAGAACCTTGAAGAAGAAGTTTACGATGGAGCTCTAGAACCGCAAAGCAGGGGTACGCGGTGAAGGTATGGAACCGGGATGAAGGGAGCACGAGGCAAAGCTCCTACATGTAGCGTGAGCTACTGGAATTAGGATTCAGAGCTTCTAAACCCTTGATCTTGGGTTCATGTTTAGGGCTAGGGATTGAGTGAGGGATTAAGTTTTTTATTTGCAACAAGGGAAAAATGGGCTTTTGTTTTGTGCTGCTTAATGTTGAGGTCTTCAGAAATTTTTTATAACTTTAGCCAATTTTCAATGCAAAAGACAATTTTTAGCGTGGGAAAAATTTTAGTTTGGTGCTAAAAATATAAGCAACGTTTTAAAAGCGTTGCAAATTTTATTTTACAAATGCAACGCTTTGAAAATGAAGGGTATGTGCAAATAGACGTTGCCTTCTATTAGATTATATCGCAATGCTTTAAAAGCGATGTCTTTTTATGCTAAGACAACGCTTTCTAAGTGTTGCCTTAAATTTTGTTGCCTTAGCCTGACACAAACGCCACCCCTATAAAAGCGTTGCCTTAGACCCCCAAAGGCAACCCTTTTAAGCATTGCCTTAAAAAAGTGTTGCCTTAGACCAAAAATGTTGTAGTGAAATTAGGCTTCTAGAAACTTGACATGGCTAAAACTTTTCCAGCCACAAATAAATGGAGAAAATGGGCTATTTTAATTAGTTATTCATTTGGAAAATCAAGCTTGATTGAAAGTTATGACAAGGTATGGTATAAGTGACTTGAGGTATGGTCTTGGAGTGTTGAAAAATTGAACATGTGATGCATATGGGGGCATGGAGGTCTCGGCCAGACCAGGGACAGTAGAGAGGAGGTGAGGTTTGATCATCTAATTGGGTGCTAATGGTAGGTTTAGGTGTGTATTAGCTTAGGTACAAGGTTAGGAATAATTAAGCTTAAGTTTAGGTAACTAAGAATGTGATTTAAGGATTTTATGACAAGATTAGGAGTGCTCATACATCATTAGAGAATTAAAAACTCATTTGTGAATAAACAATGTGTAACACAATTCCATGATTTAAGAAATTGGAGAGAGAAAACACTATTCAATATTCCATGACTAGGAGTCTTGAATTTAAAATAAGATTTTAAGTTGTAATTAAGCACTTTTAGGTTCTAATCAACTTTAATAAATTATTTTGACTCAAGATTAATTATGAAAATTAATTAACCTTCGATTAGAGCCTAATATTGCTTAGGTTTGCTTAATCACACGACTAAGCGTAAAAACACGAAATTAGGGGCAAAACCGTAATTTTGCACTAATTTCGCTCGGGACCTCCGGGACCAAAAATAAAGTCATAGTCTACATAAAAACGCCTTTTAAAACCATCTAGAGAAGTTTCGGGTTCATCCGGCACTTGCAAACGGGTAAAACACCGCAGGGGCTTTTTGGTCATTTTGACCCGAAAACTCGCAAAAATGAGATTTTCGATCCCGGGAAGGTACACAACTCATCTAATCCCCTTCCAACATTGAGTTTGCCCTTCGAGTATTGCCGGACCGGCTTTCCTCGAATTCCGAGCCGAAAATGACCTTAGGGGCATTTTGATCATTTTCACTCTAACAGAAAAATCGGGGCGTTACATCTGGACTATGTATAGTCATTGGAGATGGTTTTTAGAGTTAGTGTATGAGTGAAAATTCTAACCCTTTACAATTTGTACAAAACTAGTATTTATAGACAGCCTAAGATCTAGGATCTTGACACTTGTCTTCTGCCTGCCCTTGGATTTTGTCCACGCGGCTTTGACAGTTATTTTCTTTGTCATTTGCCCTTTGCCACTACTTTTTCACGTTGTTGTCAAGTTTCAGTCAGTAATTGTTGGTAACCGTCAATAACCGCTACTTGACGAACACATGCAAAGCAATTATCTTGATAGTATCTTCAACATCTTCAAAATTTTCTAAGTCTTCAAGTGACAAACTCGTACTTTGACTTGTCGAACCTCGGGCATGAGAACTACTTTGCCATGCATCTTTGTCATCAGATAGTTACCACTTCATCGCGTCTTTATAAGGCCTCTATTAGTAACTACTGGAAACTGCTGTTAACCGTTGTTAACTGTCACATGACCAACATCTATCCTTTACTGATCATTGTGATGATCTTCTTAAGATCTTCAAAAAATTCTAAGTGTTGAATGACAAACTCTGACTTTGATCTGTGGAACTTCAACTTCGACTGACAAACTCCCACTTTGACTTGTTGAGCATCAGTCTCGACTTTGTCATTATTGGCTTGTGTGCTTGGATATTCAGCTTCATCCTGAATGACAAATATCAACTTCGACCTGTTGGCTATCAAATTTGTCATTTCATCAATATCAATGTGCCTTGAGAATCATACTTTGTCAATGTTAACTAACTTTGACATGATAATTGTTTGTCATAATTTGTTATTATCAAAAGTCCTCATCCTTTGACAACCAAACTTCTTTCATTACTGCCTTTGTCTCACCAAAATCGAATATCAATTCGACTTTTGGACACTTAGTAAAATTTGGTGCCAACAACAGCCTTTGCTTTTGCAAGATCTTGATTCGGGGAGTAAAAAGTTACTCCTCTTAGGTTTTCCACCAAAAGAATCGGTGTCAAACTATTTTTTTTATGAATGAGGATGGAATGTAAAGTGATTTTGTGTTGTGTATGTGTGAATATAATGGTTGATAGATTAAAGAAGAAGAAGAAGAAATGCAGAATGCAAATTGATTGACAAACTGGAAATAAAGTATAGAAATTGTAAAGAAATTGAAAGGAAAACTAATCCTAGGAAAGCAACAGAAAGGGTTGCGAATAATACTCAATTAACTCTGGACTCTATCTAGTCATTGGAGATGTTTAGAGTAAGTGTGTGAGTGAAAATTCCAACCCCTTACAATTTGTATAGAACTAGTATTTATAGACAGCCTAGGGTTTTAGGATTTTGACACTTGTCTTCTGGCTGCCTTGGATGTTGTCCACGTGGGTTTGACAATTATTTTCTTTGTCATTTGCTCTTTGATCACCACTTTGTCACATCTTTGTTAAGCTTATGTTAATAACCATTGGAAATCGTCAATAACCGCTATTTATTTGATGAACGTATGCAATCAGACCACTATGATAGTATCTTCAATATCCTTGAAATTTTCTAAATCTTCAAATGACAAACTCCTACTTCAACTTTTTGAGCCTTGGGTGTGATAACTACTTTGTTATGCGTTTTTGTCATTGTACAATTAGCCCTCTATTAGTAATTGCTGGAAACCGCTGTTAACTATCACACAACCATCATCTGTCTTCTACTGATCATTGTGACGATCTTCTTACAATCTTTAAAATTTTCTAAGTGTTGTATGACAAACTCCGACTTTGACTTGTCGAACTCCAACTTCTACTGACGAACTCCCACTTTGACTGAGAACTCCCACTTCGACTTCTTGAACATCAGTCTCAAATTTGTCATTATTAATGGCTTGCATGCTCGGATATTCAGCTTCATCCTGAATGACAAACATCCACTTCGACATGTCGACTATCAAATTTGTCATTTTGTCAACATCGATGTGCCTTGAGAATCATACTTCATCAATGTCAACTAACCTCGACATGTCGACTGTTTGTTATAATTTGTCATTATCAAGGGCTATCATGCTTTGACAACCAAACTCCTTTCAATACTGCCTTTGTCTCACCAAAATCGAATGATAGCTTGACTTTTGGACACTTAGTAAAATTTGGTGCCAACACTAACTAACTCAAGGCTCAAGGATTATGTGCATAAGGTATAAGGTTGGGAAAAATGAGACTAAAGATAGGCTAGTATGACATAAAATCTCTCTTTCTCCCTCTATATATATATATATATATATATATATATATATATATATATATATGTGTATGGTTTTCTTTTCTTCCTTTTGCAAATTCTTAGCTTGTGATACCAATTCATTGTCATGGAAAGTGTGACATTGGGGTTGATGGCTTATTAGCTCCCTTTCCTGTAGGCTATACTTACATTTTCCATACTTTCATTACACTTTACAGAACACTCAAACTCTATGATCAATTTTACTGTTCCATTGCCAATACGATTGTATAAACTTGTTTTTTTTTTTTTTATAATTCTATTTAAGGAATTATGTTTATGTGATTCCTACATACTTGAGTCGGCTACTATTATTTAGGTTCTGAAAATCAGACCGAACATTTAACCGGACGTGGAACTGTTCAGAGATTCAACTAGTTTAACTAGGGGTCAATCGAAATATAATCGTAATAATATATATACTTATTTATAAAAAATATAATTAGTTTTTTATAAGAAAACTCTATTAATAATGTTATAAGAAATTATTTTAAGACCAAATTCTATTAATGGAAGGAATTACGAGAATCGAGACCACGTGTTATATATAGTACAATTGAAGGATAATGATTTTGTTCAATCTTAAGTCGTAAATCATAAAAATTGATAATGGTTAGAATAAAAAAGGAATGACAATAGAATAATAATTTGTTATGCCAACTTACAATGAGGGAGAAGGAAAACAAAATTTTAATTTAGTCTGTTTAAAATGAGGGATAAATGGCAAGTGGTGAGCAATGCAAGGAAATGGGAAAAGGGTGTAGATCACGGTTTTTAAAATCAGTTCAACTAGTGAACCAGTTATCTCACTGGTCCAAGCTAAGAAATGAATCGGATATGCAGTCAACTCGGCACAAACCAGTCCAACTCGATGGGTTTTTCCAAAAACCATTAACACGACCATATTTTAGTAAATTGGCCGGGTCATATCTCAAGTTGGTTTAAATTTTTTAACTGTTTTGAAATAATTATAGGCCATTTATGTGGCCCTAGTAAAAGAAGTTTTGAAGCCCATTACTTTAGTCAACTATAAGTGAGGTGCGCTCCCTTCATTTTATTTACAATAGAAGCGAAGTGCTTCTATTTACTGTTCCTATTGACGTGGGACTAAGTAAACTACCATCTATTTGGATATATTGCAACTATTGTGTTAACTTTTCTCTTACAAGCCACTTGTTATTGTTAGCTCAAGAACCTTTTAGAAGCACTAGAGAAATATGTTTTGAGTGATGACATAACAAATTTTAAGAAAATATTTTGAAGAATGACTAATGTTTTCCCTTGAGTTTCTTGAGATATCAAACGGGTCTTTCTGGATTGCATAACACATCTTGAATCAAAAATAAATTCACTTTACATATGCAAACATGTTGTATCTTATGAAAAAAGATAAGAGCTTAATAGAAGTGAAATTTATATCATGCAAAGTACGTTTACATGATCAACAGATCAAATCATAAACTAGAAACCAAGGCTGGGATCTTCAAAAAGTACACATAGAATGAAGATATCAAGCCAACTTTGAAGCAATGATACTCTACAACCTTCAATCATTATCATCGCAACTATTTTAATAATATACTTACTCTAATTGAAGACTAGAAGATCATTCATTCATCAAGGAACTGATATCACACTTCAGAAAGTGCACTTCATATTAAAGCACTATACTTCATTGGAAAAAGGAGGAAAATTTTGAAATTCAAATTTGAAGTTAAAACCAGTTACAGACTGGCAGGTCATCTCTTCTGCCAACTTGGTCAACCACTCCAACTTCAAGAAGGAAGGTTTCAGAAACCACGTTCAGAAAGTAAAAAATAGTTTCTGAAGGGTCATCAGAAACTTCAACTTTCCAATGGCTTCTGTAAAAGCTTTGACACCAGACGAGTTACTCCTCTAAATTACATTTCCAAGACACTAATAAATGATCAACATGTGTTACTTGCACAACATATCAAGGGCAACAGTCACAAAGGGAGACCATTTATAAATAGAGATGTTGAGCTTTCAAAGATAAGAATTTGACAATTGCATAAGTGCTGAGACGCTGCAAAATTTTCTCCTTATCTTTTATGTGAAGTTCATTACTTCTTGTAATCAGTTTCCTTGCTTGTAAAAATCTCCTTTCTATGTTCTTGAATAATTTATACATTTTTCCAAGGAAGAATAGTTAAAAAGAAGTCATTCAAGTTATCCTAGGCTATTCACTGTATATTTTAAGGAAACTTAAGTGTAAGTTAGTTTGAGCTGCAAACCCAAACGCAAACCTTTGTATCCTAGATCCAGTAGTGATCAGTTTGAGATAACTTGGAGAGGCTAAGCTAAAACTATTTGTAAAGCAACAGTAAGGTGTTCTTATTGGGCACGGTTTAGCTTGTAAAGGCTAGTACAATACTACTCGGGTTAACTTGGAGAGGATAGTATAATACAACTCAGGTTAGCTTTGAGAAGCTAGTACAAGACTGCTCAGGGTTTAGCTTGAAAAAGTTGGTGAATAACTACTTTGTTTGTAACAGTAGGGGTTGTCTACTGGTTATAGGTTATAGCTTGGGATGGCTATTGTAAAGACTATCTAGTTTGTTCTTTCTCAGATTGAGAAATGTTTATGGAACTCAATGGTTGCTAAGAACTGGATGTAGGCAGGTTTGGCCTAACCAGTATAAAGCATCTGTGCAATATTTCTCTTTCTCTTCATCGTCTTTATTTTTCTTTTACTGCGTTGTGACTACTATTTTGTGTTTTATGCTTTATCATCCTATATAAGGTTTAACAGATTCTGAGAAATTCAAAATTAAGTTTTCTGAAGCTATTAACAATTCTTTTCCGCTGCACTTCAAGCCTAAAGCTTGATAATAACTTGTTTAAGCTTTCAGAAACAAAAGAAAGGAAAGAAAGAGATACGCATAATTCAACCCGCCTTCTCATGCTCATTCCTACCTGTAGTTATTTTGTTTGCCAATGCAATTCATGCATGTGGTCAAAGTTCGCTTCTGGGGAGATCAGCATGTGAATAGAGCTACTAAATTACGCAGGCCCTACTTGGGCTTGATTGGGTTAAATTAATTTTGCGCTAGAACTTTGTTGGCAAACCTAATCCTTTGCAGGCCATGGGCTAGATATTTAGCCAACCTTTTATTTTTTTTCAAGTCAATACAAATATTCTAGAACAAATAAAAAATAAAATGGAAAAAATGGGCTAATATTATAAACCACTTTAGTTTTAGCCTCGTTCTGTGTTTGGGTTTTAGAGGTTCATGTTTCATTTAAAATTCCTCAAGTTGTGTATATGAGAGCATGACTTATGTGTCTTCATGTAAATAGGGAAGCATTTGAGACACAGTGGGCTATACTTCCACCATTCCATGGTTATGAAAGTCAAAGAAATATGAAAAAGAAAAATGTTGATCTCATATTTGTATAGCACCTATATTGCAATTGATTATTTAATAGCATTACATTTGGGTAATCGGACTGGCTTGACCCATAATGAGTTGGCCCAATTCGGGTTGGGCAAAATCAGGTTGGGTTAGATCAAGCTATATATATTTTTTGTTACCCTTATTTTTCTAGCTCAGCACATATTTTTTTGAGTTATTCAATTTGGCCTATCAGGCTTGGCCCATCAAGCCTAGCCCATTTTGATGACTCTACATGCGAACAACTGATAGCAAATTCAACCTACGGCTTCTACAGCTTATGTGACACACTTCTTGCAACATTCATCATATTATGTAATCAATTTTCTTGAAGTGTAAAAATCTTTTTTCTATGTTTCTCAACAATTTATATACCCTTCCCTAGAAGAGATGTTACAAAAGAGCTGCTCAAGTTATCACAGGTATATTTATTGTATATTTGTAAGGAAACTTGAGCGTAGGTTAGTTTACGTAGCAACCCAAACACAAAACCTTTATATCCTTGATCTAATAGTGATCAGTGTGGCATAGCTTAGAGAGGTTAAGGTAAAACTACTTGCAATGTGATGGTAGAGGCATTCTACTTATCGCAGTTTAGCTTATAGAGGTTGGTAAGAACTACTTGCAACATGATGATAAAGGCATTCTACTCATCATCACGGTTTAGCTTGCAGAGGCTGGGAAAAAACTACTTGCAACATGATAATAGAGGCGTTCTACAAATCACAGTTTAGCTTGGAAGGGTTAAGAAGAACTACTTGCAACTTGATAATAGAGGCGCTCTACTCATCACGGTTTAGCTTGGAGAGGCTGGGAAGAAGTACTTGCAACGTGGCTGTAAGGCTATTGTAACTTGATAATAGAGGCGCTCTACTCATTACGGGTTGTCTACTAGTCATGGTTCAGCTTAGAGAGGTTGGGAAGAACTATTTAGCTACTGTTAACTGGTTAGAGCTTGGGAAGGCTATTGTAAAGACTATCTAGTTTTTTCTTTCCTGGGTTAAGAATGTGGTTAATGAATGTAAGCAGAAGCTGAGTTCTGGATGTAGGTAGGTTTGGCCGAACTAGTATAAAAACATCTGTGCCATATTTTCTTCTCCTTAGTCTCTTTTATTTTCACTACTCTGTTTTATTATTCCATATATGCTAAAAATTCTCTTTATCAATTTGGTTATTAACGTCATACTTCAAAAACCTACTTTCTGAAATACCTTTGTCTCCACTGCACTTCAAGCAAAATGGTTAATAGTATATTGTTTAACATTTCAGTAAATCTCAAAAGAAGCAGAAGTAAAGCAAAGCACAATTCAACCCCCCTCCCCCCAATTCTCATTCATTTTTCTACCTACAATATAGTTGTGTATAGCTTCTGATGATCTTCAAAAACTTGTTTCTACATGCATTGGTACAACTAAGATCAGTTTGTAAGCCTAAGAACCCTCTCAAGTATGCCGCGCTTATATGACATACAATGTGTTATATTCTGTATCATATATGCATCAATGAGCAAGATTGCATAAATAGCATAAACATTTTTTTAGGAAATGCTTTTATAGTATTTCATGGCCTAATACTTATGTGAAAAGTTTCTTAGCTCATAATTTAAAAAGGCTTGTTCCTTTTTTTATTACTCTAATTCATTCGGGACTAATTCCTGATTGAGCATCAAAAACCTTTAATAGTAATATGTTGATAAATTTTATTAAAGTTTCTTTGAGCATCAAAAACTACATCTGTATGTGTTTGTTTTCTTATACCATGCTTTGATTCGTTTATCATCTATACATCTTTGAGCATCTATCTTAAAAAGGGCTTAGGATGACAAGTATTACTTGTTTTTCATTCAAGCACATTAAATTTTAGAAAGTCTCTTTATAACAAAAAGTCAGTTGTTAGTGTAAAAGGACTTAAACAATGACATCTGCTTTAGTATCACTATGATACATCTCATAAAGCAATTTGAATTAGTTTAGAAAGTTTCATTACAACCTAAACAGCTCTGATTTGAGTTACTTAAGGCTATAAAATGTTTTTGAACCTATCTGTATCATATCTTAAGAAAAAGACTTCCTAAAATTTAAAGGTTGTGATGTTTTGAAAGAATAAGCATTTAACACGATATATTCTGTTATATTTCTTTTAACATCTTTTCAAAAAAAAAAATTTAAATTTGTTTGTCATTATAAAAAATGGGGAGATTGTAATCTCTAGAACTTTTCAGAAAGCATGAATCCTATATGTTTTGAATGACAACATAACCAATACCTTGAGTTTCTTGACAAAGCACACATGAATTTCTGAATTGCATAACATGAACTTGAAGTGAGAATAACTTTACTTTACATGTGCAAACATGATTTATCTCATGTTAAGAGATTGAGCCTAATAGAAGTGAACATTATATCGTGTAAAGAACATATACATGTGTTACGAACTGAGGCAAATCAAGTCAAGAACAAGAAACCAAGGCACATGTCTTCAGAAAGTAGCACGGGACATCAGAAAGTATACTTAAAATGAAGATATCATGCAAAGTCTAAGAACCACGTGTTACACATACTTCAATCTTCATGATTGCAATTCTTTCATCATCATAAAGCTCAGATTGAAGATTAGAAGACAAAAGAATTGTCAAGGGACTGATAGTGCACATTAGAAAGTTCACTTTACTATGAAACATTGAACGTTACAGGAAAAAAAGGAAAATTTGAATTTTTGAAATTCAAATATTAAGTCAAAACCAGTTTAAAACGAGTATGTCATCTCTTCTACCTATTTGGTCAACCACCTTAGCTTCTAAAAGTAGGAGTTCAAAAACCATAATCAGAAAGTGATAAGGAAGTTTATGAAGAAACATCAGAAACCTCAACTATACAATGGCTTCTGCAACAAATGTGATAGACTGTCAACTTACTCTTCTAGACTAACTTTCCAAGACACAAACGAATGATCTACACATGTCTCGGTCATAAAGAAAGACCTCTATAAATAGAGATATTGTGCTCAAAAGCCTCTGAGAGGATTGACGATATAAGAGCAAAAACTCTGCAAAAATCCATTCACACTTCCTGCAAGGTTCATTATATCATGTAATCATTCTCCTTGAAGTGTAGAAATCTTCTTTCTATGTTCCTCAATGATTTATATGTTCTTCCATGGAAGAATCATTAGAAAGTAGTCGCTCAAGTTTTCCCGAGTCTATTCATTGTATATTTGTAAGAAAACTTGAGTGTCAGTTAGTTTGAGTGGGAACCCAAACACAAAACCTTTGTATCCTCGATCCAATAGTGGTTGGTGTGAGATAGCTTGGAAAGGCTAAGGTAAACCTACTTGCAAAGTGATGGTAGGTACAATCTACTTAACACGGTTCAACGTGGAGAGGTTAGTGAAGAACTACTTGGTTCAGATTAGAGAGGTTGGTGAATGTAACACCCTAATTTCTTATTCAGAAAATAATTGAGGCTTTAGTAATAAGAATATCAAAATTTGGACAGACATAGAAATGATGAGAGTAATGTAATGAACGTATAAAAAAAAAATGTAAATAGTGTTTTGCGAGCTCTATAGGCCTGCCGGGACAGCCTAAACCCTAAAATTGGGCCCGGAGATGTCCAAAATTGAGAAATTATAAAATTAAGGTTAGAAATAGGTAGGAACAAAAATTTTATACTTAAAATTAATTTTCGGGCAATAGTTGATTACCCGAGTACACTATTTCACCCGTTTGATGAAATTTCGGTGTGCGATTTTTAACCGAAAACTAGTTAATCTCTATAAAATAATGAAGTTTATCTCTTTGAATGCCAAATGAATGGCTAAGATTTCATCTTAGATAGAAGGTCAAATCGTAGCCATTGAAATTAATTTCTTTAATGAAAAGAATTACACTTTATTATGGACCAATAAGATAACACCTTATAAGATCAAGTTGAACCACCTAACCTCATAATTCTCTCTCCAAGTTCGGCCAGCAAGAACAAGAAACCAGAACCTCCAATTCACAAGACATCTTGAAACCTTTAATTTTCAACCTCAAAAATCCTAAGCCAAACCTTGGCAAAATAAAAATCTTCCTTTACTAAACTTGTTCTACACATTAAACTCTACAATTATAACCGATTAAAATCTCAAAACACTCACCTTACTACCTCATTCATCACTAATTTGAGAAGGGTTTGGGTGTGTTTCAAGAGCTTTGAAGTAAAAAACATCCATCTTGGAGCATATTAGAGACAAGAACACACTAGTTTCTAAGAGTAGGGTTTTATTGAATATTTTCTTGCCAAATTTATATTTCTCATTTCTAACTTATTTTTCCTGAAATCTTTGATTGTTTTCATTAATGATATATGGTTGTTGATGTATAAATTTTGGTGGAGGGTTTAGATGAGATTAGAGTAATCATTTTATCAAATGAAGTTTTAGTTAGAGCGTTGGATTTTCGGTTTTGCTGAAGACAATAAAATCTCATAAATTTTTAGACATATTTGTGGTCATGATCATGGTCTGGAAAAATTATATGTTGGACTTAGCATCTTAATCATTTTCTATAGGATGATGTGACTTTGAGTTCCTCATTACACCAGAGGATACATCTGTGTAGTCAACAACTATCAAGTCAAAATTATTTTTTCATTAAATTATGTTTTCTTTTAATCTAATTTCTTTATTTTATTTTATCTTATTTTTAAATAATTGTTAATTTTTGGGGAAAAATAAATATAGTATAATTATAATTCATTTGCATAATAAACTCTAGGGTAACCGCATCTATACGGATGCATTAAAGGTGCAATGTGTAACACCCTCCCAAGTACAACACCATCCTTAAGTTATGAAATCGAACTTGAGAGTTGTTACTTATTAATTAGCGGACTTTTCTTAAATAACTATAGCAAATTCGATGGCTTCGTGTAATAACTAGCGTAATTCGATCAAAATATATACCAAAGGTACAAAACATTTATTTAATATAAAGTCAATTACATAAGGAAGCTCTTCTATGAGCTTTAATACACATATGTTCTCTGTTAAATTTACACACTTATACATACCTCTAAGTACATATGATACAATCTCAGACACCCAACTATTGCCAATCTGACTTCTTTTGGTGTAATAGCCTATAGTTCTTTGGATCAACCTGGAGATGACACGGGAACACAAACAAGTAGGGGTGAGAATTATACAATTCTCAGTAAGGCAATTCCCTAATTACACAATCATAATGTCATCGTCATCATTCCAGCCATTTCGGTTTATTAAGAAAGAGTGATCATGCATTTCATAACAATGGCTCAATTTTAGAGTTCCAAATCGTACTTCTGAAGTGGATAGCTTTTAATAATCAATCACTTAAAACATATATTTCATGCCATTCAAGATCCTAGTAATTATTCTCAACTTTATGTGCACTCAGTACATCCGAAGAGGATCTCAATCTCTCTTTATATGCCTTTGAAAATTTGAAAGGATCATATATCACTCCATTTTCCCTTGACAAGTGCAGAGGATCATATATCACTCTATTTGCCCTCAATAAAGTCAAAAGAATCATATCTCACTCTATTTGCCCTCGACAAAGTCGAAAGGATCATTTAATTTGCCCTCGACAAGTCGAAAGGATCATGTGTCCCTTTATTTACCCTTGACAAAATCAAAAGGATCATATGTTGTAACGCCTCGATTTTCTGTTAGAGTGAAAATGACCAAAATGCCCCTGAGGTCATTTTCGGCCCGGAATTCGAGGAAAGTCGGTCCGGCAGTACTCGAAGGGCAAACTCAATGTTGGAAGGGGATTAGATGACTTGTGTACCTTCCCGGGATCGAAAATCTCATTTTTCGAGTTTTCGGGTCAAAATGACCAAAACGCCTCTGCGGTCTTTTACCGGTTTGCAAGTGCCGGATGAACCCCAAAACTTCTCCATATGGTTTTAAAAGGCGTTTTTATGTAGACTATGACTTTAGTTTTGGTCCCGGAGGTCCCGGGCGAAATTAGTGCGAAATTACGGTTTTGCCCCTAGTTTCGTGTTTTTACGCTTAATCGCGTGATTAAGCAAACCTAAGCAATATTAGGCTCTAATCGAAGGTTAATTAATTTCCATAATTAATCTTGAGTCAAAATAATTTATTAAAGTTGATTAGAACATAAAAGTGTTTAATTACAACTTAAAATCATATTTTAATTTCAAGACTCCTAGTCATGGAATCTTGAATAGTATTTTCTCTTTCCAATTCCTTAAATCATGGAATTGTGTTACACATTGTTTATTCATAAATAAGTTTTTAATTCTCTAATGATGTATGAGCACTCCTAACCTTGTCATAAAATTCCTAATACTCATACTTAGTTACCTAAACTTAAGCTTAATTGTTCCTAACCTTATACCTAAGCTAATACACATTTAAACTTACCATTAACACTCAATTAGATGATCAAACCTCACCTCCCCCATGCTGTCCAGGTCTGGCCGTGCACTTCCTCCTTCCATATGCATCACATGTTCAATTTTTCAACACTTCAAGGTCATACCTCAAGTCACATACACTATACCTTGTCATAACTTTCAATCAAGCTTGATTTTTCCAAATGAATAAATAATTAAAACAACCCATTTTTCCCATTTATTTGTGGCTGAAAAAGTTCCAGCCATGTCAAGTTTCTAGAAGCCTAATTTCATTCAAAATTGATAGGAAATTAACTCACATCAAGCCATACTTTGTAGCATAGCTTCTATACTTCAAACCATGCTTGAATGACCTTGTGTAAGAGATATTTTCTCTTCCTTTCCCTCCAAAGCCACACGGTTACCCTCCTCCCCCTTTGAGCCTTCATTTGTTTTCATTCTCTATAAATACCTTGCCTAGAAACACATGCAAACAATTTAGCTCATTTGCATACTTTTAGTTTTCTAAACTTTCTTTGTATTCTCTCTTTTTCTCTCTAAGTTTCAAGAGAGTTTCCTCTTGTTCTTCATCTCCATCTTCATCCTCTCTTCATCTCATAATCATCTCTCAACCTTGAAACACCACCCCACCACCTTAGATCATCATACAAACACCTAAACTTCCATTCTCAAACACAAGCCCACCAAGAGCACATTTCCTTTCTTTTCCTCTCCACAAGGCCAAATCATTTTCCACCTCAAGGAGGAGCTCATCATCTTGTTTTCCTTTTTAAAGTTCAAGCTTTGTGTCTTCACTCTAGGTAGGAGTGTTTTTCTAAACTTTGTTTCTTGAAAAATGAGTTTCTCTAGCTTTCTCTTGGATTTCTTTTGAAACTTTTCCTAGGTTCTTTTCTTTCTTGAGATTTCGACCATGAGGCCTTGATGAGCACATGATAGCTCAATGATGAGGACTCCTAGATGATGACTATGTGTTCATCTCAAAGGAACCTCTAGAGCTTGAGGTTTTACTTTCTTTGAGTTTCAACTTCACTTTCTAACTCAAAACATGATTTTTACTCAAGAACACCTTTTCTTTTCTTGCTATTTTGATTTCGGTTCTTGTTTCCTTTTCTTTAATATTTCAGTTTTCCATTTCCTTTTTGATCTTTGAGGTTTTGTTTATTTAGAAAGTTTGTTTCTTTGAGCTTGATGATGATGTTCAAGAACCTCATAGTTCCTTTGAGAACTTGGTTCAAGAACTCTAGAGCTCTCTTTGTAATGAGATATACGTTGGGTTGTTACTTTGTTAAAGTCTTGAATGAGCTCTAGCTAACCATAAAATGAACCTTGCATCATGTTTATTTTTTTTTTTTTTGCTTTGCACATCATGTTTACTTCCTTGCCATCACTAAGTACCAAGATAATGAATGAACTTGCATTATCATATTTATATTTCAAGCTATGCATTATCCTGTTTATATTTCAAGTTCTCACTAAATATCAAAGATAATAATATGTTGCACCTCATATTTATTTTATGCTATCATTTTACTTTCTAATGGGACCTAAAATGAGTGCATGAGCATGTTTATTTTTATGTCATCACTTAAATGAACCTAGAGCTCAAAGACTTGCCCATGGTTGTCTCAAACAAAGGTCTAAAAATATTTATTTCCTTTGGATCATATTTCGGCCCTAAGGGGTTTTGATGCTTCTAAGCATTGAAAACTATGTTTTATAAATTTTCTAAGCTTGTATGAGTACAAGGAATATATAGAACTAAGTTTTATGAATTTAGGACCTCTTGAGACAAAGTTGATTTAGTCACTACCCTCTTAAATATTCTTATGATTTTAGATGTTAAAAATGTTTATAAATGAGTTTTGAAAGTTTTAAAAAGGTTCCAAGAAAAACTAGTATTCTGTGTGCTTTAGAAATTGTGTTTTATGCCTTTATGGAGAATGTTTGTTTCGGTTCTACCTTGCCATGATTTGCCACTATATGAGCTGTGTTAATGATGATAATATGCTTGAGTTTAAGTATAATTAATGATAAAGCTCATATGTGAAAGATAAGAGATGTTAGAAATTAGAAAAGAATTAATTTGAGAGTTCTAGATCCTTTAATGTTTGAATTTTCTGGATTCTGTCCAGCAAGGTTTAGTAATGCTAATCATGGATTTAAAATAGTTTAAATGTATAGGAATGACTCATAAATGGTTTAGGACTTGATCTTGATGCCTTAGGAGCAAACCGAACATAGAAAGGGTCATTGTTGTGACTCCTAGGTACCCGTAAAATTAGGAATATGAATTCTGCTTTCTTGAGGTTTAGAGATGTTCTTGACCATAGTGTGAGGTGAGAAATACTTAGTTAAGACCCTATAAGTTCCCGAGGAGATTAGGTTTGATGATTTATAACTTAGAATGTGAGTTGAGGACCTTAAGGGTCAATGCATAAGACACTAAGAAGTTGTTAATGCTATGATGTGTTGTATGATGCAATGATATGATGAGATGTGCTTGATCCATGAGGAAATGATTGATGAAATGTTAAAGTTTATCATAGCATGAGATTTCATGAGAACATGACGTGTGAATTAGCTTGTGGCAGTTTGAAGGAAATTCGGTTTAACAGTTGTTATGTTGTCGAATTTTCGTCAAACCTTAAAGGGTTGAAAGAAATGTTTATGATGTACCATATGAGTTGAAAACCCTAGGTGACACCGGTTCGGCCAAGCACCCCCAGGAGATTTTTATGTGACAAAGCACTGAGACGCGCTCGCCTGGGTGACACCGGTTCGGCCGAGCACCCCCAGGGGAGACAAATCCGTAAGGGTATGAGTAGATGCAGCCTGCCAAAGCGGACAAATTGCTGTGGCTTAGTGCCCGCAAAGAGTTTCAAAGAGGGTAATCCCACAGAGAGATGATCCTCGCTCCTACCCGCATTTCAAGTAGTCGGGATTATTATTTATGTTTCGCTTATTCAGATAATAAGCAAGAGCTAGTGACGACTAGCTGAGGTATGAGCTCATAACCTAATTATTTTTAGGGTGGCTTATATGCTAAAGTACCATGATTGATGTCACGAGGTTGAGAAATGATCTCATTTGAGAGTTATATGCCCTTATGCCACATGATTTATGTTTATGTGCTTTGATGTGTTGTTTTATGTGCTCAAGTATTGACATGCATCCATGATATAACATGTTGCATTCATAACATCAAGATGCATGCTAAAAAGAATGGACCTTGGATAATTAGTTTGGAAAACCCTAAATTGAACCTGATGTGTATGATCACTATTTTATAATTAAACCCAAGGTTCCTGATGATGTATACGATGTAACCTTAGGATAGGAGACTCCTACTGAGATTCTTTAGCAAGAATTCTCATTCCTCTCTCTTCTTTCTTCCGTCACATCTTCAGAGACTGATGGTGACGTTCGTGCTTTTCATTGACACGCCTGTTTGGGAGGTGCACTACGACCCGGACCACCGTTCGTATTATTTCAAGGGTCATTGTGCCGTCCGTGTTTTTGTGTACATGGGACGACCTTTCGCTTACCCGGTTTCGAGCTACCAGTTCACTCCTACTGCACCTTTTGGTGGTGATGACATGATCTTTGAGCACACTCACCCACGTGACGAGCAGCTACGCCGTGCCCGTACCTCTGCCTCGGTTATCCGCGACTACCCGGAGTACGTGCCTCGCTTGAGGAGGTCCGAGACTGATCCATTCGAGGATTCGCCGACGCATGTCCCTTCGGAGGGCTCCGCTCCCTTTCCCCAGTTCCGGCGCGAGGGGAGTGAGGAGACTGTGAGGCAGCCCCGCTTGGCGAGGAGAGCCGAGATGCGTCCGCGTCGAGGAGCTCACGTTCAGCCGCCACGAGTTCCCTTCACAATCCATTGGCCCACACAGGAGGAGATAGAGCGGTTCCCCGGTTACCTGCCTCCATCACCCGAGGATCCTCGTTGTCACTGGTTCCCGATGGAGAGCTTTGCGAGTACCCGATCTTTTATGGAGATCTTCCCTTCGGTAGTACCTTTTGGGAGGGGTTGTAGTTTGTACTCATAGTAGGAGGGTAGCGTTTTAGGTTTTTTTTTCTATCTTCATGTTGAACCATGTACTTTACATTTTCTGTTGTATTTTCTTTTCCGTTGTATTACAAGCTCTGCCCGTCTCCATGAGGGTATGACTACTTATGTACTTAAATTATGTTATTAATGGAATGCTTCACTCTATGATTTCTAATAACTGTTATGCGTGCTTTATATTTCTGTCGTTCGACTAGTTAAGTTCGCGGCTCTCACTTTGTTTATGTTTTCAAAAAGAAAAATTTACCTGTAATTTCTGCTAAGTATTTTATTAAAAAGTTGAGACTAAGAAGTAATAACCTAATGATTAACCTAATATGTTCTAGAGTATTGGGTTAAAAATTAGGGTGTTACATATGTCACTCTATTTGCCCTCGACAAAGTCAAAAGGATCTCATCTATTTCTACTCATAGCTACAGGACCTAATTCAATGTATCATTCATGTTTCTTTTTCCAAATGCATGCATATGTGCATTTATTCAAAATATGATTCCAATCATGTCTCAAACCATTCTTTAAAATCACTAGCTTTCATTCATATATATCATACTTCAACCAAGTGTCATCATTCCATCAATTTAAAGCGTCAATTCATTTTCAGCACAGTGGCAGATTTTCAACTTGGTAGCACAATTTAATTTACACATGAAACAATCAATTCAGGGGCTATAAAAATTCCCTATGATACCTCAATGTATCCCCAAGCTCTTGTAAAAATTTCAGAGCAAAAAGAGTTCTCTAACCATATTAAATAAATTTTACAAGTTTGGTGGTCAGAGACTACTTATTCACAACTCATACCAGAATTCTCATAATTTTTAACCCTAGAAAATGATTAAATAAACTCAAAATAAAAATCAAAGTTGAACTTAAAGATGTGTAGGACCCTCTGTAAAAATTTCAAAGGATGATTTCATCATTTGCTATGGTCACAAAATTATACAACTTCATAGCTTCAGTACCAAGATTTCAGCCAGCATAGATACACTCTTAGTTCTTGATTTTTTTCAGGCATTCAAAGTCTTTATTATTCACCATGAAAATTTTCAAAGTTTCCTTAGGATATTATCTTGAACATATAATTTTTTTAGCTCATAAAATGACTAGAATTGAACCAGAAAATTTGTGATCAATTCCTATTCTGTCAAAATCTGAAAATCCAGCAGCATGTGTCAAATTCTCTTTTGACAAAAATCATTTTTGACAACATCCAAACACATCAACAAAATTAACACATCAACATTAACATATTATCGACCAATATAATGAAAAATTTCAGACCAAACCCAATCAGAAAAGTCCAGCATAAAATTGGAAAGAAAGGACCAAAGGAAATCCTACTCTTTGAAGCTTTGTGGCTCTTGGCTCCAAAGGATGCTCCAATAATGATTTTTCTCACTTCAAGTCTTCCAAACAGCAGCTAATCCCTTCCTTAACAGTGGGGTATGATGTCTCAAAGTGAAGAATGGAGATGATTCAAAATTCTAATCAGTTGGTTTTGTAGATTATGGAGAGTAGAACAAGTTTTGTGAAACAATCTTGGTGTTTTAGTGACTTTGAGCTTAGGTTTTGGGGATTTGAAAGCAAGAATGAGGGTTTGAGAGCAAGAACAATGGAGGAGGAGTTCTTGAAGAGGTCTGGTCGAAATTGATGATGATGGAGTGATAAGGTTGGTTATTTTATGTTTATCTTGATATAAATATAGTATTTATATAAGTAAAAGTGTAATTTTCTTTCTTTTTGGTAAAGAAATTATACGAATGGCTAGGATTTGATTTCTTAGTCAAAGAATGAATCTTGCCTATCCACTTAGCTCAAGATAAGTGGCTCTCTTTAACTTGGGGAGCAAGTTGCTTTTTCGATGTTAAAATTGCACACGGAAATTCCACCGAACGAATGAGATATTGGCATCCAAGTAAAATAATAATAAATGAAAGGTTGAGATTAAAACTTGCTTTTCAAGTTTCAATCCTTGCCATCCAGTTGGCAAGATGTTATCGGTAGGAATTACTTGGCCACCAAGTAGCTTTTACAATGTTAAAAACCGCACACCGAAATCCTACCAAACGGGTAAACAGTGTACCTGGATAATCAAACATTGCCCAAAAATTAATTCTAGATATAAAATATTTATTCCTACCCATTTCAAATCTTAATCCTATAATTTCTCAATTTCGGGCATCTCCGGGCCCTAATTTTGGGGTTTCGGTTGTCCCAGCAAGCCTACGGGCCCACTAGGTTACTATTCACTTTTTTTTTTAATAGATCTGTTGGATTGTTCTCGTCATTTCTATGTCTATCAGATTTTTGAAATTATGACTAGAAAAGCTTAAATTAATTTTTATATAATTTTTAGGGTGTTACACAATGGGATTAAGTTTCCACCCTTCTCTAATCATAATCAAACTCTCAAATCTCAAAACTCTTAAAAGACCAGTTTATAAACTAAAAGGTTTTCCAATTTTAGCCAAAATTAAAATTGGTGGAACCTCCCATTATTTTAAATTCGTTGTCATTTTCATCGCGACGCCCTCCGGGTACGTTGTGACAACACTCTTTAAATTCATTTTTTAGGCGTTGTTGAGCACCGCAACTTTGGACGGAACCAATGTCTTCACGTATTTGGTTAGTTTTGGCATTTAAACATCTGAATGTGTCCTTAGCACTAGAAATAGAAATTGTAGCCCTTTGAATAAGATTTCCAACGCCACCAAAATCACCTTAATCAAACATCTATAGCTTCAAATATTGCAAAAATACTAATTGGATGTCAAGTTGAATAGCATTAGAACATCAGCAATCTTTAATCTTACAACTCGATTTTCACTAAGATGCTCATTGACCTGGGTTTTTGAGCTAAATATGAAAGTTTTAGAGGACTTCTTGAGCTTTTCAAAACATCTTTTTTTGTCTCAATCAAATCCCTATAAAGAGATATACATATTTTCTATTACAATGCTTTCTTCAAATGAGCTCAATAACTCTTCTATTTTGCTCCCAAATTAATTGCACCTACAAACTCCATGAAAAGAGTTTCCATCCTTGTTCTTGATATTTTGCACACAATTCAAAGCTCCTATATACAAAAAAAAAATCGTACTAAAAAAGATAGGTTAAAAGCACCAAGCTTTTATCCAATAATTATTCCAAAATCAGTGCAATAGTCAATGATTTTATAAATAAAAAAACATAATCAAGCACAAGTCAAAATCCTAATTAATCATATCAAACATAGTAAAACTCATGAAAAAAGCTAAGAATTATAAGCAAGATAAGTGGCATAAATGTCCCTTATCAGGGAGTTATAGGGAAATTATTTTTCTTATAATGTATGCATTAAACAATTCTTTAGATTATATTAAAGGAAAAATTATGCTTTTGTGTTATGTTATAGATGTTGTAACGGCAAGATTTGGATTGCATGTGATGATTAGCCAAACCCTACCACTGATAAGGTTTGCACGCTTAGGGTATGTTCAAAGTAGTCCGCATGCTCTAGGACAGACTAGACATCACCCAAAACCTCGCCATTGGCGAGGTTTCATCTAAAAAAAAAAACCTACAGATTCTCCATCTAACTAGACATAACTCAAAACCTTGCCTATGGTGAGTCTTTACTGGTCAAAGTAGCACAACTCAGTCTGTTTTGCTATTTTGTTGGGACTCCTTCACACATGAATTACCATGTGCAAGGTATTGTAATGGTTGTGTTGGGATCCATATATATGTACATAAGGGTTGAGTTTGCTGTGGGTTTAGAAGAGATAGCGAGAACGCAAAGCTACATAGGATAAGAGGGTAAAGTTCAAGAGATTTTTTTTTTTCATAACAGAGAGTGAAAAACAAAGTTAAAAAAAAAAAAGAAGCTAATGCAACCATGAATCCAACAAAACATATTTTAGAGGATATCCTTTAGTACAATGTAAGTAATATATAATTTTACATTAATTTTTTGTTTATGTTTTATATGAAATTTAGTTACCGTAAATTATTTAGTATTTTTTTGTTGTATTAATTAATATTTTATCTGTCTAAAAAGGAAAATTGTTATTTTTTCATTCATCATAATAACAAATTTTATATTAGTTTTTAATAACTATGTAATCTACTGCTTGTTAATTTTAGAAGTTATGATAGGTTATTATTCTATATTAGCTTTTTACATTGTTATAAAATAAAATAAAAAGGCATTTTTATAAATTATCCTTATTATATCATTTTTTTTATCATAGAATACAAGAAATTGGCTTTCTATAATTTAATAATTTAGGAATTTTTATTTTAAAATTTACAAGAAACTATTTTATATTAGTTGCGGAGCTGTTTTTATTATAAAATTATTAATTTTTATTTCTGGCTTTCTAGAATTTAATAGTTTTTTTTTTACTAACTAATATACTATTTTAAATTTTAAAAATTACAATTTTTATATTAATTATTTTCATTATATTAGCTAATGTAAGAAAATGCAAGAAACTGCCATTTAATAATCTTTATGATTTGTAATTTTAAATTTTTGTGTTTTTACTACTAATTAATTTACTTTTTTTGAATTTTATAATTTATAGTTTTATATTATTTATTTTTATTATACCATATTTTATTATTAATAATAAAATGTTGGATATTTATAACTTTTACAATTTTTAATTTTAAAATATACACTTTTTATTTTAGTTATTTATAATAGTTTTATTTTAAATTAGAAAACCATAAATTAATAATTTGTAGGTTTTTATCATTAAAATTTAAAGTTTTTAACACTTGAAATTGGATTTGGATTTAATCTTTATTTGTTATCATGTGAAATAAGAAATAAGACTATTGCGGCCTCATTTTATGGTCGTCCATTGAGAAGTGAGATATGTGAGTACATAAGGCTTTTAGGCTTGCTCTACTTTTCCTAATTGATCTACACATACATTAACTCAATTTTGATTTCTGCATTGGTAGAGCGGTGGCAGCCAGAAACACATATATTCCATTTTCTTTGTGGTAACTACACGGTGATATTGGAAGATGTCGCCATGTTGCTTGGGATGCTTATTAACACTAATGTTGTCATAGGAAAGTCTGGCATAAAGCCTATAACATTGATGGACCTATGCAAGGATTTACTTATTGGTGGTCGGCCCATAGAACAGGATGTTACCCAAGGTATTCTTAGCATGAGATGGCTAGATGCACATATTATGCAACTTGGTGCTCAAACCAATTGGCATATCTTGTATCATGCTTCTGCCTAGATATTGGCCTTTATAGGCTATCGATTAATGCCTGATAAGAGCACATCAGAAGTGCATTGCAAATTCTTGCCATTGTTAGAAGTGTAACACCCTAAATCTTAACCCAAGTCTACTAGTATGTTCTTAGGTTAATCTTTAGAATATTACCTCTTGGTCTCATCTTTTACTTAGAAAATACTTAGCGGAAATATGGGTAAAATTTTTCTTTTTAGAATTTAAAATCAAAGTGAGAGCCACGCACGAAACTTTAAGGGGAATCATAGCGAAACATATAAGCAAAGCATAAGAAACACATCATGTCATGGGAACATCAACTGAATCATAGATATATATAACGTGCCTACCCAAAGAGGCAGGACTATTTGGTACATCATGAAGCAAAATACAACTGAAATGCAATACAAGGAAATCATAAAAAGCAAATACAAGAGAAACTACACCCATACCCATGTGCACCTAAAGGAGACAACCTCATATACAAAAGAAGGTTTGTCCTCTACTATGTGGCGTGTGTGTGCACTAACTACTACCCCTCCTATGACTACTCCTGCGGGTCCGAGTACTGTGGGGTCGAGTCGATCCACTGACGAATCTCGGCGGGAGTGGTCGAGCGCATCATCGGGGCATGTCCACCACGGTAGATGGCCGTCGAGCCAACCTCGGCTGGACCACCGTCTCCTCACTCCCAGCCCTCATCGGTGGAGGAGCGGGACTGGAGCTCCAACTGTACATGTGGGATGGCGGGTCCTCGGATGGGTCCGCCTCAGAAATCGGGACGCGGCACATACTCGGGGTACTCGCGTACCGCTGATGTCTCGGGCTCCATGCGGAGGATCTGCTCATCGCGTGGTCTCGCTCGCTCAAAAATCCCGTTATGGCCGGTAAGGAGCGATCGGGGTGAAGCGGTAGCTCGGGGACGAAGTGCGCGAAGGGTCGCCCCATGAACATGAATACTCGGCGGCAGCGACCCTCAAAATGGTATGACCCGAGTCTTGGGTCATGGTGCAGCTCCCATACCGGGGTGTCGATGAAGAGTACGAACGTCGCCATCTGAAGATATGACGGAAGAAAAGAAAGAAGGAATGAGAATCTTTCTAAAAGAATTCTCAGTAGGGTTATCCCTGCCTAGGTGACATCGTCACATCCTTAGGAACCTTGGGTTTATTTCTAAAAGGTGTGCATACATATAAATTCCTTTTAAGTTGGTTTTCCAAAGAGGTATTTTATCCAAGGTCCGTCATATTTTATAATGCGTCTTTATAACTTAAGCAGAAATATACTAATGATATGAATGCATCATAAGGTAAACCAAACAATAGAATAACTAGGAAACATTATAACATTGGCATAAGTATAGTTTATGTGACATTGTTAACTTTAACTTTCATCTCATGGGGCCGCCCTAAGACTTCTCTAGGTGATGAGCTCATACCTTAACTAGTCGTCACTAGTTCTTACTTATCCTATGATAAGCGTAACATAATCCCGACTTAAAGTACGGGCTAGGGGGCAAATTAAGGATCTCCTTTCTAGGATCATTTCCTCTTTGAAACGCTTTGCTAGCCACGTGGGCCTCGCAATTTGTCCGCTTTGGCAGGCTGCATCTACACATACCCTCACGGATTTGTCTCCTCCTGGGGGTGCTCGGCCGAACCGGTGTCACCCAGGAGAAGCGTGTCTCAGTGTTGTGTCATATTTATATTCTCATAAGTATTAAATCACGATTACCTCATCATTTATCATATTCATTTTTATCATGCATTCTTATGTGGCTTTTTCATGACATATATATCATCACATGAAACTTTCTCATAACATTCGTCACATAAAACTTTCACACAAACATCATCACATAGTCGTATTTAACAATCATCCCCATAAGCTCATAGACATGTTATGTTATAACTCATAGTGTTTTAAACTTCGATTCTTATGAGTCTTAAACTTGCAAATTATTTATCCTTAACTTCTTTATACACCTATAGTTTGACAATTAATGAGTTATACAAATTTTATGCTCAAGAACTAATCCAAATAGCACTAAGCAGTATTTGGACAGCTTTATGTTTATGTGATTACGGAGTTCTAGAAATTACGGTTTAGATCTTTATCTCACTTTCTAAGTTATTGATCATCAACACCTAGTCTCTTGGGAACCTATAAGGTTATAACTAAGTATTTCTCACCTCACCCTATGGTCAAGAACATCTCTAAACCTCAAGAGTGCAGAAATCAAAATACTAACTTTACGGGTACCTAGAAGTCACAATATTGACCCTTTCTAAGTTCGGTTTGCTCCTAAGGCTTCAAGATTAAGTCCTAAACCAATTATGAGTCATTCCTACACATATAAACTAATTTAAAACCATGATTATTGAATCTAAACCTTGCTGGACAGAATCCAGAAAAATAAATCTTTAAGGGATCTAGAACTCTCAAATTAATTCCTTTCTAGTTCCTAACTTATCCTATCTTTCACATATGAGTCTTAACATAATTATTACCCAAACATAAGCATATTAACATCATTAACACAACTCATACAGTGGCCAGACATAGCAAGGCAGAACCGAAACCGAAACTCCATTTAAAGGCATTGAATCATAGTTTCTAAAGCACATAAAATACTAGTTTCTCTTGGAACCTTATTAAAACCTTCAAAACTCTTTTATGAACACTTTTATCATCTAAACTCATGAAAATACTTGATAGGGCAGTGGCTATATTATTTTCATCTCAAGAGGTCCTAAATTCATAACACTTAGTTCTACACATTCCTTATACTCATATAAGTTTAGAAAAATTATAAAACATAGTTTTCAATACTTGAAAACATTAAGGCCTCATAGGGCCGAAATATGAACCATAGGAAATAAATGTTTTAGACCTTTGTTTGAGATATCATTGGGCAAGTCTTTGAGCTCTAGAATCATTAAAGTGATGACATAAAAATAAACATGCTCATGCACTTATTTTAGTTATTGCTAGAAAGTAAAGTGAGAGCATAAAATAAATATGTGGTGCAATATATTATTATCTTTGATATTTAGGTGAGGACTTGAAATATAAATATGATAATGCAAAGCTTGAAACATAAACATGATAATGCAAGTTCATTCATTATCTTAGGATTTAGTGATAGCAAGGAAATAAACATGATATGCAAAGCTTAAAGTAAACATGATGCAAGTTTCATTTTTATGTTTAACTAGAGCTCATTTAAGACTTTAACAAGATCATAACCCCATACAATATCTCAAAGATCACAACACAAGAACCAAAAATCATATAAAAGAGAAAGAAAGTGAAGCTACATCAAGTTCTTTATTAAGTACCCAAAACCCGTATCTAGAGACAAATCTCTAGAACGTGCCGGCCAACTTTAAGGTTGACAAGGGCAGGCTTGGGCTTTTAGAAATCCTTAGATTAATTTTTCTTAAGTTGGAAAACCATGTGAGCTAGATAACATATAGATGAAGTTGTAAGAAAAGGAAAACTCAAGCTTTAGAGGTTTCTTTGAGATGAACACAATGTCATCATCTAGAAACTCTCATCATCAAGCTATCATGCTCAAATCAAGGCCTCATGGCCGAAAATGAAAGGAAAGGAAAGACAAAGGAAAGTTCAAAAAGAATCCAAGAGAAAACTAGAGAAAAACACTTTCTTGAGCAAAATAAAGTTTGAAAACAAATCCCTACCTAGTGATGAAGATAAAAGCTTGATCTTGAAGATGGAAATGAGATGAGCAACACCTCCTAGGATGGTGATGATGATTCGGCCTTGATGAGAGAAAAAGAAAGAAAATGTGTTTCAAGTGGAGTTGTGTTTGAGGTGTGGTGTTTGAGAGGTTTGATGATGGTTCAAGGTTTTGGGGTGGTGTTTGATGGTGGAGAGGTGATGATGAGATAAAGAGATGAAGAGGATAAAGATGAAAAGAAAGGAAGAACACTCTTGGAACTTTGAGAGAAAAAGGAAAGACTAGCAAGACAACTCTAAAACTCTAAACTTGCAAATGCTTCAAAGTGCAACAAGGCTAACACAAGCATCCTATTTATAGAAAAACAAAACCATGGAGGAGTGAATGGGGAGGGCTTTGGCCGTAGCCTTTGAGGGAGGGAGGAAGAGAAAATATCTCTTACACAAGGTCATTCAAGCATGGTTTGAAGTATGGAAGCTATGCTACAAAGCATGGCTTGATGTGAGTTAATTTCCTATCAAATTTTTATGAAATTAGGCTTCTAGAAATAATGCATGGCTGGAACTTTTCCAGCCACAATTAAATGGGAGAAATGGGTTGTTTTAATTATTTATTCATGTGGAAATTCAAGCTTGATTGAAAGTTATGACAAGGTATAGTGTATGTGACTTGAGGTATGGCCTTGGAGTGTTGAAAAATTGAACATGTGATGCATATGGAGGGAGGGCAACTTCGGCCAAGGCTGGACAGCAGAGTGGGAGGATGATTTGACCATTTAATTGTTTGTTAATGGTAGGTTTAGATGTGTATTAGCTTAGGTACAAGGTTAGGAATGATTAAGCTTAAGTTTAGGTAACTAAGAATGTGATTTAGAGAGTTTATGACAAGTTTAGGAGTGCTCATACATCATTAAAGAATTTAAAACTCATTTATGAATAAACAATGTGTAACACAATTCCATGATTTAAGGAATTGGAAAGAGAAAACACTATTCAAGATTCTATGACTAGGTGTCATAAAATTAAAATATGATTTTAGGTTGTAATTAAGTACTTTTTGGTTCTAATCAACTTTAATAAATTATTTTGACTCTAGATTAATTAAGGAAATTAATTAACCTTCAATTAGAGCCTAATATTGCTTAGGTTTGCTTAATCGCGTGATTAAGCGTAAAAATACGAAACTAGGGGCAAACCCGTAATTTTGCACTAATTTTGCCGGGGACTTCAAAAATTAAAACTGAGGTCATAGAATACATAAAAACGCCTTTTAAAACCATCTGGAGAAGTTTCGGGTTCATCCAGCACTTGCAAACGGGTAAAACACCACAGGAGCGTTTTGGTCATTTTGACCCGAAAACTCGAAAAATGAGATTTTCGATCCCGGGAAGGTACATAAGTTTTCTAATCCCCTTCCAACATTGAGTTTGCCCTTCGAGTACTGCCAAGCAGCTTCCCTCGGTCCGGTGAAAATGACCTCAAGGGCATTTTGGTCATTTTCACTCTAACAAATTCGAGCGTTACATTACTCCTCCTTAAAAGAATTTCGCCCTCGAAATTCGCACCTTAGAAAAGCTCTGGATATTTGGACTTCATCTCGACTCTAGTTCCCACGTGTATTCTTAGAGCTTGCCTTGTCCCCACGCCACTTTCACCAAAGGAATGGACTTGTTCCTTAAGCCTTGACTCAGTGATCCACTATTCCCGTGGCGGTACATTGAAAGTGAGGTCCTCCCTTAACTGTACATGCTCTGGTTCTAGGACATGACTAGGGTCGGACTCATATTTACGTGGCGGGAGGCGTGAAAGACATCATGAAGGTTTGATAGATTGGGTGGTAAGGCTATTTTGTAAGCTACGGATCCGACTCTTTGAAGAATTTCAAAAGGACCGAGAAATCGGGACTCAACTTTTTAACTTTCATGGCTCTTCCTATTCCTGTAGTGGGGTGATTCTTAGAAATACATGTTCTCCCTCTTGGAACTCCAAGGGCTTGCGCCTTTGTCCGCGTAGCTTTTCTCGTCGACTTTGAGCGGTTAAGATTCTATCCTTGATCTTCTTGATTTGCTCAGTCGTTTCCCTCACTACCTCAGGTCCTAAGACACTTTGCTCTCGGGCTCGTACCAACACAAGGGTGATTGGCACTTCCTTCCGTATAATGCCTCAAATGCGGTGCCATACCGATGCTTGCGTGATAACCGTTGTTATCATAAACTCGATCAAAGGCATGTACTTATCCTAACTTCCTTTTTGGTCTAAGACACAGGCTCTCAGCATATCTTCCAGGGTTTGGATTGTCCTCTCGGACTGACCATCCGTTTGTGGGTGGTAAGCAGTGCTTAGGCACAACTTGGAACCAAACGCCTTTGAAAGGCTCCCCAAAAGCGTGGCGTAAACCGCGGATCTCGATCCGAGATTATCGTCGATGGTACTCCATGCAACCTCACTATTTCTTGGATGTAAAGCTGGGCCAACTTATCCAATGAGTACGTGACTCGAATAGGTAGAAAGTTAGCCGACTTAGTCAGTCGATCCACGATTACCCATACGGCATCGTGGCCAGCTTGGGTCTTTGGCAATCCTGTCACGAAGTCCATTGATATACTCTCCCACTTCCACTCGGGGATTGGCAGGTTGCAACATGCCAGAAGGTTTTTGGTGTTCGATCTTGACCTTTTGGCAGACCAAACACTTACTCACCCAGGCGACCACATCCCTTTTTAATCCGGGCCACCAAAACATCCTCTTCAAGTCCTGATACATCTTGGTAGTACCAGGATGGATGGCAAAATGGCTCTTGTGAGCCTCCTCCAAGATCTTCTCTCGGAGGTCACCATCTTGTGGCACACAGATTCGCCCCTCGAACCTCCATAACTAGTCGGGGCCTCGTACAAAACCTTTCAACTTTCCGGCCTTAATCGCCTCGATTGTCTCCATAAAGTCCTCATTTTCTCTTTGGGCAAGCATAATCCTTTGCTTAAACCCACTGGTCACCGTGAGATGACTCATCACGATGCCATTCTCCGTTATAGACATTCCAAGATTCATATCCCTAAATTGCTCTATTAACCCAACTTCATTAACCATCATACTTGACAGACGTAACGAGTTTTGGCTCAAGGCGTCGGCTACTACATTAGCCTTGCTGGGGTGGTAACTTAAACCAAAATCGTAGTCCTTGAGGAATTCCATCCATCTCCTTTGCCTCATATTCAACTCCTTTTGATCAAAGAGATGCTTGAGACTCTTATGATCGGAGAAAACTTCAAACCTCACACCATACAAATGGTGTCTCCACATCTTTAGAGCGAACACGATGGCTGCTAGTTCTAGGTCATGGGTGGGGTAGGTTACCTCATGAGGCTTGAGTTGTCTGGACGCATAGGCTACCACTTGCCTGTTTTGCATCAACACACAACCTAAACCCTTGCGGAAGCATCGCAATATACCTCGAAGGGTACATTGGGGTCGAGTAAAACTAAAAGCTGGGGTTGAGGTGAGCTTTTCCTTAAGCTCTAGGAAACTCTTTTCACACTCGGGTCTCCACTCAAACGGGGCATTCTTCCTAGTGAGCTTGGTTAAGGGTAGGGCTAACTGGGAAAATCCTTTAATGAACCTACGGTAATATCCAGCTAAACCCAAAAAGCTTCTAATCTCAGTTACTGAGGTTGGTCTATCCCAATTCATCACAGCCTCTATCTTACTTGGGTCGACAGCTATGCCACCTTTTGACACAACATGTCCTCAGAACTTTACCTCCTCTAACCAAAATTCACACTTAGACAACTTAGCGTATAACTTCTTCTCCTTTAATACCTCTAAAACCAACCTTAAATGACCCTCATGCTCCTCGTGGGTTTTCGAATAGATGAGAATATCATCTATGAACACAACCACAATCGATCTAAATAGGGTCTAAAGATCCTATTCATGTAATCCATAAAAACTGGGAGCATTCGTCAAACCAAATGACATTACATTGAACTCAAAGTGTCCATACCGAAGTTCGAAGGCGGTTTTAGGAATATCCGAATCTCTCACCCTAATGATGGTAACCGGACCTTAAATCAATCTTAGAAAACACTCCTGCTCCTTTCAATTGGTCCATAAGATCGTCAATCCTAGGCAATGGGTATTTATTCTTTATGGTTACTTGGTTCAACTGCCTATAGTCTATACACATCCTCATGCTTCCGTCCTTTTTCTTCACAAATAAGACCGGTGCGCCCCAAGGTGAAGCACTCGGCCTTATAAAACTCTTTTCTATGACTCCTCTAACTGGGTTTTCAACTCGCTAACTCAGGGTGACATCCTATACGGGGCTATAGAGATTGGTCCTGTCCCGAGGAACCAACTCTATGGAGAACTCCACTTCTCTTCGGGAGGGAACTCGGGTATTTCATCTGGAAACACCTCGGGATAGTCTCTCACCACAGTATCTCACCTAGGTTCTGCTCCAAGTCTACATCACAAAGTGGCTAGGAGAACATATCCCTTAGTTTTCTTCCCACTACGTAAGACCTCTACGGAATTTAGGTACCCCTAATGGGTTGAGTGATGTTTTCGGGAGGAGAAGGGAAAACTACGGTTTGGGTTCCACAATCTAACATCACACGATTGGGGTGAAGCAGTTCATGCCTAAGATAATGCCTATGTCTTTCAAGGGTAAACAAATTAAATCTATGATAAAAGACCTATTTTCTACAACAAGATGACAGTTTAAACAACAACGGCAAGTATTAGCAGGCGATTTGTAGGGGTAGAAACAATAAGATCGAAGGGAAGTTTAGAGACTTTTAGATTTAAGGACTCGACACTAGCAAGTGAAATGAAAGAATGAGTAGCACGAGTCATATAGTACGCTTAAGGCTTTACCGTTTACTTCGCACATACCTTGATGAGATCTTTGGACTTCTTGGCGTCTTCGCGTTAAGGGTAAAGACCCTTCCTCGGTATTGTGGTCGGGGGTTTTGGTTCGATGTCCCTTGTCCGGTGCAGTCCTTTGCATAGTGGCCAGGCTTGCCACACTTGAAACATACATTCGACCGGCTAAGCATGGGCGATTCAGTGGTTCTTCCCGCATTGTGGGCGACGTCGGCAGATGTTGCTCCGGGAGTAGCGGCGAGGGTTTGTGGTGCCTTGTTCTTGGCTCCACTTGGTCCTCCATTGTGGTTTCGGTCCACCCGGTCCACGAGGTTGATTATTGAAATTCCTCGGGCCTTGATGTTGAAATGGCGGCCTTTGGTGTTGTTTGGATTGTTGGTGGCAGGAGCTCTTGGCGGTTGTTGTTGTTGTTGTCGGGCTGGTTGGGTGGTAGGGGTTGTAGTGATTCCTCGATGGGTACTGCGGTTTGAACTTCGGGGCTTGAGGTCCAGGCCCCTTAGCTCGCTCCGCCCTTGTGATTTGAATCTTTCTCTGTCCTTCTTCAAGTATCCGGCACTTGTTGACCCAGTCGGAAGTCTCGATCTCCATATGGGCCTGCGTAGTTCATCTACGCCTTGACCGGCCTCATACTTCACACACTTCCAAACTTCATCGAGGTTCCCTTGGAACACCCGAGAGAACTTGATTAGCTCCTCAAACTTCGCAGTGTATTGGGCTCTGATGGACCCTCCTTGGGTCAAGCGCATGAACTCAACGTCCTTGGCGTTCCTTACGGACTCGTAAAGTACTTCTCATAGAAGTAAGTCTTGAAACGACTCGGTCAATGGGAGTTCCAGAGGCTTCTAGCGGATGCCTCGTCTTGGATTCCACCGAACTTCGGCGTCGGACTTGACATGAAAGCGGCAAATGTGACCTTACGCTCCTCCGAGCAGTAACAATAGAGTAGATCTTCTCCATGTCTTTGATCCACTCATCGGCCTTGTCGGGTCCATTACCCCTCGGAACACTGGCGGGTTCGCCTTGTGGAACTTCGGCCAAGCGGACTTGTTCCACCATCTCTGCGGCCAGGGGAGGAGGGGGAACAGAGCAGCATTCGCTTGTTGATCCATTCGGTCGAACATTCGTTCCATGGCTTGCGCCATGCGACGGACAAGCGGCAGCGGTTGTATCATCTTGTTCAACATCGGGTGTAGTCCTAGGCCGTCGTCAGCGGTGCCATTGGTCCCTATACACATGAAACAATGAACATCAAGTTGATCGGGCTCAATATCCATGCAAAATGAGCTAGTTACCATGGCACTTGCAACCAACAGAAGTCATGCATCTCTAGTCCTACAGCTTATCTCTATCAAGCACTATACATGACATAACTATCGTATTATGCTTATAAAGCATAGTCAGTCCAATCCTCAGGCTCCATGAGAATCGAACTGCTCTGATACCATAATGTAACACCCTAAATCTTAACCCAAGTCTACTAGTATGTTCTTAGGTTAATCTTTAGAATATTACCTCTTGGTCTCATCTTTTACTTAGAAAATACTTAGCGGAAATATGGGTAAAATTTTTCTTTTTAGAATTTAAAATCAAAGTGAGAGCCACGCATACTAAACTTTAAGGGGAATCATAGCGAAACATATAAGCAAAGCATAAGAAACACATCATGTCATGGGAACATCAACTGAATCATAGATATATATAACGTGCTTACCCAAAGAGACAGGACTATTTGGTACATCATGAAGCAAAATACAACTGAAATGCAATACAAGGAAATCATAAAAAGCAAATATAAGAGAAACTACACCCATACCCATGTGCACCTAAAGGAGACAACCTCATATACAAAAGAAGGTTTGTCCTCTACTATGTGGCGTGTGTGTGCACTAACTACTACCCCTCCTATGACTACTCCTGGGTCCGAGCATCGTGGGGTCGAGTCGATCCACCGACGAATCTCGGCGGGAGTGGTCGAGCGATATCGGGCATGTCCACCGCGAAGGCGCATAGATGGCCGTCGAGCCAACCTCGGTGGACCACCGTCTCCTCACTCCCAGCCCTCATCGGTGGAGGCGGACTGGAGCTCCAACTGTACATGTGGGATGGCGGGTCCTCGGATGGGTCAGTCTCAGAAATCTTGGGGGCCAGCGGCACATACTCTGGTACTCGCGTCGCTGATGTCTCGGGCTCCATGCGGAGGATCTGCTCATCGCGTGGTCTCGCTCGCTCAAAAATCCCGTTATGGCCGGTGAGGAGCGATCGGGGTGAAGCGGTAGCTCGGGGACGGGTGCGAAGGGTCGCCCCATGAACATGAATACTCGACTGTGCAGCGACCCTCAAAATGGTATGACCCGAGTGCCGGGTCATGGTGCAGCTCCCATACCGGGGTGTCGATGAAGAGTACGAACGTCGCCATCTGAAGATATGACGAAAGAAAAGAGAGAGGGAATGAGAATCTTTCTAAAAGAATTCTCAGTAGGGTTATCCCTGCCTAGGTGACATCGTCACATCCTCAGGAACCTTGGGTTTATTTCTAAAAGGTGTGCATACATATAAATTCCTTTTAAGTTGGTTTTCCAAAGAGGTATTTTATCCAAGGTCCATCATATTTTATAATGCGTCTTTATAACTTAAGCAGAAATATACTAATGATATGAATGCATCATAAGGTAAACCAAACAATAGAATAACTAGGAAACATTATAACATTGGCATAAGTATAGTTTATGTGACATTGTTAACTTTAACTTTCATCTCATGGGACCGCCCTAAGACTTCTCTAGGTGATGAGCTCATACCTTAACTAGTCGTCACTAGTTCTTACTTATCCTATGATAAGCGTAACATAATCCCGACTTAAAGTACGGGCTAGGGGGCAAATTAAGGATCTCCTTTCTAGGATCATTTCCTCTTTGAAACGCTTTGCTAGCCACGTGGGCCTCGCAATTTGTCCGCTTTGGCAGGCTGCATCTACACATACCCTCACGGATTTGTCTCCTCCTGGGGGTGCTCGGCCGAACCGGTGTCACCCAGGAGAAGCGTGTCTCAGTGTTGTGTCATATTTATATTCTCATAAGTATTAAATCACGATTACCTCATCATTTATCATATTCATTTTTATCATGCATTCTTATGTGGCTTTTTCATGACATATATATCATCACATGAAACTTTCTCATAACATTCGTCACATAAAACTTTCACACAAACATCATCACATAGTCGTATTTAACAATCATCCCCATAAGCTCATAGACATGTTATGTTATAACTCATAGTGTTTTAAACTTGATTCTTATGAGTCTTAAACTTGCAAATTATTTATCCTTAACTTCTTTATACACCTATAGTTTGACAATTAATGAGTTATACAAATTTTATGCTCAAGAACTAATCCAAATAGCACTAAGCAGTATTTGGACAGCTTTATGTTTATGTGATTACGGAGTTCTAGAAATTACGGTTTAGATCTTTATCTCACTTTCTAAGTTATTGATCATCAACACCTAGTCTCTTGGGAACCTATAAGGTTATAACTAAGTATTTCTCACCTCACCCTATGGTCAAGAACATCTCTAAACCTCAAGAGTGCAGAAATCAAAATACTAACTTTACGGGTACCTAGAAGTCACAATATTGACCCTTTCTAAGTTCGGTTTGCTCCTAAGGCTTCAAGATTAAGTCCTAAACCAATTATGAGTCATTCCTACACATATAAACTAATTTAAAACCATGATTATTGAATCTAAACCTTGCTGGACAGAATCCAGAAAAATAAATCTTTAAGGGATCTAGAACTCTCAAATTAATTCCTTTCTAGTTCCTAACTTATCCTATCTTTCACATATGAGTCTTAACATAATTATTACCCAAACATAAGCATATTAACATCATTAACACAACTCATACAGTGGCCAGACATAGCAAGGCAGAACCGAAACAGAAACTCCATTTAAAGGCATTGAATCATAGTTTCTAAAGCACATAAAATACTAGTTTCTCTTGGAACCTTATTAAAACCTTCAAAACTCTTTTATGAACACTTTTATCATCTAAACTCATGAAAATACTTGATAGGGCAGTGGCTATATTATTTTCATCTCAAGAGGTCCTAAATTCATAACACTTAGTTCTACACATTCCTTATACTCATATAAGTTTAGAAAAATTATAAAACATAGTTTTCAATACTTGAAAACATTAAGGCCTCATAGGGCCGAAATATGAACCATAGGAAATAAATGTTTTAGACCTTTGTTTGAGATATCATTGGGCAAGTCTTTGAGCTCTAGAATCATTAAAGTGATGACATAAAAATAAACATGCTCATGCACTTATTTTAGTTATTGCTAGAAAGTAAAGTGAGAGCATAAAATAAATATGTGGTGCAATATATTATTATCTTTGATATTTAGGTGAGGACTTGAAATATAAATATGATAATGCAAAGCTTGAAACATAAACATGATAATGCAAGTTCATTCATTATCTTAGGATTTAGTGATAGCAAGGAAATAAACATGATATGCAAAGCCTAAAGTAAACATGATGCAAGTTTCATTTTTATGTTTAACTAGAGCTCATTTAAGACTTTAACAAGATCATAACCCCATACAATATCTCAAAGATCACAACACAAGAACCAAAAATCATATAAAAGAGAAAGAAAGTGAAGCTACATCAAGTTCTTTATTAAGTACCCAAAACCCCTATCTAGAGACAAATCTCTAGAACGTGCCGGCCAACTTTAAGGTTGACAAGGGCAGGCTTGGGCTTTTAGAAATCCTTAGATTAATTTTTCTTAAGTTGGAAAACCATGTGAGCTAGATAACATATAGATGAAGTTGTAAGAAAAGGAAAACTCAAGCTTTAGAGGTTTCTTTGAGATGAACACAATGTCATCATCTAGAAACTCTCATCATCAAGCTATCATGCTCAAATCAAGGCCTCATGGCCGAAAATGAAAGGAAAGGAAAGACAAAGGAAAGTTCAAAAAGAATCCAAGAGAAAACTAGAGAAAAACACTTTCTTGAGCAAAATAAAGTTTGAAAACAAATCCCTACCTAGTGATGAAGATAAAAGCTTGATCTTGAAGATGGAAATGAGATGAGCAACACCTCCTAGGATGGTGATGATGATTCGGCCTTGATGAGAGAAAAAGAAAGAAAATGTGTTTCAAGTGGAGTTGTGTTTGAGGTGTGGTGTTTGAGAGGTTTGATGATGGTTCAAGGTTTTGGGGTGGTGTTTGATGGTGGAGAGGTGATGATGAGATAAAGAGATGAAGAGGATAAAGATGAAAAGAAAGGAAGAACACTCTTGGAACTTTGAGAGAAAAAGGAAAGACTAGCAAGACAACTCTAAAACTCTAAACTTGCAAATGCTTCAAAGTGCAACAAGGCTAACACAAGCATCCTATTTATAGAAAAACAAAACCATGGAGGAGTGAATGGGGAGGGCTTTGGCCGTAGCCTTTGAGGGAGGGAGGAAGAGAAAATATCTCTTACACAAGGTCATTCAAGCATGGTTTGAAGTATGGAAGCTATGCTACAAAGCATGGCTTGATGTGAGTTAATTTCCTATCAAAATTTTATGAAATTAGGCTTCTAGAAATAATGCATGGCTGGAACTTTTCCAGCCACAATTAAATGGGAGAAATGGGTTGTTTTAATTATTTATTCATGTGAAAATTCAAGCTTGATTGAAAGTTATGACAAGGTATAGTGTATGTGACTTGAGGTATGGCCTTGGAGTGTTGAAAAATTGAACATGTGATGCATATGGAGGGAGGGCAGCTTCGGCCAAGGCTGGACAGCAGAGTGGGAGGATGATTTGACCATTTAATTGTTTGTTAATGGTAGGTTTAGATGTGTATTAGCTTAGGTACAAGGTTAGGAATGATTAAGCTTAAGTTTAGGTAACTAAGAATGTGATTTAGAGAGTTTATGACAAGTTTAGGAGTGCTCATACATCATTAAAGAATTTAAAACTCATTTATGAATAAACAATGTGTAACACAATTCCATGATTTAAGGAATTGGAAAGAGAAAACACTATTCAAGATTCTATGACTAGGTGTCATAAAATTAAAATATGATTTTAGGTTGTAATTAAGTACTTTTTGGTTCTAATCAACTTTAATAAATTATTTTGACTCTAGATTAATTAAGGAAATTAATTAACCTTCGATTAGAGCCTAATATTGCTTAGGTTTGCTTAATCGCGTGATTAAGCGTAAAAATACGAAACTAGGGGCAAAACCGTAATTTTGCACTAATTTTTCCCGGGACTTCAAAAATTAAAACTGAGGTCATAGAATACATAAAAACGCCTTTTAAAACCATCTGGAGAAGTTTCGGGTTCATCCGGCACTTGCAAACGGGTAAAACACCACAGGGGCGTTTTGGTCATTTTGACCTGAAAACTCGAAAAACGAGATTTTCGATCCCGGGAAGGTACATAAGTTTTCTAATCCTTCCAACATTGAGTTTGCCCTTGAGTCTTGCCAAGCCTTTGGCTTCCCTCGAATTCCGGGCTGAAAATGACCTCAAGGGCATTTTGGTCATTTTCACTCTAACAGATATTCGGGGCGTTACAAGAAGATCTAGAGAATTTGCAATTCTATAGTTAGGGTTTTGTGTTGTATTGGGGATTATGCTACACTTCACACACAGGTGTTAGTGTCATTTTTGGTTGTATGATATTATTGCAAGTGTGGGCCTATTTTACAATACCATTTTTGGCTCCCATACTAATCAATCTGATTGATTTTTCGTTTACATCGAGGTAAAAATTAAATGTAAGTTATTTTTGTTAAAATTTTGATAACTTTTTCTGATTAATATGATATGTGACAAATGGATTCATCCAAACTTTCAACCAAATGGCCAACAAAAAGATTATGGATAGCTGAGACAGGGTATAGATGGTCTACAGTCTTGTACGATATGGGCAAAATGTTACTGAACAAATTATTGTTATGTTTCATTTAACGATGTTTGCATGTGTCAATCATTTATGTAATTTTTGTCATTATATATTGCAGTTTGTATGGTGGCCATTGAAGAAGGACTAATGTTTCCCCTGAGTTTCTTGAAGTATAAAACAGATCCTTACGTTAGCATAACACGATTCTTAAAATGTAAATATTTTCACATGGCATGTGCAAACATGTTTGATCTCATTAAAGAGACGAGAACTTAATGGAAGTGAAAATTATATCGTGGAATGAATGGATATATGCTCAACATATTGAAGAAAATCCTTATATATAAGAAACCAAGGTTAAGATATTTAGAAAATAGCATGCGAATTCAAAAAGTACGTTTCAAGTGAAGATTTAAATCCAACTCTGAAGCAAGTGTGGACTACAACCTTCAATCATCATGATTGCAACATATCATCATCTACAAGCTCTGATTGAGGACTGAAAGATTGAAGAAATTTCAAGAAATTGACACCGCTCTTCAAAAAACACGTTTCACAGTGAAATGGTGCACTTTACAGGAAAAGAAGAGAAATTTGAAATTCAAATTTAAAGTCAAATATAGTCATATACTGATGTGACATCTGGTCTAGCTTCTAGAAGAAGAAGTTCAGAAACCTCATTCAAAAAGTAAAAAGTAGTTTCTGAAGGTGACCTTAGAAACTTGTATTTCACAACGGCTTCTGCAATAGCTCTAACAAACGTCGAGCTACTCCTCTAGACTGCATTTCCAAGACACAAACAGATTATCAACACATATCACTTGGATAACAGATCAATAGCAACGGTCATAAATGCAGAAAATCTATAAATAGAGATGTTGTAACGTTGAAGAATTTTCTCCTCATCATTTTTATAAAGTTCATTACATCTTGTAATCAGTTTCTTGCTTTTAAAAATCTTCTTTCTATGTTCTTAGTAGATCTTACGTTCTTCCTAGAAAGAATCATAGAAAGTAGTCGTTCAAGTTTTTAGGTTTGTCACTGTATATGTTACAAAAACTTGAGTGTTGGTTAGTTTGAGTGAAAAACCTAAACACAAACCTCTGTAATCTCGATCTGATAATGATCGATGTGAGTTAGCTTGGAGAGGCTAAGCAAAGACTACTTGTAACATGACAATAGAAGTGAACTACTGGTCACATGGTTAGCTTGGAGAGACTAGTTAAAGACTACTCGGGTGTTGACAATAGGAGTAAACTACTGGTCACTGTGCTAGCTTGGAGAGGCTAGTCAAAAACTACTCAGGTGTGATAGCAGAGTGAGCTACTAGTCACGGGGTGAAAGCTTAGAAAAGCTATTGTAAAGACTATTTAGCTTTTTCGGTTTGAGAAAGGCTTTTAGAGGAACTCAACAGTGGTTAAGAATTGGATGTAGGCAGATTGGCCAAACCAGTATAAAAACACTGTGCAATATCTTCTTTTCTCTTATCTCTTTAATTTTACTGCTTTGTGCATGTAATATTGTGTTTTCTGAAAATCTGCTTACACACGTTCCATTATGTTTATTATAGTTCAGAAAGCTACTTTCTGACACTTGTAACTATGTTTTCACTGCACTTCAAGTTTAATACTTGATAGTTTTTGTTTAAGCTTTTTAGAAACTAATACGGAAAGAAAAGGCGAAGCACAATTCAACCCCCTTCTCATGCACTTTTCTACGTACACTTCATTTGGAGCAACTTCGTTGAAATCAACATATAGCTCAATGGCAAAATAAGAATTTGTATGATACCGTTGATGTATCATGAACATCTATCTTATGCTATCGTCGTTATTTACTGGAGTTGCCTGATATCGTACGAAGCAGCCAAAGATGGAGAATGGACACCTATATCTTATTGCAGATATTGTTTTTGGAGTGCCAGTATCTATGGATCAACATAGTTCATCCACTAATTCCACATATGACATCGTGTATGGAATAGAAAAACATGCTTGATTTTGACATGTAAATGTCACACCCTCACTTGTATTTATGAGAATATCACCATTGAAATATACTATGATATTTTCCATATCACTCATTGTTTTCTCTCTATTTTTTGAACAACCAGAATACTGTCTTTTTCCTCATACTCACAACTAAAAAAAAAAAAAACTCAACTACAAACACAATTCCACTACTTTTTCTCTCTCAATAAGGTTGTCATGGTAGAATGAACTATTTTTATGCTGGCAAGATTTATGTCACGCTGGAATGAATAGCACCCCTTTATATAGAGTTGTCAACAAGCCATTGGGGACAGATAGGTTAAAAAATAATTTTGTTATTGGTGAAATCTCATCATTGACAACTTTATATTAAACAATTAATTTTTTAGATATTTTGATCGCTTTGTTTCAAAAACTAATACTTTATTAATTGAATCTTACCATTGACGAAATTTCATTTAAAAAAGTTATATTTTATTAGTATAATGTTGCCATTGGTGACATTTCCATTAAAAATTCATATTCTAAACATTTTATTTATAAAAAAATATTTTATTAATGAAATCTTGCGAGATTTCATTTGAAAACATTATATTTAAGATTTCATTTGAAAACATTATATTTTATTGAAGATATGTTGATGGTATCAAGAGGTTGGTTTAAAAAAAAATTATAATTTTATATAAATGAAATATTGCCATCGGTGGAATTTCACAATCAATATTCACTTGCCAATGCAGAACGTATTGGTAAAAATGACCCATGAATAGTCATCAATAGACTTCGGAATTAACAGTTTGATGAAGTTAAAATTAAAATGAGGGAAAAAGAAAAGATGTCAGGCGAGATGATATATACATAATCTTTTGTGAATCATCGAATCTGATGATTTAATTTTGGAATTGGACGGTGAATGTTCAGGGTGATTCAACAATAGGCTGAAGAACAGGGTTCCATCGTCGTCTATGTTGAATCCTCAAATGATGAGAGGGTATTCCGACGAGCTTCACTGGAATACTGCTAACCTCAATTTTCCCGTCCCTTTCATCTAAACAGGATACCGGTGAAACCTTCGCCCTGCTCCCACCTCTCTTCTTCTTTCTTCGGTCACTCTTCTCACAACCCCATCGCTCCGCAATCGCCATCTCAAACTCCGAAGCCTTGCAGTGGACCCTACTTGCAGGTACAAGCAGGTAAACTTTTCCCGCCACAAGCTCCTGATCCGCCTGTAAGGCCGAGATCGGCCGTGTCCGGCGGAGCTCCTCCATCGGGGTGATGACGTGGCCGAGTTCTTGGATCATAAGCTCCGCTGACTTCACAGGTACCTTGATCTCCTGAATGTTCCCTCGTGTGTCCAATAGGATCGCTGTTTTAACCCTCTTCGGAATCCCAATACTAACTGAGAAACAAGAGTAAGAAAAAGTGTTCCCCATTTGTGTGATATGAAGATATGTGTGCTTCAATCAAGGAGGGTGTCAACCAGATGTGCTTGTTCTTGTGTTCGATTGTGTGCTCCACGATGAGAGTGAGTGTGTGTGTCGGGGCTTTTATATAGGCTCAAATGAATCGATGTGAATGGTAAGGCTGAGTCAACGGTCTTAGTAAAGGACGCGATTTGGAATGACGTGTCATTTGGGATGTTCGCCCCCTTTGGCTTTGAAAAACTTGTCGTAAAACTAGTGTAGAAAACGCGGACCTCCCTTCTTGCTATTTCAACTTTTTTTTTTTTTCTTTTCAATTATTTTTTAGTTTAATATCTATGTGTATGGCCATCTAATTAATGTTACACTAAGTTTTACTGTGCGAGTCCCTAGAAATTAAATTCATTATTTTTAGCTTAATACTATTTCAAATTTTATTTGAATTTAATTTACATACACGTAAAAGTTTATATAAATATTCAATCATATACTACCATATTAACAACCGATGTTTAACTAAGATATTCATTGTCATGAAAGTTTTACAAATAGCAAACCTCAGAATAACAAATCAATCCTACAAATGAAGTTGGACGAGCTGAGTTGCCTTCAATTTGAAGTATACACCACACAAACCGAAACTGAAGATTGGCGAACCTCTCTCCTCAAATACGTCACCAAAGGAAAATATCTAGAGGGAATAGCTGAAGCACTAAAGTTCAAAAGACTATCTAGCTATTTCACCCTCTCCGTAGAACAACTCTTTAGACGATGCTGTGCATAACACCCTATCTTCGTATCACCAAGTTGTGCATAATAATTTGACTCATTTGAGCTGGGCACATAGTCCTCGACTTAGATACCTCGGTCATAACACCTCGACACTAGCTACTCGGTCTATGACCAAGCATGGGCGCTATGTATTGGATTAGAAATATGGGTCTGAGATTCCAGCCCAGCTTTACAAGACTCAGATTGGAGGCTCCCCAGATCGACCTCATGTCATTTAGGCTCCCTGGAGATTCTTCCTTGATTTATAAGTAGAGGATATCTCCTAAAACACCCATAAGATCTCTTATTATCTCTCCATATCTCCTATTATCTTACCATATATCCTTTATATTACGGAACATATTTAATATCCCCTAAACATTGGAATATCTCTCCTATTTAGGGTTTATCATCTCCTAATTTAGCATAGGGTTACCTCTCATTATAAAAGGGGCTTAATGTCTCCCAGGTATGACATCTCAATTCTATCACTCTTACATATTTTACCACTCTACGGCTCACTTATTTATTTGACTTAAGCATCAGAGTGTCCTTGCAAGTATCCCCACCCCTGCTCACACAGACACTAGAGGAACTTATAGCCTCACCTTTACTTCTATGCAAGAATGGAAACAATCCCATGTAAATTGCATTACATTGTCAATATAATTTATGTAATTCACATGATAAAATTCTCAATATTTTATAAAAATTTTAGGAAAAATAATTGAAAAAGTATGAAATTATTTGTTAAATTATAGAATTTATCTATGGTGATTCACCACAAGAAAAATAAGTGTTTTCAACGATTCTTGACATTTAAAGTGTCAATAAAAGTGTTGTTAATAAGAAAAGTAATTTTGATAGAAAGTTATCATTGAAAATAATTATAAACTTTTATAGATAATTATTGGACATTTTTTACATGTAATAATTATCGATTAAAGCTTATAAGGTTTTTTAACGATTATTTTATACCAAAATTACTTTTCTTAACAATAATTTTATTTGCATTTTAAATTTTGAGAAGCATTGAAAATAAATGGCGGAGACAAACTACACCTAAATGAATGACCATTTTCAGTTTCCAAGATGGCTATGAGTGAGATTCCAATTCCAAAGAAGTCCTAATTGAATTGCGGTGGCACTATGCTGGCTATTAGAGTTTTTTGATGTTGTCAAAATTCAATGAAAACTTGGCACTCATTGTTTTAGAATTAGTCACTGGTTTAGAATTGGTCATGGACCTTAATAGTGCAATAGCAATATGGTAACTTTCATGTAGTACGTGTAGATGATTGGCTGAATCATGGAAAGTCCACTTCCGCATAAGTTGTATAGTGGCTTATATATATATATAGCATATCTTGAAGTCCATTGTTTGATTTCCATTGGCCTTTAATGGGTTCAAGTTTCAACCTTGTGTCCACAGAAAAACAACCTTGATCTCAATTTGCCTTGGTTTTCCTTCTTTATGGAATCTCAGGCTCAATAGTATTAGAGTTAAACAATATTTGTAAACTACCGATTAGTTAAACTAAACTCTAGTTAGTTAGTGAGAGTCAAAGTTAATGATTATGTTAGTTAGTTACTCTCCCACTCCTTTTTTGTTTTCCTTCTGCACGTGTATAAAAACATGTTTCTCATCCTTAACAAGATAGATGGATGTTATTCAAAATTCTTACACTTCATATGGTATCAGTTGAATAATCCTTTGTGTTGCCCTCTCTTACACGCTTTCAATAAGTCATCTTCTTCTTGGTGTGTGTTTTTCTGCAATTTCTATAGTTCTTGTTCTTGTGCTTTTGTCTCATTAATCTTTCTCAAAGCCATGGCCCAAAATTGACCTTTTGATGATGTATCCAGTCCTTATGCTCTTAATCACTCTAATCACCCTAGTCTTGTTCTTGTGACCTAGGCGCTCACTTCAGACAATTATGCTTCATGGAGCAGATCTATGACCATTGCTCTCTCTGACAAAAACAAGTTTGGGTTTCTCGATGGTTCCATTCCAAGACATGATCATAAAGAACCATTTCTTTATGCTTCTTGGGATCGTAATAACCAAATTGTCATGTCATGGATCCTCAACACAGTTTCCAAAGACATTGTTGAAAGCATTTTCCTTGCAAGTTATGCTGCTAAAGTTTCGCAAGACCTTCAAACAAAATTTAAACAGCAAAATGGCCTTAGAGCTTTTGAACTTCGAAAAAGGTTAATGACCTTCACTCAAGGATCTCTTTCTGTTAGCCAATATTACACTAAATTGAAAGCTATTTGGGAGGAATTAAACTCTTTCAAACCCTTGTGAAATTATACTTGTGGAGGCTTTAGACTTCTCCTTGATTCTGTCAAAGAAAAGTATCTTCTTTCTTTCCTTATGGGACTGAATGAAAATTACTCTTCAATTCGTGGGCAAACTATACTTGAAAAACCCTTGCTTGATGTAAACAAAGCTTTTTCCCTAATCCTTCAAGAAGAAAAACAAAGGCAAGTGGGTCAATCTTTCTCTACTACTCAAGATGTACAAATGGCTTTTGCTATAAAGCCTAACAGTGACAACTTCAAACCAAAAAGGAAGAAAGACATACCTCAGTGCTTTTACTATGACATGATTGGTCATACTAAGGAAAAGTGTTTCAAATTGCATGGCTACCCTTTGCAGGAAAATCAAAGAATTCCACACCAAATGTTAACCAAGTTTTTGAAGTTCCTAAGACTGTACACACTCTTGGCATATCTGAACAACAATACCAAAACTTGCTTTCAATGCTGAGCACTTAGATTTCACAAGATGCAGATCTAGGTGATGGTTCCAACAATTCCTTGGGAGCTATCATTCACAATGCCTTTCATAAAACTTCAAACTCCTTTAACAATATTTGGATAATTGACTCAGGAGCCATTAAACATATTGCTTGTTCTCTAAATTATTTCACATCTATAACACCTACCACAAACACATTTGTTTTGCTTCATAATCATTCCAAAGTTTCTATTCAAGGAGTTGGAGATATCAAAGTTTTTCCTAATCTCACTCTCAAAAATATTTTCTTCATTCCGTCATTTAAAGTTAATCTTATCTCTGTTTTTGCTGCTATTGCTTTTTCAAAGACACGTTATTTCTTCCACCATAACCATTGTCTCATACAAGACCTCAATTTTCAGAGGATTGGCAAGGATGATCTTGAAGACAATTTATATGTTCTAAAACTACATGCCACACCAAGAAATTTAGCTTCTCTTGATAATTCTTACACTTACACATGCCTGCTAATATATGGCACAATAGACTAGGACAAATTTCTACTTCTAGATTTCAAATGTTACATCATTTACTTCCTACATGCGAAAAAAAATAAGAGCTCTTGTACTCATACAAGCACATGTAGTGTCTGCCCATTGGCTAAATAAAGATTGTCCTTCATTTCAAATAACCATTTTTCTCATCAAGGACAAGTCTCCAACTCCTCAACTCATTTCTAATTTTTTCTCAATAGTGAAAACTCAATTTGGTGTAATCATAAAAACCTTGAGATCTGATAATGCTAAAGAATTGGCATTAACAGATTTCTTAGCAAGACAAGGAACTATACACTAATTTCCTTGTATTGAAAAACCTGAGCAAATATTTAGTTGTCAAAAGAAAACATCCACATTTACTCAATATAGCTAGATCTCTCTATTTTCAATCTAAAGTTCCCTTACTTTTTTGGAGTGATTGCTTATCAATTGCAACTTTCCTAATTAACAGAACCCACTCACCCAACCTACCTCATGCAAGATTACCCTATCAGTGTCTTTATAATAAGTTGCTCGAATGCAGTGATTTAAGAAATTTTGGCTACCTTGCTTTTGCATCAACTTTACCTTTACAGAGAAATAAATTCTCCCCAAGTTTTATTCCTTGTGTTTTCCTTGGCTATCCACGAGGTTACAAAGGTTCTAAGTTATATAACCTCACAACAAAATAGTTTTTCATTTCAAGAGATGTAGTGTTTCATGACGAAACATACCCTTTCCATTCTCTAGCTCAATCAACAATAGACATTGAAGACCTATTCCCTAACATTGTTCTTCCCAAAGCTGTACTCAATACTAATCCATAATTATCACTTATACCCCAACCTGCAAATGTAGCCAAACTAGAAAACCAAACAACCATAGCTACTAAAACTATACTAAGGTAGGATATTCTTTCCTGTCCCTTGCAAATTCCATCTGACACAGAAAATGAAACTAACAAAACAGAACCTGGACCCTCAATTGCAAACCAACTTCAACCTAGGAGATCTTCTAGAGCTATTATAACCTTGCCTACCTAAAAGATTGTCATTGTAATTTTTCTCCATGTCCTATTACACACTTTATTGGTTATAATTCCCTTCTCCTTGAATATCGCAAGTACATCTTACAAGTCATTTTAGCCTATGAAACTCCATTTTATCACCAAGATACTCCCTACAAAGAAGGGAAATAGGAAATGAAAGAGGAATTAGATGCAATGGAAGCTAACAATACTTGGACCATCACCACCCTTCTCTATGCAAACACACCATTGGATGCAGATAGATATGCAAAATCAAATACAATTCATATGGAAGCATAAATAAACACAAAGCTAGATTGGTGGCTAAGGGATATACACAACATGTAAGAATTGACTTCATGTATACTTTTTCACCTGTTGCAAAACTCACTACTATCGTAGTTTATTATCTTTGGCAGCCTCCAAGAATTGGCATCTAGCTCAATTAGATGTCAACAATGCTTTTCTAAATGAACACTTATTTGAAGAAGCTTAATTGGCATCTAATTAAGGGGGAGAACCTTGTATGCAAACTCACAAATCTATCTGTGGCCTAAAACAAGCATCACAATAGTGGTTCATGAAGTTTTCCACCACTCTCATATCTTTAGGATTTCAAAAATCAAAGAATCATTATTCTGTATTTTCTAAAACTACTAATTCTACTAATGTGTTTCTATTGCTTTATGTAGATGATATCATCATAACTTCCTCATCCTCATCAGCCATTTCTCAAGTAAAGGAGGAATTACAAAAAGACTTCAAACTCAAAGACCTTGGCACATTGAAGTACTTTCTTGGTTTAGAGATAGCTTGATCCTCAAAAGGCATTTTTTGTCCCAAAGAAAGTACACCTTATCCCTCCTAGAAGACACAACCTTCCAAGATGCCAAACCCGCAACATTACCTATAGGCCTTAACATCAAACTAAGTGCCAATGAAGGAGAACCTCTTGAAGACAACTCTCTCTATAAAAGACTCATTGGCCACCCGTTATATTTAACCATTAGCAGACCTGACATAACGTTTGCTGTCAACAAGCTAAGCCAATACATGTCTCGACCTCACAAACCTCATATTGATGTTGTCCACCATCTACTTTGATACTTAAAAGTAACACTTGGACAAGGCATCCTTTTTTCCTCAAAATATCAACTTCACCTGATTAAATCCCTATGCTGATGCTAAATAGGGGAACTACCTTGACACAAGCAGATCCATTTCTAGACAGTGTGCATTCATAGGAGACTCCATGATCTCATGGAAATCAAAGAAACAACAAACCGCTACTCGGAGTTCAGCAGAAGTAGAATACAGATCCTTAGCCTCACTAATAAGTGAAATTACTTGGCTTCATAGTCTACTTCAAGAATTACATATTAATCTCTATAGTTCCATGGTCTGCTGTAATAGTCAATCGGCTATACATATTGCCTCTAATCCTACATTCCATGAAAGAACACAACATATTGAGATTGACCTCTATTTCATTCAAGAGAAAGTTCAATAAGGTGCAATTCGACTGGTTTATGTATCCACCAAACATCAATCGGCATATCTTTCCACAAAAGTTATCCCTAAGCATTAGTTTAGAAACTTATTGTCCAAGATGGGCATCCACAATATTTTCTGCCCATCTTGAGGGGGAGTGTTAGAGTTCACCAATATTTGTAAACTACCAATTAGTTAAACTAAACTCTAGTTAGTTAGTTAGTTAGTTAGAACCAAAGTTAATGATTATGTTATTTAGTTACTCTCCTGCTCCTTTTATGTTTTCCTTCTATACGTGTATAAAAACATGTTTCTCATCCTTAATAAGACAGATTGATGTTATTCCGAATTCTCACACTTGATAAATAGCAATCATGAATAATTTTCAAAAGTACTCCTTGAATACGTTTAGTTAAAGCAGATATATACTTAAGAAAATCCTGAATTATGGATAAATTTGAGCAAAGGTCTTCCAAGATTAATACACTGATCAAGCAAAAAGAACATATGCACAAAATATAATTTACATAATTTGTAGGCAACTACATGGTCTATATATATTTCACACACACACACACGCACACAAAAGGTGTACATATGCTAGTTGAAGCTATGCCCTCGAAACTGTTTCCTCATAGTTCATCCACTAATGATAAAAAAGGAAACGAATTTTCTCTCATGGTTGCTTCACGATTACAACAGGACACTTTGCATGCTTGGCACAGTGATCACTAACACTTCCAAGGAGTGCTCTGCAAGTTGGATGAAAGAAAGCTATATTCAGTTATTATATAACTACATACGTCATTTCATACACAACTAGGCGTTGATTTCAAAATCCAAATAATTAAATGAATAAGAAGAAAGAATATATGTTACGGTTACCTCTGAAAGAATCCATAGCCGTGGCTTCCCATAACCAAAGTGTCAGCCTCTAGTTTCTTCACTGCACTGCAGATTACATTCTTCGCATCTCCAATCCCAATTACTCTCTCCATATTGATCTAGACCCAAATTCGTAGTCAGCCACGGGGATAGACACTTCCAATTCCATATAATGAAAACAGAATGTGAAAGGGCCAAAAAAGAAAGACAGAAGAGGCTCGGATATGGTGGCTTACATTGGTGGCGTTCAAGTTTTTGCAAATAACTTCTGCTCTTTCCATTACTGAATTAGCTAACTGCATGCTGTACTTTTCCATAGCAGCAATAACGTCTGGGGAAAAGATATACCCTGTAAAATACCATATTGCAATATAACAGTCAGACAACTCAAAAGCAAGTAAAGATAAATTATAAATTTATAAATGGATAGCCTCAATAACACCAAGTTTCTCATAATTCACAGCATGGGAAGAAACTAAAACCTGCGGCATCGAAGGAGCAGACAGCAGGAGTTGGCTTGACATAGAGCAGCACAAGCTTTTTGTCGTTGGTATCAGAAATAAGATTGCTTATGCACCAGGATAGCACATACATGCTCTCCTGGCTCTGATCCACAGCAACCATAATCTTTTGCTCTTTCTTTTCCATTATCTATTGCCAAAATTAAAAGACCTACTGCTGTTGTATTCCCCGAAAACTTCTATATATGCTTGGCTTGGGAAGTTGTTGGCCTTAGGATTTGGATAACGAAAGCAAAAGGGATAGGATCGTACTATTCCTAGTATACTAACTTCTGGTTTTAACCCTTGGATTCTTTTGCCGTGGTTTTCAAATACTGCTTACAGGTCAGCATGGGAATGACTAATAAAGTACTTGAAAAGTTTCACTTTATTTTCTGTTTGATCAATTATTGAAAATATCTGCGCACATAAACAGTTGGATTAGTATGACTTTGACTTTCTACCCCTCATCTAGATTTCACCAATGCTCAGCAACTATTGGAGATAATTTAGAAAAGATGACATTTCAATACCACCCATATGTGGAAAAATAGTGTTTGTAGGTAATTTACATCATTCGAAAAAAAAAAACATAAATTTTTAGGTTTTAATATAAGTTTGGAAACTTAAATCCCCTCTTAGGTGTATAGTAGTTAGACCCAACAAACTTCTAATTTTAAAACTAAACGAATTCTCTAAATATTCAAATGTTGATAATGCAAAAGCTCTTGTTGTTAAGATGCTGTTTATACAACTAATTAATAAATAGAATAATGAGCATGTGTGACCAGAGTCATCAAGAATCGGACTACGAATAGCTTTGGCCAAGATACTAGGTTACTAATTCAATTAGTAGGTCATTGCTTGAACTAGTTGAAACATATTTAATTAAATAAATATATGAAAAAACAATACACTAATATAGTTAAAATAAGTATACACACACACATGTTATATCACAAAAACAAGAATAGTTTGGTGATGGTGAAGAGAATTCTCTTCTCTTTGGTGTTACATTTGATTCCTATCAAAGCATTTTTTTAGATCATAAAATTTCTCGTCCTAAAATCAGTCTAGCTCATAGCAAATCCAGCTGGTTCATACTAGGTTTGACCAGCTCAAATGCATATCCAATCTAAAGGGAGATTCGGATTGGCCAGGTGGTCGCTTCATGGTTTCTGTGTGACACATAATTTTTAGGGTGTGTTTGGGTTAGTGGAATAGGCGAAGTGGTATGAAATTAGGGAGTGGAATCATAATAAGCTTCATTATTTTGATGTAACAAATTTGGATGGAGTGTGTAGCACCCTAACTTTAACCTAATATGCTTTAGTTACATTCCAGTTAATTATTAGTTGTCACGCCTTTGTTTCAGAAATTAACTTATTCTTCTTTAAAATGCAAGTAATAAAAATATGACTAAATTTTTTTTTAACTTTAAAACCAAAATGTGAGCCACGTGTGTGTATAGATATCAGTCAATACTCACATGATAATAGCAATCATATAAACCTCATCATAATATATGTATAAACCATAAAATAATCCAACACAAATAGGTTAACATATCATAACCATAACATAATGGTGATGTCCTATGAACATAAAGGACATCCGAAGATACTAAGTGTTGGTAGAAGAGTGTACGAGAAGGGGGGTTGAATCGTGCTTTCTGAAGTCTTCTTCCTTATTTGAAACATTTGACATAAAAGATACTATCATGCATAAAGCTTGAAGTGCAGCGGAATAATGGTTAAATGTTTTAGAAAGTAGATTTCTGAAGCTTAATAATTATCAGGCAATTTAATGGAGCTTGATCAATTATTTAACATAAAGCACATAACATGAAATTAAGAGATTAGGGAAGAAAAAATAAGCACAAGTATTTTTATACTCATTCGGCCAACCTGCCTATACATCCAGTACTCAACACATGCTGAGATTTCATTAGCAACAACTTTCTCAACCTGAGAAAGGAAACTGGATAGTCTTTATATTAGCCTTCCCAAGCTCTCAGAATGTACAATGGACAACCCCAACTGTCACTAACTGAGTAGTTTTGAACTAACCTCTCCAAGATAAACTGAGTAGTTCTGAACTAGCCTCTCCAAGCTAAATTGTGACCTGTAGACAACTTCTATTGCCACGTTGTAAGTAGTCTTGAACTAGTCTCTCCAAGCTAAACTGTGATAAGTAGATATCTTTGCTATCACATAACAAGTAGTTTTACCTTAGCTTGGCACTACCAGAAAAATTAAATTTAGCGGCGGTTTTTTTTTAGATTTCCGGCGGTTTGAAACCGCCACAAAAACGTTTACCGGCGGTTCAGAAAATCGCCGCAGATAATGATGTCCTTAAACCATTTAGCGGCGGTTTGGAGCAACCGCTGGAACGACCGCCACCAAAAAAATATTTTCGGCGGTTATCGTGGCGGTTTATATGGCGGCGGTTCCACAAATCAATAGTGGCGGTTTAAAACTGCCGCAAAACCTTTCTAAGGGGGGCACAAAATCTTTTCGTGACGGTTCGAAACCGCCGCAAATTCATAACTTACCAACACATTTAGTTACTATTGGCGGTTCCAAACCGCCGCAAAATACAACTCATCAAAAGATTAAATTATTAACGACAGTTCCAAACCGCCGCTAATCCTCTTTTTTCTCCAAAAAAAAAAAATCCCAAACCATGATAATTTAAGGCATCTGGGTTTCCTATGTCACCACAATCATCGATAATCATTATTGCAAAACTTTTGAATAAAAAACACATATATTAATCAAATGTCGCTATAATAACATGATGTTCAACAAGCATTTAAACAATAATTGAGCAAATAAACCAACATAGATTAATATAGGTTCCTATATACATTTCTCCTATCACAACAAAGCTCCTTAAAATCTTTAAAAGCACTGCCTCAATAGAGGGCAACAAAATGAGGATGAACTTCATCATACTTTATAGCTTCTTGACCAAATGAGTGTTGCTCAACATATGTCATATTAATCCCGAAGGGAAGCCTAAACATGAAACCTCTCCTGCCCCAAACATAAAAGAAAAGAAAAGAAAAACTATATTAGGAGAATGACAGAGAATAATAATCTAAGCATAAAGAATATAAGTAAATATGCCACAAATAAATATTGATAATCAATGCCGATATCTCCAAATGTTTCAGTCGGATTTAACTTCTATGATAGAAACCAAGGGTGTTATAAAATATGGAACCTACACACCTCATTCAAGATAGTAAAAATTTACCTTTAGCCATTCATAAGATCTTGTGAGTTCATAGGATGCCAATCCCTCACTTCTGCTCTGTAATAGTATGAGAGACACCAAATCTGAATTAGCATCAAGAATGATTCAAACTCTACTTACTTCATTAGCTTGAATAGAAATTGTAGTTGTTAAACAACCAGCAAACATGGAAGGAAAAGAAATATTTCTAAAAGGAAGGCATATACCTTATGGAGACACCAATATCACTTGGCAATCCAGCACTACATAACATACCAAGACCACAAACCACCAAAAAAAAAAAAAAACACACACACACACACAAACAACTGACTTCCTTCCATTTATGTAGGTCCTGCATATTGCAAGCGTAATTACGCAATTAACCTTAGCAATAACTATTCTAAAAAACAACATAATAGAGTAGATATTGTTATTCAAAGAACCTGCAAAAATAATGACTGGGCAACAAGTAAGCTTCCTAAGCATGTTCCCGAAGCAGAGACCTATATATACAGAAACATTTTGCTTTGGATTCAGAACTTTTTCTGAAGTTCAAGAAAGGAAAAGGGAAAAAAAAAGTAGCTAAACCATTTTACCAGCAAAAGTGGTCGTCTTCCAGATTTATCCATCAAAAGTACTCTCAAAAGTGTCATTGGAATCTACAAAGGCAGAATAGTGTGAAGAGACTGAGCAATGACTGAATCATGATTCATACTGACCCAAGCCTATTCATTTAAGAAGAAAAAAAAAGTAGCTAAACCATTTTACCAGCAAAAGTGGTCGTCTTCCAGATTTATCCATCAAAAGTAATCCCAAAAGTGTCATTGCAAAATTTCATAATAATTTATAATAATATATATATCAATGAAAAATAAAAGTTATTTTTATTATTTTTACTATGTAAAAGTTAAGCATGATATGGAAGGGCGTGACCCAGAAAATATCCCAAAAAGTTGATGCGTGCAGTGTATGGCATGTAGATAAGATAGTGTCCAAATATTAATACAGCAATGACAAATAATTACTGAAGCCTATCTGGGCGGCGTGGTGTGGCTTTATTCAAATCATCACAACTGAAGCCTCAACATTGGAACACAACTTAACTATAATAAGACAAATAATGAAAAAGGCTTTTGACCAAAAACTGAAAAGGCTTACTATAAGACGTCGCCAACATTTCTCATGTAAGAAAATTGAATAATGAAAAGGGACTAATTAAAAAGTATTTTGTGTATTTGATATATAAAAGGTCACTCATAGTGAAGAGCTCCCAGACTAAACCAGAAGTTAAACATAAAAGTCACAAGACATTTATGTTAGAGTAATAGCCTAAAGCAAGCTATATAAAGGTTTGCTAAATAAGAAACCAAAAACTGTGTGCCCCACCAGATGGAGTCAAAAACACAGTCAAACCGAAGTCACAAACACACATAAAGAACATAGATCATGTGACACAATGCTATCATCTCAACAAAATTTTCACATAACTAACATCCAGCCAAAAGCAACCCCTCCACGAAAATAGAACAAATTAAAGACACTAACGATCATATGGGCGCATCAAGCAACTCAGCAGCCCAAGCTTATTATTGCACTTCATGTCAGCTCATATTACTATTTTTTAATTTGGAATAAAAGATAAACACATGGGTAGAAAGGAAACCCAAGATACCTTGTGTACCACATCATATCACAGAGCAGTATTTTGTACTCATTAAGCCATAATGACCAAGACTCTGGAGGTAAATTATAATTTATAACATGCTACTAAGACTCTGTTAAAAATGTGGGGTATATTAAAGTGTATAGGGTTCTAGGAATAGGTTAAGGTTTTTAATGATTAGGGAAAATTAAGGATTTGTTATTGGAAAAATAAGGATAGAAAAGAAAAAAGAACTGTTTCTTGGTCAGGGTCATTATTCATGTCAAACTAAAATAATTCATACTTCATAGAAATAGTAAAGAGTTTGGGAATTCAAAGTCACTAACTGGAGTATGTGTTGTGAACAACTTTCATTACCTCCTGTTAAGATTAACTACCTTAGGTCAATTACATAACCAGGTATGTTTTTGAAATATCTCCTCATAAGAAAAACATACCTCCAACACTTCATCAAACTCAACCATGTTCTTTCTTATTCTGAAGAAGAACTTTTCTGCATTGATTTGCAGCCCCAAGAGCTATGATCTGAGATAGTAATAGGAAGTTGACTTTCATCAAGCACAACACATAACAAATATATGAATATAACAAAATTAGAAAGCAAGATCACATGGAAAAAGCAAACAAACAACTAGAAGAAAGAAATTTTTTTTTACTGTATTTGTTATAGAAGAAGAAAATTTATTATAGAATAGAAAGAAGAAAACATTTGATGCCCCATTTGGTAATCCTAGTTATAAGATATGGTCATAAGCCATGAAGATTACACCAATAACTTTATAACAAACTCAGCGATGATTTTTAGGATCTCTATGGCATAAATTATAATAACATCATTGTGAAAAAGTGAAAAACAAGAATATTGATCCAGATCAAGTTCTTATATGTTTGAAACTTTGAAATTGCACATTTACACTTAAATTAGTCACTGATATAAAGCAACTGCAAGTCTACAATATTATGCATCAAAATTCACTCAAAATGCACCTAAGGTTTTCATCCTTGATACAACCTCTCCAATTATGATACTAAACATAAACAAAATGCATTTATAACAGCTCTATGCAGGCCTTCTACTTATAACAAACTGGAAATCATTCCCTTGGTTACTTCAAAAATGAAACTTTGTCCAAATTCAGCATTTCTGTACAATCAATATTCTTCTGCCATTCATGTATCAGCAAGTCCATAACTTTCCTTGGCTGAAACACATTCTAAAACTCGATCTAGGCACTCTAATACATAAACCATAGCGAAGAACCATACGCAAATAAATGCTGAAGAAAAACGAAGCAATTTCATCAGGAGCAAACCAACATTATAGCATTAGAAACCTTTGGAAACGACCAATTCGACAAAAACAGGGATCCAAACCAACACAAAAAATGAGAACAGCGTTAAAATTAAAAAAAAAAGTAAAGGCTCATTCATTCACCTTTTCCAGAGATCACGTTGAGGTTTGGCGGCGACGAAGCACCAGAGGTGGGTTAAGTGTTGTCCTTCTTCACGGTGAACGCGAGCTCCGAATCGACTTCGGCAGCGGATGTTGTGGTGGAGGTGGAGTACTCGAGGCGATCGAGGCCGTCGCGGGTCCTTAGCGATAGCTTCTTCAGGCTTTGGTGAACCTTCGAGAGGAGAAGCTCCGGGAGCCCTTCGTTCGCGTCCACGAGGTGGAGGCGGCAGCAGATCTGGAGGGACGGCAGAGCGACGTGCTTTGTTCCTCGTTAGTGCTGTGGTTTTGTTCCTCAGGGCTAGATGGAAGAGGCGGAGACGGCCGCTTGAGGTGCCGAAACTCCGGGAGCCCTTTGTGTACATCCGCGAGGCGGCCGCGACAGATCTGGAGGGACAAAATGGGATGAAGCCGCGACAAATCCACCGTGGTGACCACAAGGGGTTTTTATCGAAGCTCCGTGTATGCGGTGACGCTCAACAGAGCCACTCCTAAGCCTCCGTTTTGTAGGTAGCAACCGTTCCAGTTTTCCATTGAGCTCTCTGCATCGCTGCTACGAGCTCCGAAAGTGGAAAACCATTTGTGGGTGTGTGAAGTTGCGGCCTTCTTGATGGTGTGGAGCAGAGGGAAGAAGACCCAGATGGGATTTCTCGGTGGATTGTTGTTGGGGTTGGAGTATGGGGGTTTTCATGGAGAAGGTGTACAGGAAAAAGAGATTGTGGTTATTGTTGTGGAAGTGGAAGTGGGCCTGAGTTGAAATAATGAAGAGGAAGGAGGCGGAAGTTTCACTGAGAAGGGGAATTGAGAGCACTGTGGAGATATTAGGTTTTCTTTAAGGTCCACCAAAAGGGTTTTTTTTCCTTTTTTAATTCTCGGCGGTTTCACATGATTAAAACCGCCGGGAACTACCAACCGCCACATTTCTTAAAGCAAACCGCTGCAAAATAACATAATTTGCGGCCATTGGTGTGAACCGCCGAAAAATCAAAACATAGCGGCAGTTTCACAAACCGCCGGTAAATAACCGCCGCTAAACTGCATTTTTCTAGTAGTGAGCACAAGAAATGTGAAAAGATTTTTCCAGAGTTTCCACTCCTATATCTTAACTCTTTCATCGGCATTAATGTATGGCATCTCCATTTATACAAGTCCTTCTTCAAGACCATTGCCTTTGATCAAATCTCCAAGTGACACGAGTATATCATCAGTTGTGTCTTGGAACGTTACTCTGGAGAGGTAGCTTGACAGACTTGTCACATCATTTGTAGAAGCCATTGCATTTTAGAGATTTCTGAGGTCCTCATTTTCCTTTTACTTTCTGGTCATCGTTTCTAAACTCCTTTTTCTAGAAGCTAGGATCATGAATCAATTAGGCTGAAGAGATGACATACCATTTATAACACCGAGTCTTATTCGAGATTTAAATTTTGAAATTCGAATTTTCCCGCCATTTTCCTTAGCATTTTGTGCTCCATAGTTAAGTGAGGTTTCTAACAGCGTAATCAATCTCTTTGATATTTCTTCGATCTTCTAGTCTTCAATCTTGTCTATGTGATGATGATTTCCTTGTGATTGTAATGATTGATGACTGAATAACATATTACTTTTGGACTTGAGTTGATTTCTTTATCTTGAGTGTACTTTTTCATGTACCGTGCTACTTTCTGATGATCCTTTCCTTGGTTTCTTGATCTTTGACTTGATCTACTTCAGTCCTTAAGCATTTACATATTCTTTGCATAAGATAAAATTAACCTTTTTATGCTTAATCTCTTCCTTTGAGACAAAACAAATTTCTCATGTGTAGTGAAATTATTCTCGATTCAAGTCCGCTTTTATGATTTTGGTCCGTAAATATGAATACGTGCTTTGCTTGAAATAACATTCACTTTCTTTTTGGCTTAATCTTTTCCCATGAGATAAATCATGCTTGCGCATGCAAAGTGAACCATTATTCTTACTTTATGTCCGTATTATGCTTTAATCTGTGTGCATATTCTTTGCTTGACATTATATTTACTTTCTATTTAGCTTAATCTCTTCCTATAAGATAAAACATGCTCACACATGCAAAGTGAAATATTGATCTTGCTTTAAGTCCGTGTGATACAAACCGGATTAACCTGTTATGCTTTGTCAAGAAACTCAAGGTAGCCATTAGTCATTCTTCAAAGTATTTTCTTTAAATTGGCTTTGTTATCAATCAAAACATTAAAGCTCATACTTTCTGAAGGGTTCTGGAGTTTACAATCTCCCACTTTTTTATGATGACAAACCAATTTGAAGAAACTCTTTTGAAGAGAGGTTGAAAGAAATAAAATAGAATATAAATTGATAAATTGTATTTTCTTTCAACACAACATGATTCTCAAATCTTAGTAAGTCCTTTTCTTAAGGCATGATTAGATATGTTTTGGAAAATTTTGAAGCCTTAAGTTGACTCAAATCAAAACTGTTTTGTTCATGATGATATATTTTGATTTAAATAAGAGAACTTCTTTAATTCATATCACAAAGATACTAAAGCAAATGTCATTGTTTTAATTTAATTTTGCCAATCAGCTTGATTTTAGTCACAAAATGACTTTCTAACATTTAAGTGTGTTTGAATAAATAAACAAGTTATACTTGTGATATTATTTCTTGATGGAGAATCTTATTCAGCACTTTCTTTTCCTATGTTTTCTTTTTCAACAAAGGATTTTATGCTAAAAAAAGGACGAGTATATGAATGATAAAAAAAATTTAGCATGATATGAGAAAAGCTTTAAGAGATATAGATGAAGTTTCTGATACTCAGAGAAACATTGATATAAATGATATTAGTCAATTACAATATGAGGTTTTTGAAGCTCAAACAGGGATCTATCTCAGCTTTATCAAAACATTAAGTTCTTGTGAGCTTACTTTTCATGAGCTAGGAAACTTTATAAGTATTAAATGATGAAGTAATTTCTGAAATCCTTTTCTCAAAAACATTATACTTACTGATACATATTGAATCAGAATATAACACATTGTTGATCAAATAAGCTCAGCATATTCGAGATAATCCTCAAATCCATTTACTGATCATAGTTGAATTAGAGACATTTAAATGCAGGTTTCTGAAGGTCCTCAGAAACTGTTTACAACTAAGTCTGATTAGATTTAAATAGAACATCTTATGCATAGGTTAAAAAATGTGTTCTATAGTGATAGGCAATTCAAGTAGTCTCATACATATCAACACACATCAATAAGGTTCAAGTATCTAGATACCAATAGAAAGAATTTGCATTTCTTAAGGATACTTGCTAAAGCTAATCAAGGATAGGTATGTGCTTATTTCTCTAGAATGATAATGATTGATCATTTTCAGAATGAGTGCTTAAGAAAACATAGCATACATAGGAAAGTTATGATATGTGATTAGTTGAGCATAATGGATAAGGCATTTGTATGCATCAGAACTTGAAATAATTACCTATGTATCAGTGCATAAGAGACTAAAGCCAGACATTAACTTGATAGATAATATTTGTCAAAAGATAATGTTCAAAATATTATAACCAAGTTCCAAAGAAAATAGAAATATATGTAGTATGCAAAATAAAGTTTTGGGCTCCCTCTCAGCATGATCTCCCCCTGAGCTTTAGGCACAAGATTTCCTCCACAAGATTTCTCCCCCTTTGGCATCATAAAAAAGAGTGTGCAGAAAAGGGCATATTTATTGTTCCTAATAACCTCATCATCTTAGTTCTTGTAGGATTTGTTGATTAGTCTAAAGGATTTGAAGCAGTAAGTCTTCAAGGTTAGACAATTGTTTTTCCAAATTATCCAGCCTATCAACAATCAGTTGTTGATTTTCAAGCAGCATTCGTATTCGAGGGGTGACATGAGGAGTTTCTGGCTGAGGACAACTGGTGAACGGTGGGTTTGTTTCTTGCACGGGCTTAGGGATAGGTGGTTGTGCAGGCATTGGAGATTCCTTGATATAGGAAGGAGGAGAATCATCTGCTAAGTTAAAGTCAGTCTCAGAAACTATGCTTCCCGTATTATCATCTGATGACTTATTTTTTGTAGATGACAATGGTTTCTCTTTGTTTCCCCTAATTTTGCTTCCTTGATCAGTTCCAGATTCTGCAGGCTTGGATAGTGGATCAACTATGTTTTCACCACCAATGTCACTTTGGAGTTTTGCAGAATCTTTTGAGCTGTTGTCCAAATTGATTATCATTTTCTTTTCATTAGAGCATTTTGCATTGTTGATGGCTTCTCTCATTCTTTTGAATTGTTCTATAGGAGCCCTAATGATTTTTCTCTTGGCTCTAAAAGAAAAGATGTTGTAGTCAGTTCCAACCATGTATTCCAACCATTCATTTGCCAAAGGATAGTTCAGGTGTTTGAACACTTTGGTTAAGAACATTCCATATGGCACCGACATAGATTTTGTTTCCTTCTCTTTAGAGGCAGTGGCATCAATCATGTTGTCAAAGATTAGTCTAAGAAGGTTAAATTTTCTCATTGTTAGTAAATAGAAAAGCAGCATGCAATCTACCCCGATGAGTGAGTCCATGCTTGTTGTTCTAGGAAGAAGAGAGAAATGGATAACTCTACAAACTTGTCATGCTTTGGAGTTAAGCATAATGACAATTATCAGCAAGACATTGGATTCCCTTATTAGGAGCAAGGTGATATGGGAGAGGTCATTTATGCTAAGTTCTAGATCTATTCCTCTAATATAGGAGGAAAGTACAGAGTCAGTTACCTGTACTAGTTATGAATAAAAGGTTGTTACCATTCCAGTGAATACTTTATCGGTGATGTTGAGATATCCTTCCCATCCTTCGAAGGTGACGATTTTTAGGAGAAATACAAAAATATTCATTAGTTCTTTGGAGAGCCTTCTTCTAGGCGCTACAAGATGAGAGGCGAAACCATCAGCATAATATTATTGATGAAAGGATTCATCATATATTTGGAGTATTCCTATATTGACAGAATTACCATCAAACTTCTTTTCATCAACCATGTTTCAAATTTTCTTTGAAAGGATAATTGAGGCAGAAACGAGTAGTAGAAGTGAGTGACATAAGAGAGTAATAAGAGGCTTAATTTGAATTCAAGGGGGATGCGGGTTTCAAGGAGAGAGAGTACGAGATGATTTAAGGAATCATGTAAGGGAAGACAGAGATGAGGGTAGATACATGTCATCATATTAGATGTGGTTATTTAGGTGATGAAAAGAGCTGATTAAAGTTGAAATGACAAGGGTGAGAGAAAAACAGTATTCCGAGGAAGTTTTTCCGCTCTTTAGACTAAGTGATTTTCGACTCTTTGAAGCACTTTCTGAAGAATTTACTTTTTGAACTCCCTTTACTACTTTCTATTTCCATGGAGTGCTGTGATGTTTTCACTTAACTTCTCATCTTTACATCATGAAGCTTATGATGCTAACTTTTTTTCCGATATTCTTTGAGCCTTATCTTCCCCTTAAGGTTGTGACATAAACTTTTTGAAACTACAAGGTAAGCCTTGTCTTCCAAAATGATGCAACTATGTGTACTTCAGATCTTTCATAGAGAGGAGAGTGCCCAAAACCATTTATGTATGAATGCTTATGCAAAATTTTGAGAAAGATGCAACAAGATTAACTTTTTCAGTGAAAGTCTCTTGAATACTTATGTTAGAGTTTTAGCCTAACCAAAAGTTGATTAGAGGAGAAGCATGGATTTATAGTGCTGAACATGACTTTCTGAACAAGACCAGTAACACTAATATTATAGAGATCTTAGGAATACCTTATTGTCTGATCTTTTGCTTGGTTCCTTATCCGCAACATCTGGGCATGCCAGATTGCGTCAACTCTCCATTTTATCTTCAAGTATCGAAGTTGTGCATCGTCTTGGTTGGGATTTGCTTTTGTAGCTAAGTTTTCACTTAATTTTGACTCCTAAATGCTTTTTCACATATTTAGATACAGAGGTGGAGATGGAAGCACATGTTTCCCAGAATTTTCATATTGCTTTATCCTTTTCCTCATAAATATTTTTTGATTTTCTTTAGATCTTTTTAGCATGCTTTCTGAAGTATCTGATTTCTAGAGTTTACTTTCTAAAAGTGTAGCTTCTATTCCTTTTGCTAATCAGGGATTTTCTTAAGACTTTTTTCCTTAAGACCTGAAAGAAAACTGATTCTGGTACTCAACTTTTCTTGAGTCCATCTTGGTTAGTTGATCAAGAGGGATAATCATTTTACAAACTTATCTCCTGAACCACTGCCCATTTATCATAAAGCACATGTTTGAGATTTTAGAAACTTTAGCTATTTGAGAAATTTTGAAGCTATAAGGGAGGATCTTCTAATACAGAAATACCTTTATAAGATATTCTATATTTATTTAGAGATTTTAGCTTCTAGGCCCTAGAGTTTGAAAACATGATCGATATCATCTTTATCAGTTTCTTGATCAAACCTAGGCTTAATCTACTAGAGATGTTGAGAAAAAGGAGTATGTATATTATATGGCATCTTATCAAATATCTTCAAGGAAGATAAAGAACTGATTTTCAATATTCTAACCTTGCCTGCTTTTGTAAGTTGTCACTCATGTCATGTAATATAAGAGGATGTATCTTCAACTTTCATTTTGTCCCTTTGATCTTTGTCCTCTACAATTGTTGGATTGCTCAATCCCTTAGAAGCCTAGCTCTGATACTACATGTTGGTAGAAGAGTTCATGAGAAGGGGAGTTGAATCGTGCTTAGTGAACTCTTCTTCCTTATCTGAAACATTTAACATAAAAGATACTATCAAGCATAAAGATTGAAATGCAATGGAATAGTGGTTAGATGTTTCATAAAGTAGATTTCTGAAGCTTAATAATTATCATGCAACTTTAATGGAGCTTAATCAATTATTTAACATAAAGTGTATAACATGAAATCAAGAGATCAGGGAAAAGATAATGAAAATGAGTATTTTTTATACTAATTCGGCCAACCTACCTACATCTAATACTCAACACATGTTGAGGTTTCATTAACAACAACTTTCTCAACCTGAGAAAGTAAACTAGATAGTCTTTACATTATTAGTCTTTCCAAGCTCTCACACTGCACAGTGGATAACCCCAACTGTCACTAATTGAGTAGTTTTGAACCATCCTCTCCAAGCTAAACCGAGTAGTTCTGAACTAGCCTCTCCAAGCTGAACCATGACCTGCAGACAACTTCTACTACCACATTGTAAGTAGTCTTGAACCAGCCTCTCCAAGCTGAACTGTGATAAGCAGATACCTCTGCTATCACATTGCAAGTAGTTTTACCTTAACCTCTCCAAGCTATGTCACACTCTGATCACTAACGGATTAAGGTTACAAAGGTTATGTGTTTGGGTTGCCACTCAAACTAACCTATACCCATGTTTCCTTAAGAATATTCGCTAATACAAACCTGGAAAACATGAGCGACTTCTTTCTCACATCTCTTCCTAAGAAAAGTATGCAAATCATTACAGGACATGGAAAAAAGATTTTTATACTTCAAGATGATTGATTACATATTATAATGAATAGCACAAGAAGTATGGAGAGATTTGTCTAGAGTTTCCACTCCTATATCTTTAACTATCTTATCGGCATTCATGTATGACATCTCCATTTATAGGTCATTCTTCATGACCGTTGTCTTTGGTTAGATATCCAAGTCACACGAGTAGATTATCAGTTGTATCTTGGAACGTTAGTCTGGAAAAGTAGCCTAACAGACTTGTTACATTAGTTGCAGAAGCCATTGTGTTTTAGAGGTTTCTGATGTTTTCATTTTCCTTTTACTTTCTGATCATAGTTTCTGAACTCCTATTTCTAGAAGCTAGGATCATGAATCAATTAGCCATAAGAGATGACATACTAGTTATAACACTGGGTCTAATTTGAGATTTGAATTTTGAGATTTGAAATTTCCCTCCATTTTTCTTAGCATTATGTGCTTCATAGTTAAGTGAGCTTTCTGATGGCATAATCAATCTCTTTGATATTTTTTCAATCTTCTAGTCTTCAATCTTGGCTATTTGATGATGATTTCTTTGCAATTGTAGTGATTGATGACTGAGTAACACGTTGCTCTTGGACAGTTGATTTCTTCATCTTGAGTGTACTTTCTGATGCCCCGTGCTACTTTCTGAATATCTTTTCCTTGGTTTCTTAATCTTTGACTTGATTTGCTTCAGTCCTTAAGCATTTGAACATTCTTTGAACGAGATAATATTCACCTTTTTAAGCTTAGTCTCTTCCCTTGAGATAAAATATGATTTCTCGTGTGTATTGAAATTATTCTCAATTCAAGTCCGCTCTTATGCTTTTGGTCCGTAAGCATGAATACGTGCTTTGCTTGAAACAATATTCACTTTCTTTTTAGCTTAATCTCTTCCCATGAGATAAATCATGCTTCCACATGTAAAGTGAAACATTATTCTTGGTTTAAGTCTGTATTATGCTTTAATCTGTATACACGTTCTTTGCTTGACATAATATTCATTTTCTATTTAGCTTAATCTCTTCCTATGAGCTAAAACATGCTCACACATGCAAAGTGAAACATTAATCTTGCTTTAAGTCCATGTGACACAAACCGGATTAACCTGTTATGCCTTGTCAAGAAACTCAAGGGAGCCATTAGTCATTCTTCAAAATATTTTCTTTAAATTGGCTTTGTTGTCAATCAAAACATTAAAGCTCATACTTTTTGAAGGGCTCTGGAGTTTACACTAAGCTTAACAATAAAGGTTGAACATATAATAGTCCAAAGCTAAACATAATTATAGTAAAACTAAATTAGTCTTCGGTAAACGTCCATCAAAAGAGTAGGCTACAAACAGGTATAAGGGATGACAACTCTCAAGCTAATGCTAAAAGGAAAACTGTCTCCATGCTTCCGCTGCGACCCTCTGCTCCAGTAAGTAGTGTGACTCTCATGTCCATGCCTCAAAGAAGATAATGAATAACACCATCATCCATCTTTGGAGACGACATAGGAGAATGGAGAGGGATGAGAAACTTGTTCAAGATTCTCAGTAAGGCTTCCTAACTCTAACACAAGTGTCATCGTCATCATCCTCAGCCACTTTGATTTTCATTATGAAAGAGATGTACATGCATAAGGTTCAATTTTAATATTCTCAAAATCCTTTTATCCGAAATAGGTGTTTTTTAGCATGGATCTTAATGTCATGAATGCAAAAAATATCTCATGTATGCATAACAATGCCTCAATTACATAAGTAACACATGTAAATAACATAACCATACTCACAACATGAGTTGGTAGCATACTAATCTAAAACACAATATAATGCTAGGTATATAAGCAGGAGATAAGCTAAAGAACTAAAGTCACCTAGCACTTATCACATGATTAAATGCACCAATGGAACAATAATGTAATATATGTATATACACCTTTACTTTACTTTCTTAGGTGACTTGACATTCAAGTTTCATGATTGAGTGGTGAATGAATGAATGCATGATAGTTTACTTTCTCATAATTGAACTCTCAAGTTCTTTTCTTAATGACCACCTTCTTACATGACCATCCTAAACTGACTATCTCACCTTCCCTGGCAATTTTACAATAACCACCAAAACTCTACCTCACCGATTGCCTAGGATGAGCTCAATCTAACTAGTTGTCGCTAGATTCAATATGGGGTAATAGAGGGGGAAACACATTACTTCCCTGCTTTAAATTAACTTTCTTATCATGAGCATGCAACTTCTTTGGATCGCCTCTCCTAACCATTAATTCCTAGAGTCTAGAGGATCATTTCCATGTGTCTTTTGTCATCTTCAATTTTAGCATGTTATTTAGATATCCAAACATGAGCATATAATCACAACTATTATTATGACAAAGCATTTAATATTTCATGCTCATAAGGCTCATAATATTTCCTAAGCCCACAAATTTGGCTGGAATTCGGCAGCATAACAGCTAAAAATGGAGTTTTCCCAAATTTGGTTCGTGTTGCAAGTACCACATGCCATAATTCTTCATCAATAATATATTGGAAAGTAAACATGATCCTACCCAGTATGCCGGAATCAAGGACTGGATTCAGCAAATGCATATGCTATGCTCAGTAGGATTTACACATACTAGTAATCATTACTTGCATAGTTATCTCAAGTCATAGAATCTCCAATTAATTCTTATGCACATAGCCATCAATACATAACAATTACATCCCTAAGAGATCCATTGGGCCAAAGTGCTAAAACGGTAAGTCCAAAACCTAATTTTTTGTATTTTGCAAAACGATTGAATCTAACACTTGTAATCATCCTTTTTAGCACCTAAGAGACCAACAATAATTTTCACTAATTTTTAGACTTGCAAATAGTACCAAACAATGCTGTACAATTTGGAAAGTGTTAAAAAAATAGTTTCTGCGTTCTAGAAGTTATGTTTTTTTACCCTTTCCAGTTATTGGCTTTTCTTAATATGCTAGAAATGATTATCACCATAATTAATAGTATTTCTTACACATTTAAACCCTTCCAAACAGCATTATACATAATTTATGAAGTCGAAATAGTAGCCACAAATTTTAATTTCTTAGAGTTCTAGAAATCACACTTTTAATCATTTCTAGTTACTATGTTTTCCTAAAATGCTAGACATAATTTTTACCTCAATTGATAGAAATTTTTACACATTAAAACCCTTCCAAACAGAGTCATACAGAATTTATGAAGTAAAAGCAGTAGCTATAAATTTTAATTTTTAAGAGTTCTAGAAATCACATTTTTAATCCTTTCTAGTTGCTAGTTTTCTCAAAAACTATTCTAAGTCATTGGAAACACTTGAAAACTATTTTATTTCTTTAAAACTCAAATAATAACCTCTAAAACAAAAACCAAAAATTAAAATTTCATGAATAAGGCTTTGGCTTATGAAAATCATATCTTTACTATCTTTTGAGTTTCCAATTCTTTCAAAAATTCCTTTGTATGATTAAGGCACAATGTTTGAACCCTGAAAAAAAAAAATCCATTACAAACCCAACATTATATCATGGCCAAAATACACATACACAAATATAGCTATGATTAAAATTTTTATTTAAGATACAACGGCAAGTCTTGAGCTTTAGAGATTTAGGTGATGACTTGAATCATAAACATGCTATGCAAGCCCATTTTTATCTTCAAGATTTAACGCGATGACTTGAAAGTAAACATGAATGCAAGTCTATTCTTATCTTCAAGATTAAACATGAATGCAAGTCCATTCTTATCTTCAAGACTTAAGGTGATAACTTGCAAATAAACATGATGGACTACGTAATTATGAATGTAAGTCCATTTTTACATCTTATTCAACCCAAAGCTCAAGACTTTACAAGATGAAACTCTTAACCGTAATCAATCTTAAACAAAGTCAGCTTTAGAGTCCTTAGTCACCATAGTTCCAAGAACCTCATTTCTTGGACTCACCATCAAGCTCAAAAATAAAGAAATCAAAGAAACACAACAAACATTTTATTTTTTATGCTCTCTTGGACCCAAAAATTAAACCTTGAGCTCTAGGTGTCTATCACATGGTGGTTTCACAACCATCACCAAGAACCATCATCATCAAGCTTTGGTCTTGAACAACAAAGAAAGATATCCAACGGAACCAACAAGCATTTTGTTTTTCTCATTCTTTAAAACCAAAAAAGGAACTAAACCTTAGGCTTTAGAGGTTAAACACATGGTGGTATCAACCCCACCATCAAGATCTCTCATCATCAAGCCATGGTTTTAACCATCCAACAACAACAAAACCAAAACAAAAAGAAAAGAAAAGCTTAAAACCGAAATGAAAAGAAAGAAAAGAGAAAAAACGTAACCATTCATCCATCATCAAAATCAAAAATAAGAGGAAAGAAAAAAGAAGAACTTGTCCATTTATCCAATATCAAAATTGAAAATGAAGAAAAACAAAGAGGAAAAACTGAAAATAAAATCCTTACCAAGGTTGTTTCTTAGTTGCAAATGAGAAAGCTTGATTCTTTTTGTTGAAATGAGAAGAAAAAATCTTCTCTTGGAGCTCTTGTTGGATTCAGCCAAAGGGAAAAGAAATGGAGGGAGGATTTTTCTTGTGTCTTTGAGTTAGGAATGGAAAGTTTATGTGTTTAGAGGTTGATCTATGGTGGTGTTGTGGTGGTTTGGTGTTTGTAACTTGGATGGAGGTTGAGAATAGAGTCTCTTGGAGGTGGAGGAAGAAGAAAATGAGACCTCTTGAGTTTGAGAGAGAAAGGAGAGTTTTTTTGACAACTTTGTGAGCAAGACTTCGACAAAAAAGCAAATGGTAAGAAATGAAAGTTTTTATGAGTTATGACTGTTCATAAAAATTTAAAATATGAGAGAGAAATGGGGGAGGGAAGTCTGTTGTCTATGGAGCTATTTTGGGGGGATAAATTTTCATTTTTATGTGTGTTAGGACATGAGTTAGAGGTAGATTTAATTAGGCAAACAGTTAGGGATTAGTAATTAAGTGTTTGGGTTAGTAACAATGTGTTTAAACCTTTCAAGACATCATTAAAGAGTTGTATTGTAAACTTAGTTGAGTTAAACTTAATTAGTTTGAATTTCAAATGCCAACAAGGTTTCTAATTTTAGGAAATAAGAGAAAGAAAACACTATTTTCTTTTTGACTTTTCTTTATATCTTATGAGCTCTTTGATTAAGAATGAGATTTGAATTTCTCTAAGCAATCTTAAGCCTTGATTAACCTCAATTAATTATTTTGACTCAAGATTAATAATTAAAATTAATTTATCTTTAATTAGAGCCTAATATTGTCTATATTCCTTCAATTACGTAGTTAAGCTCATTTAGCACTAATTAGGGGTAAAACGATCATTTTACAGGAAAACTCCCCGGGACTACCCGGACCTTTCCAGATATCATTCATCCCTTATAATTGACATTTCTAACTTCCAGGTAATGACCGAGGGTTTAGTCAGTACTTAATCTCGCGTTAAATTACGGCAAGGGCATTTTGGTCATTTCATAAACGAGAAAGACCAGAGTTGAGATTTTCATCTCTATCATTACCTCTAACACATCTAATTCCCTTCAAACATTAAACTAACCCCTTGAGGATAGCCTGGGCCGGCCGTCCTCGAATTCCAGGCAAAATGACCTTAGGGGCATTTTGGTCATTTTACACAGGAAAATCGGGGATTGCAATTTTCACACGGATTGCTTTCTAAACCACATACATCCTTATTCTAACATTAAATTACCCCATTGAGGTCAGCTTGGATTGCCCTTCCTGATTCTCGTGCAAAAATGATCTTAGGGGTATTTCAGTCATTTTGCATAGAAAGAAAAATCAAGGCATTACAGAGTACAAATGAGATGGTTGAAGCATCCAATACCACAATTCCTCTTTATATTTCTTCCTCCCAAATTGGAGGGAATATGATGAAATGTAAGTTGCAACCCAATATTTTTTTAATAAATTATTATTCTACCCCTATTTCTAATATTATTATATTTCAGCTAAAGATATTATAGAAATAAAAAAGTTTATAATTATAACAACTTCATTCCATTCTATTGATATACCAAATAATGAGATGAAATATTTCTCCAATCCATCACTAAAAATTTCCAAAATAAGGAAGTTAAATAATTGCAACCCTCTAATAATATCATATTATGCTTAAGTCATATCACGACAATAACTAGTTGCTAATTATGCTTGTGAAAATCGTCAAATTACTTTATGAAGAAAAATAAATTATTTTTTTGTTTTTATTTAGAACATAACTCATATTTTGAAATTAATAAAGGTGTATCACTACCACAAAAATGTTTGTTAATAGTGGATTTTAAGGTTTTTCATGGGAAAATTCTATTACTCACAGATTTACTGGTAGATTTGGGATCATGATAATAACTCCTCATAATACCTATCGAGGAAAAAAAATCCATCAGAAGCAAGTTTAAAAGATTCACCGCTTGAAAAAATTACCGAAGTATTTGTTTAACATTACCTGTGAATTTTTCCCATGGTAATGCACTTTTCAAAAATTCAGGAATGTAATTACTGACCCAAATTCGTCAGTAAATCCAATAAATATATAAAAATGAGGTTACAATTACTTGCAGGAAAGCCCATTGATAATTTTTTTTAAAAAAATAGTTTTTTAGGGTGTTGCGTCAATGCCATATGTAGTAGTAGTAGTAGTAGTAGTAGTGCTTTGATATATTCAATTATTCATGTCGTCATATGGTCTTCCTGAAGCAACAAGCGTAAGAGGAGCAGGTGTTCCATAAGATAATGGCAATTTAATTTTCTTTTCATCCAACAACAGGTTGGACTACTAGGAAAGCAATAGAAGTATATACAGAAACAAATAGTATTCATACTGAATGGAATCAAGTAATAAGTATTATTTGTGGCAACGATGGTGGGTGACAGCAATAGCAAGGTGTCACAGATCTAAGGTAAAAAAGAAACATACAATAAGTGATAAAATGTACTTAAAAGATGCACCATATCAAAAAGCAAAACCGATTAAAATGTAAAGGACATTTAGAGGAAGATAAAAGTGGTCTCCCCACATAGAATGGCAGCACAGTAGCATAGTCAAACAAATTGAGTAGTGCTCACAAAAGGAGAGCGAATGAGAGGGGGGATAGAGAGTTGTGGGAAGAGAGCGAGGAGGCTATGGTCACATGTTCTATTTAATGGCAGAATTTCTACTAGTAACAAGTAGGTGCAGGTAAAAGAGTGCACGAGAAGAGGGGTTAAATCATGCTTTGTGCTTTCTTCAAATATGAAACATTTAACAAAAGTACTATCAAGCATTAAGCTTGGAGTACAGCATAATTATGGTTAGATGTTTCAAAAAGTAGATCTTTGAAGCATTTTAATAATACCAGAACTTTAACAGTATTGTAGTGGTTATTAAATTAAAGAGCATAACATGAAAATAAGAGATCAGGGAAGAAAGAAATAAAAATATTTTTATATTGGTTCAGCCAAATCTACCTACATCCAGTACTCAACAAATGTTGAGATTTCACTAACAATGACTTTCTTATGTCTTCAATTCTTTCATCAACTTTTAAGAATAGCATCTCCATATATACCGGTCCTTCTTCATGACCATTGCCCTTGATCAAATCTCCAAGTGACACGTGTAGATTATTTATTATGTCTTGGAACGTTAGTCTAGAGAGGTAGGCTAACAGACTTGTCACATTGGTTGCAGAAGCCATTGTATTATAAAGGTTTCTAATGTCCTTCTTTTATTTTTACTTTCTAATCATGGTTTCTGAACTCCTCATTTCCAAAGCTAAGATGATTAACCAATCAAGCAGAAGAGATGGCATACTAGTTATAAAACTGGGTTTGACTTGAGATTTGAATTTTGAATTTTGAATTTCCTTTCGTTTCCTATAGCATTTTGTGTTCCATAGTTAAGTGAGCTTTCTGACATGCGTAATCAATGCTTTGATCATTTTTCGATCTTCTAGTCTTTAATCTTGGCTTTTTAATGATGAATGATTTGCGATTATGATGATTGTCGACTGAGTAACATGTTATTTTCAAAGTTGGCATGATTACCTCATTCTTCAATGTAGTTTCTGAAGTCTCATGTTACTTTCTGAAGGACCCTTCCTTGGGTTTCTTGTTCTTGTATTAATCTACTACATTCCTTAATACATGTAAGTGTTCTTTACATGATATAATATTCACTTTGTTTAAATTCATTCTCTCCCCATGAGTTTGCACATGCAAAGTGAAATTATTCTCGCTCAAGTTCGTGTAATGCACTTAAGAAATTACTTGTTAAGCTTAGTCAAGAACCTCAAGGCAGTCATTAGTCATTTTTCAAAATATTTCTTTAAATTGGCTTTGCTGTTATTCAAAACAATAAAGCTCATACTTTTTGAAGGGTTCTAGAGCTTACAATCTCCTCCTTTTTGATGATAACAAACCAATTTGAAGAAAATCTTTTGAAGGGATATTGAAAGAAATAACCCAAAATATATTATGATAGATACATTTTCTTTCAAGACATAATGATTCTTAAGTCTTAGCAAGCCCTTTTCTTAAGGCATGATGAGATATGTTCAAGAAAATTTTAAAGTCTTAAGTTAACTCAAATTATAGTTGTTTGGTTTATGATGATATTTGCTAATTTAAATCAGAATGTTTCTTCAAATTGTATCACAATGATACCAAAGCAGATGTCATTATTTAAGTTCAATTGTACTAACAACTTGATTCTTGTCATAAAACAACTTTCTAAAATTTAATGTACTTGAATAAATAAACAAGTAATAATTGTGATATTCTTCCTTAATTAAAATTCTTATTCAGCATATTCTTTTCCTACTCCCCTTTTTCAAAACAAAGATATATGTATGATAAACCTTTTTGAGCATGTCATGAGAAAACTAAAGTAATACAAATGTAGTTTCTGATGCTTAGAGAAATCTTGATATAAATGATATCAGAACATTACAAGGTGAGGTTTCTAAAGCTCTATCAAGGATTCAACCCAATTTTATCAAAACATTAAGCACTCATGAGGTTATTGCTATGAGCTAGGAAACTTTTTAACATAAGTATCAAAGTGTGAAAATACTTTTTGTAAACTTAAAAAAAAAAACACTAATATGTGTTTGTGTAAACTATGAATTTTTGCTTATTGATACATATTAGAATCAGAATATAATACACTGTTAGTCATTTAAGCTCAGCACACTCGAGATGATTATGAGATTAACTTACTGATCATAGTTGAAGTAGAAGCATTTAAAAGCAGGTTTTCGAAGGTCCTCAGAAACCATTTACAACTATGTTTGATCAGATTAAACAGAGCATCTCGTACATGTGTCAATAATAATGTGTTTTATAATGATAAGCATTTCAAGCAATCTTATACACATTGAAGCACATCAATAGAGTTTGAGTATCCAAATACTAGTAGAAAGAATTTGTGCTTCTTAAGGATACTTGCTAAAGCTAATAATGAATATAGATGTGTGCAAATTTCTCTAGCATGTTAATGATTAATCAGTTCAGAGCAAACACTTAAGAGATCAGAAGCATACATAAGCAAGTTATGATATATGATTAACTAAGCATGATAGGTATGTATCAGAGGTTAACAGAACCATAAGTGTATTAGAGCATGAAAAGACTTAAAGTAAACAAACTAAGCATGAATACGATAGATAAATTATGGAATCCAGAAAAGAAGATTATTAGATTATAAAGGGAAATAGTTAAAGCATAGATAAATTAAAAAATATATGCAACATGCTTAAACCAAATTTTGGGCTCCCCCTCAGCATATGCTCCTCCTGAACTCCATAGCATAGATTTTCTTCATCTTCTTTCTTACCCTTTTGGCATCATCAAAAAAGGAGTTGTGCAGGATATCAGGAGCGTCATCTTCACCCTCAACGTATTAGCTCTTGTAGAATTTTTTTGTTGGTATGAAGAATATGAAGTTGCAATTCTTCATTTTGTCTGAGCTGGGTGCCTTGTTCAATGAGTGTTGCCTCAAGTCTATCTTGTCTAGAGGCAATCTCCCTTATCGCAAGATAATCTGATTGAACTAAGAGCTTGGGGAAGGTTCAGTTGAGGTTAGAAGAGGTAAGTTGAAAAGTGCTAATGCTGGAGTAGTTCTTGGAGAGGGCTTAGGGATATGAAAGGGTACAGTGTCCCCAAACTTTAGTGATTTTGCCTCCATTTTCATTTGTGTAGTAGCTGAAGGTGTAGAGGATGGAATGTTGGCATTTGGTGCAGCACGAGTGGAGATAAGGTTAGGAGTAGAGATGACAACACCTTCAGATGATCTATCTTATTCTTCTTCTAGTAACATAATGCAAATGGAATAAGGAGGCTGAGGTACCATTAGAATCATAGCAGATTTCTTTTCATGAGTTTCCTCATCTAGCTCCTCAATAATTGGCTCTTTATGAATTGATTCTAGATTAGAAAAGAGCTCATTGACGAAGAAGTTTAGCCTATTCACTCCTTCTTCCTCAGGCTTAGACTATTTCACAATGTACCCAGAGGGCACCGTAACTAGAATGACAACATATTTAAAACAATAGGAGTTGCCACCAATTTTGTTTTTAGCAAAAATTGGAAAACCTTTTGATTCGTAGAACTGGTCTTTTAAAGAGTTTTGAGTCCAAGAGTCTGATTATGATTAGGGAAGGGTGGAAATTGAACCCCACTACACCCCTAATGCATTTGTATTAATACGATTACCTAGAGCTTATTATGCAAGTTAATTATAATTTTAATAATATTTATTTTTCCCCAAAAATTCATAATTATGTAAAAATAAAATAAAATAAACTAAAAGAATATTAAATTAAAAGGGAACACAATTTAACAAAAAATTAATTTTAGCATGATAGTTATTTGCTATGCTGACATATCTTCTTGTGCAATGAGAAACTCAGAGCCACGTCGTTCTATAGAAAATATTTGTGTGTTTGATGGATTTTAGTTATGAAAAGAGAAAATGTGCGTTAGTTGATTTTAGTGGTAAAAGACTTTTAATTGGATAAAATTTATAATAATGACAATCCCCCTTTTTCTATGTATTCTAAAATCTAGACAAATTAAAAGACTTCTTTTTTTTTAGCCCAAGACATAAAGTCTAAAAGCCAAAAATAAATAATTGACACTTTGACTTAAAACCAAGCTAGCCCAATAAGCCCACTTAATGACCCAAACAAAAAGGAAGACAAAACTTTGACTAAACAAACAAATCCCTATACTCCACTAGCCTAAATTGCTGTAATGCAAAAAAGGAAATAAGAGAATTGCAAGAGTAGGAAGCAATGGCCATACACATAGAGCTGGGTATATGGACCGCAGTCTGCGGACCAACCCGTTTAACTTGCAACCTGCATGAAAATGGACCAAAAATTTTTCAACTCGACAACCCGTAAACTTTTTAAATCCGCTCCACCAAGCCTACGGGCTAAACGGGCCTGGCCCGTGGGGTCCGAGGACCAGCCCGCTTAACCTGCATACTATAGACACAAAGACTAAGGTCCAAGTCCAGCCTCTAGTCCACAAATTATTTTGCTATTAGGCCACAAATAAAAACACCTTAACTGAAGCCACTACTTAAGCCCACTAACTTAACCCGCTTGTGTACCTGTAGCGCTGTAGGTCTCCTGTTACTGTACCAACTTCACATGTTGTATGAGTCATAAACAAAGAAAGAATAGAGTCTGAAAAGAATACAAATCCAAAGAAAAGAAACTAGGGTTCTCTACTTCTCTTACTTCTCTATTGAAACAAAGCGACGCCACCCATCTCTCTCTCATGCTTAGGCCCAGGCGCTCACTCGCTCAGCCACTGGCATTCATGTCCTCATAGGCAGCCGTGCTCGAGTCGTTCATGAGAACCGCGCCTCTACTCGCGACTCGCGTCAGTCATTCCTGTGCTTGTCGGTCGCCATTGTTCTTCTTCTCGTGGCTGTTGGCTCCTTTGTTCCTTTGGTCGCCGCTCGCCACCATTTGTTCTCAGCTCGCCGCCAATCATGCCTCTAGTCATGTGTGCCTCACTGCCTCTGCCTACCACTACCAGCCACCAGGTAAGCTTTTATGCTTTTAGCTACCTAACTCAAATGCCATTCCTGTATTTCTCATTTATGGTGTAGTGTTGATTGCTGAAGCTAGGCTGATTTGAAATTTTGATTCATAAGCTTCAATGTACTAGATATGACTTAATTCACAAACACCTAAGGAATTAAGGATTGATTTGTTTAAAATCAGTTTCAGCTTGGAATAAGTGTTTAAGTGCGTGTTTAATGAGTTGAATCTTACAATCTTGATTTTAATTTGTCTTTTTTGGTACACAATTTTGATTTTAATTCAAATTATGTTTAGTCTTCTAATATTATGGTCTATTCGGGTGAGCAACATGATGATTGTAGAAAGTGTTAAATCTGATTGAGAAATGAAAACACAAAACTTACCATGACATTAGGATATTGAGTAAAGGGTTGGTGCGAATAGTTTTCATTTAAGCCTCATTGTTTCTGTCATTATGTCCTTGTCTTCCTTAGATGATTAATGTGTCAATATAAAAATGCCACTATCTAATCCAAATTTGGTTTATTGATTTTAAAACTGATTTGTTGTTTGTAGATAATTAATTTGTTGTTTAAAAATGCCACTGCCTTTGTCCTCAGTTATTTTGGGATGCTGGAAAAGTGGAAATGCTTGAAATGCTGGAAATTCATGATGAAGATTTTTATTCTAAAATTTTATATGAGATGATAAGATTGATGATGTTGGAGGATTTGAGTTTTAAGGGAAATTTCTTATGTTATGTGACTTATGTCATTAGGATTTTATGTCTTGGTTTTATTTTACTTGAAATTTGCCTTTGTACTTTGTTATTTATTATTGTGTATGGTTTAAGAGTTTAATTTAAAATGTTTTAATTATGGTTGTCTTGTGTGATTTAGATTGAAAGCTAAATATGAATGTGTCGAAGTCAACTGGGGGTTCTTCGACTGCTGAAGCAAGTCTCACAAATTATAATTAACATGTTGCTGTTGGTGTTAGTAGTGATAGTGGGATGGGTGATGATAGTCAATCTTCACTCCCTGTTGACTCTGAAGCAACCAATCTAAATAAGAGAGCTAGAAATGTTACTTCTAGATCTAGTGTTTGGCAACATTTTGATAAAATTGGGGTTGATGAGGATGGAAAAGAGAAAACAAAATACAAAGCTTGTGGGAATGAGTATGTTAGTGGTGGTACTAGTATGGAACTTCAACATTGTTGCATCATTTGAATAAATGTGAGAAAATACCTAGGTTTCCAGATAGTAAGGTTGGAAAATTAATACTTCATCAAGCTAGAAAACTAAGATCTAGAAATGTTGATAACAAAATTGTGCGTGACATGGTTGCTATGTGTATCATAGAGCATGATCTTCCATTTAATTTTGTTGAATATAGGAGGGTTAGGGAGTTGTTGAACTATCTAAATCCTGAAGTCAAGGTTTACTCTAGGTGTATGGTAACTTTGGATGTGATTAATATGTATGATAGTGAGAAGAAAAAGTTGAAGGGAGTGCTGTCTCACATTCCAAGTAGGGTATGCTTAACTTCTGATGTTTGGACTTCTTGTACAACTGAGGCCTATATCACATTGACAACTCATTTTGTTGATGAGAATTGGAAGCTTAATAGCAAAATTCTTAATATCTCTCATATGCTTCCTCATCACACTAGACGTGAATTATCTAAGGTTGTGTTAAATTTTTTGCAAGAGTGGGGTATTGATGGAAAAGTTTTTTTTATTAACTTTGGACAATGCTAGCTTTAATGACAATATACAAGAAGTGTTGAAAGATAGGCTTCATGATATGCCTAATGGTTTGCTATGTGGTGGTAAGTTTTTTCACATCCGATGTTGTGCTCATATTTTAAACTTAATTATTTAAGAGGGTTTGAAAGCTACTGGTGCTGCTTTACACAAAATTAGAGAGAGTATCAAGTTTGTCAAGGGATCAGAGGCAAGAATGAATGCTTTCAATGAAATTGTAAAAAAATATGGTGGTGCTAGTGTAGGCTTGTGTTTAGATATATCTACTAGGTGGAACTCCACTTTTCTTATGCTTGAAAGTGCACTTCCATATCGACATTCCTCTTGGAAATATGCTTTAAATGAACCAACCTATAAGCATTGCCCTTCTGAGGAAGAATGGATAAGAGTTGGAAAAATGTGTGAATTTTTGCATCCCTTTTATGTGATCACTAACTTGATATATGGATCATCCTATCCAACATCAAATATGTATTTCAAACAAGTGTGGAGGATTGAATGTTTGCTCATTCAAAATATGAGTAATGAGGATGCAGTCGTTAGGGATATGGCTTCTAGGATGAAAGTGAAGTTTGACAAGTATTGGAGTGATTATAGTATCGTGCTTGCACTTGGATCTGTTCTTGATCCTCACATGAAGTTCACATTTTTGGAGTTTTGCTACCAAAAGCTTGGTCTTGACCCTTGTCAAGAAAGGTTGAGCTTTGTGAAAGATAAATTGACTACTCTTTTTAATGAGTAGGTGCAAATGTCTTCTGGAGAGTTGAATAATTCTCAAGTTCAAAAGTAGCCAACCTCATGCTAATCAAGCAACAAGTGGAAATGTTGTTGGAGGTTCATCTATTTCACCATGGATTGATAAGGATGTAAGTTTCTATTTTTTACTTGTTATGTTTTCATTTTTTGGTTTGCTTATTAGAATTATAATTGTTGTTATAATTTGAAAATGATATAGGAGTTTATTGAATATGAGAATCAAAATGTTACTGAAGTTGGAAAGTCACAATTGGATATTTATTTAGATGAGCAAAAAATGGAGTTTCAATCTCATCAAAATCTTGATGTATTACATTATTGGAAGGACAATAGACATCGATTTCCAGATTTAGCACTGATGGCTTGTGATATTTTGAGCATTCCTATAACAACTGTCGCATCTGAATCTGCATTTAGTATTGGTTCTCGTGTTCTCAACAAATACAGAAGTTCTCTTCTTTCCAAAAATGTGCAATCTTTGATATGTACTACAAATTGGTTGCTTGGCTTTGATGTGCAAGGTAAATAATATATTTTAAATTCATGTTTTCTTCCTATTGTAATATTTTGAATAAATGTTATGGTAATTGTTTTGTATTGTTTGTGTTGTGAGTTGTAGAGCAAGAAGGAGATTCAAGTTCAGATGAAAAAGGCGCTAATTCAAAAGCACCTAATAGTGGAGTTTCAGTGGAATAGAGAATAATGATTTGAATTAGTTTTAAACTTTTAGTGGACTTTGGAAACATTTATGTTCTTTATCTTTCCTTTTTTATGGATGGACTTTGGACTTTGTAAGGACATTATATTTTTATTTGTATTTTTATGGATGAACTTTATTTATGTGCTTGATGGTGATAAATGGACTTTGTAATAATTTAAATTTGATGTGTTAAGACTTCAGACTTTTGTTTTGGTGAGTTGGTTTATTTTAAAATTTTTGGTATTTGATATGCTTATATTTGGTGTTTGATAGTTAGGAGTTGTTAATTTATATTCTTTAGTAGTTTTAATATTTTTTATGATTGGATGAGTTATGCATATTTGATTGATTTGTAACTTGTATGTTATTTTGAAAAAATTAACAATTGAATTTTAATATTTGTAGTATTTAGTAATTAATATTGTTATTTGTTTAAAATTTAAATTGAATTTTGTCAAAAAAAATGTGTATATATATTTTGTAATGTAAAATATATTGTATAAATATAATTATATAAATATATAATATAGAGTACTTAAAAAAGTAAAAAAAAATGAACAGAAAAAAAAAACTGATCTGCAGACTGGTCAGCAATTTGGTGTGCGGGCTCCTTATTCGGCCAAAAATGCGGACTGGTCTGTGGACTTACGGGTTTATGCAGACCAAGCCTGGACTAAGCAAATAGCCAGTTCATTTATAAAGCGGACAGGTCCGGTCCGGCCCTTTTAAAATTAGTCTGCTGCGGACCGGGCCAGTCCGTTTACGCAGCTCTACATACACAGGTATGATAGAAGGGGAGAATGCAGGCTGAGCTGGGCGATGCGACGGGGCTAGAGCAAGGCGGCGTGTGACTAGGCAAAGCGGAGGCTGGATATGCGCGGATCTGGGCGGAGTGGAGTGTGCAAGGCGGAGAGGAAACTAGCATGGGAGTGCGACGTGGCTAGAGGTGGTGGTGCTATTGTCACGAGGTATTGCTGGATCCTATAGCAGAGGGGACTGCGGCTGGGCTGATGCGTGGTCTGGCAAGGTGGAACTTGTTCAGCAAACCTCGCAGCTAGCTATGCAAGGCTGTTCGTGGCGGTTGGCTGGCTTCGTGATGCGAAAGGCAGAGTTTGGTTGCGCGGGGGGAAGAGCTCATAAAGGTGGTGGAGTTACTTGGGCTATCGGCTCGGAGATGGGCGCAGCGCATGGTGCAGTTGACTTGGTAGCAGGGACTTCACTGTCACGGGCTGGAGGCTAGGCGCAGCTGATCTGAGCGGAGGAGGGGCAGCGGTTATGCTATCGCGGTGCTAGGCTTGGGTGATCATGGCTACCTTCCAGCGGAGGGGGGTCACGCGGCGCGCTGTGCATAGCGAAATTATAGCTAGCTGATAGAGGAGGCGCGCCTGGTCTTGTGCAAAGATCTATTCATGGCAGCGCCAAGGCTGAGATGGATCGCGGCCATGGGTTCATCACCAAGGTGGGCTGCGGCCTCTTCTCCTTTTCCACTATCTCTTTTTTTTTTTTTAATTGTATTGAGATTTTGAAATTGTTGTGGATTATGTGGCTTGAGTTTTTGTTGAGTGCTGATTGGGTATTTGGGTTTGTTTTTGTTTTTGATGTACTGATTGGTTATTTAGGTTTGCTTTTGGTTTCGATGTGCTGATTGGTTTTGTTTTGTCTCTGGCTCAATCTTGGTTGGGTTGTGAATGGTGGTGGTGATTGTAAGACAAGAATGGGTTTTGTGATTTTGATTGTGTTAGATGGTTTGTAAGTAAGGTTGGGTTTTAATGGTTGGCTCCAGGAGGAATATAATGATGATAATACTGTTAATGAAAACAAAGAAAAATGTATGCAAGACCTATCATATACATATGATTTCCGAACTCACTTCACCTTGTTAACGATGTATCTCATTGGATTCCCTGGTTTCCCTTTGAATTTTTCTCATTAATACCCATGACCTTTGACTATCGACGCATTAAATGCATTGTTAGAGAATTAAATGTCTTGAGATTCTTTGGGTTGTGATTGTCAACTTGAGCTGAATGAGGCATTAAATGCATTGGTCCTACATGGATTAAATATACTGGACCCACATTTGATTTTGTTTCAATATTACATTAATTGCTCCAATCCTATCTTGACTTTTTTATATTGATTTGTCCTGATTTGCACAATTTCTCAACTTTGACAATGAGCATGGATTGGACAAGAAAGAGTGGGCTAATATTTTTTACGGGTCAAAAATAACAGGCACACAAGGCATAGGCTAAGCTCTAAATTAAAAGAGGATAAAATGATTGGGCTAAAAGAAATTAAAATAATAAAGTGAAATAATGAAATGAAAATAAAAATATTCAGACAAAAATGTGGTGTTCATAGATTCTAATGCAATGGATTTAGCCATTGATTCCATGAATTGACTAATTGTCATGAAGTCATCATTCTCACTTGGGGAGGTCACCTTTGGCTCTGGGATTGTTGCTTTTGTGGAAGCAGCTGTTAGCTCAGAAGTAAAGATTGCTTCTGTATCTCTGGGAGGTGCGGCTTAGATGGGAAAGAAGGTATATCCAAACTGCTCACTCATAGGCCTTGTTGAATATTCTTCAATTACAATAAAAGGACTTGGTGAGGAGGGTCTTCTTCTTCGAGTGTTTGACCCTTGAATACCTTTGGCTTGTTGTAATTTCTTGGCTTCTTCTAACCTCCTATTTTCTTGACGAATTCTCTATTCCTTGAGAATTCTCTCTTCCTCTTCTTCATCTTTTGAAGAGTCAGAGTCTTTATCTTTAATTCTTGTTTGTGCAGCATCACTCATATCTCTCAAAATGAGTGCTGCTTTGCTTACTCCTTTGGGCAGATCTTTAGGCTTTGACTTAGTGAGTTTCCTTCAGATAGACAATTTGTCAAGTCTACCTTATGGTAGATCATTTTCTGAGCTCTCAAGTTCAGCCTTAGAGGTTAATTGTAGGGCTTTTGTTGATTTATGTCTTTTGCACTCTTTTTCATTTTCTTTAGTCTTTGTCTTTAGAAGAGATTCTTGAGAGACAGTTTTCTCATATTCATGATCTTCTACCTCAAGTCTACTCTAAAAAGAAGCACTCCTCCTTTTTGTCGCCTTCTTTTTCTGCAATGCCCTTTTCTTTTTCTCAACAGAAGAATCCTTAGTTTCCTTGATCAGGGAACTAGTCTGTCTGGAGCTTGTCTTCACCGGTATGGGATAAGACTTCTTTATTATTACGAAGGAGTTGATTATGAAGTCTATGCTAGTAGGGTATTCAAACCGCTCTTCAGCAAGAGCGTATTTGACATGTTGAAATATCTTAGTCAGTAGCATCCCATTGGGAACTCCGGAGGTTCTTCTTTTCTCCTTTGAAATTTCACTGAGCATGTAGTCCATTATTAATCTTGGCAAGTTTACTTTCTTTTTGGTTTAGAGACAGAAGAGTAGCATACTATTCATCCCCAAAAGAACATTATTACTTCCTCACCTAGGAAGGATGGTCAATTGAACAATAGTAAAAACCTTTCTTGTCTGTGACTTGAGCACGGATGTTGTAATGTTGCTCAAGCGATACTTTGTCGAGTCGATGAGGCATTTTGAAATGTCTTCTTCACTTATCCGAAGTGATTTGAACCACCATTTATAAGTCACACAATTTACTCCAGCAGATGGTGCCCTACCACAATAGATAGGTCAGATAGCATGATTTCCATATAAGTGCCCCTGATAGTGGCTTTGATAGTGTTCCCGTTTCTTCCCAGAAAAGGATAGAAGGTGGTTAGTATTCCTAGAAACACCCTATCAGAGATGTCCAGAATGTATTCCCACCCCTGAAAGATAAACACCTCTTTAAGAATCTGCACTTGATTCAACAGAGAATTATTTACCCTTTTTCCCGAAGCTATAGTTCTTTGACAAAAACTTTCTTCGCAAATCTCCTACATGTGGTCCTCATTAAACATGATAAATGGTCACCTTTTTGTAGAGGATCGATCAATTCCTTTTCCTTTTGCCATTTTGATGATGTGAGTGTGGTGGATAACACAAGAAAATATTTAAATTTGAGAAAGTTTATATGATAGGAATAGAAGAGAGTCTTGAAGTTAAATGGTCTAAGAATTTTATAAGATGATGAATTGTTTCAGAGAGGGTTTGAGAGTAAGAGAATGGGAAAAAGGATGTTAAAGCTTATAGTTGAAGATAATCACACGGCTGTGACGTGTAAGGAGAGATTTAATTGATGGAACGTTAGTGGATGATGTAACATCCTCCCGAGTACAACCTCATCCTTAAGTCATGATGTCATACTCGAGAGTTGTTACTTATTAATTAGTGGACCTTTCTTAATCATCTATAGCGAGCTCGATGGATTCGTGTAATAACTAGCGTAATTCGATTTAAATATATAACAAGATACAAAATATTTATTTAATATAAAGTCAATTACACAAGGAAGCTAGACTATGAGCTTATATACATGTACAATTCTAATACATTTACATACATATGACTCCAACTAAATACTATGAACTAAAATATTAACTATTAAACTATTGCAATCCCGATCCCTTTGTCTAGTAGTCCCATAGTTCTCTGGATCAACCTGGAGACGACACAGGAACACAAAAATATAGGGGTGAGAATTATACAATTCTCAGTAGGGTATCCCCAAAACATATAATGAACCCCATGTCATCGTTATCATCTCAGCCACTTCAGTTTATTAGTAAAATTGTGAGCATGCAACATCCATCAAGGCTCATTTTAAAGTTCAAAACCATTCTTCCGAAGTGGGTTTCTTTTAATTACTCAATATATTTTCCATACTACTCAACAATTACAATCATTTAACATACACTTGTCACACTATTTAACATCATGGAATCTCATTCTCAACTTTATGTGCCCTCTGTTCATCGAAGGGGACCATTTTGTGCTCTTTAAACATTACAGGAGACTTTCCCGTGCCCTTCATAGACGAAAAGGGACCTTTCTCTTGCCCTTTACACATCACAAGGGACCTTCACGTGCCCTTTTCACATTATAGGGGACTTTTCCTTCTTTACTTAGCATTTACCTTATCTTCAAGCTCACATATACAAGCATGTATTAACATAAATTTTTTAATTTCATAACGCTTCAAACATACATATCATTCATTTATTACCTTTCTTTTTACCAATGCATGCTTTACTTACATATAAACAATCAATCACATGGGATTCTCATTCATTTCTCATAAACCAAACTTTAAAGTAGATAGTATGCATTTATATTCATCATAGTTGCATTAAAGGACATTTTACTTCTAAATCAAGAATTTAGCTCATTTCTAGCACATTGATGGATTTTTCACTCAAGTAATAAAAATTATTTCTTATACAAAACCATCAATTTCATGTCCACAAAATTCTCCATGACACCTCAATATGTCCCCAATGTCCGGTAAAATTTTCAGAGTAACACAAGTTCTCTAGTTATGCCAACAAAATTCTATAATTTTGGTGGTCAGAGACCACTTAACCTCAGCTCAGAACTAGATTTTCATAATTTTGACCCTATCAAATGATTTAATAAATTCAAATTAAAAATCATGGTTGAACTTCAATATATTTCCAATACTCTGTAAAAATTTCAAAGGAAAATTCAATCATTTACTATGACATCAAAATTATACAAAATTGGAACTTCAGTTCCTACAATCTAGGCAGCATAACCATGATCTTGGTTCTTGATTTTTTTTAAGACAATATAAATCAGCATCAAGGCTCAATAAAATTAGTGGAACTAACCTAGGATACTATCTTCAACATATAATTTTTGTAGCTCATAAAAATGACTAGAATTGAACCAGAAAATTCGTGAACAAATCATATCCTGTTAAAATCTGAAAATCCAGCAACATGTGTCAAATTCTCTTTTGATAAAAATGATTTTTCACAACATCACACCACTCCACCAAACTTAACACATCAATGTCAATATATAATCAACCAATTCAACAAAAAATATTCAGGCAAATCATAAAAACAGAGTTGAATGTAAAAGAGGTTTAAAATCCCTACTCTTAAGAGTTAGTGTGTCCTTGTCTCTAGTTTGCTCCAAGATAGAAGTCCTTCACTCCAAAGCTCTCTAATCACACCCAAATCCTTCCTTAATTAATGAAGAATGATATCCCAAGGTGGAAAGAGCTGATGGATTCAAATTCTAATTGGTTAGTTTGGTAGATATTGAGGAGTAGAACAAGTTTAGTGAAGGGAGTTTATGGTTTTGACAACTCTAGACTAGTGTTTTGAAGGCTTGAAATCAAGTTTTCATGGAAGCAAACATGGAGGTGCTGTGTCTCCTTGTCTTGGTCGAGAAATGCAATGGCTTCTTAGAGAAGAATGCCTTGTATTTATCTTACATTAATGTAGGAATATTATAACATATAATAAAGTAATCTTTGACCTAAGAAAGAAAAATAGATGGCTAAGATTAATCTTCTAATTCAAGATTAAATCTTAGCATTCATTTGATATAAAGGGATAAGATTAATTATTTTTATGAAGATTAAAATAGTTTTCGATGTTAGAAATCACACATCGAAATTTTACTGAACGGGTAAAATAGTGTACTCGGGGTAATCAAACATTGCTTGAAAATTAATTCTAGGTATCAAATATTTGTTCTATCCATTTCTAATCTTATTCCTATAATTTCTACCTTTCGGGCATCTCCAGGCCCTAATTCTAGGGTTTCGGCTGTCTCGGCAAGCCTGTGAGACTCCTAAGTTACTATTTACTTTTTTTTATTATCTTTTAACAGATCTGTTGGATCGTCCTCATCATTTCTATGTCTGTCAGATTTTTGAAAGTATGACTAGAAAAGCTCAAATTAATTTTTATATAATTTTTAGGGTGTTACAAATGATAATGAGGTGTCGTGGAAGAGAGAAATGAGGAGATTTGAACGAATCTTCCTACTCTTTTATCTTTCATTTTAGGGAGAGATTTCTGACTTCTCGGATTACTTTCTTAAGGGCTTACTTTCTGAATTTTGCTTTTCACATTTTGATCCCTTCGAATGTTATGATGTTTGACTAACAAGTCATTATTATGTTCTGGATCTCATAGTGCGAACTGTTTCCAAATTTTGAACCTACTCTTCTTTATTTTTATCATTTCTTCTTCTTCTCAATCTGATGCTCAAAGCTTTTGATTTTAAAGGGACAAGCTGGTCTTCCAAACTTATGTCTTTTTGTGATCTCCAGATCCAAGCCATGGTGAGGAGAATACCCAGAAATATTTGTATATGAATGCTTATGCAAATTTTAGAAAATGGTGCGACAATGAAAACAATTTTTTTAAAAAAACTTCTGAACAATTTTATCCTTTTTCATTTTTAGTAGTCTCAAGCATTTGACATAAAAGGTCCTTTTTCAATCATAAATTTAAACACGATTTATCAATAAAGGAGCATGGATCTAAAAGGGCTAAAAAGGATTTCTACATAGAAATTTATATCACTAGCATTACTGAAGATGATAGGGATTTTGGAATACCTCGTGTGATGATCTTCTTACTGATTCCTTATCCACAGTATAATCTCTTAGTTCCATGTGGCTTGTCAATTGTTTTTTTGAGCTCATGATGACCTTTCTTTTTCTTCAAGTATTCAAACTTTACATTAATTGATCTGGTTCAACTCTCGCAGCATAGCATTCACCTAACTTTGATTTGCTTAAAGCTTCTTCAATACATTTAGGCACAAAGGTGGAGATAAAAGCACAGTTTGACATATTTCTTAGAAATGACATGCTTTCTAAAGTGTCTAAGTTCTAAAGTCTTTTTTCTGAGGGTCTGGCTTTCATCTGTTTGCTATGAGTTTCATTTCTTCCTATCCTTAGTGATAGCCATCAAGATTTTTCTTGAATACTTGTCATCAATGAATTTAGGCCATTTGGAGATATTGAGTTTCTTGCTCTTGACTTGTATTCTTCTATAAGATTACACTCATGTCATGGAATAAAGATTTTGGCATTTTCAATCTTATCATGACTTTTTGACATTTTCTTTCATAAGCAATAAGTTCTCATTTCCATTTTCAATCTTTGAGCTTTTATCATATTTTCTTTCCTCATATGAGGTATTAGCAACTTCCGTTGCTCTTTCTTTTTACTACTTTTGATGTGATGACTTTGTGGGTCAAAAGGCTACTCATATATATTTTCATATGTCTCATGGAGCATAACTTTTTCCTGCATATAGAATTTTGCTCATCTAATCCTGAAGCCTCATTAGAGGAGAATGGTCAGTTGACAGAGTGATTTTCTGCTTCATTTTGTCCCTTCAATCTTTGTCCTCTACAATCGTTAGACTACTTAACCCCTCAGAGGCCTTGCTCTGATACAACTTGTAGGTAAAAGAGTGTACAAGAAGGGGGTTGAATCATGCTTTGTGCTTTCTTCAAATCTGAAACATTTAACAAAAGTACTATCAAGCATTAAGCTTGAAGTGCAGTGGAATTATGGTTAGTTGTTTTAGAAAGTAGATCTCTGAAGTATTTTAATAATAATGAAACTTTAACAGTATTGTAACAGTTATTAAATTAAAGCGCGTAACATGAAAATAAGATATTAGGGAAGAAATAAATGATACAAATATTTTTATACTGGTTTGGCCAAACCTACATACATCCACTGCTCAACACATGTTGAGATTTCACTAACAACAAATTTCTCAACCTGAGAAAGTAAAATGGATAGTCTTTACATTACCATTCCCAAGCTCTCACAGTGAACAGTAAACAACCCCTACCGTCACAAACCTAGTAGTTATGTACCAATCTCTCCAATATGAATTGAGTAGTCTTGAATCAGTCTCTCTAAGCTGAACCGAGTAGTCTTGAACCAAGCTTTCCAAGTTGAAACTTGACTTGTAGACAACCTCGACTGCTACATTACAAGTAGTTCTTCCCAGCCTCACCAAGCTGAACCATGCTAACTGGAATGCCTCCATCATCAAGTTGCGAGTAGTTCTTACACAGCCTCTTCATGCTGGACCGTGATGAGCAGAACGCCTCTGCCATTGCATTACAAGTAGTTTTACCTTAGCTTCTCCAAGCTATGTCTCACTCTGATCATTATTGGATCAAGGTTACAAAGGTTATGTGTTTGGGTTGTCACTCAGACTAACCCATACTCAAGTTTCCTTACCAATATTCAATAAAACAGACCTGCGAAATAAGAGCAACTTCTTTCTAACATCTCTTCCTAAGAAGAGTATACAAATCATTACGAAATATAGAAAGAATATTTTACACTTTCAGGAGATAGATTACATATTATGATGAACATCACAAGAAGTGTAGAGAGATTTTTCCAGAGTTTCCACTTTTATGTCTTCAATTCTCTCATCAACTTTTAAGCATAGCATCTCCATTTATATTGGTCCTTCTTCATGACCATTGTCCTTGATTAGATCTCTAAGTGACACGTGTAGATAATCTATTGTGTCTTGGAACGTTAGTTTAGAGAGGTAGGCTAACAAACTTGTCACATCGGTTGCAGAAGTCGTTGTATTATAGAGGTTTCTAATGTCCCTCTTTTCTTTTTAGTTTCTGATTGTGGTTTATGAACTCTTCCTTGTAGAAGCTAGGATGATTGACCAATCAAGCAGAAGAGATGGCATACTAGTTATAAAACTAGGTTTGACTTGATTTGAAATTTGAAATTTGAATTTCCTTCCATTTCCTGTAGAATTTTGTGCTCCATAATTAAGTGAACTTTCTGACATACATAATTAATCCATTGATCATTCTTCGATCTTCCAGTCTTAAATCTTGGCTTTTTAATGATGAATGATTTGTGATTTTGATGATTGTCACTGAGTAACACATTACTTTTAGAGTTGGCATGATTACCTCATTCTTCAGTATACTTTCCAAAGTCCTGTGCTACTTGTTGAAGATTTCTTCCTTAGGTTTCTTATTCTTGTATTGATATGCTTCATTCCTTGATTCATGTAAAAGTTCTTTACATAATATAGTATTCACTTTGTTTAAATTCATTCTCTTCCCATGAGATAAAACATGTTTGCACATGCAAAATGACATTATTCTCGCTCAAGTCCATGTAATGCACTTCGAAAATTGCCTGTTAAGCTTAGTCAAGAACCTCAAGACAGTCATTAGTTGTTCTTCAAAATATTTTCCTTAAATTGGCTTTATTGTCATTCAAAACAATAAGGCTCATACTTTCTGAATGGTTCTGGAGCTTATAGTGGGTGTTTCAAATCTCCATGCATGTGTGACAACATGGCCGCACGAATCATTATTGAAACACTTGTCAGGTGAATGTCCCTTCTTATGATAGAATGTGCAAGAAACTTTGTTCTTTACTTTCTTTGGCTTGGTTGTCTTACTTTTGTCATCTATCTCATCCTCATATCCTAATCCAGTATTTTAAAAACATGGCCTTTGATCTCCAAGCATTAGTTCAAGATTCCTTGAACTGTTTACCATCTTTTCAAGTTCAGACTTGAGAAGCTTTGAAGTCTTTTCTAGTTCAAAAATAGCTTTCTGAGTTTTCTCATTTTTATTAGAGACTTCAGCTTCTAAGGCATTGAGCTTAATATTTAAAACTTTGTTTTCTCCATTTGTACTTCCTTCTTAAGCATTAGATTCTCAACATTTGATTTGGCCTTCTCGAGTTCAAAAACCACTTTCTGATGGTTCTTTCTCAGTTTGAGATAATGAGATGAGAGAGTTTAAGAATTTTCCAATAACTCATCATATAAAGCAAGTAACTCATTATGGGAAAGCTCAAGTTCAGATGCTTTTACCTTAAGTTCTCCTTCTAAAGTATAGTCAGCAATGAAGCATAGATTAGCAACATCTTCCAACTCATTCTAATTTTTTTCTCCCTTCATTTTCTTCTTTTGTGTCACTCCAGGTAGCCAGCATACCTTTCTTCTTAGAGGCGAACTTCTTTTGTAGGCTCTTGAGCTTGGGACATTTAGGTTTGAAATGTCCCTCTCACCACAATGTAGCAAGTGATGCTTTCCAACTTTCCCTTATCTTTCTTGTCCTTCCTGAGGTTGATATCCTTTCTTCTTTTTATTCTTCCTCTCTAGGCTCTTAACATCTTCCTCACCAGCATGGAGATCTCGTTTCCATCCTCAGCTTCAGTCTCTTCATCAAATTCTTCTTCATCATCAGAGGTCTCAACAACTTTTATTGCTTTGTCCTTATTTTGTTTCTGATGAGATGACTTCAAGGCCATGGGCTTGCTCTTTTTAATGGATTAACCATGCATTTCAGAGAGCACAAGTGACCCAATGAGTGCATCCAAGCAAAGAGTTTGAGGGCCTTTGGCTTTTGTAATGGCTATAACCTTGGGTAGCCATTTAGTAAGGAGGTTTTTTAAGATTTTTCTAACCATTTTTGAGCTAGAATACCTTTTGTCTAATCCCTTTAGTTGGTTTATGTTATGCATAAACCTCGTTGTCATGTCATCAATACTTTCTTGTTCATTCATCTTGAACATTTCATATTGATGGACTAACATGCTGATATTTGTTTCTTTGACTTGATCAATTCCCTCATGTGGCATGTGTAGCTTGTCCCAGATCTCCTTTGCCATGTCACAAGCAATATTTTGTTGTATTCAGCTTTGCTTAATGCACACGTGAGTGGGTACTTAGCTTTAGAATTCAACTAAACTCTAGCTTTATGTCACTTTGTCCACCTACTTTGGGGGATTCTCTTGAGTTTGAATGTGCATTATCAATTCTAGGAACTTCTTCCATTGGATCATAATCTCCTTTTTGTATAATCTCCCACAAGTCAAGAATTGTGTATTTTATGAACAACTCCATATGATTTCCCCAATATGCATAGTCCCCACCATCAAATAATGAGGTCTGTTAATGGAGTGTCCTACTATGTGGATATTTTGTGCCATATCACCTCATGATCTTTGTTCTCTACAGTCATTAGAAAGCTCAATCTCTTAGAGCTTTGATACCAATTGTAGGTAGAAAAGCATATGAAAAGGGGATTTAATCGTATTTTGCCTTTTAAGTCCTTTCTTTTCTAAAAAAAGCTTAAACAATAACTATCAAGTATAAAACTTGAAGTGTTGCAGAAACAACGTTAGCGATATCAGAAAGTAACTTTCTAAACTATAACAAAGATAATAAAAGTGCATATGAGCTAATTTTCAGAAATCACAATATGATAGACACAAAGTAGTAAAATGGAAAAGAGACAATGGAGAAGAAGATACTGCAGAAGAATTTTTGTACTGGTTCGAGCATTTGCTTACATCTAGTTCTCAACCTTTGTTGAGTTTTTCTAAAAACCTTTCTTAACCAAGAAATCTGAATAGTCTTTATAGTAGCCATTCCAAGCTCTTACCAATGACTAATAGCTCAATCTACTGTCACACCTGAGTAGTCTTTGACCAACCTCTACAAGCTAACACAATGACTAGTAGTTCACTCTTACTGTCACAACCAAGTAGTCTTTAACTCGCTTCTCCAAGCTAACACCATGACCAGTAGTTCACTTCTATTGTCACGTTATAGTTGTCTTTGCTTCGCCTCTCTAAGCTAACTCACAATGATCATTACTGGGTCAGGGCTACAGAGGTTTGTGTTTGGATTTGTAACGCTCAACACTAACCAACACTGAAGTTTTTGTAAGATGAACAATAACAGATCTAGAAAATTTAAATGGCTTCTTTATATGATTCTTCATAGGAAGCACATAAGATCTATTAAGAATATAGAAAGAAGATATTTTATAAGTATGAAACTAATTAAAAGTAGTACTGTCTTTACAGAAAAGATGAGGAGAAAATTCTTCATCATTTCAGCACTTCTTCTTCGCAAAAGTCTCTACCATTGTGAGCATAACATCTCTATTTATAGATGATTTGCATTTATGACCATTGACCTTGATTTGTTATCCAAGTGGCATGTTGATTATCTATTTGTGTCTTGGAAATATAGTCTAGAAGGACAGCTCGACATTGTCAGAGCCATTGCAGAAGTCATTGTAAAATAGAATTTTCTGAGGCCACTTTTAGAAACTACTTTTTACTTTCTAAATGAGGTTTTTGAATTTTTCCTTCTAGAAGCTGGGGCAGTTAACCAATTGGAAAAAGAGATTTCACATCAATTTATGACAGGGTTTGACTTTAAATTTGAATTTTAAATTTCCCTCATTTTCTTATAAAGTGCACCATTTCACTGTGAAACATGTTTTTGAAGAGTGGTATTAGCTTCTTGATTTTTCTTCGATCTTTTAGTCTTTAATCAGAGCTTGTAGATGATGATATGATTATGATATGATTACGATCATGATGATTGAAGGTTGTAGTATACACTTGCTTTAGAGTTGGATTGAAATCTTCACTTGAAATATTCTTTCTAAAGTTGCATGCTACTTTCTGAAGCCTTAGTTAGGGATGGAAACAGGCCAAGCCATTGCCAATCAACGCACTAAATAGGCCAAGCCTACAACAAGAACAATGGGCCTGAGCCTGGGTTATTACCTATTATAGGCTTTATTTTTTGCTTGTCCTAGCCTTTTTAGAAGGTCTAGCTTGGTCTGAAGACTACTTACAAAGCCTATTTTTAAAATCCATTCAGACCAAAAGAAAAATTTAAATTTACAAACCCATAGCAACACACATATGTCTAATTGATCAATAGACAAAATCTCAGTACCAAATGCAAAAAGATTTTAAATAGCAAAATAAAATCTCAGGAACAATCTAGCTAATTAATCACTAAGATACATAAAATCTCAGTACGAAAACAAAATATTAGTAAATAGACAAAATCCCAAATGAATCAAATAGAGAATAACATGAACAAAAACAACAACAACAACAACAACAACACATAGGCAAAGCCTACCGTCATGGTTGCAAACTCGAAAAACAACACTTGCATAACAACTTGATTCAGATTGGAGCAAGCTTACAGTTACAAACTCCTTCATTTCAATTTTGCTAGTCATTAGATCTGAGGATAATAGTGATTTGTATGGTGGGTTGATGGCAGAGTTCATGTGGTAGCTTCATTAGCCAGGGGTTCTCACAATTAGCAGAAGGGTAGAGTTTGCGAGGTTGAGGAGTAAGGATAAGTGAGGTGAGTGGTGGTGTTCATCATGTGGCCGTGCGGTAAGGCTAACGTTCATGGCTACAACAGTGCTGGGGTTGTGAGGCGGCAACTCCCAGTGAAAGAGAAAAGGATTTCTTTTTTATGATTTGGGGTTTAGGTTTAGTATTTGTAAATTGTGATATAAGCTAATTTGTTTGTGATGTATTAAATTAAATTTTACATATATTTAATAATATACAAAACAAGTAGGCCTATCAGGCCTAGTAGGCTTTCTAAAGAGCCCAGGCCTAGCCTCTTTATCCAAACAAGATTTTTCAATGGGTTGAACCTGATTTTAATTGCTAAAAAGGCCAGGTCAAGCAAGGCTGTAGGCCCTTGACAGGCCGCTTGGCCTATTCCCTTCCCTAGCCTTGGTTTCTTATTTTTGGGAATTTTCTTCAATACATTGAGCATATATTTGTTCATCCCATGATATGATTTTTACTTTCATTAAATTCCCATCTCTTTAAATGAGATTTTGTATGATATCTTCATTCTCAACGTACTTTCTGATGTCTCGTGCTACTTTTTGAAGATCTTTGCCATGGTTTCTTGTTCTTGAATTGATTTGCTTCATTCCTTGATGCATGTAAACATACTTGATATGATATTCAATTCATTTAAGCTCACTCTCTTAATGTGAGATAAAACATGTTTGCACATGTAAAGTGAAATTATTCTCGCTCAAGTCCATGTTATGCATTTCGAAAATACCTGTTATGCTTACTCAAGAAACTCAAGGTAGACATTAGTCGTTCTTTAAAATATTGTCTTTTAATTGATTTTATTGTCATTAAAAATAATATAGCTCTCATACTTTCTGAAGGGTTCTAGAACTTACAATATGCACAACAAGGGGGTTGAATTATGCTTCTTTTTTCTCAGTTGATGCTCTCTATTTTCTAAAACTTCAAACAAGCTTTCTCAAGTCTTTGGACTTGGACATATGGAGTGGAAGCCATGTTAGTTTGTATAGAAAGTTAATCCTTCTAAAGTTAGAAACTAGTTAACCAAGATTTAAGCAAATCAGAGTTAGATATAAATTAAAACAAGTGTTAGAAAGAGATTAAGAAACAGATACACATAGGAGATTGTACCAGTTCGGCCTATAAATGACTGCGTCCAATTTCAAATCCTCAAGTCCACAATCCACTAGTATTCTTAACCCAGCCTCTGTAAACTCTTACAAGATAGTCGTTGCTTAGCCTTCCCCAGCTATTATAGTAAGCAATCACAATCAAATTCTCATATCTAAGTAGTCTTTACCATCCAATGTCTTGTATGTTCAGCTAAGTTCAACAACCTTCTTTATTTGAAATGTATCATTTATATAGTCTTGGCCATGGATTTGAAAGTGCTTTCCTATTTAGACATATAGTTAACTATGAAAGTGACATTTCATAGCAACCTCGTTTCTTTAACAGCTTCTAGTGTAGACAGTAGCTTTTAGGTTAGTGTGGATTGGTATCTTCCATTTTGTCCTAGAATGTTAAAGAACTATATTTCTCATGGCTTTCAGAAACTTTTCAAGAAATGGATAAATCTTTTCAAACTTAGGAGTAGTTTGTGAACTTCTTGTTGTAGGCAGTTTCTAACTAATATTTACTTTTTGAAGCCTTCCTTTAAATTTCTTCAACTTTCTCAAGCTTTGATCTTTTGGAACCATGATTTGCAAAAAAATTTCCTACAATCACTCTTCTGTGAGTAAGACTTGATTTCTTATGTGTAGGTTATTTTCTCATGTTGAGCATAGACACTTCATTTTCTGAGCTCTTCTAGCTCATGCTAAGCCTCTTTTTTAAGTAGACATAAGTCTTCAGAGAGTGTTGGATTCTTCATTTTTGAACACGATCATATTTGGTAGAGATGTGCTTAATATGATCATGAATAAGTACCTTCTAATGATATATTGTCACTTTGTGATGTATTAGACTACTTTCTAATACCTCGATCTACTTTCTAATGTCTCTCAAACATTGTAACTTACTTTCTAAGTTATTTTTCATATTTCAAAAGAATTAAACTCTTTGAATGAGTTTTATATCATGTTAAATCATGATAGTATGATTTATATCTCAAGAAATTTGTTACTAATGTCATGAGAAGGTTCCTGTATTACACCTAAGAAACTTACATAAACCATTAGTCCTCTTTTCAAAACATTTTATTGAAATTTGCTTTATTGTCATTCAAAACTTAAGTCATGTGATCCTCTTCAAGGGTTCTGGAGCTAACAATTTTGAGTATCGAAAATCATGCTCATTAATCATAAAGCTTTATAAAATATTTATGAATGACCAAAATAGGGCAATGACCTTAAAACGTAGGTAGAAAACACGAAAAAGGGTGATTGAATCATGCTTTGTCTTTTCTTTCCATTTTAGTTTCTAAAAAGCTTAAATAAAATACTATCAAGTGTAACTTGAAGTGCAATGGAAATAACATTAGTGACTTTAGAAAGCTACTTTTTGAGCAACAATAGATATGATAAAGGCATGTATAATATGGTTTTTCATTAAAAAACAATATGATAGGCACAATGCAGTAAATATAAAGGAGTTAGCGGAGGAGAAGATACTGCATAGAGGTTTTTATACTGGTTCAGCCAACCTGCCTACATCCAGTTCTCAACCACCATTGACTTCCACTATAAAACCTTTCATAACCCAAGAAAATTGGATAGTCTTTACAGTATCCTTCCGAAGCTCTTATCCGTGACCAATAGCTCATTCTACTGTCACACCTGAATAATCTTTGACCATCCTTTCTAAGCTAACACAGTGACTAGTAGTTCACTCCTACTATCACAACCTGAGTAGTCTTTAACTAGTTTTTCCAAGCTAACCCCATGGCTAGTAGTTCACTCCTACGGTCACCACCTGAGTAGTCTTTAACTAGCCTTTCCAAGCTAACCCCATGACTAGTAACTCACTCATACTATCATGTTACAAGTAGTTTTTGCTTAGCCTCTCCAAGCTAACTCACAGTGATCACTATCGAATTGAGGTTACAAAGGTTTGTGCTTAGGTTTTTCACTCAAACTAACCAACACTCAAGTTTTTGTAGGATATACATTGACAAACCTTGATAAATTGAATGACTTCTTTCTATGATTCTTCCTAGGAAGAATGTAAGATCTACTAAGAATGTAGAAAGAAGATTTTTACAAGCAAGAAACTGATTACAAGATGTAATGAACTTTACAGAAAAGGTAAGGAGAAAATTCTTCAGTGTTTTAGCACTACTTCTTCATAAAAGTCTCTTAAGTTGTAAGCACAACATCTCTATTTATAGATATTTTGCATTTATGACCATTGCTCTTGATTTGTTGTCCAAGTGACACTTATTGATCATTTGTTTGTGTCTTGGAAATGCTGTCTAGATGAGTATATTGATGCTTGTCAAAGCTGTTACAGAAGCCGTTATGAAATACAAGTTTCTGATGCCACCCTCATAAACTACTTTTTTATTTTCTGAATAAGGTTTCTAAACTTCTCCTTATAGAAGCTGGGACAGTTGACCAAGTTGGCAGAAGAGATGTCATGTCAGTCTATGACTGGGTTTGACTTTAACTTTGAATTTTAAATTTCCCTTCTTTTCTTGTAAAGTGCACCTTTTACTATGAAATGTGCTTTCTGAAGAGCGGTAACATTTTCTTGAAATTTTTTCAATCTCTCAATCTTCAATTAGAGCTTGTAAATGATTATATGATTGTGGCCATGATCATTGAAGATTGTAGAACACACTTGCTTTAGAGTTGAGTTGAAATATTCACTTGAAGTGTAATTTCTGAAGTCGCGTGCTACTTTCTGAAGATCTGAGTCTTGGTTTCTTGTATATGAGAAATTTCTTCAGTGCGTTGAGCATATATCTATTCATTCCATGATATATATAATTTTCACTTCCATTAAGTTCTCATCTCTTTAAATGAGATAAAAACATATTTGCACATGCCATGTAAGAATATTTATTCTTTAATAACCGTGTTATGCTAATGTAAGAACCTATTTTATACTTCAAGAAACTCAATGGAAATATTAGTCCTTCTTAAAAATATTTTCTCTAAAATGGTTGTGTTATCACTCAAAACATTTTACATTAATTTATAAAAAGTTATGGAGCTAACAAAACACTCATTTAAGGGGCTAGTGAGAGGTATCACCACTAGCTAGCTTCGAGGAGGAGAAACGAAACCAATGTCATTTGCCACAAGATCATCAAAACTCATGAACAACCATAACCATAAACTAGGATAGACTTATGGGAATAGAAACCATGCCAAAACCATGTATGAGGGAGCACTAGCCCAAGAATATGGAAGAACATTGAGAAGATTGACAAAACATCATGAAAAACTACTTACCCAAGGATTTGAGAGGAAAGATAGAGCTTAGATTTGAGTGGGAGGGGAAGGATGAGAGCTTGAAGGTGCTAAGGTTTGTGTGTCATATGTTTGGTACTAGATAGGATGCTTTTGTATTGGGTAGGGTGTTTTAAAATGAAACTACATCATTTTGGGGTTTTTCAATCATCAGGGGGTCACCATAACAAGTATGACAAATCCAATCATAACCTAGCACATAGATACACTTGCCATGGCGAGTGAAACACTCATCGTAGTGAGTTACTCGCTAAAATGAGTCAAATTAAGGCATCACACAAAAGCTAGCACAGGTGCACTCAATGTTGCATCAGTCACGCTATGGTGACCTTGGAATCATCGTGGTGAACCTATTTGTTTGCATAAATATATAATTTTCGGCATTCAAGGGTCCTTTTACAATTAGGAAGGGTTTCGGGGTACCTTAAGGTTGCATCAAACTTAACTAAGGACATATGTACTTGAGGTATCACATTTCGGACGTCTATACTCGAGGTATTACAAAATTCATGAACACCCATATGCATACACATTTCAAAAATTATTTTCTATACTCCCAAATTCATTTTCAATTATGCATCAAGTGTCAAAAATATCAAAAACACAAAACAACATAAAGCTCCAAAGTTAGCATTATGTCCAAAAAAAACAACGACCTCAGCACACTTCAAAAATAAATTTTATACTTCCAAAACATCATTCTAACTTGGATTTAAATGTTCAAAACATCAAAATACAAAAACAACATAATCCCCTAATGTATGTATGAAGTCCAAGATTAAGGCTTGCAAAAAATTATTTTTCATCAACAACAAGTACTAAACATTGTACATAGACTCCATTAAAAACCCATTTTCAAATTTAGTCTCAACAAAAACCGAAAAACCTCATTGACCCAAGGTTAGAGCTCAAGACAAAAAACCAACCAAAGAGAGTGGAAAGAATTCCTTACCAAAAATGAAGAACCATCAGACCAAAAGAAAAAATGAAGAACCACAAGGAAATGAGCCTCTCTAAACTTAGGTGAGTTAAAATGGAAATAAAATCTCATCCTCTAAGCTTCCTTGACAGTCATGGTTTTGATGCTCCAAGAGGAGAAGAGATAAGCTTCTAATGGTGTTTGGGGCTTGGAATTTAGTAAGACCTTGAGCTAGATATTGTATCGTGATGGATTTTGTGAAGATTGATGGAGAAGACAAGAGAATGAGAATAAGAAAGAGAGAATAAGGGTCTTGAAAACAAGAAACGTGAGTGTGTTGGTGTGTTGGCCGCAGCCTATGAGAGAGAGGGCTGATGGATTTTTGTGTAATTAGGAGGTTTGGGGTATTGAAAAATAAAATAATAGAATATAGTGTTTGACTTCAAATATACATTATTAAACTCAGATGCCAAATTCAAATCTAGTTGAAAACACTCACAAAAATTTTTGGGGCGAAACATCTTTCATAAATATAGCTTGTAACACGTTCTTACTTTAGTGACATCATCTTTGTCCATTTTGTCTCTTTGACTAATTAATTAGGATTAAGGATGTGATTATGCATGTAAATAATTAAGAGACCAAATTAATTATGAATGATTAATTACTCATGATTAACTAATTAAGATAATTAATTCTTAATTAAACTCAATCATTTTCCTTAATTTACCTCAATTAACATAAATTAAAAATTGGGGCACTACATTCTTCGAGAATTGAGAATTCTTTGAATTTCGAATTTATATGGCTATAGAAGAGGCTAGTGTTTTCTGAGTGGACTTTAAGGCAATGGACTTGCATTTCTTGTTCTCTTCTGCAGGCTCATTTAGTTCAAGCTCATGAGTGTTCAAAGACTCAATGAGAGCATCTAGGCTTAGCACATTTAAGTGTTTGACCTCTTGAATGGCTGTCACCTTCATGGCTTGATGTGCCAAGCCTTTTACAGGCTTCTATGGATCTTCCAAACCATTTCAACATTTGAATATATTTTCCCAACCCCTTGTATTGGCTTATGATGTGCATGAATCTTGTCGTCATCTAATCAATGAAGCTATGGTCAATCATTTTGAACATTTCATATTGGTTAAATAGCGTATTTATCTTTGTTTCCTTAACCTAGTCCGTTCCTTCATGGAGAATCCCTAGTCTATCTCATATCTCCTTGGCAGAGTCAAAGGAAATGATCTTATCATATTCACTTTTGCTTAATACACAACTGGGTAAATATTTGGCTTTTGCATTCAATTGGACTGTGTTCCGTTGATCTCTCCATTGGTATCTCGACATTTGTTGCGACAATTGGTGGATCTTGTCCAGGAGTTGCAGCGATGTCTTGTATTGGTTTTTCAATGATATCCGCTAGATGTTTGAGTGATGAGTGAGCCCTGCGGTTTTTTTTTAACTTTTCGTTCTAAAATAAAGTTGTTTTATGATGTTTCTGAATTTTTGTTGACCCATGTGATACATTGACGTCTCATCTCGTATGGTTTTTAGCTATTTCTCTCTGCGGTGTCGTCGTATTGTTGATAATTTGGGTGTTATCCACATAGGAAGAAAGGCTGGCCTATGTTAAACCAAAATGCAACAATTACGTATTAAGCACTTTGCACTGATAGTTTTTCTTAACCAAGTTGAATTGGAAGCTTTGCTGCCCATTCGACTCAAGTAGTATATGAGCTGGCCTTAAAGTTGCAGCAGTTTTGAGACGTATTCGTCATACATGGATGGAATTGTGCTTTGGATTTATAAAATGCATGGATATAACTTCGTGTTTGTACTTGTACAAATAACAAGGTGGCAACGTGACATGTTACAAGTGATTTACAAAGTGAACATGAATCAGGTTGACAGTCAACTGCCAAAACTGTAACTAGTTATACGAGATGACAGCTATTAGAACGTTACAAGAAAATACGGCAAACACATCCTTCTCTGGGCTCTTAATTACTCAACATTGAATATAAACACAAAATCATCCCTGGATATGAAAGGTCGTCATAATCATAGCTCTACTTCCACTAAATGCTTATGAAGAGGTTGTATTTTGATCCCTGGTTTTACCCAGCTTTACTTGTATAAGTTTGTCCATTATGGGAGGCTCCAAAGGAATTGGATCAAGACACCGCTCTGCAGTAGCAACAATCACCTGTGCCCCCCAAGCGTACAAAAATCAAATATGTAGCAGAGCAGATAAATAGAGAAGATCGGGGAAGCTACAGATGAATTTAAAGAAAATAAAAATCAAGGTCGGTATTCTCGTGGGAAAAGAAAAAACAGGTATAACGATATGAAAAACTAGAATCCGAAGACAGAGTAGTTAAACTAGTTAACGAACCTCATCAAGCAAGAAGTCGATTGCAGCTTCATCTTCAACTATTTCCCTTAAAGGGATCCTTAGGAACTGAATATCCAATTGAACTTGCTGGAATCCACTCCGGTTAAAAGTCTGGAGTCGGACAAATTCTTGTAAACTTTTAAGACACAATTTAACTATAGTTGTAACAACAGATTCCTGCAAATTGTAATGAAAAACTGATATCATGGCTGACAACCAATTATTTAAATTTAAATGGCCAATATGATAATCCTTCAATACCTGTGTATATTCTACTTTAGTGAAAATTTCAACTTTTTGCTTAAAGAGTTTAGCAAGATGGGTTTCCAAAAGTTGGCTCCTTGCCCTTTGAGTGTTTGATCTACCCAATTTCTCCTCCCGTAAGGGGTTGCTCCTTGATGAAGCACTGCTTCCATTACTATCAGTCCTTCTGTGCTTACGTTTACCTTGAGGCAGAATCTGCTTCACTTCATTACCGATAGCTTCAAGCTGGAACATAAAATAAGAGAAATCTAAATGCTTCTCTGTTTTGCTTTTGTAAATTACCATACATTTTCGTTGAATCACAAGCAACATATAAATCCTCCTGCTCACTCATAATATTGCAAATTAGTACAAATTTAGTAAGACTAGTATTCCTAGCATTCAACGTAACTTGAAAGGAAGAAAACACAGTAATTGATTGATAAATAAAGATATACCAACCTCTTGAAGAAATAAATCAACAAACATATGAACTTCTCTTGGCTCCTTATGCTGCAGCAAAGAAATGAAATATCAGAATCAAGCTCTTTCAAAGAAAATCACCAGTCATCTATATTTGAAAACAGCACATAAAATACTGACCTTGACCCAATTAGGTGTGGTAAACCTTTTCTTCAGAAGAAGCGATATCCTCTGAGTTCTCACATTTATGTACTGAAAGAAAGAAACATCATACGTAAATGCTGCTTCACTTGAAGATAGTATTTTTTTTTTCTTTTTTTCTTTCTAATAATTGAAGCATAAAGACAGTAACAAGGACAAAACAAGTACAGATGAAATGTAGAAGGACTATCCTCCAAAGCAAAGGCACTCAGGACAGGAAAGAGTACTACAAAACAAAAACGGCAAAGTAAAGCTTGCTAGTTCGTTTGCATGTCACACAAGAAGAATCCCTCAGAAGAAATATGACTGGGAGAACCCTAAGGCCAAGCCATGTTAACTATTCTATTCCAAATAAGCTCAGAAGACAACAAACAATTCTTAAAAGTATGAGGACACACAGAGAAAGCAAACAGTCAATAATGTAACAATAATGCTGTTCACTGACTGAAATATAATCCAATATCATCCACATTTTTCAAACGGGATTGTATTTTGCACGCTAACAGGCACTGCCTAAATGCAAAGATGGCTGATAGTGTGTCATTCGTATTGTAGATATATTGAAAAGAAAATATGAACTCGCCAACATACCAGGTGCAGGAATTTTTCACCAGCTGACCGAAATTTCCGACAGATTTCTCCAGGAACAAAGGCAGGTCCATATTCATAGCCTCTAACACTACCACCAGAAAAGGAAGCAGCTATTTCCTGAAATTTACAACTAAACTTTCACAGAATACCCTGGGGATATAGCAGAAAAACTAACCAAAGAAATTGATCCATTTTCAGGAATCAAATCTAAGTCGATGAAGTGGCCCTTGCCTCAGTGATTTTGGGGATGACAGTTTGTTCAACAAAAGCAGACAATTGTGCCAGCACTAGGACAAGGCCAGCAAAAGCTTTATCACCTTGAGCTCCCTCTGCCAAACCATGATCTTGAAAAGCTGGAGAATTATTTCTTCCCAAGTACAGAAGGAATTGATCCTCAAGTTGCCTGAAAAAGTCTTGAAATCCTTCTTGAACGAAATCAATGGTTAACTCTCTTAGTCTAACAAGGATCCCAGAGTTTTGATCTAACAGTTTGCGGAAGTCCTGGGTGAGAGCAACTAAATGTAAATGAAATAACAAAAAGAACAGAAAAATGCAACAAGGGCATTACATGCATGCATATAAACTTGTATATGTGAATACAAGAAGAAAACTGTGCATACCAGCAATACATTTAAGCCTCCTTGGAGAACAGCTTTTGTGCTAGCATCAAGAGCAACTTCCAGAGAGTACTCCCCTGCTCCATCCCTTTTCAGGACTTTTAAGAGGGAATCTGCCAAACAGAAGCTAACTCAGAGAACAGTTATTAACACAGCTGTTTATTAAAATTTTCCACTAGCTCAATCCATGTAAATACATATTCAACATCAAGCCATCTTGACAAGGTTAGAATCATTGACAACGTAATTTATTGCATTTGGTGTTTTTGATCATTTTCTAAAACAAGCAGTCATGATGGCACAAGCTATCAGTTGAGAGTCTAATTTCTTGATTCTCCTAGAGAGCAGCAGGATAAATGTTTCAAACTCCAAGCAGAAACCAAAACTCAAAAGCTTGCTAAATACAAAGTCATAGAACTATTAACCAACCTAAGATATCTTGCAGAAGATGAGAATATGCACTTCTAACATAAAACGTGACCACAACCTTGGCATCCTGGCAGCATTTAATGTTAGTTGATGAAAATCTATTTGTGAAACATGAACATAAAAGTGATGATTATGAATTGTGAAAACAAAAGGGAGTAGAGGGAATTCCAAGCTGTACAGCTAAGGCCAGAATCAAATTTGAGCCAATAACTTTGATGGATAACCTCAAGAGAATGGTCAGAGAGAGCTGCTTCTTGTAAGACTTCATCTATCAAGAGTACATCATTCCAGATAGTGCCTGTAATTATTCATTTAAAGAAATCACAGTCATGTCAGGTGACACAGGCCATAAAGAAGGAAATTTGATTATCTCAGACTATAGTAACATACCTAGAACATATTCACTAAGTCAGGAAAAAACAATGGATTGCACAATGCAGAGACATTGAAAATGATCTAATGGACGTGTGTTGAAAGAACAATCGATAAAAGAAAGTAGTGTTACCATTTTAGTGAACAAGGCAAATAAAATTTAGCCTTTTGCTTTGATATAACAATTTCAGAAGACACATTTTTACTTTGCCTTTGAAAATTGGTAGTTTCATAGTTGCCTAGATGTATAAAAGCAACTGCACACATTAACATATTGAAAATATTCCTAGAAAAAACATATATATTGGTGATTAAGTAGTGATTTCAAAGCATAATTACAATTGATCATATTTTCAATTACTCTTATCGGACCCAAGATCTATTAGAAGCATATAAACTATATAGCTGCAGGAAAAACCAAATCAAATGGCTGCATACAGTTGGCACTTAGCGGATAAAAGAAGGCATCATGTACATTCACATAATGACTTTTACAACACATTCATGCCTCTAAGAAACAACTGGATTGCTTGAAGAGTATAAAAACTAAGAAAAACATATATATCATGCTTGAAAAACCAAAAAATTTAAAATTACAAAATTGGATGAAAAAAATCACAAATTTTCATAAAAAAAATAATTAAATAATTATAATACAAACATGGTTGTCAAAGATATAGGCTTGTAACTAAAGGAAGAAACCCCCGTGAACTTTACAAATCAAGGAAGAAACCCCCGTAAAAATGGGAGTAAAAATTCCCTAGATGAATTTTATGTGTAATATTCCATATGATACTCATTTAGGGAATTTTTACCTCAACTTTTACTCTTTGACCAAACACACCCAGCCACCCAGGTGCGTGCCTAGGCTCCAAAAATTGGAAAGGGGGGGGGGGGGGAGTCTGCTTTTTTAGCAGATTAACATGACTTACTAAGAACACCAAGTAGATCTTCTGTGCAAATCCGTGTCTTTACATATTCCTCAGCAATTACAAAGTTCCTAGCAAGCATCAAAAGTTTTCATATTACAAAAGATATTTTGTTCAGCAGATAAAGAAGCTTCATAGATACTAACTTGGCAACCCAGTCTTTAGCAAGTTTAACCAACTGCTCTTCTGAATCAGGAAATATTACTCGAAAAGCTCGAACTGCCTCCGCAAATTCATGAATGGCTGCCTATGTTTGGAAAATGTAGCATAAACAAATGCTAATTCATCAGTCTCATAACCAAAGTTATCAAAGAAGACAAATATACTAGTAAAAGTAAGATAGAGTAATTAGCAAAACAAATCCCTGAAAAAAAAAAGGAGCTGAAACAGTCATCTGACAATAACAAGTACTCCATTCATCAATATCGTCCAGTCTCTCGCAAATAAATTGAAATACTTAATCATGGATATTGAAGCAACCATTCGGCTAATCATTACTATCTCTTTTCCTTTCCCTTTTTAGCCAAGCCATTGATATAATTTTCCATCACATGAATTTCAACAGTTTTTGAGCTACATATATGAATCAACCCCCTCAAATAGTAGTCTATCCCAGAATGTGCAACCTAAGAAGATAGCCATCTCACATTTTGCTCATTAGTATTGCAAATTTCTTCACAGAAGCATCTTGCTTGAAATGGTGTTCTAATTTGGCTGCCAATATCTTAGGTAACCAATGTTGCTGGTTGCAAAAATCTTAAATAAGTTGATTGCCAACATCTTACCTCATGAGCAGAAGCTGACGGAGAAAGTTCCACTGAAACATTTTTCATTTCTTTAGGATTTAGCTGAATGTCTGTGAGAGATTGTTCTAACTTCTCAAGTAACTTGGCCTTCAAGTTGTCCACCTGCCAATAATTAGAAAACCTATCATTATATGGCCTTAATTAACAACAATTAAGAAAATATAATGTTGAAAGGCAAGTAAGACAGGGGCTACTTAGTTAGAATTAGGATAAGTTTATTCTTTTCAAATTTTATAGAAAAAGAAAGTTTACTACAAGAGAGAAAAGGAGTAAAAAATAGGATAAGGCATCCTCTCAAAAGAAACCAAAAGTTAACAACTAAATCCTACGTGAAAAAACGAAGCAACAAAGCATGTTAATCCCTTTCTATGTGGGATAGAGATCCACAATTAAATAAACCATGAGTAGAGCACCAAAGGGATGCCAAAGTGAGAACCCTACCCCAAATAAAGTGAACAGTAAAAAAGGAATCTAAAGTGTCTGGTGTGGAAATTCCATATTAACATACAAGATCCCTTAAATATTCAAGAGTGGAAGGAAGCTTTCCTTGAGGACATGAAGGTCCTGGACAAGAATGACACTTGGGATGTAGTTGACAAGCCCAAAGGAAAGAGGACTATAGGACGCAAATGGGTATTTAGAGTCAAATATACTTCAGATGGGACCTTATATACAAAGTACAACTAGCAGTAAAAACGGTTCACTCAAACATATGGCATAGATTATTATGAAAAATTTTCACCAACAGCCAAACTCGATATTGATACTGTGATCTTAGAGTAACTGAAAACTTAGATTGGCCACTACAACAATTAGATGTCAAGAATGGATTCTTGAACTAGGAGTCTAGGACTTAGAAGAGGAGGTGTACATGGAACCTATACCAGGCTTCAATAAGATGATTCCAAGGTAAGCAAACTGAAAAAATCTCTTTTATAGGCTCAAACAACCACCTAGAGCACAGTTCGATGAATTTACTCAATATGTGTAGAAACAAGGATATGCTAATCATACTTTGTTTATGAAGTTCTCAATTGTAGGAGGAGATGAGTTAAGGCTTTTAATAGTGTATGTAGTTGACATTATACTTATGGGAGATGATCTTAGTGAAATGAAGAGAGTGAAGAAATGTTTAGTGTTACTTTGAAACCAAAGATTAGGGATTGCTGAGAAGTGATGGCAAAGAAACCCATGAATTTGGGTACCCATGGGCATTACCTGCACTGGTACAGGGACAATTCTTATCTCTGGGGGATAGGGTAGGGTCCTCGTTTGTTAAACGAGGCAGCGGATGAGGGCCCATCATATGAAGCCTTGCTAAATTCACGCTAATGTAAATTTACCTTTATTTATATATACATACTAAAAAATATTAATAGGAATACAAGTAGCATTAAAATGCCTCATGAAACTAAGGTTGTATTTGGCACATTGCCTAACAAGGATGCCAATAATTACCACCAAGAAAGATTGCCATTTTTTTAATTGCCAATAATGCCACAATACAAAGTTTGGTATGCACAGCTAATCTGACTGCAATTTTTTAATAATAATAATAATGAAAATAATAATAATACAAAATAAGAATATTGCCACATAAGGGATAAATGGTAATCTACACAGACATTGTCCATGGGGGCAATCCACATTTCCACGATAGAGACAACATAAATTGAAAAATTTGGATTGTCAGTAATAAAGTCTAACCAAAAAAGGCAATGATGTGGGCTTAGGTAATTTAAAATTATATTACCAATAATCTAGTTAGATCACTACACACCGAACACCGTCTTAGATATTTTTCATTTGGATATTTCAAGTTGTCTTTTATTGAATTTGCATCATATATTATCATTTTGTAATTTGAAATTGTGTAGTTTTGGTAGTATAAATTTATATTGGATTATGGATCTTTAGATATGCCTTATTTAAGTTTAAGAGATTATTTTTTGGTTAAATTTTTCTCTATTTTTCTCTATTTTTGGAATTTTTTTAATTTTTTTCCGTAAACCCACAGATATCAACAGGAATTTAAATCCTCACAAGGGGAATGGAAAATGGGCACCCATCATGGGGATGGAGCGCCTGGGTGGATTTTAAATAAAGATGGGGTGGGAGGCTGTAATGGAGAAAAGAGGGTGCCAACCCTACAAGGCTACAACTTATACCAAAAATAATAGGGATACAGATCTGCCCTCTCACACTTGGCTAGACATAGCATTTGCAGTTAGGTGTGGTCAGTGAATTTCTGAACTCTCCTTATGAAGAGCATTGAAAAACTCTACCAAATCTTGAGGGTTTAGAGAAGAACTTAAGAACAAGGAAAAATGAACAAAGTGGGATTGAAGTCCACAATAGTGTAGTGCTAAATCGAAAATCAACATCTAGTTATTGTGCTTATGTTTGACGTAATCCTATTACTAGGAGAAGTGAAAAAACATAGTGCTGTAGTGCAAAGGAATTTTGAGTAATGGCAAATGGACTGTGTTAAGTGTTCTTGCTCAAATGAGTTATGGAACAGATGAAAAAGCATCTAAAGGAACTGTCAAGCTATTCTGTGACAACAAAAGTTGCAATCGAATTTGCTCGTAATCTAGTGCAACATAACCAAACTAAATATGTAGAAATTTGTAGACATTTCATAAAATACCGAGTGATCTGTAAGAATTTTGTTCCTACAGCTCACCAAACTACTGACATTCGAACTAACAGACTCGCAAGGTCAAACTTTGAATTTTTTGATAAGGGTGTTTGGCCATGATTGATGATGGAGGATTCACTGGTCATCTCCACTTGTGGGCCAATGTTAGTCCTGTCCAAAATTAAATAAATATTGCTCAGATTTTAATTGCAAAAGAGGGCTTAAGGTATTATTTTTGCATATAGGGTCACTCTTTGACTTTTGTATTACTGTCGGAGTGTTAGTGCACTGTTCAAAGCAAGCATGGGTACAAAGGAAGCCATTTCCATATCTTTGACAAGCACATATGCATATGCAGTCCAAATCAAGCCTCATCATTTCTTCCCACACAAAACACGCACAGCAGTAGCTTAGGCAAGAGGACAAGCATAGATTTTATTTTATTTTTTTAATAAACCTGATAAAAAAAAATGCAACAATCTACAAAGGACAAGCATAATTTTTGTTTTCTGAAATAAGGGTTTAGTGTGCTTGATAATGATTAAGGATGGCTTTTTCTCTTCACAACAGTTTCTCAATAGTGACCACTCTATCACCTTGTATGTCCTCTCCCAGCAAGACAAACATTTGCTAGAACCTGAACACCCCAACAGACCAAACCACGATCACAGCCCAAAGGACCAACCTCTGACCTCAAAATATCCGAAACAACAACCAGCCCATTAAACTCAAGCAATGAGTTTTGGTTTAACAATGGAGAATTGGAGATGCATTAGCAGAAGCAGCATCATCACCCCTATTTGATTGTTTGAAAAGCAACGAAGAATGAGGCAAGTGCAAAGTTTCGAGGCAAAAATTGAAATTTCATTGAGGTAAAAATTCAAACAGCCCACAATCGAACTAAAAATTGAAGAAGCAAAAAATTGAGAGAGATGGCAGCAGGAAGGTTTTACAGAAGCAAGCCGATGAGGTCTGATGATCAATGACAGCAGCCAGACAGATCATCTTACTAGTAAACCATTTGGCACTGTTAAACAAAGTGGTTTTCTTTTGTTACGTAAAGATTAACTAAGAGAAGAAGTGAAAGGAAGAAGATGAAGGAAAGCTGCAATAGTGTTGGAGCAGAGCTATTGAAGAGGGATGGGTGAAAGGGAAGGGGAAAAAAAAACAATAGAAAGTGAGAATTAAAAGTTATAGTAAAGCAAAATTAGTAATTTTGTGAGCGAAATAGGGTGGACTCACGTTGGTCCCAAAACGAATCCTTCACCATGATTGATAGCTATGCACCTACTTAAGGGGTGTTCAAGAATAAGATAAGGGTTATTTAGTTAGCACTAGGATAAGTTTATTCTGTTTTGTTGTTTACTTCTGTGTTTTCCTTAATTATATGAGGAATTGGGATGTTTTCCAAGAAATCTTATCAACTATCTCTATTCTCTTTGTCTATATATTTTTCAGAAATAAGAAAAGAGAAATACTAGCTTCTCCCTATTTTCTATATATAATGTTATTCCTCTACAAGCAAAGGGAGGGAAAGAATACGTGGTGTATTGCAAAATTTCTCCATACAATGCCAGGAAAAAATAATAATAATAATAACAATAATCATTACATGGTTCTTGGACAGTAAATGATCAGAAAATAATTAATAATTGATAAAATACTGTCATGTGTCATCAAGTAAAACAAAGTCTCATTTTTATAAAATGAAAATCAGCACAAACCGGAAAATCCAACTGCCTAAGGAGCACTGCAGCCTCAGCTCTCTTTTGAATTGATTCAGAATCCGAAAATAGCTTCCCCTGATCAGAGAGAAAAATGTTAAATCATTATGACTTGCATCTTTGAAACAAAACCAAGCAGTTAATTTTTCAGCAAAACAGCAGATTTTTAGTTAATTGCTAATCCTATGGAAGTTTATTATGCATTTGGTAACTAACACAGCATATAGCAATCCAACAAAAGCATCATACCATGTTATAAGTAGATATGGCTTTCTGGAAGGGAGGAAGCACAACACAACACAACAGTCAAATCATCCATAATATATAAATAATGTCCCAAGTGTAAGGTATAGAAGAATAAATCCACAATGGCACCCAGCTTGTTTTGGTTGATTGGCCCATGTCCAAAAGCTTGAATGACAAAGGAGAAAGTACTAAACCTGCAAATTTTTTACTATGATAGCTATTGCTTCTTCAGATGCTCGCTTGCAATCCTGGAATGATGAATCTCCATATGTCTGAGAAAGAGGAAACAAAACTAAGATAATTCATCTATGACTTTGATTTACATGCAAGTTAAAGTAATCAAGGGATTGAATTTAAAACCATATCACCCAAATGCAACCTTAAAAATTGGCATTGCTCCGGTGTAGAACCTGACTGCATCTGCATAGGATTCTGATTTGATGCACTTGCTGAGTCTATCAGGTAGATCATATATGAACTACTCTTTGACATGGATGAAAAGCACATAAGCCATGTGGCCACAACATATAAGAGTTAAAAAGTAAAAACATGGTTAAAGAATAGATTAATTCTACCAAAATAAAAATTTGTACAAGAAGTTCTTTCACTGTTTTGCCACACGCAGCAAAACGACTTGCAACTTGTATCACAAAACGATGCATGGAAACATAAATATTGTATTGAACAATGATGCCAAGCCAGAAAAAGACATGCACGATTGCTTTAACACCTGAACTTTTCGGAGAAGATTGCAAGTCCGATGCAGTTTCTCTATATGCTCCCTTTTGTCAAACAGAGAAGTGTTAACACTGTCACTCCTTGACTGGACTGACATTATCTGAAACGCGGGGAAAATGCAGATTCCTATGAAACTCTATCTCTTTTACTTTTGCTTCTTTTAATAACGAAGAAGAAGTAGCAGTAGTAGTAGTAGAAGAAGAACAATAGTGGAATGAAAGCGAAGTTCAAAGCGGATCGAGTAAATTAACGCTACAGCTACCTTCTCAAGAAGCTGCTCCATATTTGTCTCCATCCCTCCAATGTTACTTTTCATCCTGTATGACAAACAAATTTCATTCAGTGCTCGAAACAGTATGCTGCACACTAAGAACGCAACAAAAAGAAGAAGAAAAAAAGAAAGAACCACACAAGTTTTCACAACAAAACTCGGGTAGTGTAACTACACCTCTTTATGGTATCGGTAGCGCTGATGAATTTGTTATAATTCTCGTAGACCAGCATTTGCAAGTCAGTGTCGAGATTCTTGATTTCAGCAGCCATTTCGACGTGACGCTGGAGCAGTCCTTCCAAATTCGACTTATGAACCTTGGAAAATTTCCAATGAACGGATTCAAATTCAAATATCCAATCAGCATCTCAGCGTCGATCGCTGAAGAGTCTTGGGAATCGAAACTTACCAGGATGTTTATGTAGTGATCGGGATCGAAGGAGGTGGAGTTGATGTCATCGGGTGAGGCGTTGTTGGCGGAGGCGTTGTTGGCGGAGTTGGGGAACGTCGAAGGTTCTGGAGAGTAGAAACTCGATAGCAGATCTCTCATCCGCTTTGCTTTGTCGTCCAGTGGCACTTCATCTGCACCCATTTTTTTTTTGCTCTTTACTTGTCTCTCTTCTCTTCTTCCCTCCTCCGATCTGGGGGTCTCTCAGATTTGGTGAACGGGAACGAGTACGGCAAACTGGCAACGAACAAGGCGAAGGAATTGAATGAAGCTTTTTTATTTTTATTTTTATTTTTTTTGTCGTAATGAAACGTTTGCAGAATACTTTGCTATTCTAGTATTTTTCAGGTTTTTGTCATCACCAGAATATTTCTTCTTTTTTTTTGTTTTTTTTTTTCCGTCGGACTGGAGTACTTCTCTGTTTTTTTCCCCGATCACATAAAATTGCTTTATTTCAAATATAAAAATTAAATTTTTTTTATTTGATTAAGGAAAAGAAGAGTCGTTATCATCTCATTTTGACTTGTGATTAGACAAGAATACTTCTCTTTTTTTTCTTTTAATTTTTTTATTTTTTGAGTTTAATTTTGATACATTAATAATATAAAACTATTTTATACCATTATTCAATTAAAATATTTTCTTTAAATGATTTTTCAACTAATAGGTATAAAGTCAAGTGTCACAACTTATGTGATATTCCATTTATCCTTAAATAATTGTCCACTTATGCATGTGAATTAAAATTAAGGAAATAATTGAAAAATAAATCCTTTTATTTTTATCTTCTCTCGGATGACCCCTCTTTTTGGTTGACCCCCCTTGTTACTGAAACTGCGCTAACAAAAACTGGGTCGGCCTGGGCATTCGTTCAGCCCACGTTCCTTGGTCAAGGCTGACCAACAAAACAATGGGATTCCAAGAAATCTAGCCGGCCCAGTTTAGCTGTACTATGAAACCAAGGAAATCAGAAATTCCTCAGTTCAGGACAAAAACTACAAATGGAAATCTCTCAATTGGGTATGCAGGCAAGTGGTCGACACAAACCATATTTAAATCAATTGGATCGAACAGATCTGCAAAATAATTGGGCTCCTATTTTCTAGTTTCTCCTCCAGATTGTATAAGTTCACAGATTTGCAGGCCAGTCTGCACAACTACCTTTTTCTCACCTTTTTTAAATTACAAATTTAAACTGTCACAAAAATTTAGCTAAATGGAAATTAAACCCTGGTCCATTAAGTCCTAAGAATGAGCATTTACCACTAAACCACAATGATAAGTAGTATTGTCAAGCCTTGTCAATTTAAATATATCTTTTTGCTTTGTAAAATGGCATAAATGGATTGGTCTACTAACCTGCATGTAAAGTCCACTTAGCTTGGTTAAGCAAAGAAGACTAAACAACCTTTAACAATGCAGTTTTCAATTGTACTAATTGCCTCAATATCCTTAAGGAGGTTAGGTGTGTATCAGATGATGACTAGCCGTAATCATCATTAATTAACTTAGCTTAAGTTAATTCTATGAAATTATTTGATGTTTGAATCATGTTTTAAGCTAAAGGCCTTAAATGACACTACATTAATATAAATGATAGCGATTTCATTTTCATAAACACCATGTCATTTGTGGACACTTGCTCCAGTACCATGCAGTAAAACCTATGACTTTGATGCCACTTTGTCACAACTTGATACCATGCACTAAAGCCCATGACTTTGATACCATCAGAGTTTCATCTTACTCTTCCAAAACTCCCAAACCTACTACCATAACCATAGCTGGAGGAAAACATTTCAAAAGGCACACCTTCAATATGGAAACCCTTCTCATGTATGACGAATTGGTGCATCAGCAGCATTATACTGAAAATTACCCTCACCAACCTATAGCCTTGGGAAAAAGGCTGAGCAGGGAACTACTGATGCAAGTAGTCATCCTCATGGAAGTCATCTTCTTTCAGGATTAGGCAGAGTTTCTAAATTTCTCCAAAAGGGTTTATACTGGGATGGTCAAAGCTTTCTACTCGCAGTTAAAACAAGTGTCCGACTCTATACTAACTTTTCACATCAGAGGAAATCATATGGTACTAAGCATAAACAGTCTCTCAAACATTGTTCATGCACCAGATGAAGACATTAGATGTTTCTTAGAGGCAACTAGTTCATAAATCTTAGTGTCTCTACCGAGGAAGTATTAAGAACCCTAAGTGACTCTTCCAAACATCACCCAGGTAAAATATCCACTGTAATACTAAACTTAAAGGCTTGACAAGCCTTCACCCTCATTCATTTCTCCATCTTACCACGATTAGGAAGCACCAACCTACTAGTAGGAATGGATTGCATGCTGCTGTATTGCCTTTTGGCAAAAAGAAAAGTCAACATGCCCAGACTAATCTTCAAACACATGCTGAATGCCATTTCATCAAAAAGAAATGCCTCTGTCCCGTATGGTATTCTACTAATGAAGGTGTTTGAATACCTAAATTATCCCCTTGAAGATGAATAGTGCAAAAACATGGAAGGTACCTCTTACTTCTCCATCTCTTTTCAAATCTCAAAAAGATCCACAGGTGTTGCCACCATTGGGGCTACTAGACAAAGTCTAAGGCTAAGGGATGCAATCATTGAAAAAGCCGCAGCAAAAGCAGAAAGAAAAAAAGGAAAAAGAAAACTAATCGTCATTGAAGATGATTTGAAGGAAAATGAGAAATATTCTCCTCTCTCACCCACAAACTCATGAGGGGAAGCTAGATCTGAAACTCCTGAAAATGAACATGTCATCAGGACTATGCCTAGGAAAGGAAAAACCTATTCCTTTGAATCTTACGACTCAAAAGGAACATTTTCTATAGGAACCCAACACAAGGAAACTACTCCTCTGCCAGCAAAAACCTCTTCAAGAAGAACTATTGCTCAAAATGATGATCTGTCACCAAGCCAACCACCTTCAACAGCACAATCGAAATACTCAAATACTCAGTTGTTATTACAAGGGCAATAAATTACAAATAATAGTTTGGAGAGATTGGAAGCTCAATCAATAAGACACAAAGATCTTTTGATGGAGATTCTCCATGAAATAAAATGTCAAGGCTAATAATCTAACTTACTCCTCCCCTATATGTTCTCTTTTGATGATGAAAAAAGGGGAAGAAGAGGAAAGTTGAAGAAAATCTATGCAAACATTCAAGGGGAGTTATGCTGAGGGGGAGCCCAAAATCATTTCATAAAACATGTTTTTGTTTTCCTGTTTCTCCTAAACTTAGTTACAATATTTTGAATATTATCTTAAATGCAATACTTATTATCTATTATGTTTTATGACTGTGTCTAGTCTTTTATCATAAATAATTATCTTATGCTCTGATACTTATTAATGCCTTATCCATCATGCTTATGCTTATGCTTATGCCTTTTTATGATTGTGTCTAGTCTTTTATACTCTGATACATAAATAATTATCTTATACTCTGATACTTATCAATCCCTTATCCATCATGCTTATGCTTATGCTTATGCCTACTCGCTTACACATCTATCTCTAACACTGATTGATTTTTTTTTTTAAGCCTTAGTACATATTCAATGTCTATATCATTATGCATAGCTAATCATATAGTATGACTGAAAACGTGTGACTCAAATGTGTATTCTCTGTCTTGCCTAATCATCAACATGCAAATATAGTCAATTCACACACATATCCATGATTAGGTATAGCCTGATTTCATTTGAGTATCCTTGATATGTATGATATGCTTAATATGGTATCAACACATCATTATCTACTACTCACTTAAGATGTGCTTAATGTGCACTGCTTAACCTGTTCAAAATTGGTTATGTATATCTTGTTTCTGATGGTCTTCAGAAACCTATCCTTTCCATGCCTTAACATCACTAAAATCCATTAAGAAGAATTAAAATCTTTCTTAAGTGTGTTACGATTACATTGCAAATGATGTGTTACAATGTAATCATAATTGAATCGGTAAGCGAGCTGACATCGAAAAACATGAGCAATATGTTATATTTTGAGTAAATATGTATTAGTTAACAAAATCTAGTTTTGTAAAAGAATTTCAAAAGTCATTTCATTCTCTGAAACTCATAAAGTTTTCTGGCTCATGAAAATAGGCTCACAAAACATAATGCTTGATAAAGCTGAAATGAATTACTGTTTGAGCTTCAGAAACCTCATATTGAATTTCTCCAATATCATTGATAACAAGGTTTCTCTGGGCATCAGAAACTTTATTCGTATCTCTTTTCTCTCATCATGCTCAAAAAGTTTTTATCATTAGTGTAATGCCCCGATTTTTCTGTTTGAGTGAAAATGACCGAAATTCCCCTGAGGTCATTTTTACTAGGAATTCGAGGATGGCTGACCTAGCGGTCCTCGAAGGGTCAACTCAATGTCTGAAAGGGATTACACATGTTGTGATTGATAGCAGAGATGAAAATCTCGATTTCCGAACTTTCGACTCAAAATGACCAAAATGTCCCTATAGCGTTTTGCGCGGGTATGAATGTCGTTTGAGCCCGAAATCTTTCTCAGGAGTTCGGTGTAACGCCCCAGTTTTTTTTTCTGTTTGAGCACAAATGACTGAAATGCCCTTGAGGTCATTGTTACGTGGAAATTCGAGGATGGCCAACCCGGCAGTCCTCGAATGGTCAGCTCAATGTTTGAAGAGGGTTATATATGCTGTGATTGATAGCTGAGATGAAAATATCATTTTCTGAACTTTTGGCTCAAAATGATCAAAATACCCTTATAGTGTTTTATGCGGGTATTAGTGCCGTTTGAGCCCGGAATCTCTCCCGAGAGTTCAGAATGTTAATTATATGTGCTTGATGATATTTATTTTGATCCGAGTGGTCCCAGTCAGTGTTTGTGTAAAATTATGATTTTACCCCTTGAATAGTGTTTTTTAGCCTAATAATATAATTAAGCAAACCTAAGCAATATTAGGCTCTAATCGAAGATTAATTAATTTCGATAATTAATCTTGAGTCAAAATAATTTATTAAGGTTAATTAAAACCTAAAATTGCTTAGATTAAACTTAAATCTCTTTTTAAATCAAGATTCTATGTCATGGAATCTTGAATAGTTTTTTCTCTCTCCAATTTCTTAAATTAAGAAATTGTGTCTACAATTATTTACATCATAAAATGAGTTTTGATTTTGCTAATGAAGCAAGACCACTCCAAATCATGTCCCAATATTCTTAATTACCCATTTCTTTACCTAAACACTTACTTACAAACTCCTAACTAAAAGCTTAATCAAAGAAACACCTAAACACATCACTAAACCATAATTAGATGAAACAAATCTCTTCCCCCATGGCTTAATAGAACCAACCACTCTCCCTCCCCATATTCTTCACATGTTGAAATTGTTGCACACAAAGACCATGCTTTGAGCCATGCCTTGGACCATACTTCACCATGTTTGCCCATACTCACCACCATGCTTCACCATGCCTTCATGAAACAATCTCTCACCTCATGGAACATGAGGAAGGCCTCGGCAACCCCCCCATTCATCCACCATTTGTTTTGTTTTCCTATAAATACCTTGCCTGGATGAACTTGGTCACACTTTAGATCATTTGCTAAGTGTAAGTTTCCAAGAGCATTCTTCCAATTCTCACATTTCCTCTCAAGTTCAAAGAGTTCTCTTCATCTTCATCTTCTTCATCCTTTTCATAGAATCATCCTCTTGCAACCTCAAACCACCACACCACCACCATAAATCATCATTCAAACACCAAAGTTTCCATTCTCAAACACAAGCTCACACAAAACACCTTTCCTTCCTCTTTCCTTGCTCTGGGCCGAATCATCATCACCATCTTGGAGAGGAATTTTTCTTCTCATCTCTTCACAAGATCAAGCTCCTTTTTCCTTCCTAAGAAAAAAACACCACTTGTTAGGGGTTTTGTTTTCAAAAGTTTTTCCTTTTATATTGATGTTTTGATATGAAAAGTGCTAGTTTCTCTTGGTTCAAACTTTTTCCTCTCATTTTGACTTTTTGGGTATGGAACTTGGTTTGAAAGGAAAATCTTTAGCTTGATGATGAGGTTTCAAGATAATAATCTTGTGGTTAACATTTGAGAAACCTCTAAAGCTTGAAATTTGTTCTTGATCTTGAAGCATTTTGGTTTTTCCTTTCTTTCTCTTTCCTTCATGATTTTGCTTTCTTTCCTTTTCTTATTACAAGTTTGATAAAAATATGAGGTAGCTCACTAAAAGTCTTACTTAAGAACATATATCACTTAGTTTTCAAAAAGCCCAAAGCTTACTCTTGTCAACCTTAAAGTTGGCCGGCACGTTCTAAAGTTCACTCTAGATGGGAGCTCTTGGGCATAAAATAAAGAATATGGTGTAGTTTTCTTTATACTTTGTTTCAATAAATGTTGTTATCTATTTTGATCTCTTAGTTAATTTTCCTTGAGCTTGATGATGATGTTCAAACCATGTGGTTCTTTGAAACCATGGTACAAAGAACTCTAAAGCTCACTTTGTCTTGTTAGATAAGTGTTGGGTTGAGGTTATTGTTGTTCCTTTAAAGTCTTGTATGAGCTCTAGTTAAGATAAAGTGAACTTGCATACTCGTGTCTATATTTCAAGTCATCACTTAAACTTTAAAGATAATAATAAGCTTGCATCTCATATTTATTTTTATGCTCTCACTTTATTTTAAAGAGTAAAACAAAGTGCATAGCATGTTTAAGTTTATGTCATCACCTAAAGAACCTGGAGCTTGAGACTTGCCCTTTTATCTCAAGTAAAGTTTGGAAAATGGAAGCATTTTATGAATGTTATTTTCGGTCATGTGATGGTAATGGACTTAGTATAAGTTTCATCTAGTCACAAGTGCCAATAACCTATGTCTTAGGATTTTCTTAAGCATAGGTGAACTTAAAGAATGTTATAAATATGTTTTATGTTTTAAAATCTCAACCATGGACAAATTAAAATAGCTACTGCCTTTACTTATGTTTTTATGATTTTAATGAAATAAATTAGCTTCTAAAAGAGTTTTGAGGTTCTAAAATGATTCCAAGAGAAAACTAGTAACTTATATGCATTTGAAATGTGATTTTATGAGATTATGTGATTTACATGTTTCGGCCACTGCCCTGGATTTATGGCCACTGTATGATGCTGTTTTATTGAGTTAGAATGTGTAAAAATTATGTTTGAGTAAAGCAAAAATTATTTGGTGAGTGTTAGGTGTAACACCCTAAAATTTATATAAAAATTTATTTGAGTTTTTCTAGTTATAATTTCAAAAATCTGATAGACATAGAAATTATAGGAACGATCCAATGAATCTGTAAAAAAAAAAAAAAAACATGAATAGTAACTTGTGGGTCCCGCAAGCCTGCCGGGACTGCCGAAACCCTAGAATTAGGGCTCGGAGATGCCCAAAATTGAGAAATTATAAGATTAAGGTTAGAAATGGGTAGGAATAAAGATTTTATATCTAGAATTAATTTTTGAGCAATATTTGATTTCCCAGGTACACTGTTTTACCCGTTCGATAGAATTTTGGTGTGCAATTTTTACACCGAAAGAAAGTTTAATCTTTAAGACTTGGATAATGTATATCCACTTTGACTAAATGAAAGGCTAAGATTTAATCTTGTAAAGCAAGATTAAATCCTAGCCATTCATCATATTTTCTTTTTGAGGAATTAGACTTTTATTACATCATAATTACACAACCTAATTTAATTTCATTAAAAGGCCACAAATCTTCTCCACCAAGATTGCATTTCTCAGCCAGCAAAGGGGTTAGACCAAAAACCTCCATTTTCATTTCCTTGAGAGCTCAAGCTTGCTTTCAAAGCCCATAAACACTAGCCTACAGTTGTTGAAACTTCAAAGTTCCTTTACAAAACTTGTTTTACACCTCAAACTCTACAAATCTAACCAATTGAAATTTCAATTCCTCACCTTGTGTAACGCCCCGATTTTTCTGCTAGAGTGAAAATGACCAAAATGCCTCTAAGGTCATTTTCAGCTCGGAATTCGAGGAAAGCCGATATGGCAGTGCTCGAAGGGCAAACTCAATGTTGAAAGGGGATTAGATGACCTATGTACCTTTCCGGGATCGAAAATCTCATTTTTCGAGTTTTCAGGTCAAAATGACCAAAACACCCCTACGGTGTTTTACCTGTTTGCAAGTGCCGGATGAACCCGAAACTTCTGCAGATGGTTTTAAAAGGCGTTTTTATGTATTCTATGACCTCAGTTTTAATTATAGAGGTCTCGGGCAAAATTAGTGCAAAATTACGATTTTGCCCCTAGATTCGTGTTTTTACGCTTAATCGCGTGATTAAGCAAACCTAAGCAATATTAGGCTCTAATCGAAGATTAATTAATTTCCATAATTAATCTAAGGTCAAAATAATTTATTAAAGTTTATTAGAACCTAATAATGCTTGATTACACCTTGAAATCTTATTTTAATTTCAAGATTTCTAGTCATGGAATCTTGAATAGTGTTTCCTCTCTCCAATTCCTTAAATCATGGAATTGTATTACACATTGTTTATTCATAAATGAGTTTAAAATTCTTTAATGATATATGAGCACTCCTAATCTTATCATAAAACCCCTAAATCTCATTCTTAGTTACCTAAACTTAAGCTTAATTACTCCTAACATTATACCTAAGCTAACCTACACTTAAACCCACCATTAACACTCAATTACATGATCAAACCTTACCTTCTCTGCTGCCCTGGTCTGGCTGAAGCTTCCCTCCCTCCATATGCATCACATGTTCAATTTTCTAACACTCCAAAGTCATACCTCAAGTCACATATACCATACTTTGTCATATTTTCCAAGTAAATAACCAATTGAAATAAATCATTTTCCACATTTATTTGTGGCTGAAAAGCTTCCAGCCATGTTGAGTTTCTAGAACGTTTATTTCTTGCAAAATTAAAAGAAAAGCTCACTCAAAAACCCATGCTTCAAGCCTTACTTTGTGTCATGAACTCCATACTTCAAACCATGCTTCTAGGACACAATCAAAGAGATATTTTTCTCTCCCTTTTTCCTCCAATGCTATGGCCACTCCCCCCTTGGTGAGCCCATGGTTTTGTTTTTCTATAAATAGGATGCTTGTGATAGCTTAGTTGCACCTTGAAGCATTTGCTAAGTTTAGAATTCTAGAGTTAGTTTGCTAGTTCTTTTCTTTTCTCTCAAAGTTCCAAGAGTTCTTTCTCTTCATCTTCATCCTCTCTTCACATTATCACCTCACCACTTCAATCCACCATAGCATAACCTTAGATCATCATCAAATCTCTTAAACACTAAACCTCAAACACAAGCTTCCTCAAAACACATATCCTTTCCTTTTCTTTCTCTTTGGCCGAAGCCATCACACCACCTTAGGAGGAGTTGCTCTTCTCATTTTCCTTTTCAAGTTCAAGCTTTCATCTTCATCACTTGGTAGGGATTTGCTTTTCACACTTGTTTTGCTCAAGAATGTGTTTTTCTCTAGTTTCCTCTTGGATTCTTTTTGAACTTTCCTTTGTTTTTCTTTTTTCTTTTTTTTTTCATTTCGGCCTCTTGGCCTTGTTTATGAGCATGATAGCTTGATGATGAGAGTTTCTAGATGATGACCTTGTGATAATCTCAAAGAAACCTCTAAAGCTTGAGTTTTTCCTTTGTTTAAGCTTCATTATCTAACTTATGTGATTTCAACTCAAGAAACCTTTTTATTTTCCTTGCACATTTTGATTTCGGTTTCCTTGTTTCCTTTCTTTAATATTTCGATCTCTATTTCCTTTTGATCTTTATGGTTTCATTTGTTTAAGAAAGTTTTGTTTGAGCTTGATGATGATGATTCAAGAACCTCATAGTTCCTTTGAGAACTTGGTTCAAGAACTCTAAAGCTCTCTTTGTAATGAGATATGTGTTGGGTTGTTATCTTGTTAAAGTCTTAAATGAGCTCTAGCTAATCGTAAAATGAACCTTGCATCATGTTTACTTTTATGCCTTGCACATCATGTTTATTTTCCTTGCTATCACTAAGTACCAAGATAATAAAGGAACTTACATTATCATGTTTATATTTCAACCTATGCATTATAATGTTTACATTTCAAGTTCTCACCTAAATATCAAAGATAATAATATGATGCATCTCATATTTATTTTATGCTCTCACTTTACTTTCTAATAAAAGCTAAAACAAGTGCATAAGCATGTTTATCTTTATGCCATCACTTTAATGAACATAGAGCTCAAAGACTTGCCTATTGTTGTCTCAAACAAAGGTCTAAAATAATTATTTTCCATAGTTGAGATTTCGGCCCTAAGAGGTTTTAAGTTTTCCAAGTGTTAAAAATATGTTTCATAAATTTTCTAAGCTTATATGAGTATAAGGAATATGTAGAACTAAGTTTTATGAATTTAGGACCTCTTGAGATGAAAATGATTTAGCTACTACCCTCTCAAGTATTTTTATGTTTTTAAAGGATAAAAGTGTTTATAAATGAGTTTTGAAAGTTCTAAAAAGGTTACAAGAGAAACTAGTATTCTATGTACTTAAAAAAAAAATTGTGTTCTATGCCTTTTATGGAGATGCACATTTCGGTTTTGCCTTGTCATTTATGGCCACTGTATGTGTTGTTTTAATGATGATAATATGCTTATGTTTGAGTAAAAATAATGCTAAGACTCATATGTGAAAGATAGGATAGGTTAGAGACTAGAAAAGAATTAATTTGAGAGTTTTAGATCCCTTAATTATTGAATTTTCTGGATTCTGTCCAGCAAGGATTAGATTTGATAATCATGGTTTTAAATTAGTTTAAATGTGTAGGAACGACTCATAATTGGTTTAGGACTTGATCTTGATGCCTTAGGAGAAAGCTAGACTTAGAAAGGGTCATTATTGTGACTCCTAGGAACCCGTAAAGTTAGGATTATAAATTCTGCATCCTTGAGGTTTAGAGATGTTCTTGATCATAGTGTGAGGTGAGAAATACTTAGTTATAACCTCATAGGTACCCAAGAGATTAGGTTTGATGATTAATAACTTAGAATGTGAGTTAAGGACTTTAAGGGTCAATGCATAAGACATTAAAAAGTCTTGAGTTTTTATGATGCTTAATTTATGTAAATATGATATATGATACATGAGCTTTATCTATGATGAGTTTGATGTATATGCTGTGAAGAAGTTCTTACATGATTAGAATGATTATGTGATGATGTATGTGCTATGAAAAAGTTTTATATGAATGCGTGATAACGTGATGATGTATATACTATGAAGAAGTTTTATATGATGATATGCTATACCTCATAAGAAATGTTTGTATGTCCTATATGTTTTCATGGCATAAGCAAATTTGAGGAAATTCGGTCTCACCGTCATCTTTGCCAATTTCCATCAAATTTGAGGAACTTAGAAAAAGGTCTTTTTGAAAATCATGAGAACTTAAATGTGACACAACACTGAGATGCCTTCTTGGGTGACACAGGTTTAGCCGAGCACCCCCAAGAAAACAAATCCGTGAAGGTATTGACACAGAGCTTGCCAAAGCGGACAATACTACTATGTACTAGTTGCTAGTAGAGCGTTTCAAAGAGAAAATGACCCTAAGAGGTGATCCTTAATTTGCCCCCTAGCCCGTACTTTAAGTCGGGATTATGTATGTTACGCTTATCATAAAATAAGTAAGAGCTAGTGACGACTAGTTAAGGTATGAGCTCATAACCTAGAGATGTTTTAGGGTGGTCCCATGAGATAAAGTTAAAATTGAAATGTCACATATGCTATGAAAAACCAAGAAAGTTATTATGAGATTTATACCTATCAACTTATGCCACTATTATAACGTTTTTGTGATTTTGTTGATTAGTTTATCCTCATGATGCATTCATGTCTTAATATATTCCATGCTTAGTCATAAGACGTATTGTAAAATATGACGGACCTTGGATAACTAATGCTTTAGAAAACTAACTTAAAAGGAGTTTATACGTATACACACCTTTTTAGAAATAAAACCCATGGTTCCTGAGGATGTGATTACGTCACTTAGTTAGGGATTGCCCTACTGAGAATTCTTTTAGAAGATTCTTATTCCCTCTATCTTTTCTTCCGTCATATCTTCAGATGGCGACTTTCGTACTCTTCATTGACACCCCAACGTGGGAGCTGCACCATGACCCAGCACTCGGGTCATACCATTTTGAGGGTCACTGCACAGTCAGAGTATTCATGTTTATGGGACGACCCTTCTCACACCCAGTACGGAGCTACCGCTTCACCTCGACTGCCCCCTACCATCATAACACGATTTTCGAGCGAGCTAGACCACACGACGAGCAGATCCTCCGCATGCAGCCCGAGGCGTCAGTCGTACGTGACTACCCAGAGGACGTGCCCTGAACTCAGTATTCGGAGACAGATCCATCAGAGGACTCGCCCTCGCACATGTACAGTTGGAGCTCCAGTCCCACTCCCCCACCGATGAGAGCCGGGAGTGAGGAGACGGTGGTTCAGCCGAGGTTGGCTCGTAGGCCATCCATGCGCCCTCGCCGCGGTGGACATGCTCCAATGATCCGCACGACCACTCCCGCCGAGATCCGCCAGTGGATCGATTCTACCCCTCAGTACTCAGACCAGCAGGAGTAGGTGCATAGGATGGGTAGTAGCTAGTGCACACACGCCACATAGTTGAGGACAAACCTTCTTTTGTATATGAGGTTGTCTACTCTAGGTGCACATAGGTATGGGTGTTGCTTTTATGATTTCCTTGTATTTGCTTTTCAGTTGTATTTCGTTCTTCTATGTACCGAATAGTCCTGCCTTTTTGGTAGGCACATTTATATATATATATATATATATATATATATATTTAGTTGATGTATCCATGTTATTAATGTGCCTTATCGTACTTTGCTCTTATGACTTGTAAGAATTTCCTGTTCAAAGAATCATGCGTGGCTCTCACTTTGGTTTTAATTCCAAAAAGAAAAATTTTACCCATATTTCCACTAAGTATTTTCAAAGTAAAAGATGAAACCAAGAGGTAATATTTTAAGGATTTTACCCATATATATATATATATATTTAGTTGATGTATCCATGTTATTAATGTGCCTTATCGTACTTTGCTCTTATGACTTGTAAGAATTTCCTATTCAAAGAATCATGCGTGGCTCTCACTTTGGTTTTAATTCCAAAAAGAAAAATTTTACCCATATTTCCACTAAGTATTTTCAAAGTAAAAGATGAAACCAAGAGGTAATATTTTAAGGATTAACCTAAATACATACTAGTAGTATTAGGTTAAGATTTAGGGTGTTACACCTTGATACCTCATAGCTCACTGATTAAGGAAGGTTTTATAGCTGTTTTGGTGGCCTCAAAGTGAGCAAGATCACTCATGAAACATCCTTGAAGCCAAGACCCTTAAAGCCACTCAAGTAGGGTTTTTCTTTGGCCTTTTTCCTTCAAAATTATTTCTGATAATTGCTGATGGGTATTGGTCCGAAATTTCTAGTTATATTTTATAATAATATGTTGATATTGATGTGTTAATTTTGGTGGAGTGTTTGAATGAGGTTAAATAATGATTTTTGTCAAAAAGAAGTTTTGGCTAGGCTGCTGGATTTTCAGATTTCAATAGAACAGAATTTGTTCACGAATTTTTTGGCTTATTTATAGTCATTTTTATTAGCTATAAAAATTATATGTTGAATTTAACATCATAAGGAAACTCTGATAATTTTCGTGGTTCATGATAAGGAGATTTACTACCTAACAAAAATCATAAACCAAGAGTCTAACTATGCTGCCTGGATTGTGGGAACTGAAGCTCTAATTTTGTATAATTTTGTTACCATAGCAAAAGGTTGAATTATCATTTGAAATTTTTACAGATTTTTAATAACATCTTGAAGTGTAACTGTGATTTTTATTTTGAGTTGATTCTATCATTTTCTAAATTTAAAAATTATGGAATCCCTGTTTTGAGCTGTGAAAAAGTGGTTCCTGACCACTAAACTTGTATAATTTAGTTAACATGGTTAGGGAACTCCAATTGATATGAAAATGTTACAGGGTATTTTTGACATATGAAGGTATCACAAGTAATTTTTGTGGCTCTTGAATTGGTTATTTGATAGAGAAATTAAATGTTGCCATTGGAATGATAAATCTGCCAAGGTGCTGGAAAGATGAGAATGTCTTAAACTAATGATAAAATGACATTTAGTCCAAGTATATGTTATATGAATGCATGCTAGCTACTTTAAAGAATTTTTTTATGAGACATGATTAGAATCATATTGGGAATAATGCCTATATGTGTCCTATGCATGCATTCATAGGTAGTAAAGTGAATGATGCATTTAATTAAGTTGTATAGCCATAAGTAAAGACATATGATCCTTTCGACTTGTCGAGGGCAAATGGAGTGACATATGATCCTTTCAACTTTGTCAATGGCAAATAGAGTGATATATGATCCTTTCGACTTTGTCGAAGGCAAATAGAGTGGGATGTGATCTTTTTGACTGTGTCAAGGGCAAATAGAGTGAGATGTGATCCTTTTGACTTGTTAAGGGCAAATAAAGAGATATGAGATTCATTTCAATTTAGTAAGGGCAATTTCAACTAAGTTCACTACATTTAGCATATGCCTGATCATGTTATTTTTAAAAGTTTGACTAGAATGATTTACTATGTGTGCGAGCTTTATTATATATATGCATTAAGTGATTGATCATTAAAAACTACCCACTTCGGAAGTATGATTTAGAACTTTAAAAATGAACTTTGAAATATGTTGCATGCTCACATTTTCTTAATAAACCGAAGTGGCTGGGATGATGACGATGACATTAATTTCAGTGTATGTTTTATGGAATGCATTACTGAGAATTTTAGAATTCTCACCCCTATGTTTGTGTGTTCCCGTGTCATCTCCAGGTCGAACCATAGGACTATGAGGTTGCTTCACCAAAGAACTCAGAACTGCAATAGTGTAGTGTTTAATACTTTGATTATGCTATACTTAATGGAATGAATATGTATGTAAATGTAATGTAAAGTGGATATGTATTAAAGCTCATAGTAGAGCTTCCTTTTGTACTTGACGTTATATCAAATAAATGTTTTGTATCTTCGCTATATCTTTGCTATATATTTTGATTGAATTACGCTAGTTAGTACACGAACCCATCGAATTTGCTATAGTTATTTAAGAAAGGTCCGCTAATTAAAAAGTAACAACTCTCGATTACGATGTCATGACTTAAGGATAACATTGTACTTGGGAGCGTGTTACATTAGGAACAACTAGTAAGTAAAAATGATGTAAAATGTGAGTTTTAGAACCCTTAAAAACTAAAATTTTAGATTATATTCCAGCATAATTAAACTTAGTAAAAATGGTTTATAATTCGTATAAATGTGTAGGAATCCCTCATAATTGGTTTAGGAATTGACTATAGCACCTTAGGCAAAACTGAAACTTAGAAAGGGTCAAAGTTCTGACTCCTAGACATCCGTATTTGTGAATTATAGATTCAGCCCATTTTGCACTATGTTGTTGGTATTGATCATAATCATAATAATTAGTAAGAATTATTGGTAATGATCCCCTAGGTGCATAAAAGATTAAGAACGAATATTAGATTAATCAGATTTTAAACTTATGACCCGAAAGGATTAAAGGTGTGAGACGCTAGAGAATAATGACATAGTAATTTTATTAATTCAAGTTATGGTATGTTGATGCATGTGCTATGATGGATATGTTTATACGACTCTAGTGATTTACTCTGATTGTTGAATTAAATGAGAAAGTACATGCTTTACGGGTTTATGTGGCATAAAGCAAATTTGAGGAAATTTGGTGTACAACTGTTATGCTACCGAATTTCCGTCAAATTTGAAGACTTAAGAAAGTTTTTGAAAACTTCATGAGATTTTAAATGTGACATAGTACTGAGACGTATTTCTCTCGCTCTGGTGCGGAAAAGGCAAATCCATGAGGGTATTGACATTGAGCTTGTCAAAGTGAACAATTCACTATGCACTAGATGCCAGTAGAGCATTTCAAAGAGGAAAACAATCCGATGGACTCCCCGAATTAAAGGTTATGATAAGTGATCCTTATGCCCCCTAGCCGTACTCTAGAAGTCGGGATTTATTATGTTTATGCTTATCATAGGATAAGTAAGAACTAGTGATGACTAGGTAAGGTATGAGCTCATAACCTAGAGATGTTTTAGGGTGGTCCCATGATGCAAAGTTCGATGTTTTAATGCGACACAGTTAAGAAAAGAGAAAGAGTTTCACATGAGAAGTTATATGCCATATGTTGATGTTTCTTGATGTTGTGTTCTATTGATTGCTTACATAATGTATTACCATGCATTCACGCTTTGCTATGTTGCATACACGACATTAAGATGCATTCTAAATGAACGAACCTTGGATAATTATGTTTAAAACCTAATAATGAACTTTATGCATGTTCATCTTTTCAAAATAAACCCAAGGTTCCTCAGAATGTTGATGACGTCGCTTAGATCGGAGGTTACCCTACTAAGATTCTGTAGTAAGATTCTCACTCCCTCTCTCTCTTTCTTTCTGTTACATCTTCAGAGACCGATAGCGTCGTTCATGATTTTTGTTGATACGCCAGTCTGAGAGTGCATTACGACCCGGACCACTGTTCCTACCACTTCGACGGTCGATGTGCCGTACGTATTTTTACGTACACGGGACGTCCTTTTGCATACCCGGTGTCCAGCTTCAGATTGACTCCCACTTCTCCCTATGGCAATGACCTAACCTTTGAGTGCACCCGCCCCTGCGATGAGGAAACTCATTGTGCTCGCCCGTCCACCTCGGTTGTACGCGATTACCCTAAGTATGTTCCCCGCACGATGTGATCAAAGACCGATCCATCCGAGGACTCCCCTAATTATATATACTTGGAGGGTTATGCCCCGACGGTACCTATGGATGTTAGCAGAGGCAGTGAGGGCACAGTGACCCAGCCCCGCCTAGCTTGGCATCCGGAGATGCACCCACATCGTGGAGACCATGGCCGTCCCCCGTTCTGTCTGCCGATGCTTGAGGAGCTCGCGCAGTTCATTGGGTACATACCCCCATCGCCGGAGGACCAGCGCTGCCTGTAGATTCTGATGGAGTAGCCCGTGCCCGAGCTATCATGAGGATCCCCTTTTATGTAGTATCTTTTATTAGGGGCATTTTGGTTTAACATTCGTAGGACTAGTGTGAGGGACCTGTAGTTGGCTTCATTTCGACATTCCCTGTACTTTCTGTTTCCATGCATTTTCATGCTTTCCCTGTATTTACTGCTTTATGTATTTTCTTTCTTTTATTTTCCATGTATTGAAAACTCAACCCATTATATATATGTATGTGTGTGTGTGTGTATATATATATATGTGTGTGTGCCTGTGCGTTTGACCTGTTTACTCTGTTTGTGTTTACATGCTCGATTTATGGTGTAATATCCAAAATATGAAATTCGATGGTATATAATTTATTATTACTATCGGTATTATTATATTATTACTTCAAAGGTAATTATATAGGTTATATTAGTTTATACTCACACATACACACACACACACACACACACACACACACACACACACATATATATATATATATATATATATATATGAAATGCATGGACCATGCCCTGCCAAAGTCTTTATTATAATAATAATAATTATTATTATATTATAAATATATGTAATAGTGCGCAAAGCATCAGCATGTGTAGCGCTAAGTATTATTATTATTATATGATAAATATATATATTATAAATAAAAGGAACAAGTCACAGAGCTATGCGCTTGCTCAGGCTCTATTTACGGTTTCATTTTTCAATTTTTCACACACACACACACACACACACACACACAAACTATATATATATATATATAAAAGGTAACGAGGAATAGAGCAGTGGGGGACAGCCCCGTTTCTTCGCTTTGATCCGTTAGGATGCTCAAGCTTCAAATGAAGTGATAACATGTATGACGCTAGTATGTTCCTTCAATGCTATGACTTTGTTTGACCCGAGGTCCACCTACTCTTATGTGTCCCCGTTCTTTGCTGTACGGTTCGGGAGATTCCCTGAGGATCTTAAGTAGTCATTTTTAGTTGGGGTACCTTCGGGAGAGCCCATCCTTATTAAGACAGTGTATAGATCGTGCGGAGTCAAAGTTGGTGACATAGAAGCACTAGCAGATTTGAAAGTGTTGGACATGTCTGACTTTGACGTTATTCTGGGTATGGATTGGTTAGCTCCATGCCATGCCAATGTAAATTGTTATAGCAAAGTGGTGAGGTTTGAAGTCCCAGGTGTTGAACCCAAAATGTTTCAGGGTATAAGGTGTTTGACACCGATGAGCTTGATATCAGCTATGAGTGCACTACGGTTGATGGATAGAGGTAGTTATGGGTTTTTAGCTGCAGTCAGGGATGTAGCGGAGAGATACCAAGTTTGGACGCAGTGGCTAATGAGTTTCCAAATGTGTTTCTAGATGATTTGCCGGGTATGCCATCAGAGAACGAAATAGAGTTTGGGATAGAGCTTGAGCCAGAAGTTAGGCCCATCTCTATACCCCCATATCGCATGGCTCCAGCAGAGTTAAGGGAATTGAAAGAGCAGTTACAGGAGTTGTTGGACAAGGGGTTTATTCGGCCAAGTACTTCTCCATGGGGTGCCCTAGTATTATTTGTCAAGAAGAAGGATGGTTTGATGAGAATGTGTATAGATTATAGGCAGTTAAACAAGGTGATGATCAAGAACCGGTACCCATTGCCTCGTATTGATGATCTTTTTGACCAGCTTCAGGGAGCAACATGTTTTTCCAAGATTGACCTTCGATCTGGTTACCATCAGCTGAAGATTAAGGATGAAGATATATCCAAAACGGCCTTCAGGACTCACTATGGACATTATGAGTTTCTAGTGATGTCCTTTCGGTTGACTAATACCCTAGCAGCTTTCATGGATTTAATGAATAGGGTGTTTAAGCCATTTTTGGACCAGTTTGTGATTGTCTTCATTGATGACATTTTAGTATATTCCAGGAGTAAAAAGGAACATGAGCAACATTTGAAGATAGTTCTACAGACTTTGAGGGAGAATCAGTTGTACGCCAAGTTCTCCAAGTGTGAGTTCTGGCTAGATCAAGTGGCGTTCCTTGGACATATAGTGTCTAAGGATGGTATTTTGGTAGATCCAAAAAAGGTAAAAGCAGTGCAGCAATGGCCTAGACCTACAATAGTTTCAGAAATTCATAGTTTCTTGGGCTTGGCAGGATATTACAGGCGGTTTGTTCAGGACTTTTCCAAGATTGTAGCACCCATGACTAAGTTAACATAGAAGAATGTCATGTTCCAATGCACAGAAAAATGCGAAGAGAGTTTTCAGAAGCTCAAGACATGTCTAACCATAGTGCCAGTTTTGGTGCTACCTTCAGGGACAGGCGGTTTCTCAGTATTCTGTGATGCTTTGAGAGTTGGACTTGGTTGTGTTCTGATATAGCATGGTCGAGTTGTAGCCTATGCATCATAGTAGCTCAAGAAGCATGAACAGAATTACCCCACACATGACTTAGAGATGGCGGAAGTGGTTTTTGCCTTGAAGATTTAGAGGCACTAATTGTATGGAGAGACTTGTGAGATCTTCACAGACCACAAAAGCTTGAAATACATTTTGCAGTAGAAAGATCTGAACCTGAGGCAACGCAGATGGCTTGAGTTGCTAAAGGATTATGACTATACAATCTCATACCACCCAGGGAAGGCGAATGTAGTGGCAGATGCACTGAGTAGGAAGTCAACGGGAAGTTTGGCCCACATAGCACCAGTGAAACAACCGTTAGTGGAGGATATTCTTAATTTGGAAGCTGAAGGAGTTCAATTCAGTCTTAGTTGTAACGCCCCGATTTTCTGTTAAGAGCAAAAATGACCAAAATGCCCCTGAGGTCATTTTCGGCCCGGAATTCAACGAAAGCCGGTCCGGCAATACTCGAAGGGCAAACTCAATGTTGGAAGGGGATTAGATGACTTGTGTCTCTTTCCGGGATCGAAAATCTCATTTTTCGAGTTTTCGGGTCAAAATGACCAAAACACCCCTGCGGTGTTTTACATGTTTGCAAGTGCCGGATGAACCCGAAACTTCTCCAGATAGTTTTAAAAGGCGTTTTTATGTAGACTATGACTTTAGTTTTGGTCCCGGAGGTCCCGGGCGAAATTAGTACGAAATTACGGTTTTGCCCCTAGTTTTGTGTTTTTACGCTTAATCGCGTGATTAAGCAAACCTAAGCAATATTAGGCTCTAATCGAAGGTTAATTAATTTTCATAATTAATCTTGAGTCAAAATAATTTATTAAAGTTGATTAGAACCTAAAAGTGCTTAATTACAACTTAAAATCATATTTTAATTTCAAGACTCCTAGTCATGGAATCTTGAATAGTGTTTTCTCTTTCCAATTCCTTATATCATGGAATTGTGTTACACATTGTTTATTCACAAATGAGTTTTTAATTCTCTAATGATGTATGAGCACTCTTAACCTTGTCATAAAATTCCTAATACTCATACTTAGCTACCTAAACCTAAGCTTAATTATTCCTAACCTTGTACCTAAGCTAATACACATCTAAACCTACCATTAACACTCAATTAGATGATCAAAACTCACCTCCCCCATGCTGTTTGAACCTGGCCAAAGCACTCCTCCCTCCATATGCATCACATGTTCAATTTTTCAACACTCCAAGGCCATACCTCAAGTCACATATACTATACCTTGTCATAACTTTCAATCAAGCTTGATTTTCCAAATGAATAACTAATTAAAATAGCCCATTTTCTCCATTTATTTGTGGCTGGAAAACTTCCAGCCATGACAAGTTTCTAGAAGCCTAATTTCATTCAAAAATTGATAGGAAATTCACTCACATCAAGCCATACTTTGTATCATAGCTTCCATACTTCAAACCATGCTTGAATGACCATGTGTAAGAGATATTTTCTCTTCCTTTCCCTCCAATACCACACGGTTACCCCTCCTCCTTTTTGAGCCTTCATTTGTTTTCATTATCTATAAATACCTTGCTTATTTGAGCTTGCAAACACTTTAGTTCATTTGCACACTTTTAGTTTTCCTAATCTTTCTTGAATTCTTTCTTTTTCTCTCTAAGTTTCAAGAGAGTTTCTTCTTGTTCTTCATCTCCATCTTCATCCTCTCTTCATCTCATAATCATCTCTCAACCTTGAAACACCACCCCACCACCTTAGATCATCATATAAACACCTAAACTTCCATTCTCAAACACAAGCCCACCAAGAACACATTTCCTTTCTTTTCCTCTTCACATGGCTGAAGCCAAATCCACCTCAAGGAGGAGCTCATCATCTTGTTTTCCTTTTTAAAGTTCAAGCTTTGTGTCTTGACTCTAGGTAGGAATGTTTTCCAAACTTTGTTTCTTGAAAAATGAGTTCCTCTAGCTTTCTCTTGGATTTCTTTTGAAACTTTTCTTTGGTTCTTTTCTTTCTTCTCATTTCGGCCATGAGGCCTTGATGAGCACATGATAGCTCAATGATGAGGACTCCTAGATGATGACTATGTGTTCATCTCAAAGGAACCTCTAGAGCTTGAGGTTTTACTTTGCTTAAGTTTCAACTTCATTTTCTAACTCAAACATGATTTTTACTCAAGAAAACCTTTTCTTTTCTTGCTATTTTGGAGTTCGGTTTCCTTGTTTCCTTTTCTTTAATATTTCGGTTCTCCATTTCCTTTTTGATCTTTGAGGTTTTGTTTGTTTAGAAAGTTTGTTTTCTTTGAGCTTGATGATGATGTTCAAGAACCTCATAGTTCCTTTGAGAACTTGGTTCAAGAACTCTAGAGCTCTCTTTGTAATGAGAGATATGTTGGGTTGTTGTTTTGTTGAAGTCTTGGATGAGCTCTAGCTAACCATAAAAATGAACCTTGCATCATGTTTATTTCATGCTTGCACATCATGTTTACTTCCTTTGCTATCACTAAGTATCAAGATAATAAAGGAACTTGCATTATCATATTTATATTTCAAGCTATGCATTATCATGTTTATATTTCAAGTTCTCACTAAATATCAAAGATAATAATAGGTTGCACCTCATATTTATTTTATGCTATCACTTTACTTTCTAATGGAACCTAAAATGAGTGCATGAGCATGTTTATTTTTATGTCATCACTTAAATGAACCTAGAGCTCAAAGACTTGCCCATTGATGTCTCAAACAAAGGTCTAAAAATATTTATTTCCTTTGGTTCATATTTCGGCCCTAAGAGGTTTTGATGTTTCTAAGTATTGAAACTATGTTTCATACTTTTTCTAAGCTTTTATGAGTACAAGGAATATGTAGAACTAAGTTTTATAAATTTAGGACCTCTTGAGACAAAGTAGATTTAGTCACTGCCCTCTTAAATATTTTTATGATTTTAGATGATAAAAATGTTTAGAAATAAGTTTTGAAAGTTTTAAAAAGTTTCCAAGAGAAACTAGTATTTTATGTGCTTTAGAAATTGTGTTTTATGCCTTTATGGAGAATGGTTGTTTCGGTTCTGCCTTGCTATTATTTTCCACTATATGAGCTGTTTTAATGGTGATAATATGCCTATGTTTAAGTATAATTAATGGTAAAGCTCATATGTGAAAGATAAGAGAAGTTAGAAACTAGAAAATAATTAATTTGAGAGTTCTAGATCCTTTAATGTTTGAATTTTCTGGATTCTGTCCAGCAAGGTTTAGTAATCCTAATCATGGATTTAAATTAGTTTAAATGTGTAGGAATGACTCATAAATGGTTTAGAACTTGATCCTGATGCCTTAGGAGCAAATCGGACTTAGAAAGGGTCATTGTTGCGACTCCTAGGTACCCGTAAAGTTAGGATTATGAATTCTGCATCCTTGAGCTTTAGAGATGTTCTTGACCATAGTGTGAGGTGAGAAATACTTAGTTAAGACCTTATAAGTTCTCGAGAGATTAGGTTTGATGATTTATAACTTAGAACGTGAGTTGATGACCTTAAGGGTCAATGCATAAGACACTAAGAAAGTTGTCAAAGCTATGATGTGTTATATAATGAAATGATGTGATGAGATGTTCTTGATGCATAAGAAAATGATTGATGAAAATGTTAAAGTTTATCATAGCATGAGGTTTCATGAGAACATGTTATGTGATTTAGCTTGTGGCAGTTTGAAGGAAATTCGGTCTAACAGCTATTATGCTGTCGAATTTCTGTCAAACCTTAAAGGGTTAAAGAAATGTTTAAAAATACCATATGAATGGAAAACACTGGGTGACACTAGTTTGGCCAAGCACCCCCAGGAGATTTTTATGTGACAAAGCACTGAGACGCGCTTGCCTGGGTGACACCGGTTCGGCCGAGCACCCCCAGGGGAGACAAATCTATGAGGATATGAGTAGATGCAGCCTACCAAAGTGGACAAATTGCTGTGGCCTAGTGCCCGCAAAGTGTTTCAAAGAGGGTATATCCTAAGAGAGGTGATCCCTGCCCCTTACCCATACTTACGAGTCGAGATTATTATTATTTATGTTTCGCTTATTCAGATAAAAAGCAAGAGCTAGTGATGACTAGCTGAGGTATGAGCTCATAACCTAGTTATTTTTAGGGTGGCTTTATGTTACTAAAGTACCATGATTGATGTCACGAAGTTGAGGAATGATCTACTTGAAAGTTACATGCCCTTATGCCACATGGTTTATGATTACATGCTTTGATGTGTTGTTTTATATGCTCAAGTATTGACATGCATCCATGATATAATATGTTGCATTCATAACATCTAGATGCATGCTAAAAGGAATGGACCTTGGATAATTAGTTTGAGAAACCCTAAATTGAACCTTATATGCATGATCACTATTTTATAATTAAACCCAAGGTTCTTGAGGATGTGTAAGACGTAACCCTAGGATAGGAGACTCCTACTGAGATTCTTTAGCAAGAATTCTCACTCCTCTCTCTTTCTTCTTCCGTCACATCTTCAGAAAGCGATGGTGACGTTTATGGTCTTCGTTGACACACCTACTTGGGAGGTTCACTATGACCCGAACCACAGGTCATATCATTTTGAGGGGCAGTGCACCGTGCGAGTCTTCATGTTCATTGGACGTCCCTTTGCACATCCTGTACATAGCTACTGTTTCTCCCCGATGTCACCTTACGATGACGCGATGGTTTTTGAGCGTGCCCGGACGCGAGACGAGAGGATTCTGCGGACGTATACTGGTGGTTCGATGCCTTGAGACTTCCAGGACTACGTGCCTCGATCCCCGAGTTCGGAGGACGACCCATCCGAGGCCCCGCCGACGCACCTGTATAGCGAGAGTTCTGCTCCTACGCCTCAGTTCGTGCACGATGTGAGCGAGGAGACCGTTACGCAGCCGAGGCTAGCGAGGTGAGCCGAGAGGCGCCCCTACCGAGGAGCCCACGCTCAGTCTTCACGTGTTCCCACTCCTGCTGCTCTGCATCCATGGATCGGTTACACTCCACCGTTTCCCACATTCTAGTAGCTAACGTCGTAGGGGAGGCTTAGTGCACACACCACATGTAGAGTGGATAAACCTTCTTTTGTTCTTGAGGTTATCCACCATAGGTGCACTCGGGTAGTTATGGTTTATTTCTGCTTTCTTGTTTTCTATTGTATTTTCTTTCCCGTTGTATTACAGGCTCTACCCGTCTCCATGAGGGTAGGACTACTTATGTACCTTAATTATGATATTAATAAAGTGTTTCCTTTACTATCATGATTATTTTTCTTTGGTTGTGTGCTTTACTTTATGAATTTTGATAATTGTTACGCGTGCTTTATGTTTCTGTCGTTCGACTAGTCAAGTTCGTGGCTCTCACTTTGTTTATGTTTTCAAAAAGAAAAATTTACCCGTAATTTCCGCTAAGTATTTTATTAAAAAGTTGATACTAAGAAGTAATAACCTAATGATTAGCCTAATATGTTCTAGAGTATTGGGTTAAAAATTAAGGTGTTACATTAGTGATATAGGCGTCTTTCTAGCTCACATAAGAGCTCAGTCAACCTTGGTGGGAAAGATAAAGGCACAACAGGGTGAAGATCCAAAGCTAGCTAAGTTGGTTGTGGATGTTCATAAGGGTGACAATGCAGAGTTCTCAGTTGATGTTGAGGGTGTGTTGCACTTTGAGAATCGTTTGTGTATGCCCACAGTGGGTGAGCTAAGGAGGAAAGTGATGGAGGAAGCCCATAGTGCAGCATACTCTGTGCATCCAGGATCAGCTAAGATGTATCAAGATCTCAAACAACTGTTTTGGTAGAATGGTGTGAAGAGAGATGTTGTTGACTTTGTAGCTAGATGCTTGGTGTGCCAGCAAGTCAAGGCTGAGCACCACAGGCCAGCAGGGTTACTCTAGCAAATAGATATTCTAGAGTGGAAGTGGGAAAGGATAACCATGGATTTCATAGTCGGGTTACCTCGGACCACCAAGGGGTTTGACTCCATATGGGTGATAGTAGACAGGATGACTAAGTTAGCACATTTCTTGCCAGTAAAGACCACATTCAATGCAGCAGAGTATGCCCAGTTGTACATTGACGAGATAGTCAGACTTCACGGTGTCCCAGTATCTATCATATTAGATAGAGGGTTCCAGTTCACTTCACGATTTTGGAGGGCATTCCAGGAAGCCCTTGTGATGCGTGTGGATTTGACCATAGCTTTTCATCCCCAGACAGATGGCCAGTCAGAAAGGACAATACAAACCTTAGAAGATATGCTCAGAGTTTGTGTGCTAGATTTTGGAGGGAGCTGGTGTGATCACTTACCCTTGATCGAATTTTCATACAACAATAGTTACCAGGAAAGTATCCAGATGACACTATTCAAAGCATTGTATAGGAGGCATTGCAGGTCCCCAATCGGTTGGTTTGAGCTTGTGGAATCTAAGTCCCTAGGCCTAGAGCTAGTTCAGGAAACCTTAGAAAAGGTTCAATTGATCAGGGAGCGTCTTTTAGCAGCACAGTCTAGGCAGAAGTCGTATGCAGATAACCGTTGGCGTAACTTGGAGTTTGCGGTTGGGGATCACGTGTTTCGGAAGGTATCCCCTATGAAAGGGGTAGTGAGATTCGGTAAGCGGGGAAAGTTAAGCCCTCGTTTTATCGGCCTATTTGAGATTCTAAAGAGAGTTGGAGCAGTAGCTTATAAGTTGGCACTACCTCCCAGTTTATCAGCCATACACCCAGTGTTTCATGTTAGCATGCTCAGGAAGTATATGCCCGACCAGTCTCATGTGCTCACTCCACAAACGGTCCAAGTCAATGAGAGTTTGTCCTATGAATAGGAACCGGTTGTTATTGTGGATAGGCAGATCAAGAAGCTTTGCTCAAAGGAGGTAGCCTCAGTGAAAGTTATTTGGAGGAACCACTCCGGCAAGGAAGCGACTTGGGAAGCTGAAGAAGCTATGAAAATCAAGTACCCCCACCTTTTTCCACCTCAAGGTACGCTATTTAGATTTGGGGACCAAATCTCTTTTAAGGGGGTAGTATGTAATATCCCAAATACAAAATTCGGTGGTATATAATTTATTATTACTATCGGTATTATTATTATTATTATTACTTCAAAGGTAATTATGTAGGTTATATTAGTTTTTATATATATATATATATGAAATGCATGGACCATGCCCCGCCAAAGTCCTTATTATAATAATAATTATTATTATATTATAAATATATGTAATAGTGCACAAAGCATCAACATGTGCAGCGCTAAGTATTATTATTATATGATATATATATATATATAAATGAAAGGAACAAGTCACAAAGCCATGCGCTTGCTCAGGCTCTGTTTACAGTTTCGTTTTTCAATTTTACACACACACACACACATATAAAAGGTAACGAGGAATAGAGCATGTGCTCACTCTCGTGAATTACAAATCTTCCTTGCTTTTTGAACGCGTATGAGAAAGTGTTGTGCGGCGTGCACGGGATGCTAACTGCGTCTTGTTATCAATCACATATTTGCCTCCTAGTATATATTTGGCAAATTCGAATACTTTCAAATATTTTTTTTCTAAGAACCCTACCCGCCAAGAAATTTTCCCTATAGAGAAAAATGTGGTTTCTCTCAATTTTCTCCAATCAATCTCTTCCGGTAAGTGATCTTCATGGAATTTAGTCAATTCCTTCTCTCTTTTATCTAGTCTGTGAGTTTAGGTATTGTTAGGCATAGTTTTCTCTCATCATTCTTCCTCCCTATCATCCCAAACTTAGTTTGGGTAAATAAATTAAATCGTTTATGTCTTCATTGTATTGTTTGGCAGTTACTGGTGTTATTCCTGCTCCCCAAGGTCAAGTTGTCAGTGAAAGCACACTCCCGGCTACCAACAGTGAGTGGGTTTAAGCTCATGGCCATACTTTTGGTCATTATTATTATTTTCCTAATGTTATATAAATTATTTATGGAATTTTAGAATGATTTATGCCCAGAAATTATGCTTTTATGAATTATATAAATTATTTAAGGAACTGTAGAATGATTTATGCCCAGAAATTATGCTTTTATGAATTATTAAAATTTTAGAAGATTATTATTTTGTATTTATCATGAAAGATTATTATTATTTAAAGCTCATGAGACCATACTTGCTGTATGTATGATTTAGATTTGTTTTATCGGTCAGGAAATTTCATGAACCTCAGTATTGTATGAATAGTGAATTTTGTTGCTATTATTTTTAGCTAATAATTAGTGAGAAATAGAATAGCATGTTAACGACTGCAAGATTGATCGTTAACCTTGGTATTAAGTGGTCCATTAGAGGACTAGCTCATTCACAGTAAGGAACCTAGTGAGGTGTCCATTAATGAGACCTAGTTAGGTGCACATCAGATTAGCCATTGACTCAGATTTAGCTGTCAAGCTCAGATTATTTATATGTAGAATATCTTCTGTTTCTCTACTAGTTGTTGCCATGGACTTAGTTAAATTATTGTTTTCATTATTATTGTATGTAATTATATATAAAATGCTTTACACAGTTGCATGTATATATTATGTATTCTTGTTGTTGTCCCATGTGGGTTGTGAGTGGAGGCTCACTCACTGAGTTTTAATGAACTCACCCCTCTCTTTTCCTCCCCCTACAGATTCAGCTCTAGGTTCAGTTGCACCACAAGATCTTCCCCAGTAGTGCTGCAACTTCTTTTGGTGAGTTTCGCTTCGGAGTAAGGCTTATTATAAGTTATGTTAGTTTAGTAGTGCTCCAGTAGTTGTGTAGGCAGGATCCTAGACATGCATGATATGATTTTATTTATTTTATAGATATCAGCTGTTTATTTAATTATGTTTGGTTTCGACTTAGATTATAGATTTTATGCAGTTTTATATTCAAAATTGACGTTTAGAGATATCAGATTTTTGGAATTTAGTTAAACTGGAAATATTATAAATATATTTGATTTATTTATGCATATTAGTCAGTTACATTACCAGAGGCTTCCGTGGGGATTCAATCCCTCACGTGCCGGTCACGTACCCCAGGCGAGTCGTGACATATGGTTAGCGTACGCTGCTCACGTTTTGTTTTATGTTTGAAAAAAAAAATTTACCTTATTTTCGACTAAGTATTTTGACTAAAAGATGAAACAAAAGAGTAATAACTAATAGTTCACTGTAATACGTCCTAGGCGTGTTGAGTTAAATATTAGGGTGTTACATTCGGAATGCTAATTATATGTGTTTAATAATGATTGTTTAAGTCCGGGTGGTCTCGGGCGGTGTTTGTGCAAAAATTACCATTTTGCCCCCTAGAATAGTGTTTTATGGGCTTAATGATGTGATTAAGGGAACCTAAGCAATATTAGGCTCTAATCGAAGATTAATTAATTTTGATAATTAATCTAGAGTCAAAATAATTTATTAAGGTTAATTAGAACATAAGATTGCTTAGATAAACTTAAATCTCTTTCTTGAAATCAAGATTCCATGTCATGGAATCTTGAATAGTATTTTCTCTTTCCAATTCCTTAAATTAAGGAATTATGTTTGTACATGATTATATCATAAAATGAGTTTTAATTTCACTAATGAAGCAAGAGTACTCCCTAATTATGTCTTGACACCCCTAATTACTCATTATGTTACCTAAACACTTACTTACAAACTACTAATCAAAAGCCTAATCAAAGATACACATAAACATACCTCTAAACCACAATTAGATGAAACAGTTTCCTCCCCATGGCTGCACATTATGACCAGCCATTACTCCATCAAATTCATCACATGTTGATTTATTTTATACACAAAGAACCATGCTTGAACCATGCTTTGAACTATGCTTTAAGCCATGCTTTGAACCATGCCTAGCCATACCTTCAACCTCACCTTTGTATGACACTTTGAGAAGATATTTTTAGCTCCCCTTGGCTACATCATTCACGGCCTCCCCCTGCCCCTCAAAATGCACCTCCATATTTTATTTTTCAACACATGATATATATACTAAAATGCAAAGAAAGCACACACTTTACCACTAGCTTTTTTGTTGAAGTCTTGTGACCAAAAAAGCTCTCATACTTTTCTCTTATCTTGAGTTCTTTTCCTCCTCCACACTCAAGAGAAAACCACCACCACAAATAACCACAGACCACCACACCACCACTTCAAACCACCTTTCAAACACATAATCCTTCTACTCCTAAGCTTAGCCTCCCAAGAAAACTCATCATTTCCTTTCTTTTCCCCTTGGCTGAAAATCATCTAAGCCACCAAAAGAAGAGTTATCTTCTCATTTTAGCTCCAAGAACCAAGCTCTTTCTTTTCCTCCAACACAAGATCTTTGGTAAGGGTTTTTGTCTCTAAAAGTTTTATCTTTTACATTGATGTTTTGATATGAAAAAGTTCTAGTTTCTCTTGGTTTAAGCTTCCTTCCTCTCTTTTTACTTTTGGTTATGAAGCTTGGTTTTGAAAGGAAAATTTTAACTTGATGATGAGGTTTCAAGATAATGGTCTTATGATTATTATTTGAGAAACCTCTAAAGCTTGAAACTTGGTCTTGATCCTAACATATTTTAGTTTTTCCCTTCCTTTTTCTTTTTTTTTATGGTTTTGGTTTTTCTTTCTTTCCTATGAATGGATTCGATTTTCTTCTTCCTTTTTCCTTGTTTTGATTTTGGTTCTTAAGAAAGGTTGTTATTTGTTTTGATCTCTTGATCCCTTTCCTTGAGCTTGATGATGATGTTCAAACCATAAGGTTTCTTTCAAACCTTGGTACAAAGAACTCTAAAACTCACTTGTCTTGTTAAGATAAGCTTTGGGGTTGAGGTTTATATTCCTTTAAAGCCTTGTATGAGCTCTAGTAAAGTTAAAAATGAATTTGCATCCATGTTGAAGCTTATGCTTCACATGTCATGGTTACTTTTCCTTGTCATCACTAAAATCTCAAGAATAAAGAAATGAACTTGCATTCTCATATTTAAATTTCAAGCTTTGCATTTCATGTTTATATTTCAAGTCATCACTTAAACTCTAAAGATAATAATGAACTTGCATCTCATCTTTACTTTAAAGCTCTCACTTTACTTTATAATGGAGAATAAAATAAAGTGCATAACATGTTTAAGTTTTTGTCATCATCTAAAGATCCTAGAGCTCAAAGACTTTCCCTTTTTATCTCAAGTCAAGTTTGGAAAATGGAGGCATTCTATGGATGCTAGAATTTAGCCTTGTGATGATGATGAGTTTAGCATAAGTTTCATCCAGTCACAAAGGTCAACAAACTATGTTTCAAGATTTTCTTAAGCATAGAAAAACTCAAGGAGTACTAAGAGTATGTTTTTATGATTTAAAACTCATTTGTGAATACTTGAAAATAGCTACTGCCTTAGCATGATATTTTTATGATTTTTTATGAAATAACTTAGTTTCCAAAGAGTTTTAGAAGTCCTAAAATGATTCCAAGAGAAACTAGTAACTTATATGTACTAAAGATGTGTTTTTATGTAGATTCGATTTAACCTTTTCGGTTACTGCTTGGATAATATGGCTGCTGTTTGGTGCTATTTTAATGTGTTAGAATATGTAAAAATTATATTTGAGTGAAGTAAAAATTATTTTGTGAGTGTTAGGGACAACTAGTAAGTGGAAAGGATGAAAAATGTGAGGTCTAGATCCCTTAAAAAACAACAATATGACTACTATTTTAGGATGAGAAAAATCTGAAATAATATGGTTTTAGAAGTGTAGGATTAATTCCTAAAGGTTGTAGCAGTTAGTTTTAGTGCCTTAGGAAAAGCCGAAACTTATAAAGCGTCAAATGTGTGACTTCTAGGCACCCGTAATCGAGACATAGAGATTCTGTCGATTCTACCTAAGGCTATTTGGAATTGGTTATAAGCATAAAAATTAGTGAGAATTATTAGTAATGATCCCTTAGGTGCATAAAAGACTTATATCGGGTGATAGGTTAATTAGATTGTAAGTTTAAGACTCGTAAGGGTCAAAAGCATAAGATACTGTAAGATAGGAGAGATAATGAGAGCTAGTATTTCTTGTGAATGTATGTTTATTTGTGAGTTTCTATGAGCATAGCATATACATTAGCTAAGCCCGGTCCCTGATTCCGGCACACTGGTTAGGAGCATGTTTATTTTACAAAAGGAATGGAGATCTTTATGTGCTATGAAAAAGTGTTTATATGACTTTAATAGCTTATCATATTCACGAATTGATGTTGAAATGCATGTGTTATACCATGACATGAAATGAGATTTAAAATGATATAATGATATATGGAAATGATCCTCTAGACTTCCCAAATTAAAGGTTATGAGAGGTGATCTAAAAGGAATTGCATACTCATGATAAGTTAAAGAAAGGAAGTGATGCGTTACCCCCCTATTACCCCATATTAAATCTAGCGACAGCTAGTTAGGTTAAGCTCGTCATAGGCGATCGGCGAGCTAGGAGTTTTGGTGGCTATTATAAAATCTCCGGGGAAAGTGAGATGGTTGGCTTAGGATGGTTACTTGAGAGGGTGGTTATTATGAAAAGAACTTAAGACTTTAGTTATGAGAAAGTAAAGCAAAGGTGCATATGCATATTTTACCTCATTCTCCCATCAGTGCATTTAATCATGTGATATGTGCTGAGTGACTCTAGTCCTTTAACTTTCCTCCTGCTTACTTACTTAGCATTATGATGAGTTATAAATTTGTATGCTTGTGTTACTTATGCTCCTAAGGCATTGTCATGCATACATGAGATAATTGTTGCATTCATGACATTAAGACCCATGCTAAAAGACACTCACTTCGGATAAATAGATTTGAGAAGTTTAAAACTGAACCTTATACATGTACCCCTCTTTCATAAGGAAAACCGAAGTGGCTGGGGACAATGACGATGACACTTGTGTTATAGTCAGGAAGCCATACTGAGAATGTTGAATAAGTTTCTCATCCCTTTCTTTTCTCCCCTGTCGTCTCCAAACGAGGATGATGGCGATGTTCGTAACCTTGCTTGACTTACAGGCGTGGGAGCTATGCTATGAACTAGATCAGAGGGTGGCAGCGGAAGCATCGAGATAGATTTCCTTTGGACATTAGCTTTAGGGTTATTACATCCTATACACCCATGCTTAACATAGTCCTCTGATGGCTATGCATCGGGAACTAGTTTAGTTTTGTTGCAGACATGCTTAGGTTTTGATCTATTGTATGTGAACCCTTATTAGTGAACTTGTTATCTTTGAATGTCTTTTGTGTATATAAGACATCACTACTATGTTATGAATATGATATGTTAATTTGATGTATGTTATGTGATGTTGTGGCTTGTATATATTATAATCACGTCTATATGTTTACTATTATTATGCGAGTATTAACCGATATCTATACACGTACGTGGCTCGCATTTTGATTTTAAAGTAAAAAAAAAATTAGCCATATTTTTATTACTCGTATATTAAAGAAAAAAATAAGTCAACTTCTGAAACAAAGGTGTAACAACTAATAATTAATTGGAATGCGACTCGAGCGTATTAGGTTAAAAGTTAGGGTGTTACAATTAACATTACTTTCTTTGTTGAAAAAAGAGCATAGGAAAATATTATGCTAAATAAGATTTTCTATTAGGAAACAATATCGCAAGTATTACCTGTTTATTTATTCAAGCACACTTAAATTTTAGAAAGTCATTTTATGACTAAAATCAAGCTGATTGGAAAATTGGATTAAAATGATGACATCTGCTTAAGTATCTTTGTGATACAAATTAAAGAAGTTCTCTGATTAAATTAGAAGCATATCATCATGAACTAAACAACTTTGATTTGAGTCAACTTAAGGCCTCAACATTTTTTTGAACATATCTAGTCATACCTTAAGAAAAAGACTTACTAAGATTTAAGAATCATGATGTGTTGAAATAAATTACAATTCATTGCATTTATATTATGTCTTATTTCTTTCAACCTCTCTTCAAAAGATTTTCTTCAAATTGGTTTGTCATCATCAAAAAAGCGGAGATTGTAGACTCTAGAACTCTTCAGAAAGTATGAGTTTAAATGTTTTGATTGATAACAAAGCCAGTTTAAAGAAAATACTTTGAAGAATGACTAACGGCTACCTTGAGTTTCTTGACAAAGCATAACAGGTTAATCCGGTTTGTATCACATGGACTTAAAGAAAGATTAATATTTCACTTTGCATGTGTAAGCATGTTTTATCTCATGGGAAGAGATTAAGCTAAATAGAAAGTGAGTATTATGTCAAGCAAAGAATGTGTACACAGATTAGAGCATAATATGGACTTAAAGAAAGAATAATGTTTCACTTTGCATGTGCAAGCATGATTTATCTTAAGGGAAAAGATTAAGTTAAAAAGAAAATGAATGTTATTTCATGCAAAGCACGTATTCATGTTTACAGATCAAAGGCATAGAAGCAGACTTGAATCGTGAATAATTTCACTACACATGAGAAATCATGTTTATCCCAAAGGAGGAAATCAAGCTTAAAAAGGTGAATATTATCTCATGGAAAGAAAGTGTAAATGCCTGAGGACTAAAGCAGTTCAAGCCAAAGAACAAGAAACCAAGGAGATAATGTTCAGAAAGTAGCATAGGACATCAAAAAGTACACCCAAGATGAAGAAATCAATTCATGTCCAAGAGCAATGTGTTACTTAGTCATCAATCACTACAATTGCAAAGAAATCATCATCAAACAACCAAGATTGAAGACTGGAAGATCGAAGAAAAATTAATGAGGTTGATTATGCCGTTAGAAAGCTTACTTAACTATAAAGCGCAGAACACTAAGGAAAATGGAGGGAAAATTCGAATTTCAAAATTCAAATCTCGAATCAGACCCAGTGTTATAACTGGTACGTCATCTCTTATGCCTAATTGATTCATGATCATGTCTTCTAGAATGAGGAGTTCAGAAAATAAAAGGAAAATAAGGACATCAGATACCTTTATAATATAGCAACTTCTGCAACTGATGTGACAAGTCTGTTAGCCTACCTTTCTAGAGTAACATTCCAAGACATAACTGATGATCTACACATGTCATTTGGAGATCTGATCAAAGGCAACGGTCATGAAGAAGGACCTGTATAAATAGAGATGCCATACATGAATGCAGATGAGAGAGTTGAAGATATAAAATAAAAAATGCTGGAAAAATCTTTCCACACTTCCTGTGTTGTTTATCATATTATGTAATCAATCATCTTGAAGTGTAAAAATCTTTTTTCCTTATTCTGTAATGATTTGTATGCTCTTTTCATGAAGAGATATGAGAAAGGAGTTGCTCATGTTTCCTAGGTCTGTATTAGCAAATATTCTTAAAGAAACATAAGTGTAGGTTAGTTTGAGTAGTAACCCAAACACATAACTTTTGTAACCTTGATCTGGTAGTGATCAGTGTGAGACATAGTTTGGAGAGACTAAGGTAAAACTACTTGCAACGGGATAGAAAAGGTATTTGCTTATCACGATTCAGCTTGGAAAGACTAGTTTAAGACTACTTACAACGTGGTAGTAGAAGTTGTTTGCAGGTCACGGTTTCATCTTGGAGAGGCTGGTATAGAACTACTCGGTTCAGCTTGGAGGAGATAGCACAGAACTACTTAGTTAAGTCATAGTTGGGGTTGGCCACTGTGCAAGTGAGAACTTGGGAAAGCTATTGTAAAGACTATCCGTATACTTTCTAAGGTTGAGAAAGTTGTTGATTATTGGTTAATGAAATCTCAACATGTATTGAGTACTAGATGTAGAGAGGATTAGCTAAACTAGTATAAAAATACTTGCGTTCATCTTTCTGTTCCCTAACCTTTTATTTTCATGTTATGCACATTAAGTTAATTATTAATCAAGTATTGTTAAAATGCATAGTAATTAGTAAATTGCAAAAACCTTCTTTCTGAAACATCTAACCACTATTCCACTGCACTTCAAACTTTATGCTTGATAGCATGTTTTATGTCAAATGTTTCAGATTGTAAAAGAAGACTTCAAAAAGTACGATTCAACTCCCCTTCTCATTCACTCTTTTATCAACAGGCATATCTTTTAAGCAAGAATGAATGTAAGCTATTGGATTAATACTAAGAATAGTTAAAAGCTAAACTAACTAAAATAGCAAATCTCTAGCATAGAATATTAATTTATAAGTTTCTACAGACAATTTATTTAACAGTATGAATAAGGTACTGACAAAGTAAATGATTTAGTATTTTAATCATGCTAATAGGTGATTAGACAAAGGTAATCAACATAGGATTCCAACTAGTAGAATAAAATATAATAGATAGAGATTAAACTACCTATGGTTAAGATCCCAAAAAGTATTTTTCACTAAAAATAGAATTATGACACCATTTCTTAATTAAATTTTAATATATTGACAAGACAAAAATTAAATCACATGCATCATAACCCCATGTACATTTTTCAGCCACACACATGCACATAGACAATCATATGCTAAAAATTAAATTCACCCATTAAAGCATAAGGTTACATGATGTAAGTCTATGGTGCATGCATGCAAGAACCGTTGGAAAATTTCACCCTCCATACATACACCAAACCATGGCTACCATAGGAGGCATGGGGAAGATAAATTCTTGATGTGATTAAGGCGAATGACAACTTTGAAAACTTGATATAAATCACATGTCAATAGGCAGGCACTTTTAGACATGGTAATTAGGAAGCATGTTAAGCATTAAAACTAACTAGATAAATCAACTAAATCATAACTAGTATTTACTCCAACTAAATGGCTAACTAAATCAACTTAGTGAAAATAAAAAACTAGTTCCAAACAACCCCTAAGCTATACGATTTTTATGCCTATAAATGAGGCATGTGACTTCATTTTTGCTCTTTGCTTTCACTTGCAACTTCCTCCATGCTCTAAGGTTTCCAAGTATTCTTCTTTTTCCATTTTTCTCTTGTTCTTTCCACTTCAAGCTCTCTCCAAAATCTCTTGCATCCCTTTTCGTTTATAAGCCACAAAGAACCCACACCAAGCTTTGCAACAGCAACATCTTTTAGCTCTTGCAAAATACTAACATAAACACTAGTTTTCAAGCAAAGATTCAAGAAGGGTCACCCTACATCAAGCTCTTTGTTCAAGTTCTAGGAGTAGAGAGAAGGACTCATTTAAGCCTCTACACCAAGAGGTAGGAGCCTTCTCATTGGTTATGTAAGCCTTAATGGCATCTAACCTTGCTCATGGTTAGGATGCTATCAAGATTATGATTGTTGATAAAAATGTTTCAAGGGGATATTGTATAAATATTTTGTGAAACCCCATATTACTTTCTATTTCCTAAGTGATTTTATGGTGTTCTCATGCTCAAATCATACTTGAAATATGTTGTGTAATCCTTGTGTTGAAAGAAGTGACATAAAACATGAAAATGATATATGCTAGATTTTTGGCTGTTTCTGGCAGTAGGTGTTTCGAAAATTAATGCTCATGAAATATAAAGTATATTGAACTAAAAATATTTTTACCATAAACTAGACACATATAAAATACTCTCCAAAAAGAGTCACTTAAAAACAAGTTTCTAGTTTAAGATATAAATTTCTAAAGTTTAGCCTTTTTACTGGAAATGTTGTCTAACCCCTTAACACTTAATTGAGCTTTTCTACAAAAACGCAAAATGTGTGAAGTTGGACTTGTTGGAAATCTAAGATCTTAAGGAACACAGAGATATAACATACATTCACTGAAAAGGTGCATGTGATTCCAGAACTATGAAATGAGCCATGAGTTAAGTTTCTGGATACTGCTGGGATAGAGTAACTTCGTATGGGTATAAAAGTAATTTCACTTCGTATATTTTCACACAAATCACGTTCAGAGAAACAGGAGTGAGTTAGGATTCTGAGCATACATTTATTTTCTAGAAAGAGTAAGTATAGTGAGAGAAATTAATTTTTCATGTAGACATGCTAGAATTAGAAATAAGCTGTAAAACTCTAACAAGCAAAAATGGCACTTTTTAATGGCAAAACAGTAATTTCTTATTTTCATGAGGGCTAAAAGTTATTTATTAATACTTACTAGATTAATATAATAATTATTATTATATATAATCAATGATTACACATAATTAAGGATTTTTACTCATAAATGACTAAGAGAACTTAGTTCTTGACCTATAAGCTTATGCTTTAGTTAAATAAGACTTAGTAACCTTGAGACGCATATGAAATATAGTGAAAGATTAAGAGATTTTAATTTGTCATAATCCTCAAGATGAAAATTACATATTTAAAGAGATCGCAGGAATTTCAAAAGACGTAAGGAAGCTCAAAATACCCAAGAATAACATTTAAAGGCATAAAAGGTATCTAAGGAATGTTTAAGGTTCAAAGAGATTTAAAAGAAAAGAGATCTGTAAAAATAATGAATCATAATGTATAAATACAAAGACCTTTATGACCCTTTAGAGGCACTAGGGCTTGACTTAATGACTTAAGATATTTAATATGGGATTATCTATGAGAATCTATATGAGATTTTACATGAGATTTGTTCGACATACCTACTGTATGACTACAAGATTTTTCATGAGATTATCTGCTGATGGTTATGAGATTAGTATGACATGTTTACTGCATAAATATTAGACTTTATGAAACATGATATGACGCTGATGAAATTAGCAATGAGAGTCTGGAAAAGTGGACTTAAGCTAAGCTCATGGCTTAACCGTTGAGATCACGGCAACAGAAAGAAAATAAAAGTAAAGTCTAGAAAAGTAGAAATGAAAGTCTAGAAAAGTGGACTTGAGCTAAAACTCACTGCTTAACCCCTTAACTGTTGAGATCATAGCAATGGAAAGAAAACCAAAAAGTTGTGGCGATGGCCACGGTATGAGCTCATTACACACGGAGGTGGTTTAAAACATTGGGGTTAGTGCACTCAGTGAAAGTTAAATAATCAATGGGTGCAGCTCACTACTTAACCCTCAAGAGGGGGCTAAGACATTAGTGTTGGTGCACTTAGTAAGTGAAGGACTGAATCAAGTTAAAGATGTATAAAATGTTAAGTGCATGCATACAGTTATGGTGAACCTATCTTGTTCTAGTATTTGCCTTACTCAAGTAATTGAAAGAACTGTTAATGAAAGAAAGATAAATGTTGAGGATGAGTAATGAATTGCATGCATATCCTAGATTATTATTGTCTATTAGTGATTATATATATGATATGCTTGGATGGATGATTGATGAATGACTGAATGGATATTCTTGTTAATGTTATAAGAGTAGTTTAAAAGCAACTGCACTTCGGCTAATTATGTTTGCGAAAAATCTAGTAATTGAACCATTTATATGTCTACCTTTTTATAATAAACCCGAAGTGAGTGGGACGACAACAATGACATGTTTAGTGTAAGTAAGAACTCCTACTGAGAAATCTTGTATTTCTCACTCCTATGTTTCTTTCTCTGTTGTCATTACCAAAGATAGACAAGGCTACTTGATGCAACAGAGCTACAATTAAGAAAGGAGGCAACACGTGAAGATTTCAAAACTTCCAAGAGCTAGAACTCTGTTTCTAGTTATGTTATACTTGCGAAGAATAGACCAGTAGTACTAGAGCTTATATTTTTATTTGTAAGAACCTATCACTATGATATATATATATCCCAGTATGACTCATGTATTAAGTAGTTATATTTTAGATTAAGTGATAGTAATTTTACATTTATTCCCTTATTCCGCTTTATTAAAGTAAGTATGTGAAGTAATTTTGATTATCATCTACATAAATGCTATGTATTTCAATTCTCACCATAGGCTTAAGCTTTCAAAGAGTAATTTGTACAAAAAAAAAGTTATCCACTATTTTTCTAAGTTAATTTCAATAGAAAAATGAACGCAAGACATAAGTGACAACTAATGGAATCCAAATACGAACTTAAGCGTAGTTGGGTTCTAATAGGGTGTTACAGTTTTAGCCTAACCAAAGGTTTATTAGAGGAGAAACATGGATCTATGGTGTTGAATATGAATTTTTGAACAAGACCAGTATAACTAATATTATAGAGATCTTAGGAATACCTTATTGTTTGATCTTTTCCCTAGTTCCTTATCTGTAGTATCTGGGCATGCTAGATGGTGTCAACTCTTAATTTTATCTTCAACTATCCAAGTTGTGTATTTTCTTGGTTAGGATAGAGGTGGAGATGAAAGCACATGTTTCCTAGAATTTTCATATTGCTTTATCCTTTTACTGAGAATATTTTTTGATTTTCTTTAGATCTCTTTGGCATGTTTTCTGAAGTATCTAATTTTTGGAGTATACTTTCTGAAAGTGTAGCTTCTATTCCTTTTTCCGATCAGGGATTTTCTTGCGACTCTTTTCCTCAAGACTTGAAAGAGAAAACATTATGGTGCTTAACTTTTTTTGAGTCCATCTTTGTTAGTTGATCAAAAGGGATAATCATTTTACAAACTTATCTCCTGAACCATTGGCCATTTATTGTAAAGCACACATTTGAGATTTTAGAAACTTTAGCTTCTACAATCTAGATTTTGAAAGTAAGATTAATATCTTCTTTATCAGTTTCTCTATCAAACTTAGGCTTAATCTATCAGAGATGTTGAAAAAAGGAAGTATGTATATTATATGGCAACTTACTAAATGTTCTTAAGAAGGATAAAGAACTGACTTTGAGTATTCTAACCTTGTGTGCTTCAATAAGTTATTAGTCATGTTATGTAATTTAAGAGGATGCATTTTTAATCTTCATTTTGTCCCTTTGATCTTTGTCCTCTGCAATCGTTAGATTGCTCAACCCCTCAAAGGCTTGGCTTTGATACCACTTGTTGGTAAAAGAGTGCATAAGAATGAGGGTTGAATCATGCTTTCTGAAGTGTTCTTGCAAATCTAAAATTTTTAACAAAGAGATACCACCTAGCTTTTGGCTTGAAGTGCAGTGGAATTATGATTAATAGTTTTAAGAAGTTGATCTCTGAAGCATAATAGTTATCATGCTACTTTAACAAAACTTAATCAATAATTATCTTAAAGTGCATAACATAAAACTAAAAGATCAGGAAAGAGAGAATAAACACGAGAGTTTTTATACTTGTTCGGTCAATTTGCCTATATCCAGTACTCAACACATTGAGATTTTATTAACAATAACTTTCTCAACCTGAGAAAGTAAACTAGATAGTCTTTACATTAGCCTTCCTAAGCTTTCATAGTGCACAGTGGACAACCCCAACTATCACTAACAGAGTAATTCTGAACCAGCCTCTCCAAGCTGAACCATAATAAGTAAATACCTCTGCTATCACATTGCAAGTAATTTTACCTTAGCCCCTCCAAGCTACGTCACACCCTAATCACTAATGGATCAAGGTTACAAAGGTTATGTGTTTGGGTTGTCACTCAAACTAACCTACACCAATGTTTCCTTATAATATTCACTAATAAAAACCTGAGAAACATGAGTGACTTCTTTCTCACATCTCTTCCTAAGAAGAGTGTACAAATTATTACAGAATATGGAAAGAAGATTTTTACACTTTGAGATAATTGATTACATATTATAATGAACAGCACAGGAAGTGTAGAGAGATTTTTCCAGAGTTTCCACTGTTATATCTTCAACTCTCTCATTGGCATTCATGTATGGCATGTCTATTTATACTGGTCTTTTTTCATGACCATTGCCTTTAATCAGATCTCCAAGTAACCCGAGTAGATCATCAGTTGTGTCTTGGAACATTAGTCTGGAGAGGTAGGCTGACAGACTTGTCACATCGTTTGTAGAAGTCATTGTATTTTAGAGGTTTTTGATGTCCACATTTTCCTTTTACTTTCTGAACATGGTTTCTGAACTCCTCCTTCTAGAAGGTAGGATCATGAATCGATTAGGCAGAATAGATGACATACCAGTTATAACATTAGGTTTGATTCAAGATTGGAATTTTGAAATTTGGATTTTCCCTCCATTTCCTTTAGCGTTCTGTGCTCCACAGTTAAGTGAGCTTTTTGATGGTGTAATCAATCTCTCTTATATTTCTTAGATCTTCCAGTCGTCAATCCTATTTGATTATGATTTCTTTGCAATTATAGTGATTGATGATTGAGTAATACGTTGCTCTTATACATGCATTGATTTCTTCATCTTCAGTGTACTTTCTGATATCCTATGCTACTTTCTAAAGATTCTTCCTTGGTTTCTTGATCTTTGACTTGATTTACTCCAACACTTCAGTATTTACACATTCTTTGCATGAGATAATATTCACCTTTTTAAGCTTAATCTCTTCATTTGAGATAAAACATGATTTCTCATGTGTAATGAAATTATTCTCGATTAAAGTTTGCTTTTATGCTTTTGGTCCGTAAACATGAATACGTGCTTTGCTTGAAATAACCTTCACTTTCTTTTTGGCTTAATATCTTCCCATGAGATTAATCATGCTTGCGTATGCAAAGTGAAACATTATTCTTACTTTAAGTCCATATTATGCTTTAATTTGTATACACGTTTTTTACTTGACATAATATTCACTTTCCATTTAGCTTAATCTCTTCCTATGAGACAAAACATGCTTACACACGCAAAGTGAAATATTAATCTTAGTTTAAGTCTATATGATACAAACCGGATTAACCTGTTATACTTTGTCAAGAAACTCAAGGTAGCCATTAGTCATTTTTCAAAGTATTGTCTTTAAATTGGCTTTGTTGTCAGTCAAAACATTAAAGCTCATACTTTCTAAAAGGGTCTGGAGTTTACAAAAGATAGATTCTTTTGGTTCAACTAGGTTAAAGTAAGACTATCTGTGTGAATCCCTTGATAAACCTTCTATAGTGGTCAACTAATCCCAAAAACTTCAAATATCCATGGTAATAGTTGGTCTTTCCTATTTTAATACTATTTCAATTTCGTTGGGTCAACTGCGACTCCTTCCTATGATACTACATGACCCAAAAATCTTATTTCCTATAGCCATAACTCACACTAGGATTTCTTGGCATGAAGAATCATAACATTGTTCTAAGATGCTACTTATGTTTTTTTTTCAACCCTCGAATAGATGAGAATATCATCTATAAAACAATTACAAACTTGTTGAGAAAAAGTTGAAAGATTTGATTCATGCAACCCATGAATATTATTATGGCATTAGTTATCTCAAAAGCTATCACTTTATATATTTGTAATTCCCATAGCATGCTTTGGATTATCTTTTTCCTGAACTTGAATCTAGTTGTATAACGATCTCAAATCAATCCTAGAGAATACTATCACCCCTCCTCAATTTATCCATGAGATCATCACTCCTTGGAAGAGGATACTTGTTCTTGATCATCGCCTTATTCAATTGTCTATAATTAACACCCAGTCTCATAGCTTTATCCTTCTCTTTTACCAAGAGCACAGGAGCTTCCCATGGCGAGGCACTCGACCGGATAAAATGTTTAATTAGCAGCTCTTAACCTATTCCTTTACTAATTCCTAAGGAGACATTCGATAAGGAGCTATTGAAATTAGACCCGTTTCTGTACCAATTCAATAAAGAACTTTATCTCTTTTTGTGTAGGATATTATGGTATATCCCCCAAAAATATGTCAGAGTATCCTTGGACTACTAGTATCTCTTCTAATTCTTGTTCATCTTCCGTCACACTAGGCAACATAGTATGTATCCTTGACTACTAGGCTTTTCACATCTTACTTCTTAAATGAGTTCCTTCGATAGTGTAGCATCTTTGGCAGTTTAGGCATTTTTTTTATTCTCAAATGATTTCTCTAGCTATTTCTTCTTCTTTTTTCCTTTCCTGCAAGGAAAATCCCCTTTGTGGTGGTAAAATAGGCTTGAATCTTATGTTGTATAGTGCTAGTCTTCCTCAAGCCATTGATAGTTCCAATTATCCTCTTCCACTAGAGCACTCTTATTCACTAATGCGATGAAGTCCCTAATTCCCATTAGTCCATTATTGTCAAAAGGTCATCTATAAGGCCTTTTTCATACTTAACACATTTCTAACTCCTCATGAGGATTACTCTAATAAGTCATGGAAAACTCATCAGAATTTTTGGTGTATTCTAACATCGTCATGTTCCTTGTTGCAGCTTTAGGAATTCCAATTCTTTAATATTTCTTATGGAAGAAGGAACATACTTCTTATACAAAAACATCCTTAACCACATCCCAAATTATTTCAATATTTGTCTCCTCAACTAGCATTCTAGTACCTATCCACTAGTAATTAGCGTCCACGTCCAACACCTAGGCAGCATAACCCGCTTTCTATGAGTTCGATTACTTTGATACTTCAAGGATTCTTCTCCATTACTTAATCCATTTTTCATCCTTATCTAGGTTTAGGTTCCTAGGATTTTTAGTAGTTGTTGCTCCTTGGACCACCACAAATAGCCTTTGCTTCCTCCCAATAGAGTTCATCATTTACTTTGCAACCATAGCTTCCTCCTTGATTACCAAGGTTATATTCCAAAAATCACGCATAACGTTTGTAGCTTTCCTCCTCAGGCACTCTATCGTTGTTGTTATTATTAGTCCTACTATGCCTACCCGAAATCATTAGTTTCCTACCACACAAGGCAAAAGGCATTGAGTTGATCAAGCTAAATAAAATGCTCAGCATGATAGCTACTAACTACTTCAAAAGTAAGCAGTCATACATATAAAGTTCTACTTTTTATCTCAGCAAATAAAATCCTACCACATGACAATAAGATTTCAGAGTATGCTTTAGAAGCAAGTCAAATCATCCCCAGGCTCTAACAGAATGAAGTGCTCTTATACCATTAAATGTAACACCCTTTCTGTAAACTCTAGGACCCTTTAGAAAGATGAATTAAAATTGTTTTGAATGACAACAAAGACAATTCAAAGAAAATGTTTTTAAGAATAACTAATGGCTACCTTGAGTTTCTATTGTAAGGATACCAGATATTTCTTTAAGATGCACAATAAGAAAGCATGAGAAAATGATCTCACAAGGTTTCTAGTTTTAATCGTGAAAAGAAGATAAAATGAGAAGAAGCAAGAAGTGCAATAAGCAAAACATTGTCAGAAATTGATCCGACAAAACAAAATCAAGGAAATGGTCATCAGAAAGAAATACTAAGCTTTAGAAAGAAAGGCTACAATGACGATAACGTACAAAATACTGGAGGCGAAGTATTACTCAATCTTCCATCATCATAATCATGGGGTCCTTATCATCAAAAATCAAGAATGAAGACAAACAGATCGTTAAGGAACTAGCAACACTCATCAGAAAATCCAACTCAAAATAGGAGGGAAAAAACGGCTATATTTGAAATTCAAATCAAATGTCAAATCAGTCTCTCGAAATCAAAGTATCATCTCTACAAGCACCTTCGATCAAATGATAAAAGGACCTATCAAAAGATTCAGAAACCAATATCAGAAAGTAGAAAAATATTTTCTGATAGAGTTCAGAAACCTCAACTCATCAACGGCTTCTGAAAAAGGAACTCGGACCCCAGACGAACTACTCACCTAGATTATATTTCCAATGCTCAATCAGATGTTAAACATGTGTTGATAAAGTGGAAGATCAAATAGCAACGATAAAAGAGGAAAATCATCTATAAATAGAGATGACTGAGCCTTCTCTGAAGATATATACGAGAGAAAAATTTACACTACAAACTTCCCGTTGGAAATATTCATTGCTAGAATATTTTGTATATCAAAATCTTCTTTCTATACTCTCTGTTGATTATTTGTTCTTCTAAGGAAGAATTACTAGGAAAAAGTCCCTCAAGTAGAATTAGTTTCAATAGATCACATTTAAAAACTTGCATGTTGGGTTGTACGATCATATCATCAATCTCTGTCTGATTGTAATTCTGATCCAGAAGTGATCAAAAGGAAAATAGCTTGAAGAGACTAGTATAAAACTACTTGTTATTATGAGTCAGTAAGGGTTGTTTACTGATAGGAGTAAGAGCTTGGGAAGGCTACGATAAAGACTATCTTGTACTTGTGATTCCTTGGTAAGGAAGTTTATTGGAACTCAGTGTGTACTGAGAACTGGATGTAGGTAGGTGTTGGCTGAACCAGTATAAATCTTCTGAGTCAAGTATTCTCTTTCTTTTCTCTCTTTTGAATTTAGTTTTCAACTTTGCACAAATATTTAGATAGTTGTCTTTTACTGTTAGCTTATCTATTCAAATTGCTTTATTCAGAAAGTAACCTTCTGAACACACTAACCATTCTTCCGCTGTTCTTCAAGTTCTAAACTTGATAAGATTTTATTATATAAAGTTTTACAGTTTGAAGTTAAAAAGCATGATTCAACCCCCTTTCTCATGCATCTTCATATCAAGAATTGGCATCAGAGCTTGGCCTCTAAGGGTTTAGCATTCAAACGACTGCAGAGGAAACAAAAGGATCCAAAGAACAATGGCACAAAGCTTTCATATAGCAGAAGGACATTCGATTAACAGGCCACCATTCTTTGATGGTGGAGACTATGCTTATTGGAGAGATCGTATGGAATTATTCATAAAATATACAAGTTTTGACTTGTGGAAAATAATACAAGAAGGTGACTACATTCCAACAGAAGAAATTCCTACAATAGATGGTTCACTTCCCACATCAAGAAAAGTTCCCAGGAGCATATGGACAGAGCAACACAAGGCTAGAATTCAATTAAATTCTAAAGCTAAGTATTTGCTCACTTGTGCTTTAAGCCAAGCTAAATATGATAAAATCATTTCCTATGACATGGCAAAAGAAATATGAGATAGATTGCTCATGCTGCATGAAGGAACTGATCAAGTCAAGGAAACCAAGATCAGTATGCTGGTCCACTAGTATGAAATGTTTAAAATGACTAATCAGGAAAGCATTGATGATATGACCACAAGATTTATGAATATAATAAATCAACTGAAAGGACTTGGTAAAAGATATTCAAACTCTAAGCTTGTTAAAAAAATCTTAAGAAGTCTTCCTGTAACACCCTAAATCTTAACCCAAGACTACTAGTATGTCCTTAGGTTAATTTTTAGGATATTACCTCTTGGTCTCATCCTTTGGAAAATACTTAGCGGAAATACGGGTAAAATTTTTCTTTTTAAAATCGAAGTGAGAGCCACGCGCGAAACTTTAAGGGGCAACATAGCGAAACATATAAGCACAGCATAAGAAACACATCATGTCATGGAAGCATCAACTGAATCATAGATATATATATATATAACGTGCCTACCCAAAGAGGCAGGACTATTTGATACATCATGAAGCAAAATACAACTGAAATGCAATACAAGGAAATCATAAAAAGCAAATACAAAAGAAACTACCCCCATACCCATGTGCACCTAAAGGAGACAACCTCATATACAAAAGAAGGTTTGATCTCTACTATGTGGCGTGTGTGTGCACTAGCTACTACCCCTCCTATGACTACTCCTGCGGGTCCGAGTACTGTGGGGTCGAGTCGATCCACTGGCGAATCTCGGCGGGAGTGGTCGAGTGCATCATCGGGGCATGTCCACCGCGGCGAGGGCGCATAGATGGTCGTCGAGCCAACCTCGGCTGGACCACCGCCTCTCACTCCCGGCCTCATCGGTGGAGGAGTGGGACTGGAGCACCAACTGTACATGTGGGATGGCGGGTCCTCGGATGGGTCCGTCTCCAGTCTTGAGGCCAGGTACATACTCGGGAGTACTCGCGTCACGGTGGCGTCTCGGGCTCCATGCGGAGGATCCGCACATCGCGTGGCCTCGCTCGCTCAAAAATCCCGTTATGACGGTAAGGCCGATCGGGGTGAAGCGGTAGCTTCGGGGCGAGTCTTGCGAAGGGTCGCCCCATGAACATGTATACTCTGACGGCAGCGACCCTCAAAATGGTATGACCCGAGTGCCGGGTCATGGTGCGCTCCCATACCGGGGTGTCGATTTAAGAGTACAAACGCCGCCATCTCAAGATATGTGGAAGAAAAGAGAGAGGGAATGAGAATCTTTCTAAAAGAATTCTCAGTAGGGTTATCCCTACCTAGGTGTCATCGTCACATCCTCGTGAACCTTGGGTTTATTTCTAAAAGGTGTGCATGCATATAAGTTCCTTTTAAGTGGGTTTCCCAAAGAGGTATTTTATCCAAGGTCCATCATATTTTATAATGCGTCTTTATAACTTAAGCGAAATATACTAATGATATGAATGCATCATAAGGTAAACCAAACAATAGAATAACTAGGAAACATTATAACATTGACATAAGTAAAGTTTATGTGACATTGTCAACTTTAACTTTCATCTCATGGGGCCGCCCTAAAACTTCTCTAGGTTATGAGCTCATACCTTAACTAGTCGTCACTAGCTCTTACTTATCCTATGATAAGCGTAACATAATCCCGACTTAAAGTACGGGCTAGGGGGCAATTTAAGGATCTCCTTTCTAGGATCATTTCCTCTTTGAAACGCTTTGCTAGCCACGTGGGCCTCGCAATTTGTCCGCTTTGGCAGGCTGCATCTACACATACCCTCACGGATTTGTCTCCTCCTGGGGGTGCTCGGCCGAACCGGTGTCACCCAGAGAAGCTGCGTCTCAAGTTGTGTCACATTTATATTTTCATAAGTATTACATCACAATTACCTCATCATTTATCATATTCATTTTTATCATGCATTCTCATGTAGCTTTTTCATAACATATATATCATCACATGAAACTTTCTCATAACATTCGTCACATAAAACTTTCACACAAACATCATCACATAGTCATATTTAACAATCATCCCCAGGCTCATAGACATGTTATGTTATATCTCATAGTGCTTTAAACTTCGATTATTATGAGCCTTAAACTTGCAAATTATTCTTAACTTCTTTATACGCCTATAGTTTGACAATTAATGAGTTATATAAATTTTATGCTCAAGAACTAATCCAAATAGCACTAAGCAATTTGGACAGCTTTATGTTTATGTGATTACGGAGTTCTAGAAATTACGGTTTAGATCTTTATCTCACTTTCTAAGTTATTGATCATCAACACCTAGTCTCTTGGGAACCTATAAGGTTATAACTAAGTATTTCTCACCTCACCATATGGTCAAGAACATCTCTAAACCTCAAGAGTGCAGAAATCAAAATACTAACTTTACGGGTACCTAGAAGTCACAATATTGACTCTTTCTAAGTTCGGTTTGCTCCTAAGGCTTCAAGATTAAGTCCTAAACCAATTATGAGTCATTCCTACACATATAAACTAATTTAAAACCATGATTATTGAATCTAAACCTTGCTGGACAGAATCCAGAAAAATGAATCTTTAAGGGATCTAGAACTCTCAAATTAATTCTTTTCTAGTTCCTAACTTATCCTATCTTTCACATATGAGTCTTAACATAATTATTACCCAAACATAAGCATATTAACATCATTAACACAGCTCATACAGTGGCCAAACATAGCAAGGCAGAACCGAAACAACAACTCCATTTAAAGGCATTGAATCATAGTTTCTAAAGCACATAAAATACTAGTTTCTCTTGGAACCTTATTAAAACCTTCAAAACTCTTTTATGAACACTTTTATCATCTAAACTCATGAAAATACTTAATAGGGCAGTAGCTATGTTATTTTCATCTCAAGAGGTCCTAAATTCATAATACTTAGTTCTACACATTCCTTATACTCATATAAGTTTAGAAAAATTATAAAACATAGTTTTCAATACTTGAAAGCATTAAGGCCTCATAGGGCCGAAATATGAGCCATAGGAGATAAATGTTTTAGACCTTTGTTTGAGATATTCTTGGGCAAGTCTTTGAGCTCTAGATTCATTAAAGTGATGACGTAAAAATAAACATGCTCATGCACTTATTTTAGTTATTGTTAGAAAGTAAAGTGAGAGCATAAAATAAATATGTGGTGCAATAGGTTATTATCTTTGATATTTAGGTGAGGACTTGAAATATAAATATGATAATGCAAAGCTTTAAACATAAACATGATAATGCAAGTTCATCCATTATCTTGGGATTTAGTGATAGCAAGGAAGTAAACATGATATGCATAGCATAAAATAGACATGATGCAAGATTCATTTTATAGTTAACTAGAGCTCATTCAAGACCTTAACAAGATAGCAACCCATTACAATATCTCAAAGATCACAACACAAAAACCGAAAGTCACATAAAAGAGAAAGAAAGTGAAACTATATCAAGTTCTTTATTAAATACCCAAAACCCCTATCTAGAGAAAAATCTCTAGAACGTGCCGGCCAACTTTAAGGTTGACAAGGGTAGGCTTGGGCTTTTAGAAATTCTTAGATTAATTTTCTTAAGTTGGAAAACCATGTGAGCTAGATAACATATAGATGAAGTTGTAAGAAAAGGAAAACTCAAGCTTTAGAGGTTTCTTTGAGATGAACACAATGTCATCATCTAGAAACTCTCATCATCAAGCTATCATGCTCAAATCAAGGCCTCATGGCCGAAAATGAAAAGGAAAGGGAAGACAAAGGAAAGTTCAAAAAGAATCCAAGAGAAAACTAGAGAAAAACACTTTCTTGAACAAAATAAAGTTTGAAAACAAATCCCTACCTTTTGATGAAGATAAAAGCTTGATCTTGAAGATGGAAATGAGATGAGCAACACCTCCTATGGTGGTGATGATTTCGGCCAAGGAAAGGAAAAGGAAAGGAGATGTGTTTTGAGTGAAGTTGTGTTTGAGGTTGAGTGTTTGAAAGCTTTGAGAGTGGTTTAAGGTTATGAGGTGATGGATTAAGGTTATGAGGTGATTATGTGATGGAAGAATGAAGAGGATGAAGATGAAGAGAAAGAGCTCTTAGAACTTTGAGAGAAGGAAAAAGCTTAGTAAGACAACTCTAAAACTCTAAACTTTGCAAATGCTTCAAGGTGCAACAAAGCTAACACAAGTATCCTATTTATAGAAAAACAAAACCATGGAGCTCACATTGGGAGGGTGTTGGCCGTAGCTTTGAAGGGCAAAGGAGAGAAAATATCTCTTACACAAGGTCATTCAAGCATGGTTTGAAGTATGGAAGCTATGCTACAAAGTATGGCTTGATGTGAGTTAATTTCCTATCACATTTTTATGAAATTAGGCTTCTAGAACCTTAACATGGCTGGAACTTTTCCAGCCACAAATAAATGGGGAAAATGGGTTGTTTTAATTATTTATTCATGTGGAAATTCAAGCTTGATTGAAAGTTATGACAAGGTATAGTGTATGTGACTTGAGGTATGGCCTTGGAGTGTTGAAAAATTGAACATGTGATGCATAATGGAGGGAGTGAGGCTTCGGCCAGCTTGGGGCAGCAGAATGGGAGGATGATTTGACCATTTAATTGTGTGTTAATGGTAGGTTTAGATGTGTATTAGCTTAGGTACAAGGTTAGGAATGATTAAGCTTAAGTTTAGGTAACTAAGAATGTGATTTAGGGAGTTTATGACAAGTTTAGGAGTGCTCATACATCATTAAAGAATTTAAAACTCATTTATGAATAAACAATGTGTAACACAATTCCATGATTTAAGGAATTGGAAAGAGAAAACACTATTCAAGATTCTATGACTAGGTGTCATAAAATTAAAATATGATTTTAGGTTGTAATTAAGTACTTTTTGGTTCTAAACAACTTTAATAAATTATTTTGACTCTAGATAAATTAAGGAAATTAATTAACCTTCGATTAGAGCCTAATATTGCTTAGGTTTGCTTAATCGTGTGATTAAGCGTAAAAATGAAACTAGGGGCAAAACCGTAATTTTGCACTAATTTTGCCCGGGACTTCAGAAATTAAAACTGAGGTCATAGAATACATAAAAACGCCTTTTAAAACCATCTGGAGAAGTTTCAGGTTCATCCGGCACTTGCAAACGGGTAAAACACCACAGGGCGCTTGGTCATTTTGACCAAAACTCAAACGAGATTTTCGATCCCGGAAGTTACATAAGTTTTCTAATCCCTTCCAACATTGAGTTTTCCTTCGAGTACTCACAGATCCTGCTTTCCTCGACTCCAATAAAATGACCTCAGGGGCATTTTGGTCATTTTCACTCTAATGTAAAATCGAGCATACATTACTCCTCCTTAAAAAGAATTTCGCCTCAAATTGCACCTTAGAAAAGCTCGATATTTGGACTTCATCTCGACTCTAGTTCCCACGTGTATTCTTCCGACTTGCCTTGTCCCCACGCCACTTTTACCAAAGGAACAGACTTGTTCCTTAACTGCTTGACTCCGTGATCCACTATTCCCGTGAGGCGGTACATTGAAGGTGAGGTCCTCCTTAACTGTACATGCTCCTGGTTCTAGGACATGGCTAGGGTCGGACTCATATTTACGTGAATCGAGACGTGAAAGACATCATGAAGGTTTGACAGATTGGGTGGTAAGGCTATTTTGTAAGCTACGGATTCGACTCTTTGAAGAATTTCAAAAGGACCGAGAAATCGGGGACTCAACTTTTTAACTTTCATGGCTCTTCCTATTCCTGTAGTGGGGTGATTCTTAGAAATACATGTTCTCCCTCTTGGAACTCCAAGGGCTTGCGCCTTTGTCCGCTGTAGCTTTTCTCGCCGACTTTGAGCTGTTAAGATTCTATCCTTGATCTTCTTGATTTGTTCCGCTGCTTTCCCTCACTACCTCTGGTCCTAAGACACTTTGCTCTCCTGGCTCGTACCAACACAAGGGTGATTGGCACTTCCTTCCGTATAATGCCTCAGACGGTGCCATATCGATGCTTGCGTGATAATCATGTTATATCGCAAACTCGATCAAAGGCATGTACTTATCCCAACTTCCTTTTGGTCTAAGACACGTGCTCTCAAAGATATCTTCCAGGTTTGGATTGTCCTCTCTGATCGACCATCCGCTTGTGGGTGGTAAGCTGGCTTAGGCACAACTTGGAACCAAACGCCTTTGAAAGGCTCCCCAAAAACGTGATTTAAACCGCGGATCTCGATCCGAGATTATCGCCGATGGTACTCCATGCAACCTTACTATTTCTTGGATGTAAAGTCGGGCCAACTTATCCAACGAGTACGTGACTAATAGGTAGAAAGTGAGCCGACTTAGTTAGTCGATCCACGATTACCCATACGGCATCGTGGCGACTTGGGTTTTTGGCAATCCCACACGAAGTCCATTGATATACTCTCCCACTTCCACTCGGGGATCGACAGGTTGCAACATGCCGGAAGGTTTTGGTGTTCGATCTTGACCTTTGGCACCAAACACTTACTCACCCAGGCGACCACATCCTTCTTTAATCCGGGCCACCAAAACATTTTCTTTAAGTCCTGATACATCTTCGTAGTACCAGGATGGATGGCAAAATGGCTCTTGTGAGCTTCCTCCAAGATCTTCTCTCGGAGGTCACCATCTTGTGGCACACAGATTCGCCTCGAACCTCCATAACCAGCCTGGGCCTCAGACAAAACCTTTCAACTTTCCAAATTTTTATCGCCTCGATTGTCTCCATAAAGTCCTCATTTTCTCTTTGGGCGAGCATAATCCTTTGCTTAAACCCACTGGTCACCGTGAGATGACTCATCACGATGCCATTCTCCGTTATAGACATTCCAAGATTCATATTCCTAAATTGCTCTATTAACCCAACTTCATTAACCATCATACTTGACAGACGTAACGAAGTTTCGCTCAAGGCGTCGGCTACTACATTAGCCTTGCCGGGGTGGTAACTTAAACCAAAATCGTAGTCCTTGAGGAATTCCATCCATCTCCTTTGCCTCATATTCAACTCCTTTTGATCAAAGAGATGCTTGAGACTCTTATGATCGGAGAAAACTTCAAACCTCACACCATACAAGTGGTGTCTCCACATCTTTAGAGCGAACACGATGGCTGCTAGTTCTAGGTCATGGGTGGGGTAGGTTACCTCATGAGGCTTGAGTTGTCTCCAGACGCATAGGCTACCACTTGCCTGCTTTGCATCAACACACAACCTAAACCCTTGCTGTAAGCATCGCAATATACCTCAAAGGGTACATTGGGGTCGTAAAACTAAACTGGGTTGAGGTGAGCTTTTCCTTAAGCTCTAGGAAACTCTTTTTCACATTCGGGCTCCACTCAAACGGGCATTTTTCCTAGTGAGCTTGGTTAAGGGTAGGGCTAATCGGGAAAATCCTTTAATGAACCTACGGTAATATCCAGCTAAACCCAAAAGCTTCTAATCTCACCACAGAGGTTGGTCTATCCCAATTCTTCACAAATTTCTATCTTACTTGGGTCGACAGCTATGCCACCTTTTGACACAACATGTCCTAAGAATTTTACCTCCTCTAACCAAAATTCACACTTAGACAACTTAGCGTATAACTTCTTCTCCTTTAATACCTCTAAAACCAACCTTAAATGACGCCATGCTCCTCGTGGGTTTTCGAATAGATGAGAATATCATCTATGAACACAACCACTTAATTGATCTAAATAGGGTCTAAAGATCCTATTCATGTAATCCATAAAAATCAAGGGAGCATTCACAAACCAAACGACATTACATTGAACTCAAAGTGTCCATACCGAAGTTCGAAAGGCGGTTTTAGGAATATCCGAATCTCTCACCCTAACTGATGGTAACTGACCTTAAATCAATCTTAGAAAACACTATCGCTCCTTTCAATTGGTCCATAAGATCATCAATCCTAGGCAATGGGTATTTATTCTTTATGGTTACTTGGTTCAACTCGCCTATAGTCTATACACATCCTCATGCTTCCGCCCTTTTTCTTCACAAATAAGACCGAGCGCCCCAAGGTGAAGCACTCGGCCTTATAAAACTCTTTTTCTAACAGCTCCTCTAACTGGGTTTTCAATTCGCTAACTCCGAGGGTGACATCCTATACGGGCTATAGAGATTGGTCCCGTCCCAGAACCAACTCTATGGAGAACTCCACTTCTCTTCGGGAGGGAACTCGGTATTTCATCCGAAACACCTCGGGATAGTCTCTCACCACAGTATCTCACCTAGGTTCTCGCTCCAAGTCTACATCACAAAGTGCTAGGAGAACATATCCCTTAGTTTTCTTCCCACTACGTAAGACCTCTACGGAATTTAGGTACACTAATGGGTTGAGTGATGTTTTCGGGAGGAGAAGGGAAAACTACGGTTTGGGTTCCACAATCTAACATCACACGATTGGGGTGAAGCCGCTCATGCCTAAGATAATGCCTATGTCTTTCAAGGGTAAACAAATTAAATCTATGATAAAAGACCTATTTTCTACAACAAGATGACAATTTAAACAACAACGGCAAGTATTAACAGGGCGATTTGTAGGAGTAGAAACAATGAGATCAAAGGGAAGTTTAGAGACTTTTAGATTTAAGGACTCGACACTAGCAAGTGAAATGAAAGAATGAGTAGCACCAGAGTCATATAGTACAGCTTAAGGCTTTACCATTTACTTCGCACATACCTTCGATGAGATCTTTGGACTTCTTGGCGCCTTCTGCGTTAAGGGTAAAGACCCTTCCTCGGTATTGTGGTCGGGGGTTTTGGTTCGATGTCCCTTGTCCGGTGCAGTCCTTTGCATAGTGGCCAGGCTTGCCACACTTGAAACATACATTCTGACCGGCTAAGCATGGGCGATTCCCGTGGTTCTTCCCGCATTGTGGGCAGTCGTCAGCAGATGTTGCTCCGGGGTAAGCAGCAGGGGTTTGTGGTGCCTTGTTCTTGGCTCCACTTGGTCCTCCATTGTGGTTTCGGTCCACCCGTCCACGGGTTGATTATTGAAATTCCTCGGGCCTTGATGTTGAAATGGCGGCCTTTGGTGTTGTTTGGATTGTTGGTGAGCAGGAGCTCTTGGCGGTTGTTGTTGTTGTTGTCGGAACTGGTTGGACTGGTAGGGGTTGTAGTGATTCCTCGACGGGTACTGCGGTTTGAACTTCGGGGCTTGAGGTCCGAGCCCCTTAGCTCGCTCCGCCCTTGTGATTTGAATCTTTCTCTGTCCTTCTTCAAGTATCCGGCACTTGTTGACCAGGGTCGGGAAGTCTCTGATCTCCATATGGGCCACAGCGTAGTTCATCTCTGCCTTCAGATCGGCCTCATACTTCACGCACTTCCAAACTTCATCGGGGTTCCCTTGGAATACCCGAGAGAACTTGATTAGCTCCTCAAACTTCGCAGTGTATTGGGCTACAGTAGACCCTCCTTGGGTCAATCGCATGAACTCAACGTCCTTCGCATTCCTCACGGACTCCGGAAAGTACTTCTCATAGAAGTAAGTCTTGAACAGCTCCCAGTCAATGGGAGTTCCAGAGGCTTCTAGCAGATGCCTCGTGCCGCTCCACCGTAACTCCCTGGCTTGACTTCAAAGATGAAAGCAAAGAATGTGACCTTCTCGCTTCCTCCGAGCAGTAACGACAGAGTAGATCTTTTCCATGTCTTTGATCCACTCATCGCCTTGCTCGGGTCCATTACCCTCGAACATCGGGCGGGTTCGCCTTGCGGAACTTCGCCGGCGGACTTGTTCCACCATCTCTCGCAGCAGGGGAGGAGGGGGAACAGGAGCAAGATTCGCTTGTTGATCCATTCGGTCGAACATTCGCTCCATGGCTTGCGCCATGCGACGGACAGCAGCAGCAGCTTGTATCATCTTGTTCAACATCGGGTGTAGTCCTAGGTCAGCCGTCAGCGTGCCATTGGTCCCTATACACATGAAACAATGAACATCAAGTTGATCGTGCTCAATATCCATGCAAAATGAGCTAGTTACCATGGCACTTGCAACCAACAGAAGTCATGCATCTCTAGTCCTACAGCTTATCTCTATCAAGCACTATACACGACATAACTATCGTATTATGCTTATAAAGCATAGTCACCCAATCCTCAGGCTCCATGAGAATCGAATCGCCTGATACCATAATGTAACACCCTAAATCTTAACCCAAGACTACTAGTATGTCCTTAGGTTAATTTTTAGGATATTACCTCTTGGTCTCATCCTTTGGAAAATACTTAGCGGAAATACGGTAAAATTTTTCTTTTTAAAATCAAGTGAGAGCCACGCTAAACTTTAAGGGGCAACATAGCTAAACATATAAGCACAAAGATAAGAAACACATCATGTCATGGAAGCATCAATCAATCATAGATATATATATATATAACGTGCCTACCCAAAGAGGCAGGACTATTTGATACATCATGAAGCAAAATACAACTGAAATGCAATACAAGGAAATCATAATAAGCAAATACAAAAGAAACTACCCCCATACCCATGTGCACCTAAAGGATACTACCCCATATACAAAAGAAGGTTTGATCTCTACTATGTGGCGTGTGTGTGCACTAGCTACTACCCTCCTATGACTACTCCTCGCGGTCCGAGCATCGTGGGGTCGAGTCGATCCACCGCGAATCTCGGCGGGAGTGGTCGAGTGCATCATCGGGCATGTCCACCGCGCGAGGGCGCATAGATGGTCGCCGAGCCAACCTCGGCCGACCACCGCCTCTCACTCCCAGCCCTCATCGGTGGAGGAGTGGGACCGAGCTCCAACCGCACATGTGGGATGGCGGGTCCTCGGATGGGTCCGTCTCAGCAATCGGGACGCGGTACATACTTCTGGTACTCGCGTCATACCGACGCCTCGGGCTCCATGCGGAGGATCTGCTCATCGCGCGTGGCCTCGCCGCTCAAAAATCCCGTTATGACGGTAAGGAGCAAGTGAAGCGGTAGCTCGGGACGGGTGCGCGAAGGGTCGCCCCATGAACATGTATACTCCGGCAAAGGCAGCGACCCTCAAATGGTATGACCCGAGTGCCGGTCATGGTGCAGCCCCATACCGGGTGTCGACGAAGAGTACAAACGCCGCCATCTCAAGATATGACGGAAGAAAAGAGAGAGGGAATGAGAATCTTTCTAAAAGAATTCTCAAGAGGGTTATCCCTACCTAGGTGTCATCGCCACATCCTCAGAACCTTGGGTTTATTTCTAAAAGGTGTGCATGCATATAAGTTCCTTTTAAGTGGGTTTCCCAAAGAGGTATTTTATCCAAGGTCCATCATATTTTATAATGCGTCTTTATAACTTAAGCAGAAATATACTAATGATATGAATGCATCATAAGGTAAACCAAACAATAGAATAACTAGGAAACATTATAACATTGACATAAGTAAAGTTTATGTGACATTGTCAACTTTAACTTTCATCTCATGGGGCCGCCTAAAACTTCTCTAGGTTATGAGCTCATACCTTAACTAGTCGTCACTAGCTCTTACTTATCCTATGATAAGCGTAACATAATCCCGACTTAAAGTACGGGCTAGGGGGCAATTTAAGGATCTCCTTTCTAGGATCATTTCCTCTTTGAAACGCTTTGCTAGCCACGTGGGCCTCGCAATTTGTCCGCTTTGGCAGGCTGCATCTACACATACCCTCACGGATTTGTCTCCTCCTGGGTGCTCGGCCAACCGGTGTCACCCAGAGAAGCTGCCTCGTTGTTGTGTCACATTTATATTTTCATAAGTATTACATCACAATTACCTCATCATTTATCATATTCATTTTTATCATGCATTCTCATGTAGCTTTTTCATAACATATATATCATCACATGAAACTTTCTCATAACATTCGTCACATAAAACTTTCACACAAACATCATCACATAGTCATATTTAACAATCATCCCTGTGCTCATAGACATGTTATGTTATATCTCATAGTGCTTTAAACTTCGATTATTATGAGCCTTAAACTTGCAAATTATTCTTAACTTCTTTATACGCCTATAGTTTGACAATTAATGAGTTATATAAATTTTATGCTCAAGAACTAATCCAAATAGCACTAAGCGAGAATTTGGACAGCTTTATGTTTATGTGATTACTGAGTTCTAGAAATTACGGTTTAGATCTTTATCTCACTTTCTAAGTTATTGATCATCAACACCTAGTCTCTTGGGAACCTATAAGGTTATAACTAAGTATTTCTCACCTCACCATATGGTCAAGAACATCTCTAAACCTCAAGAGTGCAGAAATCAAAATACTAACTTTACGGGTACCTAGAAGTCACAATATTGACTCTTTCTAAGTTCGGTTTGCTCCTAAGGCTTCAAGATTAAGTCCTAAACCAATTATGAGTCATTCCTACACATATAAACTAATTTAAAACCATGATTATTGAATCTAAACCTTGCTGGACAGAATCCAGAAAAATGAATCTTTAAGGGATCTAGAACTCTCAAATTAATTCTTTTCTAGTTCCTAACTTATCCTATCTTTCACATATGAGTCTTAACATAATTATTACCCAAACATAAGCATATTAACATCATTAACACAGCTCATACAGTGGCCAAACATAGCAAGGCAGAACCAAAACAACAACTCCATTTAAAGGCATTGAATCATAGTTTCTAAAGCACATAAAATACTAGTTTCTCTTGGAACCTTATTAAAACCTTCAAAACTCTTTTATGAACACTTTTATCATCTAAACTCATGAAAATACTTAATAGGGCAGTAGCTATGTTATTTTCATCTCAAGAGGTCCTAAATTCATAATACTTAGTTCTACACATTCCTTATACTCATATAAGTTTAGAAAAATTATAAAACATAGTTTTCAATACTTGAAAGCATTAAGGCCTCATAGGGCCGAAATATGAGCCATAGGAGATAAATGTTTTAGACCTTTGTTTGAGATATTCTTGGGCAAGTCTTTGAGCTCTAGATTCATTAAAGTGATGACGTAAAAATAAACATGCTCATGCACTTATTTTAGTTATTGTTAGAAAGTAAAGTGAGAGCATAAAATAAATATGTGGTGCAATAGGTTATTATCTTTGATATTTAGGTGAGGACTTGAAATATAAATATGATAATGCAAAGCTTTAAACATAAACATGATAATGCAAGTTCATCCATTATCTTGGGATTTAGTGATAGCAAGGAAGTAAACATGATATGCATAGCATAAAATAGACATGATGCAAGATTCATTTTATAGTTAACTAGAGCTCATTCAAGACCTTAACAAGATAGCAACCCATTACAATATCTCAAAGATCACAACACAAAAACCGAAAGTCACATAAAAGAGAAAGAAAGTGAAACTATATCAAGTTCTTTATTAAATACCCAAAACCCCTATCTAGAGAAAAATCTCTAGAACGTGGCGGCCAACTTTAAGGTTGACAAGGGTAGGCTTGGGCTTTTAGAAATTCTTAGATTAATTTTCTTAAGTTGGAAAACCATGTGAGCTAGATAACATATAGATGAAGTTGTAAGAAAAGGAAAACTCAAGCTTTAGAGGTTTCTTTGAGATGAACACAATGTCATCATCTAGAAACTCTCATCATCAAGCTATCATGCTCAAATCAAGGCCTCATGGCCGAAAATGAAAAGGAAAGGGAAGACAAAGGAAAGTTCAAAAAAGAATCCAAGAGAAAACTAGAGAAAAACACTTTCTTGAACAAAATAAAGTTTGAAAACAAATCCCTACCTTTTGATGAAGATAAAAGCTTGATCTTGAAGATGGAAATGAGATGAGCAACACCTCCTATGGTGGTGATGATTTCGGCCAAGGAAAGGAAAAGGAAAGGAGATGTGTTTTGAGTGAAGTTGTGTTTGAGGTTGAGTGTTTGAAAGCTTTGAGAGTGGTTTAAGGTTATGAGGTGATGGATTAAGGTTATGAGGTGATTATGTGATGGAAGAATGAAGAGGATGAAGATGAAGAGAAAGAGCTCTTAGAACTTTGAGAGAAGGAAAAAGCTTAGTAAGACAACTCTAAAACTCTAAACTTTGCAAATGCTTCAAGGTGCAACAAAGCTAACACAAGTATCCTATTTATAGAAAAACAAAACCATGGAGCTCACATTGGGAGGGTGTTGGCCGTAGCTTTGAAGGGCAAAGGGAGAGAAAAATATCTCTTACACAAGGTCATTCAAGCATGGTTTGAAGTATGGAAGCTATGCTACAAAGTATGGCTTGATGTGAGTTAATTTCCTATCACATTTTTATGAAATTAGGCTTCTAGAACCTTAACATGGCTGGAACTTTTCCAGCCACAAATAAATGGGGAAAATGGGTTGTTTTAATTATTTATTCATGTGGAAATTCAAGCTTGATTGAAAGTTATGACAAGGTATAGTGTATGTGACTTGAGGTATGGCCTTGGAGTGTTGAAAAATTGAACATGTGATGCATAATGGAGGGAGTGAGGCTTCGGCCAGCTTGGGGCAGCAGAATGGGAGGATGATTTGACCATTTAATTGTGTGTTAATGGTAGGTTTAGATGTGTATTAGCTTAGGTACAAGGTTAGGAATGATTAAGCTTAAGTTTAGGTAACTAAGAATGTGATTTAGGAGTTTATGACAAGTTTAGGAGTGCTCATACATCATTAAAGAATTTAAAACTCATTTATGAATAAACAATGTGTAACACAATTCCATGATTTAAGGAATTGGAAAGAGAAAACACTATTCAAGATTCTATGACTAGGTGTCATAAAATTAAAATATGATTTTAGGTTGTAATTAAGTACTTTTTGGTTCTAAACAACTTTAATAAATTATTTTGACTCTAGATTAATTAAGGAAATTAATTAACCTTCGATTAGAGCCTAATATTGCTTAGGTTTGCTTAATCGTGTGATTAAGCGTAAAAGTATTTAAACTAGGGGCAAAACCGTAATTTTGCACTAATTTTGCCCGGGACTTCAAAAATTAAAACTGAGGTCATAGAATACATAAAAACGCCTTTTAAAACCATCTGGAGAAGTTTCGGGTTCATCCGGCACTTGCAAACGGGTAAAACACCACAGGGGCGTTTTGGTCATTTTGACCCGAAAACTCGAAAAACGAGATTTTCGATCCCGGGAAGTTACATAAGTTTTCTAATCCCCTTCCAACATTGAGTTTGCCCTTCGAGTACCGCCAAGACCGCTTTCCTCAAATTCCGGCCTGAAAATGACCTCAGGGGCATTTTGGTCATTTTCACTCTAACAGAAAATCGGGGCGTTACACTTCCTGCAAAATGGTTGCCTAAAATAACAGTCATTACTGAAGCCAACGATCTCTAAACTCTTGGTTTGGATGCTCTTATTGGATCTCTAAAAACTCATGAAGTAGTTCTGGCAGAGATGCATGGAGAATCCATAAAGAAACCCAAGTCTATTGCTCTAAAATCCTCTCATCTTGAATCTAGCAAAGCAAAGGCAATGAAGATCACAGAAACCTTTTATGAAGAGGATGAATCTGATGATGATAGTGAAGATGATGATGGAGATGAAATCTCCATGCTGGTAAGAAAGATGTCAAGGGTATGGAGAGGTAAGTTCAAAAGAAGACAAGACTTGAAAAGAGACAAAAAAGACAAGATAAAGCCAGACAGCATCATCTATTTCAACTGTGGAGAAAAGGTCACTTCAGACCTAAATGTCCAAGACTAAAAGGACCACAAAAAAGGTTTCTGAGCAAAACAAAGGGAATGCTAGCAACATGGAGTGACTCAGAAAAGGAAGGAATAGAAAGCCTAAAAGGACAAGAAGACATAACAGATTTATGCTTCATGGCCGGCTACAACTCAGAAGACGAGTTTGAGGTAAATAACTCTGACTAAAATCTATCATATGATGAATTAGTAGCTTTGTATGAAGAACTTCTTGAGAATACTCAAATCAGTTCCTCCCATTATCGTAATCTAAAGAAAAAACATCATAAAGTTGTTTTAGAACTTCAGGCAGTCAAAATGGATTTTGAAAATATGGAAAATGAAAAAGAAAAATTACATGAGGAAAACAATGAACTAAATTTTGAAAAAATAAGATTTCAAAAGATAATGAAGACTATCAGAAAAATATATCTGAATTAGAGAGAACAATTATTCTTTTGAAAACTGATCTTGAAAAAATGGTAAATGGTTCAAAAAATCTTGAACTAATGCTTGGAAGTCAAAGGCCTTACTTTCAAAGAACTGGGTTAGGATATAAAGAAGTTGAAAAAGGAAAAGAAAACTTTTTTCCAACTGGATAAAGTAAGAAAGAAGGTCTTTTGCACTGTCTGTTATAAATGAGGACACCCTCCAGATAAATGCTTCATGCAAAGAAGGGTTAGAAAACCCTTATTTATTGATACTAACTCAGAAGGACCCAAAAAAGTATGGGTACCTAAATTGAGAAATGTGTTTGTTGCAGGTATACCTGAGAACACATGTAGAATCTGATAACAAGTGGTACATGGATAGTGGCTGCTCTAGGCACATCTCCAGAACAAAGAAATGGTTCAAAAACCTCAAGCCAAAGAATTATGGATCAATCAAATTTGCTGATAAAGGTAAAGCAAAAGTCATAGGTATCGGAAACATTGGTAAGGATGATTCTCACCAAATTTCTGATATATTATTTGTGGATGGATTAGGTCACAATATTCTGAGCATAAGTTAATTCTGTGATCAAGGCTTCAATGTTGTTTTCAATGCTCAAAATTGCAAAATAATTAATCCTATCTCAGGAAGAGTGATACTATCTAGAAATAGGGATGATAACACCTATGTATTGCTGTTAGATGATCTTCAAGATCAAGATGTTAAATGTCTAGCCTCCTTCACAGATGAAAATGGTTATGCATAAGAAGCACGGGCATGCTCACATGAAACTTATCTTAGAGTTATCTTAGAAAGAGTTTGTTAAGGGATTGCCAAAGATCAGGTTTGATAAAGATTCAACTTGTGACTTCTGTGGAAAGGGCAAACAAACTAGAGCTTCCTTTCAAAATAATCATGAAATGTCTACCTCTAAACCTCTAGAATTACTTCATATGGATCTTTTCAGTCCATCTCAAATAGCTAGCCTTGCAGGATATTCTTCTGTCTCTAAAGCTTTCAGGGTATATAACAAAAGGACTAAAGGTGTGGAAGAAACAATTCATACCAAATTCAAAGAGTTCAGGAAGGATTTTGAAGATGGTGCAATTGACCTGGAAGAAGCTTTAGAGAGATTAGATCTCAGAGAAAACTCAGAAACCAAAATGATCAAATCATCAAAAAGCAAACTCTAAGATTCACATTCTTTAGAAAGTATGATAAATTCATCAAGGGCAACATGAGGAAATGATGAACGGGAGGAAGAACAGCCTAAAGATGAAAAGGGAACTGAGGAAAGCTATAAACACAGAAATTACAAAGGAGTCTCCGATCTTAAAACTATCTTGCAAAACAATGTTATAGGAGATATTTCTAAAGGAGTGAAGATTCGATCCTCCTTAAGGAATACCTCAAATTACGCTACAATCTCCACCATTGAACCTACATATATTGAAGAAGCATTAAATGACAAAAGGTGGGTGGAGCTATACAGGAAGAGCTGGATCAATTTGAGAAAAACAAAGTCTAGACTCTCATAGAAAAACCTAGTAAAAAGACCATCATTGGGACCAAATGGGTATTCAGAAACAAATTGGATAATGCAGGAAGAGTTATCAGAAATAAAGCAAGACTGGTTGCACAAGGCTACAATCAACTAGAAGGAATTAATTATGATGAGACCTTTGTACCAATTGCTAGATTAGAAGCCATAAGAATGTTGTTTGCCTTCGCTGGTTACAAAGGATTCACTCTCTACCAAATAGATGTCAAATCTGCCTTTCTAAACGGATTTCTCTCGGAAAAAGTGTTTGTGAATTAACCTCCAGGGTTTGAGAGCGATGATCATCCAAATCATTTTTATTACAAGCCCTCTACAGTTTAAAACTATAAACTATAAACTATCTAAAGCTCTCTACAGTTTAAAACAAACCCCTCGAGCATGGTATGAAAGGTTAAGTAGCTTCTTATTACAAAATGGGTTCGAAAGAGGTAATGTCAACACAACTTTATTCACTCTTAATTCAAAAAAGCATTTTCTAATAGTACAAATATATGTTGATAGCATTATATTTGGTGCATCTGATCTTTCTTTACGTGAAAATATTTCTAAGTTGATGCAAAGTGAGTTTGAAAAAAGTATGATGGGAGAACTAAAAATTTTTCTCAGTTTACAAATAAAACAACAAAAGGATGGAACTTTGATCCATCAAGAAAAACATGCAAAGGAGCTTTTGAAAAGATTTCATGTGGATCAGGCAAAACCTATAAGTACTCCCATGCATCCATCTCAAATCATTGATGCAGATTAGGACGGTGAAAAAGTATCAGAAAGTGGCTATAGAGGAATGATAGGATCACTACTATATCTTATAGCCAGCGGACCAGATATCCAATAAGTGTAGGGATATGTGCTAGATTTCAATCAAATCCAAAACAATCCCATTTAAATGCTATCAAAAGAATCTTCAAATATTTATCAAGCACTACTAATCTTAGTCTATGGTATGAGAAAGGTACATCATGTGAGATTGCAAGTTATTGTGATGCTGACTTTGCTGGAGACAGAGTAGAAAGAAAAAGCACCAGCTGTTGTTGCTACTTTTTTGGGAATAATTTGATCACGTGGTCCTATAGAAAGCATAATGCCATTGCTCTTTCTATTGCCAAAGAAAGATATGTAGCAATGGCGAATTGTTGTACACAAATGCTTTGGGTCAGAAATCAGCTAGAATACTATCACTTAAGGTACTCCAAAATCCCAATCTTTTGTGATAACACTAGCACAATAAATCTGGCTAAAAATCCTATTCAACACTTCAGATTAAACCACATTGACATCAAACATCACTTTATTAGAGATAATGTTCAGAAAGGAGATATTGAGCTAATATTTATAAACACTAAAAGTCAAACATCCGACATTTTTACAAAACCTTTAGCTGAAGATCGTTTCTGCACTTTAAAAAATCTATTAAATTTAAAGATCTTCTAAAGGCTTATATGACTTTCATTACTCAAATATCTGTAGAAAGTAAATACCTCCTGCCCATCTCCTCTTTGTTGATGACAAAAGGGGGAGAAGTGATATGAAAATCTCACGCCTCAATTAAGGGGGAGATAGATACTCAAACTGAGGATAGATACTCAAACTGAGGATAGATACTCAAAGAAATGAGCATCTATATTCTATCTCTAGACATCTCACTACACCAAAAAGGGCACCTTGTGGCGGTCGATTTGCGGTAGTTCAAGAAACTCGCAGCAAAATATCTATTTCTCGGCGGTTTTTGTGGCAGTTCTCCATCGCCCCCCAATTACTTGAGTATAGCAGCGGTTTCAGGGGAACCACCGCAGAATCATTACAATGTAGCGACGGTTAATGTGGCGGTCCTAGTTTACCTCAACACAAAAATGCCGCAAATGACTATTTCTTTGCAGTGATTCAAGCGGCGGTTTTAGCTCAAATTACCATATAGCAGCGGTTTTGTAACCCAAAACATACTTGTTCATGGCGGCGTGGTGGCAGTTCTAGCAGTGGTTTAAGTTAAAACTACTATATAGCAGCGGTTTTGTAACCGCCACAAATTGAAAGTTTGTTTTTTTTTAAGTAAATTACATTGAACATAATGATATTTATTAATTAAATCTAGAATCCCATGCATACTACCTAAACTCATCACCATTATATCAATTATAATAACTTCAATTTTTTAAATTTTAGATATAAATATGTAAAACTTTAAATATTATATTTTTATTATCATTACTAGCATTGTGCCTATATTGAGTTGCATTTTTTTTTCTATTTAAGTGATTAAATTTGCTATAAATATATTGTCACAATGTCACAGTCCATGGCACAACAATAAACAATTTTGTTTTAAAAGATTTGATTGGTACTGAATAAAAAAAAATCTAAAGAAGATTTGATTAAAAATAAAAAAAACAATTAAGAAATATTTTATCTTAAAAACATATAAAAATAATTTGATTGATAAAAATGAGATTATCATTTTTTATTTCATTGTATTTTCATTTTTCATTTTTAATTTTTTACACTAATGGAGTCAAATAAGTTATGAATCACAGATAATAAAAGAATTATTTTTTCAAAATTCAAACAAGGAAATGAATTTCTTCTTCTTTTTAATCCAAATAAGACAACTTAAATTGAGATTTTTATTTTTGATACTAAGAGTTAAATTTAAATAATCACTTTTTATTTTACCCTTTTTTAAATATTGCAAAAACATTCTTTAACCAATTTGAGTGAAGATATAGTGTCCCACCCCCTAGCGGCACACTCTTCATTCTTTGATCGCTGGAGAAGCATTCATTGTGAAGCCCCTCCACGACACCACAACCAACATGATAACTAGCCCTCTCTATGACCTCAATTGGCATGAGCAGCCTTCTCCGCAATGTTTCAAAAACTGCATGAATTACCGCCGCAAAATGTTTCACTAGTGCTTTCAAAAATTAATTTGCAACTGTTTAACCGCCACTAAATTGTCGCAAGATGGCTGGCGACGCTTGGGATAGCGGCCCGCGAATGATTAATAGCAGCGGTTAACAGACACCAAACACCTTTTTTGGTGTAGTGTCTCTGAGAGAGAGAACAAAATTGAGGGGGAGGTAGATACTCACAAATTGAGGATAGATACTCAATAAAAAAATGAGCATCTATAATCTGTCTCTAAGCCTCTATGAGTAAAGCTCAGAAAATTCTTCTTAAGGCTATAAAATGCTTTGATCATCAATATCATGCCTTAAGAAAAAAATTTACTAAAACTCATAAGTTATGATGTTTGAAAGATCAATTTGCTATGTATTTATCATTTCCATTTCATTCATTATCTCTTCAAAATATTTTCTTCAAATTGGTTTGTCATCATCAAAAGGGGGAGATTGTAAACTCCAAGACCTTTCAGAAAGATGAATTAAAATTGTTTTGAATGACAACAAAGCCAATTTAAAGAAAATGTTTTGAAGAATAACTAATGGCCACCTTGAGTTTCTGTTATAAGGATACTAGATATTTCTTTAAGATGCATAATCAGAAAGCATGAGAAAATGATTTCACAAAACTTATGGTCTTGATCATGAAAAAAAGATAAAATAAGAAGAAGCAAGAAGTGCATCAAGCAAAACATTGTCCGAAATCAGCCCGACGAAATAGAATCAAGGAAACGGTCATCAGAAAATAATACTGAGCTTCAAAAAGAAAGGCTACAACAATGATAACCTACAGAATACTGGAGGCAAAGTATTACTCAATCTTCAATCATCATAATCATAGGGTTCTCATCATCAAAAATCAAGATTGAAGATAAATAGATCGTTAAAGAACTAACAGCACTTATCAGAAAATCCAACACAAAATGGGAAGAAAAAAAGGCTATATTTGAAATTCAAATCAAATGTCAAATCAGTCTCTCAAAATCAAAGTATCTCTCTACAAGCACCCTCGATCAAATGACAAAAGGACCTATCAAAAGATTCAGAAACCATGATCAGATAATGGAAAAATAGTTTCTGATAGACTTCAAAAACCTCAACTCATCAATGGCTTCTAAAAAAGGAACTCTAACACCAGACGAGCTGCTCACCTAGATTATATTTCCAATGCTCGATAAGATGTTCAAAACGTGTTGATGAAGTGGAAAATCAAGGGGCAACGGTAAAAAAAGGAAAATTATCTATAAAAATAGATGATTGAGCCTTCTCTAAAGAACATATACGAGAGAAAAATTTATGCTAAAAACTTCCCATTGGAAATATTCATTGCTAGAATCCATTGTAAATCAAAATCTTCTTTCTGTATTCTCTATTGATTATTTGCTCTTCTAAGGAAGAATTACTAGGAAGAAGTCACTCAAGTAGAATCAGTTTCAATAGATCACATTGAAAAACTTGAGTGCTAGCCTGTACGATCATATTATCAATCTCTGTCTAATTGTAATTTTGATCCAGTAGTAATCAAAAGGAAAATAGCTTGAAGAGGCTACTATAAAACTACTTGTTATTGTGAGTCAGTAAGGCTAGTTTACTGACAGAAGTAAGAGCTTGGGAAGGCTACGGTAAAGACTATCTTGTACTTGTGATTCCTTGGTAAGGAAGTTTATTGGAACTCAGTGTGTACTGAGAACTGGATGTAGGTAGGTGTTGGCTGAACCAGTACAAATCTTCTGAGTCAAGTATTCTCTTTCTTTTCTCTCTTTTGAATTTAGTTTTCAACTCTACATAAATATTTAGATCGTTGTCTTTTATTGTCAGCTTATCTATTCAAACTGCTTCATTTTGAAAGTAACCTTTTGAACACACTAACCATTCTTCCACTGTTCTTCAAGTTCTAAACTTGATAAGATTTTATTATATAAAGTTTTACAGTTTGAAGTTTAAAAAGCATGATTCAACCCTCCTTCTCGTGCATTTTCGTATCAAAAATTTCTACCATAAAGCTATGCTTAAGCCATAACCTTATAGTGAGTAGTTGTTACTTGCTAACTTTTCTTAATCTTAAAGGTATATATACAATATTAAATATGAGCCTGCTTTTGTGACAAACATAAAATGCTTTCCCTCTGAGTTGCTAAATTTGAACATAAATAATATATCAAGAATACATAATTTTATTACCTGATGGCCAATCAATAGTATCCATAACTATATCAAACCCATACCCTGATTCACGCAAGAACCCTCTAGTCTAGGTAGGTTACTACTTAAAATTCACTAAAAGAAAATAAAAATAATGACCAATATTCTCTATCATTAGTTCATCAAAAGGTCTGGGCCATGATACCAATACCAACTAAGGATCTCCACAAAGTAATCATCATCATCGCAATCTATGTAAAAATATGATAACATCAAAAATGAGAATCAAAGATTTCTAGTAGGGAAAACACTGGTTTACTACACAGTGATATCTAACATAGTATTAAAATAATTCAAGTATCTTCGATTTCTTCTAAAATAATTAGTTTTGTTTTTTTCTTCTTTTATCTAACATAATATTACGAATACACTTATGTTTCAGAATAAAATCATAGGATTCGTTAAATAATTAATCGGTTTTCTAGTTGTTTATATAATACTTAGTTTGTTTGTTTCATTTCTTTTTTAACATAATCTTATTAGTAAAATTTAGACTTGATAATAGAACTCATAGGATTCCTGATATACTTCTCATCTAATATATTGCCAACGATGTAACACCATTATGTGATGTAACACCTTAAAAATTATATAAAAATCAACTTAAGCTTTACTAGTCATAATTTCAAAAATCTGACAGACATAGTAATGATCAAGACGATCCAATGAATCTGAAAAAAAAAAAAGTTGAATAGTATTTTATGGGTTTATTGGGACAGCTGAAACCTTAGAATTGGAACTCAAAGATGCTCGAAACTAAGAGATTATAGGATTAAGATTAAAAATAGGTAGGAATAAATGTTTTATACCTAGAATTAATTTTTGGGCAATATCTAATTACCCGGGTATGGTGTTTTACCCGTTCGATAAAATTACAATGTGTAATTTCTTACACCGCATGAGACTAGCAGTATAAATAAGACACCTAACTAGATAGGCGTGTGGATTAGGAGAAACTACACCATTGCCTTAACAAATGGACCAAGAAGAGTATTATAAAATTACCATATTTATCTTTAAGAAAAACCATTTTGTACTTGAAATCATTATGCATTTTGTCATAAACTCATAAGATCAATATCTTATCTTTCCCCTCCTTGACAATTTTGGCCAATACCCCTCCCATACAGCCATATTCATGTTCTTCCTCTAGCAACACAAGAACCCTAGCTAGAAATTCAAATTTCACTCAAAAATTCCATAATCAAAAGCTCAAATCACATACTATCTCTTACAAACTCTAAATCAACTATTTATCACAAACCCTCACCTCATCATATCATCAAGTTAGCTACTATTCTTGCTGTGTTATAAAGGGTTTTGAGTGGTTTGGATCAAAGATTAGGGGGAGGAACTCAAGAAGAAAGTCAAGAATAAAAACAAGAGCTTTTAGAAGTCAAGTAGGGCTTTATTCATCCACTTTTCTTTCAAATTTCACTCTAAAATTTTCTGATTGATTGAGTCTGAAATTTTTTAGTTTGTGGTTGATTATACATGAATATTGATGTGTTAATTTTGGTAGAAGGTTTGAATGAAGTTAGATAAGGTATTTTCTTAAAACATGTTCTGACCCTTGTTGCTAGAAATCTCATTTTTGAGTAAGTAGCTGAAAAACTTTAATTTTTCTCATTGATTTAGAGATATGATCTTGAGCTAAAAGTTTTATATGATGAAGCTAAAATATGTAATAGTTCCAAGTAATTTTCTTGGGTCATCTTAATCACTGTTTCTATTTTAAAAAAATTCAAACCCATGAAGGTCAGGGTTTTTGTCCAACCATTCCAACTTGAAGTACTGAGTTTGTCTAATTTTTTTACCCTAGCAAATGATTGGTTTTTCCTTTGAAAATTTTACAAGATGTTGAGGACATCTTGGGGTTGAACCTTAATTTTTTATACGAAGTTATTAGTTCATTTGATAGAGTAGAAAAATTAAAACTTATGACTGTTGGCTAAGATTGTGTAGTTGCTAACCTCTGAGAATGTGAAATTTTATAAATATAGCTAGAAACTTTATTATGCTTTGAAAAGTTTACAAGAGCTCATTGATACATTGAATTGTCTCTGAAAATTATTTTTGCTCTGTTCTAGTGATGTTTACTAATTTAATCATAATTTTCTTGGTGACTGAAATTCTAGCAACATGCTGAATTAGCTAAAAGGATGATGAGATGTTTATGACTTGATCTCATTCATGTTATGTGAAGTCATTGATGATATTAGGCACATATGAATATGAATACTTATTACGATTGCTTACATGTGAAATAAAAGCATAATATTATATTTCTTGGGCTAGAGAAAGTAAATCCGGTCTATCAGGGAAAGTAAACCTGACTATCAAGAAAAGCATGAAATTGTCTATCTTGGACTGGAGAAAGTAAATCCGGTCTATCGAGGAAAGTAAACCTGGCTATTAAGATAAGAATGAGATTATATGTCTTGGGCTTGAGAAAATAAATCCAGTCTGTCGGGGAAAGTAATCCTGACTATCCTTGAATTGAGTCGGGGAAAGTAAACTTGTCTAGAAATAGATCTGTATGAGAATTAGAAAAAGTAAATCTAATTATCATATATATAAACTCAGTCCTGAAAAGTAGTCTATTACCCTAAAGTGGTCAAAGCCACAGAAGTTGAGGGCCAAGAAGAGTTAAAGTTACAATGGTTATAAGTAGTCCTTTATTCTGTGTGCTAAGTAAAGAATTTTAGTATCAATATTGAGACCAATATGTTTGAGTAGTGATTTAGTAACATATGGTTCATACGATGTTAAGTAATATGCATGTTAAGTGACTGAATAATAAAAGAGATCCACTTCAGAAGAATAGTTTTTGAACTTTAAAATGAACCTTTGATATATGTTACATGCTCACATTTTCTTAATAAACTGAAGTGCCTGGGACGATGATGATAACATTAATTTCAGCATATGTTTTGGGGAATATCCTACTGAGAGTTTTAGAATTCTCACCCTCTATGTGTTTTTGTGTTCCCGTGTTGTCTCTAGATTGATCCAGATGATAAGAAGGCTATTGTATGAAAGGAATCTACTTTGCAGTGGTTTAATAAAGAAGACTTGTATTTGTTGTAGTTAGTTATATATATATATATCCTACTGAAAGTTTTAGAATTCTCACCCCCTATGTGTTTTTGTGTTCCCGTGTTGTCTCTAGGTTGATCCAGATGATAAGAAGGCTATTGTATGAAAGGAATCTACTTTGCAGTAGTTTAGTAAAGAAGACTTGTATTTGTTGTAGTTAGTTATATATATATATTGATAGAACCACGAATTAGCTACCACACAATTTGATCGATTCTTGTTATAGATATTTAAGAAAGGTCCACTAATTTATATGTAACAATTTTTAAGTATAATGTCATGACTTAAGGATGATGTTGTACTTGGGAGGATGTTACATGTTTCAACCTGATCGTTCAAACAATGTAGTACATCTACTTCAACCTGATAGATCATAATTGCATGCCTTTCTCAACGATGTAACACTGTCATGCTACAACCTAATGGTGCAAACGATGTAGTACGTTTACTACATCCTGATAGATAATAATAGCATGACATTCTCAATACATCACTTTCCTCATAATGATGTAACACCTCGTGTTGCAATCTAATAGATCACATTTTGAATCCATGGGCTTACAATCAAGTAATTGATATTAAAGAAAGCTTATTTTCTTAAGTTTTCTCTTTTCATGAGAATCTTTAACACTTGATTAGGAAACCTTGTGATTATCAAGTAAAATCTCTTTTTAAAAGTTCTATTTCTTATGCTTCTGCTTTGAGATTTCCTTGAAATCTCCTTAATTTTTATGAGATTTCCTCTGTTAAGCCTCCTGAATTACTGTGAGACTTTTCTCTTGAAAATCTCATGAATTTTTTATAAGATATTCTCTTCAGAATCTTCTGAGATATTTTGTTCAAAATCTCTTAACTTCTTATGAAACTTCTTTACAAAAATTCTCTTTAATTTTTATGATATTTTTCAAAAAATCTACTAAACTTTTTATAAAATTTTCTAAAAGAAAACAGTTCAACTTTTTCGTCATGACCTGATTTAGGTACATGACCAGCATGGGATAAATTTAGTTCTTACGCAAACCTTATGACCTGGTTTCTCTATATGCACAGTTAATTATAAGTTTACTTAAAACAAAACATCTTTTTCTACATACAAATCACCTGTTCCTCAAATTCAAAATAATCAAATGATTAGAATAATCCAATATGAAATTTCATAATCTATCTCTAAGGTCTAAAGTCATGATACAACATATAAATTTAAATTGCTTTATTTTGAAAATGTTGATGAAGCTAACCCAATTAAGTTATTAAACATAAAACCCAAACATAAGACCATAGTATGCAAAATGCAAAACATCATCTAAGGTTTGGGATCTTGCATGCAGTGTACTGGAGTACTCTAAATAAAATGGGAATGCTTCACTCAAGTGAAGCTTACAGTCTATTTTCTTCGGTTATTGGGACACTGGTGGCTAGGAGAAAGATCTACAATAGCTACAATATCTTCAATAGAGAGGAAAGCAGAGGGGTGAGTTTTGAAATCAAAACTCAATGAATGAGCCCTCACCTAAAGCCCCATTTCATGGGACACCAAGAAACCATGCATAAAATCATAATAACATATATATATATATGCAAATCATCTTGTCACAACACAACTACTTCTACAATTTATGTCCATACTGGAAATCATATAGGCTCATAGTGTAGTAACTCCTAGAGAAACAGAAAACTCTGCTTTGTTCTAGTGGGTGCTGAACATGAGCCTAACCACATTGAGTATGTATACTATGCTCCACCAATGCCAAACACAGGCTTCATTAAGGATCTAATGTGAACACCTAATTAGGTTCCATTCTCTGCTCTGCTCGCTCTGTGAGATTGCCCTTAGGCAACTTGGTATCAAGGTTAACAATCAATTCCAACCATTAACTCGCAGGCTGTTTCTCTATAGCTACTATCTAAACTAAGTAAACAAATCTATCTAAATATAAAAACCTTTAAAACCTTTTAGTTCTCTGTGAACTTTGAATCTATCTGATTCTAACAGTCTGATCTTAGCGTAACTATGGCTATGAAGTCATGTCCAAGGCATCACCCTTTGCAGATATTTGTGATTTCAAAAGCCCACAGAATATGTAACTGTCAACTGTTCTGAATCTTATGAAGATTCAAGCTCTAAAACCATTTTTTGTTTAATTCTCTAAAACATATCTCAAATTACCAAGCTTTTCATAGTCAAAACTTTGAAATAAAATTATTAAAACCAAAATTCTACTTATTCCTCTAAACTTCATATCTAATTATAAAACTAAATAATACACATAAATCAGTTCTAGAATCCATTAGAAACAATCATAAAAGTCTCTAACAATCGCATAAATCATCAATTCTACATAAAATCAGTATAACAAACATGGTCCCATGAGTTTTCTCAAAAACAAGTTTCATGCTCTAAAATCAATAGTTCTAAAACATATAATCCAATAGTAACTTCAAATCCATATACAGTATTTCTCTAAAATCAAACAGTAGAACATATTTTCATGAAAATAACTCTAATGCAGAAAATAGAGATCACATATGTGAACCTACTCACCTGGAGGGTGAACAGGGCACTTGGAGACAAAATTGATAGCAATATCTGATATAGAAGCAATGGAATTCTAAATTAACCTCTAAAATCCCTAAACAACACAAATTTAACTCTAACAATGGTCATAGTACCTCATGGCACGAAAACCATGAAGAACACAAGGTTTACCCTAAATCATGAAAGATTGAAAGAGAAAGGAAGTAAAACAATGATCTAAACATGCCTTAAACCTTTTAGAAGGAAGAAAATGAAGTTTAAATGGAGAAAGACAAAGAAATGGTGGTTGGAAGTAAGGGAGTCACATTTCTCTATAGAAGAGGGGTGAGGCTTGTGTTTTTGGATGCCTGAATGTTCTGGACCCTGAAATAGGGATTTTTATAAAACTATTGACTGACTGGGCAGTCAATGACCATTGAGGCGGTCCTTGCTATTGCTACAGCACCGCCTTACTCTTTATCGACTGCCTCGGCGATCATATGGCCATTGAAGCGGTCTCAGTTATTTACATTTCTTTAAGTTAATATCCTCATTTGTTTTACTTTCCATTTACTTTAAAACATAAATGTAAATAAGGAAATACTCCTCATTTGGACTCAAAGAAAATATCAGAAAAATTAAAATCCCAACAAATAAAAATCCAAAATTTGGGTTTTAGTTCAAATCCATAAATTCTTACAATTTTATAAACTTGGGGGCTAAAAACGAAATATTTAAAGGTTTCATAAAATTCATTAAAAATAACTCTTTAACTTATTTTTCTCCGAGGAACAATTATCGAGACTTTTGGTCCTAAGAATATAGGTCTATCATATAGCCCTCCAAGGAAGTGTAGAGTCTAGACTTAGTGAAATTTTAGACTCGAAATAACAAATAAGGGTAACTGACACCCTTTCGAGTTCGAAAAAATTTCTAACCCTTTTTATTTAAAACTAGGTTATTACAACTTTTCATGAGATTTTTCTATAAAATCTGCTAATCTTTTATGAGATTATTCACCATAGAAACTTATAGGACTTCTTACTTGATAATTCTTAAAACTTTCAGGAAATTAAACCAAATGCCTTGCTTAGATTTCAGAGCTTTTCTTCTATAGATCAAAATTTTATCCTTTTCATGAAACTTTAGTATCATACTTCAAAATACCAATCTTTCATATTTTGCAACACTATTTCTAAGAATATTTTTGTAAAATTTCCTAATATCTCATTTTTTTAAAAAACCAAAAATCTCTTTTATTACTTCGTAAATATCTTAAATCCATTCATTCTATACACAAGATTCTTATCTCTTGCATCTTTTTACATCTATCAAGTTCATATACATATGCATCTTGAAATAATTTTAGATTTCAAAAACATAATTTTAAACATGTCTCAAGAGTTTATATTAGCAAAATAGCCAAGCAATCACCAAGCAATAGACATAGATTTTTCCTACTTTACTCTAGTTTTTTCTCCTCGAACTAAAGCTTCAAACCCATTTTTCCAGCACCGATATATGTTGCTATTTGGACAATTTTGAAGATGAAAAGAGAGGCTTTGGCTTGTGTTTGATGTAAAGGAAGTGCTCTTGAACTGGTTTATGTGTTTATCTAGGTGTGTCCTTTAAGAACTTGGTGGTTTCATGGAGTTTGAAGAAGAAAAGCTCGAAGAAGATGAAGGAAGAAAGAAGAAAATGTGAAGCTGTGTGTAGTGAAAGAAAAATGTCATTTTCTTTTTCATTTATATAATTATGACTTATTTGGAGAGTAAATAGTCATATAGATGTAATTGCCATTATTTCCGGATCAATTTACCTTTCATCATTATAGAAAATGTCTATATTTATTTGATTATCCTAAGTAAAAATTTCCTAAGACCTGGTAGTATCCATTATTTATACCAGTTTTGGCAGCTTGGTGTACTGGCTATTACTATTTTGATGTACTAATTATTACTATGTCGATCCTCGATTGACTTAAACAAAACTTTACTGGGTTAAAAATATGTATTTAACCTTATACTTATTTTTATCTATGTCCTTATACCAATTATAGGGTCTCATTCTATATCTTTGATTAAATATTATTATATTAAATTTTTAATAATATTAAATTAATTTTTTTTTTTTACAGAATTCTTATATTGTTGTGATCATAACAGTGTTTGTTGAAATTTCAAAATCTCTATAGATTCTTCACATTTAATTATTTTATCACAACAATACTAAAAAAATGAGTTGTTACATGGAGATTGCATCTTCAGTTCCTTGAACTTCTTCCGTAGGAATATAGTATCCTTCTTGAATAATCTGCCACAAGTCAAGACTTGTATATTTGATAAATAACCTTATTTTGTCCTCTAATAGGCATAGTCTCCACTATCAAAGAATGATGGTCTGTTTATGGAGTGCCTTTATGCCATATGAATGTTCTGTGCCATTTGGCCTCATGATCTTTAACCTCTGCACTTGTTTGAATGTTCAACCCTTTAGAGGTCTGAGCTTTGATGCCAATTATAGTTTGAAGATAGCACGAGAAGCGTGGTTGAATCATGCTTTAACTTCTATTGCTTTCTAAAAACTTTAAACAAATCCTATCAAGTTCCCCACTTAAAGGCAACAGGAACATATGTTAGTGAGGTTCGGAAACTAATTTTCTAAACTAAGTAAGAACTTTGAACCAGTTTTAAAATATATCAACAGATATCAAAGACAAGATATAAATGAGATAAGAAGGGATAGAGAGATACTACACGAGGATATTATACTGGTTTGACCAATCCTGTCTATATCCAGTTCTCAATAGCCTGTTGAGTCCCACTAAAACCTTTCTCAACCTAGAGAAAGAATGATAGTCTTTGTCTAGCCTTCTTAAGCTATTCATGTGACTAATAACTTAACTTTTACTGTCACTTCCAAGTAGTCTTTGACTAGCCTCTCCAAGCTAACCTCACACTGATCACTTCCGAATCAAGGTTAAGGTTGGTTCTTTCCAACAAAACACTCAAGTTTTTAGTAAATGAAATAGTGTAAGCTCTAAAACTTTGAGTGACTTCTTTCTAAGCTATTCTTCCTAAGAAGAATGTATTATCTAATCTGGACTATAAAGAAGAATTTTACAAATGTAGAAACTAATTACAATATGAAATATGATTTGCATATGAAGAAAGAAAGGATTGCATTTTCAGCAAATTTTTCAATGATCCAGCAAAAGTCTTAAGTTGTAATCACTTGACATCCTTTTATATTAGATCTTCAAATCAAATTGTTGCCCCTTAATTTTGCTTCCACTTGACACATATAGATCTACTTTTTATGTCCTTGGGAATACCATCTAGAAGAGTGGCTCAACTATGTCAAGGCTACTTTTTGCAGGCACAGAGACTGTTGTCAAATATGTGGTTTCTAAGTGATTCTTCATAGACTGAATTTTACTTTCTAGCCATGATTTCTAATCTTTTCCTTCTAGAAGCTAGGATGATCAACCAAGTGAAAAGATAAGATGTCACTGTCAGCTCTTTTTGAGTGTTGACTTTAATTTGAATTTTGAATTTTCCCTTTTTTTTGCTAACAGCACAATTTTTGATTATGCATGCATTCTGATAAGCGCTTTCGGTCTCTAAACTTCTATTTTGATATGTGTGAACTATTCTCTAAAGATCTGGACTTAGTTACTAAACTTGAAAATCCTTTCTCATGTGTCCCATAAGCATACATTCATTTTTAGAGCTATTTTTCACATCATTTAGGTTCTAAATCTCTTTGAATGAGATTATAATCATGTTGAAACATGACATTGTGAAAAACTTACTCATTGATTGAACTAATATGACTACAAGAATGGTCTTTTTAACACTACAGAAACTTAATTAAAATATTTGTCCTTTCTTTGAAATATTTTATTAAAAATTTGTTTTGTTGTCATTCAAAACTTTAAGCTTTGATGCTTTTTGAAGGGTTTTGGATCTAACAATACAATGCTCTAATATATATGATTAAGAAACTATGATGTTATCTTTATCATATAACTTATGATCTAATACACAGGCTTTAGTCAATGTCAACAATAATATCAGCTTCATGTTAAGATACTCCTAGACTGTTGTTTATATACATACATAAAGACTAATATTGATTTTCTAAGAAAAGTATTAGTTCTAACAAACTTGGGGAAAATTATGTTGAATCATAAGTTCTGATACAACATAAGTATCACAATAATTATCTTTTGGCTTTAATACTTTAGTTGATTCATTTCTTATAGCAAATGCTCTAATACAACATAGACACTTACTTTAAAATTGACTCTGATACCTACTATTTAAGGTGTTCTGAAACTTAACTAAATCCTTGACTTACAATTAAAAACCTTAAGTTAGCTACTTTCTAAAAGGCTATGTTGTAAGACAAAGATTTAACAAGTTTCATAAAGAATATTTAAGGTTGTAACCTTGAAAATTCTTTCAAACAGTTCTATGAAAGATTTTCTCAAAATATGGTTTGTCATAAAAAAAAAAAAAAGAGAGATTATTAGCTCCAGAACCCTTCAGAAAACTCTATAGCTAGTGTTTTGAGTGATAACAAAAAAAAAATTTGTTAAAATATGTTGAAGAAAGTACTAACATTTCAATTGAGTTTCTATAGCATTTAACAGGACTATTCTCGTTACATATAAGTTCTGTTGCTGGCATATTTTTCACAATATCACATTTTTTCATTATTATAATCTCATTCGAAAAGATTCAAAACTTTAATGATATGAAAAATAGTTTAGAAAACAAACTAATATATGTTAGAGACTCAAGAAAGCACTACCAAGCATAAAAATTTAAGTAGTGGTATCATTGAACAAAGCAAATTCTCTTGAGCATATCATGATTACAACCTTCTGTCACAATGGAAATCAACTTTGAAGACTTTCTAAATGAAGAAAAGATCTGTATCAAGTTTAGAGTTAAGCAAAGAGGATCAATGAAGCTGTAAAGCTATTTCAAAAAGTACATGTTACACAGAAATCGTGCCAAGTTAACAAAAATATAAGGAAATTTAAAATTCAAACAAAGTCAACTTTCAGAAAAAGCATTAATAGTAACACATTGCTTTTGTACTTGGTCAATGTTCTCAACTTCTAGAGCAAAAAGTTCAGAAATCACATTAAAAAAATAAAAGTTATTTCTGAAGCTCCAATTAGAAACCACATTTGACAACGATTCTGTACCTATAAAGGACAGCTCTGACACAACTTAACTACTCTTCTAAAGAATAATTCCTGGGACACAAAAAGAATAGCAACACATATCAAGAGGAAGAAAAATCAAAGGAAAACAGTTATATTTCAAATTCAAGTATAAAAGGAAAAGTCCTTCATATGTGAAGAAGACTTTTGCACAACAAATGCTAAAGTTTTTCAATACTCATTTCTAAAAGTTCATCCATTATTCCTTGTAATCTATTTCTATTTAAAAAATATTCTTTCTAATACTTATTAGATAACATTTTCTTCTGAGAAAGAATTTAGAAAGAAATATCTCAAGTTGTAGTTTACATTGTTTTATTCATAGAAAAGCTTGAGTGCTATCTGTTGGAGAAAACCAACAGAAACCAAAACTTTGTACCCTGATCCAATAGTGATCAAAGTGAGATTAGCTTGAAGAGGCTAGTAACAAACTAGTTGATGTGAGAGTAAATTGGAACTATTGCTCACTGAGAATAGCTTGAGAAGGATATATAAAGACTATCTCACTTTCTCTGGGTTGAGAAAGGGATTTTAGTGGAACTCAACAGGTTATTAAGAATTGGATGTAGATAGTGTCTGGCCAAACCAATATAAAATTCTCTGAGTAAGTTCTCCCTATTACCTTTTTATCTTTTAGTAATCAAGTTAGCTAATACTGTGTGTTTAGTTAAAAACTTTTTTCTTTATGAAGTACTGAGCTTTCTACTTGGTTCAGAAAGTCTCTTTCTGAAGCACACTAATAACAAATTTTCGATGCCTACAAGTGAACAACTTGATAGACCTTGTTTTAGTATTTGAAAATTTATAAAAAGTTTGAGGCACAATTCAACCCCCCTTCCCATGCTACTTTCTACCTACATTAGGACGCTTTACTTGTAGCACAAACGAATAAAATAAGCATCACACCTATGTACATACTCCAAAGCACACACACACACAAATATATATATATATATATAAAATACTAAATCACCCACATATCAATGCGTTCCCAATGGAAACTAAATGTACCAAGGCTTTAATGTGTGGTTTGATGCCAAAGCATTCCATGTGTTGAATCTAGCTTCTGGACAATTCATTCTCTCTAGCAAGAGGCATGATAACACGTGTTATTCTTAGATGACCTCTTAGATGATAATGTAAAATGTCTAGCATCCTTTGTGGATAATAAGTGGCTATGGCAAAAGAAACTTGGTCATGCTCATATGAAACTAATTTCTAAACTATCTTAGAAAGAGCTTGTTAAAGGTCTTCCAAGGATTAGTTATAACAAGGATTTAATTTATAATTTCTATGAGAAAGACAAGAAAACCAAGGCTTCTTTCCATAACAAAAATATGGTTTCAACCACTAAGCCACTAGAACTTTTAGCTATGGATCTCTTTAGACCAGCCAAGATTGCAAATCTTGCTAGAAAGAGATATTATATTGTCATTGCGGATGATTACTTTAGATTTACATGGGTTATTTTCTTGCTTGCTGAGGATAAGGTGGTTCAAAAGTTTAAAGTGTTTGAAAAATGAGTTTTTAATGAAAAAGGTATTAAAATTGCTTCCATTATATCAAATCATGGAGAAGAATTTGAAAACAATATTTTACAACTTTTGTGAAAACTATAGTGTTTCTTATGAGTTCTCTTCTCCCCCAACTCCCTAATAAAATGGGGCAGCTAAAAAGAAGAATAGAAGCTTGGAAAGCGATCCCTCAACCTCAAAGCTTTTAGAAGGTGATATATATGAGAAAGACACATTTTCTGAACACGATGAACAGCCTTTTAAATATAAAAAAGATGCTACAGACCAACACAAGTCTAGAAACTACAAAGGAGTTTTCTGATCTATGACCAATCTCTCATAATTAAGTGCTTAGGGACATTTCTAAAGGCATCAGAACAAGGTCATATTTAATAAATAAAGTAAATTGTGCCTTTTTTGCTTACAATAGAACAAGAAAGCAATGAGGAAGCACCCAATGACCAAAGCTGGGTAAATGCAATGTAAGAAGAATTGAATCAATTTGAGAAGAGAACGGTCTAGACACTTGTAGAGAAATCCAAGGGAAATCCATCATTAGAATAAAGGGGGTGTTTAGAAACAAGCTAGATGGGGCTAGACAAGTGATCAGAAACAAAGCAATATTGGTTGTACAAGGTATCAATAAGAGGGAATTAATTACAATGAAACCTTTGTTGGTAAAAGAGTGCACAAGAAAGGAGGGTTGAATCGTGCTTCATTCTTCTTTCAAATCCTTTTCACTTTCTAAACCTATTGAAACAGAGTTCTATCAAGCTAAAGCTTGAAGTGCATCGAAGAAGTTATTAGTTAGTTAAGAAAGTAAATCTTTGAAGCATAACAATAGGAATATTACTTTAATAAGTGCTTAATCAATAAAGAATATAGAATAGTAACGTAAAAGTAAAAGTTCAGGGAAGAGAAAAATGAACACAAGAATTTTTATACTAGTTCGGCCAAACCTGCCTATATCCAATACTCAGCACATGTTGAGATTCCACTAACAACAACTTTCTCAACCTAAGAAAGTAAATGGATAGTCTTTACTATAGCTTTCCTAAGCTCTAACTTGTACAGTGGCCAACCCCAACTGCGACTTAACCAAGTAGTTATGTACCGGCCTCTCCAAGCTAAAATTGCACAGTGACCAACCCCAACTGCAACTTAATCGAGTAGTTCTATACCAGCCTCTTTAAACTGAATCGTGACCTGCAAACCTCTTCTACTGCCACGTTGTAAGTAGTCTTTCAAATAACCTCTCCAAGCTGAACCGTAAAGAACAAATACCTTTGCACTCACGTTGTAAGTAGTATTTCAAACAGCCTCTCCAAGCTGAACCGTGATAAGCAAATACCTTTGTTGACACGTTGCAAGTAATTTTACCTTAGCCTCTCCAAGCTATGTCTCACAATGATCACTAACAGATCAAGGTTACAAAGGTTATATGTTTGGGTTGCCACTCAAACTAACCTACACTCAAGTTTCCGTAAAGATACTAGCTAATACAAACTAGGAAACTTAGAGTGACTTCTTTCTCCTATCTCTTCACATGAAGAGTATAAAAATACAAATACATTTTAAAATCGAGAAAGAAGATTTTTACATTTCGTGATTGATTACATAAATTGATGAACAACACAAGAAGTGTGGAGAGATTTTTCCAGAGATTCTACACTAATGTTTCAACTCTCTTATTTGCTTTCAAACTTGACATCTCCATTTATACAGGTCTATCTTTATAACTGTTGCCTATTTGATCTGATCTCCAAGTGACATGTGTAGTCAGATGTGCCTTGGAACGTTAGTCTAGAGAGGTAGGCTGACAACTTGTCCCATTGTCGCGGAAACCATTGTAATGTAGAGGTTTTTGAAATCCTCATTTTTTTCCTTTTACTTTTGGCTTGAGGTTTCTGAAATCCACCTCCTAGGATCTTGAATCATTTAGGTAGAAAAGATAACGTACCAGTTATAATTTAATCACTATAAATGGATAATGCATATCCATTCAAGACAAGTGGAAGGCTAACATTTAATCTTGAATTACAAGATTAAATCCTAGATATCCATTTTACTTTCTGTCTTTTAAAGAAATATGCATTTATGTTACATAAATTCTAAAGCTAAGTTGGGATAAATGCAAGACATCTAACTTTACCTCATCATCATCACCACTTCGGCTAGCAAAGAAGAAGACAACACCTCCATTTTTTTCTTCAAAAAAACCATGAAAACTTGAACTCAAACCCCAAAGTCCTAAGCCTAGACTTGTTAAAACCATAAACTTCGTTCACTAAACTTGTTCCACTCATCAATACCTACTAAACCAACCGATTGAAATTTTAATTCCTTATCAATCCTCACCTTGATACCTCATTACCTCACTGCCTAAGGGAGGGTTTGGGTTGATTTGGGGTTCTTGAAGTGAAGATAAACCACTTGGAATATCCTTTGGAGTTATAAAGCTCTAAAGTTTTCAAAGTAGGATTTTATAATCTTATTTGCTAAAATTATGTTTTCTTACAGATTTTGGTTGTTTAAATTTGAGAGTTATGGTTCTAATGTGAGTTTATACATAGATATTGATATATTTGCATTGGTGGAGTAGTTTGGTGTTGTTGAAAAATTATTTTTCCTAAAGACATGTTGAACCATGCTTGCTGGATTTTCAGTTTTGCTATAGGTAGGAATTTCTCACGAATTTTCTGATATGTTTATGGATACTTTTATGATCTAGAAAAATCATATGTTGAAATTAACATCCTAAGCTACTTCCACGAATTTTCTTGAGCTTTGTTTTGGAATTTTATTGTCTTAAAAAAATCATGAACCAAAACTATGCATGTGTTGCTTGAATTATTGGCCTTGAAGCTGTGAATTTTTCTAATTTTATTACTATATCAAATGATTGATTTTTCTTTTGAAATTTTTACAGGGTCTTGGAAACATCCTAAGGTTCAACCATGAATTTTATTCTGAACTGATTCATTCATTTGCTAGGGCTTAAAATTAGAGAATTCCGAATTTGAGTTAAGATAAAGTGGTTTCTGAACCTCCCTCCAAATTGTAGAATTTTATTAACATAGTTAGAGAATTATTCTTACGCTGCAGTTTTTACAGGGGCTTGGGAACATATTAAGGTGTCATGGAGAATTTTTATAGCCTTTGGGTTATTTGATATGAAAAATAAATTTTACCACTTCAGTGAAAAATCTACCAAGGTACTAGAAAATGAACAAAAGTACTGAATTAATAGGATAATGTCTTTTAATTAAAATATGATCAATATAAATGTATACTATACACTTTAAAGATTGGTTTATGAGGCATGAATAAGGTTCACTTATGATTGAATGCCTACATGTAGTTTAAGCATACATTTGAGAAAAGAAAAGTACATGATGCACCTATGTTATAAAAGAGCATGTAAGAACTTAAATTGTGCAAGTTCTAATACATGGGTAAAATAGAGACAAGACTTATGTTGGATAAAAGGGAAGTAAAAAGAGGGACTTCCCTAGAGATATTATAAGTTGGTAGATATATCAGTTAGGAATAGAACTGTGTGAAATTAGGAAAAAGGAAAAATGAACTCCGATGATCACGTAGAGGAATGAGCTCATGTCCTAATATGCAGTCTATTACCCACCGTGGAGTTATCCACTACAGATACCATTAGGTATAAATTATCCATTGTAGAGTCATCCACTGCAAATACCACTTGGTATAGAATTAAGTCTTCCCTATGTTGATGAAAAGAGAAAAATCCACTGAATTAAGTTCGATAGTTACAAGAGAAAACACATGACTATTACTAAATTTGCATCCTACTTTACCTAATGTATGTACATTACTATTTACGCATATGATTTTGCATGAGAATTCCTACATGAATAACTTTTTGGTTTTGTGCTGCTCATATTTGAGGGAGTTTCCTACTGAGAATTTTATAATATTCTCATCCCTACGTTTGTATGTATTTTGTATTATTCAGATTCAATTGATGTCATCCATGGTATTTTTCCTTGACTCGCCACAATGTGTATGACACTATGACCCGATACTAGATTCCCTGTAGGTAGTGGGCTATTCATATGTTTGCATACGTGTTCCCTGGTCTTTCTTTCAGTGTATCCGTGTTTGCTGCTGACTTTGATCACGTCTTTCCCTATGATGGTGTGCCTTTCTACTTGGCACATCCAGTTGTTTTTTATGTCCTGCCTACACCACCAACACCTCTTCCAGGAATTCCCCCTCTTCGTCTTCATCCTTAGATTCAGATCCACCAGTTGGTCCTAACACCCTTGTCGGAGATGACGCCATCATACTGATGGCAAACGGTTTTCTCTAGGAGGACATGAGATAGGCAGGGACTCTTTGATACATACATAGTTGTAGCTTAGTGTTAGAACTCGACCAACTTGTAGACTGATATTGCTAGATGTTTTCGAGGTCCATTTCTATGTATATTGTAACATCCTAATTTTTTTTCAGAAAATAACTGAGGCTTTAGTAGTAAGAATATCAAATTTTGGTGTACACAAAAATGATGAGAACAATGTAACGAACGTAAGAAAAAAAAAAAAAGTGAATAGTATTTTACAGGCCCCGTAGACCCACCGGAACAGCTGAAACCTTATATTCAAGACCTGAATGTGCCCGAAATTTGGAAATTATAGGATTAAGGTTAGAAATAGGTAGGAATAAATATTTTATACTTAGAATTAATTTTCAAGCAATAGTGGATTACCCAGGTACACTGTTTTACCCGTTTAGTAAAATTACGGTGTGTAGTTTTTATACCGGATGAAGCTAATAAGGCAAGCTTGCCACCTAGGGTGACAAGTGTATGGTCTAGAGCAATACATATCCTTTCCTTTTTCAAGAGCCAATGAGAATGCTACAAAATTTCAAAGAAGATAATTCATAATTGCTAAATTATATACATTATCTTAATATAAATAAAATCAAAATCCTCATAATTATCATCTTCATTCTCGGCCAGCAATCATAAGTGCAGAAACTCCATTGTTGTCTCCACAAAAACCTTGAGAACTTGATTTCCAACCTCAAAATCATAAGCCTAAACTTGTCAAAACCAAAATCTTCCTTCACAAAACTTGTTCCACTCCTCAATATCTACCAAACTAACCGATTAGAATTTGAATCCATCAACTTTTGATACCTTAAGAGCCCATTATCAGCTGTTCAAGGAAGGGTTTGGTGTGGGTTTGAAGGCTTGGGAGTGAAGGGAATCAATCTTGGAGCCAAGATCTTGAAAGCTTCAAAGTGTAGGGTTTTCTTTGGCCTTTTTCTTTCCAAATTATTCTGTAAAATTTTTTGGGTTTTATTCCGAACTTTATGGTTATATTTGATGATAATATATTGATATTGATGTGTTAATTTTTGTGGAGTGTTTGGATGAGGTTAAATAATGATTTTTGTCAAAATAAGTTTTGGCTAGGCTGCTGAATTTTCGGATTTCAGCAGGACAGGATTTGTTCATGAATTTTCTGGTTCAATTATACTCATTTTTATGAGCTATAAAAATTATATGTTGAAGCTAACATCGTAAGGAAACTCTGATAATTTTCGTGGTGCATAACAAAGAGTTTTACTGCCTGAGAAAAATCCAGAACCAAGAGTATATCTATGCTGGCTGAAATCTTGGTACTGGAGCTGTGAATTTGTATAAATTTTTATTCATAGCAAATGATGGAGTTATCCTTTGAAATTTTTACAAAGTTTTTTAGACATCTTTAAGTATAACTGTGATTTTTATTTTAAGTTTTTTCTATCATTTTCTAAATTTAAAAATTGTGTGAATCCTATTCTGAGCTGTGAAAAGTGGCCTCTGACCACTAAAATTGTAGAATTTATTTGACATGGTTCTAGTATTCTGTTTGCTATGAAATTTTTACAGGGACTTTTAGACACATTGAGGTGTCATAGAGAATTTTTATGGCCAGTGAATTGCCCATTGGATATGTGAATTAAATGTTGTCACCATAATGGTAAATCTGTCAAGAAGCTGGAATGGTGAAGATGTATTAAGTTAATGATAGAAATCTATTTAATCCAAGTTTATATCATATGAATGTATGTTAATTGTTTGAAAGGCTTGTTTATAAAGTATGAATGAAACTCCAATGATACTGAATGCCTATATCTGGGATATAAATCTGACTTTGAAATAGAAAGGTCCATGACATGGTTGTATGACAAAAGAGAATATGTGAAATTTAATGGTGCATGTTTTAACATACGGGGAAAATAGAAACAAGGCTTATGTGTGATAAAGAGGGAAGGCAAAAATAAGAACTTCCCAAGAAATTTTATGAGTCGGTAGACTTATCGACTAGGAAATAGTACTGTGTGTGATTCAGAAATGGAAAAAAAATGAAGTCTGATGATCACGAATAGGAATGAGCTCATGTCCTAGCAGTCTATGGTCCTCTGAGGAGTTATCCACTACATATGTTACCTGATGTGAATCTAAGCCTTCCCTATGTTAATAAAAAGAACTACTACACTAAGTTGAATTCCATGTGATATAAGAGAAACACTTATGATTAATACCATTTTTCATATAATTTTCTTTGACTCATGTATGTTAATATTGATATATGTGATCTAACATGATGTTTTTCTTTATTATTATAAATGCATTTACTGTTTATATTCTGTCTGTATGTAAGGGGTTACCCTACTGAGAATTTTATAATATTCTCACCCCTATTTGTGTATATGTCAGATTGTGCTCAGACTCTGCGGATGCCTCATTGAGGAGAGGCCATCATACCGATGGCCAATGGTTTCGCGTAGGAGGACATGAGACTTACGTGGGCTTTTGACTTGTATGTAGTGTAGTATAGTGCCAGGAACTTACCAGCTTGTAGACTAATTGGTGTTAGATGTCTTAGGTCCATTTTTGTGTGTTTAGTATTTTGTTGGACCTTGATATTTGAGCAAGCTTGGTAGATCTTTTGATAGTAGTTCCTATGTTGTATTATAAGTGAAGTGACTTAACTTCAAATATGGTATGTATTATAGAAAGCGGTATGTAAAGTAATAATATATGTGCATTTTATAGTAGTTTTCTTTATAACTCTAGAGTTTGATTTATCTTATTTCATTTCATTTGACTAGTGGATATTATAGAAAGGAAGTGATACTCTTCTAATTACAATGTTAATGCTCGAGTAATACATGGTAGTTAGGAGGGTGTTACATATATGTGATTTTGTTGAGCCTTGGTATTTTGAACAGCTTAGGATATATGCAGGATGCGTTTTCCTTCCTTTTTTAAGTGAGTTCCTGGGGAGTCTTACTAGTGTAATGACTTATTTTCAAGTATGTTGTGCATAATGATAACTAGTATATATATATATATATAAGTCTTTGTAACATATGAGCTTAATTTGCTTTCTTTTCATTTCTCTCAACTAGTATAGATTATATAAAGAAGTGATGCTCTTCTAGTTACTGTGTTAACACTCGAGTAATACATGGTAGTTAGAAGGATATTACAAAAGGCATGATTTCTATTTTAGAAAGTGAAAGGGTGAGAGGGAGAGTTTGTGACCAATGTGGGGCCATGGTTTTTTTTTCCCCTTTGAATTATTTTAAAATTCATCCCCTTTCTCTATTTTGCCCTCTATATTTCATATATAATTATTTTGTCATCTAGTGTAGTGTAAATGTATGATATAAGTTTGGTGGTGTTTATATATCATTTCTGTTTGTCATTTGACATCATTATTTTATTTTTTATTTTTCATGAAAATAAATAAAACAAAATGATCTTTCATCTATTTTTTTTCTTCATTTTCCTTTTATTCAAATATACTTATGGAAAAAAAAAATTCATTCAACTTCATTTTTTTAATCTCTTTCCTTTCATTTTCTTTAGTTTCAATTGCCAAATTCATCCGAAAAAAAAGAATAAGAGGAGAATTTGAAAATAGTTGGGCCTTTCATTTAAAAAGAAAAAAACAGCTGGACATTCGATGAAAATTGCTGTCGTCATTGTGCATGCCAGCTATGACGCGGTATTTATCACTTAAAAAATGTATTTTCTATGCACTTCACTGTTCAGGGTTGAAAATGTCAATTAATAACACCTAATCCACTGAAACCTCCGCACGTTTTCCATTTCCCTTTTGCCTCTTTTTTTCTATAAAGCCTAACCTCGCCTCCCAAATTCACCTTCTTCGGATAAACCACCGAACCCTAAATTATTTCAGCATCGTTAAACGCGTTCATCTTCACCAAAAGTCCCTTGCCTTCTCCGATCATTCCCACAATCAATTCGCTTCCTCAATCTTTGATTTTTCCTTCCCTGTTTCCAAAATCTTTCGTCTCTCAGTTCCAGATCTGCTCCTCCGATCTTGGGTTTTCTCTCCGTCACTACATTAATCTGTTAGAGTTTGATTTCTGGGTTGAAATCCTAGGGATTTTGTAGATCACTTCAATGTTTACGGAATTCCTATGACCCTGGCCAACCCCATGCGTCGAATTCGTCTCCTTCACTCCTTCTCCGTCGTCTTCCTCTACTGGTTCTACGTCTTCTCATGAACTCCCCCTCAACCTCTTGATATCTAATCCTAGTTTCTTTGCTCCCTAACAAAATTTTCCAGCTCCGAACGAAAAAGCAAAGGAACCCTAATTCATTTTCACAAATCACCGATTCAAATCCCCAACCCCGTCGTCTAAGAACCAGAAGAGAAGAAGAAAGGAGAACGAGGCGAAAATGGCTTCGACTCACCGCCCTTTGAGTTCGGGGTCCGAAGGCGGAGATCCCGCGATGACGGACGAGAGGAAGAGGAAGAGGATGCTGTCGAACCGTGAATCGGCGAGGCGTTCACGGATGAGGAAGCAGAAGCAGCTGGAGGACCTGACCGAAGAGTTGAGCCGGCTGGAGGGCTCGAACAAGCACCTGGTTCATGCCATAAAGATGAAGGAGGACGCGTACGCCGAGATGGAGGCCGCCAACGACGTCCTCAAGGCTCAGACCATGGAGTTGGCCGACCGGCTGCGTTTCCTCAACTCGATCCTCGAGATCGCCGAAGAGGTCGGCGGGCTTTCCGTTGAGATCCCCGAGATCCCGGATCCTCTCCTCAGGCCCTGGCAGATTCCTCACCCAATCCAGCCGATTATTGCCTCCGCAGACATATTCCTGCATTGAAATGATATTGTGTTGTTGTTGTGTATTTTTTTTTTATTGGTAGTTCAGTTAAGTTTGTTGTAGTCTTTGGTGGGGGTTCTTGTGTCTGCGTTTGTGCTCAAATAAAAGGGGGCTTCAGTTGTTTTGTGGAGGTGTGAGGATGTTGATGAGTGGCAATCTTGTTGTTATGGATTAATAATAATATGTATCCGGTTATGTTCTGTGTTTGTGTTATGTACTGCGTTATTTGTTTATCTGTGTTAATGAATGGCAGTGTCATGTTTTGTGTTGTGTATAAGTAATTCTGTTTTTGGTATCTTTTGCTTTTCTCTATTCATGTATTCGTCCTCGATGCAAATTGGATGCAATTGGGGTGCTCAATTACATATGCACATACGTGATATGGTAGGAACTTGAGCGAATTTGTAGTATGCTTTGTTTCTGTCAGGGAATCTCTGAACCAAGATTAAGGAAGCTATGCTATTTTTTGTTGAAGAACATTTTTGGAATTCGTAGGATTCTAAGGAGAAAGGTAGAAGCACCACTTTCGAATTTGAAAGATGATATCAATGACAAAAGTCCTGAAAAATCTAAATTTATGCTCTCTAAATATCCATCCTCTTTGACAAAAGTTATTTTTTCATGATAAGCCACGGTCCCCGCCTATTCCGAAACGAAGGCGTAAAAGAGGTCATATGTCTAGCCCCCAAGGAAATCACACTCAGACTTTCAAAGACATTGCAATCCGTGAAGATATCGGGAAAGTGCAAGTGCCTGAGGCTGGGATTGGTGGGTCTATTGCAGTGTGTGCTCAAGGTTCCACTTCTAATGCCGAAGTGGTTTATGAGACGTAGTTCTGAGTGGTATGAGGCTCTCTTTTCTTTCCTTGGTTTATTTTTTATGAATATTATAAGCTGGAATATTAAAGGCGCGGTGAATGCAGGGGATAAAAGAGTAGTTAGGGAGTTAGTTCAAAAGTATAAGCCTGACATAGCCTCATTGTCGTTTTGAAAGAACTCGATGTTTTTGGAAGCGTATGGGTTTTTATCAATGTTAAGAAAATCGGACCGGACCAGTCGGTTCGACCGGGTTAACCGGGAACTAGTCACCTGGCCGATCCGATTGAGTAGTCGAAACCAAAGGATATCAGAACCGGGGAAAACTGGAAAAACCGGCGAACTGGACCGGTTGGACCGATTTGAAGCTTTTGAATTTTTTTTTTTTGGGTTTCAAAGCTTAAATACTGGTATTTTATGGCAGTCACAGAGTAAAAATGAAAAAATGAGTTATGTTTATTTTATATATGAAAAAATGAAAAAAAAAATACTGATATCCGCATACTGCTCACCATAAAACTCACTAGTCACCAATAAATATTATTTTCAAATACTTTTATAACCGTGTTGTGAGGCTGAAACTAGATACATTTTATATGAATTATGTTTATTTTTATAAACCTATGAATATATATATATATAGTGTTGATTATGTTAATGTTAATGATTTAATTTTTTTTTATATTTTAATTAATCATATGTATATATTTATATATATATTTTTTATTATATTCCGGTTGAACCCCGGTTGAACCGATTGGACCTCTAAACCTTTGAACCAATACATTGACCGGTTCGATACCCGGTCCGGTTTTCTTAACATTGGTTTTTATGCGAGGGTTGTTTCTGAAGCTAGAGGTCATGCTGGGGGTGTGTGGGTGATGTGCAAGGATGGGATGTCCATTGAAGTAGTGGAGGCGGTGCCTTAGGTGGCTACTGTGAAGATTTGCTCAGATTCTTCTTCTTGGTTTCTTTTCGGAATTTATGCTAGTCTCATTCCTTCTATCCGAGATGATCTTTGGAATTATTTGGGGAGGCTTCGTAGTGCTGTCCAAGGACCTTGGTTTCTCATAGGTGATTTTAATGAGATCTTGCTCCCCAGTGAAGTTAAAGGGGGTACTTTCTCTTATACTAGAGCTAATAAATTTGCTACTATGCTTGATGCTTGTTCTCTTATGAATATTGGTGTGACGGGTGCCAAATTTTCTTGGTGTCGTACTATCCAAGGTTGTCGTATCATAGCTAAACGTCTTGATCGTGCTTTGGTTAATGTATCCTGGCGTACTATGTTTCCAGAAGCTTTTTTAGAGACCCTTTATCGTACTCATTCTGACCATCATCCTATTCTTATGGGATGCGTTGGGTTGCCTATATCTTATGCCGGGCCTAGGCCCTTTCATTTTGAGGCTGCTTGGACAAGGCACAAGGACTTTGAGAATGTGGTGGGTAAGGCTTGGAGGGGTGTTTTCTTCTAATATTACTTCTCAACGGAATTTAGTCGGGCAAGATTCTTTAAATTTAATTGACAAGATTTTTGGGAGCATTTTTAAGAGGAAATGACAACTTCAGAATAGATTACAAGGTGTTCAAGAAAAATTAGAGTGGGTGGATGTTGTTTCACTTGTCCTTCTTGAACGTAAGTTGCAGCAGGAGTATCAAGAAATTTTACGCCAAGAAGAGGTATTCTGGTTCCAGAAATCAAACGAGAAATAGGTTAAATTGGGGGATAGAAATACTTCCTTCTTTTACACTCAAACAATTGTTAGGAGTAAGAGAAATAAGATTTCTGGTCTGTTTCTTGATAATGGGGGTTGGTGCATGGAGGAAGATAGATTACGTAGGGAAGCAATGTCTTTTTATCAGGGGCTTTTTTCTTCGTTGCCATCCATTAATGTTTTAGCATTTGATAATATTCTTTTAATGCAGTTGGACTCTTGCGACATCAGCAATTTAACTAGGGCTGTTTCTAAGGATGAGGTGTTCTATGCTTTGTGTGGTATGAAGTCATTTAATGCTCCTGGTAATGATGGTTTTCATGCTTCCTTTTTTAAGAAATATTGGCATATTGTGGGTGATGAGGTTTGGAAGTTTGTGCGTAATGCTTTCTCTTAGGGTTTCTTTGATCTGAGTGTTACTGAGACTCTCCTTGTTCTTATTCCTAAGGTTGATCAACCAGTGCGTATGAGAGACTTTCAGCCTATTAGCCTGTGTAATGTTCTATACAAGCTTATCACCAAGGTCCTCATTAATCGGATGCGGCCTTTCATTCATCACATTGTGAGTCCTATGCAGAGTGGATTTGTTCCAAGAAGAGGTACTCAGGATAATGCTATTATTGCTTAAGAAGTTATGCATTATATGAGGAAATCCAAAAACAAGAAAGGGGTGGTGGCTTTCAAGATTGATCTTGAAAAGGCTTATGATAGAGTGGACTGGAGGTTTCTCCACTTTATTCTCGGCAAGTTTGGTTTTCCTACCTCTATTGTGAATTTGATCATGTTCTGTGTTTCTTCTTCTACGCTCTCTCTTCTTTGGAATGGGGTGAAGTTGCCTCCCTTCAGTCCTTCTCGAGGACTTTGACAGGGTGATCCTATATCTCCTTATCTATTCATTCTTTATATGGAAGGTCTTAGCACTCTTATTAATGTGGAGGTGAGCAAGGAGTCTTGGAAGTCATTGTGGGTATCTGGAGTTGGTCCTGGTATATCTCACTTGCTTTTTGCGGATGACTTGCTTCTTTTTTGTCAAGCTTCTGCTTGACATGTTCGTCTAGCTACGAAAATTTTGGATGTCTTTTTGTGTATCTTTTGGTTTGAAGGTTAATATCTACAAGTCTAGACGTATGTACTCTCCAACTATTAAGAGGTGCGGCGTGATGTTCTTACTAGTATTTCCTCTATTCGTTTTACGATGGATCTAGGAAAATATTTGGGTTTCCCTTTGCTCAATAGGAGGGCTAAACGAAGTGATTTTGATTTTATCATCGAAAATTTGAACAAACGTTTAGCTAGCTGGAAGGGTAAGCTTCTTAATAAGGCAGGTAAATTGACTTTGGCTTGCTCAGTCTTAGTTGCTACTCCTATTTATATCATGCAATCTTTTTGGCTTCCTTCTTCTATTTGTTGTGCTCTTGATAGATCTACTCGTGACTTCCTTTGGAGTAAGGAGAATATGGCAAAGGGTTTTCATTTGGTTAATTGGCATACTGTTGCTAAGCCTGCTAGTAAGGGTGGGCTTGGGCTCCGGTGTGCTAGAGATACTAATACAACCTTTTTTGGTAAATTAATTTGGTCTTTAAGTCATCAAGGTGATAAGCTGTGGGTCAAGCTGCTCTCCTCCAAGTATTTGGGCCATTGCTCGATTTTTTATGTGAGTTGTTCTACTATTTCTTCTCCGATTTGGCGTGCTGTGTGGCAAATGGCGCAAGTTTTCAAGGATGGGTTTGGTTTGAGATTGGGTGATGGTGCTTCCTCTTTTTGGCACAGTAGTTGGACTCAGTTAGGCCCCTTGTATAATCTTGTTGATTTTGTCCATATCCTGGATTCTCAAATGAAGATTCGGGATTGCTGGGTTAATGGTAATTTGCATTTGGATGACTTATGGACAACTTTACCTTCTCAAGTCCAACATCTAATTCAGGAGACCCCTATTCCTTGGGATGGTGGGTGTGAGGACGTTTTAGTTTGGAAGGGTGCTCTCTCTAGTTGCTATACAGCCTCTTCTGGGTATAGCTGGCTAACTTCTTCTAACATAATGATGATATAGCCTACTCTTGGAATTGGATTTGGAAGTTGAAAGTACCTTTTAAAGTTTGTTTTCTGATTTGGCTAGTCATGCGAAATAGCATCCCTACCAATGAATTACGACAGCGAAGAGGTGTTTCTAATTCTTCCCTCTATACTTGGTGTTCAAATTCTATGGAATCCATTTTGCATTGCTTTCATGATTGTCCTTTAGCTAGGGAAGTGTGGGACCGTGTAGTATGTACTAACTAGCCTCATTTTTTCTCTCAAGACCTCCATCTTGGATGCAGACTAATGCTCTGGGGCCTAATGGTATTCTCTATCTTGCTTCCATTTGGGCCATGTGGAGACGTCGGAATATGTGGGCTTTCAACCGGGAGAAGATTGCTTTAACCCATGTTTTACGTTGCATTTGGCAACTTGTGAACATGTGTATTTCTATTTTTGAGTTGGATCGCTTGCAACCTTCTAGTGTCAAGTGGATTGGGTGACTTCCTCTTCTTGTCAATTGTGTGAAATTAAATTCAAATAGTAACTCTTTTGGTAATCCTGGTCCTACAGGGTTTGGTGGAGTGATTCGTGATACCAATGGATTGTGGATTACTGGGTTTGCTAGTTATATTCCTAGAGCGGACAGCCTCTATGCTGAGCTTCTTGGTTTATGTTATGGCTTAGCTCTTGTTTGGGAGCTTGGTTATCGCCATGTTGTTTGTGAAATGGACTATTTGGAGATTTTGCGTTTACTGGCTTCCCCTTCTACTTTCCATGGGTATGCTTCTATGTTGTGTGACATCAATAATATCATAGGGCGGGATTGGACTTGTTTAATCTCTCATGTCTATAGAGAGGGTAACTAAGTTGCGGATTTTCTTGCTAAGAAGGGTGCCTCTTCTCCTCTTGTGATTCATCACTGAGATAGGCCTCCAAATGGTCTAGAGCTTATTCTTTTGGTAGACGCCTCTGGGGTTTTTCACTTGAGATAATTCGCCTTCTTTCTTTTTCGTTTCTTTTTTATTTAGCTCTACTACCAAAAAAAAAAAAAAATTGCATTGAATTGACATAAAATGTTGTAATTAATCACTTAGTTAATGAAAATAGAGGTAAATTAACCTCTATGCTGAGCTTCTTGGTTCATGTTATGGCTTGGCTCTTGTTTGGGAGTTTGGTTATCACCATGTTATTTGTGAGATGGATTGTTTGAAGATTTTGCGTTTATTGGCTTCCCTTTCTACCTTCCATGTGTATGCTTCTGTGTTGTGTGACATCAATAATATCATAGGGTGGGATTGGACTTGTTCAATCTCTCATGTCTATAGAGAGGGTAACCAAGTTGCGGATTTTCTTGCTAGGTAGGGTGCCTTTTCTCCTCTTGTGATTCATTGCTGGGATAGGCCTCCGAAAGGTCTAGAGCTTATTCTTTTGGCAGATGCCTCTGGGATTCTTCGCATGAGATAATTCGCCTTCTTTCTTTTTCGTTTCTTTCTTATTTAGCTATTACCAAAAAAAAATTGCACTGAATTGACATAAAATGTTGCAATTAATCACTTAGTTAATGAAAATAAAGGTAAATTAAATTAACATTTGAGTGAGTTTGTTAAAGAAGAGAGATTTTTTGAGAGCAATAGACAAATATAATTTCTTTAAAGAAATATTTTATTAGTGATATAATCTTTTTATAGACTAAAGTGGTATTTTTGTCAACATGCAGAACTTTTGCAAATTAGTCATGCACTTTTAGGACAAGGATTCCAAATCCAAGGTCTTGAGGTTCTCATTGGAGCTGCGATATACCGAATTAGTGTTTGAAGTGGAGAACTACAAATTTTGGATTCTAGAATTTAAGACATTTTATCTTAACTAAATTGTAAGATAATGGGGATTTATCAAGGACCTTGTTGGGGTTTGATGTCGAGAAAGTCTTAGGTCCATGATTGTGCTTTGACCATTTAAGCAGTGATATGTCAGGTTATTGGATGATTCATTACTAACTATAAAGTTAAAATGTCAATATACAAATAATCATAACACAATCCTAGTTGACAGTCTAGGAGCACCTAAGAACTTTTAGTATGCTGCCCTTATACCTCATTCAATTAAATTGTGCCATGTAATGTAAGTTTTATGTTGGTTAGGATTTCGATTTTATTTCTGAATTTAGTTTCTTGTTCTTATTTCGAAGTTAGGCTTTGTGTTAGGAAATTTTTTATGCTTGCAAAATATACAAGTGTTACGGATTAATTGATGTAAAATCATGGCAAATTCTGCTATATACCATAACAAATATGGTGTGGGGTATACTATTTTAACAAAATGAAGGTGCACAATGATCCTTAATTGAAATGAAGTATTCAACCCTTCAACCCACCACGGGAAGCCTGCCACTGTAAAGGGGAAGAGAGTGCTATTTTTTTCCTCGCTCTATCCTGTTCTTTTAGTTTGGCAAGTTATTTTTCATTCTGCTTAGCAATATTGATTTGCCCTTCATTTGCATTTGTCATTCTCTTCATCTGTTGAATCCAACGATAGGTTTTTGTTGTGCAATTCCGGGCTCACAAGGCATAAAAAGAGTAATGCAACATAAGCATACATAAGTGTAAAGTAAAGATGATATAAAAGGATTAACGTGGTTCGGCTTAAAGCCTACGTCCATGGGCAAAGGTGATAAACAAATATTTCATTATGGAAATATGATGGAGATACAAAAGAATTTACATTCCACTCAAACCCAAGTCTCCAATACACTCAAATACTTGATAATATTTTCTCACTGATGTATACACTCAACACACAAAGAGAAGTAATTATAGAATCAAAACAAACTTCTCTCATAGCAAAGCTACAACATTGAGCGAGCTTGAGTGACCACCTATGGTGGTGGTGGTATACAAAGAAAAGATAAAAAAGAAAACTAAAATCTTCTCTAACTACCCAAATGCCATATGCCCGAATGCATATGGGAGTCCATCTTCAAACTCCAAAACAAACTTAATATATAGTGTTGTATGTTGCAAGAATGCTTGCACCGTTTGTTTCCAAGCCTTTAATGCTCCCAATGCCAACTATCCACTTTTTTTACTAATTTGCAAATTATGATAGATACTCCATGTTGTAATAAATGCATTAAGTTGGTACCATTGACTTTTGTGTGTAGATCATCATTGCAATAAATACAATGCACGCCTACTTCTCCAAGCTAGCTGCATGTAACATTTGACTTTTGTGGCTAAAATAAGAAAAATAAAAACAAGCAACATTACAAATCTCCACCTTTAACTTGATTTTCATCAAGTCTTCAAATTATCAAGGTCATCTTCTCCAGTATGCCTTACAGGCATACTCAAATATCAAAACTACCTGATGACAGAACAGGCACCGGGTTCCACAAATCAGAATCAACACACTTAGTCCTGTGGTTGGTAGTACTAAACCCGACACTAGTTTGTCTCCCTCAAACTTGAAGCAAAGGTCAGTCATCACAAAATTAACTAAGCAAGTGATGCTTGCACAACAAAGGCATTCTTGCCTCTTAAAACTCCACTTTCAGCATAACTTTACCACTCGACCAAATGTGTCCAGCGCCTTCCGCATTCCAAATTTCGCATAAATCTACATGCACTCTAATACCAGATTGTTATGAAATGGCTGTCCCAAAAGGCACAAAAAAAAGTAACACAAAATAAATATGCATAAGAGTAAAACAAAGATGACACAAAAGGATTAACGTGGTTCGGCTTAAAATCTACGTTCATGAACAAATGTGACAAACAAATATTTTACTATGGAAATATAATGGAGATATAAAAGAATTTACACTCCACTCAAACCCAAGTCCCCAGTACACCTAAATACTCGACAATATTTTCTCACTGGTGTATACACTCAACACATAAAGAGAAGTAATTACAGAATCAAAACAAACTTCTCTCATAGCAAGGCTATAGCATTGAGTGAACTTGAGTGACTACATATGGTGGTGGTGGTATACAAAGAGAAGATAAATAAAGAAAACCAAAATCTTTTTTGACCATCCAAATGCCATAAGCCCGAATGCATATGGGAGTCCACCTTCAAACTCCAAAACAAACTCAATATATAGAGTTGTCTATGGCAAGATCTTAAAGGCAACCATTTAATGGTTGCACGGTCTGTTTCCAAGATTTTAATGCTCCCAATGCCAACTATCCACTTTTTTTTTTACTAACTTGCAAATTATGATAGATACACATTGTGATAAATGTGTTAAGTTGGTAGCATTGACTAATGTAGATATATCATCCTTGCAATAAATGCAGTGCATGCTTACTTCCCCAAGCTAGCTGCATGTAGCATTTGACTTTTGTGGCTAAACAAAGAAAAACAAAAACAAGGCATATTACAGTTTTTGTAGTGCTTTGGTTAATAAAGAACTTATGTCATTAGTTTACATGTTCGAGATCTTGAAATCGATATGTTGTGATTAGTGGCTAGGAGTTATACTTCTATTCAAATCTGGTTTTTCTTTATGAAGTTTGTTTAATGCTTGTATAAGGTGGTTCTTAACGATTCCTGACTTCCATGTTTGAAGGAGAGTACTCACCACAAAGAAAATTTGCAGAGCAATTATCAATGTTAAACTACACTACTTCTTCAACCTCCCCTACCTCCTCGAGCTCACGGAAGTCAGCCTCTCCGAAATGTTCTCCAGTGCCATCGTCCACCTCCTCCTATTCTTCAACACTTATTAAAAGTGGGTCCCACTTCACAGGTAGTGAGCATGAAGATGCGATGATGGTTGGCATAGTGTTGGTACAACCTTGTGATGAGGATGTATCAATTATAATAATTGTAATAAGTAAAGTTAATTATCCTTTATTACAAATCATGTATAATAATTTTTGATTAAATTGTCTTTCTAGATAATATAATGTGTGAATTTTTTTAGATTTGAACATTTATAAAACTTTAAATTTGAAATTGGTATTAAATAATTGGTAATCATATATATAATTAATTTATTAGACTTGATTCAAATGGGATACAATAATTTTCAAGTTATTTGCTTAGAGAAGGTACCATAATAATTATAATCAACATCATTAATTATATTTTATAACCAGCTATTATTCATATTTTTTACTAAATATTTAGTTTTAGAGTATATAATTTTATTTCTTTTATATTTGATCATTTTAAAATTTTTGAATTTAAAATGTTATTAAACTATTAGTAACAATAAATATAGTTGATTGATTATACTTGATTCTAATTTTAGTTGTATTAACAATCATGATTGATGATTTCTAATTTCTGGTTAAATAAGATATAATAATTTGTTTTTGAATTATATATTTATTTTGAAGAAAAGTATTTGATACAATACTAGAAAATGGGAATTGATATAGTTTTTTGGGTACATTTGTAATACGTATAGTTAATTATATTTTATTACCAACCATGTAAAATAATTTTTAGTAAATAATTTTTTAGATAATATAATATTTCATTTTATATTTGAACATTTTTAAAATTTTGAATTTAAAATCGAGAATAAATCATTAGTAATCATATATACCCAAAAATTAAATAATTGATTAATTAGATTCGATTCCAATATTATCATCAATCATGGTTCTTAATTTTTGTTAAATCAAATATACTAGTTTTTTAAAATCCTATGAGGCTTGAAAAATTAAAATCAGATATTATTTTGTGTATATTAATTACCATAAATCATGTTTCTTAATATTTGATATGAGGCTTGAAAAATTAAACCAGAATTTTTTGTGTTATGTTTTTAGAATATATCATTTAAAATGATTATAATTAATATAATTAATATTCATATTTTTATTAAATAATTTTTTTAGATAATATGAGATGACATTTTTTAGATTTGATTATTTTTAAATTTATGAATTTAATTTGTGATTAAATCATTAAATATAGTTGATTGATTAGTATTTGAAGAATACCATTTGAAGTAGGATTTGAGAAAATTAAACTAGGCTTTTTTTAGGGTCATTTATTTAGACAATGTATCAATTATAATTATTATAATAAGTATAGTTAATTATATTCTATTACCAATTGTGTAGAATAACTTTTTATTAAATCATTTTTCAGACATACTATTTTTCTCGATTTGAAATTTTTTTGAAGCTTTAAACTTTAAATTGCGATTGAATAATTAGTAATAAACATATAATTGATTAATTATATTTGATTTTAATTTTATTATCAATCATGATTCCTAATTTGTAGTTAAATTAGAAGTAATAATTTCCTTTTGAATTAGATGTTTGTTTTAAAGAATACCATTTAATATAGGACTTGGAAAAATTAAGTTAAATTTTTTTTTTGGGGTTATTTAGAGAATATTTTATAACAATTTTAATAAATATAATTAATTGTATTTTACTAGCAATCATGATTCATAATTTTTTTATACAATATAATGTGATTTTTTATATTTATTTTTTAATTTAAAATTGAGATTAAATCATAAGTAATAATAAATACAGTTGATTGGTTATACTTCATTTCAATTTTATTATCAATCATAAATCCTAATTTTTTTTTATTAAATAGATATATTAATTTTCTTTAAAATGAGATATCATGTATATCGTATATCATATATCATGTCATATATCATATCATATATATAACTCTAAAATCAAGTTTTGGAAAAAAAAAAAGAAGAAGGTAATGATTGATATGTCACTCAACAAGACTATCTAGTTTTCTGCCTATGAAAAAATATTAATTACGTCAGTTTTTATAGGAATAAGATGAGGATTTTTTGATAAAAAATCACATACTAAATATTTAATTTAATAGGAATTTGATTTTCAAACAAATTATATTTTTTTTATAGGAATATGATTCAGATATTATTTTATGAAAAGACATTAATTGCATTAGTTTTTATAGCAATATGGTTCACTTTTTTAAATAAAAAATTACATAGTAAATATTTAATTTACTTTAGTATTCAATTTTTCTAATTATTTATTTAACATTTTATTTTATAGGATAGGAATAAGAATTAATATATTTATTTAAAGAATGCAATGATTTGTTTTAATGCAAAAATATATTAAATATAATTTTTAAATATAGGTAAATAAGTTTAATTTTTAATAAAAACTTTTACTATTAATTATCTCGTGCGAGGGGTAATAAACTAGTTAGTTTTACATAATAGTATTTAGTATAACACTTAGAAAAATTAAACCAACATATTTGTTTAGAGAATAAATCATTTATTATAATGGGAATTTATAATAATATTAATAAATATAATGAATGAAAATATAATATCATATTCTTTTAGGTTTCAACCTTTTTAAAATTTTTAAATTTAAAATTAAGATTAAATCATTGTTAATAATAAATATAGTTTGTTGATTATACTTGATTCCAAATTTATTATCAACTATGATTACAAATTTTTTATTAAATGAAATATAATATTTTATTTTGAATTAGATAACTATTTTAATCAATAATATTTGATATAAGACTTCAAAAAATTAAACTGAACTTTTCGGGTTAGTCTTTTAAGTGAATGTATTTTTTATAGTTATTCCAATAAATACAATAATATAATAATTAATTATATGTTATTATAAATTATTATTCTTAATTTTCAATTAAATCAGTTTTAGAGAGTATAATATGCTAGGTCATGTTTAAATTTTTTAATTTGAAATTGAGATTAAATTATTAGCAATAATAAATATAAATCAAGACTAATCCCATAATAAAATCATTATTAGCAATAATGAATAATAGATTAATTTCAATCGTACTTCAATATTCCCCTATCGGTTAACCAGCAAATCAGCAAGCAATTTAAACTGCCTATTGAGAAATAAATAACTATGTGCACAATGAGAAAGCACTTATGTATTCAATTTTGTCTAATTGTTCATTTTGAATTATATTTTTAAGAAATTAATATATTTATGTAAAGAAATACAATAATTGACACAAATAGATATTGAGTATAAATTTTTAAATATATATATAAATAAATTTAATATTTAAAATATGTATTTTTTATTATTAATCATCTGTGCGACGTAATAAACTAGTTAATTTTTATAAAAACAGGAATATGTTATAAACAAAAGAAAATGGCAAAATAACCTTCTACCTCCTTTGGTTGAGATAGTAGACGCTGTCGAATATACCTGATTCTTTGTTTTATTTATTTGCAGCCTGGTATCTTTTGAGTTGATTCCAGTTATTCCACTGCTGTTCCTTTTCTTCACAATATTAATATCTGTTCTTTATGACTTTCTGTATTTCCCAAGAAGGTTCGTGCGTGATTATCAAGTGACCCGAGATATCTTACAGCGGAAGATCTTGCATAGATGAGGTGTCGTTTTAATTAAATTTTCCATCACCAACCGCCACGAAAGTCTAACCTACGAGTTTTTGGAATTTTTGTTTTGTTGGAAATAATTTTTATTTTTCAGTTTTCAATTTTTAATTTTTATGAAGAAAAAATTAAAAATTATAAATGTCAGTTTTCAATTTTTTTTTGAAAATTAAAAATTGAAAAATCGAAAATCGTTTCCTACTTAAGACATTTTCACTTCCTAGGACTAGTCTGGTTGGCGCCCCGGCGGAGTTGACCCGTCAAATTATTTTGTGTGTTGGTTGGCGTTATGGCAAGCCCCCGATCTATAATTATCTTTTTTGAAATAGACCATACATCTATATGGAAACGTCTACAATGCTCACAATGAAAAAGTTAGCTTCGAAAGTTCACCCAGCTTTATACCGTTGATAGGAAAAAAATGTAAGCATCGGATGGTTGGCAATGGTTTGGGTGTCTTACAGTGTCACATAAAGTAGTTGGAGCATTCATAGTCCATCTAAGTCTCTCATGTTATGTTTTAATAAAATAATGAAAAAGAAAAAAGATTTGAAGTTGAATTTATCCTAAGGGACAGGACTCAAGTGTGTGACGTGTGATGAGAAAAAGTTAATGTTTTGAAAGATGGAAAATGGGGCACAATTGGTAAGAGAAAACTAGAAGTACTAATAATTGCCTTCGAAGACATCAAATATTTGACGAGGAAGAGAAACTAGGGACATATAAGAGATCGACTGAGCCATGCACTCGTACCGGATCAAATTCCAACTTAGCCTAATTTTTAGATTAGGTCAATTTTTAAAACCTAATAATGACTTGACTAGTAACTATATTAAATCGGATTAACCTGATTTTTAAATAACATATGAGGATTTAAATATTACACATAGTAAAATAATGAAATTTTATAAATAAGAAATAAAATTTAAGAGATATTTTATTATATATATTTCAAAACAAACCATATCAATATAAAAGTAAGATAAAGTTATGTAAAATATATTAATTAAACTATAAAGTCTTGTAAAATTTATTACTAACTATTATAAAAAAATATCTCGATAAGATTTATTTGACTTCGAGCCGGGTCGGACCAGCCAAAGTATGATATGAACTCAGCTCGAAAAGTAAACAAAGTCAAATTTCAAAACCCGAACCCATTCCAATAAGCTTTGGGCCGGGGTGGGTCATGTTGTGAACACCCCTAAGAAAAATAATGAGAAAGAAAACTTGTTTTTATCAAAGAAAACTTTTTCTATATCAATTTCTTTTTGGTTTGATTGGAGCGAAATGATAAAAATTAAAAATTGAGGAACTTAATAATATACATATTCTATTCAATTATTTTAAATTATAACATTTAAATATGATTAATAAATTCCTCATATTAATTCTCTATACAAACTATATAGTAACATTATTTCATCTTTTTGTCTTTTTCATTATTTTAATCTAATAAAATATTATTCCAATATCTAAAAATATATGTCCTATTGAAACGTTTACATCACTATCACATCCAATTATAATATAGTGGGTGCCTCAAAGGAATACCACATTTGAGTTTTTAAATAATGTTATTCTAATTAAAATAGAACAAATATCTATTCGCTCCAAACCTTTCACGAAGCTATTGTAGCTTATGTTTTAAGTGACAACACAGCAAATTTTATTAAAATATTTTAAAGAATGAACTAAGAGTTTACTTGAGTTTTTATAGTGCTTGACAGTGTACATATATATATAATTGAATTCATGACATATTTTTCACAATATCATGTTTTAACATGATTCATAACACTGTATATATGTATGTATATAATTCAATTCATGACACATTTTTCACAATATCATGTTTTAACATGATTCATACCAGTTTATATATGTGTGTGTGTGTGTATATATATATATATATATATAAAATTCATGACATATTTTTCACAATATCATGTTTTAACGTGATTAAAATCTCATTCAAAGAAATTCAATTTTCTTAGTATGTGAAAAATTGTTTAGAAAGTGAATTTGAGTATATAAGAAACTTGAGAAAGCAAGATAAAGTATCAGAAAAAAAAGTTTGGGTCTTCAGAAAGTGGTTCGTGATTCATAAAGTGGCATGTCAATTTGAGAAAGTAGTTTCTCATGATCAAATCAAGTGCATCACCATCAATCTTAGTTGAAATCAATATTGAAGAATATCAACAACTTTTGAAGATCAACATCCACCATAGAAAGAAGTCTAGAAGGAACATAAGAAACTCAAAAAGTATAGAAGTTCTTCAAAAAACTCTACATAAATCAGAAACAATACTTGAAAGTATAGAAGTTCTTCAAAAAACTCTACATAAATCAGAAACAATACTTGGTCAATAGAAACTGAACGAAGATTTGAATTCAAATGAAGTCAATAACTCAAAAACTAATGAAAGTGACACATCATCCTTGTATTTGAATATTCACCACCTTCTAGAAGTCTTCACATGAAGAGAAGTTCATAAATTACGTTCAAAATGTAGAATAAGTTTCTAAAGCATTATTCAGAAACCATTGTCAATGGATTTTATACTAACAAGGGCAACACTGACACAACTCGATCTACACTTCTAGAAGATTGATCCTAGGACACGAAAAAGTATGATCATTGCATGTCAAAAGGAGGAAAAATCAAACGGACAATGGTCCATTTCAAAATTCAAGTATAAAAGGAGGAACCCTTCAAACTTGAAGTAACTTTTGCACTCTCAGTGCTTAAACTTTCTTATAGTTTCTGAAGTTCATTTATTCTTTGAATTTAGTTTTTGAAAAAGAAAAATATCTTCTTTCTTGTAAACATTAGCAAACATTCATCTTAGGAAGATTAGAAAGAAGTATCTGAAGTTGTTTCCTTAAACATTGTATCATCTTAGGAAGCTTGAGTGTTTTTCCTAAAGAGTAAACGCCAAACCTTATACTCTTTGTACCTTGATCAGTTAGTAGTCAGAGTAAAATTAGCTTGAAAAGACTAGGACAAAACTACTTGTTAGTGAGGGTTAATTGTATCTACTACTCACTGGAGATAGCTTGAGAAAGCTATTCAAAGAATATTTTGCTTTCTTGGGCTGAAAAAGTGGTTGATAGTAGAACTTAACAAATTTGTTGAGAACTAGATATATGTAGTGTTTGGTCGATATAAAACTCTTGAGTGATATTCCTTTTTCTCTATCTCTTTAAATTATTGTGTGATATTTGTTTTCTATTATGTGAATATTCTTTTTCTTTTCAAACTGTCTTATGAAATTTCATTGAGTTTCCAACCATTTTAGAATGTTACTTTCTAAAGCTTATTAACTTGTATTTTCTGCTGCCTTAAAAGCAAACACTTGATAGACTTTATTTAAGCTTTAGAAAGCCAAAAAGTTTGAAAGCATGATTCAACGCCCCTTTTTTGTACTACATCTTCACTTACAATTGGCATTAGAGCTCAGGACTCAAAGAAGTTGAGCATCCTAACAATTGTAGAGGTAAAGATCCTTCAAAGAAGATGGCACACAACAACGTACACATTGTTGAGGTACACTCTATAAACAGACCTCCATTCTTTGATGGCGGTGACCATGCATAATGGAAAGATAGAATCGAGTTGTTCTTCAAATACACAAACCTTGACTTATGGGAGATAATACAAGAAGGTGATTATATCCCCATAGAGGAAGTTTCTGGAAACAATGAAGATGGACATTCAATTTTTGGAAAAGTTACCAGAAACAAATTGATTGATCAACACAAAGCAAAAGTCCAACTAAATTCCAAGGCTAAATACCTCCTTACTTGTACCCTAAGTAAAGCTGAATATAATAAAATTATTACTTGTGACACAGCAAAGAAATTTGGGATAGATTACACATGCTCAATGAGGGAATATATCAAGTTAAGGAGAAAAAGATAACCATGCTAATTGTTTAACATGAAATGTTCAAGATGACTGAACATGAAAACAATGGTGAAATTATAGGTAGAAAAGCACATGAAAAGGGGGGGGGGGGTTTGAATCGTGCTTTGTTTTTTCTTTCCTTATTAGATTTTGAAAAACTTAAACAAGATAATATCTACCATTGAGCTTGAAGCGCAATGGAAACAACGTTAGGTACTTTAGAAAGTAACTTTCTAAACTACAATGTAAATAACGACAGTGTGAATAAAATAGATTTTAAGTAAATATGGAATAATAAACACAGAGCAGTTAATGAAAAAGAGTTAAGGAAAAAGAAGATACTGCACAAATATTTTTATATTGGTTTAGCCAACTTGTTTACATCCAATTCCAAAACCATCGTTGAATTCCACTGAAACCTTTCTCAACCCAAGAAAGAAATAGGATAGTTTTTGTAGTAGTTTTCCCAATCTCTTACCTGTGACAAGTATCAACCTCTATTGTCACAAATCAAGTAGTCTTTAACTAGCCTCTCCAAGCTAAATTGAGTAGTCTTTAACTAATCTTTCCAAGCTAAACCATGGCCAGTAGCTACCTCTACTATCGCATTACAAGTACTCTTTGACTAGCCTCTCTAAACTAACTAACACCGATCACTAATAGATCTAGGATACAATGGTTCGTTATTGGGTTTGCAACTCAAACTAACCTACACTCAAGTTTTCGCAATATATACAATAACAGAACTGGGAAAAACTTGAATGGCTTCTTTATAATGATTCTTCCTAGGAAGAACGTATGATCCATCAAGAACGCAAAAAGATGATTTTTATAGACAAGGAAACTAATTACAAGATGTAATGAACTTTATAAGATGATGAGGGGAAATTTTCTCAGAGTTTCAGCATTTATGCAATGTCAAAAACTTGTCTTTTGAAAGCACATCATCTCTATTTATAGATGGTCTTCATTTATGATGGTTGCCCTTGATCACTTATCCAAGTGACATGTGTTGATCATTTATTTGTGTCTTGGAAATACAATATAGATGAGTAGCTTGTCTTTTGTTAGAGCTATTGTAAAATGGAGGTTACTGAGGTCACCTTTAGAAACTATTTTTTATTTTCTGAATGAGGTTTCTAATCTTTTCCTTCTAGAAGCTAGGGTAGTTGATCTAGTTGGCAGAAGAGATGACATGCCAGTCTATAACTAGGTTTGACTTTAGATTTGAATTTCAAATTTCCTTCATTTTCTTATAGAGTGCACCGTTTCACTGTGAAGTTAACTGTAGTATCAGTTCCTTAATAAAAAATTGATCTTCCAATCTTCAATCAGAGTATGTATATGATGAATTGATTGCGATGATGATGATTGAACGTTGTAAAACACCCTTGCTTCAGAGCTGGTTTGACATCTACATTTCAAGTGCACTTTTTGAAGTCACATTCTACTTTCTGAAGATTCGAGCCTTGGTTTATTATAGACGATGATTTTCTTTAATCCATTAATCACGCATACATTCTTTGTGTGATATAATTTTAGCTTTTATTAAGTTCCTATCTTTTTATACGAGATAAAATATGTTTGCATATGTAAAGCGAAATTATTTTTGATTCAAGAAACTATTATGCAATCTGGAAGAACATGCTTCCTACTTCAAGAAACTCAAGGGAAAACATTAATAGTTCTTCAAAAAATTATTTTAAAATTGTTGTGTTATCACCTAAAACATATTACAATAATATTTTCTGAAGGGTTCTAGAGCTAACATCTCCCTCTTTTTATGATGACAAGTCAATTTGAATAAAATCTTTTGAAGAGTATTTGAAAGAAATATAATGTGTTAGAGATCATAGATAAAGCATTTTTATTTCAACACATCATACAATGTGATTTTCAGAGAGTCCTTTTCTTAAGGTGTTATGGATAAAAGCATTTTATTGCCTTAAGTGACTTAGATCAGAGCTATTTTTATCTCTTTCTAAGATTTCTAAAGTTACTCAGAGTTCTTTATGAGAGGTGTCAAAGTAGAGAAAAAAGAAAGAAAGAAAGGATGTGCTCATTTAAGCTATTTGAAAATAACACAACTCGATTTCTAGAAATATGAACTTTCTGAAAAAGACACTCGTTTGAATAAAGTGAGTAATATTTGTGATGTTTACTCTTGGTTTGATTTCTTATTTAGTACATCTTTATCCAAACTTATTTTGAAGTGTGATGCAAATTTTTGTATGAAAAATGATGTACGAGCTTTGCATACATGTGAAGTTTCTGAAGTTCATAAAAACCTTACTTTAAATATATTAGGGTATGTGCCAAGAGGTTTTTGAAGCTCAACAGGGGCTGATCCCAAATGTATCAAAGCAACAATTTTTGAGGTTGTGAAGAAGAGATAAGAAACTTCATGTATAGCATATCAGAGCATACATTTTTATGAAAAAAAACTTTTTAAAGACATGTAACATGGCTTAGACATTAGCATGCACAAGGATATATATATGAACATAAGGCATACATATCAGATCATAAGACTTATTGGCATGTTCTAGAGGTTAATCATACAGAGAGAATACTGATGTACTGAGATATCAGATCAAGCAATAAAAACTCAAACACCAACACAATATTCCTAATTAGCTAAGCAAGATATATATATATAAAACAGAACGAATCGATTATGTGAGTAATAAAAAAAACATATTTGAGCAAAGATAAGAAACAACAAGTGTGTTATAAGTGAATGTATCAAAATTATTAATAGAAGAAAATGTACCAGAGTAACAAGTAAAACATTAATCATAGCTAAAATAAATATAAAAAACTAACAATTCAACATAAAACAAAGAAATGATATGCAGATGCTAAAAAAAAATCTTTTTGTGTTGTGCCTTCAATATGCTTCCCCTAACTTTCTCAGCACAAGATTTTCTTCTACTCTTCTCCTTCTTTTGAAATAAGCAAAAAGGAAGTGTGCTGGAAACCAGGAACACCATCATCAGCCCTGGCACCAGATATCTCCAAGGATTTCCATAAGAAAAGCTTCATGTCTTCGTAATGAAGCTTCCATCTGATCTAGTCATTTGTTGATAAGGCGTTGCTCATACAGCAGTATATGAACTTCAGTGTAGCATGGCTGTGTTGCTAGTGGAGGTTGACTTGGTAAAGGATCAGCATCCAGAGTGGGAGTTGGTTTAGGGACTGTTGAAGTAGGGAAAGGAGGAGGTTCTTGAATAGAAGCAACAACCTGAGGTGAGTTGGTCTTAGGATCTTCATTACCTTGCTTATCCTTTGAGGATACTTCTTTAGAATTTTAAAACTCAAATAAAGAGGAAGATTCTTCTTCCCTTGGCTTGACCCTGATAACATGTGCATTCTCAGGTGTCTCTGAATTTGATTCCTCTTCAGAGTATGAGAACATAGGTAAATGAGATGGTTTTCCTCCATATCTTAAAATCAGTTTAGGTTTATCGTTGTCCTCAAAGCTGTTCTCAAGGATGATTATTTTCCTTTTTCTTCCTCTTCCTTTAGCTTCTGTAGCAACCTTTTTAAGAGCTACATCTCTTATTCTTAGGCTCTGTCTCCTGACATCAGATGTGGAAGCACCTGTAGGTCTCCTTAGGGTTCTGAAATAGTTAGAAGAGTACAAAGTACATTCCATATACTCACAACACTCGTTTACCAATGGGCAGCTCAAGTATTCAAAAATCATGGTAAGTAGAGTCCCAGAAGGAACAATAGTATTTCTCTTTTTCTTTAGAGATATGGCACTCAACATGTAATCAAAGATTAGTCTATGCAAGTTTACCTTCCTTTTTGCTAGTAGACAGTATATTTGTAAACTCCAAAACCTTTTAGAAAGTAAGAGCTTCATTGTTTTGAATGACAACAAAGCCAATTTAAAGAGAATACTTTGAAGAATGACTAATGGCTACCTTGAGTTTCTTGACAAAGCTTAACAAATGACTTCGAGATGCACTATCGAAATTAAGTGGAAATAATTTCACTATGCATGTACAAACATATTTTTCTCATGAGAAGAGGAAAGACTCAGATGAAGTGAATTTTATTAAGTAAAACGTGATCGTGCGCATCAAAGAAGCAAGCTCATTGAAAAAGAATCAAGGGATCAAGGATATTGCCATTAGAAAGTAACACTGAACTTTACAAAGAAAGGATACAATGATGATAATACACAAAAGCTGGAAGCAATGTGTTACTCAATCTTCAATCATCATAATCGTGGAATATCCATTATCAAAAAGTCAAGAATGAAGATCAAAAGACAAATAAATCAACAAGGAACTAGTAGCACTCTTCAGAAAGCACGCATCATAAAAAGAGAGGGAAAGCAATTAGATTTGAAATTCAAATTCAAATGACAGATCAGTCTCTTTTACCCGGAATATCATCTCTTCAGTACCCTCGATCAACAAAGAAAGGGTTATTAAGGAGTTCAGAAACCACATTTAGAAAATAGAAGAGCAGTTTCTAATAGACTTTAGAAACCTCAACTCATTAATGGCTTCTGAAAAAGAACCTTGACACCAGATGAGCTACTCCTCTAGATCATGTTCCCAATACTCAATTGATGCTTGACACGTGCTGGTTGGATAGAAGATCAAAGCAATGGTAACAAAGGAAAATCATCTATAAATAGAGGTGACTGAGCTTCAAAAGAAAAGACGAAAAACATAGAGCAAAAGCTGTGAAAATCTTTCTATAAAAATCATCTGCTAAATTCTTTGTATATTAAAATCTTCTTTCTACATACTTGAGTGTTCATACTTTCTTCTAAGGAAGAATCAGTTGAAAGAAGTCACTCAAGTAATTTCATATTCATAATCTCACATTCATTAAAAGAGAAGCTTGAGTGCAAGATTGTTCAAAAATAAACATCAATCTTGAATCTATTGTATCATCGATCTAGTAGTCATCGGAAGTTAAAAGCTTGAAGAGGCTACTGCAAAACTACTTGTTGTTGTTATGTTAGTGAGTTGGTTTACTAACACTAGTAAGAGCTTCGGAAGGCTACAGTAAAGGCTATTCTGTATTGTTATCTCCTCGAGTTGAGGAAGCTTAGTGAAACTTATTGGTTACTAAGAACTGGATGTAGGCAATTGTTGGCTGAACCAGTATAAAACTCTCGATTCAGTATCTTCTCATCCTTAACCTTTCTATTTTACAGCCCTTGATTATGCATAACTACCTTCATCATTATCTTTTACTTTTAATCTGTTTACTCAAACTACTTAATTCAGAAAGTCATTTTTTGAATACACTAACCTATCTTCCCTTGCATTTCAAGCTCTAAGCTAGATAGAGTTTTATTATAAAAGTTTTTAGTTTGAAGATTTGAAAAATGAAGCACGATTCAACCCCCCCTTTTTATGCATTTGCTCAACAACAATTTGCATCAGAGCTTGGCCTCTAAGGGGTTAAGCATTCTAATGACTGTAGAGGAAAAAGATCCAAAGATAAATGGCACAAAGTATTCATATAGCAAAAGGGCACTCGATCAACAAACCATCATTCTTTGATGGTGGAGACTATGCCTATTGGAGAGACCGAATAGAGTTGTTCATAAAATATACAAGTATTGACTTGTGGAAAATAATCCAAGAAGGCGACTACATTCTAGTTGAAGAAGTCCCTGCAATGAATGGAACACTCACCACATCAATAGAAGTTCCCAGAAGTAGATGGACTGAGCAACATAAAGCCAGGATTCAACTAAATTCCAAAGCTAAGTATTTGCTCAGCTGTGCACTAAGTAAAGCTGAATATGATACAATTATTTCTTGTGACACAACAAAAGAAATATGGGACAAACTACTCATGGTGCACGAAGGAATTGATCAAGTCAAGCAGACAAAGATTAGCATGTTGGTCCACCAGTATGAAATGTTTAGAATGACTGATTAGGAAAACATTGATGATATGACTACAAGATTTATGCATATCATAAATCAATTGAAAGGTCTTGGAAAAAGATATTCTAACTCTAAGCTAGTTAGAAAAATCTTAAGATGCCTCACTGCAAAATAGTTGCCTAAAATAATAGCAATTATTGAAGCCAAAGATCTTCAAACTTTGAGTCTAGATGCACTTATTGGATCTCTCAAAACTCATGAGGTGGTTATAGCAGAAATGCATAGTGAGTCCATGAAGAAAAACAAGTCCATTGCCTTAAAATCTTCCCATCATAAGTCAGGTAAAGGAAAGGCAATGAAAATCACTGAAACCTTTGATGGAGAGGACAAATCTGATGATAACACTAAAGATGATGATGGAGATGAGATCTCCATGCTTGTGAGAAAGATGTCAAGAGCTTGGAAAGGCAAGTTCAAAAGAAGAAAAGACATAAAAAGAGATAGGAAAGGAAAAATAAAGCTGGACAACATTATTTGCTTTAATTATGGAGAACATGGTCACTTCAGACTTGAATGTCCAAAACTAAAAGGCTCACAAAAGAAGCTCGTGAACAAGACAAATGGAATGTTGGCAACATGGAGTGATTTTGATGAAGAGAACGAGGGACCAGAAAGTTTAGAAGGACAAGAAGATATAACCAACCTATGCTTCATGGCAGGATATAACTCGAAGGACAAATCTGAGGTAAATATTTCCGACTAAAATCTATCCTATGATGAGTTAATAGCTTTATATAAAAAACTGCTTGAGAACACTCAAACCATTTCCTCTCATTATCTAAATCTAAAGAAAAAACAACAAAAAGTTGTTTTAGAACTTCAAACGGTCAAAACAAAAGTTGAAAATCTGAAATGTAAAAAGAAGGAATTGTAGAAGGAAAATAATGAACTCAACACCTCAAAAATCAAGTTAGCAAAAGATTGTGAGGAAAGTTAGAAGACTATGTCTAAACTGGAGAAAACGATTATACTTTTGAAGTCTAATATAGAAAAATTTGTAAATGGCTCAAAAAATCTTAAGCTTATGCTTGGAGGACAAAGGCCATATTTTCAAAAAACTGGATTAGGATATGAAGAAGTAGAAAAAGGAAAAGGAAGTATATTTCATCTAGATAAAACTAGAAACAAAGTTTCCTGCACTGTTTGTTATAAAAAGGGACATCCTCCTGACAATTGCTTCATGAGAAGGAAATCTATCAGAAGAGTTGGAAAACCCTATCCTTACAATACTAAGACAAAAGGACCCAAAAAAGTCTAGGTACCTAAAGTGAAAAATGTGTTCCTTGCAGGTGTACCTGAGAACACATATAGAATCTAACAACAAATGATACATGGACAGTGGCTATTCTAGACACATGTTCGGATCTAGAAAATGGTTCAAAAATCTCAAACCAAAGACTCTAGATCAATAAAATTTGCTAATAGAAGTAAAGCAAAAGTCACAAGTATTGGAAACATTGGTAAGAATGATTCTTACCAAATCTCTGATGTTTATTTGTTGATGGTCTGGCTCACAATCTACTCAGCATAAGCCAATTTTGTGATCAAGGATTTAACGTTGTTTTTAATGCTCATAATTGCAAAATAGTTAGTCCTATCTCAGGTTGTGTTATATTATCCGAAAAAAAGGGATGATAAAACTTATGTACTTCTCTTAGATGATCTTCAAGATCAAGACGTAAGATGTCTGGCATTCTTCATGGATGAAAAATGGTTATGGCATAAGAAGCTTGGGCATGCTCACATGAAGCTTATCTCTGAGCTATCTCAGAAAGAGCTTGTTAAAGGATTGCTAAAGATAAGGTTTGACAAGGGTTCAACCTGTGATTTCTATGAAAAAAGCAAGCAAACTAAAGTTTTTTTTCCAAAATAAACATGTGGTATCTACCACCAAACCACTGGAACTACTTCATACAAACCTTATTAGTCCAACTCAAATGGCTAGTCTTGCCGATAAAAGATATTGTCTAGTTATTGTAGATGGCTTCTCAAGATTTATCTGAGTATTCTTCCTAGCCTCTAAGGATGAGATGTTTGAAAGGTTCAAAGTTTTTGCAAAACATGTTTGCACTAAAAAGAATCTCAAATTATTTCTATTAGATCTGATCATGGAGGTGAATTTGAAAATCATATCTTTAATGAGTTTTGTAAAAAACATGGCATCCTTCATGAGTTCTCTGCACCCAGAACTCCCCAACAGAATGGGGTTGTTGAAAGGAAAAATAGAAGCTTACAAGATATGGCCATAACATTAATTTTAGAAAGTGGTTTATCTAAAGGATTTTGGGCAGAGGCTGTAAACACCTTGTGTTACATACAAAATCGAATCTTTCTAAGACCAATCCTAAAAAGACCCTCTATGAGCTATGAAAAGGCAGAAAATCCAACATTTCGTATTTTCATATATTTGGTTCATTATGCTTTATACTTAACAACAGGGACAAACTTGCCAAGTTTGATCCAAAATCTAACGATGGTATCTTTCTAGGATATTCATCTGATTCTAAAGCTTATAGGGTATATAATAAAATGTAGCACAAATTCCCAAACTTAATTGAATGTCTGGTCTACTAGCTGAAAGATATAGAAATGAACCAATCATTACTCTATAATTACTTTCTGATACATTTTCACCATTTTCATTAGCATCAATGATTTGGGATGGATGCATGGGGGTGCTCATAGGTTTGGCTTGATCCATATTAAACTTTTTCAAAAGCTCTTTAGAATATTTTTCTTGATAGATCAAGGTTCCTTCTTTTTGTTGTTTTATTTGCAATTCAATTCATCCATCATGATCATCTCAAATTCATTATGCCTTAATTTTGAAAACTTTTCACAGAGAGAATGATCAGAGGTGCCAAATATAATGGCATCTACATATATTTGAACTATTAGAAAGTGATTATCTTGTTCAAGAGTAAAAAGAGTAGTATCAACATTACTCTTAAACCCATTCTTTAGCAAGAAGGTACTTAGCCTCTCATACCAAGCTCGAGGAGCTTGTTTCAGACCATAGAGAGTCTTCGTTAGCTTAAAGATATGACTAGAAAGGTCTTCACTCTCAAAACCAAGAAGCTGCTTCATATATACTTCCTCATATAGGAATCTGTTTAGGAATGTAGACTTAACATCGATTCAGTAAATAGTGAATCCCTTGAAGACAGTAAAAGCATGTAGCATTCTTGTGACTTCTAGCCTGGCTACTGGTGCAAGGTTTCATCATAATCAACGCCTTCTTGTTGACTATGACCTTGTACAACTAATCTTGCTTTGTTTCGGATGACTTTGCTAGCTTTATCAAGCTTGTTCCTGAACACCCGTTTTGTTTTGATGATAGTTTTCCCTTTTGGCTTTTCAACGAGCGTCCAAACTTTGCTTTTCTCGAACTAGTCAAGTTCTTCTTGCATAGCATCCACCCAACTTTGATCACTCAAAGTTTCTTCAATGAATTCAGGCTCAATGATGAAGATGAAGGCACAAATTGACATATTTCTAAGGAATGATCTAGTTCTCACACCCTTGGAAATGTCTTCAAGAACTTTGTTCCTAGAAATTGCCTTTAAATCAGAAACTCCCTTCTATTTTTTTGTAGCTTTAAGGTTCTTCAGCTTCTCCTTCATTTTCATATTGCTCTTCTTTATGTTCAGAAATGTGACTTTCTAATTGGTTTGGAGTCTTGAGTAAGCTTTTTGAAGTGTCTATGTTATGGAGCCTACTTTATGATGGTTTGACTTTCATCTGCTTGCTTTCTGAGGCTTCCTTAAGGCTCATTTTCTTAAGATTTCTTATATTTCTTCAAGATCATCAGCAAAGTCTTTCTTAAGCACCTGGAACTTGACATGAATTGTCTCTTCTATGCATATTGTTCTTTTGTTCTACACTTTTTAAGCTTCTGAGACAGAAGAGTAACCCAGGAAAATGTCATAATCAGATTTAGGATCAAACTTTACTTGTTTTTCTCAGTGTTAAGAATAAAACATGATGAGTCAAATATATGAAAATATGATATATTGGGTTTTCTACCCTTCCAAAGCACATAGAGAGTTTTGTTGAGTATTGGCCTTAGAAAGATTCTATTTTGTATGTAGTAAGGGGTGTTTACAGCCTCTACCTAAAAACCTTTTGATAAACCATTTTCTAAAAGCATTGTCCTAGCTATCTCTTGCAAGCTTCTATTTTTCCTTTCAGCCATGTCATTTTGTTGGGGTTCTAAGTGCATAAAACTCGTGCAAGATGCCATGTTTTTCACAAAACTCTTCGAAACATAATTTTCAAATTCTGTCCATGATCAGATCTGATAGAGGTGATTTGAGAATTTTTTCAGTAAAAAGCTTGTTTTGCAAAACCTTTAAATCTGTCGACTCCTCATCTTTAAAAGCTAGGAAGATGACCTATGTAAATCTAGAGAAATCATCCACTATGACAAGACAATATCTTTTTCCAGCAACACTTGCAGTCTTGGTTAATCCAAAAAGATCCATATGTAAAAGATCAAGTGGTTTAGTGGTGGTTGAAACCACATTTATGTTATGGAAAAAAGCTTTAGTTTGATTGCCTTTTTCCCAGAAATGACAAGTTGAATCTTTGTGAAATTTAATCTTTAGTAGGCCTTTAATGAGCTTTTTCTAGGAAAGCTTAAAGATAAGCTTCATATGAGTATGTCTAAGCTTCTTATGGCATAACCACTTATCATTTGTGGAGGATGCGGGATATTTTACATCTTGATCTTGTAGGTCATCCATGAATAACACATAAGTGTTATCATTCCTTTTAGTAGATAAAATGACTTGTCCCGAAGTGGGATTTACTATCTCACATGCATGAGCATTAAATAAAACATTAAAGCCTTTATCACAGAATAGGCTTATGCTTAACAGATTATGAGCCAGACCATCAACAAACAACATATCAGAAATTTGGTAAGAATCATCCTTATAAATATTTCCTATGCCTATGACCTTGGCCTTACCTCCAGTGGCAAACTTTATTGATCCGGAATTATTGGGACGCAAGTTTCTGAACCATTTTCTAGATTCAGACATGTGTTGGGTGTAGTACTATCTATGTGTGTTCTCAAGAAAACTTGCAACAAACAAAATTTTTAATTTAGGTTCCCAGACTTTCTTAGGTCTTCTTGGGCTAGTCTTTCGAGGGGGAGGTTTCCCAAACTTTTTTTTATAGACTTCTTTCTCATGAAGCACTTGTCAAGTGGGTGTCTGTTTTTATGACAAAGTACAAGAAACTTTATTCTTTACTTTCTTTGGTTAAGTTGCCGTTCCTTCTCATATATTTCCTCTTCATATCCCAACTCGGCCCTTTGGAAATATGGCCTTTGACCACCAAGCATTAGTTCAAGATTCCTTGAACCATTTACTATTTTTTCAAGGTCAGATTTGAGAAACTTTGAAGTTTTCTCTAGCTCAGAAATGACTTTCTGAGTGTTCTCATTTTTATTAGAGACTTCAGATTCTAAGGCATTGAATTTCACATTTAAAACTTTGTTTTCTCCTCTCAATTCATCTTTTTCAAGCCTTAGACTCTCAACTTCTGCCTTGGCTATTTCAAGTTCTAAAGCAACCTTTTGAGGTTTCTTTCCCACGTTCAAATAGTGAGAGGAAAAAGTTTGAGAGTTTTCAATGAATTCTTCATATAGAGATAATAATTCATCATAAGAAAAATAAGGGTTAGAGTTGTTTACCTTAGGTTTATCTTCTAAAATGTAGCTAGCCATGAAGCATAAGTTGGCAACATCTTCTAGCTCTACTTGGCCTTTTGATCCTTCTTTTTCTTCTTTTGAGTCGCTTTGGGTAGCTAGCATGCTTTTCTTTTTAGAGAGAACTTCTTTTGTGGACCTTTGAGCTTGGGACAATTAGGTTTAAAATGTCCCTTCTCTTCATAGTTGTAGCAAGTAATGCTTTCAAGCTTTACCTTGCCATTTCTGTCCTTCTTGATATTGATGTCTCTTTTTCTTTTTGTCTTGCCTCTCCAAGCTTTAGACATATTTCTCACTGCATGGAGATCTCATCTCCATCTTCTTCATCTGTCTCACTATCAGATTCTTCCTTTTCATCAGAAGTGTCAGCAACTTTCATTGCTTTGGCTTTATTTTGCTTCTGATGAGATGAGTTCAAGGCCATGAACCTGCTCTTTCTCATGGATTCACCATGCATCTCAAAGAACACTACCTCATAGGTTTTAGGAGATCTAATGAGTGCATCTAGACTAAGAGTTTGAAGGTCATTAGCTTTAGTACTGGCTAAGTGTAACACCCTAATTTTTAACCCAACTTTCTAGAACACATTAGGTTAATCATTATGTTATTACCTCTTAGTCTCATCATTTTATTAAAATACTTAGCGAAAATTACGGCTAAATTATTTTTTGAAAACATAAACCAAAGTGAGAACCGCACTCTTATCTAAACGAGAAGCAAAAACATCAATCATAAGGGAAAACAAAAGCCAAAGCAAGTAACAATAGACCAACGATCATCACAACAGAGGAGACATTTCATTAATAATAATAATAGTTGGAATACATAGGTAGTCACACCCTTATAGAAACGGGCTGAACTTGGAATACACAAGAAAATGGAAATACAATAGAAACAAGAAAACATAGATAAACCGTAACTACCCAAGTGCACGCTAAAAAACCATCGCATCATCATAGGGTGACATCGGGGAGAAACGGTAACTCTGTACAGGGTGTGCAAAGGGGCGTCCTATGAACATGAAGACTCGTACGGTGCACTGCCCCTCAAAATGGTATGATTCGTGATCCGGATCAAAGTGAACCTCCCAAGTCGGTGTGTCGACAAAAACCACAAACGTCGCCATCGCTCTCTGAAGATGTGACGGAAGAAAGAGAAGGAAGAGAAAGAAGTGAGAATCTTTACTAAAGAATCTCAGTAGGAGTCTCCTATCCTAGGGTTAGATCGTTCACATCCTCAAGAACCTTGGGTTTAATTATAAAAGGTGTGCATACATAAAAAGTTCATTATTAGGGTTTATAAAACCAATTATCCAAGGTTCATTTCTTTTAGCATGCATCTTGATGTTATGAATGCAACATATTAAAACATGAATGCATGGTAATGCCTCAATCAAATAACTCAATGAATCATAACTTCAAGAAAGCACACAAGTGGCATAAAGGGCATATAACTTTCAAGTGGATCTTTCCTCAACTTCGTGACGTCAATCATGGTACTTCAGCATAATAAGGCCACCCTAAAATAACTAGGTTATGAGCTTATACCTCAGCTAGTCGTCACTAGCTCTTGCTTATTATCTGAATAAGCGAAACATAATAAAATAATCCCGACTACACAAGTACGGGTAGGGAGCTAGGGATCACCTCTCTTAGGATATACCTTCTTTGAAACGCTTTGCGGGCATCAAGCCATAGCAAATTGTCCGCTTTGGTAGGTTGCATCTACTTATACCATCACGGATTTGTCTCCCTTGGGGGTGCTCGGCCGAACCGGTGTCACCCAGGAAAGCATGTCTCAGTGCTTTGTCACATAAAAATCTCCTGGGGGTGCTCGACCAAACCGGTGTCACCCAGGGTTTTCAACTCATGTGGTACTTTAAAACATTTCTTCAACTCTTTTAGGTTTGACGGAAATTCGGCAGCATAACAGCTGTTAAACCGAATTTCCTTCAAACCGAAACTTATGCCACAAGCAATTCGCACAACATATTCCTCATTTAAACCTCATGCTATGATAAACTTCATATCTTAAACAATCATTTCCTCATGCATCATAAACATCTTAACATATTATTGCACCATATAAACATCATAGCATTAGCAATTTCTTAATATCTTATGTATTGACCCTTAAGTTCCTTAACTTACAATCTAAGTTATAAATCATCACAACTTAATCTCTCAGGTACCTATAGGCTCATATCTAAGTATTCCTCACTCAACACTATGATCACAAACATCTCTAAACCTCAAGAATACAAAATCTAAAATTCTAACTTTACGGATACCTAGGAGTCACAACAATGACCCTTTCTAAGTCCGGTTTGCTCTTTACGCATCAAGATCAAGTCCTAAACCAATCATGAGTCATTCCTACACATTTAAACTAATTTAAATCCATGATCACCATTTCTAAACCTTGCTGGACAGAATCCAGAAAAATCAATTACTAAGGGATCTAGAACTCTCAAATTAATTCTTTTCTAGTTACTAGCTTCTCTAATCTTTCACATATGAATTTTAGCATCAATTATACACAAACATACTCATGTTATCATCATCAAACAGTACAAATAGGGAGCATAACATGGCAAGGCAGAACCAAATCCATCTCAAACAAGCAAGGCACAAACTTGATTTCTAAAGCACATAAAATACTAGTTTCTCTTGGAACCCCTTTAAAACTATCAAAACTCATTTATACACATTTTTATCATTTAAAATCCTCAAAATAATCTCAAGGGCAGTAGCTAAATTAAATTTTTCTCAAGAGGTCCTAAATTCATAAAACCTTGTTTTAGACATTTCTTGAACTCATATAAGCTTAGAAAAATTATGAAATATAGATTTTAATACTTGTAACAAATATAACTCCCTAGGGCCGAAATTAAAGAGCTAAACAACATATGGTTTTCAAGCCTTTGTTTGAGACAACAATGGGCAAATCTTTGAGCTCTAGGTTCTCTTAAGTGATGACATAAAAATAAACATGCCCATGCACTTGTTTTTAGATTTCATTAGAAGATAAAGTGAAGGCATAAAATAAACATGAGATGCAACTTATTATTATCTTTGATATTTAAGTGAGGACTTGAAATACAAACATGATAATGCAAAGCTTGAAATATAAATATGATAACACAAGTTCATTCATTATCTTGATACTTAGTGATAGCAGGGAAAGTAAATATGATGTGCAAGGCATAAACATAAATATGAATGCAAGGTTCATTTTAATGATATCTAGAGCTCTTACAAGACTTAAGAGATCAAACAACCTAACACTCATCTCATCACAAAGAGAGCTTTACAGTTCTTGAACCAAGTTCTCAAAGGAACTATGAGGTTCTTGAACATCATCATCAAGCTCAAAAGAAAAAAACTTTCAAAAGAACATATAATCTCAAAGAAAAGGAAAGCAAAACCGAAACCTCAAGGTAAAGGAAATAAGGAAACCGAAATCAATAGCAAGGAAAAGTGAAGGTGGTCTTGAGATTAAAATCATTTTGAGCTACAAAATAAAGATAAAATTTAAAGAAAGCAAAAACTCAAGCTCTAGAGATTCCTTTGAGATGAACACATAGTCATGATCTAGGATGTCTCATCATTGAGCTATCATGAACCAAACAAGGTTTCATGGCCGAAGCTAGGAGGAAGAAAACAAGGAAAAGTTTCAAAAAGAAATCCAAGAGAAAGCTAGAGAAAAATCATTTTCAAGAAAAACAAGTTTAGAAAAACACTCCTACCTAGAGTGGAGATAAAAAGCTTGAACTTTGGAAAGGAAATGAGATGAACAACTCCTCCTTGAGGGTGGATGATGATTCGGCATAGAAGGGATGGAGAGGTTGGAGATGTGTTTTGAGTGAGGTTGTGTTTGAGGTCAAGTGTTTGAGAGGTTTGATGGTGGTTCAAGGTTGTGGGATGATGTTTAGAGGTTATGAGATGATGATGGGATGAAGAGATGAAGAAGATGAAGATGAAGAGAAAAGGAAACTCTCTTGAAACTTGAGAGAAACCAAGGAACTCAAAGAAAGCTTAGAAAACTTGAAACTTAGCAAATGATCTAAAGTGTTTGCAAGCTCAAGTAAGAAAGGTATTTATAGAAAATGAAAACAAATGAGAGCCCAAAGGGAGGAGGGCTGGCCGTAGCTTTTGGGAGGGAAAGGAAGAGAAAAATATCTCTTACAACTTGTGATTCAAGCATGGTTTGAGGTATGGAAGTTATGATGCAAAACATGGCTTCAAGTATAGTAATTTCCCTTTGTTTGAAATTAAAATTATCCTTCTAGAAGGCAAGGAGGGCTGGCTGAATTTGAGCCCCAAAAATGAGAGAAAAAGTCTTCTAGAAGTGGCCATATGAAGCATGGATGAAAGCATGGTGTTTGATGGCAAAGTATGGCTTATGGTGAGGTGGAAGCATGGTTCTTTGAGTGTAAAAATTTGAGCATGTGATGGAAATTGAGAGGGTATATTTCGGCCAGACCTGGACAGCATGGAGGGAGGAAAAATCTTGTATGTAATTGTGTGTTAATGATAGGTTTAAGTGTAGGTTAGCTTAGGTACAAGGTAAATTATTAAGCATAAGTTTAGGTAACTAAGAATGAGGTTTAAGAGTTTTATGACAAGGTTAAGGAGTGCTCATACACTTTCAAAGAGTTTAAAATTCATTTTATGAGTAAACAAGGTAGACAAATTTCCATGATTTAAGGAATTGGAAAGAGAAAATACTATTCAAGATTCCATGACTAGGAATCTTGAATTGTAAAATAGGATTTCAAGTTGTAATTAAGCATTCTTAGGTTCTAATCAACTTTAATAAATTATTTTGACTCAAGATTAATTATGGAAATTAATTAATTTTTGATTAGAGCCTAATATTGCTTAGGTTTGCTTAATCAAGCAAATAAGCTCAAAAACACAAAACTAGGGGCAAAATCATAATTTTGTACTAATTTTGGACGGGACCTCCGGGATCAAAACTAAAGTCATAGAATATATAAAAATGTCTTTTTGACCCGAAAACTCGAAAAATGAGATTTTCGATCCCGGAAAGGTACACAAGCCAACTAATCCCCTTCCAAAATTGAGTTTGCCCTTCGAGTATTGCCGGATCGGCTTTCCTTGAATTCCGGGCCGAAAATGACCTCAGGGGTAGTTTGGTCATTTTCACTCTAACAGAAAATCGGGGCGTTACATTACTCCCCTCCTTAAAAAGAATTTTGCCATCGAAATTCGTACCTTAGAAAAACTCGGGGTACTTCGACCTCATTTCGGACTCAAGTTCCCATGTGAACTCCTCGGTGTTGCCACGTCCCCACACGACCTTCACCAAAGGAACATACTTGTTCCTCAACTGCTTGAAGCCTCGGTTCACGATTCTCGTCGGCAGTAGATTGAACGTCAGGTCCTCCTTTAACTGTATGTGTTCTGGTTCTAAGACATGGCTAGGGTCAGACTCATACTTTCTCAATTGAGAGACATGAAAGACGTCGTGAAGATTTGACGGATTGGGTGGCAGGGCTACTTTGTAAGCTACAGATTCGATTATCTGAAGAATTTCAAAGGGACCGAGAAATCGGGGGCTTAACTTTTTGACTTTCATGACTCTCCCTATTCCTGTAGTGGGGTTGATTCTTAGAAATATATGTTCGCCTTCTTGGAATTCCAAGGGCTTACGCCTTTTGTCCACATAGTTTTTCTGCCGACTTTGAGCGGTTAAGATTCTATCCTTAATCTTCTTGATTTGCTCCGTCGTTTCCCTCACTACATCGGGTCCTAAAACACTTTGCTCTCTGGGCTCATACCAACACAAAGGTGATTGGCACTTCCTTCCATACAACGCTCCGTATGGTGCCATACCGATGCTCGCGTGATAACTGTTGTTATACGCAAACTCGATTAAAGCATGTACTTATCCCAACTCCCTTTTTGGTCCAAGACACAAGCTCTTAGCATATCTTCTAGGTTTTGGATTGTTCTCTCAAATTGGCCATCCGTTTGTGGGTGGTAAGCAGTGCTTAAGCACAACTTTGAACCAAATGCCTTTTGGAAGGCTCCCCAGAAACGCGATGTAAACCGCGAATCTCGATCCGAGATTATTATCGACGGCACTCCATGCAACCTTACTATCTCTTGGATGTAAAGCTGGGCCAATTTGTCCAACGAGTACGTGACTCGAATAGGCAGAAAGTGAGCCGACTTTGTCAGTCGATCCACGATTACCCATACGGCATCATGACTAGCTTGGGTCCTTGGCAATCTTGTCATGAAATCCATTGATATACTCTTCGACTTCTACTCGAGGATTGACAGGGGTTGCAACATGGCCGAAGGTTTTTGGTGTTTGATCTTAACCTTTTGGCAGACCAAACACTTTCTCACCCAGGCGACCACATCCTTCTTCAATCAGGACCACCAGAACATCTTCTTCAAGTCTTGGTACATCTTGGTAGTACTAGGATGAATGACGAAGTGGCTTTTGTTGGCCTCCTCCAAGATCTTCTCTCGGAGGTTGCCATCTTGTGGCACACAGATTCGCCCCTCAAACCTCCACAACCAATCGGGGCCTCGCTCGAAACCTTTCAACTTACCGGCCTTAACTGCCTCTATTGTATCCATAAAGTCCTCATTTTCTCTTTGTGCAAGCATAATCCTTTGCTTAAACCCACTAGTCACCGTGAGATGACACATCACTATGCTATTATCGGTCACAGACATCCCTAGATTCATATCTCTGAACTTCTCTATTAACCCAACTTCATTGACCATCATACAAGACAAACGTAATGACTTTCGACTCAAGGCGTCGGTGACTACATTAGCCTTGTCGGGGTAGTAACTTAAGCCGAAATCATAATCTTTGAGGAATTCCATCCATCTCCTCTGCCTCATATTCAACTCCTTTTGATCAAAGAGGTGCTTGAGACTCTTGTGATCGGAGAAAACCTCGAACCTTACACCATATAAGTGGTGTCTCCACATCTTAAGGGCAAACACGATGGCTGCTAACTCTAGGTCATGGGTAGGGTAGGTTACCTCGTGAGGCTTGAGTTGTCTGTATGCATAGGCTACCACTTGCCTATTTTGCATCAACACACAACCTAGACCTTTGCCCGATGCATCACAATATACCCGAAGGGTACATTGGGGTCAGGTACAACCAAAACTGGGGTCGAGGTGAGCTTTTCCTTAAGCTCTAGGAAACTCTTCTCGCACTCGGGGCTCTACTCAAATGGGGCATTCTTCCTAGTGAGCTTGGTTAAGGGTAGGGCTAACTGGGAAAATCCTTTAATGAACCTACAGTAATAACCGGCTAAACCCAAAAAGCTTCTAATCTCAGTCACTGAGGTTGGTCTATCCCAATTCATCACAACTTCTATTTTACTAGGGTCGACAGCTATGCCATCTTTTGACACATGTCCTAAGAATTTCCAGCCAGAATTCACACTTAGAGAGCTTGGCGTATAACTTCTTCTCCTTTAATACCTCCAAAACCAGCCTTAAATGATGCTCGTGCTCCTCGTGGGTTTTCGAATAGATGAGAATATCATCTATGAACACAACCACGAACTGATCTAAATAGGGCCTAAAGATCCTATTCATGTAATCCATAAAAACTGCGGGAGCATTTGTTAAACCAAACGACATCACATTGAATTCAAAGTGTTCGCACCGAGTTCGAAAGGCAGTTTTAGGAATGTCCTAATCTCTAACCCTAATCTGATGGTAACCTGATCTCAAATAAATCTTAGAAAACACTACAACTCCTTTCAACTGGTCCATGAGATCATCAATCCTAGGCAATGGGTACTTGTTTTTCACGGTTACTCGGTTTAATTGCCTATAATCTATACACATTCTCATGCTTGCGTCCTTCTTCTTCACAAATAAGACTGGAGCGCCCCAAGGCGAAGCACTTGGCCTTATAAAACTCTTCTCCAACAGCTCTTCTAACTGGGTTTTCAACTCCGCCAACTCCAAGGGTGACATCCTATATGGGGCTATAGAGATCGGTCCCGTTCCAGGAACCAACTCTATGGAAAACTCTATTTCTCTTTCGGGAGGGAACTCGGGTATCTCATCCAGAAACACCTCGGGATAGTCTCTCACCATAGGTATATCACCTAGGTTTTGCTCAAAGTCTACATCGCAGGTGGCTAGGAGAACATATCCCTTAGTTTTCTCCCCACTACAGAAGACCTCTACGGAGTTTAGGTATAATCTTAAGGGTTGACTAATGGGTTTGGGAGGAGAAGGAAAAACAACAGTTTTGGTTCCACAGTCTAATAACACACGGTTGGCATGAAGTCAATCCATGTCTTGAATGATACCTATGTCTTTAAGGGGTAAGCAAATCAAATCTATGATAAAAGATCTATTTTCTACAACAAGATGACATTTCAAACAACATTTGCAAGTATTAACAGGACGATTTGTGGAAGTAGAAACAATAAGATCAAAGGGAAGCTTAGAGACTCGCAAATTTAATGACTCGACACTAGCATATGAGATAAAAGAATGGGTTGCGCCAGAATTAAAAAGTACAGTGAAGGTTTTACCGTTAAGCTCGCACTTACCTTGTATGAGATCGTTGGACGTTCACGCATCTTTCGCGTTGAGGGTGAAGACCCATCCTTAGTGTTGAGGTCGGGGGTTCTGAGTTGATGGTCCGCCGCTTGTGCAGGTGTTGGCATAGTGGCCAGGCATGCCACATTTGAAACAGACTCCTCGCCCAGCCATGCAGGGGCGATCACCATGACTCCTTCTACATTGCAGGCAGATATCAGTAGATGCTGCTCCGGGGTTAGCAGCAGGGACTCCTTGTGGTGTCTTGTTCTTGGCCCCACTGGATCCTCCATTGTGGTTCCGGGGTCCACCCAGCCCACGGGGTTGGTGAAGTTCCTCAAGCCTTGATGTTGGAACGGTGGTCGTTGGTGTTGTTTGGATTGTTGGTGCACGGGTGCTCTTTGTTGTTGTTGTTGTGGTCAGAACTGGTTAGTCTGGTATGGATGGTAGTGATTCCTCGATGGGTATTGTGGTTTGAACCTCGGGGCTTGAGGTCTGAGTCCCTTAGCTCACTTCACGCTCGTGGATTGCATCATTTGACGGACAGCAACATGAGCTAGTTACCATGGCACTTGCAAGCAACAGAAGTCATGCATCTCTAGTCCTATAGCTTGTCTCTATCAAGCACTACACATGACATAACTATCACATCATGCTTCTCAAGCATGGTCAGTCTGATCCTCAGGCTCCGTGAGAATCGAACTGCTCTGATACCAAAATGTAACACCCTAATTTTTAACCCAACTTTCTAGAACACATTAGGTTAATCATTAGGTTATTACCTCTTAGTCTCATCATTTTATTAAAATACTTAGCGGAAATTACGGCTAAATTTTTTGTTGAAAACATAAATCAAAGTGAGAGCTGCACTCTTATCTAAACGAGAAGCAAAAACATCAATCATAAGGGAAAATAAAAGCCAAAGCAAGTAACAATAGACCAACAATCATCACAAGAGAGGAGACATTTCATTAATAATAATAATAGTTGGAATACATAGGTAGTCACGCCCTTATAGAAATGGGCTGAATTTGGAATACACAAGAAAATGGAAATACAACAGAAACAAGAAAACATAGATAAACCGTAACTACCCAAGTGCACCTAAAGTGGATAACCTCAAGACAAAAGAAGGTTTATCCCATCTATGTGAGAGTGTGTGCACTAGCCCTCCTCTAAGATGTCTACTACTGGAACCCAAGGAAAGGAGGAGTATAACCGATCCATGGATGCAGGGCGGCAGTAGTGGGCACACGTGAAGACTGAGCGTGAACTCCTCGATAGGGGCGCCCCTCGGCTCACCTAGCCAGTCTCGGCTGTGTAACAGTCTCCTCATTCCCACCTCGCACGAACTGAGGTGTAGGAGCAGAGCTCTTGCTATACATATGCGTCGGCGGGTCCTCGGAAGGGTCGTCCTCTAAACTAGGAGACCAAGGCACATAGTCCTGGAAGTCCCGAGGCATCGAACCACCAGTGTACGTCCACAGAATCTCTCGTCTCGCGTCCGAGTGCACTCAAAAACCATCGCATCGTTGTAGGGTGACATCAGGGAGAAATGGTAACTCTGTACAAGCTGTGCAAAGGGGCATCTGATGAACATGAAGACTTGTACGGTACACTGCCCCTCAAAATGGTATGATCCGTGATCAGGATCAAAGTGAACCTCCCAAGTCGGTGTGTCGACAAAAACCACGAACGTCACCATCGCTCTCTGAAGATGTGACGGAAGAAAGAGAAGGAAGAGGAAGGAGTGAGAATCTTTACTAAAGAATCTCAGTAGGAGTCTCCTATCCTAGGGTTATATCGTTCACATCCTCAGGAACCTTGGGTTTAATTATAAAAGGTGTGCATACATAAAAGGTTCATTATTAGGGTTTATAAAACCAATTATCCAAGGTTCATTTCTTTTAGCATGCATCTTGATGTTATGAACGCAACATATTAAAACATGAATGCATGGCAATGCCTCAATCAAATAACTCAATGAATCACAACTTCAACAAAGCACACAAGTGGCATAAAGGGCATATAACTTTCAAGTGGATCTTTCCTCAACTTCGTGACATCAATCATGGTACTTCAGCATAATAAGGCCACCCTAAAATAACTAGGTTATGAGCTCATACCTCAGCTAGTCGTCACTAGCTCTTGCTTATTATCTGAATAAGCGAAACATAATAAAATAATCCCGACTACGCAAGTACGGGTAGGGGGCTAGGGATCACCTCTCTTAGGATATACCCTATTTGAAATGCTTTGCGGGCATCAAGCCACAACAATTTTTCCGCTTTGGTAGGCTACATCTACTTATACCTTCACGGATTTGTCTCCCCTGGGGGTGCTCGGCCGAACCGGTGTCACCCAGGAAAGCATGTCTCAGTGCTTTGTCACATAAAAATCTCCTGGGGGTGCTCGACCGAACTTGTGTCACCCAGGGTTTTCAACTCATGTGGTACTTTAAAACATTTCTTCAATCCTTTTAGGTTTGACGGAAATTCGGCAGCATAACAGCTATTAAACCGAATTTACTTCAAACCGAAACTTATGCCACAAGCTATTCGCACAACATATTCCTCATTTAAACCTCATGCTATGATAAACTTCATATCTTAAACAATCATTTCCTCATGCATCATAAACATCTCAACATGTTATTGCACTATATAAACATCATAGCATTAGTAATTTCTTAATATCTTATGCATTGACCCTTAAGTTCCTTAACTTACAATCTAAGTTATAAATCATCACAACTTAATCTCTCGGGTACTTATAGGCTCATATCTAAGTATTCCTCACTCAACACTATGATCACAAACATCTCTAAACCTCAAGAATACAAAATCTAAAATTCTAACTTTGCGGGTACCTAGGAGTCACAACAATGACCCTTTCTAAGTCCGGTTTGCTCCTAAGGCATCAAGATCAAGTCCTAAACAAATTATGAGTCACTCCTACACATTTAAACTAATTTAAATCCATGATTAACATTTCTAAACCTTGCTGGGCAGAATCCAGAAAAATCAATTACTAAGGGATCTAGAACTCTCAAATTAATTCTTTTCTAGTTACTAGCTTCTCTAATCTTTCACATATGAATTTTAGCATCAATTATACACAAACAAACTCATGTTATCATCATCAAACAGCACAAACAGGGAGCATAACATGGCAAGGTAGAACCAAATCCATCTCAAACAAACAAGGCACAAACTTGATTTCTAAAGCACATAAAATACTAGTTTCTCTTAGAACCCTTTTAAAACTATCAAAACTCATTTATACACATTTTTATCATTTAAAATCCTTAAAATAATCTCAAGGGCAGTAGCTAAATTAAATTTTTCTCAAGAGGTCCTAAATTCATAAAACCTTGTTTTAGACATTTCTTGAACTCATATAAGCTTAGAAAAATTATGAAACATAGATTTTAATACTTGTAACAAATATAACTCCTTAGGGCCGAAATCAAATAGCTAAACAACATATGGTTTTCAAGCCTTTGTTTGAGACAACAATGGGCAAATTTTTGAGCTCTAGGTTCTCTTAAGTGATGACATAAAAATAAACATGCTCATGCACTTGTTTTTAGCTTTCATTAGAAGATAAAGTGAAGGCATAAAATAAACATGAGATGTAACTTATTATTATCTTTGATATTTAAGTGAGGACTTGAAATATAAACATGATAATGCAAAGCTTGAAATACAAATATGATAATGCAAGTTCATTCATTATCTTGATACTTAGTGATAGCAAGGAAAGTAAATATGATGTGCAAGACATAAACATAAATATGAATGCAAGGTTCATTTTAATGATATCTAGAGCTCTTACAAGACTTCAGAGATCAAACAACCTAACACTCATCTCAAAGAGAGCTTTAGAGTTCTTGAACCAAGTTCTCAAAGGAACTATGAGGTTCTTGAACATCATAATTAAGCTCAAAAGAAACAAACTTTCAAAAGAACATATAATCTCAAAGAAAAGGAAAGCAAAACTGAAACCTCAAGGAAAAGGAAATAAGGAAACCGAAGTCAATAGCAAGGAAAACTGAAGGTGGTCTTGAGATTAAAATCATTTTGAGCTAGAAAATAAAGTTGAAACATAAAGAAAGCAAAAACTCAAGCTCTAGAGGTTCCATTGAGATGAACACATAGTCATCATCTAGGAGTTCTCATCATTGAGCTATCATGAACCAAACAAGGCCTCATGGCCGAAGCTAGGAGGAAGAAAACAAGGAAAAGTTTCAAAAAGAAATCCAAGAGAAAGCTAGAGAAAACTCATTTTCAAGAAAAACAAGTTTAGAAAAACACTCCTACCTAGAGTGGAGATAAAAAGCTTGAACTTTGGAAAGGAAATGAGATGAACACTCCTCCTTGAGGGTGGATGATGATTCGGCCAAGAGGGGATGGAGAGGTTGGAGATGTGTTTTGAGTGAGGTTGTGTTTGAGGTCAAGTGTTTGAGAGGTTTGATGGTGGTTCAAGGTTGTGGGGTGGTGCTTAGAGGTTATGAGATGATGATGGGATGAAGAGATGAAAAAGATGAAGATGAAGAGAAAAGGAAACTCTCTTGAAACTTGAGAGAAAACAAGGAACTCAAAGAAAGCTTAGAAAACTTGAAACTTAACAAATGATCTAAAGTGTTTGCAAGCTCAAGTAAGCAAGGTATTTATAGAAAATGAAAACAAATGACAGCCCAAAGGGAGAAGGGCTGGCTGTAGCTTTTAGGAGGGAAAGGAAGAGAAAAATATCTCTTACAACTTGTGATTCAAGCATGGTTTGAGGTATGGAAGTTATGATGCAAAACATGGCTTCAAGTATGGTAATTTCCCTTTGTTTGAAATTAAAATTATCCTTCTAGAAGGCAAGGAGGGCTGGCTGAATTTGAGCCCCAAAAATGAGAGAAAAAGTCTTCTAGAAGTGGTCATATGAAGCATGGATGAAAGCATTGTGTTTGTATGACAAAGTATGGTTTATGGTGAGGTGGAAGCATGGTTCTTTGAGTGTAAACATTTGAGCATGTGATGGAAATTGAGAGGGTATGTTTCGGCCAGACCTGGACAGCATGGAGGGAGGAAAAATCTTCCATGTAATTGTGTGTTAATGATAGGTTTAAGTGTAGGTTAGCTTAGGTACAAGGTTAGGAATTATTAAGCATACGTTTAGGTAACTAAGACTGAGGTTTAAGAGTTTAAGGAGTGCTCATACACATTTAAAGAGTTTAAAATTCATTTTATGAGTAAACAAGGTAGACAAATTTCCATGATTTAAGGAATTGGAAAGAGAAAACACTATTCAAGATTCTATGACTAGGAATCTTGAATTTTAAAATATGATTTCAAGTTGTAATTAAGCATTCTTAGGTTCTAATCAACTTTAATAAATTATTTTGACTCAAGATTAATTATGGAAACTAATTAATCTTCGATTAGAGCCTAATATTGCTTAGGTTTGCTTAATCACGCGATTAAGCTCAAAAACACAAAACTAGGGGCAAAATCATAATTTTGCACTAATTTTGCTCGGGACCTCCGGGACCAAAACTAAAGTCACAAAATACATAAAAATGTCTTTTAAAACCATCTGGAGAAGTTTCGGGTTCGTCTGGCACTTGCAAACTAGTAAAATATCACAGAGGTATTTTGGTCATTTTGACCCGAAAACTCGAAAAATGAGTTTTTCGATCCCGGAAAGGTACACAAGTCAACTAATCCCCTTCCAACATTGAGTTTGCCCTTCGAGTACCGTCAGATTGGCTTTCCTCGAATTCCGGGCCGAAAATGACCTCAGGGGTATTTTGGTCATTTTCACTCTAATAGAAAATCGGGGCGTTACACTATGACCTTAGGCAACCATTTGGCAGGGAGGCCTCTATAAATTTTTCTAACAATTTCGGAGTTAGAATACTTTTTGCTCAATCCCTTAAGTTGGTTTACAAAATCCATAAACCTTGTGGTCATTTCATCAATATACTCCTGATCTGTCATTTTAAACATTTCTTATTGATGAATCAACATACTGATCTTAGTTTCTTTAACTTGATTAGTGCTTTTGTGCAACATGTACAATCTATCCCATATCTCCTTTGCCGTGTCACAAACAATGATTTTTTCATATTCAGCCTTGATTAATGCACACGTGAGCAGAAACTTAGCTTTAGAGGTCAAGTGTACTTTGGATTTGTGTTACTCTGTCCACTTGTTCCTAGGGACTTCTTTTGCTATTGAGGGTGCATCCTTAGTTCTAGGAATATCTTCCATCGAAATGTAGTCACCTTTTTGAATTATTTCCCACAAGTCAAGACTTGTGTATTTTATGAACAACTCCATGCAATCGTTCCAATAGGCATAATCTCCACCATCAAAGAATGGTAATCTGTTGATGGAGTGTCCTTCTGTTATGTGAATATTCTGTGCCATTTGTCCCTCGGATCTTTGTCATCTATAGTCATTAGAATGTTTAACCCTTTAAAGGCCAACCTCTGATGCTACTTGTAGGTAGAAAAACACATGAGAAGGGGGTTGAATCATGCTTTGCTTTTTCTTTCCTTCTTAGCTTCTGAAAAACTTAAACAAGATACTATCAAGCATTGAGCTTGAAGTGCAATGGAAACAATGTTAGGTACTTTAGAAAGTAACTTTCTGAACTACAACATAAATAACAGAAGAGTGAATAAAATAGATTTTCAACAAATATGGAATAATAAACACAGAGCAGTGAATATAAAAGAATTAAGGGAAAAGAAAATACTGCACATATACTTTTATACTGGTTTGACCAACTTGCCTACATCCAGTTCTCAACCACTGTTGAGTTCCACTAAAATCTTTCTCAACTCGAGAAAGAAAGATGATAGTCTTTGCAGTAGTATTCCTAAGCTCTTTCTTGTGACAAGTAGTAACCAACAAACCAAGTAGTCTTTAACCAACCTATCCAAGCTAAACCGAGTAGTCTTTAATCAGCTTTTTGAAGCTAAATCGAGTAGTCTTTAACCCAGCTTCACCAAGCTAAACCATGACTAGTAGCTACCTATACTATTGCATTGCAAGTAGTCTTTGACCAACCTCTCTAAGATAACTTACATTGATCATTACTGGATCGAGGATACAAAGGTTTATGTTTAGGTTTGCAACTCAAACTATCCTACACTCAAGTTTTCGCAAAACATACAATAACAATTCTGTTAAAAACTTGAATCACTTCTTTCTAACGATTCTTCCTAGGAAGAATATATGATCTATCAAGAATGTAGAAATTTTTATAGACAAGGAAATTGATTACAAGATGTAATGAACTTTACAAGATGATGAGGGGAAATTTTCTTAGAGTTTCAGCACTTATGCAATGTCAAAAACTTGTCTTTTGAAATCACAACATCTCTACGAATAGATTGTCTTCATTTATGACTGTTGCCTTTAATCAGTTGTCCAAGTGACATGTGTTGATCATCTATTTGTGTCTTGCAAATGTAGGCTAGAAGAGTAGCTCATCTTTTGTCAGAACTGTTGCAAAAGCTATTGTGAAATGGAGGTTTTTGAGATCACCTTCAGAGACTACCTTTTATTTTTTGAACGAGGTTTATGAACTCTTCTTTCTAGAACTGGGATAGTTGACCAAGTTGGCAGAAGAGATGACACGCTAATCTGTAACTGGGTTTGACTTTAAATTTGAATTTCAAATTTCCCTCATTTTCCTATAGAGTGCATCGTTTTACTGTGAAGTGAACTTTTTAAAGTGCAATATTAGTTCCTTAGTGAAAAAATGATCTTCTAGTCTTCAATCAGAGCATGTATATGATGAATTGATTGTGATGATGATGATTGAATGTTGTAGAACACCCTTGCATCAGAACTGGTTTGAAATCTTCATTTGAAGTGCACTTTCTGAAGTCACATTCTACTTTCTGAAGATCCGAGCCTTAGTTTCTTGCATACAATGATTTTCTTCAATCCATTAAGCATATATATGTTCTTTGTGCAACATAATTTTCATTGCTATTAAGTTCTTATCTCTTTAGATGAGATAAAACATGTTTGCATATGTAAATTGAAATTATTTCTGATTCAAGAACGTGTTATGCAATCTAGAAGAACCTGCTTACTACTTTAAGAAACTTAAAGGAAAACATTAGTCGTTCTTCAAAAATTTTCTTCAAATTTGTTATATCATCACTCAAAACATATTGCAATAACATTTTCTGAAGGGTTTTGGAGCTAATAGAAATAACAACTAGATTCATGGATATCATTAACTAACTCAAATGTTTGGGTAAAAGATACTCAAACTCAGAGATGGTTAGGAAGATCTTGAGAAGTCTTTCATTTAAGTGGCTTCCTGAGGTCATTGATTTTAAAGCTAAAGACTTTAAAACCCTTAGCTTATATGCTCTCATTAGGTCTCTTATGACTCATGAAGTTGTGCTTCTTAAAGCTCATAGTGAAGCCATAAAGAAGAACAAACCAGTTGCTCTAAAAACCTCCCATAGAAAGCAAAATCAAAGGGTGGTAATGAAGATTGCTGAGCTTTTTTATGATGAGGTTGTAATAGAAGAAGAGTCAAAAGAATAAGGAGGTAAGATCTCTATGCTTGAGAGAAAAATTTCAAGAGCATGAAAGAGCAGGATTAAAAAGAAGAAAGAGTCTAACTTCAGAAATGATAAGAAGGGCAAAGGAAAGCTAGACAATGTGAATTTTTATCACTATGATGAGAAAGGACACTTCAAAAGTGATTATTTTATTATATGTTTGTGAGTTTGAGTTTTGGAGGTGAAGAGAGGGGATAAGAAGACATATAATATAACTTTACTCTACAAGTCTTTCCCTTCCTCCTTTTCCCTCTAAAATCTAAACTCACAAACATACCCTTAAGCTTAAAGGATCACAAAAGAAGTTTTCTTTTAAGAAAAAGGGAATGTTGACCATATGGAATGAATCAAAAGATAAGAAAGATGATCAGACACCCAAGATGAGCTGAAGGATAGTGCCAACTTGTGTTTTATAGCTGACAATGCTTTTGAAGAAGAAACAAAGGTAAAAGAATCATCAGAAACTGAATTTTCGTATGATGAACTTCTAAAATCATATGATGAATTGCTAGAGAACTCTCAAACATTAACTTCTCATTATCTTTCTCTAAAAAAAAACTGTCATAAAGTAACGTCAGAGCTTCAAAAAGTAAAATCTGATTATGAGAATGTAAGGCTTAAGAATGAAGAACTTCAAGGAGAAATCAAGTTTCTAAATATCAAACTCAAAGTCTTAAAAACTAAAGTTTCTGACAATGATAAGAAATCTTAAAAAGAGATTTCTGAACTTGAGAAAACCTCTAAACTTTTCAAATTTGATTTAAAAAAATGGTAAATGGTTCCAAGTTTTTAATATAATGCTTTGTGGTCAAAGACCATAAATTTAAAAAAATGGAATTGGTTTTGAGTAGGAAATGGATAAGAAAGTGGTTGCAACTTTATCCAAGCAAAATAAAAATAAAAACTTCTTATGTTTTTTGTCATAAGAAGGGACATCTATCTAATAAGTGCCATATGCTTAATAAAGCAAACAAACAAATTAGAAACCTTCCCTAAAAGCAATTAACCCAAAAGGATCCAAGAAGACATGGTCACCTAAAATCAAAACTATTTTTGTTGTAGGTGTATCTCAGGACACATGTTAAAAAGGATTGAAGGCCAGGAACTCAGGTAAGTGGAATTTGCTGATAGTGGGAAAGAAAAAGTCACGAGTGTTAGGAATGTTGGAAACTATACACATTAATTTCAGGGGATACAAGAAGGATTTTGCTCAAGACTTGGCAAAGCTTGAAGAGGATCTTGAAAATCTAAGAATCAAGAAACTTCAGAAAGAAAACTTGAGAAAAACTTATGAAGTTCATAGTTCCAAAACCTTTAGAAAGTGACATTTCTAAATAGGACACATTTTTTTACCATTATGAAGAGCCTTATGAAGTTCAAAGAGTTTATGCAAAGCAAGATATACATAGAAACTACAAAGGAGTTTATGATCTAAAGGAAGTTTCTTAAAACCAAGTGCTGGGTGACATTTTTAAAGGCGTAAGAACAAGATCTTCCTTAAAAAATGAAGCAAATTGTACCTTCCTATCCAAAATTGAACTAGAAAACATTAAAGAAGCTATCAATGATCAAATCTGGGTGGATATAATGCAAGAGGAACTAGACCAATTGGAGAAGAGCAAAGTTTAGACACTTGTAAAGAAACTGAAGGGAAAATCCATCATTGGAACAAAATGGGTTTTCAGAAACAAACTAGATGAAGCTGGAAATATGGACAGAAATAAAGCAAGGCTGTTTGCACAAGATTATAATCAATAAGAGGGACTTGATTATGATAAAACCTTTGTACCAATAGTAAGGCTAGAGGTCATCAGAATGCTACTAGCATTTGCAGCACATTCAAAGGATTCACTATATATCAAATGGATATGAAGTCTACTTTCTTAAATGGATTCCTTGATGAAGAAGTTGATGTGTGGCCACCTCTAAGATTTGGGAGTGAATCCTTTTTACAGCCATATCCTTAAGCTAACTAAAGCACTATATGGTCTTAAACAAGCTCCTAAAGCTTGGTATGATAGGCTAAGTACTTTCTTACTGAAGAAGAGGTTTAAAAGAGGTAATGTAGACACTATATTCTTTATATTATACCAAGACAATCACTTTCTAATAGTTCAAATCTAATTGATGACATTATATTTGGTGCTACTAACCACTTTCTATATGAAATATTTTCCAAACTAATGTAAAGTGAGTTTGAGATAAATATGATGAGAGAATTGAAGTTCTTTCTGGGACTTCAAATCAAGCAGCCAAAGGAAGGAACATTGATCTATCAAGAAAAGTACACTAAGGAGCTTCTTAAAAGGTTAAACATGGATCAAGCTAAGCCCATAAGCACTCCCGTGCATCCTTCTTAAGTCATTGACGCTAATAAGGATGGTGAGAAAGTGTCAAAAAGAATTATAGAGGTATAATTAGTTCTTTATTTTATCTTATAACTAGTAGACCTGACATATAATTAAGTGTAGGCATTTATGCTAAGTTTTAGTCTAATCCAAAACAATCACACTTAAATGCTATCAAAGAATCTTGAGATATTTAGCTAATACTATTAATCTTGGTCTCTTGTATGAGAAAGGTACTTCAAGTGAAATTATACGTTTCTGTGATGTAGATTTTGCTAGAGATAGAGTTGATAGAAAGAGTACAAGTGGATATTGTTTTTTTTTTTTTGGAGATTGTCTCATAACATGGTCATGCAAGAAACAAAACATCATTGCACTCTCAACTACAGAAGTTGACCATGTTGCTGCTATAAATTATTGCAGTCAGATATTATGGATCTAAAACCAACTCGAGGGTTTTCTGGAGATCTCAAAAAAAGTGTTTCCTAGAATGGTCATGAATTTCTATACACAATTGGAGGGAACCACATAAACCACCTGTTCCTCTGTGATTAGAGACTATGGCATTGGCATTGGACCCACAAGGTTTGCCAAGAACATCAATGTTCCATACGAGGGAATTGTACACGTTAGATAGAATCGTAATGTGATGCCTCAAGTCCGCGTGTCCCTAGCCAAACCTAACACATCCTTTAGGTACCCCAACATCTCCCAGTATGCTGAAAATTGTGTTGATGCTGAAGTTTGCAATATCATGCAGAACAAGCTCACTACAGCGATAAATGCTCATTGTAGCAAGAAGAGGGCCAGTCAGGCTCTCAGGCTCTCTACAACGAGAAACCTTGATGCTGACATACGTCCAAAATGATGCAATTTTGTTTTAAGTCACCTTACCCTATAAATACCCTTCTCCACGTGTTTTTCCCCAAAAAATGGAAAAACCTAGTTTTCCTTCTTCCTCCTACCTCTTCACTCTCATTCTCCATCAATCTTACCTCCTCCAAGTTTCAAGGTAAGAGATTTTTGATGGTTTATGTCCTCTTTCTCTTGCCCTTTCCATATTATTGAGTCAAGTGCTATAGTTGTTGTCAAGTTTTGTACTTCCCCAATATTCATAGGGTCATAGGGTTATTTTAGAGTTATTCTAGAGTTATTAGAGATAATTCATGGATTTTGTTGTTATTATGACAGATTTTGGTGTCACCCCTGCTTCATGGAGCTCCCTTGGTGTTGATGCCACTTGTTCCTCTCTTTCAAGTGAGCGGGGTCAATCCCGTGGCCTTTATTTTGGTCATTATAGATAACTTTTTAGGCCTACGGCATAAATGCACGATTCTAGAGACTATTTGAAGATATTTATGAATTGTTGAGAATTTTTCCAAGCTTATGAATTTAATGTTTTCAAATGAGCATGAAAATTATTTCATAATGCACATGGGACCATTTAGTGCTTAAAATAATCTTATCAATAGCTAGATTATGAATATTGATCTATACATAGATGACATGATTGTTAGCTCTAGAACCTTTTAGAAGCTTTAAAGAAATATGTTTTGAGAGATGACATAGCAAATTTTTAGAAAATATTTTTGAAGAATGACTAATAGTTTCCTTGTGTTTCTTGACTTAGCAAATAAGGCACTCCCTATGCATAATACATTCTTTAAAGCACAAGTAATTTGACTCTACATATGCAAACATGATTATATCTCATAAAACGAGACAAAGACTAAATGGAAGTGAATATTATAATGTGAAATAAATGTATGCGTGCCTACCGGACTGAAAAGATAAATTGTACACAAGAAACCAAGGCATAGATCTTCAAAAAGTAGAATGCGACTTTAGAAAGTACACATGAAATGATGATATCATGCCGAATTTGAAGCAGGGACATTCTATAACCTTCAATCATCTTCATCGCAAATATTTTACTCACATATATACTTTGATTAATGACTAGAAGATTTTTCATTCATTAAGGGACTGATACCACACTTCAGAAAGTGTACATCACTGTAAAACATTGCACTTCATTGAAAAAGGAGGGAAATTTTGAAATTCAAATTTAAAGTCAAAAGCAGTTACAGACTAGCACATCATCTCTTCTGCTAACCTGGTCAACCATTCTAGGCTATAGAAGAAAGAGTTCAGAAACCATATTCAAAAAGTAAAAATAGTTTCTAAAGGGTCATCAGAAACCTCAACAAGATAATGACTTCTAAAAAAGCTCTGATACCAGATGAGCTACTCTTTTAGATTACATTTCCAAGACACGAACAGATGATCAACACGTGCCACTTGGAGAACAGATCAAGGGCAATGGTCACAAAAGGAGACCATCTACAAATGCAAAAATACAAACTTGAAGAACATATAAATGCAAAAACACTGTAAAATCTTCTCCTCATCTTTTCTGTGAAGTTCATTACTTCTTGTAATCAGTTCCCTTACTTGTAAAAATCTTCTTTCTATGTTTTTAAATTGTTTATATGTTCTTCCGAGGAAGAATCTTTAGAAAGAATTCATTTAAGTTATCCCAGGCCATTCACTGTATATTTGTAAGGAAACTTGAGTATAGGTTAGTTTGAGTGGCAATCCAAACACTAAACCTTTGTATCCTCGATCCAGTAGTGATTGGTGTGAGATAGCTTAAAGAGGCTACTATAAAACTACTTGCGACGTGACAGTAAGGTGTTCTTGCTGATCACAGTTTAGCTTGGAGAGTCTAGTACAAGACTACTTAGGATTGAGCTCGAGGAGGCTGGTGAATAACTACTTGGTTTGTGATAGTAGGGGTTGTCTACTGGTCACTAGTTATAGCTTGGGAAGGCTACTATAAAGACTATTTGGTGTTTTCTTTCTCGGGTTGAGAAATGTTGGTGGAACTCAATAATTGCTGAGAACTGGATGTAGGCAGGGTTTGGCTGAGCTAGTATAAAACATCTGTGTAGTACCTTCTTCTCCCTTATTCTTTTACTTTTGTTGTTCAATTTGAATAAATCAATATCTGTTTAAAGTTTATTCTTTTAGCTTATATGTTACTAACCCTGTAACTCAAAAAGTTACTTTCTAAAACATCTAACTCTATTTTCGCTACACCTCAAGCTCAGTAGTTTTTATGTTCAAAGTTTTAGTTGCTAAAAGGAAAAGAAAAATGAAACACGATTCAATCACCATTGTCATGTGTTTTTCCTACCTACAGGTGATATCAGAGCTTGGCCTTTAAGAGGTTGAGCATTCTAATGATTGCATAGGACAAAGATCCGAGGGACAAATGGCACAGAATATTCATATAGCAGAAGGATGCTCTATCAACAAACTGCCATTCTTTGATGGTGGGGATTATGCCTACTGGAGAGATCATATGGAGCTATTCATAAAATACACAAGTCTTGACTTGTGGGAAATAATTCGAGGAGGTGACTATGTTCCAACCGAAGAGGTTCCTAGAACTAATGATGCATTATCTACATCAAGAGAAGTCTTTATGAGTAGGTGGACTGAGCAACACAAGGCCAGAGTTCAACTGAATGCCAAAGCTAAGTACCTACTAACATGTATATTAAGCAAGGCTGAATATGATAAAATTGTTACTTGTGACACGGCAAAGGAAATATGGGACAGATTGCACGTGTTGCATGAAGGAACTGATCAAGTTAAGGAAACAGAGATCCGTATGTTGGTCCATGAATACAAAATGTTTAAAATGCAGATCAAGAAAGTATTGATGATATGACCACAAGGTTTATGTACATCATAAACCAATTAAAGGGTCTTAACAAAACTCGGAGTTAGTTAGAAAAATCTTAAGAAGCTTTCCCGCCAAATGATTGCCCAAAGTTACAGCCATTACTGAAGCCAAAAACCTTTAAACTCTCGGCTTGGATGCACGTATTGGGTCACTATAAACCCAAGAAGTAGTGCTCACGAAAATGCATGTTGAATCCATGAGGAAGAATAGGTCCATGACCTTGAAGTCATCTCATTAGAAACCTAGTAAAGGAAAAGCAATGAAAATTACCGAAGTCTCCGATGATGAGAAAAAAGTTAATGAGTTTGAAGATGATGATGATGGAGATGAGATCTCCATGTTAGTAAGAAAGATGTCTAGAGTCTAGAAAGGAAAATTAAAAAGAAGAAAAGACATTAACCTGAAAAAGGACAAGAAAGGGAAGGTGAAGCTGGAAATCATCACTTGCTACAACTGTGGTGAAAAAAGATACTTCAAAAGGAAAGGAATGCTGGCAACATGGAGTGACTCTATTGAAGAGAAAGAAGGAGCAGAAAGCCAAGATAAGCTAGAAATTTTCTCCAACCTATGATTTATGGCTGGTTATACTTTAGAAAGTGAACTTAAGGTAAATAACTCTGACTCTGATATTTCTTATGATGAATTGATGATTTTATATGAAGAGTTGCTTGAAAATTCTTAAATTCTTTCTTCTCACTATCACAACCCAAAAAGGAAATATCAAAATGTTGTGTTAGAACTTCAAATGGCCAAGTTAGAATATGAGAAACTAAGGATTGAGAAAGAAGAACTGAAAAAGGACAATGAAGTTTCAAATACCAATCTCAATGCTTTAGAAATTGAGGTCCTAAAAAAGAATAAGAAAAATCAGAAAATTATTTCTAAACTGGAGAAAAATTCAAAGCTTCTAAAATCTGACCTTAAAAAAATGATAAATGGTTCAAAAAACTTTGAGCTAATGCTTGGTGGTCAAAGACTATATTTTCAAAAAACTGGGTTAGGGAATGAAGAAGAAATGGATGAGAAAAGAAGGGCAACTTAGCCAAGAAGAGTGAAAGATAAAGTCTCTTGCATATTATGTCATGAGAAGGGTCATCCACCCAATAAGTGCTTCATGAGATAAAAAAGTCAGTCAAAAAAGTTGGAAAACCTTCTTTTTTTAAGACTAACTCAAGATGACCTAAGAAAGTCTGGGTACCTAAATTGAAAAATGTTTTTGTTGAAGGTGTGCCTGAGAATGCATGTGGAACCTGACAACATGTAGTACATGGACAGTGGCTGTTCTAGACACATGTCCAGATATAGAAGATGGTTTAGAAATCTGCAACCTAAAAACTCTGGATCAATAAAGTTTATTGATGGAGGTAAGGCCAAGGTCACATGCTTTGAAAATGTTGATAAGGATGATTCTCATCAAATTTTTTATGTCTTGTTTGTAGATGGTTTGGCTCACAAATTGTTAAGTATTAGCCAATTCTGTGACCAAGATTTTAATGTTATCTTTAATGCACATGCAAGCAAGATATAAAATTTCTTATATCCTTCATGGATGAAAAGTGGTAATGGCACAAGAAGCTTAGGCATGACCATATGAAGCTTATTTCTGAGCTAACTGAAAAACTAAAGCTTTTTTCCATAACAAACATGTGGTTTCAACCACTAACGACTTGAGCTTTTATATATGGATCTCTTTGGACCAACCAAGATTGCAAGCCTTGCCGGGAAAAGATGTTGCCTTACCATATTGGATGACTATTCCAAATTCACATGGGTTATCTTTCTGGCTTCTAAAGATGAGGTGGTCAAAAGATTCAAAGTTTTTTCAAAATATGTTTGTACAGAGAAAGATTCTCAAATTATTTCCATTAGATCCGATCATGGAGGAGAATTTGAAAATCATATTTTGGAAAAGTTTTGTGAAAAACATGGCATTCTTCACGAGTTTTCTACACCTAGAACTCCACAACAAAATAGGGTTGTTGAAAGGAAAAACAAAAGCTTGCAGAAGATGGCCAGGACAATACTTTTAGAAAACAATTTATCAAAAGGTTTTTAGGTAGAGGCTGTAAACACCTCTAGCTATATACTAAATAGAATTTTTCTAAGGCCAATCTTGAAAAAGACTCCCTATGAGCTTTGGAATGGTAGAAAACCTAACATTTCATATTTTCATATCTTTGGCTCATCATGTAACGCCCCGATTTTTCTGTTAGAGTGGAAATGACCGAAATGCCCCTGAGGTCATTTTCGGCTCGGAACTCGAGGATAGCCGACCCGGCAGTCCTCGAGGGGCAAACTCAATGTTTGAAAGGGATTAGTTGACTTGTGAATCTTTCCGGGAGTGGAAAACTCGTTTTCTGAGATTTCAAGTCAAAATGACTAAAATACCCCTGTTGTGTTTGACACGGGTACGAGTGTCGGATGGGCCCGAAACTTCTCTAGATGGGTTTAAACAATTTTTTTATGTATTTCATGACATCAGTTTGAGTCTCGGTGGTCTCGGACAGTTTTTGTGCAAAATTATGATTTTGCCCCTAGTATAGTATTTTTGGAGCTTAATCGCGTGATTAAGTAAACCTAAGCAATATTAGGCTCTAATCGAAGATTAATTAATTTCCATAATTAATCTAGAGTCAAAATAATTTATTAAAGTTAATTAGAACCTAAACTTGCTTAAGGAAACTCAAAATCCTTTTCTAGTTTTAATTCTTTAAAGAAAGGAATCTAGGAATAATGTTTTCTCTTACCTATTCCCCTAAATCAAGGAAACATGTTGGCATTGGATTCCAAGTTAATGAGGTTTGAATTCATTAATCTATCATGACCACCTCCTAATCTAGTCTCACATGGCCCTAATTACCTATTTAAATTCCTAAATACTTACTTACAACTTCCTAATCTTGAACACAACCAAATAAACACCTAGATACATCATTAGAACACAATTAGATGAAGGAAACCCCCTCCCCCATGGCTAATTAGGACCAGCCACTCCTCCTCCTCATGTTTCCCACATGTTAAAATTCTTGCACTCAAAGACCATGCTTAGCCCATACCTTGAACCATACTTTGAGTCATGTCACCATGCTTTCATCCATGCTTTGAATGACCATTGAAAGAAGATATTTTCCTCCCCTTGGGCTGCATCATTCACGGCCAGCACCTCTTCCTCTCATTCCTTCATGTTTCAAATTTCTATAAATACATGTGTTAGAAGAACTTGGTCCATTTTTGTTCATTCTTGCAAACTAGCTTCAAGAATTGTCTTGAGTTTTCTTTCTTTCATTCCAAGAGTTCTCTCTCTCTTTTTTTCTCTTCTTCTTCATCTTCATCATCTTCTTCAAAGGACCATTCTTTACAACCTCATACCACCACCATAGATCATCATCTAAACACCAAAGCTTTCATTCTCAAACACAAAGCTCACCTAAAACACCTTTCTTTCCTTTTTCTTCACTTGGCCGAAATCATCATCATCACTTGGAGCGGAGTTTCTTCTTATTTTCCTTTTCAAGAGAAAGCTCTTTTTCCTTCCAAAGAGATTTCCACTAGGTAGGGGTTTTGTTTTCAAAATGCTTTTTTCTTTATGATGTTGTTTTAGATATGAAAATGCTAGTTTTCTCTTGGTTCAACTCTTTTTCTCTCTTTTTGTTTTTAGTCATGAGACTTGGTTTTTGAAAAGGAAATCTTGAGCTTGATGATGAGGTTTCAAAATAATGGTTTTATGATTCTCATTTGAGAAACCTCTAAAACTTAAAACTTGTTCTAGATCTTGAAACTTTTTGGTTTTTCTTTCCTTGCCTTGAACATGGTTTCGGTTTTCCCTTTGTTGTTTGCCCATGGTTTCGATTTTTATTTCCTTTCAAAAGTTTGTTAAAAATATAAAGTAGTCTCCTTTACTTTGTTTCAAGAAATGTTGTTTTTTATTTTGAGTTCCTTGTTCATTTTCCTTGGAGCTTGATGATGATGTTCAAGAGCCATGTGGTTTCCTTGAAACCTTGGTTTAAGAACTCTAAAGCTTACTTTGTTTGTTGGAGATAAATGTTGGGTTGAGACTGTGTTTCTCTAAAAGTCTTGCATGAGCTCTAAGTTAAGGTAAAAGGAACTTGCATCCATATTTATCTTTATGTCATCACTAAACTCTTAAGATAAAAGAATGGACTTGCATCTTCATATTTATGTTTATGTTCTCACTAAACCTCCAAGATAATAATGGATTTGCATAGCATATTTATTTTATACTCTTACCTCTTAATAAAGAATAAAAACAGAGTGCATTGCATATTTATGTTTATGTCATAACTTAAGAGATTTAGAGCTCATGGACTTACCCATTATTATCTCAAACAAAGTTTGAAAATATATGTCTTTTACCTCTTTGGGTTTCGGCCTTGTGATGATATTGGGTCTTAGGATAGGATCCATCTAGTTACAAGTGCTAAAACTTATGTTTCATAATTTTTTTCTAAGTTTAGATAAGTTTAAGAGATGTTTTGAACAAAGTTTTATGATTTTAAATCCTCTTGAGATTTATTTGAAATAGCTACTGCCTTTATGAGTTTTATAATGGTTTTGATGAAATAAATTGTTTCCAAGTGAGTTTTTGAAAGTTTTAAAAAGATTCCAAGAGAAACTAGCAATTTATGTGCTTTATAAATGAAGTTCTATGCATTATTTGATGGAGACGCTTTCGGTTTTGCCATGCTTGGTTTCTCACTGTATGATGCTGTTTCTATGATGATAAAATGAGTATGTTCATGTATATTGGATGTTAGAATTAATAGTTGAAAGTTAAGACAAGTTAACAACTAAAAAGGAATTAAAATGAGACTTTTAGATCCCCTAGAAATGTAATTTTCTGGATTCTGTCCAGCAAGGATATAAATGAGAAATAATTGTTTATAATTAGTTTAAATGTGTAGGAACTACTCATAATTGGCTTAGGAATTGATTATGATGCTTTAGGAACAAACTGAACTTAGAAAGGGTCAAAATTGTGACTCCTAGGTACCCGTAAAGTGTAAATTATGAATTCTGCACTCTTGAGGTTTAGAATTGTTTATGATCATATAATTGAGTGAGGAATACTTAGATATGAGCCTATAGATACCCGAGAGCTTAAGTTGTGATGATGGACAACTTAGATTTCAAGTTAAAGGACCCTAAGGGTCAAAGCATAAGAGTTGAAGAGACTTTGGTGCTTTGAGTTTGATGATGCAAATATGATATGCTGATGCATGTGCTTTGATGAGTATGATTATGTGAATTCAAGTTTGCTATGATGATAGAAATTGAATATGATAGTTTATACATCATGAGTTATTGTGGCATAAAGTAGATTTGAAAGAAATTCGGTTTACAACTGTTATGCTGCCGAATTTCGGCCAAATCAATACTTGAGAATGTTCTTTTGAATCCTATGAGAAAAGAAAACCCTGGGTGACACCGGTTTGGCTGAGCACCCCCAGGAGATTTTTTTTATGTGACAAAGCACTGAAACTAGCTTTCCTGGGTGACACCGGTTCGGCTGAGCACCCCTAGGAAAGACAAATCCGTGAGGGTATGAGCAGATGCAGCCTACCAAAGCAAACAATTCACTGTGCACTAGATGCCAGTGGAGCGTTTCAAAGAAGGAATTATTCCTATGTTACCCCCTCTATTTCCCCATATGCAATCTAGTGACGACTAGTTAAGTTAGAGCTCATTCCTAGGCAATTAGGTGAGAGAGAGTTTGGTGAACAGAATAAAATCGCAGAGGCGGCATGTTGGTTGGATTTTGGTGAACAGTAAAGAGGGTGGTCTTTGAGAAAAAAAGCTTAATAGCTCAAGTATATGATGGTTTAATGTCACACAGTTATAAGAAAAGAAAGAATTTTACATGAGAAGATATATGCCACTTATATGTTGATATTTCTTGACATTTTGTTCTATCAATTTCTTGCATAATGCATTGTTATGAATTTATCCTATATCTGTTGCATTCATAACATTAAGACTTATACTAAAAGATACCCACTTCAGATAAATAGATTTGAGAAGTTTAAAACCAAACCTTATGCATGAACACCTTTTCATAATTAAAACCAAAGTGGCTGGGGATGATGACGATGACACATGTGTTAGAGTCGGAGATCCTTACTGAGAATTTTGAATAAGTTTCTCATCCCTCTCTCTATCTCTTTTCTTCCGTGTCGTCTCCAGACGAAGTTGGTGATGTGGCTTGTGACTCCTACTAAGGCATAGGCATAGGATTCACGCTACGAGTCGGATTAGAGGGATGCAGGGGAAGCACAGGGATGCCACTTTAGATTTATATACATAAAGAAGTGTACTCCTTTTTGATGTGATGATAGAACTATGATGGTCGTAAATTATGTATCTATGATGATATGACTATATCATGAAGTTATGTATAACATTTGCATTTTGTGGCTATGCATGATATGATTCCTCTTTCTTGTATGTTATGTTTGCGGCGATCGTTATATTTTATTTTTGCACGCGGCTCAAGTTTTGTTGTCAAGTGTCAAATGAAAAATTTATTCATATTTTCCGCTAAGTATTTTGAAAAGAATGAAACTAAAAGGTAATAAACTAATGGTTAATCGAAATACGTTCTAGGAGTATTGGATTAAGAATTAGGATGCTACACATCATATTTTATGCTTAACACCAAGGAAAGACTTATAAAGTTTGATCCTAAGTCTAATGACAAAATCTTCTTAGGTTATTCTTCCATCTTTAAAGCTTACAAAGTATACAATAAAAGATCGCTATGTATTGAAAAGACTATTCATATGAAAGACTTTGTTGATGATCTTGATGAACTGGAAGAAATCCTTGAGAAAATAAGTCTCAAGGAAGACTTAGAAAGCAAGCAGATGAAAGCAATACCTTTAGAAAGTAGGCTCCAAAATGTCAACTCTTCAGAAAACCTATTCAGAATAGCAAAGCAATCAGAAAGTAGTAATTCTGAACATGAAGAAGAGCAACCTGAAGATGAAGGAGAAGCTGAAGAATTTCAAAGGTATAGGAAAAACAAGGGAGTTTCTGATTTAAAAGAAGTTTCTCATAACAGAGTTCTTGAAGACATTTCTAAGGGAGTGAGAACCAGATTATCCCTTAGAAATACATCGAACTGTGTTTTCATCTCCACCATTGAACTTGAATGCATTAAAGAAGCTTTGAGTGATCAAAGTTGGGTGGATGCTATACAAGAAGAATTGGACCAGTTCGAGAAAAGAAAAGTTTGGACTCTTGTGGAAAAGCCTAGAGGGAAGACCATCATCAAGACAAAATGGGTGTTTAGGAATAAGTTATATGAAGCTGGGAAAGTTATCAAGAACAAAGTGTAACATCTTAAAAATTATTTAAAAATTAATTTGAGTTTTATTAGTCATAATTTCAAAAATCTGACAGATGTGGCAATGATGAGGACAGTCCAAGGGATTTGTAAAAAAACAAGTGAATAATAATTTGCGAGGCTCACAGACTTGCCATGACAGGCAAAACCTTATAATTGGGGCCCGGAGATGCCTGAAATTGAGAAATTATAGGATTACGATTAGAAATAGATAGGAATAAAGATTTTATATCTAGAATTAATTTTTGGGCAATATCTAGTTACCCGGGTATGGTATTTTACTTGTTAGGTAAAATTTCTATGTACCATTTCTAATATTGAAAAATAGTTTAATCTTTGTAAAAGGATAATGTTTATCCTTTAAAGCCAAGTGTAAGGCTAGGATTTAATCTTGAATTACAAGATCAAAACCTAGCCATTCATCTTGTTTCCTTTTTGAAAGAATTGAACATTTATATCCAATAATATCTAAAATCTAACTTAGGATAATTATAAGTTCAACAACATTATCACTCCAAGACTTCCATTCTCGGCCAACTCCTCCATTTTTCAGCCTCCATGCTTTTCTTTCACAAACTCAAAAGAACCTTGCTTCCATGGCCTTATACCCAAAGCTCAAGTCACTAAAACACTAAGATTGCTTCACAAAACTTATTTTACTCCTCATAATTATCAAAACTAACCAATTAGAATTTTGATTCATCACTAATCTCCACTTTGAGATATCATATACCTCTGTTATAAAAGTATTAAGCGCTGTTTGAGAAGGTTTTAAAGGAAGAAAAGCACTTTGAAGATCCAAGAGAAGTGCAAAGATCTTCTAGTAACAAGTAGGGCTTATTTCATCCACTTTCCTTTCAAATTTCACTTTGGAATTTCCTGATTGATTGAGTCCAAAATTCTTAGTTTTATTGGCTGATTATACATGTATTGATATGTTAATTTTGGTGGAGAGTTTGGATGATGTTAGATAAGTCATTTTCTCAAAAAATGTTTTGACCTCTGCTGTTACAAATCCTATTTTTAAGTAAACAAGTGAAAAGTTTTGATTTTTCACACTGATCTAAAGGCATGATCATGAGCTAAAAATTTTATATGATGAAGCTAACATATGGATGAGTTTACAGTAATTTTCTTAGGTCTTTTTAATCACTTTTTGTATTTTAAAAAAATTGAAAACCATAAGGCAGGGTTTCTATCCAACCAGTCTAGGTTATAGTAATGAATTTGTGTAATTTTGTTCCTATACTAAATAATCAAACTATTAGCTGAAATTTTTTTGAAATTTTTACATAATGTTGGGAACATATTGAGGTCTTACCCTAATTTTTTGTACAAAGTTTGGAGTTCATTTGATAAGGTAGAAAAATTGAAACTTTTGCCTATTGGCTGAAACTATGTAGTTCCTTACCTTCAAAATTGTGAAATTTTATTAATATAGTTAGAGATCTCTTTATGCTCTGAAATTTTTATAGGACCTTGTGGACACATTGATTATATTAGATAATTTTTATAGCTTTTGAATTGGTTATTTGATATGAAAAATAAAATTTTCTATTTGATTGTAAAATCTGCCATGGTATTGGAACAGAACCAAAGCCTTGAATTGATGAAATGATGACATTTAGTACTAGTATGATATGAGTATATGAATATGAATAATTGAGCATATGAACTTATTGATGAGATCAGGTACACAGATATGAATGCTTCTTATAATTGCGTATATGCAAAAGAAAAGCATAAGAGTATATTTCTTGGGCTGGAGAAAGTAAATTCAGTCTATCAGAGAATGTAAACCTGACTACCCTTGAATTGAGTCAGGGAAAGTAAACCTGGCTTGAAATAGGTTGCGTGAGAATTGGAGAAAGTAAATCCAATGATCATGTATAGGAATGAGTTCAGTCTTAAAAAATAGTCTATTACCTATTATTGCCACACTGGGGATGGCAATATGTAACGCTGAGACATGACAAGATTAGTCAAGGGCCAAGACGAGTTGAAGTAACAATTGTTCGAAGTAGTCCTTTATCCTATGTGCTAAGTAAAGAATTTTAGCATTGATATTGTCCAATAAGTTTGAGTTGTAATTTAACAATATGTGTTTTGTAGGATATGTTTCTTAAGAGATTGGATAATAAAATGAATCCACTTTGGAAAGGATGATTTCAGAACTTTAAAATGAATATTTAATATGTATTGCATGAACACATTTTCTTAATAAATAGAAGTCGCTAGGGTGATAACGATGACATGGATTTTAGTATATGTTTTGGGGAATACCCTACTAAGGATTTTAGAATTCCCACCCCTATGTGTTTGTGTTCCTGTGTCATCACCGGGTTGATCTAGAGAACAGTGAAGCCGCTACAAGAAAGTCTAAATTGGAATTGTTGTAGGTTGGTAGTGGAGACTCATATCTGTTATACTTAGTCATATAGATATGTCTATAAATATAGAAGATAACAAATGTGTATTAAAGCTCATAGTAAAGCTTCCTTTTGTACTTGACTTTGTAATTACTAAACGTTTTGTTTCTGTGCTATATATTCTAATAGAACCACGAATTAGTTACTACTCAATTCAATCAATCTTGCTATAGATAATTAAGAAAGATTCGCTAATTAATAAGTAACAACTCTCGAGTATGGTGTCATGACTTAAGGATAACATTGCACTTGGGAGGATGTTACGTAAAGCAAGATTGGTTGCACAAGATTGTAATCAACAAGAGGGAATTGATTATGATGAAACCTTCACACCAGTAGCTAGGCTAGAAGCCATCAGAATGCTACTTCTTTTTGCTGCCTTCAAGGAATTCACTTTTTACCAAATGGATGTTAAGTCTTCCTTTTTAAATGGTTTCCTCTCCAAGGAAGTATATGTGAAGCAGCCTCCTGGTTTTGAGAGTGTAGATTTTTCCAACCATGTTTTCAAGCCAATGAAGGTTCTTTATGGTCTGAAACAAGCTTCTCGAGCTTGGTATGAAAGACTAAGCACCTTCTTGCTGAAGAATAAGTCGAAGAGCGGTAATGTTGATACTACGTCACTATTAGAAATTCTGCTGTTACCGACGGATTTTACCGATAGATTTTCAAGTGTTATCGATGGAAATTTTAGTTACCCATAGAAATTTTAGTTATCGACGGAATTATCGACGAATTTTGTTAAACAGTAATAATGTAGTTGGTAAGTATCATCGACATAAAAAATCCGCCGAAAATTGTTACCGACGGAATTACCAATGGATTTTCAAAATAAAAATCCGTCGGTAGTGTAATTAAAAAATCGTCATCAAAATTCGTCAGGACAAATGTTTATTGATGGAATTTTTTAATTTACTGACGGAAAAATCCATTGGTAAATTTAAAATAATTTAAATTTTTTTTATAGCTGGATTTTTATTGACGGATTTTTCCATCGATAATTTTTAAAATAATTGTAATTTTTTTATACTTGGATTTTTATTGACGGAAAAATCCATCGGTAATTTAAATTTTTTATTTTTTTTGTTTTAAAAATTTTACCGATGATTTTTTTTCCGTCAATAAGTATTTAATTCTTAATTTAAATTTTTTTGTTTTTAATATTATCGACAGAAAAATCTGTCGGTAATATACTTTTTTTTTGAAAAATTGGTCAATATTTTGAATGTTCCCCGATAATTTTCAAGCTTATAAAATTACATATTTATTTAAAGCTAATATAAATATGTAAATATATTTAATAATGAAAAATTATAAGAAAAATGCTTAATAAATAGTAAACGCAATACATTTAAGTCAAAAATGAAAATAGATAAAATGATCAAAAAGTCTACAAACAGAATTATGAATATTCAACATATAACAAATAAAGGAAAAATAATAACTCAATTCAGGAGAAGTCAACAACATCATCATTATCGTCAACATCACCCAACCGAATAAATTTCATTCTTTACATTTGGATTGTCATATGATAAAATTAACCAAACCGAATCCGATATAAATAGGTGAAATCAGTTTCTCTTCAAGCATCACCCAACTTTCTTTCTCCAGCTCAATTGTTCTCCTCCATGGCTTTCTCCCTTTTGTGCCGTCTGCTAGTAAGCACCATCCTTCTCATGCAAACTCTGGCAGATACTTCATGCAGTGATTGTTTTGTTGAATCTCGAGCAGCATATTACCTAAACTCTGAAGTAAATGGCACATGCGGTAATTAGCAAAAACATAAACATGAATTGAGATTCACAAACATGCTCACTCATATGCTCCTTCTTTGGTTGATACATATGCTTCTTTCAAATTCATTTCAGTTGGGGCATGTGGATTTGGCTCCTATGGTGCTACTCTTAATGGTGGGGATGTATCTGCTGCATCCAATCTTTATCGAAATGGTGTTGGTTGTGGTCTCTGTTACCAGGTGAGTGCTCATCAAACCAGCATTACTAGGTAAGAACTACAAAGAGAGTTCCTATATAGAATCAAGTTATGTGCCAAATTACCAATTATTGTTCTAGGCCATGATACTTACCATCCATGTTTTCTTAATAAAGTTACAGAGAAGAAAACTAATGAATGCTTAAAATTAAAACCTATATGTGTATCTCATTCTGGCACAAAACATACATGCACAAACATTTGTTTTGCAATTTCTTTCATTTGGTCCTTGGGACATTCACACATATAATCCTTCAAGAGCACTTTACAACCTAATACTTACAGTCTAGCTTTTGAAATCAGTAGGTGTCATTATGTTGTACTTTTGGTACATCCCCATTATGACTTCATTCTTAGTCTACAAGCCTGTGGTGGGATGGCTCACAACTCTAATGCAGCTGCTTTTCTATTAGTAGCTTCAAATTATTATTGTGGCTGAATAAGTAGCTTCAAATAGAATCAATCACTACATATAAATAGCCATCCTTAAGTATTAAATTCTTCACTTCAATTGAAATAGCACTGTTGGTTGTCAAATGTCAACTTGTCATAATGCAGTAAAGAAATAAATACACAAAATATATAGAGAAACTAAGGAAGAAAGGTCCAGTAAGGTAGGTAAAAAGCATTGTAGATAACTAACATGTTCATTCATTAGGAAATAATAAGTCATCAAATCAAGTTCAGTCAATTGACCTTATTTTTCACCCCTTTTATGCTATTGTTTTTAATCCAATATGTGGCAATAGCATTCTTGGATCTTACTATATATATGGGCAACGCATGCTATGTAAGTTTCCTAACTCCATAGTATCAAAGTAAAGGTTATTCTAACTAGTGCCCATACAAGAAAGAACAAGTTTTAAAACATTTTGTTGGGTCTCATGCTTTGAAAAATATAAAAACTCATTTTTTTTTCAATGTAAAAGTTGCCTTTTTTAACTCCTTAACGAGTGCCTTAGATAAAATCCTTAACGTAATTATCTTACAAATTTACATCTCTAAGTCATATACAAATACCTTGATATATCATTTGATCTCCAATCTAGCTTTCAATTGATCAATAATTGAGCCACTGGATTTATCATATCAGTAATTGCTCACAAGGTAGACCAGAGACATATATGAGCATTGCATCAATACAATCCAATACTTCTACTAAGAGAAAAAAGTAGAATATCAACACTTTATATTGGAAAAAACTCAGTGTGCCAGATGCTCAAGTTTTCACCATGCATTAAGAAAGATGCTGTCATTATTATACAAAAGCTATGAAATATTAACTGGAAACATCAAATGTCTTGTTTCATTATAAAGGGTTGAAAATGTATGGCTCATATTCTTAGGTGTTCTAAATGTTGGAAGACCAATTAACTTAGAACAATGCTTTCATTTCTTCCAAATAAGCTCAAACTACTCTAGAACACATATCATGCTAGCACAATAACTATATAAGAGGAGAATAGATCAACTTTCCTAAAATTATTAACAGCTCAAAGGAAACATGTCTCTTCTTTTACTCGCTAGCTTTTATATATGCATGTGGAAAGGCTTGAAGTTTTATTCATTGTCATGATAATTATAATTGCACATATAAATATAATAAATAGTTATGAGGTTATTGGTATTCAAAGGATATGATATACAAGTACTTATAAAACTACTTATAGTTGAAAAAGGAAGCCATCATAAAATCTCAAAAGAGAAGATAATTTTATCTTAGTCTGAAATTATCTTTCTCAATTGAATCGCCAAGGGATAATTTCATCTGTGCACCTATTTCACCTAGCATTAAGTATATTATGCTTTTCCTATAGACTGAATTATTCTTAACAAAATATTTAGATTCAAAATCTTCGAGATGAACTAAGGTGGATGCTACTTCTTTCTATAATCCATTTTCTTTTATCATCAATCTCACACGTTCAACATCATCCCATCTCCGTTCAGCAGCATATATATTTAATAGCATTATATAAGGGCCAATATCCTGTGGCTTTAACTCAATAAGTCTCTTAGCTACAATCTCTCCAAGCTCTGAGTCTAACTCAAATTAAACAGACCTTGTTCACAATTTCCCTCTAGGACAAAACACAAGTTAAAAATAAGTCCCTACCAGTCAAAAAAGTCACAGATCCAAACAAAATCGAAATCTAACCTTGTTCCTTTCTTCCCTTCTTTTGCTTTGTGCTGTGAATCCCTCAAGATTACAAAGATTAAGATTAACTCAAAGTCTCAAATCCCACTACTATCCCCATTTGAGTAGCAAACAAAAAGGGAACATGTGTGTGGGTACAGTGGGTGCGGAGGGTGGGGGACGACGGGCTCGGGGACGGTGGCCACGGCAGAGGCAACGTGCGGGGCCGGATCTAACTTGTGAGGATGAAGGGCCGACGGCAACCGCTGCAGATGCGACTAACGAGGCTGGCAAAGAGGCGCCAATAACCGCCTCGGGAAGGTGCTAGACCGCCACAGGGATGGACACCGGTGGAGGCTGGAGTGGGGACGGTAGCCGCCTTAGGAACTTGCTGGACCGCTACATGCTGGGCCAGAAACCGGTGTGTGTACAGAGGAGATCCCGTGGCGAGGAGAGAGAAAGAGACAAGCAGAGAGAGAAAGCACTGGGCGGTGAGTGGCGATGCGTAAGGCGGTGGGCGGTGATGCGTTAGGCGGTGGGTGGTGCCGCGGCGGAAGGAGTTGTTCCGCGAATCATCATGCAGAGAGAGAGTGTGTGTGTGTGAAAGAAAGTGAGTGAGAGAGGGTGTAAGAGAGACTTAAAAATAGGAATTTAAGTCAAGTGATTACCGACGGATTTTTGAATTTCCGATGAAAAAAATCTGTCGATAATAAAAAAAAAGTGGCAGTTTAATTTTTTTTCCTGAAAAATTTTCTCTACATTATTTCTTTTAAAATTTTTTAATATAATTAATTTTACCGACGGATTTTTCCGTCGGTAATATTAATTTTTGCAAAAAAAATAAATTTATAATAATTACCGATGGAAAAATCCGTCGGTAATGCGCGTGCCACATTTATTAAATCTAGCGTGAAGTGTACCGATGGAATTGCCGATGGAAAAATCTATTGGTAATGACTGAAATCCAAAATTCCCGAATTTCTTATTTTCCACCGGTAAATCCATCGGTAATTTCAATGGAAAAAATCCGCCGGTAAAATCCGTCGATAACTTGCTTGTTTCTTGTAGTATACTCATTTTACTCTTGAACAAGATAATCACTTTCTAGTAGTTCAAATATATGTTGATGACGTTATATTTAGTGCTTCTAATAATTCGCTATGTGAAAAGTTTTCAAAATTAATGCAGAGTGAATTTCAAATGAGCATGATGGGTGAACTCAAGTTTTTCCTTAGTTTGCAAATAAAATAACAAAAAGATTGAACCTTGATCCATCAAGAAAAGCATATGAAAGAACTTTTGAAAAAGTTTAATATGGATCAAGCCAAATCTATGAGTACCTCCATGCACCCATCTCAAATCATTTATGCTGATGAGAATGGCGAAAAGGTCACAGAAAATAATTATTGAGGAATAATTAGTTCACTACTGTATCTCATAACTGGTAGACTTGACATTCAATTAAGTATGGGAATTTGTGCTAGATTTCAATCTAACCCAAAACAATCACACTTAGATGTTATTAAAAGAAATTTCAAATATTTATTAGGTATTATTAATCTTGGCTTGTGGTATGAGAAAGGTACATTATGTGAGATTATAGGTTACTGTGGTGCTGACTTCGTAGGAGATAGAGTGGAGACAAAGAGCACCAGTGGATACTGTTGTTTCTTTGGAAAAAGCTTAATCACTTAGTCGTGCAAAAAGCATAATACCATTGCACTTTCTACTGCAGAAGCAAAATATGTAGTTGTTGTAAACTACTACATCCAGATGCCGTGGATAAGGAACCAGCTCAAAGATTATCACTCGAGGTATTCCAAAATTCCTATTTCTGTGATAATATTAGTGCTATTAATCTTGCTAAAAATCCCATTCGACACTGTAGATCTAAGCACATTGATATGAAACATCATTTTATTCGAGATCATGTTTGAAAGGGAGATGCTGAATTAATGTTTGTGAATACTGAAAGTCAAGTATCAGATATATTCACAAAACCATTAGCTGAAGATCTCTTTTGTGTATTGAAAAGGATTTTAAACTTAAAAGCTTTTTAAATCTGCATAAGTATTCATGCATAAGCATCTCTAGGCAAACTCTCCCTTCATTATTTCGAACTGAAGCCTAATTAAAGAAATCAGTTTGCAAGCTCAAAAAGAAGGAAGGATGATCAGAAAGAAGATTTGAAGATCAGAAAATGAAGATGAATATATGGCAAAAACATGATGAAACTCCAATGGGTCAGAAAGTAAAAGGTGAAACTCAGAAAATAATGCCTTCAGAAAGTAATCTCAAGTGTTAACAATTAGTTTTTCTGAACGAAATGAAAAAGGCGGGATAATCCCTACTCTTTTGAGTTTTCTCTTTCCCACATCACTTCACCTTCACCTAGTCACATTCTATCACTTAAATAACCATTCACTCCTCACATGTCACACTTTTATCTTCATATTCCATCGTACGCTTCCTTAACCATTTTGTATTCTCTTCCTTTGAAACCCTCACTTTGCAACCCAAATCGATCTTCATCTCACACAAACTTTCTCTAATCCTTTTCTCACAATCCTTTCAAGCTTCAATATTTTCTTCTTCAAGCTCATATTCACAATATCTAGAAATAGTTTAAGGAAAACACTATGCTTGGTGCATTATGAAGATGGGAACACTTCTCAAGTTTGATGAACCTGTACACCAGCAGCGTTATGCCAAAAAATTTTCCCAATGATTTGTAGCTCCTAGGAAAAAGTTAAGAGGAGAGTTGTTGATGTAAGTATTGATCTTGATAGAAGTAATCCTCTTTTAAGGATGGGTAGGCTTCCTCAACATCACTGACAGAGCTTTTACTGGAATGGTCATGTTGTTCTATTCTCAGTTAGAATAAATGTTTGACTCTGTGGTGACCTCCTACATCAGGGGAACTTATTTGACACTGAGCCTGACCATCTTCTCTAAGGAGAAATGGTTTACAATCCTGGGAGTTACAGCAAAGGAAGTTTCTAAGTGTCTCATGGATTCTCCCAAACACCAACCTAGGGAGATAATCACTGCTATGTTAAATTCCAAAGCTCGTCAAGTTTTTACTTTAATCTAGTTTTCTCTCCTTCCATGGCTGGGAGCACACACTTGCTGGTGAGAATGGACTGCATGCTGCTTTACTATCTATTGCCAAAGAGAAAGGTAAATTTTCATAGATTAATTTTTGATTACATGTTGAATGCCATTTCCCCAGAAAAAAGGAGAAATGTTGCCATTCCTTATGGTATGCTGTTGGCCAAAATTTTTGAACACTTGAACTACCCTCTAGAAAATGAGAAGTACGAGTACATGGAAGGTACTATGTACTTTCTCAACTCCTTCAGGACCCTAAGGAAACCTACTGGTGCTGCCACCTTTGGTGCTAGGAGACAGAGCCTAAGGATAAGAGATGTAGCCCTTGAAAAGGTTGCCACAAAAGTTGAAGGAAGAAGAGGGAATGTAAAAATAATTGTTCTTAAAGATAGTTCTAAGGTCAATGAGAAACATAAAATGGTTCTCAAATTTAAGAAAAGCCTTTCTCACTCTTCCATAAACCATGTTGATGTATGAGTGCCATTTTGTCTGAAGATCTGATCTAATATCTCAGTACATTAATATCTATCTCTGTATGCTTTTGTCTTGGAACATAATGTGTTCATATGCTTTGACATGCAATATACTGTATGCTATTATATATACTAGTGCGTGAGCTTACATGAAAAGCATGAACATATGTCTCAAGTTTGGTTTTATAAAATCTCATGGTCCGATTCTTATGTGAAAAAGTTTCTTAGCTCATAATACAAAAAACTTGTCCCTTTTTATTTGCTCTAATATTTTTGGGAATGATCTTCGTTAAGCTTCAGAAACCTCACATTGTCATATATCGATAAAATTGTTTTTAAGGTTTCTTTGAGTGTCAGAAACTACATTTGTATCATGTTGTTTTTCATAACATGCTCTGATACATTTATCACACACACACACACACACACAAATATATATATATATTTATATTTATATTTATATTTATATTTGAGCATCATCTTAAAAAGGGTTTGGATAAAGTTGTGCAAAAAAAGGGATTGATTAAGAAGATATATCACAAGTATTATTTGTTCTTCTTTTCAAGCATGCTTTCTTAGAAAGTCTTTTATTTAATGAAAAATCAAGCTGTCTGTGTAAAAAGGACTTAAACGATGAAATCTGCTTTAGTATTACTCTGATAAATCTTAGAAAGCACTCTGAGTTAGTTTAGAAGGTTCCTCATAACCTAAACAGCTCTAATTTAAGTTACTTATGGCTATAAAATGTTTTTGAACCTATCCATATCATGCCTTAAGAAAAGGACTTCCTGAAAAATTACTGCCTATAATGTTTTGAAATGATAACTTTTATCACGATATATTCCACCTTATTTTTTTCAAAATCTTTTCAAAAGATTTTCATCAAATTGGTTTGTCATCATAAAAAAGGGAGAGATTATTAGCTCCATAACCCTTAAAGAAATATGCTTTGAGTGATGACACAACAAATTTTTAGAAAATATTTTTGAAGAATAACTAATAGTTTCCTTGTGTTTTTTGACTTAGTAAATAGGGCACTCCATATGCATAATACATTCTTTAAAGCATAAATAATTTGACTCTATATGTGCAAACATGATTATATCTCATAAAAAGAGATGAAGACTAAATGGAAGTGAATATTATAATGTGAAATAAATGTATGCGTGCCTATCGGACAGAAAAGATAAATTGTACACAAGAAACCAAGGCATAGATCTTCAAAAAGTAGAATGTGACTTCAGAAAGTACATATGAAATGAAGATATCATGCCAGATCTGAAGCACGCATATTCTACAACCTTCAATCATGTTCATCGCAAATATTTTACTGATATATATACTCTGATTGAAGACTAGAAGATCTTTCATTCATCAAGGGACTGATACCACACTTCAGAAAGTGTACATCACTGTAAAACGCTACACTTCATTGAACAAGAAGGAAAATTTTGAAATTCAAATTTAAAGTGAAAACTAGTTACAGACTAGCATATCATCTCTTTGGCCAACTTGGTCAACCATTCTAGCTTCTAGAAGAAATAGTGCAGAAACCATATTCAAAAAGTAAAAATATTTCTAAAGGGTCATCAAAAACTTTAACAATACAACGACTTCTACAAAAAGCTTTGACACTAGACAAACTACTTTTCTAGATTATGTTTCCAAGACATAAACAGATGATCAACACATGTCACTTGGAGAACAGATCAAGGGCAATGGTCACAAAGGGAGACCATTTATAAATAGAGATGATGAGATTTCAAAGATACAAACTTGAAGAACAAATAAATACAAAAATGCTGCAAATTCTTCTCCTCATCCTTTTTTGTGAAGTTCATTACTTCTTTTTTCAGTTCCTTTACTTGTAAAAATCTTCTTTCTACATTCTTAAATTGTTTATATGTTTTTCCAAGGAAGAATATTGAGAAAGAAGTCATTAAAGTTATTTCAAGTCATTCACTGTATATTTGAAGGAAACTCTAATATAGGTTAGTTCTAGTGGCAACCCAAACACTAAACCTTTGTATCCTCGATCCAGTAGTGATCAGTGTGACATAGCTTGAAGAGGCTACTGTAAACCTACTTGCAATGTGACAATAAGATGTTCTTGCTGGTCATGGTTTAGCTTGAAGAAGCTGGTCAAAGACTATTTGGTGTTAGCTTGGAGAAGCTAGTACAAGACTACTCAGGGTTTAGCTTGAAGAGGCCGGTGAATAACTACTTAGTTTGGGAAGGCTATTTGGTAGCTCGTCATTGTCAAAACCAAGTTTAAAATGGGATTTAGATTCCCAAATTGAATTGCAAGTGCACTTTGATAGTGGTATGTAACTCGAGTCGTCTCACAAGGAAGCAAAGCTAATTAGTTGAAGTAAAAAAAGAGGGGAGGGGGGATTTTGTTGCATTAAAATCGAAATAACAAATGTTTGAAATTAGCAATGGTAAAAGGGATCTAGCCTAGGGGATTCTTGAGCTAGGGAATGCCAATCATCAACATAACAAAACATCAAACACTTAGTGAGGGACTATGCACTAATCATGCAACCAAATAATTAGACAGCAATTTTCCTTAAAGTCAATAAACTAGAGGATAATGTTAAGCACATGCACTTAAATGATTGCAATCACAACACATAAATGCATGAACCAATTAGAATACCAATTGCAATAGCCCAATTCTCAATCAACAATTATCTCTATTTTCTTGGTCAACTAAATGCTTACCAATTTATCAATTAGCAAGCATTTAATCAATAATCTAAATCATGTATGCTTACAAAACATGCTCACATACATAAAACAAGACCTTACTTAACATGCATATAAATCATAAACATGGAAAGAGATGAAAACATAAAGAGAAATAGAACAACATCAAGGATTTGCATTAAAGTCGACAATGTTTCAAAACATAACCCTAACTCTTGAATCCCTTTGGCTAGCAAGAGAACTACTCCTCCATGGAAGAGGTTATAGCCAGAAAAAAAAAGAGAAAATAAAGTAATCAGAAATGGTAATCTTCATAAATGTAACCAAACTATGTATATCAATATATTCTTGAGATAAAGGAAGAAGAAGAAGAGGAAGAAGAAGAAGAAGAAGAAGAAGCAAAGAGCTCTCTAAACCTAGTTCTCTTTCCTAATTTTGCAAAGAATGCCTTAGACTTCATGTTACAGAGCTTTACATCATCATCAAATTTGCTCAAAAAAGGCCTAAGTGGGTCAAAATTGTAAAATTAAACTTTTAGGTTTGATCCTATAAAACTCATTGTAGCAAGTTGAATTAAACTAAAACCTAAACTCGCTACAGTGAGCTGAATTGAAATTCTCCATTGGCGCCACCTCTCAGGCTCGCTATAGCGATTGATGCTCGTTGTTGGTAAAAGAGTGCACAAGAAGGGGGGTTGAATCGTGCTTTCTAAAGTTTCCTTCTGAATTTGAAACTTTCACAAAAAGACACTATCAAGCTTTTGGCTTGAAATGCAGTGGAATAGTGTTTGTAGTTTCAGAAAGTAGATCTCTGAAGTATAATAATAATAATACAACTTTAATAATGCATAAGCAGTAATCAATATAAAATGCACAACATAAAAATAGGAGATTAGGGAAATAAGAAAAGATACAAGTATTTTTATACTGGTTCGGCCAACTTGCCTACATCCAGTACTCAATACATGTTGAGATTTCATTAACAACAACTTTCTCAACCTGAGAAAGTAAAATGGATGGTCTTTACATTAGCCTTCCCAAGCTTTCACAGTGAACAGTGGACAACCCCAATTGTCACAAACCGAGTAGTTCTGAACCAGCCTTTCCAAGCTCAACCGAGTAGTTCTGAACCAGACTCTCTAAGCTGAACCGTGACCTACAGACAACTTCTACTGCCACGTTGTAAGTGGTCTTGAACTAGCCTCGCCAAGTTGAACCGTGATGAGTAGATAACTCTGCCATCATGTTGCAAGTAGTTTTACCTTAGCCTCTCCAAGCTATGTCTCACTCTGATCACTAACGGATCAAGGTTACAAAGGTTATGTGTTTGGGTTGCCACTCAAACTAACCTACACCCATATTTCCTTATAAATATTCAGTACAACATACCTGGGAAACATGAATGACTTCTTTCTCATATCTCTTCCTAAGAAGAGTATATAAATCACTACTAAACATGGAAAGAAGATTTTCTACACTTCAAAAAGATTTATTACATGTTGTAATGAACAACACAGGAAGTATGGAGAGATTTTTCCAAAGTTTTGACTCTTATGTCTTCAACTCTCTCATCGACATTCGAGTGTGGCATCTCCATTTATACAGGTCCTTTTTCATCATCGTTGCCTTTGATAAGATCTCCAAGTGACAAATGTAGATCATCAGTTGTGTAACGCCCCGATTTTTTTTTTTTTCTGTTTGAGCATAAATGACCAAAATGCCCTTGAGGTCATTTTTACCCGGAAATTCGAGGATGGCCAACTCGGTAGTCCTTGGAGGGTCAACTCAATGTTTGAAGAGAATTATATATGTTGTGATTGATAACAAAGATGAAAATCTCATTTTCCGAACTTTCGGCTCAAAATGACCAAAATACCCCTATAACGTTTTACGCAGGTATCAGTGCCATTTAAGCCGAGAGTTTGGAATGTTAATTACATGTGTTTGATGATAATTGTTTTGGTCCGGGTGGTCCCGGGTAGTGTTTGTGCAAAATTACCATTTTGCCTCTAAAATAGTGTATTACGGGCTTAATGACGTAATTAGGAAACCTAAGCAATATTAGGCTCTAATCGAAGATTAATTAATTTCGATAATTAATCTAGAGTCAAAATAATTTATTAAGGTTAATTAGAACCTAAGATTGCTTAGATAAACTTAAATCTCTTTCTTGAAATCAAGATTCCATGTCATGGAATTTTGAATAGTATTTTCTCTCCAATTCCTTAAATTAAGGAATTATTTTTGTGCATGATTATATCATAAAATGAGTTTTGATTTCACTAATGAAGCAAGACCACTCCTTAATCATGTCTCAATATCCGTAATTACTCATTACTTTACCTAAACACTTACTTACAAACTCCTAACCAAGAGCTTAAGCAAAGACACACCCAAATATATCTCTAAACCACAATTAAATGAAACATTCTCTCCCCCTTAGCTGTACATGGCCAAAACCCTCCTCCCTACATTCATTACATGTTGATTTGCATCACACCCAAAGAACCATGCTTGCACCATGCCTACACCATACCTTGAGCTATACCTTGAACCATGCTTTGAACCATACCTAGCCTTACCTTTGAATGACCATTTGGAAGAGATATTTTCCTCCCCTATGGCTACATGAGCTACGACTACCCCTCCCCCATTTTAGCTCTTCATGTTTCAATTTTCTATAAATACATATCTTGGGTAAACTTGGTTACATTTGCTCATTTTCTAAGCTTTGTCTTGAAAGTTCATTCTAGTTTTCTTTCTTTCTCTCAAAGAACTCAAGAGTTCTCTTTGCTTTCATCTTTCTCATAGAGCCACCCTCTTGCAACCTCAAACCACCACACAACCACCATAGATCATCATCCAAATACCTAAGCTTCCATTCTCAAACACAAAGCTCACACAAAAACACTTCCTTCCTTTTCTTTTCTTCTTGGCCGAACTTTCATCACCTCTTGGAGAAGAGCTTTTCTTCTTATTGCTTTGCAAGGAGCAAGCTCTTTTTCCTTTCCAACAAGAAACACCACTTAGTAGGGGTTTTGTTTTTTAAAAGCTCTAACTTTTACATTGATGTTTTGATATAGAAAAGTTCTAGTTTCTCATGGTTCAAGCTCTTCTCTTTTTATTTTTTTTGTTGGCTATGAAGCTTGGTTTTGAAAGGAAAATTTTAGCTTGATGATGAGGATTCAAGATAATGATCTTGCGGTTATCATTTGACAAACCTCTAAAGCTTGAAACTTGGTCTTGATCCTAACATATTTTGGTTTTTCCTTTCCTTTTCTTTTGCTATGGTTTCGGTTCTCCTTTCTTTTCCTTTGTATGGACTTCGGTTTTTTTTCTTCTTCTTCCTTTTTCATTGTTTTGATTTTGGTTCTCAAGAAATGCTGTTATTTATTTTGTCTTCTTGATCCATTTTCTTGAGCTTGATGATGATGTTCATACTATAAGGTTTCCTTGAAAACCTTGGTACAAAGAACTCTAAAGCTCACTTAGTCTTGCTAAGATAAGTGTTAGGTTGAGGTTTATATTCCTTTAAAAGTCTTGAATGAGTTCTAGTAAAGAATAAAATGAACTTGCATCCATGTTTAAGTTTATGCTTTGCATAGCATGTTTACTTTTCAATGTCATCACTAAAATCTCAAGAATAAAGAAATGAACTTGCATTCTCATGTTTAAATTTCAAGCTTTGCATTTCATGTTTATATTTCAAGTCATCACTTAAACTCTAAAGATAATAATGAACTTGCATCTCATATTTACTTTAAAACTCTCACTTTACTTTTATAATGGAGAATAAAATAAAGTGCATAGCATGTTTAAGTTTTTGTCATCACCTAAAGATCCTAAAGCTCAAAGACTTGCCTTTTTATCTCAAGTCAAGTTTGGAAAAAGGAAGCATTCTATGGATGCAATATTCGGCCTTGTGATAATGATAAGCTTAGCATAAGCTTCATTTAGTCATAAAGGCTAACAAACTATGTTTTAAGATTTTCTTAAGCATAGAAAAGTTCAAAGAATACTTTGAGTATGATTTTTATGATTTAAAACTCATTCAAGAGCAATTTAAAATAGCTACTGCCTTAGCATTATATTTTTATGATTTTAATGAAATAAATTGGTTTCTAAAAGAGTTTTGAGGTTCTAAAATGATTCCAAGGGAAACTAGTAACTTGTATGCATTAGAAATGTGATTTTATGTGATTTTTTGAGGCATATGTTTTGGCCACTACCTTGGATATTATGGTTACTGCATGATGCTGTTTTGATGTGTTAGAATGTGTAAAAATTATGTTTGAGTGAAGCAAAAATTATTTTGTGAGTGTTAGGCATAACTAGTAAGTGGAAATGATGAAAAATGTGAGTTCTAGATCCCTTAGAAAACTAAAATATGGTTACTGTTCTAGGATGAGAAAAATCTGAAATAATATGGTTTTAGAAGTGTTTAGAAGTGTAGGATTAATTCCTAAAGGTAGTAACAATTAGTTTCAGTACTTAGGAAAAGCCGAAACTTAGAAAAGGTCAAAGACATAACTTCTAGAACCCTGAAATTGAAGTTTAATATTTTTGTCCAAAGTGTATGATGCTGTTTGGTACTGTTCATAAGTATAAAAATTAGTGAGAATTATTAGTGATGATCCCTTAGGTGCATAAAAGACTTATATTGGGTATTGGGTTAATTAGATCATAAGTTTAAGACTTGTAAGGATCAAAAGCATAAAATACTGTAAGATAAGAGAAGCATTGACAGTTAGTTTTCCAAGTGAATGTTTGTTGATTTAGATTACCTGTAATGCATAGGATTTACATTAGCTGAGCCCGGTCCCTTACTCCGGCATTCTGGGTAGTAGCATGTTTATTGCTTTGCAAAATTGCTGATAATATGTGCATATGAATATATGAACTTGAGACATGAGTATTGTGTTAATTGTGGTATGCTGTGATGATAATGGATTGAGAAGCATGATTTGCATGGATTGATGAGCATGAAGTATTGAGTTAAATGCCATGATAATATCTATGAACATGTGTTTATGTTGCATTCTTGCATAGCATGCCGAGACGCATTTCTCCTTCTACGGTGAGGAGAAAGCAAAAACATGGGGGGTATGGACATTGAGCTTGCCGAAGCGGACAATATTACTATGCACTGGATGACAATAGATGCATTTCAAAGAGGACCCTATAGACATAGGTGATCCTTAAGCCCCCTAACCCGCACTCTGGGAGTCGGGATGTGTTTATACTTATCTTAGGATAAGCTAAAAACTAGTGACAACTAGTTAGGTATGAGCTCATAACCTAGAGATTCTCAAAGGAGAGAAATTATTAGGCTGGCCCCATGAGAGAAACTAAAGATGCAAGTAATGTCACATAAGCAAAGAAAATGCATTCATATGAAAGTTTTGATCCCTCATGATACCATATACATGAGCATGTTTCCTTATGTTTTTGTTTAAAGTAATAATTGCATAAGTTTCTGCCATACATTCATGCTATAATATGCTGCATTCATGACATCAAGATTCATCTTAAAATGAATGGACCTTGGATAACCATGTTTGAAAACCTAATAATGAATTTTATGCATGCTCACCTTTTTATAATAAACCCAAGGTGTAACACTCCGATTTTTCTGTTAGAGTTAAAATGACCAAAATGCACCTGAGGCCATTTTCTGCCAGAAACTCGAGGATAGCCATCTCGGTAGTTCCTGAGGGGCTAACTCAATGTTTGAAGGGGATTGATTGACCTTTGAGTGGTTCCGAGATTGAAAATCTCATTTTCTGAGGTTTTGGGTCAAAATGACCAAAATAACCCTGAAGCATTTTTATGTGGGTATAAGTGCCGGATGAGCCCAAAACTTCTCCAGATGGTTTTAAAAGGTGTTTTTATGTATTTCGTGACATTAGTTTAAGTCCCGGCGGTCCCGAGCAGTTTTTGTGCAAAATTATGATTTTGCCCCTAGCATAGTATTTTTGAGCTTAATCGCGTGATTAAGCAAACCTAAGCAATATTAGACTCTAATCAAAGATTAATTAATTAATTTTCATAATTAATCTAGAGTCAAAATAATTTATTAAAGTTAATTAGAATCTAAAATTGCTCAGATTAAACCTAAATCTCTTTTTAAATTCAAGATTCCTAGTCATGGAATCTTGAATAATGTTTTCTCCCTCCAATTCCTTAATTTAAGGAATTGTGTCTACAATTATTTATGCATAAAATGAGTTTTAATCCTATAATTGTGTATGAGCACTCCCTAATCATGTCATAAAATTTCTAATCACATTCTTAGTTACCTAAACACTTGCTTAGTAGTTCCTAACCTTGAACCTAATCGAAAACACACCTAAACACATCATTAGCACACAATTAAACAAAAGAAATCCTCCCCCATAGCCTTAAAGAAACTGGCGCCAATTCCTTCCCCATTTTCTATCACATGTTTGAATTCTTTCACTCAAAGCCCATGCTTAGTCCATGCCTTGAACCATACTTTGAGTCATATCCACCATGCTTTCAACCGTACTCCTCCATGCCTCAAAAATTCAATCTCTCACCTCATGGAACATAAGGCAAGGCCACAGTTTCTTTCCCCCTCCATGAGCTCTCATTTGTTTTGTTTTTCTATAAATACCTGGCTTGGATGAGCTTCGTTACACTTTAGATCATTTGTCAAGTTTAAGCATTCAAGCATTTCTTGCAAGTTCTTCATTTTCTCTCAAGTTCTCAAGAACTTTTCTTCACCTTCATCTTTTCATCTCCTCTTTGAATCACAACCTCAACCCACCACATCACCACCTTGAATCATCTTCCAAACACTTAGACTTTCATCCTCAAACACAAGCCCACCCAAAACACATTTCCTTTCCTTTTTCCTCTTAGTGACCGAATCATCACCTTCACTCTAGAAGGAGTTGTTCTTCTCATTTTCATCCCAAGACTCAAGTTTTCTTCCTTTCCTCAAGATTTCATTGGTAGGGAGTTGTTTTACATTATTTCTTTTACTCAAAACGTGTTTTGTTCTTGAAAGAAAATGCTATTTCTCTTGGTTTCTTTTCGGTTTCTTCTCATCTTTTCCTTCTCTTTGTTTTCGGCCTCAAGGCCTTGATATATTCTCCATGATATATTCTCCAAGAGACCTCTAAAGCTTGAGGTTTCTTTCTTTAAAGTTCTATCTATACTACATAGCTCACTAATGATTTCAACTTAAAGAAAAGTAATCAAGGATTTCAATAAGCTCAAAGCCTACCCTTGTCAACCTTAAAGTTGGCCGGCATGTTCTATAGTTCACTCTAGATAGGGGTTTTGGGTACATAATAAAGAACATGGTGTATATTCCTTCTCTTTGTGATTTCGGTTTCTTGTTTCCTTTCCTTTATGCTTTCGGCCTTGTTCCTATTTCCTTTATGGTTTTGTTTTCTTTTAAGTTCATTTCCTTGAAGCTTGATGATGATGTTCAAGAGCCATATAGTTTCCTTGAAACCTTGGTTCAAGAACTCTAAAGCTTACTTTGTTTGTTGGAGATAAATGTGGGGTTAAGACTATGTTTCTCTAAAAGTCTTGCATGAGCTCTAAGTTGAGATAAAAGGAACTTGCATCCATATTTATCTTTATGTCATCACTAAACTCTCAAATAAAAGAATGAACTTGCAACTTCATGTTTATGTTTATGTTCTCACTAAATCCCTAAGATAATAATGGACTTGCATAGTATATTTACTTTATGCTCTCACCTCCTAATAAATAGTAAAATGAAGCGCATTGCATATTTATGTTTATGTCATCACTTAAGAAATTTAGAGCTCAAAGACTTGCTCATTATTATCTCAAACAAAGTTTGGAAATATATGTGTTTACTCACTTGATTTTGGCCTTGTGATGACAATGAATCTTAGAGTAAGATTCATCTAGTCACAAGTGCTAAAACCCTTGTTTCATAATTTTCCTAAGTTTAGATGATCTCAAAAAGTGTTTTGAGCAAGGTTTTATGATTTAAATCTCTCTTGAGTTTATTTTGAAATAGCCACTGCCCTTATGTGTTGTATGATGATTCTAATCAAATAAATTGTTTTCAAAGGAGTTTTTGAAGTCCAAAAAAAAAAAAGGTTCCAAGAGAAACTAGCAATTTATGTGTTTTAGAAATAAAGTTCTATGCATTATATGATGACTTTGAATTCGGTTCTGCCTTGTTTGGTTGCCCACTATATGGTGATGTTTTAATTATGTTAGAATATGTATCTTCATGTATATTTGATGTTGGAATTGATTTGAGAAAGCTAAGACAAGTTAGAAACTAAAAAAGAATTAAAAAGCAAGTTCTAGATCCCTTAGAAATAAGAATTTTCTACATTATGTCCAGCAAGGATAATATTAGTAAAAAAAAAACTGGTTTATAATTAGTTTAAATGTGTAGGAAGTACTCATAATTGGTTTAGGAATTGATCTTGGTACTATAGGAGAAAACCAAACTTAGAAAGGGTAAAAAACGTGACTCCTAGGTACCTGTAATTAGAAAAATATAGAATCTACATTATTGAGGTTTAGAATTAGTTATGAACATAGAATTGAGTGAGGATTACTTAGTTATGAACATATAGGTACCCGAGAGGTTAAGTTGTGATGATGGAGAACTTAAATTTCAAGTTTAAAGGCCCTAAGGGTCAAGGCATAAAACATTAAGAGACCTTGATGCTTTGAGTTTATTATTTCAAGTATGTGGTAAGGATGCATGTGCTTTGAGTAAGTATAATTATGTGAATTCAAGTTTACTACGATGATAGAGATTGAATGTGATAGCACATGTATCATGAGTTATTGTGGCATAAAGTAGATTTGAAAGAAATTCGGTACATAGCTATTATGCTGCCGAATTTCCGTCAAATCAATACTTGAGAATGTTTTTGAAAAGTATATAGGATAAAGTCCTGGGTGACACCGGTTTGGCCAAGCACCCCCAGTAACTAAATCCTTATGTGATGTAGCACTAAGACGTACTTCTCCCACTCCAGTGGGGAGAAGGCAAAACCATGAGGGTATGAGTGGATGTAACCTACCAAAGTGGACAATTCGCTGTGCACTAGATGCCAGTAGAGTGTTTCAAAGAAGGAAATAATCCTAAGAGAGGTGATCCTTAAGCCCCCTAGCCCATACTCTAGTAATCGGGATTATATTTTTATGATTTCGCTTATCAAGAGGATAAGTAAAAATTAGTGATGACTACTTGAGGTATGAGCTCATAACCTAGATGTTTTAGGGTGGCCCATGATGCTTAAGCATGAGTTCTTGAGTCACGAGTTAAGAAAAGAGAAAAGTTTTACTCGAAGAGTTTATATGCCACTATATGCCACTTACAAGTTGTTCCTGATGTTATGATTGATTGCTTGTTGCATAATGTATATTCATGCATCCATGAGTTGCTATGTTACATTCATGCATTAAGATTCATGCTAAAAGGAACGAACCTTGGATAATTACACTTATAAATTTAATAATGAACTTTATATGCATGCTCACTTCTTTATAATAAACCCAAGGTTCCTGAGGATGTGAACGATGAAACCCTAGATAGGAGTTACCCTACTGAGATTCTTTAGCAAAGATTCTCACTCCTTTTTCTTCCTCTCTTTATCTCCTGTCACATCTTTAGAGCATGGCGACGTTTGTGGTTTTTGTCGACACCCCGACGTGGGAGGTGCACTTTGATGTGGACCACAGATCCTACCATTTTGAGGGATGATGTACTGTTTTCATTTTCATGTACGTAGGACGTCCCTTCGCTTAACCTATATAGAGCTACTGGATCTCCCCGACATCTCCCTTTGGCGATGACCTGACCTTCGAGCGCACCCGCCCCCATGACAAGCAGATCTGATGCGCTCCCCCATCCGCCTCAGCTGTACATGACTATCTGGAGTATGTACCTCGATCCAGGAGGTCAGAGACGAACCCATCTAAGGACTCACCGATGCACATCTACTCGGAGAGTTTTGCCCCCACTCCCCCGTTCAAGTGAGAGGGGAGTGAGGAGATGGTGATGCAGTCGAGGTTAGTGAGGAGGACCGAGATGTGCCCTCATCACGGAGCCCACATCCAGCCACCCCACATTTGTTCCCCCATCCACTTGTTCACCTCCGAGGAGCTCGTGCAGTTCCCTGGTTACCTACCTCCGTCACCCATGGATTACCGTCGCCAGCTGTAGAGCGTCTCGAGGAGAGCTAGTGCACACACACACATATAGATAGGATAAACCTTCTTTTGTTATGAGGTTATCCCCTTTAGGTGTACTAGGGTAGGAGTGTTTTATTTATGCTTTCCGTGTATTCCCATTTCCGTTGTATTTCCTTTCATGATGTATTTGCACTACCTTGTATCAAATTAAGTCCCACCTTCGGGGTGGGCATATTATTAATATTAATTAAGTTACTATCTTGGTGTGTTATTGTCTACTGTGGTGAAATTATTTGATGTTCATGCTTGTGCTTTCCTTTATATTTGAGTGATGCTTTATTTTCAACGCTTGTCTAAGTTTCACGCGGCTCTCACTTTTGTTTTATATTTCAAAAAAAAATTTACCCATATTATCCGCTAAATATTTTAATTAAAGGAATGAGACTAAGAAGTAATAATCTAATGGTTAACCTAAATATGTTTTAGGAATATTGGGTTAAAAATCAGGATGTTACACAAGGTTCCTGGAGACGTAGACAATGACACTAGGGTAGGAGAATTTCCCTACTGAGATTCTTTATCAAGATTCTCACTCCCTCTGTCTTTCTTTCTTTCTGTTACGTCTACAGAGGATGATGGCTTTGTTTGTGATCTTTGTTGATACTCCAGTTTGGGAGGTGCACTACGACTCAGACCACCATTCAAACAACTTTGAGGGTCGATGTGTTGTGCGTATTTTTGCATACATGGGACTCTCTTTTGCCTACCCGATTTCTAGCTTCAGGTTCATTCCCACTTCTCCCTATGGCGACGATCTAATCTTTGAGCGCACCTGACCCTGCGATGAGCAGGCTCGTCATGCTCGCTCGACTGCCTTGGTAGTTCGCGACTACCCTGAGTATGTTCCCCGCTCAAGGCGATCAGAGACCGACCCATCTGAGGACTCCCCCACTCATATCTACTCGGAGGGTTTTGCTCCCATGGCACCCATAGACGTAGGCAGAGGCATCGAGGATATGGTGACCCAGCCTCGGCTAACTCGATTCCACGCAACGGAGGCCATGTTCGTCCCCTGTTTCGCCTGCATACACCCGAGGAGCTTGCCCAGTTCATTGGGTACATACCCTCTTCACCGGAGGATCAGCATCGCCAGTAGACCTCGATGGAGGACCCGTTTGGAGTGCCCGAGCTATCACGAAGATCCCTTTTTCTTGTCATATCTTTTGCTAAAGGTATCTTTAGTTGCGCACTTGTAGGACTAGTGAGAGGGAGCTTCAGCTGGCATCTAGTTTCTATGCTTCATGTATTTTCTATTTTCCTTGTATTTATTGCTTTCATGCATTTCCTTCTGTCATTTCTATGTACTGAAAGTTCAGCCCACTATGTATGGGTGTGACTTCTTTTATTATACTCCTGTTGTATTATGAACCATTCTATTTAATATAATGGTGTTTTATGGTCATGAAAGTTGTGCTTTAGATATGTGTATATATGATCTGCCTTTCCTGTTTACTTTGGTTGTACTTAATGTTTAGTTCATGTTAGTATGCACGGTTCACATTTTGTCTTATGTTTCAAAAATAATTTTACCCTATTTTCCGCTAAGTATTTTAAAAAAAGAACTTAAAGAATAAAACAAAAGAGTAATAACTAATAATTAACTATAATACGTCATAGGCGTGTTGGGTTAAATATTAGGGTGTTACAAGTTGTGTCTTGGAACATTAGTCTAGGAGGTAGGCTGACAGATTTGTTACATCGATTGCAGAAGCCATTGTATTGTAGAGGTTTCTGATATCCTCTTTCTTTTTACTTTCTAATCATGGTTTCTGAACTCCTCCTTCTAGAAGCTAGGATCATGAATCAATCAGGCAGAAGAGATGACCTACCAGTTATAAAACTAGATTTGATTCGAGATTTGAAATTTGAATTTTGAATTTTCCTTCCATTTCCTTTAGCGTTATGTGATCCATAATTAAATGAGCTTTCTGACAGCGTAATCATTCTCTTGATCATTCTTCGATCTTCCAATCTTCAATCATAGCTCATTGATGCGGATTAATTTGTGATTATGATAATTATTGAGTGAGTAACACGTTACTATCAAAGTTGGCAAGATTTCCTTTCCTTGCTCTTTGGTGTACTTTTTGAAGTCTCGTGTTACTTTCTGAAGATCGTTCCCTTGCACTTCTTGCTCTTGTATTGATCAACTCTATTCCTTTACATGATATAATATTCACTTCATTTAAGCTCATTCTCTTCCATGAGATAAAACATATTTGTCCATGCAAAGTGAAATTATTCTCGCTTAAGTCCATGTAATGCACTTTGGAATTCTACATGTTAAGGTTAGTCAAGAAACTCAAGGTAGCCATTAGTCATTCTTCAAAGTATTTTCTTTAAATTGGCTTTGTTGTCATTCAAAATGATAAAGCGCATACTTTCTGAAGGGTTCTGGAGTTTACAATCTCCCACCTTTTGATGATGACAAACCAATTTGAAGAAAATCTTTTGAAGAGATGTTGAAAGAAATAATACAGAATATAATATTATACATTTCATGTTCTTTGAAAACATCATGATTCTTAAATCTTAGTAAAACCTTTTCTTAAGGCATGATTACATATGTTCAAGAAAATTTTGAAGCCTTAAGTTGACTCAAATCAGAGCTATTTAGTTCAGAATGAAATTTTCTGATATAAATCAGAATGCTTCTTTAATTTGTATCATCAATATACTAAAGCAGATGTCGTCATTTTAGTTCAATTCTACTAGTCAGCTCAATTTTAGTCATAAAATGACTTTCTAACATTTAAGTGTGCTTGAATAAATAAACAAGTAATACTTGTGATATTTTTTCTTGATAGAAAATCTTATTCAATACTTTCTTTTCCTATGCTTCCTTTTTATCAAAGAAATTTGATGCTCAATGATGTATGTAAATATGAATGATAAAACCTTTTGAGCATGTTATGGGAAAAATTTAAGAGATACAATTGAAGTTTTTGACACTTATAGAAACCTTGATATAAGTGATATCAGTGAATTACAAGTCGAGGTTTGTGAAGCTCGAACAGGGATTTAGCCTAGCTTCATCAAAGCATTTAGTGCTAGTGAGCTTACTTTTGTGAGCTAGGAAACTTTATGAGTATCAGATGATGAAACAATTTTTGAAAATAATTTTTACTTACCAATACATATTGAATTAGAATATAACATATTGTTAGTCAATTAAGTTCAGCATACTCAAGATGATTCTCAGATCTACTTACTAATCATAGTTGAAGAATAGGCATTTAAATGCAGGTTTCTGAAAGTCCTTAGAAAATATTTACAACTATATTTGATCAGATTAAACAGAGCATCTCATACATGCGTCAATAAAAATGTGTTCTATAATGACAGGCATTTCAAGCAAGCTCATACATATCTAAGCACATCAATAGAGTTCGAGTATCCAGATACTAGTGGAAAGAATTTGCTCTTTTTAAGGATACTTGCTAAAGCTAATTAGGGATAAGTGTGTGCTTATTTCTCTAGCATGTTAATGATTAATCAGTTCAGAGCAAGTGCTTAGGAAATCTGAGCATACATAAGCAAGTCATGGTATAAGATTAGCTAAGCATGATGGATTAGGCATTGATATGTATCAGAGCTTAAGAGATAACCATCTATGTATTAGATCATGAAAATTTTAAAGTACCAACATAAACTAAGCATAATCATAATAGTCATGGCAATTTTTATAATTCATAGGCGAAATTATTAAATTGTAAAGAGAAAATATTAAAACAGTAGCAAGTTTCAGAAAGAGAAGTTTGCTTGAAAACATTAAAAAAAATACTTGAAAACATTTTTGGGCTCCCCCTTAGCATGATCTCCCCCTGAATTTTAAGGTGCAAGATTTTCTACATATTCTTTCTCCCCCTTTGGCATCATCAAATGAGGGTGTGCAATACGAGGGCAGGATCATGGTCTCTAACCTCGATGTCTCAGTTCCTGTAAAATTTGTTGGTTTGTCTGAAGGATTTGAAGTAATAAGGTTTCATGGTCACTTGATATTTTTTTCCAAATCATCCAACCTATCAGTAATCAGCTGTTGATTTTCTAACAACATTCGTATTCGAGGGCTGATTTGAGGAGGGCCAGGATGAGGACGACTAGATGAAGGTTGGTTAGTTTCTTGAGCTGGATTAGGAACAGCTGGTGGAGCAGACATGGAAGATTCCTTGACATGAGCAAGAGGAGAATGAAGTCAGTATTAGGAGCTATGCTTCCCGTATCACCATCTAATGACTTCCTTTTTCTTTTTTTTTTGTAGAAAATGAAGGTTCTTCTTTGTTTTCCCTAATTTTGCTTCGTTGATCAGTTCCTGATTCTACAGGTTTGGAAAATGGATTAGGTATGTCTTCACCATTGATGTCAGTTTGGGGTTTTGCAGAATCTTCAGAGCTGATATCTAGATTGATTATCATTTTCTTTTCCTCAGAGCATTTAGCTTTGTTGATGGCTTCTTTCATCTTTTTGAAATGTTTTGCAGAAGCACCAATAGGTTTTCTCTTAGCTCTAAAGGAAGAGATGGTATAGTTTACTCTAACCATATATTCAAACCATTCATTTGCCAAGGGATAGGTTAGGTGTTTGAGCACTTTGGTTAAAAGAATTCAAAACGGAATAGAAGCAGACTTTATATCTTTCTTTTTAGAGACAATGGCATCGATCATGTAATCAAAGATAAGTCGGGGCAGGTTAGCTTTTCTCATTGTTAGCAAACAGAAAAGCAGCATGTAGTCCATCTCTATAAGTGAGTCCATGCTTTCTGTTCTAGGGAGAAGAGAGAACTGAATAAGGACGCAAACCTGTTTAGCTTTGGAGTTAAGCTTAGTGCCTGTTATCTCACTAAGGTGGTGCTCCTGAAAGTTTGTAGGGCAATTTGAAATTTCTTCTGCTGACACTCTAAGAGTAGTGAACCCATTTTTACCAGAGAAACATTAAATTCCCTCATTAGGGGTATGAATGATATGGGAGAGGCCATTTGTGTTGAGTTCCAAATCTACACCTCTATCAGTGATGTTGAGATAACCTTCCCAACCTTGGAAGGTGACGATTTCCAGCAGTAATATGAAAATATTCATCATTTCTTTCGAGAGCCTTCTTCCAGGTGCTATAGGGCGAGAGGTGAAGCTGTCAGCATATTATTGTTGATGATAGGATTCATCATAAATTTGGAGTATTCCCAAATTGGAAACATTATCATCAAATTTCTTTCCATCAACCATGTTTGGAATTGCGTTGAGAGGATTATTGAAGCAAAAATGAGTAGTAAAGGGAAAGGATATGAATATAGTGATATGAGACTTAATTTTGAGTTTAAAGAGGATGAGGGTTTGGAGGAGAGAGAATACGAGACAATCTTAGGAAGCGTGTAGAGGAAGATAGAGGTAAGAAGAATAACGTGTGAGGAGTGGTCAGTTATTAAGTGAGAGGATGTGGTTCTCTAAAGTTGAGGAGACGTGTGAGAGAGAAAAAATGAAGAATTCGAGGGAATTTTCCCACTTTTGTGATGCCAGCACCCAATTTTTGATTAAGTTAAAAAAAAAATAATCAATTTAATTATTGTGAACACCCTATTTTGTCCAGCACATATTAAAAAAAACTCAAGTTTCTTTCAATTTTCAGTTCATTTGTTTTACTTTTTCAATTATTTAAAAAAAAATTTCATTTTAGCCCATTTCATTTGTTGTAAAAAAAAGAATTAGGCCCATTTTATTTTATTGTTTTTGAATAAAAAAGCGGTTTCAGCCCGTTTCTTTTTAAGCTATTTTAATTTTGAAAAAAAAAGAAAAGAAAGAAAAATCAAAGAAGCGAGGAGCATTGCCTGAAGGAAAGGACAAAGAATAGAGCGGTGCTGAAGTCAAGTAAAAGTGTGAGAATCACCGAACAAAGACCAAAAAATTCAAAAATCACGGCAAATACCAAAGATTTTCTTCAATCAAATCACAAGTTTCATCTACTGTGTCTGAAAAGTCAATCTCCAATGTATAAATTCACAGACGGAGAAGAGGAAATTGGGGAGGGGGGGTCGGTAGGAAGTTCACCCTTCACCATCACTTCATCATTCTTTCCTCCAAACCATCACACAATCCCCACCATTTTCACTCTTCATCATCACTTACACTTAGCCAACAACCCATTCTGACTATCACCTCCATCTTCCTCTCCAGTCACCATTGCCACTTCCTCCCTTTACCCATTACAACCCATTGATCCTCCATAGAAGAACCTATCATTTGATTCACCTTCATCATCCCCTTCTACAGGACAAACTTCATGGCCACTTTCACTTAAGCATCAAAACCATCACCTCCATTAACAAAGAAAAAAAAAAACAAAACTTCATGGCCCTCCTACTTTCTCATGCTAGCCGCGAATCGTACCCCCATGAAAGCCGCGATTTCCATCATGCCCCTCACTGTCTGCTGCAAAAATCTCCACTCTCACAAGCACACACTTCACATGCAAATCTCTCTCTCTTATCCCCTCTTTCTCCGGAGCTTCCAGAACCTATTCCCTTTTTCATGCAAAATGCTTTTCCTTTCCATTACTTTAATTTTGCATTGTCTGAGTGTGGTACCCATGTGCACAACAATTGTTACATAAAAAGAAAAATAGCATAATGAAAACTTGTTGGGCTTTCCTTCCAAGCCAAAATGAGGTTCCCAATTTTCATTTAGCTGTGATGTATTCCCCATGTGTCTTCCAATCCGTGTCATAGTATTTAAGTTTGTCCAAATGCATTTGAATTTTTTTTATATTCTTTTGGGTTAGATTCCACTTTGTTATGCTAAGAGTGCAGGTGTCATTTTTATATCTTAGTAGAAACTTTGTTTAGGTTGTTTCATTAAAAACAAAAAAAAAAAAAAAATTGTCCTTTTTTCCATTTTTCTAGTTTTAACATCTTACTGCATTCCCTTTGGAGACAATAGTGATGTTAAAGTATTTGTTGTGGGTCCATATTTATTATGTTTGTTTGTTTTTGTTCTTAATATATATATCTATATATAATATAAATTTGTAACGACAAGTTGTTTGGGATTTTCTTTTTTATTTTATTTTTTAGAGTAAATTTTTCTTGGTTTTTTTTTAAACATATTTTTGTCTTCTATAAATGTTTTAATTAAGTCTTTCTTATATATATATATAAAGGAGCTTGCAATATGTTATTAGCAATTTGTTTTAATCATTTGAGAGAAATTAAATAAAATAGATTAGAGAGTGATTAAATTACTTTGTATTTAGTAAATTTTGTGCTAAAATTAAAAAAATAATAAAAAAGGTGAAAAGTTTACAAAATGGTAATTAGGACCTTTGTATTTTCTAGTTTGATTATTTTACTTGTCCTAGCATTTTGCACATATTAATTGCACATTTGTTATTTAGTTTGTCAATTCATGTTGAAACTAGTTTAAAATAATAAAAATGTTTCTTTTCTTGTAAATAAATATGTTTTTTTAAAAAATAATTTCGCATGTAATGAACAATGATAGTGATTGAATAGTAAGTGTTATCTTCACTATTGTTGAGTCATGAGGATTTATTGAGTAGTCAGGTGCTAACTTGAATCCTCTGCAACAGCGGATTTCTTTTTTTAAAACTATCAGTCAAAATCTATTTTCAAAATTAAAATCAATCAACACACTTTTATTTTTTCTTTTAACTAAAATCTGTCAACACACAACTATTTTCTAGAGAACTACGTGCCTTTGAATTCCTCATTGTACCAGAGGATACGTAGGAGCAGGAATTCCCTATCAAGTCAAACTATAAATTTTCATAATTTTGCCCTTGATTTTTGCTATTTTATTTCCTTTATTTGTAAATATTTTAATTATTTTTTGTTATTTCATTTCCTTTATTTGTAAATATTTTAATTTAATTTTTTTATTTATTTGTGAATATCATATTTGGTTATCTTTTGGATAAATTTTATATGCTTTAAGTTATTCTAATTTGCACAATTAATTTTTGGGTAATCATTTTAGGACAGATGTATCAGGGGTGCTATGGGGTTTAGTCTCCATCCTTCCCTATATAGAAATAGACTCCCAAATCTAATTTTGTTTTACCAGACCAATTTAAAATTTTGACAAAAAGGATTTTCCAACGTTTTTCCTCAATAAACCTTGGTGGGGACTCCATGAACAATATTTTTCAATATTTTTCGTCACCTCGTCGTGATCTGGTTGCGACAGATGGCAACTCCATTGGGGATTTCAGAGAGTCGAGCCCGTTAAAAGGTTAGTTGTGCAAATTTTATAATTCAGAGCATATTTTATTTACCCATTGTTTGACTAACATTTGATTTACTGCATTTTATTATTGTATATATGAACCTTAGGGTAGGTGACAACTGTCTTATTTCTGTGTTAATTTTTCCTTAAGTACGTGTAATTAATTTGTAAAATTACTAAGCATTTAGGACACATTGTACTTTACACACTTTTTGGCTCTATACCCGAGCCTGTGCAAGCCTAAGAATTAAGCGATGTCTCGGCATTGTTATTGAGGGGTCTTGTTCTCACTTGACAGATGTTGATTCATCACTCAATTTTTTACTAGTTTTGTAGATTGATCGTATTGAGGGGGTTCATCCCTACTTGTGGTTTATTTATAAGCTAGGTCCTTATTATTAAATAAGGGCAATCTAGGGACTTTTGGCCTTTAGATCTATAGCTCCGACCTTGATAACCTTGCACTGATAGAACTAAGGTCTAGAAGAAATTCATGTTCCAATCCTATGGTAGGCTTTTGTTGAAAAATTTGGGGGCATGTGTCATTTTTTATTGTTTAATGATCTTTGATTATAGAGTTAGCCTTTTGTGAATAATCATTTTCCTTTAACTCTCATTTTCTTTATTTATGCTTTTATATTCAAAATTACAGATAAAAATTTGTTTCATAATTTCACATTTTAGTACATTGTTTTCCTTGTCTAAAAAATTACTAAAAATAATAATAAAATTTCCTTTTAGTCTTACATTCCGTAAATGCATGTTTTAAAATTTAAGCCTTGCATTCTAGTTCTAAACAAGAAAAAAAGAAAAAAAAATATTCACATAGGTTTTTTGAAAGAACAAAAAAGTTAGTCCAGCATTTTGGTCATTTAAACAAAAAAAAAAGAAAGATTCAACAAAATTATCTAAAAGAAAAAAATTCCTTCTTTCAAACAAAAATTTTGGTTTTCATAAATTTGTTTCATTGCATTCTTGTCTAAAAAAAAGTTAAAAAAAGAAAAAAAAAACATTGCTATAAGTTCTTTCTTTTAAGAAAAAAAATCAAAAGTAACTTTGCATCCATGTTTCTAAAAAAAAAAACAGAGAGAGAATAAAAATAATTTGTCCTTTGCATTAAGATGGTTGCATTTGAAAACATTGAAGAACACAGAGATTAAGTTAGCATTTTAAAGACTTCAACTTCTTTTTGTTCCCAGATCTTTCACCATTGTGTCATAGCTTAATTGTATTTGTTCCCCTCATTCTAATACATTCTCACCAAATCATTATCCAATTCTTCTTACCTAAATCAATAAGCCAAGCAAGCAAATTTGAATTCAAAACTTATTCAAAAGGGTAAAAAAAAAAAGTGATTCAAAAGCATTTTCTAAATCCTTTCCCCAAGTGACAACCTTAATAAATTTGTAACACATGGGGGCTTCCATCACGTGATGAGCATTGGTTAACTTTTAAGATCGTTATATAAAGCTTATGGGATGAAGGAAAGTTGACTTTTGTATTGAGCCCATGGATTAAAGAATAAGATTGAGATAGAGGAGTTGAATTTGCATATTGACAAGTGTTCAGTAATTGGTGCTTTTGCTTCTAATGGATGAATTTTGCTTCTATGATGTAATTCTTTTCTAAAAGGTGTATCATTTTTAAGAAAAACAAAAACAAAACAAAAAAAAGAGAAAAGGAAAATTTTTTTAATATTAAATTTATGAAAATAAGCAATCATAATTTGAAATGAAGTTTAGCCATGTTTCTCTATCATTTTTTTTAAAAAAAAAATTTGGTATCCTTTGCTACCCTATTTGAGCCTAATTCTTTTCTTTTGGTATCCTTGACAAGGATCACCCAACACTGGGGGCTAATATGCAATGAAGGTTGTCTATGAATTTCTTCTTTGTTCAATTTGTGATATAAAAAAATGAAAAAAAAGAAAAAAAATAGAGAGAAAAAGAAGGCTAGAAAAGATTTTAGTTGAAAATGAATTAGCTATCTTAGTCTATTCATGATTCTTAATTGTTGTTGATAGAATACGTCATCATGTTAAAATGGATCCTTTGTCGCAATTAACCCTTAAACACTTGTATGAACCATCAATACCCTCTTGTTCTTAAACATTTAACCTTGGCCACATTATGAGCCTAATAAAGTCCATCCTGATCAATGATTGATTGCTTTTATTTTCATAAACTTAATTTTGAAACAAAAAGATATTAGAAAAAGAGAAATAAAAGAAAAAGAAAAATGTTGATACACCTTCATAATGGAAGTAACAGTTTAAGCGAGTTCATGAGAGTTTCAAGCAAAAGGAAAGATTTGAAGAACCTCCAGAGTCTCAAAAGTTCAAACTTGGGGCCTATTTTAAGGTTATTCATTGGAAGGATTTGAAAAGTGTTTGAATCACTATTTGCTCAAAACAATGCTTGTTAGCTTGGAAAACTCATTCCATATGGCCTATCCTTCCTAACCACCTTCCTAGAATACCGTGATATTCCCTTCGCTCATAACTTCATACCCGTTGTCCTTGTGCAAATAAAAAACAAGTTGTGGCATAATGGTGAATGCTTCTGGATATTGCCATTTGGAATGTAACTTTATCTTAATTCTTCAATGACTTTGTTTAAGTGACAACTATCTCTTTGAAAAAAAAAAAAGAATCAAACTTGAGCTTTCAACATTGCATTGCATATTTTCATTCGCAACTAATTTATATTGGTTCATGTATCATTTCTAGGTATTGAGAAGCCTAGTTTTCCCTACTTTTATTTTCTCAGGTATTGTGAGGCCTGATTCATCTTTGTAGGTATTGTGAAGCCTACTTTTCTTCCTAGGTATTGTGACGCCTGGTTTATCTTTATAGGTATTGAGACACCTACTTTTCTTTTCTTAGGTATTGTGAGGTCTGATTTATCTTTGTAGGTATTGTGAAGCCTACTTGTTTGTTTCTCAGGTATTGTGATGCCTGGTTTATCTTTGTAGGTATTATGACGCCTACTTTTCTTTTCTCAGGTATTGTGAGGCCTGATTTATCATTATAGGTATTGAGAAACCTACTTTTCTTCCCAGGTATTGTGACACCTGGTTTATCGTTGTAGGTATTATGAAGCCTACTTTTCTTTTTTCAAGTATTGTGAGGCCTGATTTATCTTTGTAGGTATTGTGAAACCTACTTTCCCTTTCTCAAGTATTATGATGCCTGATTTTTCTTTATAGGTATTGTGAAGCCTACTTTTTATCACAGGCATTGTGACGTTTGGTTTATTTTTGTAGGTATTGTGAAGCCTACTCTTCTTCCCAAGTATTGTGACGCCTGGTTTATCTTTGTAGGTATTGTGAAGCCTACTTTTCTTTTCTCAGCTATTCTGAGGCTTGATTTTTTTTTTATGTATTGTGAAGCATACTTTTTCTTCCCAGGTATTGCGATGCCTGGTTTATTTTTGTAGGTATTGAGATGCCTACTTTTTCTTTTCTTAAGTATTGTGATGCCTAATTTATTTTTGTAGGTATTGAGATGCCTACTTATCTTTTCTCAGGTATTGTGAAGCTTGGTTTCTCTTTGTTGGTATTGTGAGACCTACCTCATTTTTCCTTTTATGGTTTTGTAACATTTCGTAACATGTATTAAGTCTTCTTTGTTTTCATCTTTGCTTCAAATAAAACTTGACTTGGACAAAAATTGGTTGCTTCTTTACTTTGATTGTCCTTTTAGTTAAAAAGCCAATCAAATGGGGGCTACTGCCAGCACCCAATTTTTGATTAAGTTAAAAAAATAATAATCAATTTAATTGTTGTGAACACCCTATTTTGTCCGGCTCATATTAAAAAAAACTCAAGTTTCTTTCAATTTTTAATTCATTTCATTTTACTTTTTCAGTTATTTAAAAAAATTTCATTTTAGCCTATTTCATTTGTTGTAAAAAAAAAAATTAAGCTCATTTTGTTTTATTGTTTTTGAATAAAATGGGGTTTCAGCCTGTTTCTTTTTAAGTTATTTTAATTTTGAAAAAAAAAAGAAAGAAAAAAAAAAGAAGCGAGGAGCATTGCCTGAAGGAAAGGACAAAGAACAAAGCAGTGCTGAAGTCAAGCAGAAGTGTGAGGATCACAGAACAAAGACCACAAAATTCAGAAATCACAGCAGATACCAAAGATTTTCTTCAATCAGATCACAAGTTTCATCTACCATGTCTAAAAAGTCAATGTCCAACTGTGTATAAATTCACAAATAGAGAAGAGGAAATGGAGATGGGGGGTCGGTAGGAAGTTCACCTTTCACTATCACTTCATCATTCTTTCCTCTGAACCATCACACAATCCCCACCATTTTCACTCTTCATCATCACCTACACTTAGCTAACAACCTATTCTAACTGTCACCCCCATCATCCTCTCCAGTCACCACGGCCTCTTCCTCCCTTTACCCATTACAACCTATTGATCCTCCATAGAGGAACCTATCATTTGATTCACCTTCATCATCCCCTTCTACAAGACAACCTTCATGGCCACTTTCATATAAGCATCAGAACCATCACCTCCATCAACAAAGAAAAAAAAAACAAAACTTCATAGCCCTCCTACTTTCTCATGCTGGCCGCGAACCATACCGCCATGAAAGTCATGATTTCCATCATGCCCTCACTGTTCACTGCAAAAATCTTCACTCTCACAAGCACACACTTCACATGCAAATCTCTCTCTCTTATCCCCTCTTTCTTTGTAGCTTCTAGAACCCATTCCCCTTTTCATGCTAAATGCTCTTCCTTTCCATTATTTTAATTTTGCTTTGTCTGAGTGTGGTCCCCATGTGGACAACAATTGTTGCATAAAAAGAAAAATAGCACAATGAAAACTTGTTGGGCTTTTGTTCCAAGCAAAAATGAGGTTCCTAATTTTTCATTTAGCTGTGATGTATTCCCCATGTGTCTTCCAATCCGTGTCATAGTATTTAAGTTTGTCCAAATGCATTTGAACTTTTTTTATTATATTCTTTTAGGCTGGATTACACTTTGTTATGCTAAGAGTGCATGTGTAATTTTTACATATTATTAGAAACTCTCTTTGGGTTGTTTCATTAAAAAAAAATTGTCCTCTTTTCCATGTTTCTTGTTTTTAACGTCTGAGTGCATTCCCTTTGGAGACAATAGTGATGTTAAAGTATTTGTTATGGGTTCATATTTATTATGTTTGTTTGTTTTTGTTATGTATATATATATATATATATATAAATTTGTAACGACAAGTTGTTTGGGATTTTCTTTTCTTTTCTTTTTTAATTTTTTTCTTTTTTTTTAATATTTAGAGTAAACTTGTCTTAGTTTTTTTTTAAACATGTTTTTGTCTTCTATAAATGTTTTAATTAAGTCTTTCTTATATATATATATATATATATAAAGGAGCTTGCAATACGTTATTAGCAATTTGCTTTAATTATTTGAGAGAAATTAAATAAAATAGATTAGAGAGTGATTAAATTATTTTGTATTTAGTAAATTTTGTGCTAAAATTAAAAAAAAATAAAAAGGTGAAAAGTTTAAAAAATGGTAATTAGGACCTTTGTATTTTCAAGTTTGATTATTTTACTTGTCCCAGCAATTTGCATATATTAATTGCACATTTGTTATTTAGTTTGTCAATTTATGTTGAAACTAGTTTTAACCAATAAAAATGTTTCTTTTCTTGTAAATAAATATGTTTTAAAAAAATTTTAAAAATAATAATTTCTCATGTAATGAACAATGATATTGATTGAATAGTAAGTGTCATCTTCACTATTGTTGAGCCATGAGGATTTACTAAGTATCCAGGTGCTAACTTGAATCCTCTGTAAAAGCGGATTTCTTTTTTTAAAACTATCAGTCAAAATCCATTTTCAAAATTAAAACACTTTTATTTTTTCTTTTAACTAGGATCCATCAACACACAACCATTTTCTAGAGAACTACGTGGCTGTGAGTTCCTCATTGTACTAGAGGATACGTAGGAGTACAAATTCCCTGTCAAGCCAAACTTTAAATTTTCATAATTTTGCCCTTGATTTTTGCTATTTCATTTCCTTTATTTGTAAATATTTTAATTTTAATTTTTTTATTTATTTGTGAATATTATATTTGTTTATCTTTTGGATAAATTTTATATGTTTTAAGTTATTCTAATTTGTACAATTAATTTTTGGGTAACCGTTTTAGAACGGATGTATCAGGGGTGCTGTGGTGTTTAGTCTCTATCATTCCCTGTACATAATCAGACTCCCAAATCTAATTTTGCTTTAGCAGACCAATTTAAAATTTTGACAAAAAGGTTTTTCAAATGATTTTCCTTAATAAAACTTTGTGGCGACTCCTTGAAAAATATTTTTCAATATTTTTTATCGCCCTGTCACGATCCAGTTGCGACATGTGACTTTCCTCAAAATAAGTGATTTCTGGCTCCTAAATTACCTTCTAAAAGGCTTATTTTTGAGTTTGTCTCAGCGCTTTCAGTTCCCTTGGGGTATTGTGATGTTTTGCACTTAACTGGTCATCTTTTATGTAACACCCTTCTAAGTATAACCTCATCCTTAAATCATGATGGCATACTCGGGAGTTGTTACTAATAAAATATTGGACTTCTCTTAAATATCTAGAACAAGGGTCGATAGAATTGTATACTGATTAACTCGTGGTTATATAAAAATATATATATAAAAGAAATGAAGTACTTATTTAATACAAGTTAAGTACAAAAGGAAGCTCTTCTACGAGCTGTAGTACACATCTGTTATTCTCTATATTTACAGGCACATATATTTAGCTAAGTACAACATATACAAGTTTCCATTACTAAACTATAGAAATTTCAATTTAGTCTGTCTTGTGGCCGCTTCATTGTTCTTTGGAATCAACATGGAGACGAGACAAAAATAAACAAATAGGGATTAGAATTCTAAAATTCTCAGTAGGGCATTTCCCAAAACATACACTGGAATTAATGTCATCGTCATCGTCCCAGCCACTTTGGTTTATTAAAAAAATGTAAGCATGCAACATATTTCAATGTTCAATTTAAAGTTCAAAAACTATTCTTCCGAAGTGGGTTTCTTTTATCATTCAGTCACTTAATATATGTATATCATACTACTCAACATCAAATAAAAGCATATATTGATAAATCACAACTTAAACATATTAGCTTCAATATCGATACTAAAATTCATTACTTGATACATAAGATGAAAAACTACTTGTAACAACTGCTATCTAAACTCGTTTTGGCCCTTGACTAATCTTGTCACATCTGGGCATTACGTATTGCCATGTCCAGCATGGCAATAATGGGTAATAGACTGCTTTTCAGGACTGAGCTCATTCCTATACATGATAATTGGATTTACTTTCTCCAATTCTCACACAGATCTATTCCTAGCCAAGTTTACTTTCCCCGACTCGATTCAAGGGTAGTCAGGTTTACTTTCCCCAACAGACCAGATTTACTTTCTCTAGCTTAAGATAGATAATCTCATGCTTTTCTTGGTGGTCAGGTTTACTTTCCCTGATAGACTGGATTTACTTTCTCCAACCCAAGCAATACAATCTTATGCTTTTCTTTCACACATACACAATTGTAAGAAACATTTTTATATCTATTTGTACCTAACCTCATCAACAATCTCATATACCCAATTATTCATATTCATATACTCATGTCAAACTAGTACCAAGTACCATTATTTCATCAATGAGTTCACATAACATGAATGACATCAAGTCATCAACTTCTCATCATCCTTTATGCTAATTCAGCATGCTGGCAAAATTTCAGTCATCAAGAAAATTATGATTAAATTAGTAAACATCATTAGAACAGAGCAAAAATAATTTTCAGAGGCAATTCAATGTATCAATGAGCTCCTATAAATTTTTCAAAACATCATAAGGTATCTAACTATATTTATAAAATTTCACAAATTTAGAGGTCAGAATTTCTCAGTTTCAGCCAACAGCCAGAAGTATCAAATTTTCTACCCTATCAAATGAGCTCAAAACTTCATACAAAAATTTACCGTTCAACTTAAATATGTATGCAACCTCCTGTAAAAATTTCAGTTCAAAATTCTATTATTTTCTAGGATAATAAAATTAGACAATTTAAGTGCTACAAACTGGACTACATAGGCAGAAACCCTGATCTGTTCGATTTTCCATTTTTTAAAAATAGAAAAAGTGCTTAATATGAGCTAATAAAATTATTGAAAACTCTTCCATATGTTAGCTTTATCATATAAAAATTCTAGAGCAAGAATACATTTACAAATCCTTTAGAAAATTCATGAATTACATCCTGTCAATACAAATATGAGAATTCCAGCACATAATTCAAAACTTGTTTTGACAAAATGGGTTTCCTAACATCATCCAAACACTCTACCAAAATTTACACATCAATATTCATGTATAATAATCAAATAAATCCAACAATTTCGGACTTAATCATTTAGAAAATCTCAGAGAAAAATTTGAAAGAAAAGTGGATGAATAAAGCCCTACTTGACTCTTGAAAGCTTTTGTTTTTGTTCTTGGCTTCCTTCAAGAGTTCCTGCCCTCAATCTTTGATCCAACCTACTCAAAACCTTTTATAACTCAGCAAGAATAGTAGCTAACTTGATGATATGATGAGGTGAGGGTTTGTGATAAAGATTTGATTTGGAGTTTATAAGAGATATTATGTGATTTGAGCTTTTGATTATGGAACTTTTTGAGTGAAATTTGAATTTCTAGCTAAGGTTCTTGTGTTGCTAGAGGAAGAAGATGAATATGGCTGCATGGGAGGGGTCTTGGCTGAAATTGTCAAGGAAGGGAAGATAAGATATTGATATTGTGAGTTTAGGGCAAAATGCATAATGATTTCAAGTACAAAATGATTTTTCTTAAAGATAATTATGGTAATTTTGTTATACTCTTATTGGTCCATTTGTGAAGGCAATGGTGTGGCTTCTTCTAAGCCACACACTTGTCTAGTTAGGTGTCTCACTTATACTGCCAGTCTCATGCGGTGTAAGAAACTACACACTGTAATTTTATCGAACGGATAAAATAGTGTACTCGAGTAATCAACTATTGCTCGTAAATTAAATCAAGGTATAAAATCTTTATTTTTACCCATTTCTAATCTTAATCCTATAATTTCTTAATTTCGAGCATCTTCAGGCTCCAATTCTAGGGTTTCAGCTGTCTTGGTAAGCCCACGGGCCCGCAAAATACTATTTATATATATATTTTTTTACAGATTTGTTGGATTGTTCTGATTATTGCTATGCTTGTCAAATTTTTGAAATTATGACTAGAAATGATCAAATTAATTTTAATATAATTTTTAGGATGTTACATTTTACATTCTGAAGCTTATGACATCAACTATTATTAATCTTTTTTATCCTCATCTTTTCTTTTAAGTTTGTGATTCTTCTGAAATCTAAGGGATAGGATTGTCTTTCATACTAATGCTTTTAGGTGATTTTCAGGTTAGATTCATGGAGAGGAGAGTGCTCAGAAATGTTTGTGTATGATGCTTATGAGGATTTTTGAGAAACATGTAAAAACATTTTTTGAGTGTGATTTTAATCACATTTGTCAATGAGATGCATGAACCTACAGTGTTGAATATAACTCTTTAAACAAGATCAATATCATTAATACTATAGAAATCTTAGGAATACCTCGATATCTGATCTTTTAGTTAGTTCCTTATCTGCAGCATTTGGGTGTGTTAGATTTCATCAACTTTCCATTTTCACTTTAAGCATCAAAACTATGTTCTTTACTCTTTATAATCGGAAGTTTCTGAGTCTCTCAAGAAAGTGGAAGCATTTTGGAATTTCTCAATTGCATATGACTTGTAATGATAACTCCATTTTTCTTCAAGTATTCAAGTTTTGCATATTCTTTGTTTGGTTCTGCTCTGTAGCAAAGTATCCACTTAGCTTTGGTTGCTCAAAGCTCTTTCCATATTTTTGGGAACAGTGGTGGAGATGGAAGCATATTTTTACATGTCTCCTTAGGAATGACATATTTCTTTTGAAATTTACATGTCTCCCAGAATTATCAGATTGCTATTACTTTTGCTCAAAAACCTTTTTTCTAATTTTCTTTTGAAGTTCTTGGCATACTTTCTGAAATATCTAAGTCCTAGAGTTTACTTTCTGAAGGTCTGGCTTCCATTTATTTCCTATCAGAAGTTTTCTTGAGACTCTTTTCCTCAAGACTTTCTTCTACTTCTAAATGACAACTAGCAAAGTCATTCTTGAATGCTTTTCATTAGCAAATTCAACCCATTTGGAGATCTTGAGTATCTAGTTTCTGATTTTCCTTCTTAGCAAGGGAAGATGCTTGAGATAGTGCGTGTCTTTCAATCTTCTGAAGAACCTTTTTTAGCTGTAATGTTCTTGAGATCCCATACCTTGTTTAGAGAGTACGATCAGATCTAGGAGCATCATCAGAAGAGGAATGGTCAGTTAACAGAGTGATCTTCTACTTCATCTCATCCCTTCAATCTTTATCGTCTGCAATCATTAGATTGTTCAATCCCTCAGAGGCTTGATTCTTATACCACTTGTTGGTAAAATAGTGCACGAGAGGGGGGGTTAAATCATGCTTTCTGAAGTTTCCTTCAGAATTTGTAACTTCTACAAAAAGATACTATCAAGCTTTTAGCTTGAAGTATAGTGGAATAATGGTTTGTAGTTTCAGAAAGTAGATTTCTGAAGCATAATAATAATAATAATAATAATAATAATAATAATAATACAACTTTAATAATGGATAAGCAGTAATCAATATAAAATGCATAACATAAAAATAAGAGATCAGGGAAGTAAGAAAGGACACATGTATTTTTATACTGGTTCGCCAACCTGCCTACATCCAGTACTCAACACATGTTGAGATTTCATTAATAACAACTTTCTCAACCTGAGAAAGTAAAATGGATAGTTTTTACATTAGCTTTCCCAAGCTCACACAGTGAATAATAGACAACCCCAACTGTCACAAACTGAGTAGTTCTGAACCAGCTTCTCCAAGCTGAACCGAGTAGTTATGAACTACTCTCTTCAAGCTGAATCGAGTAGTTCTAAACCAGCCTCTCCAAGTTGAACCGTGATGAGTAGATACCTCGCTATCATGTTGCAAGTAGTTTTACCTTAGCCTCTCCAAGCTATGTCTAACTCTAATCACTAATAGATCAAGGTTACAGAGGTTATGTGTTTGGATTGCCACTCAAACTAACCTACACTGATGTGGAACCCCATGGATATAAACACCTAGAAACCTCCACACACAATTGATACAAAACATATGATTGAAAACTAAATAAAATATCCAAGGGAATCACTCTACCTTGTAATCCTCTATTAAGCTTCCTGATGCAACAAGATAAGGGAATCACTCAACCTCACTTGCACACACAAAGTTTCTAAAAGAAACCAGAGAAATGTCATTCAAGATAAAACTAAGCTCAAATGGCTGTCAAGTTTGGAAACTTATTTCCTAACCCTAACCCTACTAGATTGGGTCCAAATTACTACACTACCAACTGGGCTTAACAAATATAAAAATAAAATAAAACAAGTCTTAAAAAAACATTTTAAAATAAAGAAACTAATAAAATAAAATAAATAAACTAGACCTGGCCCAACATGGCCGGAATATTTTATCAATGTAAATTTACTAATAATAATATTTTAGAGTGCCCATAATTGCCAATAGCAGTCTTGGCTAATTCTTGATACATCTGTTCAACAAATGATTTAGCCAAGTTTCCAAAATTGTTTTGAATCCTTTTAACTGACGCCCTTGTGATAGCACCCATGGGCATGCTACAATTCTCATATGTTTTTTCAGTGCTAAAATGTCCAATTTTCCTTTCTAAGCATGTATTATTCCCTCCTTCCTCAAAAAGATTTATCCCTGAATCTGCATCCATATGAAATAGAGAAAGGTTAGAAACATTAAATGTAGCAGACACATTGTACTCACTAGGAAGGTCAATCTTATAAGGATTGTCATTAATCCTCTCGATTGAAGAGGATCATCTCCCCTTGGACCAAGTTTAGATTTCCTTTGACAAGGAAACCTCTCCTTCCTCAAATGAATCGAAACCCAATCACCAGGGTGAAAGACAACTTGTGCTCATCCCTTGTTAACTCTTTCATCCGTCACCTTGTTCTTCCATTCAATTAACTCACATGCTTTTAAATGCATTACTTTAACCTTCTTAGCCTTGCTTTTAGCATCTAAGCTAACAAGATCACTCAAGGGCAAAGGCATTAAATCTAAAACAGTTAAAGGATTAAAACCATACACAAGCTCAAAAGGAGAAAATCATGTAGAAGAATGAATAGTACTATTATAAGCAAACTCAATAAAAGACAAACAATCTTCCCAAGTTTTCAAATTCTTACCAATAATAGCATGCAATAAGGTCCCTAATGTTCTATTTACCACCTCAGTTTGCAAGTGACAAGTAGTAGAATATAACAATTTAGTTCCCAACTTGCCCCACAACACTTTAAAAAAATGAGTCAAAAATTTGACATCACGGTCAAAAACAATGGTCCTAGGGACACCATGCAAACGTACAACTTCCCTAAAGAACAAATTAGTAATGCTTGTGGCATCATCAGTTTTATGGCATGCAATAAAGTGAGCCATCTTTCTAAATCTATCCATTACAACAAAAATGCTATATTTGCCTTTCCTAGTTCTAGGTAAACCAAGAATAAAATCCATAGATATATCAACCTACGGATGGGTAGGAACAGGCAATGTTGTGTACAACCCATGTGGTATAGACTTAGATTTAGCCTACTTACATGCAATACATTTAGCACAAATCTTTTCAACATCGCTACGCATGTGTGGCCATTAAAAATGCTCAAATAACACATCCAAAGTCTTATGGACACCAAAATGACCCATTAAACCACCACAATGTGACTCCCTGACAAGCAATTCCCTAATAGAACAAACAGGCACACAAATCCTATTGCCACAAAATAGAAAGCCGTCATGCCTATAGAATTTGTTAAATGCACCATGCTCACATTAGGCATAAATACTAGAAAAATCAGAATCAGTGGAATACAATTCCTTTAAATGCTCAAATCCTAATAGCTTAGATGTAAGAGTAGTGATCAAAGCATACCTACAAGATAAAGCATCAGCAACCACATTCTCTTTACCTTGCTTATAGGGAATCACACAAGGAAAAGTCTCAATGAACTCCACCCATTTAGCATGTCTTTTATTCAACTTTCCTTGCCCTTTTAGGTGCTTCAAAGATTCATGATCCATGTGAATCACAAACTCTTTAGGAAGCAAGTAATGTTGCCAGACCTTCAAAGCTCGAACCAAAGCATACAACTCCTTGTCATAGGTAGAATACTTGAGGCGAGCTCTAGTTAACTTTTCACTGGAGAAAGCAATGGATTGCTTTTCTTGCATCAAAACAACACCTATACCAATCCCAGAAGCATCACATTCAATCTCAAAAGTCTTATCAAAATTAGGCAAAATAAGAATAGAAGCATAACACAAATAATGTTTTAAAGTATTAAATGCAAGTTCTTATTCCTTTTCCCATTTAAACCCAACATTCTTTTTAATGACTTCTGTGAGAGAAGCAACAATGGTAGAAATTTTTTCACAAATCTGCCACAAAATCCAGGTAGACCATGAAAACTTCTAACCTCAGAAGCACTCTAAGGCATTGGCCATTAGCAAATAGCCTTCACCTTATCATCTTCAACCTTAATTCCATGTGCACTCACAACAAAACCAAGAAACACAACTTTATCAATGCAAAATGTGCAGTTTTTAAGGTTGGCAAACAACTTCTCTTTCCTTAGCACCTCTAAACAGCCTTAACATGCAAAATGTGATCATCTAGGCAAGCGCTATAAATGAGAATATCATCAAAATAAACAACAACAAACTTGCCTAAGAAATCTCTCAAAACATGGTTCATCAAACTCATGAAAGTACTAGGTGCATTTGTTAGCCCAAAAGGCATAACCAACTATTCATAAAGACCATATTTTGTTTTAAAGGCAGTCTTCCATTCATCCCCTGGTTTCATTCGAATATTATGATATCCACTTTTTAAGTCAATTTTAGTGAATATACATGCACCATGAAGCTCATCAAGCATGTCATCTAACCTAGGGATAAGATAGTGATACTTTACTGTGATTTTATTGACTGCAAAACAGTCAGCACACATCTGCCAAGTGCCATCTTTTTTTGGAACCAACAACACTGGCACTTAGGGACTCATGCTCTCCCTCACGTGCCCTTTGGCTAGTAGCTCATCCACTTGCCTTTGAAGTTCCTTTGTCTCCTCAGGATTACTTCTATAAGCGGGTCTATTTGGAATGCTAGCACCAAGTACAAAATCAATTTGGTGCTCAATTTCACGCAATGGTGGCAAACCACTTGGTACCTCAGTAGGAAACACATTTGCAAACTCCTGTAGCAAGGAAACAAAACAACTAGGCAAATTTGGGTTAAGTTCAGTGTCAGAAAGTAAAACTTCCCTAAATCGAATCATAATCAAAGCTCTCTTGCCTAACCAAGCACTCTTTAAATCTCTCTTTCTTGCATAGAAACATAATTTGCTCTCAACTTTGTCACTCTTTTCTTTTTTCTCACCTTTTTCTTGTTTTTCACTCACCAATGGGCCTTTGCCTTTACTTTTGTCACTCATGGCCTCTTTTCTCTCTACTTTTTCAATGACCTCACTTTCCATATTTCCCAAAGTAGTTTGATCAAGATACACCTCCTTGGGCGATAACGATGCAAGAGTGATTTTGTGACCATTGTGCTCAAATGAGTATCAATTCTTGAAGCCATCATGTAGCACCCGTCGATCATATTGCCAAGGTCTCCCTAACAGCATCTGACTACCTTGCATAAGTACTACATCACACAACACCTCATCAATATACTTCCCAATAAAGAAAGCAACCCTGACTTGTCTATTGACCTTCAACTCACCACTATCATTCAACCACTAAAACCTACAGGGATTAGGATGCTTAACATATTGCAGCCCCAATTTCTCCACCATAACAGTACTAGCAACATTAGTACAACTCCCTCTATTAATAATCAAACTGCACACCTTGCCACTTGTAACATCCTCCTAACCACAACCTCATTCTTAAGTCATGGCATTGTACATGGGAGTTGTTACTTATAAATTTATGGACCTTTCTTAATTATCTATAACAAGAATCGATAGAATCGTATACTAACTAAATCGTGGCTATATCAAATATATATATATATAAAAGAAAAAAAGTACTTATTTAATACAAGTTAAGTACAAAAGAAAGCTCTTTTATGAGCTATAGTACACATATGTTATTTTGTATATTTATAGGCACATATATATAGCTAAGTACAACAGATACAAGTTTTCATTACTAAACTATAGAAATTCCAATTATTCTTTCTTGTAGCCACTTCACTTTTCTCTGGAATCAACCTAGAGATGACACGGAAACAAACAAATAGGGGTGAAAATTCTAAAATTCTCAATAAGGCATTCCCCAAAACACACACTAAAATTAATGTCATCGTGATCGTCCTAGCCACTTCAGTTTATTAAGAAAATGTGAGCATGCAACATATTTCAAGATTCATTTTAAAGTTCAAAAACTATTCTTCTGAAGTGGGTTTCTTTTATCATTCAGCCACTTAATATACGCATATTATACTACTCAATATCAGATAAAAGCATATACTGCTAAATCACAACTTAAACATATTAGCTTCCATATCGATACTAAAATTCATTACTTGATACATAAGATAAAGACCTACTTGTAACAATTGCTATCTCAACTTGTCTTGGCCCTTGACTAATCTTGTCACGGTTGGGCGTTACATATCGCCATCCCCAGCATGGCAATAATGGGTAATAGACTACTTTTTAGGACTGAGCTCATTCCTATACATGATAATTAGATTTACTTTCTCCAATTCTCACACAGACCTATTCCTAGCCAGGTTTACTTTCACCGACTCAATTCAAGGATAGTCAGGTTTACTTTCCCTAACAAATCGGATTTACTTTCTGTTACGGAGTAATAGTCGGGCTAGTGATATTGCCCAAGTTCCGGGATTAAATCCAAAGAGCTCTAGGAAGAACAAGCCGGAAGACAGAATGAGGCACAAGACACCCGTCCCCAAGATTGAAAATCGAGACTCGCAGTTCGTTGAGATCCGACCTCTGGCGAACGTGGGCCAAGCCCATCTTCAACCGTCTTAGGCCCATATGCCCTATGATCCCCCACTATTGATCATGCAAAGCCCCACTAACCACGTCCCCGAGATGCGAGGGCATTAACGGTAAGGAAATCACCTACTTAAGGGTTTCTCGCAACTTCTCAGGTATGATCACTTTAACCCTTATTCGAAACCACTCGAGACAAACCCTGATACTCTAGGTGGAGTCCTTGCAGGTACCCACACCCCGAAGGCTGCGAAGGTTTACTTCTTGAGAAGGAACTTCGTATCCGTGTATGTCATTAGGTTACCCCAGGTAACCCATCGCTATACTATTCCGACGCATTGGCACCATTGCCGGGGAACATGGCCAAAACTAAAACCACCGACATTCCCCTCCACTCGGAGAGAATAGCCCGTGGTCGAACACCCCAAGATGGTAGAACAGCCTCGTCCAAATCGGCGTTCCAAACGGATGGTCGCGGCCTAGAAATCCAACAATGACTGTGGTCAATCATCCAGAGGACGGAATGCCTAAGGCAGAACAACAGCCCCCAGAAACTCACGGTCATCAGCAGGAAGCCCATACACACAATCAGGAACTGAGTAGAGCATCCAGAGCTTCAAGGCTGTTTCTTCAGCAACCGGAGCCCGTTGTGGCAGATATATTCCACTTGATACGAGACCAAGCTATCCGTGTACAAGCACTGGAAAATGAACTCCAGCGACTGGATATGAATTATGAATGCCTGGCACGAGAGCGTGCGAAATCAAGGGAAATGAAAGCACGGTTGAGACATGAAGAACAAAAGGCCAGAAGGCTGGAGGAAAGCCTCAATGCCTTACAGAATGCACAACATCTTCATGAACCAACACGAACTAGAAGGCGTCATCGCAATACGCCCTCCCCTCTGAGGAGGCCCTATCATGATGAAAACAGATCAGGTCGGAGCAGGGCAGAAAGTTCGAGCGTGGGAGGATATAACAGCAGACCGCGTAGGGAAGAATACCAAAGGGAAAAGCACGCATATGAGGAGGACATGGCATCTCCTTTCTCGGAGGAGATAATGAGGTATGTACTTCCTCCCGGTTTCAAACCACCTAACGACATTAAACTTTATGATGGCACTACGGATCCTCAGAACCACCTAGATATATTCCGTTCTCAGATGTATCTAGATGGAACACCAGACCCAGTAAGATGTAGGACTTTTCCCATCACTCTAGAGAAGTCAGTGCTGAAGTGGTTTAACCGCCTTCCACTGCACTCCATCCATAGATTATTCGATTTGGAGGTTAAGTTTCTGGCCCAATTCGCAGCCAGTCGTAGCCGACCCAAGCCAGTGACAAGCCTCATGGGTTTCAAATAAGGAACAGAGGAGAAACTAAGAGACTACGTAGATCAGTTCAACAAGGCCACGTTGGAAATTGGGACCCTAGAACCACAGACGGCCCTGGTGGCCTTCATTTAAGGCCTAAGATCAGAAGCTTTTGCTCAATCACTATAAAAAACGGAACCCAGAAGCATTGAGGAATTGCTGCGAAGGGCAGAAAAGTACATTAATATGGAAGAAGTCATGATGGTAAAGTCGGAAGGCGAACGGGGTCTGAAAAGGAGAGGCAGTCCCCGAAGAGAAGAGAGGTACTCAAGAAAGGAAGCTCGAACACGTGGGCGGTTTATTGACTATACACCGCTGAACGTGTCCTTGAGTGAGATTTACAAGGAGATATAGAATACGGAACGTCTAAATCGTCCTAGACCCATCTGAGAAAGGCCAAACACCAACAAATCAGAATTTTGTGACTTTCGTGGGAGCTTTGGCCACAAAACGGAGGACTGTCGAGATCTTCGAAATGCTATTGAAGAATTAATTAAAGAGGGCAAGCTGGCTAAATACGTTGCTACCCAGAGAAGCCCAAGAAAAAGAAGGTCCAGATCCCCAAACGGAAAAAAAGAAGATAGAAGAAGAACCCGGAAGGAAACAAATGACCATTTCCGTGATAATGACCAATTAAAAGGGGTGACGATCAAAACCATACACACAATAGCTGGTGGATTCGCTAGTGGTGGATCCTCAAAGTCAGCACGCAAAAGGGCATTAAAGGAGGCCTTGAGGGTGAACAATGCAGAAATAAGAAGCAGTAAGAAGAGGCAAGCTCCCGACCTCATTTTTTCTGAAAATGATAACCCTGGGATTGTCGCTGGCCACAATGACCCAATGGTTATATCCGGCCTGATGTTGAACGTGGAAGTGAAAAGAATCTTAGTGGATCAGGGAAGCTCGGCAGATTTAATGTTTAAGCCAGCATTCGAAAAGCTGGGTTTGAAATATTCCGATCTCCGCTCATACCCAGACGAGTTGGTAGGATTCTCCGGTGCTACAGCCAAGCCGGAGAGGTACGTTACACTCAGAGTCACCTTCGGTTCCTCGCCAAAAACAAAGACGGTGCCCGTTGAATTTTTTGTCATGGATTGCCCTTCGAAATATAACATAATCATTGGTCGGCCCACAATCAACAAACTCAGAGCAGTGGTGTCAACACCCCACTTGATAATGAAATTCCCATCGGAAGAGGGAAAGGTTATTATGATCAGGGGAAGTCAGACGATTGCAAGGCAATGCTACAACGCTAGCCTTGAGGTTGGGAAGTGGAAAGAAAAGATGCAGGACCAGAAGACCCAAAAAGTTATGATGATTGATCTGGACATGAAAAGCCAGAAAGCCTACCACCGACCAGAGCCAGAAGGAGAATTAGAAGAAGTCCAAATAGGATACCAGCCAAACAAGATGACAAGAATAAATAGGAAGTTAACCACTTCCGAGAAGCAAATTCTGGTGGAACTCCTCAAAGAAAATGCGGATCTTTTTGCATGGACGGCCACAGACATGTCTGGAATCAGCCCCCACGTTATGAGTCACAATCTTTCGGTGTTTCCGGATTCTAAACCCGTGGCTCAAAAACGTCGTCGGATATCAGAAGAAAGAGCAAAAGTTATCCAAGATCAGGTTTCCAATCTCCTCAAAGCTGGATTCGTCAAAGAAGTGTTCTACCCAACCTAGTTATCAAATGTCGTGTTAGTTCCTAAAGCCAATGGAAAGCTCCGTATGTGTGTGGACTATACTGATCTGAACAAGGCTTGTCCAAAGGACCCATACCCGTTACCAAGCATCGACAGTCTAGTGGATTCGACTTCCGACTTCAGATTTCTAAGCTTCATGGATGCCTATTCAGGCTACAATCAGATACCAATGAACCCGGAGGACGAAGAAAAAATAGCTTTCATTATTATGCCTTTGGCTAATTACTGCTACAAGGTCATGCCATTCGGGTTAAAGAATGCAGGATCAACATACCAAAGGTTCATGAATAAAATATTTGGTGCCCATCTGGGAAGAAAAATGGAGGTCTATATTGATGACATGTTGGTGAAAACAGTGGAGTTGGGCAATCTTATCACGGATCTCAAAGACATATTTGGTTTTATTTGTGCGCATCGGATGAGATTAAACCCATCCAAGTGTACCTTCGTTGTGGATGCGGGCAAGTTTCTAGGGTTCATGTTGACACATCATGGGATAAAAGCCAACCCAGAAAAATGTAGAGCCATTGTGGAGATGAAAAGCCCTACTTGCGTGAAGGAAGTACAAAAGCTGACTAGAAGGTTGGCATCACTCTCCAGATTCCTGTCACTTTCAGCTTGGAAATCGCTGCCCTTAATTGATCTTTTGAAGAAAGGTAAAGACTTTAAGTGGACAGAAGATTGTGAGCAAGCTTTCCAGAGTTTCAAGCAGTACTTTGCACGTCCTCCAACATTAACAAAACCAGAGATCGGAGAGGTTTTAATCTTGTACCTATCAGTAGGCAAAGCCACGGTGGGCATCGTTTTGGTAAGGGAAGAAAGCGGCAACCAAAAATCGGTGTACTTCACAAGCAAAGCCTTGCAAGGATTCGAAATAAGATTCCAGAAATTGGAAAAAGTCACTTTTTCCCTAATCCTCGCAGCCAGGAGATTAAGGCAATATTTCCAATCCCACACCATATTGGTAAGAACGGATCAGTCAATCCGACAAGTCTTCCAAAAACCCGATCTCGCGGGTAGAATGATAGCATGGTCGGTGGAACTCTCGGAATTCGACATCCAATATGAACATAGAACAGCCGTTAAGGCGCAGGTGCTGGCAGATTTCGTCCAAGAGTTTACTGATGACGAAGAGACTCACCCTCAACTTTGGACCTTATTCGTTGACGAGTCATCCAATCTCTGAGGTAGCGGGCCAGGAATGATGTTAGAAAGAAATGATGAAGTCCGAGTAGAGATGTCTGTCAACTTTGAATTCACCACTTCCAATAATCAAGCCGAGTATGAGGCTATCATAATGGGATTGAACTTAGCAAAGGATATGGGCGTCAGAGAGTTAGTGGTGTGCAGCGACTCCTAAATCGGAGGTACATACTCTGCAAGGGATCCGATGTTAAGGCAATACTTAAATTTAGTCCAAAAGTTGTTTTTCGACTTTGATAAAGTCAAAGTTCAGCATATACCTCGTGAGAAGAACATCAGGGCTGACATACTGTCAAAATTGGCAAGCACAAAGCCAGGAGGGAACAATAAGAGTTTAATACTCGAGACGCTCAGACGGCCAAGCGTCGCAGAAGGAAAAGAGGTCGGATCAGTTGAAGTCACTCCGAGCTGGGCTACTAGAATTGTTGAGTATCTCAAGTTCGGATCCCTCCCGGTGGACCAGAAGGAAGCGAGGAAGGTGGCTTATCAAGCCCCCTACTACACCATTATCAATGGACAACTATATAAGGAAGGACTCTCTCAGCCGTTACTCAAGTGCCTAAACAAGGAACAAGCAGAGTACGTTCTCCGAGAAATTCATGAGGGAATTGCAGGAAATCACCCCGGAGGATGTGCTCTAACTTTAAAGGTGTTATGAGCAGGATACTATTGGCCTTCCCTGACTCGCAAAGTGGTTGAATTTGTGAAAAAGTGTGAAAAGTGCCAAGAGCATTCCCACTTCTACATAGCACCAGCAGAGGAAATAACGGCAATCACGACTTCTTGGCCATTCGAGTTGTGGGGTATCGATCTCCTCGGACCTTTTCCTCTTGCGCTTGGACAAGTCAGATACCTCATTGTCACTGTTGATTACTTTACCAAGTGGATCGAGGCGGAGCCCCTCTCCACTATCACAGCAGCCCAATGCAATAAATTTGTATGGAAGAGCATCATCACCAGATTCGGGATTCCAAAGTCTGTTATCACGGACAACAGAACGCAGTTCACAGATCGGAAGTTCAGGTAGCTGCTACAAGATTTGCAGGTGACACAACATTTCACCTCCGTCGAACATCCCCAGGCTAATGGGCAGGCAGAGGCAGCAAATAAGGTGATCTTACAAGGCCTAAAGAAGAGACTAGACAAGGCAAAAGGTGCATGGGCAGATGAGCTAGGAAGTGTACTTTGGGCTCACCGGACAACACTGCATTCCTCAACAAAGGAAACACCCTTTAGGCTTGTCTTCGGGACAGATGCGGTCATACCAGTTGAAATCGGAGAGCACAGTCCGAGGTTAATATCTTACTCGGAAAACTCAAACGGTGCACAAAGGAGAGAGGAGCTCGATTTAATTGAAGCGATACGAGAAGAAGCTCACTTACAAGAAATAGAACTCAAAGAAGAGTCGCAAGAAAATACAACGAGGGAGTAATACTAAGGCATTTCAATTCAAGAGACCTAGTCCTCCATAGGGCTAACATCGGAGCACCCAGCCTGGGGCAAGGAAAGTTGGCAGCAAATTGGGAAGGCCTCTACCGCATCAGTGAGGTATTAGGCAAAGGTGCCTACAAGCTCATAACGATGGAGGGAAAAGAAATTCCGAGGTCGTGGAACGCCACAAACCTCAGAAGATTTTATGTGTAAATAAGCTTTGTCTAAACCGTATGGAAATTCGGTACTCTTTTTCCTACCTCAGGTTTTTCCTACTTGGTTTTTCCGAGGAGGTTTTAATGAGGCCGGAGGAAAGTGCGTCCGAGGAAAACGAAAGACACTCGGTTCAATTACTGTTAATAAAAAGGTTGAACTTGTTTTATTTCGCAAGTTATTCATCAGGCAATTGTTTAAGACGATGGTTATAACCACGTTAATCGATAAGCCGAACGTTAAAAAGACGGAGGTCGAAACCCTGCCACTAATTAAAATGTTGAATTGTTTAGAGGCCGAGATCGTAACCCCGTCCAATAACCAAAAGTTTTCTAACAGATAAAGATGGAGGTCGTAACCACGTCATCGGTTAGGCTAAACAAAAAATACAGTTGATTAAAGAAAAGTATAAACGGGCAACAATATCAAGAAAGGTGTAAGTTCATAACACCGGACCGCATAAACATTGCGAGACCGTAAAGCACAAAGATCAAAATAAGAAACAAAGGAGACAACATTGATTTGGAAACATTTGCAAAAACACAAGTTACATAACTGTTCAGGCATATTATTTACAAAGTACGGCCTCGCAGGACCGAATACAAAAGTACTAACAAAATTCATGCAGAATCGGCTTCATCATCCGGCATGTCTACGATCTTCCCATTCTCCACCATGCTAAAAAGGCCAACTTCGGAGAAATCAGCCTCCGGGCAAATGACCTTGACCTGGGCTAAGGTATTGTCAAATACCTCGTTGGCGCTTTTTTCCCAATCAGACAGAGTCTTCGCCACGTTAGACTGAAGTTCGAAAACTTTGGCATCAAGAGTTGATACGGTGGAAGACAGAGCGTCCTTCTCGTTCTGAAGGGTAGCATACTTTAGCTTTAAGTCATCAAGCTCCTTTTCAGCATTCTCAGCTCGGGAGGCCAGGTCCTTATTATCATTAATTTATTCATTTAAAGTCTCTTTCAGGTTGTCCATATGCTCTTTCTCCTCGGCAACCTCGGAACACAGTTCCTTCTTCTCCTTCTCTGACTTCTCTAGCTCTACAGCTAGGCTTTCAGCACGACGGAGGAGGGCAACAGCTTGGAGAAGTGGCCGTTGTCCCCATTGGAGTTGGCTTGAGGAAACGGCATCTTGGAGCTGAAGACGTGTGCCTTCAGTGTAAATGTAACGCCCCGATTTTTCTGTTAGAGTGAAAATGACCAAAATGTCCTTGAGGTCATTTTCAGCCTGGAATTCGAGGAAAGCCGGTTCGGCAGTACTCAAAGGGCAAACTCAATGTTGGAAGGGGATTAGATAACTTGTGTACCTTCCCGGGATCGAAAATCTCGTTTTTCGAGTTTTTGGGTCAAAATGACCAAAATGCCCCTGCGGTGTTTTACCCGTTTGCAAGTGCCGGATGAACCCGAAACTTCTCCAAATGATTTTAAAAGGCGTTTTTATGTAGACTATGACTTTAGTTTTGGTCCCGGAGGTCCCGGGCGAAATTAGTGCAAAATTACGATTTTGCCCCTAGTTTCGTGTTTTTACGCTTAATCGCGTGATTAAGCAAACCTAAGCAATATTAGGCTCTAATCGAAGGTTAATTAATTTTCTTAATTAATCTTGAGTCAAAATAATTTATTAAAGTTGATTAGAACCTAAAAGTGCTTAATTACAACTTAAAATCATATTTTAATTTCAAGACTCCTAGTCATGGAATCTTGAATAGTGTTTCCTCTCTCCAATTCCTTAAATCATGGAATTGTGTTACACATTGTTTACTCATAAATGAGTTTAAAATTCTCTAATGATGTATGAGCACTCCTAACCTTGTTATAAAATCCTAATTACTCATTCTTAGTTACCTAAACTTAAGCTTAATTACTCCTAACCTTGTACCTAAGCTAACCTACACTTAAACCCACCATTAACACCCAATTACATGATCAAATCATCCTCCCCACTCTGCTGCCAAGTCTGGCCGAAGCCTCACCCCCTCCATATGCATCACATGTTCAATTTTCTAGCACTCCAAAGCCATACCTCAAGTCACATACACCATACCTTGTCATATTTTCCATCACACTTGATTTTCCAATGAAATAACCAAGCAAAATAAATTATTTCCTCCATTTATTTGTTGCTGAAAATGTTCCAGCCATGTTGAGTTTCTAGAAGGGTGATTTTTGCAAAATTAAAATAAAAGCTCACTCAAAAACCCATACTTTGTATCATGAACTCCATACCTCAAACCATGCTTGAATAACACCATGTAAGAGATATTTTTCTCTTCCCCTCTCCCTCCAAAAGCTACGGCCAGCCCCTTCCCTCACTCCTCCATGGTTTTGTTTTTCTATAAATAGGATGCTTGTGATAGCCTTGTTGCACCTTGAAGCATTTGCTAAGTTTAGAGTTTTAGAGTTGTCTTGCTAAGTTTTTCTTTTCTCTCAAAGTTCCAAGAGTTCTTTCTCTTCATCTTCATCTTTCTTATCCTTCCCTCACATAATCACCTCATAGTCTCAATCTACCACCTCATAACCCTAAATCATTCTCTAAGCTCTCAAATACTCAACCTCAAACACAACTTCACCCAAAACACATTTCCTTTCTTTTCCTTCCTCTTTGGCCGAATCATCACCACCATCCTAGGAGGTGTTGCTCATCTCATTTCCATCTTCAAGTCCAAGCTTTTACCTTCATCACTAGGTAGGGATTTGCTTTTCAAACTTGTTTTGCTCAAGAATATGTTTTTCTCTAGTTTCCTCTTGGATTCTTTTGAACTTTCCTTTGTTTTCCTTTTCTCTTGCATTTCGGCCATGAGGCCTTGAGAAGCACATGATAGCTCAATGATGAGGACTCCTAGAGAATGACTATGTGTTCATCTCAAAGGAACCTCTAGAGCTTGAGTTTTTCTTTTCCTTTAACTTCATCTATACTATACTTAGCTCACATGGTTTTTCAACTTAAGAAAATTAATCTACGGATTTCTAAAAGCCCAAGCCTACCCTTGTCAACCTTAAAGTTGGCCGGTACGTTCTAGAGATTTTTCTCTAGATAGGGATTTTGGGTATTTAATAAAGAACTTGACTTAGTTTCACTTTCTTTCTCCTTTGTAAGACTTTCGGTTTTTTTTTGTGTTTTGATCTTTGAGATATTGTAATTGGTTGTTATCTTGTTAAAGTCTTGAATGAGCTCTAGTTAACCATAAAATGAACCTTGCATCATGTTTACTTTATGCTTTGCGTATCATGTTTACTTTCTTGCTATCACTAAGTATCAAGATAATAAGTGAACCTTGCATTATCATGTTTATATTTCAAGCTATGCATTATCATGTTTATATTTCATGTTCTCACTTAATACCAAGATAATAATGAGTTGCATTCATATTTACTTTGTGCTATCACTTTACTTTCCAATGGAACCTAAAATAAGTGCATGAGCATGTTTATTTTTATGTCATCACCTAAATGAACCTAGAGCGCAAAGACTTGCCCATTGTTGTCTCAACCAAAGGTCTAAAAATATTCCCTTGGTTCATATTTCGGCCCTGAGGGGTCTTGAAGTTTCTAAGTATTTAAGACTATGTTTTAAAATTTTCCCAAGCTTATATGAGTTTAAGGAATGCATAGAACTAAGTTTTATGAATTTAGGACCTCTTGAGACAAAGATGAATTGGTCACTGCCCTCTTAAATATTCTTATGATTTTAGATGTTAAAATTGTTTATAAATGAGTTTTGAAAGTTTAAAAAGAGTTCCAAGAGAAACTAGTATTTTATGTGCTTTAGAAATTGTGTTTTATGCTTTTATGGAGAAGTATATTTTCGGTTCTTCCTTGCTCTTTACTACCACTGTATGTGCTGTTTTAATGATGATAATGTGCCTATGTTTGAGTAAAAATAATGTTAAGACTCATATGTGAAAGATAGGATAAGTTAGGAACTAGAAAAGAATTAATTTGAGAGTTCTAGATCCTTTAATTATGTAATTTTCTGGATTCTGTCCAGCAAGGTTTAGATTTAATAATCATGGTTTTTAATTAGTTTGAATGTGTAGGAATGACTCATAATTGGTTTAGGACTTAATCTTGAAGCCTTAGGAGCAAACCGAACTTAGAAAGGGTCATTGTTGTGACTTCTAGGTACCCGTAAAGTTAGGATTTCAAATTCTGCACCCTTGAGGTTTAGAGATGTTCTTGACCATAGTGTGAGGTGAGAAATACTTAGTTATAACCTCATAGGTTCCCAAGAGACTAGGTTTTGATGATCAATAACTTAGAATGTGAGTTAAAGACTTTAAGGGTCTAAACCGTAATTTCTAGAACCCCGTAATCACACAAATATAAAGCTGTCCAACTCTGCATAGTGCTGTTTGGATAGGTCCTTGAGCATAAAAATTAGTAAAACTTATTAGTTGTGAACCTATAGGTGTGTAAGAGGTTAAGGATAATACTAGAACAATTAGTTTACAAATTAAGCCTCAAAAGAACCAAAGCATAAAACACTATGGGTTTATAACATAATAAGCTTGTGAGTTTGTTTGAATAATTGTCTAAAGATATGTTTATGTGATGATGCATATGCTATGAAGAAGTTTTATGTATACGCTATGAAGAAGTTTCATGTGATGATGTATATGCTATGAAAAAGTTTTATGTGAAAATAGGTTATAGTTTTATATATGATTATATGATGAGATGCATACTATGAAAAAGATTTATATGATGTATAATGATGTATATATGAATTAACACTTTATGAGAACTTAAATGTGACACAACACTGAGACCCTTTCTTGGGTGACACCGGTTTAGTCGAGCACCCCCAAGAAAACAAATCCATGAGGGTATTGACATTGAGCTTGCCAAAGCGGACAATACTACGATGCGCTAGTTGCTAGTAGAGCGTTTCAAAGAGGAAATGACCCTAAGAGGTGATCCTTAAATTGCCCCCTAGCCCGTACTTTAAGTCGGGATTATGTTACGCTTATCATAGGATAAGTAAGAGCTAGTGACGACTAGTTATGGTATGAGCTCATAACCTAGAGATGTTTTAGGGAGGCCCTATGAGATGAAAGTTAAAGTTTAAAATGTCACATATGCTATACCTATCACCTTATGCCAATGTTATAATGCTTCGTAGTTATTTTATTGATTGGCTTACCTTTATGATGCATTCATGTCATTAGTACATTCCATGCTTAGTCATAAGACGCATTATAAAATATGACAGACCTTGGATAAATAATACTTTAGAAAACTAACTTAAAAGGAGTTTATACGCTTGCACACCTTTTTATAAATAAAACCCAAGGTTCCTGAGGATGTGATGATGACACCTAGGTAGGGATTACCCTACTGAGAATTCTTTTAGAAAGATTCTCATTCCCTCTCTCTTTTCTTCCGTCATATCTTCAGATGGTGACCTTCGTACTCTTCATCGACACCCCGACGTGGGGGCTGCATCATGACCCAGCACTCGGGTCATACCATTTTGAGGGTCGCTGCACAGTTAGAGTGTTCATGTTTATGGGACGGCCCTTCGCGCACCCAGTCCCAAGTTACCGTTTCACCCCGACTGCTCCTTACCGTCATAATGGGATTTTTGAGCGAGCTAGACCACGCGATGAGCAGATTCTCCGCATGCAGCCCGAGACGTCAGCTGTACGTGACTACCCGGAGTACGTGCCCCGGACTCAGTATTCGGAGACAGATCCATCAGAGGACCCGTCCTCGCACATGTACAGTTGGAGCTCCAGCCCCGCTCCCCCACAGACGAGAGCCGGCAGTGAGGATATGGTGGTTCAGCTGAGGTTGGCTCGTCGGCCATCTATGCGCCCTCGCCGCGGTGGACACGCTCCGATGATCCGCATGACCCCTCCCGCCGAGATCCGCCAGTGGATTGATTCCACCCCTCAGTACTCGGACTAGCAGGAGTAGGTGTATGGGACGGGTAGTAGCTAGTGCACACACACCACATAGTTGAGGACAAACCTTCTTTTGTATATGAGGTTGTCTACTCTAGATGCACATGGGTATGGGTGTTGCTTTTATGATTTCCCTGTATTTGTTTTCCTTGTATTTGTTCTTCAGTTGTATTCCGTTTCCCGATGTATCGAATAGTCCTGCCCTTTGGGTAGGCACATTATATATATATGTTTCAGTTGATGTTTCCATGATATGATGTGTTTCTTTACGCTTTGCTTATATATTTCGTTATGCTTTCTTTTAAAGATTCGTGCGTGGCTCTCACTTTGATTTCAATTCTAAATAGAAAAATTTTACCCATATTTCCACTAAGTATTTTCTAAGTAAAAGATGAGACTAAGAGGTAATATTCTAAAGATTAACCTAAGTACATACTAGTAGTCTTAGGTTAAGATTTAGGGTGTTGCAGTAAAGATGCTGATCAATAAACTCTGAGAAGGGGAAATCCTCTGAAAACAAGGCATCCCCCCTCTTTAAAGGGGTCGGGACCCTTTTTGGCCCTAAGGGGGCCGAACCCGTGACCTCAATGTCGGGAGAAGATGATCCTTTCCCCAAGGGGCTTTTGCCTTTGTCGGATTGAATAAAGGATGATAGTTTCTGTCTTTTAGGGTCTTGGGGGTCGGATTCTGTGGAAGCAGCCGAGCCCGACCCTTCAGGCGAACCACCCTGAGCAAGCAACTCCACATTCCTCTTCAGGGTTTGAGACCGGAGAGCTCGAATGCTGGAATGTGAGGCCATGGCACCTGAAAACACAAGAAAAAAGAGGAAGAGGTACATCAAGTAATAATTGATAGAGAAATGCAGACAGGAGCTAAAGATTAGACCCAGATAAGCTCTGAGCGTCTCAGGGATAGCGTTAAAAATCTTCTTCAGACTTAGCGGATTTGACTTCCAAGACTACGAAAAATTCCACGATGGACAGTTCCAAGGGGTTTAAGGAACGGGGCGAAAGAGTCTAGAAATATGAGAACTCAGAACCCTCTGGCCGGCTAATAAAAAACGGTTGGTAGTGAGGAACTCCTTGGACCTTGAAGTAAAACTCTTTAAAATGATGGAGTGACTCCTCATAGGCCTCAAAGACCTTTTTATTCACCCGACCTCGGAAGGAGATCCAAGAGCCACTTGCAGGTTTAGTGCATACAAACAAATAGAGAAACACCTTAGGGTAGGGAGGGATTCCGAGATAGTCACACACTATCTCGAAACTCCTTATCATAGCCCAACTATTAGGATGTAGCTGGGAAAGGGTCGCGTTAATCTGACGAAGAATGGAGATCTGGAACTCGGAGAACGGTAAACGAACACCCAGTTTGTCAAAAAGGATGTCGTACATCCACATGTATTGAAAATCATCTTCCTCGGGGCGGTTGCATACTCACTCACCTGCGCCAGCCACATCGAGAGAATATTTAGCCTCATTGTCAGGATTTTCGCATATGCGGGTGTTAGCTCGGAAGGTGGAAAGATAATCTTCATCTACTAAGGACGGAATTCCCAAAACCTCGTCCGAAAAATGGTGAAGATAGTCTCCAGCAAACACTTTTGGAGCACAGAGGACCCTGGAATCCTTAATAGTTTTTCCCATAACCTAAAAGGGGGAAACCACCACAGTCTAAGATCAGAATACAGAAAATTCAGAAAACATCGATAATAAAAGCGGAAGCCCTAAGGTGGTTCCCCCTTTCTCTTGAACCCCATAACAAATCACCCGGCGGCAGAAAAGAGGTCGTAGCACAATATACAATGAAATAAGGTCCAAACAAATTCGCGCTAACGTTCGGCCACCACAGCACCACCGCGCCTATGCGCAGCGCGGTGAACTTAAGGTGGTGGAAGCCAACCATCGCGAGACAAAAACAACAAAAATAGCAAAAGCTAACAAGTACAAATAGATACCAACTACAGGAAAATGGGAAACTCTCTAGCACACGTAACAGGAAAATGAGGAGAAGAACTATACTTACTTGGAATCCGAACAGTGATGAATTTCCTAATAGTTGCAAAAGGCGCTAAATTGTCTCGCGGGTGCTCTGTAAAAATAGACAACAGAAAGAAAGGAATGGAGAAATTGAAAAATGAAGGGGGAAGAAGAGAGGAAACAAACGTTAACAAGCAAAGGGGCAATCGCGACTTTTGACATCGTCACTTAAGAGGTACACTTGTAAAATTACCACCATCGCATTTATTACAAGCCTCAAAAGCCGTGCTTTTACAGCACGTGGCATCGAAGGGGGAAGCGAAGCGACGTTTGAAATGATAAAGCCTGAGAAAACCATCAGCCCAAGACGCGAAACCAGAAGGCACCCTCAGTTTATAGCACGGTAACTTTAAGTTCGGGTAGATCTTCATCCTAGAGATCAAAGGAATTAATCTTAAACTCGGCTTCTAACTTTGACAAGTAAGGACCTGAGTTGGGGGCACTGTTACAGAGTAATAGTCAGGCCAATGATATCGCCCAAGTTCCGGGATTAAATCCAAAGAGCTCCAGGAAGAACAAGCCGGAAGACGGAATGAGGCACAAGACACCCGCCCCCAAGATCAGAAATCGAGACTCACAGTCCGTTAAGATCCGACCTCTGGCGAACGTGGGCCAAGCCCATCTTCAACCGTCTTAGGGCCATATGCCCCATGATCCCCTACTATTGATCATGCAAAGCCCCACTAACCATGTCCCCAAGATGCGAGGGCATTAACGGTCAGGAAATCACCTACTTAAGGGTATCTCGCAACTTCTCAGGTATGATCACTTTAACCCTTATTCGAAACCACTCGAGACAAACCCTGATACTCTAGGTGGAGTCCTTGCAGGTACCCACACCCCGAAGGCTGCGAAGGTTTGCTCCTCGAGAAGGAACTCCGTATCCGTGTACGTCATTAGGTTACCCTAGGTAACCCATCGCTACACTATTCCGACACACTTTCTTTAGCCCAAGATAGATAATCTCATGCTTTTCTTGGTGGTTAGGTTTACTTTCCTTGACAGACCAGATTTACTTTCTCCACCCTAAGAAATACAATCTTATGCTTTTCTTTCGCATATACACAATTGTAAGAAACATTTTCATATCTATGTGTGCCTAACCTCATCAATAAGATCACATGCTCAATTATTCATATTCATATACTCATGTAAAACTAGTACCAAGTAACATTATTTCATCAATGATTTCACATAACATGAATGAGATTAAATCATCAATTTCTCATAATCTTTCTTGTTAATTCAGCATGTTGCTAGAATTTCAGTCATCAAGAAAATTAGGATTAAATTAGTAAACATCATTAAAACAGAGCAAGCTCCTATAAAATTTTCAAAGCATGATAAGGTCTCTAACTATATTTATAAAATTTCACAATTTTGGAGGTCAAAATTGCTAAGTTTCAGCCAATAGCCATAAGTCTTAATTTTTCTACTTTATCAAATGAACTCAAAACTTCATACCAAAATTTATGGTTCAACTTCAAGATGTCCTCAACCTCCTGTACAAATTTCAGTTCAAAATTTGATCATTTGCTAGGGTAATAAAATTAGACAATTTCAATGCTACAAATAGGACTGAATAGGCAGAAACCTTGACCTGTTCGGTTTTCCATTTTTTAAAAAATATAAGAAGTACTTAAAATGAGCCAAGAAAATTAGTGGAAAATCTTCTATGTGTTAGCTTCATTATATAAAAATTTTAGCTGATAATCATGTCTCTAAATCAGTGAGAAAAATCAAAGTTTTTCAGCTGCTTACTCAAAAATGGGATTTCCAGCAACAAGGTCAGAACATGTTTTAAGAAAATAGCTGATCTAACTTCATCAAAACCCTCTACCAAAATTAACACATAATTATTCATGTATAATCATCAAATAAATCCAAAACTTTTAGACTTAATCATTCAAAAATTCTCAGAGAAAAATTTGAAGGAAAAGTGGATGAATAAAGCCATACTTTGATGGCTTTAGTGATCTTGGCTTCAAGAGTGATTCAAGATGTATTTCCTTCACTTCAAGACCTCCCAAATAGCACCTAAACCTCCCTAAAACAGTGATTTATGATGGCTCAAAGTGGAAAAATAGTGATGGATTAAAATTCTAATCGATTAGATTTGTAGTTGGTGATGTCTAGAACAAGTTTTGTGATGGAAATTTATGGTTTTTCCAAGTTTAGGCTAGGATGTTTGAAGTTTAGATTAAGTTTGAAGCTCTTTGACAAGAAAAAATGGTGGCTGGTTCATGCTCCTTTCATGGCTGAGAATTATGAGCCCAAGATAAGGTTTGGTGACTTTAAATATATTCTAAGTTAGATGTATTAATGATGTAGTCAAAGTATGATTTCTTTCTAATAATAAAAAGATATGGATGGCTAGGATTTTAATCTTGCTTTACAAGATTAAATCTTGGCCTTACACTTGGCTAATAAGGATAAACATTATCCTTTTGTAAAGATTAAACTATCTTTCGATGTTAAAAATTGCACACCGAAATTTTACCGAACAAGTAAAATAGTGTATCCAGGTAATCAACTATTACCCGAAAATTAATTCTAGGTATAAAATTTTTATTCCTAACTATTTCTAATCTTAATCCTATAATTTTTTAGTTCCGGGTATCTCTGGGCCTAATTCTAGGGTTTTAGCTGTCCTAGCCGGCCTGTGGGACCCACAAGTTACACCCACTATTTTTTTTAAAGATCTATTGGATCGTCCTTATCATTTCTATGTCTGTAAGATTTTTGAAATTATGACTACAAAAACTCAAATTAATTTTTAAGTAATTTTTAGGGTGTTACACCACCATCTAAACATCTAGTATGAAAGATGTTTTCTCGTTACTCTAGTTTATCCTCCTTCACGTACAAATTTAAAGTACGCCTAGTAACAAGAGATGGCATACTATCATGATCAAAATTATCACCATGATCAAATTCAAACACAATATCACCTTCCCTAATAACCATCATTCTCTTGTTTGGGCAATCAACAGTATAATGACCTAAACCATGACATCGAAAACATTTAATATCTCTGTGTCTAGTAGTAGAAGAAAAGAAAGAGGAATGAGAAATACCTTTCTTCTTTGTTGAATCCGGAACCATCTCCTTGGAATTGGAGCCATTGGCTTTCTTTTTCTCATCATCACGAGACCATCTTGAACCCCATTTTGAGATGGAATTCGAAAATGGTTTTGATGCCCGTTATTTTTGTTGCTTCTCCACCTTCATGGCCATGCTTACCAAATTTTCCATCTCCATATAATGGTGTAATTCAACCACATTAGCTATCTCTCTATTAAGACCACCAAAAAACCTTGCCATAGTTTCCTCTGGATCTTTCTCTTTATTGGCCTTGATCATAAGCATCTCCATATCTTTATGGTAGTCTTCAACTGATTGTGAACCTTGAGTTAGCTTGTGCAACTTGTGATGCACCTCCCTATTGTAATAAGAAAGCACAAATTGCTTCCTCATGACACACTTCCTGGCATTCTAAGTCTCAATAAGAGGCTCTCCATTCCTTCGCCTGGACTTCACTAACTCATTCCACCAAATTAGAGCATAATCAAAAAACTCTACTGTAGCCAAACGAACCTTCTTCCCCTCAGAATAATTGTGGCAAGCAAAGATCATCTCTATCTTCCTTTCCTACTGTAAATATGCTTCAGCATCATTCTTTCCCTTCAATGGCGGTAACTACATCTTGATAGCATTCATGTTGTTATCCAGTTGTCCTTTATTCCCAAACTTCATATTCCCAACTAAATCATCATCATCAAACTCCTCCTTAGAGTGCTCACGGTAGGAATTATTGTGATGATGTTGATGTCGTGTAAAAAACTTGCCACCACCCTTAGCCTTAGTTTGTGACACCTCATTCAGCCGTGTATCTATATCATCCAATCTATTTTGTATTTGCTAAAAGGTTTTCTGCATAAGCTGTATGTCAGAGAGTGTATTGTCCTTAGTGTCACTCTTTGATGTGTTGTGAGCCATTTGCACAACATGTAAAGTGATAAAATAGACAGCCTCACAAAGCACCCAGTCACGTGTTTCACTCAAAAATGGATACTCGTGTTTGCACCCAATATGATTTTTACCCTCTTTTGTACTTACCACTCTTGCCTTTTACCACTATGGACCCCTTATAAATGTTGCACTTCAAAAGCCAAATAAACTCAAACAAGATAAAGTTCCAAGTAATATTTAAATGACATAAGGAATAATCAAAGAAGTAGAAAGAAATAAAGAGATTAACTCAATAAAGGGGGAAAAATGGCCTAAAGGAATAAAAAATAAAAAAAATTGAAGGACCCAAAATAAAAAATAAAAAATAAAATTCTAAAATATATATATTCTACAAACTTTTTTTTTGGCTTTTTTTTAGCACCCTTTTTTTTTTGCTTTTTTTTTAATGCTGCTGTTTCTTTTGTGCACTATTTTCTTTTTTTTTTAAATGCTTTTTTTTAAATAAAGGAAACCAATGAAAGAAAGTGAAGGAATAATAAGGAAACAGGAAGGAAAAGCCAAAGGATGAGAATGTGGACCTTGATGTACAGGAATGTGAAAACAAACTTTGAGTGAAGGAGCTAAAATTGAAAAGTAGATGTGCAACGAATCAACAAGAAAACACATGAGGATGATGACGAAACTGAAAGAAAAAGTAAAAAAAAATAGATAAATAAGAATTTATCCAATGCTTGACACTGATACCAAATGATGTGGAACCCCATGGATATCAACACCTAGAAACCCCAACACACAATTGATACGAAAGATAAGATTGAAAACTAAATAAAATATTATAAGGGAATCACTCTACCTTGTAATCCTCTATTCAGCTTCCTTATGCAACAAGATAAGGTAATCACTCAACCTCACTTGCACACACAAAGTTTCTAAAAGAAACCAGAGAAATTTCATTCAAGATAAAACTAAGCTCAAATGGCCATCAACTTTGGAAACTTATTTCCTAACCCTAACCCTACTAGACTAGGCCCAAATTACTACACTACCAACTGGGCTTAACAAACATAAAAATAAAATAAAATAAGTCTTAAAAAAAATTTAAAATAAAGAAACTAATAAAATAAAATAAATAAACCAAACCTGACCTAACATGGCCGGAATATTTTATCACTATAAATTTACTAATAATAATATTTTGGCTGCCCATAATTGCCAATAGCAGTCTTGGCTAATTATTGATTTCATTTCTTCAACAAATGATTTAGCCAAGTTTCCAAAATTGTTTTGAATCCTTTTAGCTGACGCCCTTGTGATAGGTCCTATGGGCATGCTACAATTCTCATATGTTTTTTCAATGATAAAATGTCCAATTTGCCCTTCTGAGCACGTATCATACACTCATGTTTCCTTACAAATATTCAATAATACAGACCTGAGAAACATGAGCGACTTCTTTCTCACATCTCTTCCTAAGAAAAGTATACAAATCATTACAAAGCATGGAAAGAAGATTTTCTATATTTCAAGAGGATTGATTACATGTTATGATGAACAACACAGGAAGTGCGGAGAGATTTTTCCAAAGTTTTCACTCTTACGTTTTAACTCTCTCATTAGCATTTAAGTATGGCATCTGCATTTATACAGTTCCTTCTTCATGACTGTTGTCTTTGATCAGAACTCCAAGTGACACGTGTATATCATCAGTTATGTCTTCGAACGTTAGTCTAGGAGGTAGGCTAACAGACTTGTCACATCGGTTATAGAAGCCGTTGTATTATAAAGGTTTCTAATGTCCTCTTTCTTTTTACTTTCTGATCGTGGTTTCTGAACTCCTCTTTCTAGAAGCTAGGATCATGAATCAATCAGACAGAAGGGATGACGTACCAGTTATAAAATTGGGTCTGACTCAAGATTTGAATTTTGAATTTTGAATTTTCCCCCATTTCCTTTAGCGTTCTGTGCTCCATAGTTAAGTAAGCTTTCTGACAGCGTAATCAATCTCTTGATCATTCTTCGATCTTCTAGTCTTCAATATTTGCTCATTGATGCAGATTAATTTGTGATTATGATGATTGTTGAGTGAGTAACACGTTACTATCAAAGTTAGCATGATTTCCTCGCTCTTTAGTTTAATTTCTAAAGTCTTGTGTTACTTTTTGAAGATCGTTCCTTTGCGCTTCTTGCTCTTGTATTGATTAGCTTCATTCCATAATGTATATGAACGTTCTTTACACGATATAATATTCATTCATTTAAGCTCATTTTGTTCCCACGAGATAACATATGTTTACACATGCAAAGTAAAATTATTCTCGCTTAAGTCCGTGTAATGCACTTTGGAATTCTACATGTTAAGGTTAGTCAAGAAACTCAAGGTAGCCATTAGTCATTCTTCAAAGTATTTTCTTTAAATTGGCTTTGTTGTAATTCAAAATGATGAAGCTCATACTTTTTGAAGGGTTTTAGAGTTTACACTCGCTACATCGAAGCTATCTTCACTGCTGAGCTTGCTCTAGCTTCCAGGCTCGCTGCAGCTACGTTGTCCGGGCATAATTCTTTCATCCAACTCTTTCTCTCTTACTTCTCTGCCTGCTCCAAGCTCCAGTCCACAATGAACTCTCAGGGGGGTAACCCTTCAAATAACCACGATCTGATCTATAGGAAAAAGAGGTATCGTGAAAGATAGAAACTAAAATTGTGCAAAAGTCACTGCATAAAAGCTACAAAACAAAATTGAGTGCAGGGATGAAAAGATCCAAAAACTAACAAAACTAATGGACACTAAACCCAAAAAGAATGCAAAAGCACCAATTTTAGGAGATAAATTATTTACAAGCAGAGTGATTATCATTACTGTAAAGACTATCTGGTGTCTTCTTTCTTGGGTTGAGAAAAGTTAGTGGAACTCAGTAGTTGCTAAGAACTGGATATAAGTAGAGTTTGACCGAACCAGTATAAAACATCTGTGCAATATCTTCTTCTCCCTTATTCTTTTACTTCTGTTGTTCAGTTTGAACAAATTAATATCTGTTTAAAGTTTATTCTCTTAGCTTATCCATTACTAATGCTATAACTCAGAAATTTACTTTCCAAAACATCTAACTTTGTTTTCGCTGCACTTCATGCTCAATGCTTGATAGTTTTAGTGTTCAAAGTGTTAGTTGCTAAAAGGCAAATAAAAGTAAAACACGATTTAAACCCCCCTTCTCGTGTGCTTTTCTACCTACAGTGATTACCCTAATGTTTTCAAAAGTAGTATGTTTATGATATTATGCTCACAAGTTCAAAGTTAAAACCCAGTCATGAGGTTTTAGAGAAGAAGTTTCTAGTTTTCATGATAGGGCATATATAGAGAAACAAGCAGTGAGTTAATGGCTATAAAAGATTGTTAACCTTGGTACTAAGTTATCTACTAGAAGACAATCTCACCCTATCAAAGAAAATCAGATATAGAACCTAGCCAATTGTTTATTTTGGGACTTTATGAGGTACCCATAGAAATCAGAGTAATTCTACAGACTGTTATTGTTATGATATATATGTATATGCATAACTAGAGATTTCTATTTCTCTATTAAACTACTATTATTTATGATTTACAGATACTACTAGTCTTGAGATTATTATTTCTATAAATATGAAAATGGTTTAGAAGCTGATGCATTCTAATATTATGACATTTGTAACTTTGTTGATTGTCCTATGTAGGGATTATGGATGAGACTCTACTCAGTGAATTTTGGATGAAACTCACCCTTGTTCTTTGTCCCTATTATAGACACAATAGTTTGGTCCTAACTAGTTTGATCTCGGATATGAGTGCCATGCGGCTTATGGAGAAAGGAAGTCTTGGGTTCTTTGCTTCAATTAGATATATGAATGTAGAAGTGCCAAGTTTAGATTTGGTTCCTGTGGTTTGTGAGTTTCCAGATATGTTTTTGAAGGAACTGCTAGGGATGCCAACAGAGAGGAAGATTGAGTTTGATATAGAGCTTGAGCCAAGAGTTAGGCCCATCTCTATACTCCCCATATCGGATGGTTTCTACAGAGTTAAAAGAGTTTAAGGAAAAGTTACAAGAGTTGCTTGATAAGGGGTTCACCCAGCCAAGCACCTCGCCTTGGGTGCTCCAATTTTGTTTGTGAAGAAAAAAAATGAATCAATGAGGATGTGCATAGACTACTACCGACAGTTGAACAAAGTGACAGTTAGGAACCAATACCACTTGCCACGTATAAATGACCTATTTGATCAACTCCAACATGCTAAATGTTTCTCCAAGATCAACCTTTGATCGGGTTACCATCAATTTAAGATCAAGGGTGAGGATGTACCCAAGACGGCCTTTAGGACTTGCTATGGACACTATGAATTTCTAGTAATGTCCTTTGGGTTAACCAATGCCCTCGCAGCTTTTATGGATATGATGAATAGAGTTTTCAAGTTGTTCTTGGGTCACTTTGTCATTGTCTTCATAGATGACATCCTAGTGTACTCTAAGAGCAAAGAGGAACATGAGTAGTGTTTGAGGATAATTTTTTAAACGCCAAGGAAGAACCAGTTGTACGCCAACTTCTCAAAGGTTGAGTTTTGGCTTCATCAAGTAGCATTCCTTGGGCATATAGTGTCTAAGGATGGTATCTTAGTAGATCTGAAGAAGATTAAGGCAGTTCAATAGTGGCCAAGGCTTACTACAGTTTTTGAGATCTGTAGTTTCCTAGGCTTAGTAGGATACTACAAGAGATTTATCAAGGACTTCTCCAAAAGAGTAGCGTCATTGACCCGATTAACCCAGAAAAATGCCCAAGTTCCTGTGGTTGGAGGTATATGGGGAAAGCTTTTAGAAGCTTAAGATTTGTTTAACCATGGCCTCAATACTAGTGTTACCCTCAGGAACGGGTGGCTTTTTGGTGTTCTGTGATGCCTCAAGAGTCAGATTTAGCTTTGTCTTAATATAACATGGCCAAGTTGTGGCATATGCATCTAGGCAGCTTAAAAGGCATGAGCAAAACTATTCGACCTATGACCTAGAGAAGGCGACAATGGTATTTTCCTTGAACATCTTGAGGCATTACATATATAGAGAGACTTATGAGTTCTTCACCGATCATAAGAGCTTGAATAATCTTCCAACAAATGGATTTGAATCTCAGGCAGTGCCAATGGTTAAAGTTGCTTAAAGACTACAACTGCATGATTTATTATCATCCAGGTGAGGCAAATGTACTGGTAAATGCATAGAGTCCATGGGCAGTTTGGCCCTCATAGCACCTTCAAGGAAACCATTGATGGAAGATATTCATAAGTTGGAGAGCGATGGAGTCTAGTTTGGCCTTAATGATTTAGGAGCTTTTGTTGCTCATATTAAAGTCCAGTTAACCTTAGTGGAGCAAATCAAGGCATGGCAAAGGGAAGATCCTAAGTTAGCCAAGCTTATGGAGGATGCACACAGAGAAGAGAATGTAGAGTTTTTGGTTGATGCGGAGGGTATGTTACGCTTTGCTGATTGCTTGTGTGTACTCTATTCACCCAAGTTCAGCTAAGATATACCAAGTCCTTAGGCTGCTATACTGGTTGAAAGGCATGAAGAGAGATATTGGTGACATCATGGCATGGTGTATGGTGTGTTAGCATGTCAAGGCTGAACACCAAAGGCTTGCAAGGCTACCTTAGCAGATAGACGTCCTAGAGTGGAGGTGGGAGAGGATAACCATAGACTTTGTGGTTGACTTACATCAAACCAGTAAAGGCTTTTATTTTATATGGGTGATCAAGGATAGAATGGCCAAATCAGCTCAATTCTTGCCAGTGAAAACTACTTTCAGTGTAGCTCATTAGTATGCCTAGCTTTAACTTGATGAGATTGTCAAACTCCATGGCTTGCCAATGTCCATCACATTAGATAGAGGCCCCATTCACTTCGCGATTCTAGAGAGTATTTCAAGAGGCTCTTAGGATACATGTGGACTTGACAACAACTTTCCATCCATGAACAGATAGCCAGTTAGAGATGACAATCTAGACTTTAGAGGACAAGCTTAGAAACTTTGGTGTGAGTTAGTGTAACACTTACCACTAATATAGTTTTCATACAACAATAGTTTCTAGGTAAGCATCTAGATAGAACTGTTTTAGGCCTCATATAGGAGGCACTGTAGATCTCCTATTGAATGGTTTGAGCTTGGGGAAGCTAAGGCCCTAGGCTTGAACTTGGTTCAAGAGGCTCTAGAGAAGGTAAAGTGATTAGCGAGCAGTTGTTGGTAGCTCAATCCATATAGAAATCATATGCTGACAATCGACGCTAAAACTTGGAGTTTGCTGTGGGTGACCATGTTTCTACAGGTGTATTCTATGAAGAGAATGGTGAAGTTCAATAAATAGAAAAATTGAATCATGCAATATCGGCCCATTTGAGATTCTAGAGAGATTTGGGGTAGTAGCCTACAGGCTGGCACTGCCTACTAGTCCATCAGCTATTTCATGTTAGCATGCTCAAGAAGTACATGTTCAATCAGTCTCATGTGCTCATGCTGCAAGCGATCCAAGTCAATGAGAATTTTTCATACGAGGAAGAACCAGTTACCATAGGCAGATGAAGAAGCTTCATTTGAAAAAGGTGGCCTCACTAAAAGTCATCTAGAGAACCACTTTAGTGAGAAAGCCACTTTGGAAGTCGAAGAAGCTATGAAGGCCAAATATCTACATTTTTTCCCTCCAAAAGGTATGTTTGTTTAGATTTGGAGACTATATATCTTTTAAGAGGGAAGTATGTAATGCCTCAGGCCCACATATCCCTAGCTAGACCTAAAGAAACCTTTAGGTACTCCAGAAACCCTCGATACATGGAAAACCATGTTGATGATAAAGTCTGTAATATTATGTAAAACATGCTCGATGCAGCGAGAAATGCTCAATGCAGTGAGAAATGCTCGGCATAGTGAGAAGAGGGTCAGTAAGGCTCGTTATAATAAGTAATACTCGTTACAGTGAGGACCCCTGTAACACCCTCCCAAGTACAACGTTATCCTTAAGTCATGACATCATACTTGAGAGTTGTTACTTTTTAATTAGCGGACCTTTCTTAAATAACTATTGCAAATTTGATGGGTTCGTGTACTAACTAGCATAATTCAATCAAAATATATAGCAAAGATATAGCAAAGATACAAAACATTTATTTGATATAACGTCAAGTACAAAAGGAAGCTCTACTATGAGCTTTAATACATATCCACTTTACATTACGTTTACATACATATTCATTCCATTAAGTATAGCATAATCAAAGTATTAAACACTACACTATTGCAGTTCTGAGTTCTTTCGTGAAGCAACCTCATATTCCTTTGGTTCAACCTGGAGATGTGTAATTCCCAGTGTATACGTGTCAGTAGACGAGTTCCGTATGACCTCAAGGTCCCTCAGGACCCACTGCTATTGCTGGGTCTGGGTTTTTGCTAAGTTTGGAGCCTTATACCTCCTTGGAGGGCTATAGGTTAGAGCCACAATATTGGGAACCAAAGTCCCAGTAATTGTTCCTCAGAGAGAAACAAGTTGAAGAGTGAATTTAAGGAATTTTTGGAACCCTCTAGATATTTCATTTTAGCCCCCAAGTTTAGAAAATCGTCGAAATTTCGAAATTTGAACTAGAACTTAAAAATAAGATTTTGTTTGGTTGGAGTTTTGATTTTTTTGATATTCTATTTGAATCCAAATGGGAGGTATTTTCTTATTTATATTTATGTTTTAAAGTTAATAGGAAGTTAATAAATTATTTAACTTAGAATAAAGAAATGGAAATAAGTGAGTGAGTTTGGGATAAGCCATATGCCTATGACAGCAAAATGGTGAATCTGGTGTTTGTTGTCACCGCTATAGCGGTCCAGGACCGCTATATCGGTCAGGAAGTGTGCAGCACGCTAATTAGCCTCTGGAGACCGTTATAGTGGTCCAAGACTGCTATAGCGGTCATAAGTGATCTGGCACGATGTCGGGGAGTGGCTAGACCGCTATAGCGGTCTATCCGCTATAGTAGTGTCAGTTTTGTGAAAACACTAGAAACTACGTCGTTTCACTTCCAGCTCTCCCCCAATATTATAAAACCCTCCCCCACTCATTCCTTCCCCATTTTTCCCCGAACCAGCATCCCCAAACCCCATTTTTTTCTCTTTTTTCTCTCTATCCCACTCAAGTCTTGCTCCCCCCAAATCATTAAGGTATGTGTTTCTTGATAGATTTTGGTCTCTTTGTCTCATTCCTTCTATATTCTATGAGTTGGGTTGTTGTTTTCTTTAATTGGTGTCAAGTGGGGGTGCTCCCCCAATGTTATTAGAATTAGTTTATCAAAATCTAGAGCTACCCATAGATTGTTAATGAGTTTTATGGTTATAATAGTTGACGTTGGTGCCCTCCCGTCTCCTCGGAGCTCCGTTGGAGTTGACGCCACTTATTCCTCCCCCTCCAGGTGAGTGGGTTTGATCTCAGAGCCTTAGTTTCCATATTATGATTATGTTTGAGCATTATGTTCATTATAAATATGAAGTTGGAGGCAAGATCAAGTATATAATATGTTTTTGCATGAGTACGTCAACCTAGAAAAATTATGATTTAGAATATATAGCATGAAAATGAAATTTAGAAAACCATGGGACCATGATTGTTATGTTGTGTGCTTTGGAAATATTTTATATGTTTGAGAAGGGGTTTATTAGAGAAATATGTATTGTAGCAACCTTAGTATTTTACTGATTATGTTTTATGGGTTTCTTGATAGCACTATCTATATATTTAAAGTTGCCCGACACGTTCTAGAGATTTTTCTCTAGATAGGGGTTTTGGGTATTTAATAAAGAACTTGACTTAGTTTCACTTTCTTTTTCTTTTGTAAGACTTTCGGTTTTGGTATTTTGATCTTTGAGATATTGTATTGGGTTGTTATCTTGTTAAAGTCTTGAATGAGCTCTAGCTAACCATAAAATGAACCTTGCATCATGTTTACATTTATGCTATGCACACCATGTCTACTTTCCTTGCTATCACTAAGTATCAAGATAATAAGTGAACCTTGCATTATCATGTTTATATTTCAAGCTATGCATTATCATGTTTATATTTCAAGTTCTCACTTAATACCAAGATAATAATGAGTTGTATTCATATTTACTTTGTGCTATCACTTTACTTTCTAATGGAACCTAAAATAAGTGCATGAGCATGTTTATTTTTATGTCATCACCTAAATGAACCTAGAGCTCAAAGATTTGCCCATTTTTGTCTGAACAAAGGTCTAAAAATATGTATTTCCTTTGGTTCATATTTCGGCCCCAAGGGTTCTTGAAGTTTCTAAGTATTTAAGACTATGTTTTATAATTTTCCCAAGCTTATATGAGTTTAAGGAATGCATAGAACTAAGTTTTATGAATTTAGGACCTCTTGAGACAAAGATAAATTGGTCACTGCCCTCTTAAACATTCTTATGATTTTAGATGTTAAAAATGCTTATAAACGAGTTTTGAAAGTTTTAAAAAGGTTCCAAGAGAAACTAGTATTTTATGTGCCTTAGAAATTGTGTTCTATGCCTTTTATGGAGAAGTATATTTTCGGTTCTTCCTTGCTCTTTACTGCCATTGTATAATGATGATAATGTGCCTATGTTTGAGTAAAAATAATGTTAAGACTCATATGTGAAAGATAGGATAGGTTAGAAACTAGAAAAGAATTAATTTGAGAGTTCTAGATCCTTTAATTATGTAATTTTCTGGATTCTGTCCAGCAAGGTTTAGATTTAATAATCATGGTTTTTAATTAGTTTGAATGTGTAGGAATGACTCATAATTGGTTTAGGACTTAATCTTAAAGCCTTAGGAGCAAACCGAACTTAGAAAGGGTCATTGTTGTGACTTCTAGGTACCCGTAAAGTTAGGATTTCAAATTTTGCATCCTTGAGATTTAGAGATGTTCTTGACCATAGTATGAGGTGAGAAATACTTAGTTATAACCTCATAGGTTCCCAAGAGACTAGGTTTTGATGATCGATAACTTAGAATGTGAGTTAAGGACTTTAAGGGTCTAAACCGTAATTTCTAGAACCCCATAATCACACAAATATAAAGCTGTCCAACTCTGCATAGTGCAGTTTGGATAGGTCCTTGAGCATAAAAATTAGTAAGACTTATTAGGTGTGAACCTGTAGGTGTGTAAGAGGTTAAGGATAATACTAGAACAATTAGTTTACAAGTTTAAGACTCCAAAGAACCAAAAGCATAAAACACTATGGGTTTGTAACATAATAAGCTTGTGAGTTTGTGTGAATAATTGTCTAAAGATATGTTTATGTGATGATGCAGACGCTATGAAGAAGTTACATGTGATGATGTATATGCTATGAAAAAGTTTTATGTGAAAATAGGTTATAGTTTTATATATGATTATATGATGAGATGCATACTATGAGAAAGATTTATATGATGTATAATGATGTATCTATGAATTATCACTTTATGAGAACTTAAATGTGACACAACACTGAGACGCTTTCTTGGGTGACACCGGTTTAGCCGAGCACCCCCAAGAAAACAAATCCATGAGGGTATTGACATTGAGCTTGCCAAAGCGGACAATACTACGATGCGCTAGTTGCTAGTAGAGCGTTTCAAAGAGGAAATGACCCTAAGAGGTGATCCTTAATTTGCCCCATAGCCCGTACTTTAAGGCGGGATTATGTTACGCTTATCATAGGATAAGTAAGAGCTAGTGACGACTAGTTAAGCTATGAGCTCATAACCTAGAGATGTTTTAGGGTGGCCCCATGAGATGAAAGTTAAAGTTTAAAATGTCACATGTGCTATACCTATCCCCTTATGCCAATGTTATAATGTTTCTTAGTTATTCTATTGATTGGCTTACCTTTATGATGCATTCATGTCATTAGTATATTCCATGCTTAGTCATAAGACGCAGTATAAAATATGACGGGCCTTGGATAAATAATACTTTAGAAAACTAACTTAAAAGGAGTTTATATGCATGCACACCTTTTTAGAAATAAAACTGAAGGTTCCTGAGGATGTGATGATGTCACCTAGGTAGGGATTACCCTACTGAGAATTCTTTTAGAAGATTCTCATTCCCTCTCTCCTTTCTTCCGTCACATCTTCAGATGGCGACTTTCGTACTCTTCATCGACACCCCGACATGGGAGCTGCACCATGACCCAGCACTTGGGTCATACCATTTTGAGGGTCGCTGCACTGTCAGAGTATTCATGTTCATGGGACGACTCTTCGCGCACCCCGTCCCGAGCTACCGCTTCACCCCGACTGCTCCTTACCGCCATAACGGGATTTTTGAGCGAGCTAGACCACGCGACGAGCAGATTCTTCGCATGCAGCCCGAGACGTCAGCTGTATGCGAATACCCGGAGTACGTGCCCCGGACCGAGCATTCGGAGATGGATCCATCAGTGGACCCACCCTCACATATGTACAGTTGGAGTTCCAGTCCCGCTCCCCCACCGATGAGAGCCGGGAGTGAGGAGATAGTAGTTCAGCCGAGGTTGGCTCGTCGGCCATCCATGCGCCCTCGCCGCGGTGGACACGCTCCGATGATCCGCACGACCACTCCCGCCGAGATCCGCCAGTGGATCGATTCCACCCCTCAGTACTCGGACCAGCAAGAGTAGAAGCATTGGATGGGTAGCAGTTAGTGCACACACGCCACATAGTTGAGGGCAAACCTTCTTTTGTGTATGAGGTTGCCTACTCTAGGTATACTCGGGCATGGGTGTTGTTTTATGATTTCCCTGTATTTGTTTTCCTTGTATTTATCCTTCAGTTGCATTCTGTTTCCCGATGTATCAAATATTCCTGCCCTTTTGGGTGGGCACATTATATATATATGTTTCAGTTGATGTTTCCATGATATGATGTGTTCCTTTATGCTTTGCTTAAATGTTTCGTTATGCTTCCTTTTAAAGATTCGTGTGTGGCTCTCACCTTGATTTTAAAAAGAAAAAAATTTTCCCATATTTCCGCTAAGTATTTTCTAAGTAAAAGATGAGACCAAGAGGTAATATTCTAAAGATTAACCTAAGTACATACTAGTAGTCTTAGGTTAAGATTTAGGGTGTTACACAAATCACCAGTGCCATGCTCAATTCAAAGGTTAGAACTGTATTCTCTATTCTTCAATTCTCCATATTGCCTAAACTAGGTAACATTGGTGGGCTAATGGGTATGGATTATATGTTATTATTCTGTCTTCTAACTAAGAGAAAGATAAATCTACCAAGACTAATCATGGACTAATTGTTGAGTGCCACTACAAAAGAGAAAAGAAAGACTACTACTGTGCCCTATGGCATGTTGTTGACAAGGATTTTTCAGCATATGGGATATCCTTTAGTAGATGAATGGTATGAGTTCAGGGACATGGTTCTTAGTAAACTCTTTCAAGTCCATCAGAAGAACCAAAAAAGGAGCTTAGAAAGCTATCCCTAAGAAGCATAGCCCAAAGAAAAGTGAAGAACCTAAGAAGAAAACCAAGGGAAAATCGAAGAAAGAAGAAAGAGGAAAATTAAAGAGAAATTTTTTTTCCTAGAAAGTGAGGAAGAAGATTCTGATGGTACATATTCTGACAATATACTTATCAAAAACTTAGAGAGAAACTGAGGTAGTGTTCTCAGAAAGTGAAAAGCCAAAAGAGAGACATGATAAACCTTAGACAAGACATTGAGAAAAAGTTCAAGAACCTTCCTAAGTGGATGCCAAAAGGTTCTTTGGTTATGAAAGAACAACTGCTATAGAAAGAGTTGGGATAATGGTTGAGGAAGAATCAACATTATGTAAGGATGAAAAAATTGAAGATATCCTTAACAAGAACAAGATTCTACAAGAAAAAAGGAAAATAGAAGAGGTTTAGAAAGTCAAACAAGCACAAAAAATTTAGAGCTCTAGCAAAAGGAAAAGTACTGCAATCTCTGAACCTTTTGTTGTGATTCATCAACCTTCAAGACCTATTTTTGAATAGTTTGGGTACACCTCTTTCCCTATCTCTACTGCTACCCCTATTTTCGAGCCTCTTTTAGAAACCTTTAGAAGTTGGCCTAGAAACTGCTCCAGAACCTACACTTGATCAAAGTATTGTAATTGAGAAGGCTACTAAACAATCAAAGGAGTATAAGAAATTTGTTTTTGAAGATGATGAAGACCAATTGTTATTGAGTTAAATACTCAAATTTGTCTCAAAGAACATGAAGGAAAAGTATTCACATTACAACGGGGACAGTTTTGAGGAATTAAAGCTCTATATGAATGAATTGTCTACTCATTTGGAGCCCATTATAGAGGAGCTAGAAGGGAATAAAGGGCCAAAAAACCTCAAACTTTGCCATTGTTTTGAAGACTATGCCTCAACCATAGCCTTCAATCAGAATATCTTCTCTGGATGAAGAATATCAAGCTTCATAAGCTATGGCAAAACCTGTTGCTAAAGCTGACAAAGAACCATTTCAAAAACCTTAAGGTTTTAGGGATACAATTCCATTGAGCATTTATAATGATAAAGATACACCAGAGAATTCTCCTGTTAACAATCCTGCCATCCACATTCCTGCTATACTAGAATCTCAACGAAGATCTCCACCGCATCTCACAGTCTCAACTCTTGTTGCTTAATCAGAGAGACTTGGTTGTAGGCTTGGCAGAGTAGCATCCAATAGACAGCTTGTAGCACAAATGAGAAGACATGAAGACTTGCTGCTTCAAATCCTTCATGAGCTCAGAAAGGGTAGCCAGTGATATGAAAAGCTCTTTTGTTGATGACATAAAACGGAGAAAATAAGAAGAAAAATCTTTTGCACACTTAGTCAAGAAGTCTTTTATTGAGAGGGAGCTTCATAAATATCCATGCTTATCATTTCTTTTGCATTTTGATGTTTATGTTTTTGTTTCTGTCATGAACTTCTATTCTTTTTAATTGTTATTTTTATCAGTTCCATTGTACATTTCTAATGATTATTTGTTCATGAAATGAAAGGTGATGATTCTCTAATCAAGTGTTGTTCTAATTAAAATTGGATATATTGTACTAAACACCATATTCTATCACAAAATTTTTATCACTATCTGTTTTAGCTCCGATATGTCTTTATGTTAGTTTATGAAACTAAAGTTATGAGAAACTTAATAAAATTTGACTCACAATAAGAAACTTTAGGAATGTCCTCTTTTTGAAAAGGCTAAGTTGTAAGGCAAAAATTTTATTAAGTTTCTAAAAGGAATTTTCTTTAAGTCTTTGGCCTTAAAGAAAAATTCTTTCAAATGTTCTCCAAAAGATTTTCTCAAAATTTGGTTCGTCATCATCAAAAAGAGGAGAGATTATCAGCTCCAAAACCCTTCAAAAAGTTATTGCACCTTATGTTTTGAGTGACAACAAAGCAAATTTTGTTAAAATGTTTTGAAGAATTGACTAATAATTTACTTGAGTTTCTGTAGTGCTTAATAGGATAATTATGATTTACATATAATTCAATTTGTGACATATGTTTCACAGTATCATGTTTTAACATGATTAAAATCTCGTATAAAGAGATTCAGTTTTTTAGAATGTGCAAAAATTGGGGCCTTTAAAAGGTGGTTCATGACTTAAGAAAGTGTCATGTCAATCAAGTGTATATATAATCATCAATCTCAATTGAAATCATCACTGAATAATATCAATAACTTCTGAAGATCAACATCCACCTCGAAAAGAAGTCCAGAAGAAACATAAGAAGATTAGAGAGTGTAGAAGTTCTTTAGCAAACTCTACATACATCATAAACTACATTTGGTTAATAGAAATTGAATGAATATTTGAATTCAAATAAAGTTAACAAGTCAGAAAGTAATGAAAGTGACACATCATGCTTTTAGTTGAATATTCACTACTTTCTAGAAATTCTTCACATGAGTAGAAGTTCAGAAACCATGTTCAAAATGTACAATTATTTTCTGGAGCATTTTTCAAAAACCATTGTCAATATGGATTCTAGACTAACAAGGACACTATTGACATAACTTGGCCGACACTTCTAGAGGACAAATCCTAGGACACAAAAAGTATCTTTAACACGTGTTAAAAGGAAGAAAGATTTGAGGACAACGGTCTATTTCAAAATCCAACTATAAAAGGAGGAAACCTTCAAACTTAAAGTAACTTTTGCACTCTCAACGCTTAAGCTTTCTTATACTTTTTGAAGTTCATTTATTCTTTGAATTCAATTTTTGAAAAAGAAAATCTTCTTTCTTGTAAACATTACCAAACATTCTTTTTAGGAAGATTAGAAAGAAGTTTCTCAAGTTGTTTACTTAAACATTGTATCATCTTAGGAAACCTGAGTGTTTTTCTTGGAGAATAAACACTAAATTTTTTACCCTTTTTACCTTGATCTATTAGTGATCGGAGCAAGATTAGCTTGGAGAAACTAGGATAAAACTACTTGTGAGTAAGGGTTAATTGTATCTACTACTCATTGGAGATAACGTGAGAAAGCTATTCAAAGAATATCTTGCTTTCTTGGGTTAAGAAAGCGGTTGATAGTGGAACTAGAAAAATTTGTTGAGAATTGGATGTAGGTAGTGTTCGGCCGAATCAATATAAAACTCTGCAGTGATATTCCTCTCTCTCTATCTATCTCTTTAAATTATTATGTGATATCATCTATTTTCTGTTGAGTGTATTTTTTTTCTCTTTTCAGACTGTCTTATGGAATTTCATTAAGTTTCTAACCACTTTAGAAAGTTACTTTCTAAAACTTGTGTTTTCCACTGCCTTCAAGTGTAAATACTTGATTTTGTTTGTGTTTTAGAAAGCCAAAATGTTTGAAAACATGATTCAACCCCCTTCTCATACTACATATTCACTTACAATATCCACGCACGGTGTAAACTAGCTTTGATTTTAATAGAAGCTACCATGAAGGGGTGAAGCCCATAAACTATAGGTGAATGCTTCCATGGAGTGGAAGGTTAATGTTTTGCCCAATTGTCGCCCATGTGCCAGATGACAACTCAAAAATTTAGTTATGTTTAACCATATTTTATAAATTTGGGTAAACCTTGCTAAATGCTAACAAATGCTCAGCTCTTCTCTTGGGCTCCATAATCTTCTTCCACCCCTATTCCCCCACCTTTGCCACACCCCTTCGACGATGGCAACCCTTGTAACCACACCATCTTTTCCCTCGTTCACCACCACCATCACTGCCCCCTTTTCCCCCTATTCTTTGAAAACCTAAATCCTCTACCACCTCCATTTCCTCCTCTACGGGCTTTGGATTTCCTATGGCCTCATACCAATAACCATAACATTCGCGCCATTGATCCACTTGCACCACATGCCACCACATACACAATTAGAAGGGGCTCGACACCACCACAATCAAGAAGTTGCCTATCGTGCTACTCCAAGAGACGTTGCCATTGCCATTGTCGGATCCAATTGGTGGAGGCGTGTTAATGGAGTGCTGCATCTGCTTAAGCGCACTTCGAGACGGCGAGAAGCTTAAGTTTCTTCTGGTTTGCGAGTATTGGTTCCACTGCAAGTGAGGTTGATTATCGAGCTACTTTGAAAGGCAACCATATGTATTGGATAACTTAAGTGCTTGCTTTGTGTAACCAATGGATAATAGCAAGTGTAGACAAGTGATTCAAAAAGCATGAGTGCATCATAAGGTTGTATGATAAATATATGTACAAAATAAAATAGGGATTTCAGAGAACGGTGGGAGAAGGGGGTGGTGATGGTGATGGCAGAGGAAGGAGGAGATGGCATGGTGGTGGGGGTCATCATCGTTGGAGGATTCTCGCGAAAGTGGGGGAGTGAGGTTGGAAGAAGATGATAGAGCCCAAGAGAAGTGCTCTGTGTTTCTTGGTGTTTAGCAGCATATTTGATTTGAACGAAACTAAAGTTTTAAGTTGTGTCACGCCTGCATACATAGGCAATTGTATGGGAAGGCATTGACCTTCAAGTGTATGTGAGAATCCACCTAATCGAAAAATATGTCTTTGGTTCGCTTCTTAAGATGCTATGTAAGCACCATGACCCAAAAGAAATAAAGATGCTATGTAATTAGGATCATGCTTCAATAAAAATAATAATTAATACATGGAATCTGTTCAACTCATGTAACAGAAATTTTAAAACAAGCACATATAGAAGAAGTCGATATCAATATATCATTCTCGAGTCCAACAGACTCATGAACTAGCCACATCAGTTATCATAGGTGCGGCACTCATCAGTCTCCGGGTTGTCCTTGCAGTAGTTCTCAAGCGGGTCGGATTCTTTCTTCTTGTCCCTCGCGTGGCTCGCCGCCGCGCTCAGCTCCTCAACTTCGTCCCACGCCGCCACGCACTCGCCGCTTACGGGGTCATCGGAGCACGCCTCCTCCGCGTTCTTAATGCTCTCCTCAACCTTCTCCGATATGCTGTCTGGCGCTGACCGCACGGGCCTGACGCTCACTGCCCGACCCGACCCGACTATGGTGGGCCACGACCTCTGGTAGAGCCTGAAGAGCGGTGGGAACTTGATGGCGTGAGACTTTTGCGGTGAGTCAGGTACATTGGCAAGCACCCTAGAACTTGAAAGGGTCACACCAGCATTAATTGTTGCCATTCTCTTTGTTCCTTTCTTTGGTTCTCTGTTTTTTTTTTTTATTTACTTTTTTCCAGGATGGTTTAAGGAGTGCCTCTATTTGGGTTTTTGGTGTTGTAATGAAGATGATGAGGTTTAAGGGGACGGAATAGAGTCCAAGGGGATATATAAGTTGAGGATAATGAAGATTCGTGTACACATACTCCTTATCTGGTGACAACCAATTGTTATCTTCCACGTCGAATCTGTGTTAAGATTTTTTTTTTTTTTTGCGGTGCCAAGGATTTTATATTTTTGTGTTTCCCGGAGAAGAAATGATATTTCTGGCTCTACTTTGTTTCTACGTGAGTTCATGATGTTTGCAATTTAAGTTGCAATTTCTAACTTAAAAATCGCGATATTTTGTTGCCCTTTTATAAAAAATGCTTGTTTGGACGTGAAAATATCAACCGTCCCTCGACACGCTCTAGTATTTTAGCCAACCAGATGTTCTCATATTTGCCGTAAAATAGTGCAGACAAATGGTTAGGAAACGTAATCTCTGTCTATCGCGCATTTGTTTGTTCAGCATGTAAACATTGACTAATTGGGAAGAAGATTTTTTATTTTATTGGGACACCTAGTTAGGAACGATTATACGCTTGACATATGTTAGTGTTAATTCGTGCGTGCTGCTGAAGTTGGTCCTTGAGTGTAGTATGTTGGTAAGTTTGGGTTTGAGTTTTGGAGGAACGACAATAACCTTATGTGTATGCCTAAACCTACGATTTGTTGAGAAAGAGGATAAAATAGAAATATAAGTACATGTAGACAATTAGCAAAACATTTTTGAAAGAAACAAAAAACATTTCTTTTTCTCTCTCCCTGTCTCTCCCCCACTCTGTGTCTCTTTCAACCCCCACGCATCTCTCTTCTTTTGCATGCAAGAGAACAACAACAAGGTCATTGCCACCTCGACATTCCATCATCAATTGCTACCATTTGATCATTTCACAATAAGAATAACAATTCTTGAGGAAGAGTGTAGCTTTCTTACCCACAAAAGAATAGTAGGAATAAACATACAATTCTTTCATTTTTTTGCAATAATCTTCTTTGTGAGGTATATGGGTTCCTCATTATACTTCTCTTTTGATGGGTCTATAATATTTCTTTTGATGGGTTCCTCATTTGCACTTCTCTTTCAGTTGATGTATGCTTTGAGCTAAATTTTATTATTGAATTAAGAAGGAATGGTTTAAGGGCCCATTTGACACACCTGATAAAATAAAGCTTGATAATATAAGACTTGATAAGATAAGACCTCATAATATAAGGCCTGATAAGATTTTAATACTATATAACAGTTGGTGTTGTTAGCTCTAGAACCCTTCAGAAAGTGTCAACACAATATGTTTTGAGCAATAACCGATTTGGAAAATATTTTGAAGAACGACTAATGTTTCCCCTTAAGTTTCTTAAAGTAATAAACAGGTTCTTCTGGTTGCATAACGCGATTCTTGAAATGGAAATAATTTCACTTTACATGTGCAAGCATGTCTTATCTCGTCTAAAGAGATAAGGACTTAATAGAAGTAAAAATTATATCGTGAAAATAACATATGCATACTTAACGGATTGAAGAAAATCATCGTATACAAAAAACTAAGGCTTGAATCTTTAGAGAGTAGAACATGACTTCAAAAAATGCACTTAAAATGAAGATGTCAAACCAACTCTAAAGCAAGGGTGTTCTACAACCTTCAATCATCATCATCGCAATCATTTCATCATGTACATGCTCTGATTGAAGAATAGAAAATCATTTTTTCACCAAGGAACTAATACCACACTTCAGAAAGTACATTTCACAGTGAAACCGTCCAATCTATAAGAAAAGGAGGGAAATTTGAATTTTAAATTTAAAGTCAAATCCAGTTACAAATCGGTCTATCATCTCTTCTGCCAACTTGGTCAACAACTCCAGCTTCTAGAAGGAAAGAGATTAGAAACCTCGTTTAGAAAGTAAAAGTAGTTTAGGAAGGTGACCTTAGAAACACTACAAGAAATTATGGCAGTAAAATTAGGGTGGTTTCTTAAAACCTCCACAATTACCGTAAATTACGGTGGTTTCATTGACCAACATAATTTTCATGCAATAAATGGTAGTAAATTAGGGCAGTTCTATAAAATCGCCATAATATACAGTAAATTATGGTGGGTTTCGGCAAATAAAAATAATGATAATAATAAAAAAAAACCCTAATTCCTTTAACCTAATTCTACTTCCCCAAACACATACACACACACATAAACAGACACGGAGAGAAAGAAAGAGAGAGAGAGAATGAGGCAGAGAAAATGAGAGAGTGAGGCCGTCGGCCAGCCCTTAGCAATGGTGGTTAGCGCGCAGTGGTGGGCTTGCAAAAGGGAAGAAGGAGCGCAGAGAGCATGCGAAAAATGGGGAAGGAGGTCACGACCTCGAAAGTGACGAATCACGGCTGGGTGGATCTGGTTGTTTGAGGGTGGCTCGCGATGTGAGAATAGTGGAAGGAGGGTGGCACTGGTTTGACAGAGACGGTGGAGTTTCAGATCCATAGTCAAGGCGGTGGCTGTGAAAGGAAGAGAGGTGTGCAATGGGGAAGGAAAGGGAAGTTCACGGTGACCATGGTGGCTGAAAAGGGAAGGGCATGGTGGCGGTGTCACTGCCTGGAAGGTGATCGCCACCTCTTCTTCCAGTTTTCAGATCCCAACATGATGCTATTTTGTGTTTTCTTGTGATTTTTTTGTTATATTTATATCCAGAAGAAGACCCATGAGAACATCAACAACAGGCTCACTCTTGTCATGAAGAATGGCAAGTACACCCTCGGTTACAAGACCATTTTTAAATCCCTCAGGAGCTCCAAAGGTAATTAATCCCTTTTTACCTATTATTTTATTTTGTGCTCTGTCTTTTTCTTCTTCTTTTTTTAATTTAAACTATGGTGTTAGGGCTAGATCTAGAGTAGTATTTTTTTAATTTTATTTGTTTTAAATCTTATGGAGCTTTGTTTTAGGGGTTGTTGGGAATCTGAATTTGATTTGGCTTATTTTTAAGCTTAAGGGTAGGTTGTTGGGTCTAATTTATGTTGATGTAGAAATGTTTTTGAGGATTGCCCTTTGTATTACGGATGTTGAAGGTTATTTCCGTTCACAATCCTAAAAAAGAGAATTAAATTTGTTTGATGTCTCAATGTTGTATCTTGAAGTTTTGTTATAGTGGATACTAGCTCTTGTTTGTTGTTCACTTGTTTGCTACTGGTGTGAATCGTGGAGTAATTTATGAAAGATTATTTGATTATTTTGTAGGGAAATTTATTATCATTGTCAACAACTGCCCACCTTTGAGGAAGTTAGAGATTGAATACTATGCCATGTTGGCAAAGGTTGGAGTCCACCATTTTAATGGGAGTAAGTTCTTGATCTAACACCTATGGACAATTTTGCTACTTGTTTTCGAATGATAGTTGTAGCGGACAAAGTTGAATTTGTTATAATATTAATAATAGTACTTCTCCTTGATATAGTTGTTGTTTTTTTTGTCATAGGTTTTCATCTTCTTGATAGTAAATACTTTTTTCCCTAATTTGGTTATTCATTTTAGTGAAATTTTTGGGTAATGAGTAGGGTTTCTGTTCTTCTCTTTTTCAGATAAAATGGTTTGGTTGAAGAGAGTTAAAGATGGTGAGGGAAAAGACTTAGATGAGGAGTAAAGAAAACGCAACAAGTAGATAAGTCACCTTCCTAAAGAGGCGTAATGGGCTGCTGAAGAAGGCCTTTGATATCTTAAGTGATGGGTTCTTTTTGGGTTCATTTTCATATCTTAGATGCAATTCGGTAATGTTTATTTGTGCTTTATTGAACAGGCACCCCTTACTGAGGAGCTGGTGTATAGGGCGTGCACGATACCTTTAATTAAAGCACCCTTTATTTGTGATTTAATTAAAATAATCAATCACTAACTAATAACAATGCATATTTTGTATATATGTGTTTTAGTAAAAAAAATCAATCATTATTTTCAAAGTAAGGATTTTTTAGTCAACTTGTGTATTTTGTGGGATTTGAACTAGTTCATTAGTTAGTCAGATATTGGTGTTGAACTTTCACAAAGGAAATATTCACTTGAATGATAATTAAGCATATCCAAGTAAGAACAATATCATGAGAACAACTAAGTAAAATGTTTAGGACTGGAAAACTATAGCATCCTGCTATCCTAGATGATAAAGTGTGAATAAGTATAGAATGTCTTAAAATCTATTTGATAAACCATGAAGAGCATTCCTTGAAAAGATAGACATTCTTAATGAAATCTGCAAACATGCATTAATAATCACATAAATATATATCAGGTAAGCAATGAACAAAATTGAAATCTTAATACTATAGCAGACATTTTTTTTGTGTGCTCATATTCAGATTTGGGCATACTTCTGTGTCAAAAAGAATCTTAGAAAGTCTAGTATACATTATATCTAACCAACAGTAACAGACTTGCTCTTTGAGTGGAAATGAGATATCACAATATGAGATAATGGATATAGAAGCTAAGGTTTGAATATTAGAGCCAACATGAAAATAATAGCAACAACTAACAAGTAAAATCGATGTGAATTGAAATGAGAGGGAAGACTTGAGGTAGCACATGCTGATCTAGGAGGGGCTGTACACAATGTAGTAGGAGTTAGTGTCCCGGTATGCCACGAAGAACCAAGCCACCATGTCTACTAGGAAGGTGATCTCTTTATCTTATATCTGAATCTATCTGCCCACAGAAACACATAAAGCAAAATGCCAGAAATAGATAGCAAACCCAAAGAGATAGAAAACAAAAACATCATATTGAGATCTAATGCATGATACATGTTCCAGTTCCAAACAATTAAAGGAATGAAAAAAAAAAACAGAGGAAACAAATAAATAAATAGCAGAGAAAGGACTATATCCTTTGTGGAGCAAGTTACACACGCTGTTTGGGCTCCCCTGGCTCGAACTCTTTCGGCAACCACACCTGCTACTGAACGCGCATAGGTTCGATTACGGCAAACCAGACACAAACCCACCCTACAACAACAATAACAAAAATTAGAAAGAAGAAAGATTCACTGTAGAAACTGAACAAAAGAGGGAGCGAAAGATATATTACCATGGATTTCTTAGAGGTTTTAGAATCGGCGTTGAGGATGGTGGAGTAAATGATTCAGTGAATCAACTTGGCTTCTCGATGGAGGTGCTCGTCCTTGTCACTCTCGGTCTCATTGGAGCCACCAACCAAGGAGCTTTTTCTGAGGGTGGAGAAGCGAGAGCTGAAGGCGTCGTAGGAGCATAGGCAGTGTAGAGGCTGGAAATGTAAAAGAGCTGGAAACGCGAAAAAGAAGGGTTAGATTGAGAGTTTCTTTTGATTTAGGTGAGGTTAGGGATTGGAGTATGTAACACCCTAATTCTTAACCCAACTTTCTAGAACACATTAGGTTAATCATTAGGTTATTACCTCTTAGTCTCATCATTTTATTAAAATACTTAGTGGAAATTACGGGTAAAAGTTTTTGAAAACATAAAGCAAAGTGAGAGCTGCGAACTTAACTAGCCGAATGACAGAAATATAAAGTACGCGTAACAGTCATTAGAAATCATGAAGTAAAGCATATAACCCAAGAACAACAATCATGATAACAAAGGAAACATTTCATTAATAACTTAATTAGAGTACATAAGTAGTCATGCCCTCATGGAGACAGGCAGAGCTTGTAATACAGTGGAAATGAAATATAACAGAAACAAGAAAATACAAGGCACATGGTACGACAAGAAGATAAACCCAAAATGCTACCCTCTTACTAAGCTACGAGTACAATCTACAACCCCCTCCCAAAAGGTACTGCCGAAGAAGAGATCTCCATAAAAGCTCGGGTATTCGCAAGGCTCTCCATCGGAGTCTAGTGACGACGGGGGTCCTTGGATGATGGAGGCAGGTAACCGGGGAACCACTCTATCTCCTCCTGAGTGGGCCAATGGAGTGTGAAGGGAACTAGTGGTGGCTGAATGTGAGCTCCTCGACGCGGGCGCATCTCGGCTCTCCTCGCCAAGCGCGGCTGCCTCACGGTCTCCTCGCTCCCCTCGCGCCAGAACTGCGGAAAGGGAGCAGAGCCCTCCGAAGGAACATGCATCGGCGAATCCTCAGATGGATCAGTCTCGGACCTCCTCGAACGAGGCACGAACTCCGGGTAGTCGCGGACAGCTGAGGCAGAGGTGTGGGCGCGACATAGCTGCTCATCACGCGGGTGAGTGCGCTCGAAGATCATGTCATCACCCCCAAAAGGTGCAGTAGGCGTGAACTGGTAGCTCAAAACTGGATAAGCGAAGGGTCGTCCCATGTACACAAAAATATGAACGGCACAATGACCCTCAAAATGATACGAACGGTGGTCTGGGTCGTAGTGCACCTCCCAAACTAGCGTGTCAATGAAAACCACGAACGTCGCCATCGGTCTCTGAAGATGTGACGGAAGAAAGAAGAGAGAGGAGTGAGAATTCTTGCTAAAGAATCTCAGTAGGAGTCTCCTATCCTAGGGTTACATCATTCACATCCTCAGGAACCTTGGGGTTAATTCTAAAACAGTGATCATGCATATAAGATTCAATTTAGGGTTTTCCCAAACTAATTATCCAAGGTCCATTCCTTTTAGCATGCATCTTGACGTTATGAATGCAACATGTTATATCATGGATGCATGTCCATACTTGAGCATATAAAACAACACATCAAAGCATATAAGCATAAACCATGTGGCATAAGGGCATATAAATTTCAAGTGAATCATTCCTCAACTTTGTGACATCAATCATGGTACTTTAGCATAATAAGGCCACCCTAAAATGACTAGGTTATGAGCTCATACCTCAGCTAGTCGTCACTAGCTCTTGCTTATTATCTGAATAAGCGAAACATAATAAAATAATCCCTACTCGCAAGTACGGGTAGGGGGCAGGGATCACCTTTCTTAGGATATACCCTCTTTGAAATGCTTTGCGGGCATTAAGCCATAGCAATTTGTCCACTTTGGTAGGTTGCATCTACTCACCCAGGAAAGCGCGTCTCAGTACTTTGTCACATACAAAATCTCCTAGGGGTGCTCAGCCGAACCGGTGTCACCCAGGGTTTTCAACTCATGTGGTACTTTAAAACATCTTTTCAACCCTTTTAGGTTTGACGTAAATTCGGCAGCATAACAACTGTTAAACCGAATTCCCTTTAAACTGCCACAAGCTAATTCACACAACAGATTCTCATGAAATCTCATGCTATGATGAACTCATATCTAAACTAATCCATTCCTCATGCATCATAAACATCTCAACATATCATTGCATAGATTAACCATCATAGCATTAACACATTTCTTACTGTCTTATGCATTGACCGTTAAGGTCCTTAACTCACATTCTAAGTTATGAATCATCAAAGCCTAGTCTCTCAGGTACCTATAAGGTTATAACTAAGTATTTCTCACTCAATACTATGATTACAAACATCTCTAAACCTCAAGAATGCAGAATTCATAATCCTAACTTTACGGATACCTAGGAGTCACAACAATGACCCTTTCTAAGTCCGGTTTGCTCCTAAGGCATCAAGATCAAGTCCTAAACCATTTATGAGTCATTCCTACACATTTAAATAATTTAAATCCATGATTACCATTTCTAAACCTTGCTGGACAGAATCCAGAAAAATCAAACATTAAGGGATTTAAAACTCTCAAATTAATTCTTTTCTAGTTACTAACTTCTTTTATCTTCCACATATGAGTTTTAACATTAATTATACTCAAACATAATCATATTATCATCATTAACACAACACATATAGTGGATAAACATAGCAAGGCAAAACCGAAACAAACATCTCCATTTAAAGGCATCAAACACAATTTCTAAAGCACATAAAATACTAGTTTCTCTTGGAGCCTTTTTCAAACATTCAAAACTCATTTATAAACATTTTTAACATCTAAAATCATCAAAATATTTATGAGGGTAGTAGCTAAATCAAATTTGTCTCAAGAGGTCCTAAATTCATAAAACTTGGTTCTATAAATTCCTTTAACTCATATAAGCTTAGAAAAATTATGAAAGATAGTTTTCAATACTTGGAAACAATTAAACTCTTAGGGGCCGAAAACAAGGAGACAAATAACATAGGTTTTCAAGCCTTTGTTTGAGACAACAATGGGTAAGTCTTTGAGCTCTAGGTTCATTTAAGTGATGACATAAAAATAAATATGCTCATGCACTTATTTTAGGTTCCATTAGAAAGCAAAGTGAGAGCATAAAATAAACATGAGATGCAACTCATTATTATCTTGATATTAAGTGAGAACTTGAAACATAAACATGATAATGCATAGCTTGAAATATAAATGTGATAATGCAAGTTCATTTATTATCTTGATACTTAGTGATAGCAAGGAAAGTAAATATGATGTGCAAAGCATAAAAGTAAACATGGATGCAAGGTTTGTTTTAAGATTATCTAGAGCTCTTACAAGACTTTAGAGATTAACAACCCAACACTCATCTCATTACAAAGAGAGCTTTAGAGTTCTTGAACCAAGTTCTCAAAGGAACTATGAGGTTCTTGAACATAATCATCAAGCTCAAAATAAATAAACTTTCAAAACAAAACAAAATCTCAAGGTTCAAGGAACCAAAACCGAAATATTAAAGGTAAGAAAACAAGGAAACTGAACTCAAAATAGCAAGAAAAGTAAAGGTGTTCTTAAACAAAAATCCTTTTGAGCTAGATAATAAAGATGAAACTTAGAGAAAACAAAACTCAAGCTCTAGAGGTTCCTTTGAGATGAACACAAAGTCAACATCTAGGAGCTCTCATCATTGAGCTATCATGTGCTCTTCAAAGCCAAGAGGCCGAAACATCAAGGAAAAGAAACAAAGAAAGTTTCAAAAAGAAAATCCAAGAGAAAGCTAGAAAAACTCATTTTTTCAAGAAACAAGGTTTAGAAAAACACGTCTACCTAGAGTGAAGATGAAAACTTGAACTTTTTGAAAAGGAAAACAAGATGATGAACTCCTCCAAGGGGCAAGATGGCTTCGGCCTTGTGAAGAACAAAGAAGAGAAAAATGTGTTTGGGTGAGGTTGTGTTTGAGGTGAGGTGTTTAAGAGGTTTGATGGTGGTTCAAGGCTTTGCGGTGGTGTTTGAAGGTTATGAGATGATTATGTGATGAAGAGATAAAGAAGACGAAGATGAAGAACAAGAGGAAAATCTCTTGAAACTTAGAGAGAAAATGAAAGAACTTAGAGAAAGCTAGGAAACTTGAAACTTAGCAAAGGAACTAAAGTGTTTGCAAGCTCAAGTAAGCAAGGTATTTATAGAAAATGAAAACAAATGAAGGCTCATTGAGGGGGAGGAGAAGCCGTAGCAAAATGGGAGGGAAAGGAAGGAAAATATCTCTTACAAGGTGTCATACAAGCATGGTTTGAGGTATGGAGTTTATGATACAAAATATGGCTTGATTTGAGTGAATTTCCTATCAATTTTGAATGAAATAATCCTTCTAGAAACTAAGCATGGCTGGAAGTTTTTCAACCACAAATAAATGGGGAAAATTGGTTTATTTCATTTAGTTATTCATTTGGAAAATCAAGCTTGATTGAAAGTATGACAAGGCATGGTGTATATGACTTGAGGTATGGCTTTGGAGTGTTGAAAATTTGAACATGTGATGCATATGGAGGGCATGGACGTTCGTCCAAACCAGATAGCATGGAGGGAGAGAGATTTTGATAATCTAATTGTGGGCTAACGGTAGGTTTAAGTGTGTATTAGTTTAGGTACAAGGTTAGGAATAATTAAGCTTAAGTTTAGGTGACTAAGAATGAGGTTTAAGGATTTTTTGACAAGATTATGAGTGCTCATACATCATTAGGAGATTTAAATTCATTTTTATGAGTAAACAATTGGAAACACAATTCCATAATTTAAGGAATTGGAAAGAGAAAACACTATTCAAGATTCCATGACTAGGAATCTTGAATTTAAAATAGGATTTCAAGTTGTAATTAAGCACTTTTAGGTTCTAATCAACTTTAATAAATTATTTTGACTCAAGATTAATTATGGAAATTAATCAACCTTCGATTAGAGCCTAATATTGCTTAGGTTTGCTTAATCACGCGATTAAGCGTAAAAACACGAAACTAGGGGCAAAATCATAATATTTCACTAATTTCGCCCGGGACCTCCGGGACCAAAACTAAAGTCATAGAATACATAAAAACGCCTTTTAAAACCATCTGGAGAAGTTTCGAGTTCATCCGGCATTTGCAAACGGGTAAAACACCACAGGGGTGTTTTGGTCATTTTGACCAGAAAACTCGAAAAACGAGATTTTCGATCCCGGGAAGGTATACAAGCCATCTAATCCCCTTCCAACATTGAGTTTGCCCTTCGAGTACTGCCGGACCGGCTTTCCTCAAATTCCGGGCCGAAAATGATCTTAGGGGCATTTTGGTCATTTTTACTTTAACAAAAAATCAGGGCGTTACAGAGTATGTTTTGGGATTTTGTTAGTGAAAATAAGGCAGAAATAGGGAGAGCAGTGGTAAGATTTCAAAAGTAAATTTAAATTGGTTCACTTAACCATTAAGTTTACAATGCAAGAGCCACAATTTTTAGTGAAAAAAATTTTTTGGTTGGTGCTAAGAATATAGATAACATTTTAAAAGGCAATGCTTGGAAAATGAAGGGGATGCACAAATAAGCGTTGCTTGTTATCAAATGATATGGCAACGCTTTAAAAGCGATTCTTTTTTAGGTTAAGACAACGCTTTCTAAGCATTACCTTAAATTCTGTTGCCTTAGCCTAACCCCAACACCGCCCCTATAAAAGCGTTGCCTTAGACAAAAAATGTTGTAGTGATTATAACCTTGTGCAACCAATCTTGTTTAGTTTCAAATGACTTTACCAGCTTCATCAAGCTTGTTTCTGAACACCCATTTTTTGCTGATGATGATCTTCCCTTTTGGTTTTTCAATGAGTGTCCAAACGTTGCTTTTCTAAAATTGGTCTAGTTCTTCTTGCATAGCATCCACCCAACATTAATCACTCAAAACCTCTTCAATGCATTCAGGTTTGGTGGTGGAGATGAAAGCACAATTTGAAATATTTTTAAGGGATGATCTAGTTCTCACACCCTTGGAAATATCTCCAAGAACTTTGTTATTTCTGTAGCTTTGAGGATCTTCAACTTCTCCTTCATCTTCATATTGCTCTTCTTTATGTTCAGAAATGTCACTTTCTGATTTCTTTGGAGTTTGGAGCAAGCTTTCTGAAGTGTCTCCATTTTGTAGCCTACTTTTTAAGGGTTTGGTTTTCATTTGCTTGCTTTCTGAGGTTTGCTTGAGGCTCATTTTCTTAGGGTTTTCTTCCAATTCTTCAAGTTCATTAGCAAAATCTTTCTTGAGCTCCTTACACTTGATGTGAATTGCCTTTTCTACGCATAGCATCCTTGTTGTATACTTTGTAAGCTTTAGAGACTAAAGAGTAACCTAGGAAAATATCATCATCAGACTTAGGATCAAACTTTACAAGTTTGTCTTTAGTGTTAAGAATAAAACATGATGAGCCAAAGATATATTAGATTTCCTACCCTTCCAAAGCTCATAAGGGGTCTTCATGAGGATTGGCCTTAAAAAGATTCTTTTTTGGATATAGCACGTGGTATTTATGCCCTCTGCCCAAAAACCTTATGATAAACCACTTTCTAAAAGTATTGTCCTAACCATATCTTGCAAGCTTCTGTTTTTGCTTTCAGCAATCCCATTTTTTAGGGAGTTCTAGGTGCAGAAGACTCATGAAGGATGCCATGTTTTTCACAAAACTCCTCAAAAACATGATTTTCAAATTCTCCTCCATGATCATATTGAATAGAGGTGATTTGAGAATCCTTTTCAATATAATACGTTTTGTAAAGACTTTGAATCTTTTGACCACCTTATCCTTAGAAGCTAGAAAGATAACCAATGTAAATCTAGATTAGTCATCCACTATGACAAGGCAATATCTCTTCCTAGCAAGACTTGTAGTCTTGGTTGGTCCAAAGAGATCCATATGTAAAAGCTCAAGTAGTTTAGTGATTGAAACCACATATTTGTTGTGGAAAGAAGCTTTGTTGCTTACTTTTCTCATAGAAATCACAAGCTGAATCATTGTCAAATCTGATCTTTGATAGGCTTTTAACTAGCTCTTTATGAGAAAGCTCAGAAACAAGCTTCATATGAGCATGCCCAAGCTTCTTATGCCATAATCATTTTTCATCCATGAAGGATGCAAGGCATTTTATATCTTGATCTCATAAGTTATCCAAGAGTAACACATACGTGTTATCATGCCTCTTACCAAACAAGATAACTTGTCCTAAAATGGGACTTACTATCTTGCATGCATGTGCATTAAATACAACATTAAAGCCTTAGTCACAAAACTAGCTAATACTTAACAAGTTGGGAGCCAGATCATCAACAAACAACATATCAAAAATTTGGTGGGAATCATCCTTACCAACATTTCCTATGCCTGTGACCTTGGCCTTACCTTCATTGGCAAATTTCACTAATCCATAATTCTTGGGTTGTAGGTTTTTGAACCATCTTCTGGATCTGAACATGTGTCTAGAGTAGCCACTGTCTATGTACCACTTGTCAAGTTCCACGTGCATTCTCAAGCAAGCCTACAACAAACATAGTTTTATTTTTGGTACCCAGACTTTCTTGGGTCCTCTTGGGTTAGTCTTTCAAGTGTGAGGTTCCCCAACCTTTTTGACAGACTTCTTTCTCATGAAGCACTTGTCATATGGATGTTCCTTCTTATGACAAAAGGTACAAGAAACCTTATTCTTTACTGTCTCTGACCTCCAAGCATCAGATCAAGGTTCTTTAATCCATTTACCATTTTTTCAAGTTTAGATTTGAAAACTTTGAAGTTCTATTTAGCTCATAAATGAATTTTTGAGTGTTTTCATTTTTATTTCAGAACTCACATTCTAAGGCATTAAATTTCACATTTAAAACTTTGTTTTCTCTTTTTAATTATTATTTTTCAAGCCTTAGACATTCAATTTCTATCTTGGCCATTTCAAGTTTTAAAACAACCTTTTGATGTTTCCTTTTCAGGTTGAGATAGTGAGAGGAAAGAGTTTAAGAGGCCTAGAGAAACTCTTCATACAAAGCTAAGAGTTCATCATAGGAAAGATCAGAGTCAAAGCTATTTCCCTTAGGTTCACTTTCTGACGTGTAGCCTACCATAAAGCATAGGTTTATAATATTTAGCTCTTCCTGATCTTCTGATCCTTCCTTCTCTTCTTCCGATTCACTCCAGGTGGCCAGCATGCCTTTCTTCTTGGACACAATCTTCTTCTGTGAAACCTTGAGCTTAGGACATTCTGGTTTGAAATGTCTCTTCTGTCCATAGTTGTAGCAGGTGACGTTTTCCAGCTTTACCTTGCCCTTTCTATCCTTCTTGAGGTTAATGTCTCTTCTTCTCTTTGCCTTATCTCTCTAAGCTTTGGACATTTTCCTAACCAACATAGAGAGCTCGTCTTCATCTTCTTCTTCTATCTCGTTGTTGGATTCTTGCTCTTCATTAGAGGTTTCAGCAACTTTCATTGCTATATCCTTATTCAGCTTCTGATGAGATGACTTCAAGGCCATGAACTTGCTTTTCTTGATGGGTTCACCATGCATTTCAGAAACAACTACCTCATGAGTTTTGTGTGACCCAATGAGTGCATCTAGACTAAGAGGTTGAAGGTCTTTAGCCTCTATAATGGCTGTGACCTTCGGTAGCCATTTGGTGTGGAGGCTTCTCAATATTTTTCTAACCATTTTAGAGTTAGAGTATCGTTTACCCAGTCCTTTTAGCTGGTTTATGATGTGCATAAACCTTGTGATCATTTCATCAATACTTTCTTTATCTGTCATTTTAAACATCTCATATTGATGAACTAGCATACTAATCTTTGTTTCTTTAACTTGATTAGTACCTTCATGCAGGATATGCAATCTGTCTCATATCTACTTTGCTGTGTCACAAGCAATGATTTTATCATATTCTGACTTGCTTAATGCACATGTGAGCAAGTATTTAGCTTTAGAGTTCAACTGGACTCTGGCTTTGTGTTGCTATGTCCACTTGCTCCTAGGGACTTCTTTTGATGTTGACGAGTGCATCATTGGTTCGAGGAACCTCTTGAGTTGGAACATAGTCACCTTCTTTGAATTATTTCCCAAAGTCAACACTTGTGTATTTTATGAACAATTCCATGCAGTCCCTCCAGTAGGCATAGTTCCCACCATCAAAGAATGGCAGTCTATTGATAGATTGTCCTTCTGCTATATGAATATGTTGTGCCATTTGTCCCTTGGATCTTTGTCCTCTGCTATATGAATATGTTGTGCCAACCTTTGATGCAAGTTGTAAGTAGAAAAGCACACGAGAAAGGGGGTTGAATCATGCTTCACTTCTCTTTTCTTCTTTTGATTTTGAAAACTTGAACAAGATACTATCAAGCGTTGAGTTTAAACTGTAGTGGAAATAGTGTTAAGTAATTTAGAAGGTAACATTCTAAACTACAATGTTAGTAACAGAAGAGCAAATAAAATAGACTTTAAGGAAAAGCAAATAATAAACACAAAATAGTGAATGTAAAAGAGATAAGGGAGAAAAAGATACTGCACAGATATTTTTATACTAGTTTGGCCAACCTGCCTATATCCAGTTCTTAACCACTATTGAGTTTCACTAAAACCTTTCTTAACCGAGAAAGAAAATGGATAGTCTTTGTAGTAGCCTTCCTAAGCTCTTACCTATGATCAGTAGACAACCCCTACTATCACAAACCTAGTTTTCACTAGCCTCTCCGAGCTGAACCTGTGAATAGCAAGTTCACTCTGGTGTCACAACCTAAGTACTCTTTAATCAGCCTCTCCAAGCTAAACCTTGACCAGTAGAACACTTCTATTGTCTCGTTGTAAGTAGTCTTTGACTAGCCTCTCCTAGTTAACTCACACCGATCACTACTAGATCGAGGATACAAAATTTTGTGTTTAGGTTTGCAACTCAAACTAACTTGCACTCAAGTTTCCGTAAAGTATACAATAAATGACCTGGGAAAAACTTGAATAACTTCTTTCTAATGATTCTTCCTAGACCTATAATCTATTAAGAACATAGAAAGCTGTCTAGAAGAGTAGCTTGTCTTTTGTCAGATCTGTTCCAGAAGTCGTTGTGAAATAGAGGTTTCTGAGGTCCCTTCAAAAACTACTTTTTACTTTCTGAATGAGGCTTTTGAAATCTTCCGTTTAGAAGCTAGGGTAGTTAACCAAGTTAGCAGAAGAGATGACACGCCAATCTGTAATTGGGTTTGACTAAATTTGAATTTCAAATTTCCCACCTTTTCCTATAGAGTGCATCATTTCATTGTAAAGTGAACTTTCTGAAGTGTGGTATCAGTTCCTTAGTGAAAAAAATGATCTTCTAGTTTTCAATTAGAGCATGTATATGATAAATTTCATTGGGATGATGATGATTGAAGGCTATAAAATATCTTTGCTTCAGAGCTGGTTTGACATCTTCATTTTATGTATAGTTTCTGAAGTCACGTTCTACTCTCTAAAGATCCAAGCCTTGGTTTCTTGTTCACTATTGATTTTCTTCAATCTGTTAAGCATGTATATGTACTTTGCACAATAGAATTTTTAGTTCTATAAAGTCCCTATCTCTTTAGACGAGATAAAGCATGTTTGCACATGTGAAATGAAATTATTTCCAATTCAAGAACGTGTTATGCAATCTGAAAGAACCTGTTTGCTACTTCAAGAAACTCAATGGAAAGCATTAGTAGTTCTTCAGAATATTTTTGCTAAATTTTTTATATCATCACTCAAAACATATTACGTTAGTGTTTTCTGAAGGGTTCTAGAGTTAACAAAAATGACTTCCTATGTTTAAAAGAAACTAGTAACTGGAAAATGGTAAAAGCATAATTGTCAACTCTTATCACATTTTTAGTTTTACTACTGTTCATTAATGTATGACACTATTTTTCCACTATTTTGTATGTTTGGAATGTTAAGAATTGTTGTAAAAATTCTTTTTAGCATCCTAGATATCTAAAAGGATTTTTAAAAGTGTTAAGTTTGAGTAGTTTTACAAAATATGAAAAATTGCAAGTTGGAATTCTCATACATGCATTTTTGGCTAAGTAAGTTTAATTAGAGTTAAGTATGGTTTTGCATAAGTTCATATATGTAAAGTGTCATTAAAATGGATTTTTAAAAGAGTGTAAACCCACTAAGTATCAAAATATGAAATTTTGCACTTTAACCTCTAAAGTTTAGTGAATTTGTCCAAGGACCTAAAATGACTTTTATGATGTTTAAAAATAATGTTAAAGTGGTATTAGGTCTGTTGAAAGTTTAAAATAAATTTGAGAATCATTAGTTGTAAGAAAAGTGTCAAAATAAGTAAATTTACACTTTGACCCACGTACTTATAGAGATTTTAGTTTAGGCCCTTTTTAGGCTAGGTTATAAATTTGAATAACTTGTTGATATTGATGTTACTGACACACTATGTGGATTATGCTTGTGTTAATTGTTTGGAAATTGAATGACTTAAGATGATATGTAGAAATATGAATTGATGACTATGCATGCTTGAATCTTGAATTATGTATTGATGATTATTGTATATATGTTGTTGAGTATAGCATATGCATTAGCTAAGTCCAATCCCTAGATTTCTAGCAATTGGATAGGAGCATATTTATATTTCAATAAGATACTGATGATAACATACTTATGCATATATGAAAGCATGATATGCATGCTTATGTGATCAACAAAATGATGATTGTGGCATGTTGGGATTATTTATGAATAATTGAGATGAATGATTAATATGTGAATTGACATTAAGCAAATTTGGGAAAACTTTATTCCTAGCCATTATGCTGCTAGATTTCTGCAAATTTGTGAAGTTAGAGAAATTATAAAATTTGTGAGTATGAAAATTTTAAGTCATGATGATGAATTGTGATTTATGCTCATGTGTGCATATCTAATTGACATGCTAATATTAAAGGTGACATAAGTATAAGCTCCAAAATCCTTCAGAAAATATGAGCTTCATTATTTTGAATGACAAAAAAGCTAATTTAAAGAAAATATTTTGAAGAACGACTAATGGTTGCTTTGAGTTTCTTTACTAAGCTTAACAGGTAAATTTCGAAGTGTATTACACGGACTTAAGTGAAATAATTTCACTTTACATGTGCAAACATGTTTGATCTCATAGGAAAAGAATGAGCTTAAACGAAGTGATTTTTATATCGTGTAAATAATGCATATATGCATTAAGGAATGAAGCATATTAGTACAAGAACAAGAAACATAAGGAAACGGTCTTCAGAAAGTAACATGAAACTTCAGAAAATACACAGAAGAATGATGAAATCATGCCAACGCTGAAAGTACTGTGTTACTCAGTCAACAACCATCATAATCACGAATCAATCAGCATCAGAAAGCCAAGATTGAAGACTACAAGATTAAAGAATGATCAAGGGATTGATTACACATGTCAGAAAGCTCACTTAACTATAGAGCACAAAACGCTGTAGGAAATGGAGGGAAATTCGAAAGTCAAATTTCAAATCTCGAATCAAACCTAAGTTTATAACTGGTAGGTCATCTCTTCTGCTTGATTAGTCAACCATCTTAGCTTCTAGAATGAGGAGTTCAGAAACTAGGATTATAAGGTAAAAAGAAAGAGGGACATTAGAAACCTCTACAATACAACAGCTTCTATAACTAATGTGACAAGTCTGTCAGCCTACCTCTTTAGACTAACATTCCAAGACACAATAGATGATCCACATGTGTCACTTGGAGATTTGATCAAGAGCAACGGTCATGACGAAAGACCAATATAAATGGAGATGCTATGCTTGAACATCGATGAGAGAGTTGAAGACATAAGAATGAAAACTCTAGAAAAATCCCCATACACTTCTTATGGTATTCATCATAATATGTAATCAATCTTCTTGAAGTGTAAAATCTTCTTTCTATGTTTTGTAATGATTTGTATACTCTTCTTAGGAAGATATGTTAGAAAGAAGTCACTAATGTTTTCCAGGTTTTTTTCATTGAATATTTGTAAGGAAGCATGTGTGTAGGTTAGTTTGAGTGGCAACCCAAACATATAACCTTTGTAACCTTGATCTAGTATTGATTAGAGTGAGACATAGCTTGGAGAGGCTAAGGTAAAACTACTTGCAATGCGATGGCAGAGGCGTTATACTCATCACAATTTAGCTTGGAGAGGCGGTGAGTAAACTACTCGCAATATGATGATGGAGGCATTCCAGTCATCATGGTTCAGCTTTGAGAGGCTGGGAAGAACTACTTGCAACGTGGTAGTAGTTGTTTGCAGGTCACAGTTCAGCTTGGAGAGGCTGGTTCAAGATTACTCAGTTCAGCTTGGAGAGACTGGCATAGAACTACTTAGTCTGTAACAATAGGAGTTGTCTACTTTTCACTGTGAGAGTTTGGGAAGGCTAATATAAAGACTATCCATTTTACTTTCTCAAGTTGTGAAAGTTGTTATTAGCGAAATCTCAACATGTGTTGAGTACTGGATATAGGCAAGTTGATCGAACTAGTATAAAAATATTTGTGTCATTTCTCTCTTCCCTAATCGTTTATTTTTATGATGTTTGCTCTAAGTTAATTACTGCTTAAGTACCACTAAAGTTGCGTTATTATTATGCTTCATAGATCTACTTTCTGAAACAACTAACTATGATTCAACTACACTTCAAGCTATAAGCTTGGTAGTATCTTTTTGTTAAATGTTTCAGATTCGAAAGAAAGCTTCTTAGCATGATTCAACCCACCATTTTCGTGGACTCTTTTACCTATAATAAGGCACTTGGAAATTATCCTTTCATAATAGGCAACCTCAACGCAAGGTGATCAAAGGATATGATGTTTTTGTAACGGGTTGAGCCAAGTAAAAAGTGATCCAAAGCTCCCTATTCTGCTCTCCCTGGGTTGGGAGAAACCTTATTAAAAGGAATAAGTGTAAGCTAGTGATGACTAGCTAGATAAGTCATAGCCTTAAATCTCTTAAAAGGGAAAGAGTATTGAGGTGGCCTTTATGAAAGATTAAGAAAGTTAAGTCACCTAAGAAAGAAGAAAGGCAAGTTGTATGCCATAGTTTTTATGTTCCTTATGCTCTATAGTGTGATGTTACATGTTTGGAATATTGCATAAGGTATTGACATATATTCATGATATGGTATATGCATTCATAACATTAAGATTCATGCTAAAGGACACGAGCCTTGGCTAATGATTTTTGAAACTTAATAAATGAACCTTAATTGTGTCCACTATTTTCATAATGAAACTCGAGATTCCTGGAGATGATGATGATGACATGTGTGCAATGATGAAAACCCTGCTAAGATTCCTGTACAAGTTTCTTACTCTTTATCTTTTTTCCCATTTTCATCTTTAGACAAGGTTGATATAGATGTTTGTGGTCTTCCTTGATATGCTGGCACTGGGGTGCACTATGGTTTAGATTGGAATGGCCCATTGGAAGTGGGGATATAGTCCTTCTTATTTGCAATCACTTAACTATTGTCCCATCTCCATGCACGTTCATAAACTTAGTCTTTTGGTAGATATGCATCCACGATAGGTTTAGTTATGTTATAGTTATGCTTAGCTTTTTGGACTATTGTATGCTCAACCTCTATTGATAGGTTAGGTGCCATTACTATGTTATTATACTTATGGAATGCCTGTATATTATTATTATATGATATAATATTTCCACTTCATATCATGCTATGACGATGATCTCGGCTTATGATATACTTTGCCATGATTTTGCATGTATGTTATGTGATGGTTGGTTAAGAATACTTTGATGAGATACATTATTACTGCATATTATATGATGAATATTTATGCGCTATAACTTATATGCAATGGCTCACAGTTTGGTCTTTCAAATAAAAAAATGGGTTATAATTTCCGTAGACTTATTTTCAAAGTTTAAAATCAAGTAAAGTTCTGAGAAGAAAAGAGTAACAACTAACAATTAATCATTATTTGTCTAAGGCGCATTGTGTTGAAAGTTAGGGTATTACACCCTATGTAACTCTTTTTAGACTGTGATGTCTTTGAGCATCCTTAGCTATGAATTCTACCATTTATCATGTTTGAACCCCAAACTAGCACTATTTGGCGAGCATTGGCTAGGTGTAGTGTAACGCCTGGGAACGAGGGCGAGGAGTGATCGTCAGTGCAAAGAAGGCATGGACAAGGAGCGGCTCCTCACAAGGCCTTCAAAGCGGAGGGGTACATGAATGAACCGATTACACACTAAAATGAGAGGGATCCTAAGACTGTATAGGTATGGGACTATACAGTTAAGGAGGGCTTATATAAATTGATTTGTACTACCTATACCAACAAGATACATCTTCTTTTTGGTAGTCCATCACTAAAGAACTCCATAGTTAAGCGTGCTTGACTTGGAGCAATTTTGGGATGAGTGACCTTCTGGGAAGTTTTCCTAGGAAACTTGTGAGTAAGGACAAAGCATGCTGAAGAAACCCGTGTTGGTTTGTGAGGACAGTTGTCAATCCATAAAGCAGCATGAGCTGTTACATGTAGGATGTGAAAATGAGATTAAAAAAATGGTGCAACAAGAAAATATTGAGGTCTTAGGGTGTAGAAAGGAGAATAAGGAAAATTAGAGGCTGTTTGGTTTGCTTGTTTTTCATTTTCATTTTAATAGAAAAGGAAAAGTACAATAGAGAAATATGTTTGGTTAACCATTTTTGTTTTTAGTTTTATGGAACATATTCCAAACTTCTAAAAAGTTTGAAAACAATAAAAAGTTGTTGTCAATGTTTTCAATTTGGTATAGTAGCATTTTTGTAATTTTGACAACATTCTTTTTCCATTTGTTCCTATGTCTCCCTCTTTCCACAAATGCAAATTTCCATCCTCAACAACTAGCCTTGGCACCAACATAGTTAAAGGAGCAATCGAGTGCAGAATGAATGGAGGTGGAGATGAGGCTAAAGAATAGAGCTATCAAAATTGATTACAACTCGTGAGCTAACCCAAATCAACCCACCAAAATGGTAGATGGGTTTGTCAACATGGCTTGAGTCATCCTTATTTATTCACCAACCCATGGTGGGCCAATCTAGGTGAACCGGGTTAGCCTATTTTGACAGTTCTACTAAAGAAAGTGCAAATCAAAGTTGTAGAGCTAGAATTTGAGGTAGGAAAAAGTGGGACACAGTGGTGCATAGAGCGCATGCATTGGAGTAAGTGACAAACCAGAAGAATGTTTTATGGGTAATTGTTAGGAAGAGTGATGGAGGACTGAGAGGATAGCCGCCATGGATCCTAGAATACAGTATGTCATGTCGAGGTCATTACAACTTGGATGGCTTACTCGGAGCATATGTACATGTCAATCTTGTCCTCATTGTTGTTGTTGTTGATGATGATGATGACAGTGATGTCAATGAAGATGTAGTAGTCCGGAAGTTTTAGAATTGAGGGCTTCTTTGAATTGATGGGAGATGGTGGTGGTGATGTTGTCACTAGTGTAGGTTGAGGATGGACATGACAAAAAGAAGAGGGATAGGATGATAAAGAAGAGGAGTGGTGTTTTTGGTTTTGATCTTGGGTTAGATTGCACAGCTTGATTTGAGAAGTAGAGAAAAGCTAAAAGTGAAAGCAAAGCAAGCACATTTTTCAAAATTTGGAAAAAAAATGAAAATTATTTTTATGAATTGAAAATAGAGAATGAAAAGAGAATATTTTCTAATACGAAACACATCCGCAGGATTTGGGCTATTTTGGCCCTTTTTTAAAATTTTCAAGTATCAATTTGATTCATTTGTCAACCATACAACCTCATTTGCCACCTAAGATGCTTACATGTTACTTAACCTGACACATTAGCTCCAAAGTTAATTTTTAAAGTTGGAGACCAAAATAACTCATAAAATTGGATATTAACTTGACCATTCATTCAAAACCAATAAATAAATAAAAGCAATCGAACAGCCGCATGCTTGGGCACAATTGGTGAAGGCTGATGAACTGTGTTTTTATGTTTTTTTATGTATTAGAAGTCGAGTCCACGAGTAGAAGTTTAGCATCCGTTACCTGGTCACCCCCGTATTTCTATAAGATAGAAATGTTACCTCCTAAAACCTTTATAGTACTTTGACCAAACGAAACAATTGTTAGAACAATTATATATAGAAAAACAATTAGAGCCGTGGAAAAAATAATGCGAAAATCATGTAGCAAATTCAAAAATCAAGAGACCTCTTGGAAATTCAGGCCTTATAAAATCTAAGATATATTTGTGAGTTTTGATTTTAGAGGGAAAAAAAGAACTTGTATAAAATTCTAAAATGTTACACTACAAACAGTTTCTTACCCTCATTTACCCTTCAAAATCCAAAATCAAACACCCCCTACAAATTCCATTTATTTAAGACTTTAACATCACGAACAACCGTGTTAATCAGCGAGAAAGTAGTGGTCGGTAAGACTCAACTTGAGAGCTGATCTAACATTCATCATGAGATTAATGTTTTCGTTAGACTTACATTAAAAAGCCTTAGTAGAAAGTCATCTATGCGCTGTTCTACCCAGTTACAATTATAAAAACATTTGCTACCAAAAAGAACAGAAGAACTGCTACGCGACCAAAATGATTTGCTCAATATGGTAGTTCCCGATTGACATGTCCAATTTTTATTGGAAGAAGAAAAATGATAACAATACATGGAAGGATAGAAATATAAACCCTCAAACACATTGAAAGTTTACATGTTATTCGGTCCGGGTAAAGGATCGGGCTCTCCAGGATTATCAAAACATAGTCAAGAGGTCACCTACTGAAAATATGCTCTCGAATTAAAAATTAAAAAATAAAAAAGAGTAAACAATATCCTCTGCTCGGTGGATGTCGAACTACCATATCCCAACTTTTAACAGGTTGAAAGAACTGAAGATCGAACTCTTTGAATGGCCATAAAGTGCAATATTACTCGTTCATTCCACTCCAGGAATCACATCAAAGACTGCAAAATATCTAGGCTTAAATGGCTAAAACTTTTATCGCAATCCTACACCTCTTAAAATATGCAGCAACGCAGAGACTGGACCGTGACATCTAAAACCAACTCCCAAGTAATTCGAGTAACAGATGAAGGCTTGTGAATAATTTTAGGTGATTACTTGGGTACCCAAAGAAATAAAGGGGTTCCCAAACCTTTCTTAGTTGGACCAATTCCAAAGGGACACGTAATTAAAAGAAAACTAATATTAAATATGAGGTGTAAATAATGTTAAAACTTTAATTCATTCTACTAAATATTAAAATTTATAAAATGACCCCATTTTTTTGTCTTCCATCCTACCCTGCTAACCTTCTCCTCTTCCATCACAACCTCTATCCTACCCTCCATTGATGCCGATTCCTCTGCTGCTGATGCCAATCCCTTAGTTGTCCATGCATGTCCATGCACTCATCTTGCTCTCAAATGCAACAACTGCAAGCTTCTATAGCATTTTTAAATCAGCATAGTGTGTATGTCAAACCCATTGATCTCTACAACAGTGGCAAAAAGTTTAGTTTTGTAGGCAAATGGAGGTAGCCTTCGCTATCGGACAAACTATTGACAGTGGTAACTTTATGGTTGTTCTTTGTTTTTAGTTCGCTATCAGACAAACCATAGAATAAAAATTGGAAAATTACATAAACTATTTGTCAGTTGGTTCAAACATAGTCGCTAGTTGAAACTTGAAATTGCTACACTAGATCCAAAAATCTATAATCTTTTGAAGAGATGCTGGCTCAGACGTTGGCAATGTGGAGGATTTTGGTGACTACAATTGAGTCGGATTGGAAAGTGGAGGATGGAGAACAGGAATGAGTGTTGGAAGACGAACAGATAGAGTCATTTTATACATTTAGATATTATTTTGAAGTTAAAATTTTCAATGTTAGTTACACCTCACTTCACTAATATATATATATATATATATATATTGTCTTTTGATAATTGGTCCAGTTAAGAAGGGTTTGGGCACCCCTTTATTTCTATGGGTATGGAAGCAACCACCGTAATTTATTATATAACTTTAACACAACTACTGATGCAAAACCACTTTTGAAATGTAACAGACAATGCATAGACTCCACCTTCTGTTTAAATTCAATTATTTCACCAGTAAAATAAGTGCAGCAAGGTACAAACAGCTAACCACTAAGACGTTCTAATCAGATGATAAGTGCAGACTAATGAATAGCTTTACTAAACACCAAATTCGAACGTAGAATATTGCCCCCAAAGTTGCTAGACAAATATTAAAACAATTTGGACAGCTTGTACCCAGTATAGAGAGAATAATTTTGCAGATAACAAAAACTTGAAGCCATAAGTACAGAAAGGTCTTCGGTTTCTACTCGGGCATCGTCACATACACTTGGGGAAGAGTCTTTTCATCCAGGAGAAACAGATGCCTATTTCCTTATACCAGATACTTCTCTGCAATTGTTTTTTTTTTTCCATTTTTTTTAAACTCCTAGTATTGAACTTCTGGTTTTGTATATTTGATTAGTTTTGAAATTTAGGGGTTAGATGGAAATGTAAACAAAGAGAATATACATTTTACCAGTAAGACTCTGAATAATTGTCATGCTATGACGTAAAGCATCAACCTAATGCACCTATTTATACTAGTGTTCTATGTCAAGCACAATTTCAACCCTACCTAATTTATAATATTAAATGTTGCAACCTTCAGGAGGATTTGATTTAATTGTAAAAATAAGTCACCAGAATCTACACAGCTCAAAGATAAATCAAGATATCCATACTTTGTGCAGCAACAAGAAAATATCTCGAACACAAAACAAAATAAAGCTTCATGAAATTTCTACAAGTCAACATAGTCCGAAATCAGTGCATGAAACTTATTCTTTCGAATCTTCACTAAGTCGGCTCGTTTACTAAGAGCCAATCAAATACAGCAGGAAAAGAAGGCCTACAAATGAAAGGCATAGGCACAATGCAAGAACATTTTTACTCTTCCTCTGCAACAACGCTAATCTCACCTTTTTCCAGTAAATCATAAAAGGTCCTGACTTTTCTCTGCTCATTCCAGTGATGCATCTTCCAGACACTACCAGCAGCAAGTCCAAGTGTTATTCCAATTAATATCTCCTTCACAACACTTGGTCCCTTCAAGGTAGCATGAGCAATCCTAGGACCAGCCATTTGCTTCTTTGTCTTCAAGCTTGTAAATTCAGCAAGTTACAACACTTTTGTTTATGTAAATAATCAAATATATAAAACTGGGTACAATTCAGAACAGGCTGACCAATAAATAATCAATCTAACAGGAGATATAAGTTCAAGGGAATTATGGAACAATAAAGTGAAGCAAAGGGGAAGAGAAGAGTCATTTAAATTCTTGTTAGAGATCTCTCTTTAATCAAGGGGGATGTCGGGTGCACATTGCCCTTCAGTCAGAACCAAGTCATAACAGTTCTTCACCATGAAATTCTCACCCCCATTTTCTAAATGGCATCCCAAACTGTACCCCTCTAAACAAATCACAAATACTGTCTGAAATTGTGTATTCTCAACTAAGACAAACTACAATGACTACATCGGCCATCAACTGGAAACAAGGCAACGAACGTGATAACACTAAAATAATCATTCTCGAAAGCAAGCAACATCCCCGAAAGGCTGAACCCAGATATACATGGTCATATATTATACCCCAAAGTATTAGCTTGGTTAAGCTTCTTTTGGTTTAAGAAATTTCTGTAAAGTCGAGTTAGCGTCAAAGAAATTCCTATAACTCGCAACGCACACGGCACAAAACAAAAACAAAACACTCAAATATTGATTTTTTCCCCATTTGTTTTTCCAAAAAAAAACCCTATTTTTATAACTTCCCTCTCGCCAGTTGGGCTCCGATAATCAGCCATATTTTCAACACGATAAAATGTTTCGAGCAAGAAGCACAGAAGTGAGTGAATGAGGACAAGCGATCAATAACTAACATTTCAATCTGACCCCGAATCAAAGAGGTCAACAGAACGAACAATCAATTTTCTATGATATTTTTTATTTTTATTGGGGCCAGTAATGAATTGAATTGGTTCGAAGATGGCGCACAAGAAGAAGAATCTAAAATCAAGGTGGCAGAAGTGCTAGGGTTTGAAGATCAAAGAGGAGACTCACCAGAGGCAGATGCGATGGGATGCGAGGCGAAGACGAAGTCGTCGATGGGGTTCGTGAAGGAGAGACAATGTCGCACGATGTCCATCCGCTATCTACAAAGGTCAAGGGGATCGTGGGCCATTCAAAAGCCCAACTAGATCCATGTGAGTCTAACTTTTGGGCAAAGAAAAAAAAAATGGAGTGAAACTTTGATGCATTTAGGCTTTAATTGGTAGAAGTAAATAGGAAGGAAAGAGAGAAAGAAAGAAGAAAACGATGTTACATTCTTGGGAATCCTATTCCTGAGAAAGTTATTTTCAGGAATAGCTTTCCTTGGAATGTAATATAGAGGCATTTGGTATACTAAGTGTCATTTCCGGGAATATAGTAGATTTTTTTAAAAGTACCAATGACAAAATGATGTCATCCAGCAACGGTCTGACGAGCTCCAACGGTAGTCTGGCAACTTTTCAACCATGGTTTGGCGACGTTGAGGCGATGATCTGGCAGCTTTCAAGCGTTGATCTGATTGGGGCAATTTAATATTTTCATTTCATAATCAGGTGTGAATGAAAATGAGGGTTTGTATTCTTAGGAATGAAAGTTTCTTGAAAATTTTTCTTTTTGTCCACGAACCAAATATGAGAACCTTATATTCCTCCCTCAGATTTTTAGAAATCACCCAAGGCTACACTTGGGGAAGAACCAAATCTAATCTCTCCTCCACATATTGGCCTTCCCTTGCAATGTACAGCCCATTCTTATTTCCTCTTTTTTTTTTTTTGCTTAGCTTATGGGCAACTCTCCGCCTAACATCCATGCTAAATGGATTTTTGTTTCTAAGATTTCCTAACCCGTAGAGAGAGGGCAATGTGGCTTATCTTGAATGTACAAGTTTTTAGATTTTTTTTTTAATTTTTCTTCCACAAAAAGTGGGCCACTCAAACAGAACTTTCTTGCCAAGCTGCTGTAACTTTATACTTTCCCAAAAAGTTTCATCTTTAAGGAAAGTTTCACCCCCCCAAAACCCCATTTTTTACCACCAAAACTCTCTGCTAAGCAACCTTGGATCTCCCTACCTTGCCTCCATCTAGACATTGCTTTGTGTGGAAGCATAAATGGCAAGGCCTCACAAATAGCAAAGACAAAACACGTTTTGTTCCTTTTTTTTCTCTCTTATTCATTCAAGCATAACAAATTCAACCAATTTAATTTCACCTAAACCTAATAGATCCTATGAGACCCAATCACCACCACTGTAGTTCATTCAACTCTATGGAGATCCCGTGTCGAACAAAGCCATCGAACAACCGTTTGCCGCTCGCCCTCCAATTTAGTTTGTTGGGGTTGGTGCTAATGCTTACGGGGTGGCAAATACATTGACAAAGGTTCTCTCTTTTTGTCCCTTATGTTTTTGTATGTTTCATTCATTAGTGGTTGCAATTTTCAAAGCATGTTGTGTGTGTGTTTTTTAGCTGCTGAGATTAGTGGTTTCACAACAACAATGGGTGTGATACATGGAAGCCAAGCGGCTTTGGGTTCTACATAGTGGTGGCCTACATATGTGAAGGATGGCTGGTAACTTTGGGTTCATGGTGTTGATGGTGGTTGAGGTGGTGGTGGTTAAGGCTTTAGGTGGTGGTGATGATGGTTGTGACTAATTGAATCTTTCATCCAGTTTATGCATTTATTTCTTTAAACACTTGCTAATTTGCCTATTTTTTTTTCCTCAAACTCATTTTTACCTTTAGCTGCCGATGATGCTCTTAGGGGTATTAATTCCTTATCAGATATCTAGGTGTTAGGTTTGTTCTTTGTTTCAGACATTTATTTTACCTATTCTCAATATTTTCCCAGATAATCATTAATTGCCTTATTACTTTCTTTCATCGTGAGATGACTTATCTATGTTACATGATCTCTTACAGGAGAAGAGGTTGACAATGAACATAGGACTTAAAATATTGTGTGAGAGAGTGAAGAAACAGCAAGAGTAAGTGGCAAAGAAGGTACGAGTCTTTGACCAAGGTAACAAAGTTTCAACAAAAAGCTATTGCTTTCCTAATTTTATGTTGCCTTATGCTTGCAAAAAGATCTTATTAATTGTCAGCTTAATTTGATCAGTTATGTTCAAGTTGATGTTCATTTCTTTTTTCTTTTTTTTTCTTTTATTCAGCATATGAAGGAATTTAAAGTGTTCAAATGTAAGTAGCTTCATGTTATTATATGGTATTAATTGTTGCTTGAGAAGAGATCGTTCTTAAAACTTGAAATGAATGTGAATTATATAAGAAGTTGCTAAACACTCCATAAGAAGTGGTAAACTCAATAGAGACTCAATGGAAAGGAAGTAAGTTGATTGTTTCCTACTTGGATTGTTATTGGAATGGTACATGGATTGTAATACTTACTGAAAAGGTCTAGAATCTTTTAGTTCTTGTCCCTTGTGTTGTCCTATCCCTCCTGAAATCATTTAAAAGATTTAACTTGGGTGTATAATAATGCATTTCAAATTTTCTGAATAAAATTAATTGATTCCAATATGAGTTATTTAGTTTAATAAATCCTATTTACTCTTTTCCATAAGAAATTATTTTGTTACTAATGAGTTTCTTCCTTCTTTATTTGTACGAGGATTTGGGCTTATAACATATTGGGTTTGTGATTAAAATTGATTTCCTTTATTTTAGATTGTGTTTTTCATTATATTATATATTTGATGAAGTATTTTTCCTTCCTTTTCCCATTACTCCTTTCTTTTTCCATTCTTTTTCTTTTTTCCTTATCTGGTAAAGAAATGTGCTTTGTTAATGCTGGTTTAGTCATTGTGCTCAAAATGACATTCTTTGATTACAAGTTTCCCATTTTATCTTGATCTTTTATTTGATTTTTGTTACTCTTGCTTTAGTCTTTTTTTTTTTTTTTATCTTAAGCAATGTCTAGGCAATGCTGAATTAACCATAAATCAAATAGTAGTTTTTAGATTGACAGCTTGGATATGAATAACTTTCTAATGCACTTTGAATCTCATGTGGCCTTAATACTTGACTTGAAGGGCTTTTAGATTTTTATGTTTTAGTAATTTTTCATCAAATGTGTAAACTACTATAATATCATGTGAAAAGAAGGGAACAATTCATTGCCAAAATGATTATCTCTATCAAATTGATAATTTTGATTATGTGATTAAATCATTCCCAATCATGTTTTGCTAAATTTTGTCATCATTCTTTTTTCTACTCATAGCTATTGAATGCTTATAATCATTATTTTTGCATTTGGACTAAGAATTATTCAATGAACAACATATTAGAACTTTTGAGAGTTAAATCTGACATGTATGCATAAATCATTTTCCTTTATCTCCTCTTCTTTTGTTCATGTTTATAATCATTTTTAGATCATACCTCTTGGACTCCTTATGCAGATTGTTCTACAGTGTAAATTTGATCTTAAAGTTCTATTATAAACATCAAATCATGGTTTATTCTTTGTTTATCATCATGTCTTCTATATTTTGTTTCACTTCTATTTTGTTTTTTATTTTGTACTTTGGTGTTCAGTAAGATAGTATAAATTTCTTCAGCATTTTTCTTTGTCAAATTGTGAATTTATTTAATGTAAAACTATTACTTTTATGCTTTATTTCATGTTTGACTACAAATGTTTGGATATGCTTCATGTGAGGTAGTTATGTTATGGTAAATAAATATTTAATGTATAATTGATTATAAATGATAAAAACTTTTCTACCTTATTATTGCCTTTACTTTTTTGTAATTTGAATTGCTCATGTTCTCTGCAAGGTTATATTTAATTACTATTTGGTAATTTGAATTCTCTATGTCATCTTGCTAATAAAAGATATCTCTAATGTTTGACTCTATAGCTTGAGATATTACTGATTACATTTTTGTTTTACTATAACAGTTGATAGATGATGACAAGTGAATGTGATTGGTATTGATCATATTCAATTTGAGAAGACCTTATAACTTCTTGGTGAAGTAGCCGATGATGATAGAAAAACAGTAGTGATTGGAGGACTAGATGGCAACTATTGATGGATTGTATATACTACTAATAACTTGAAGTCCCTTTTATGGAAAGTAAAATGAGCGTAATAAAGAAAAAATGTGTGCTTAATATTATCTACAAACTATGTTGTTTATTTCTTCAATAGTTCATATTCTGTATATAATTGTGCCAACAAAGTTGCAATTTCATTTGCTTGATAGTAAGCCATATTGTGTACCACTTTTGGGATATGCTTTTCTTTTTGAAAGCTTGTCATTTCACTCCAAAGCCCTGCCTTGATGGTAAATCTCTGGAGATGCTTTTCTTCAATTATTTCGAGATTTGTTTATTATACTTAAATTATGTATATGATCATATTTCTAGAGAATATTCTCTCAAGGCCTAAATCGCAAAGAAACCAATCCAAGATTTTATTATTATTATTATTGTAATTGTTGTTTTGACCTTCATGTTACTATATTCATGACTTTCATTTTGTTTAATAGAGTTTATTGTGTCATATAAGTTATCTCTAGTGGAATTTGAAATTCACTGATATTGTCATTTCTTGGGATCATGTTTAGGCATGCCATATTTCCATAAGCTTCTTTCTTTTTTTTTGGGTAGGAATTGTAATATCCATGAGCATGACCCAATATTTATTCATGCATTTCTAATTTCATCCTAACCTCAAAATTTTTTAGTTATAAAATATTACATGTTTTTCCATCTTAGTAACCATATATTAGGTAAGCTTTTTGCTTATTTGGCCTTCACAATTTTGACAAACCCTAATAGCATCATTATCTTGGGACCCAATAGGAGCATTCTCCACTCTTGGCACTATTTGGTTGAAGTCCCGCCTCTTAGTTTGGAAAATTTTGAAAGTTATAATAACCTTAGTGTTATTCATGTTAAGCTTGAAGTATTAGAAATCTAATGATCATATTTGAATTTGAGAAATATACTACCCCTGAGATGATATAGCTACTATTGATATAGTGATTTTCTCGAATTTTAAATGTTTTATTCTTAAGTTTTGAACATGTTGTAAAACTCAGTATGGTGTTACCTTTATTAGTCAAGACAAGTTACTTAGAAAAATATTTCATTTCATGCCTTACAATTTGGTCATATTTTGAACTATTTATTATTATCTTCTTCATTTCCAAAAGGCACAATTTACAATCATTTTGATGGGAACCTCACCCTTAAATATAAACATTTGTGTCTTATGTTGTCTATTATATGAGACTATTATTCACATGGGTTTTTTTGTTGTGCTGCACAATGGACTTCCAACTGAATTGATTTCAAACTTCTGCTAGGGGGGTAACAATTACGCATAGGACCCTATTATTTTGAAATGTAGAATAAGAATGTCCACATGAAAAAATCTTTTACTATGTCATTCTTTTCAACCCACAAAAGTTGTTTGAGGATGGATATTGAACACTAATGACTGATTATTATTAAGTTACTAATAAAAAAAATTTGTTTAAAGTTGTTGAGTAGGCTACGTGGACAAGGACATACAGTAAATTTCTCAAGGAATGACTATTAAATATTTTTGTTTGTTTCTTTATACGTGTTTCATCTATATCATATGTGCCTCTTTGTATAAGTTTTTAATGCATGTTGTTATGAAAAACCACTTTTCACATGCTCTAAGCTGGATTAGTGGGTAAAATATAAGACATTGGTTCTAAATGTATAAATACAATTATTAGTTCTTTTCTTATTTTAGTTACAAATTACACTTACTTTTAATTTCATTTGTTGTATGTTGTGAGGTAAAGATACTAATGCATTTTAAATCTATGCTCTGTTCAGATACTAATGCTCATTTTAAGAATATGTTATCAGTTTAGAGAATAATGCATTTGTGATGTAGAAAATTGAAACCATTGAATATAGAGGGTATTGCTTAACTCAATCATGTGCATTGAGTGTATAATGCATTTAAAGTACAAAGCTTAAGCAATCATTAATATGTAGCCTACTTATCTTTCCCATGCCATTTAATTATTATTTACTTTGCATTGAAACTATTAGGTTAATTCCATTTTTTTATTCCTAACGCACCTTTTTTCAAATGATGCTATGATGCATGGCAACAAAATTGACTTTGGTGTTGGATTGCTTAGAAGGTGAATGTGAGTTTTCTTTCCTATGCTAAGAAGTGTAGTTAGAGGCCTTGGTGCACCTCTAAATCTTAGCACTAAAATATCATTCATAGAAAAAATAATGGAAGGTATGGCAACATATTTGTGGTTATCTACCTTTATATTTTTATTTCTCCACATGTCTAATTGAGATTTATTTTAATTGTTGTCGAGCAAACTCTCAAACACATTGTTCACTCTTTGCTTTTGTGAACATTCAATAACATTTCAAGGAAGTTAGTGGCACTCAATGGAATCACAAGTTCAAAGCTATCAAGATAAGGTTGGATAGATGAGTTGGTTCATCCTCAAGCTAATCAAAATTGTTTCCTTTAATTTAATATATTGCTAACTCATATGAATGGCTGTTTAGGTATGAACATCATCTCATAGATTTTATGTTATAGTCTTATGGTAAATCTATAAGGGAAGATTGAAAAGCAGAGCTGCCAAGCATAGGAGTATCAGTTCTTGAGAAAATGAGACAAGAAAAGAAAAGTTGCAACTTAGCAAGACAAATACTCTGTACAATTGAATTAGTTATTTTGGCAACAAATAAATGATAAACTCTGATTATTCGTGAAAAACTCATGCCAATATTTATTCTTAACGTTACATTGAGTATCTTTAAGAAATATGATCATTAAGTGATTCCATTTTGTATGATCCGTGCATAGTACGGGTTTCCAACTAATGTAAAAACATTCTGCGAACCACACACCCTGTAACACCCTAATTTTTAACCCAATACTTTAGAACATATTGGGCTAATCATTAGGCTATTACTTCTTAGTCTCATCATTTTAATAAAATACTTAGCGGAAAATTACGGGTAACTTTTTTTTTTGAAAACATAAAGCAAAGTGAGAGCCGTGAGCTTAGCTAATCGAATAACAGAAATGTAAAGCACGCGCAACAACCATTATAAATCACAGAGTAAAGCATATAATCAAGAAATAATGATCAAGGTAAACAAAGAAACATTTCATTAATAATAGCATAGTTAAGGTACATAGCTAGTCATACCCTAAGAATGGGCAGAGCTTGTAATACAGCGCAAATAAAATACAACATAGAACAAGAAAGCAGAAGTAAACCGTAACTACCCAAGTGCACCTATGGTGGATAACCTCGAGAAAAAAGAAGGTTTATCCACTCTACATGTGGGTGTGTGCACTAAGCCTCCTCTACGACGTCGACTACTAGAACCCAGGAAACGTTGGAGTGTAACCAATCCATGGACGCAGGGCAGCAGGAGTGGGTACACGGGAAGACTGAGCGTTAGCTCCTCGATAGGGGCGCCTCTCAGCTCGCCTAGCTAGCCTTGGCTGTGTGACGGTCTCCTCGCTCTCGTCGCCCACGAACTGAGGTGTGGGAGCGGAGCTCTCGCTATACGTGTGCGTCGGTGGGTCCTCGGATGGGTCGTCCTCCGAGCTCGAGGATCGAGGTACGTAGTCCTGGAAGTCTCGAGGCATCGAACCTCCAGTATACGTCTGCAGAATCCTCTCGTCTCGCGTCCGGGCACGCTCGAAAACCATCGCGTCGTCGTAGGGTGACATCGGGGAGAAACGGTAGCTCTATACAAGGTGTGCAAAGGTGCTTCCAATGAACATGAAGACTCGCACGGTACACTGCCCCTCAAAATGATATGACCCGTGGTCCCGGTCATAGTGGACCTCCCAAGTAGGCGTGTCAATGAAAAGCATAAACGTCACCATCGGTCTCTAAAGATGTGACGGAAGAAAGAAGAGAGAGGAGTGAGAATTCTTGCTAAAGAATCTCAGTAGGAGTCTCCTATCCTAGGGTTACATCGTTCACATCCTCAGGAACCTTGGGTTTAATTACGAAATAGTGATCATGCATTTAAGGTTCGATTTAGGGTTTTCCAAAACTAATTATCCAAGGTCCATTCCTTTTAGCATGTATCTAGATGTCATGAATGCAACATATCACATCATGGATGCATGTCAATACTTGAGCACATAAAACAACACATCAAAGTGTAACGCCCCGATTTTTCTGTTAGAGTGAAAATGACCAAAATGCCCCTGAGGTCATTTTCACTCTAATTCGAGGAAAGCGGTCTTGGCAAAGACTCGAAGGGCAAACTCAATGTTGGAAGGGGATTAGAAAACTTATGTACCTTCCCGGATCGAAAATCTCGTTTTGAAGTTTTCAGGTCAAAATGACCAAAACGCCCCTGTGGTGTTTTACCCGTTTGCAAGTGCCGGATGAACCCGAAACTTCTCCAGATGGTTTTAAAAGGCGTTTTTATGTATTCTATGACCTCAGTTTTAATTTGTGAAGTCCCGGGCAAAATTAGTGCAAAATTACGGTTTTGCCCCTAGTTTCGTACTTTTTACGCTTAATCACGCGATTAAGCAAACCTAAGCAATATTAGGCTCTAATCGAAGGTTAATTAATTTCCTTAATTAATCTTGAGTCAAAATAATTTATTAAAGTTGATTAGAACCAAAAAGTACTTAATTACAACCTAAAATCATATTTTAATTTTATGACACCTAGTCATAGAATCTTGAATAGTGTTTTCTCTTTCCAATTCCTTAAATCATGGAATTGTGTTACACATTGTTTATTCATAAATGAGTTTTAAATTCTTTAATGATGTATGAGCACTCCTAAACTTGTCATAAACTCCCTAAATCACATTCTTAGTTACCTAAACTTAAGCTTAATCATTCCTAACCTTGTACCTAAGCTAATACACATCTAAACCTACCATTAACACACAATTAAATGGTCAAACTCACCTCCTCCCTTGCTGTCCCAAGCTGGCCGTGAACCTCCTTCCCCATTATGCATCACATGTTCAATTTTTCAACACTCCAAAGCCATACCTCAAGTCACATACACTATACCTTGTCATAACTTTCAATCAAGCTTGAATTTCCACATGAATAAATAATTAAAACAACCCATTTTCCCCATTTATTTGTGGCTGGAAAAGTTCCAGCCATGTTAAGGTTCTAGAAGCCTAATTTCATAAAAATGTGATAGGAAATTAACTCACATCAAGCCATACTTTGTAGCATAGCTTCCATACTTCAAACCATGCTTGAATGACCTTGTGTAAGAGATATTTTTCTCTCCTTTGCCCTTCAAAGCTACGGCCAGCACCCTCCCCATTCACTCCTCCATGGTTTTGATTTTCTATAAATAGGATGCTTGTGTTAGCCTTGTTACACTTTGAAGCATTTGCAAAGTTTAGAGTTTTAGAGTTGTCTTGCTAGTCTTTCCTTTTTCTCTCAAAGTTCCAAGAGTGTTCTTCCTTTCTTTTCATCTTTATCTTCTTCATCTCTTCATCTCATCATCACCTCTCAACCATCAAACACCACCCCAAAACCTTGAACCATCATCAAACCTCTCAAAAACCACACCTCAAACACAACTCCACTTGAAACACATTCTCTTCCTTTTTCTCTCATCAAGGCCGAATCATCATCACCATCCTAGGAGGTGTTGCTCATCTCATTTCCATCTTCAAGTTCAAGCTTTTATCTTCATCAAAAGGTAGGGATTTGTTTTCAAACTTTATTTTGTTCAAGAAAGTGTTTTTCTCTAGTTTTCTCTTGGATTCTTTTTGAACTTTCCTTTGTCTTTCCTTTCCTTTTCATTTTCGGCCATGAGGCCTTGATTTGAGCATGATAGCTTGATGATGAGAGTTTCTAGATGATGACATTGTGTTCATCTCAAAGAAACCTCTAAAGCTTGAGTTTTCCTTTTCTTACAACTTCATCTATATGTTATCTAGCTCACATGGTTTTCCAACTTAAGAAAATTAATCTAAGGATTTCTAAAAGCCCAAGCCTACCCTTGTCAACCTTAAAGTTGGCCGGCACGCTCTAGAGACTTGTCTCTAGATAGGGGTTTTGGGTACTTAATAAAGAACTTGATATAGTTTCACTTTCTTTCTCTTTTATGTGACTTTCGGTTTTTGTATTGTGATCTTTGAGATATTGTAATGGGTTTCTATCTTGTTAAAGTCTTGAATGAGCTCTAGTTAACTATAAAATGAATCTTGCATCATGTTTATTTTATGCTATGCATATCATGTTTACTTCCTTGCTATCACTAAATCCCAAGATAATGAATGAACTTGCATTATCATGTTTATGTTTCAAGCTTTGCATTATCATATTTATATTTCAAGTCCTCACCTAAATATCTAAGATAATAATATGTTGCACCACATATTTATTTTATGCTCTCACTTTACTTTCTAGCAATAACTAAAATAAGTGCATGAGCATGTTTATTTTTATGTCATCACTTTAATGATTCTAGAGCTCAAGGACTTGCCCAATGATATCTCAAACAAAGGTCTAAAACATTTATTTCCTATGGTCCATATTTCGGCCCTATGAGGCCTTAATGTCTTCAAGTATTGAAAACTATGTTTTATACTTTTTCTAAACTTATATGAGTATAAGGAACGTGTAGAACTAAGTATTATGAATTTAGGACCTCTTGAGATGAAAATAATATAGCCACTGCCCTATTAAGTATTTTCATGAGTTTAGATGATGAAAGTGTTCATAAAAGAGTTTTGAAGGTTTTAATAAGGTTCCAAGAGAAACTAGTATTTTATGTGCTTTAGAAACTATGACTCAATGCCTTTAAATGGAGTTTCTGTTTCGGTTCTGCCTTGCTATGTTTGGCCACTGCATGAGCTGTGTTAATGATGTTAATATGCTTATGTTTGGGTAATAATTATGTTAAGACTCATATGTGAAAGATAGGATAAGTTAGGAACTAGAAAAGAATTAATTTGAGAGTTCTAGATCCCTTAAAGATTTATTTTTCTGGATTCTGTCCAGCAAGGTTTAGATTCAATAATCATGGTTTTAAATTAGTTTATATGTGTAGGAATGACTCATAATTGGTTTAGGACTTAATCTTGAAACCTTAGGAGCAAACCGAACTTAGAAAGGGTCAATATTGTGACTTCTAGGTACCCGTAAAGTTAGTATTTTGATTTCTGCACTCTTGAGGTTTAGAGATGTTCTTGACCATATGGTGAGGTGAGAAATACTTAGTTATAACCTTATAGGTTCCCAAGAGACTAGGTGTTGATGATCAATAACTTAGAATGTGAGATAAAGATCTAAACCGTAATTTCTAGAACTCCGTAATCACATAAACATAAAGCTGTCCAAATTCTACTTAGTGCTATTTGGATTAGTTCTTGAGCATAAAACTTGTATAAACTCATTAATTGTCAAACTATAGGTGTATAAAGAAGTTAAGGATAATTAATTTGCAAGTTTAAGACTCATAAGAATCAAGTTTAAAACACTATGAGTTATAACATAACATGTCTATGAGCTTATGGGGATGATTGTTAAATATGACTATGTGATGATGTTTGTGTGAAAGTTTTATGTGACGAATGTTATGAGAAAGTTTCATGTGATGATATATATGTTATGAAAAAGCTACATGAGAATGCATGATAAAAATGAATATGATAAATGATGAGGTAATTGTGATTTAATACTTATGAGAATATAAATGTGACGCAACACCGAGACGCCGCTTCTCTGGGTGACACCGTTCGCCGAGCACCCCAGGAGGAGACAAATCCGTGAGGGTATGTGTAGATGCAGCCTGCCAAAGCGGACAAATTGCGAGGCCCACGTGGCTAGCAAAGCGTTTCAAAGAGGAAATGATCCTAGAAAGGAGATCCTTAATTTGCCTCCCAGCCCGTACTTTAAGTCGGGATTATGTTACGCTTATCATAGGATAAGTAAGAGCTAGTGACGACTAGTTAAGGTATGAGCTCATAACCTAGAGAAGTTTTAGGGCGGCCCCATGAGATGAAAGTTAAGGTTGACAATGTCACATAAACTATACTTATGCCAATGTTATAATGTTTCCTAGTGATTCTATTGTTTGGTTTACCTTATGATGCATTCATATCATTAGTATATTTCTGCTTAAGTTATAAAGGCGCATTATAAAATATGATGGACCTTGGATAAAATACCTCTTTGGGAAACCCACTTAAAAGGAACTTATATGCATGCACACCTTTTAGAAATAAACCCAAGGTTCCTGAGGATGTGACGATGACACCTAGGTAGGGATAACCCTACTGAGAATTCTTTTAGAAAGATTCTCATTCCCTCTCTCTTTTCTTCCGTCATATCTTCGAGATGGCGACGTTTGTACTCTTCATCGACACCGGTATGGGAGTCGCACCATGACCGGCACTCGGGTCATACCATTTTGAGGGTCGCTGCACCGCCGAGTATACATGTTCATGGGACGACCCTTCGCACTTCCCGTCCCGAGCTACCGCTTCACCCCGACTGCTCCTTACCGCCATAACGGGATTTTTGAGCGAGCGAGACCACACGATGAGCAGATCCTCCGCATGGAGCCCGAGACATCAGCAGTACGCGAGTACCCCGAGTATGTGCCGCGTCCCGGATTTCTGGAGACGGACCCATCCGAGGACCCGCCATCCCACATGTACACGTTGGAGCTCAGTCCCGCTCCTCCACCGATGAGGGTCGGGAGTGAGGAGACGGTGGTCCAGCCGAGGTTGGCTCGACGGCCATCTATGCGCCGCCTTGCGGTGGACATGCCCCGATGATGCACTCGACCACTCCCGCCAAGATTCGCCAGTGGATCGACTCGACCCCGCAGTACTCGGACCCACAAGAGTAGTCATAGGAGGGGTAGTAGTTAGTGCACACACACGCCACATAGTAGAGGACAAACCTTCTTTTGTATATGAGGTTGTCTCCTTTAGGTGCACATGGGTATGGGGGTAGTTTCTCTTGTATTCGCCTTGTATGATTTCCTTGTATTGCATTTCAGTTGTATTTCGCTTCATGATGTATCAAATAGTCCTGCCTCTTTGGGTAGGCACGTTATATATATATATATATCTATGATTCAGTTGATGCTTCCATGACATGATGTGTTTCTTATGCTTTGCTTATATGTTTCGCTATGTTGCCCCTTAAAGTTTCGCGCGTGGCTCTCACTTTGATTTTAAATTCCAAAAAGAAAAATTTTACCCATATTTCCGCTAAGTATTTTCTAAAAGACGAGACCAAGAGGTAATATTCTAAAGATTAACCTAAGTACATACTAGTAGTCTTGGGTTAAGATTTAGGGTGTTACATTATGGTATCAGAGCCGTTCGATTCTCATGGAGCCTGAGGATTGGACTGACTATGCTTTATAAGCATAATACGATAGTTATGTCATGTATAGTGCTTGATAGAGATAAGCTGTAGGACTAGAGATGCATGACTTCTGTTGGTTGCAAGTGCCATGGTAACTAGCTCATTTTGCATGGATATTGAGCCTGATCAACTTGATGTTCATTGTTTCATGTGTATAGGGACCAATGGCACCGCGACGACGGCCTAGGACTACACCCGATGTTGAACAAGATGATACAACTGCTGCTGCTGTCCGTCGCATGGCGCAAGCCATGGAACGGATGTTCGACCGAATGGATCAACAAGCGAATGCTGCTCCTGTTCCCCCTCCTCCCCCTGCAGAGATGGTGGAACAAGTCCGCTTCGGCGAGTTCCGCAAGGCGAACCCGCCAGTGTTCCGAGGGGTAATGGACCCCGACAAGGCTGATGAGTGGATCAAAGACATGGAGAAGATCTACTCTGTTGTTACCTGCTCGGAGGAGCAGAAGGTCACATTTGCTGCTTTCATGCTGAAGTCCGACGCCGAGTTCTGGTGGAACGGCACGAGGCATCTGCTAGAAGCCTCTGGAACTCCCATCGACTGGGAGCTGTTCAAGACTTACTTCTATGAGAAGTACTTTCCGGA